>OZ038392.1:579082-2065176 GCA_964036045.1 Eutreptiella sp. 'Long Island Sound 2002'
GGGGGGGGGGGGGGGGCGTCCGGCTCTTGAAAAGCGCGCGGCGCGGCGCGGCGCGGCGGCGCGTCCGGCTGAGGGGGGGGGGGGGGGCGTCCGGTACTTGAAAAGCGCGCGGCGCGGCGCGGCGCGGCGGCGCGTCCGGAGGGGGGGGGGGGGGGGGGGGCGTCCGGCTCTTGAAAAGCGCGCGGCGCGGCGGCGCGTCCGGAGGGGGGGGGGGGGGGGGGGGGGGGGGGCGTCCGGCTCTTGAAAAGCGCGCGGCGGCGCGTCCGGAGGGGGGGGGGGGGGGGGGGGGGGGCGTCCGGCTCTTGAAAAGCGCGCGGCGAGGCGCGGCGCGTCCGGAGGGGGGGGGGGGGGGGGGGGGGGGCGTCCGGCTCTTGAAAAGCGCGCGGCGCGGCGGCGCGTCCGGAGGGGGGGGGGGGGGGGGGGGGGGCGTCCGGCTCTTGAAAAGCGCGCGGCGGTGCGTCCGGCGAGGGGGGGGGGGGGGGGGGGGGGCGTCCGGCTCTTGAAAAGCGCGCGGCGCGGCCCGGCGCGTCCGGCGGGGGGGGGGGGGGGGGGGGCGTCCGGCTCTTGAAAAGCACGCGGCGCGGCGGCGCGTCCGGAGGGGGGGGGGGGGGGGGGGGGCTGGCGTCCGGCTCTTGAAAAGCGCGCGGCGCGGCGCGGCGGCGCGTCCGGCGGGGGGGGGGGGGGGGCGTCCGGCTCTTGAAAAGCGCGCGGCGCGGCGCGGCGCGGCGGCGCGTCCGGCGGAGGGGGGGGGGGGGGCGTCCGGTACTTGAAAAGCGCGCGGCGCGGCGCGGCGCGGCGGCGCGTCCGGAGGGGGGGGGGGGGGGGGGGCCGTCCGGCTCTTGAAAAGCGCGCGGCGCGGCGGCGCGTCCGGAGGGGGGGGGGGGGGGGGGGCGTCCGGCTCTTGAAAAGCGCGCGGCGGCGCGTCCGGAGGGGGGGGGGGGGGGGGGGGGCGTCCGGCTCTTGAAAAGCGCGCGGCGGCGCGTCCGGAGGGGGGGGGGGGGGGCGTCCGGCTCTTGAAAAGCGCGCGGCGGTGCGTCCGGCGAGGGGGGGGGGGGGGGGGGCGTCCGGCTCTTGAAAAGCGTGCGGCGCGGCGCGGCGCGTCCGGCGGGGGGGGGGGGGGAGGGGGCGTCCGGCTCTTTAAACGCGCGGGGCGCGGCGCGGCGGCGCGTCCGGCGGGGGGGGGGGGGGGGGGGGCGTCCGGCTCTTGAAAAGCGCGCGGCGCGGCGCGGCGCGTCCGGCGGGGGGGGGGGGGGGGGCGTCCGGCTCTTGAAAAGCGCGCGGCGCGCGCGGCGGCGCGTCCGGAGGGGGGGGGGGGGGGCGTCCGGCTCTTGAAAAGCGCGCGGCGCGGCGGCGCGTCCGGAGGGGGGGGGGGGGGGGGGGGCGTCCGGCTCTTGAAAAGCGCGCGGCGCGCGCGGCGGCGCGTCCGGCGGGGGGGGGGGGAGGGGGCGTCCGGCTCTTTAAAAGCGCGGGGCGCGGCGCGGCGGCGCGTCCGGCGGGGGGGGGGGGGGGGGGGGGGGCGTCCGGCTCTTGAAAAGCGCGCGGCGCGGCGCGGCGCGGCGGCGCGTCCGGCGGGGAGGGGGGGGGGCGTCCGGCTCTTGAAAAGCGCGCGGCGCGGCGCGGCGCGGCGGCGCGTCCGGCGGGGGGGGGGGGGGGGGGGGCGTCCGGCTCTTGAAAAGTGCGCGGCGCGGCGCGGCGCGTCCGGCGGGGGGGGGGGGGGGGGGGGGGGCGTCCGGCTCTTGAAAAGCGCGCGGCGCGGCGGCGCGTCCGGGGGGGGGGGGGGGGGGGGGGCGGGGGCGTCCGGCTCTTGAAAAGCGCGCGGCGGCGCGTCCGGAGGGGGGGGGGGGGGGGGGCGTCCGGCTCTTGAAAAGCGCGCGGCGCGGCGCGGCGCGGCGGCGCGTCCGGAGGGGGGGGGTTGGGGGGGGGGGGGGGCGTCCGGCTCTTGAAAAGCGCGCGGCGCGCGCGGCGGCGCGTCCGGGGGGGGGGGGGGGGGGGGTCCGGCTCTTGAAAAGCGCGCGGCGCGTCCGGAGGGGGGGGGGGGGGGGGGCGTCTGGCTCTTGAAAAGCGCGCGGCGCGGCGGCGCGTCCGGCGGGGGGGGGGGGGGGCGTCTGGCTCTTGAATAGCGCGCGGCGCGGCGCGGCGGCGCGTCCGGAGGGGGGGGGGGGGGGGGGTGGGGCGTCCGGCTCTTGAAAAGCGCGCGGCGCGGCGCGGCGGCGCGTCCGGCGGGGGGGGGGGGGGGGGGGGGGCGGCGTCCGGCTCTTGAAAAGCGCGCGGCGCGTCCGGCGAGGGGGGGGGGGGGGCGTCCGGCTCTTGAAAAGCGCGCGGCGCGGCGCGGCGCGGCGGCGCGTCCGGAGGGGGGGGGGGGGGGGGGGGGGGGGGCATCCGGCTCTTGAAAAGCGCGCGGCGCGGCGGCGCGTCCGGAGGGGGGGGGGGGGGGGGGGGGTCCGGCTCTTGAAAAGCGCGCGGCGCGGCGCGGCGCGGCGGCGCGTCCGGAGGGGGGGGGGGGGGTGGGGGGGGGCCGCCCGGCTCTTGAAAAGCGCGCGGCGGCGCGTCCGGAGGGGGGGGGGGGGGGGGCGTCCGGCTCTTGAAAAGCGCGCGGCGCGTCCGGAGGGGGGGGGGGGGGGGGGGGCGTCCGGCTCTTGAAAAGCGCGCGGCGCTGCGGCGCGTCCGGAGGGGGGGGGGGGGGGGGGCGTCCGGCTCTTGAAAAGCGCGCGGCGGCGCGTCCGGAGGGGGGGGGGGGGGGGGGGGGGGGCGTCCGGCTCTTGAAAAGCGCGCGGCGCGCGCGGCGGCGCGTCCGGAGGGGGGGGGGGGGGGGCGTCCGGCTCTTGAAAAGCGCGCGGCGCGGCGCGGCGCGGCGGCGCGTCCGGAGGGGGGGGGGGGGGGGGGGGGGGCGTCCGGCTCTTGAAAAGCGCGCGGCGCGGCGCGGCGGCGCGTCCGGCGGGGGGGGGGGGGGGGCGTCAGGCTCTTGAAAAGCGCCGGGCGCGGCGCGGCGCGGCGGCGCGTCCGGCGGGGGGGGGGGGGGGGGGGGGGGGGGGGCGTCCGGCTCTCTGAAAAAGCGCGCGGCGCGGCGGCGCGTCCGGCTCTGAAAAAGCGCGCGGCGCGGCGGCGCGTCCGGCTCTCTGAAAAAGCGCGCGGCGCGGCGGCGCGTCCGGCTCTGAAAAAGCGCGCGGCGCGGCGGCGCGTCCGCCTCTCTGAATAAGCGCGCGGGGCGGCGGCGCTTCCGGCTCTCTGAAAAAGCGCGCGGCGCGGTGGCGCGTCCGGCTCTTAAGAAGCGCACGGCACGGCGGCGCGTCTGGCTCTCTGAAAAAGCGCGCGGCGCGGCGGCGCGTCCGGCTCTTAAAAAGTGCGCGGCGCGGCGGCGCGTCCGGCTCTCTGAAAGAGCGCGCCGCGCGGCAGCGCGTCCGGCTCTTAAAAAGCGCGCGGTGCGGCGGCGCGTCCGGTTTTCAGAATAAGCGCGCGACGCGGCGGCGCGTCCGGCTCTCTGCAAAAGCGCGCGGCGCGGCGGCGCGTCCGGCTCTCTGAAAAAGCGCGCGGCGCGGCAGCGCGTCTGGCTCTGAAAAAGCGCGCGGCGCGGCGGCGCGTCCGGCTCTTAAAAAGTGCGCGGCGCGGCGGCGCGTCCGGCTCTCTGAAAAAGCGCGCGGGGCGGCGGCGCATCCGGCTCTCTGAAAAAGCGCGCGGCGCGGCGGCGCGTCCGGCTCTTAAGAAGCGCGCGGCACGGCGCGGCGGCGCGTCCGGAGGGGGAGGGGGGGGGGGGGCGTCCGGCTTTTGCAAAGCGCGCGGCGCGGCGCGGCGCGTCCGGAGGGGGGGGGGGGGGGGGGCGTCCGGCTGTTATTTTGGTGTTGAGCCAAAAACAGCAGGGAAAGTAAAGCACCAACAGGTATGGCTCATTTTTGGCAGTGTCAAACAGGTTTTTACATGCCTGTTTCGAGAAACTTGCAGGGTTTTCCCCTTAGGTTGGGAAACTTTTGCAGGGTTTTTCAGACTTCTGGTTTGGTAGATAGGGGAAAGTTTCTAAAACTGCCTTGCAGTTTGGGATTGCCCCTAGGAACAAGTCTGTGAGGGGAGTGTTCACCACACCCCCTGATATGGAATGGGGTTTTTATAGCCTAAAGCAGTTCAGGCTTTTCCCCAACCCTTCATTTTTCTCCACACTTTCTGAATGTCTATTTTTTTAGGCATATTCAGGTAAGGCTGTACAATAGTGCATTTGGCACTCAACCTATCTATTTTTTTTCTCAGCGCAAGCAAGGGTCTTGGCGCCTCTTGAGGCGCTGATACCCATGCTTGAGCTTGTGAGTGGAGTGTAATAGGTGAGTGCCTGCAGCTCAGAGCACGCGCGCAGAAATCGCGCATAATGTTGACAGCTCAGAGCGCGCTTACACAGTGCAGAAAATCAGCTTTTATTTTCGAGATTCCGATATGTGTGTAATGTAGTTAATTATAAAATTACATTATGCATTGTACTGCACAGGAACTACAGTTTTTAATTCATGCTATACCGAATTCACTGAGTTCCTGTGCTTTGCCGTTCTATGCTTCGTTGAAGGAGATTGGGTATAATAGCCGTGATCAAGATCAACATCAAAAGATAGACACAAGGTATAGTAGGATTACATTTTTTTTTTAATATTAGAGTTTTCAATCCCACGAACTCGAAACCCAAAATATTTCGCAATATTCCCCAAAGCTTGATTTTCACCACAATGATCCTCAATTGGCCCACAAGGAGATAGGCAAGGCACAATACCAAAAGGAGTCCTGAAGTTCTTGAATAGTTTCAAAGTCCGGAAGACTGAAACTCTAATAGATCCATCGTACATCCGTGCTAAAGGATGGCAACACAAAATAAACACAAGATAACAAAACAAGATTGGGATTGCATATACTCGTCAATGGCAGACCAATCTTCACATCAAGCCTACAATGCTTTACCATTGAGGTATGATCAATCGGCATCAACGGACACGTAGAATCGACTCTCCTATATAGTTTTCTGACCGATCCGCAACTGCCATTGGAACCTACAGTTTGATTGGAACACTGACATCAACACATCAAGAATTGTCTGGCCCTTTCAGCTCCAAGTCTGATTAAAGACGCAACCTCTGCAGCTAAGCGCCACTGTAATGGAACACGCGATCTCACGAGCATCTGCAGCTGATCGCGACTGTCTAATCTGAATGGCAGTCCTGAATTGTTGCACTCCCCGCACAAGCCAAGCACCAGGCGAAGGAGACATGAGCCTAGAGTGCTGGCTGACACCAGAATGACAATCAAGGAGTGCCATCTGCAAAAAGCAGTCCTTAAGCAGCCCTGGATTACACTTCTGAATTCTGACTTGAACACCTGAGATGGCGAAGGGGAAAAAAAATGCAAACAGAAGCAATATACACAAATGGAAGGGAAAACAAGGCACGAAAGGACGGGAGAGAGAAAGGGAGGAAAATGCAACTGTATCCGCCACCCACACTGGTGGTGACCGATCCCATATAGTGGGGTCGACACTGGCTGGCCTGTACTGGGTATGATGGGCTGTGAGCCCCAACAAGGCGGGGTTTTCGCTGTGAAAAATAGCGACCGGATGGGGTGAAGGGTAGGAAAATCCCGAAATCCTACTGACAAACGGCTTTCCGATGGGTAGGTCTTTATTGTTTTAGCTCTTCCCATGCCCGATCACAGGTGAGCGCGACGTGAGGCTGCCACTATCCACACCGGCCATAGCCTTTTAGTGCCAGTTTCCCATGTGTACTGCTCACCTACACACCTCACTGAACTGGGGGGGAATGGGAGGAAACAGGGGAATTTCTGCACAATTGTGCTACCAAACCCTACTGGAACAGCCTGATACATCAAACAGGAAACGGGCAATGCTGCTCTATCATTTGAGAGGAGGAAGGGGGTGTCAGAACCCCAGCAATGACATATGTGACAGTCCAGGCCTGGCTTCACATCCTGGGCTGACAGTTACAGCGCTGCTGCAATCCACCGTCAACAGAAGGAAAAAAATCGACAGTCTGTACTGCAATGCGATTACCTATCATCCTGCACCTCAACCCATGACCTGTGGCCTCATCCTGCATGCCACTTCTGTAAAGTTCAGCGTAGCGTGCTTTCATATCCCATATCTGCAAAAGGAGAACACGTATATGCAGGGGGGGGGGGGGGCGGGCTGACCGCACAGGGGGGGGGCTGACAGCACAGGGGGGGGGGGGGCTGAGAGCCGTCGAGAAAAAAAAATATATGGCTCCCTTCATCCAACCACAGCCCCTGCCACAGTAACGGCCACGATCCATGATAAAAAAAAACTGATGGATGAGCCCAGACAGTCCAGGCAGATCGACCCAGCCCAGACAGCCCAGACAGTTTGACCCAGCCCAGACAGGGCCCGCATTACACTGCAACGCAGCAAATCTGCCCCACGACCCCAGAATCCAACAACAGAGACAAGAATATAGACAACAGGGGGTTCATCCTGCCTGAATCACCGCCAATATTTAGCATGACTTTGTCCAGCCTGGCTACGCCCAGCGTGGTGTGGTGCTGACTTGCATAATATGGCAACCGGGTCTCCTACATGTCACTACGGCGTATGGAACGCTTCTCTCACCGTTGCCACCAGTCATGTCGCCACATGCAGTCTAAGACTGAACCATGCTGAGCAAAATAGCCATGCTGGTATCCAACCGGACTCGCTTTCGAGGAACTGGATGAAAGTATCGAAAGATTGTCCAGCTTTGAAGCTGCTGGAAACTGTAGCTGGGTGGAATGTCGTGATTCGCCCAAAGACAACCGGTACAAAATCGAACCATGTTGGATGTCGGCGTATCGCTCCTTCCAGTTGACAGTTGGATTGTAGCTTCGAAGCCATGGTAGTCCAAGCACTACATCCGGCAAAATCTCCAAGACCTTGAAGTGATGACGAAATACAAGCTCTCCAACTGGAACATAAGCTCGCGTGTAGTACCGTACTTCGACTTCGACACCTCCTGCTGTCAAGACATGTCCAGGGTTTCTCAGTTTATAGAAGGGGAAGTCGCGCCCTCTTTGCTGTTTGCATCGACATAAAGTCACTGGTCGCTCCACAGTCGACCAACAGTTCCACGCTCAAGTCAAAGGAGTCTTCACGACATGCGCAAATGCGCCCTCGAACCGTGAACAGAGACGCATGCTCAGGTCCGGTTCCTTCGACAGTGATGCTTCCAAGCGTCGAATTCTTTTCGGGTTTATTGGTGCTGGTGGTGGTGTTCAGCTCTTCTCGAGGATGTCCGCCACCAGGTCTTCGGAATTGTTTTCTAGGCCTTTGTAGGCCTTTCTCTGCTCTTTGAGTGGGATCGAAACCGTCCCTTGCTGTCTCGAATTTGATCTCGTTTCGGTGTGTTCGACCGTGATTCCCGGCGTTCTCGTCCTCGGGATGGCGGTCGACATTTTGGACAGTCGCGGGCCAAGTGTCCTTGTTCGCCACAGTTGTAGCAACGTCTGCTTTCTCGACCATCTTGGCGTCCGCCATGTTGAAGTCCGAACCGTTCACCAATGTAGGCATGTAACTCTTCTCGAAGCTTGGCAATTGCATCGAGATTCATCGGCTCTGCCACGGTCGAAGCCGTGGGCGCCGCAGCTGGGGTCGGCATCGGTGTGACGTGTGGCGTTGGCATAGGGTTCGATGGAAACGTGGAAGTCGAAGTAGGTGGGACCATCATAGGCAGGGGTCTCGACACTGCAGGACCCAGGGTGTGATCTGATGTCGTTCTCGATGCGTTCTGTACTTCTTCCAGTTGATACCCAGCCGCAATGTAGGCTTCCGCGATGGTCTCTACCAAGGTATCGAATCCAAATGGATTATTGGAACGCCATCTCGAACGGACTTCAACGATGTACTGCCGGCGCACAGCGTCATTCGACAACCCTCCAACAAATCGAGAGCTGACGAGGTAACCCATCTGGAGTTCATTCGTGTTGACCTTCGACTTGATAACGCATGTACGAAATGCTCGAACGTAATCTGCATGTCGGGGAAACTCGCTCTCTTTCAAGCTCAACATTCTCGACAAATACACTGGCTCATGGGATATGCAGTCGAAACGCTGGCGTAACACACGCATGAGCTCGAACCAGTCGTCCTGTACAACTTTCGTCAGGCTATGATAGTACTCAGCGGCATCACCATCGAGGAGGAATGACATCCTTGCTGCCTGATCGACGGGTGAGGTGATGTCCGACAAAGTGAAGGCTCGTAGTAAATCTTCTTTCCATGTTCGAAATTCTCCACATCCAGGTTTACCCGTGAACCTCTTGACCAGTTTGTTCAGGCGCTCGACGCGGCGTCCCAAAATCTCCTGCGAAGGAGCACGTTGAACTACGAACTGGGGTAGTGGTTCGAAGGTAGGCCGCTGTGGGAGTGGTTGTTGTGGAGGGTGAGGTTGGTTCGAATTTGAAGAAGACGGTGGTTGCGGAAACTGTTGTTGTTGTGGTTGCGGAAACTGGATGTTGTTCGGAGGTGGTGGACTCGAAGTTCGTACAAATTCGTTGAGAAGAGCGTAACATTGCGACAATTCATGTTCTACGCGTCGAAGCTCATTTGCAGCTTGAGTTGCATTTTCCGTCGAGGACTGCAAGGTATCGATGCGCTGGCCAGTTGCTGCTGTAGCACTCGCTGCTGTTGCCTGCAATACATCGATGCGTTGTTCCAATTCGATAACTTTGGCTTGAGTATCCGCAAGCTTCTGCGAACAGCTGTGAAGATCACGAGAGAGACATGGAAACCACTCGCTTTCTCGACTAGCGATGCGCTCTGCGATGAACTTCTCTAACGAGGTCGAAAATTCGTGATGCAAGGGTGAATCACTTCCAAACAAACTGTCTCTGATGAAATGCAGCATAGCTGCGTCGTCGAAGGACCTCTCCATTGTAGATCGAAGTCCAAATCAAGTTGACGGCGTTGCGGCGTCGAAGATTGATCTAGAAGATTGATCCTCCCCGTCACCTAGCTGGCTACCACTTGTTGTGGTTTGTTTCCTGGGAACTCGACTGCACTCCTGTGCCTCTTTGTTTCTCAAAATCCGAAATCCAAAATCCCAATCGACAAACCTCGCAGGATCTTTAGAAGGGGCACCAATAATAACACAATCTCGAAGACATAAACCCTGTTCAAAGATCGAAGTATCTTACAGCGCTCATTCACAGTTGGCATTCGATGCTTCTTTATTATTCACAGACTGTCAGCGCGATTGCGACTGCGACTTGCGATTTGCGCGCTGTTGCGCTGCGCTGTTGCGCTGCTGCTGTTCGAAGCCATAACAATTTGAGACGTGGGATACATTTCTCCATCTACCCTCTCCTTCTCCCGTTCGGACTGCTTTTTCTGTTTGTCTTTTGTCGTTTTTTCTTTTGTTGGGGAGGGCCTTACCACATCAAAGAGAGGGAGGAGGAAGGCTCAAAAAACAGAGATCTGCACCCCTAGCCCTTTCTGTCCATCGTGCGGTGAAGTTAAGCCAGCACTGTTGAGCCGCAGGGCACTCAGAGGTGACAGAAAGTTTGTTCTACGCACTGACAGCTGTCCTTCTCCCTGCGTGGGAGCAGACCAGCAGCACCTGCTCGCCTCTTCACTGGAACCATACCCCCGGCGGTAACAGTGACGCATTCATTCACTCATTCATTCTAGGCCCATCCCGGGCACTCACACTCGACCAGGTGTCCCTTGGCCAATACCCAGGGGCTACGCCTTCGGTTACACACTGCCAAACGCCCCCGTTCCCAGGGATTGTACGGCATGGCATGTACAGTATTACGGGCAGGGGGCAGGGGGCATGCATTGGGCCGCTTTTGTCCGTTGGCCTGTGTTGAAGAGCAGTGAATGGTCGCCCACAATATGTGAGATGTTGACCGTGACAGATGACAGTGGGACGTCAGAGGTTCTCATGAAACAGGAATGTGAGCAAAACCTCTTGGAGCCCCTACCACCATACATACCTCCACAGTGCAGTGCCCAGCAAGGCAGCCCGGGTAGAACAGCTCTTCATCCACGCCCTCAAGGCCAATGTATGTGATGGCCCTCCACTTGATGGATCACGATGCGGTGGCTATACGGACTCTCTTTGGGATTATGAACCATCGCGGTGAATCTTGCCACACGGGATGTGAGCTTGATTTTGGGGATGAACGGTGGGCCGTTGAGCAGCATGCCGTTGACTCCATGGAAACCAGCACAGGCGCAGTGCCTGAGTTTGTGACGGTGCCCTGAGCGACACAGTGGAGGAGCGGCGACAAAGGGGGCATCACGCCTGCAACCCCAACTCAATGCTTGGCTGAAATGTAATGTGCAACCCAGAAGTCACCGAGTCATTAGCCTTAAATTATGAACCACACACCCTTTGGAGGAAGCGTTGTGCATACCATCATGCACCACTCTTTATATCGAATGATGCATTGGCCTGTAGATAGTACGCACAAAATCGCTCCCTGCACCGACAACTCAGCGCCCCACGCCTCACAGCTAAAAAAAAAAAGAAACCCGTCTGCCAAATGCAGACTGTATCTACATTTCGCAGATCGCCTCAAAGGCGGTTCAATACACTCAGGCAGCTGAAAGCCTTCTAGTGTTGAGGTTGTACGGCAATTTGTGCACAGCCGTCCTATCTTCCATTTGTCCCCAATCAGCGCTGTTGGTTTGTGTCGTCGGGCCATGGCAGGAATCGAATGAGGATCGAGGCAAAATCACGCTGCAGGGAGATGTCTTGGTCAATCCTCATGTACTGAGGATTGTGACAAGTCATGTGGGCAAACTGCACCAAAGTAGGTGGCCGAATCCTGCTTTCAACGCTGGTGAGGCACTGATCAAGTGCTGATTTTCCATATTGTGACGATGGCTCAGTCGGTCGTATTTCTAACACTTGTATCCAACCATCCCGCCACTTCCATCGACCAGATCCTAAAAGAAAAAGGGGCATATGGCAATAAACAAGGTATCCCGACGTACCCGGACAACATCAAAAACCTCACCCTGCCGTTCGTCTTTCGAGGTGACACACAGACGAGACACAACAGACAGGAAACAAAAGCTGCTTGGGTACAAACGAAAAATCTCTTCTCCAAGCCTCAAAATCACCCATCCACAGCAAAACACAACAACGAACAATGTACGCATGGTGGGGGATGCACCGTGACCTCCATGAAGCGAAGGGCGGCCTCTGGCAGCATTGCTGGACCAGAAGCCTGCACAGGAGACAGCAGAATGTCAAAGCTCCCCTGGGTACCCGAATAATCTTGGAGAGTCAGGCCCTGCCCCTACCCTGGTGCTGCTTCAGGCCCGTCGAGGTTGCGGATGACAGCGGTCAAGTGGCCGGAGGGTAGGAAGCATGTAATTACAGAAAGGTACCAGCAAAACAGTCAGCCACAGTGTTAGAGAGCCTGGGAATGCACCATCAGTGGGGCATTACACACACACACTGTGCTGTCGGATACGATGACAGCAGAACGTGTCATCAGTGCACACGTCAAGCAGGCGGCCCAGGCTGGAGAAATCGTCATTCCAGGCGCCACAGATACCTCCCACAACAAGCGTGTCGGGCAGGCACCAAGAACTATAGCAATCCCCGTCCCAGTAGGCATGCTGCCCCAACCATCTGGCGATGCGAGCCACTACCAGGCATCGACGAGCCGGCATGTGATATGAGAGGTGGCGCAGTGCTTTTACAGTGGCAGCAAGTGAGTGCGGCGTGCTGTTGTAGGCCCGCGCCAGGGATCTGTGCATGAAACGCGCACGCAGGAACAGTGCAGCAATGTAAGCAAGAAAAACCCGATTCTCAACAGAGCATGAATCTTGGACATACACACACACACACACACACAGAGAGAGAGAGAGAGTGGCAGGCTCCGCCCTGTCATCCTTCGGTTGGAGTTGAGAATCGGTGCCTGAAGAATTTTGCTGACGGTAACCGGCCCCGGAATAATAAACCGATGGCAATTGCATCGGGGTGTTGTTGCACTACTCTCCAAAAGATCAACACCACACAGCCTGAGACAAATCAATCAATGGTCCCTCACCGTCACACAACCCAGTTTGCCCAACGCCCCGTGCCGTTTTACTGGTTGTAGGTGGTCACAGAGCTCCCCCCTTTATGTATGAACATGAGATGTACCCCATGAGCATAGGCCTAGCAAGGATTTCGTTTCCTTTTTTTGTGTTTGTTTTTGAAGAGAGATCAAAAAAATGGCAAAGGCGAATGCTGGTGGTGTAGGAGATGGTCGGCGCCCAAGCAACGAGAAGGAATGGCCGTTGTTAGTGATGCAAGCTTGGTGAAGTGAAAACCACATCCCTGGCCTCACTCATGTAGAGCGTCAGGCATGGCAAGGTGTGTTCACTCCTGAACATCCTGAAGGTTACCCAGGGTACCCTGGGTATGAGGGTAGCCTGGGCATGAGGGTACCTTGGGTTTTAAGGCACCCTAAATTTGAGGGTACCATGATTTTTTGTTTTAGTGCGTGGATCCTCAATGTGTTGGTGCCACGACCTGCCCCCATGGAGAGATAGAAACAGAGCTTTGTCCCGACCACCACCGCCCAGGCAAGGGAAAGACAAAAGGCAATGCTATCTTGGCGCTCCTCCTATCGAGACAAAAGCACCAACTTATTTCTCTAAATGTGTGTAAAGCAATGAACCACCTTTAATATGCCAAGCGAAATTTCTTGGCCGGAGTGGGGTGGAACCGCACGGACCTCCTTGTTCTTGTGGCTGATCTGGGACTGGGACAGGCTGCTTCGGTGCTGGCTTTGATGCGAGCTGCGGTTGGGGTGCCTGCTGCTGGGGTGCCTGCTGCGGTGCCGTCTTGCTTGCCTGGAAAGAGTAGCGCAGAGGCATAGCACAGGCATAGCACGCGCAATACGAAGCATAGCACTCGCGACGAAATGCATAGCACGTGCAATGACATCGATAGCGCGCGCTGCAGCATTACCTTTTCTGCTTTCTTCTCCTCTGCTCTCCTCCGTCTCTTCTCTTTCTTCTTCCTCTTTTCCTCCTCTTCCTTCTCCTTCTTCTTCCTCTTTTCCTCCTCTTCCTTCTTCTTCTTCTTTGCTTCGTCCTCTTTTTTCTTGGCCTGTTCCGCCTGACGTTGGACTCTCTGTGCTGCTTGTTCCAGCAGGTGCTGGTGGGCGGTCTTCTGGGCAAGGACCTTTCCAGGCGGGTGGGGGGGCTTAGCGATGTGGGAGGCGAAGATGGCTGGTGGTGAGTGGCTGGTGGCTGCTGGCTCCTCGGTACGCTTCTTCTTCGGCCTTGAGACTGTCACGAATTCCGTCTCCGTCACCTAGGTGGAAACAGGACAGACAGTGGGTTCGTAGCGCGCGCAAACACTCAAATGGCGCGCGCTACAGCAAATGGAGCGCGCGCAACAATGTCGAAAGTGCGGGCAATGGCAAAAATAGCGCGTACCTGTGCCTGTGCCTGTTGTTGTTGTTGTTGCTGCGGTTGCTGGGCAATCTGCACCCGCTGCTGCTGCTGGAGCAGCCGCAGTGTTGCCTGCTGCACGGCTGCGTGCTGTTGGAGCTGCTGCTGCTGCACTTGCTGCTGCTGCGGCTGCTCCTTGTCCTTGACCGCCGTGGTTTTGACTTTGGCGCCGGTTGCAAGTGCCCTTGCGGCACTGGCTCCTTTCTAGGCTGACCCCCGCAGCAAACTGGCACCTGCACTTCTCACCGAGGCACACTCGTTCTTGAAGGCCATTGCCCCCGCGTCGGTTGCGTTGATGAAGCTCCCTGGGTCCTTGTTGAAGTAGAAGTGGAGGATGGTCTTTGCGGTGGCACCCGGAGGCGTGTGGGTCCGAACAGGACCCCACAGATTTGCCAGACTGCACCAGTGCCCAGTAATGCTCTCGTCATGCCAGCAGGGTTTCACGGATCCTTCTGGGATCTTGGCAATTGCCGTGGCGCTTTGGCGCCAGAACTTGTAGATGGCCACCTCGAAGAGGTAGGCCGGTGTCACGTCCTTCAGCCATGCCCAGTCGGGCCCTTGGGCGCAGATGGTGCTGTTTTGGTTGGACCAGGTTCGGTTCTTGAAGTCGCTGCTGAAGGCGAAGCCCGTACATGGCCCGTGTGGGGGAGACAGAAAATGTGCTTGCACCTGGGGTTGCTGCTGTAATCGTTGGACCTGCTGCTGCTGCTGCTGCTGCTGTTGTGGGCTGCCGACTTGCTGGGCTGCAGCCTGCACTTGCTGCTGCTGCATTTGCTGCTGCTGCTGCACTGGCAGTGGGCGGAAGAGCAGTTGCTGCACTTGGCCCACTGGAAGACTGCGGCGCACTGGGGAGCCCAAGGTGGGCGACCCACCGGGGAACAGCCACGGGGGAAGCTGCTGTGAGGCAGCTCGTAACGGGGACTGCGGCGCGGGCCACAGAGGCTGAGTTGGGGAGAACTTGGTCAGCGTCTGAGACAGCGTCTGCGGTAAACAAGACAAAGCACGCGGAAAACAAGACAAAGCACGCGCAACGAGGACTTGCGTAGTGCGCACAACGAGACAGCTAGCACGCACAACAAGAGCGTAGCACGCGCAACGGAAAAAGTAGTGCGCACGGCAAGTACCTGTGGCTGCATGCTCCCCGGCGTCGTGGAGGGCTGCTGCAGTCCCGGTTGTACAGATGCATGTGGCGGTGGTTGCGGTGTCGCACCAGCTGCTGTGGCCCCTGCAGCCGTTGTTGGCGGTGCTGCAGGAGGCGGAGACCCCCAGCCCGTGGGCTGCATGGGCAAGAGGGTTACATTAAAGTACCCCTCTTCCAGCACCAATACAAAAAGGAAAATGCCGTAACAAAAAAATCAAAAACAACAAAAAAAACGAACAGAAAGCAAACAAATCGCTGTGTCTCTCATAATTTGACTGTCTGTCGGAATTTGACCCAAATTTGAAATGCGTAGTCATAAGGGTACAGGTCATAAAGGTACATCGCGATTTCAAGGGTTTCCGCGCTTCAAAACAGGATAGCGCGCGCGATAGTGGACATTGCGCGCACTAGATGGCATGTAGCGCGCGCTATAAAACTAATAGCCCGCGCTACCACGGTTCCTCATCCGCAAAAAATGCCCGAACGTTGTCAACCAATTTTTCTGCATTGCACAGGTTGCTTCTGGAGGTCCCATTCCACCTTGGTACTTCAACGTACAGGAACAGACGCTCATGAACCTGCCTGAGCATCTTAATGCGGCGCGTCACCAGGCTTCCTTCCCCCCCCACCTCTATCACAAAAAGAGGACCCAATGTCCTTCAGCACCCTGTTCCTCCCTTCCAAAAGATCCCCTGAAAACATTCCTAGGCCATAGGGCCTTATGGCCTGAATAGCGACTGTAGCATCGTGCAACATCCAGTTAATATAAGGTGATCTTCTTTCTGGACAAACCCACCTCTGGAAAGCGTGTGCAACCTCTGGACCCTGCAATGCTCCCTCTTCAAACATTGTGCCATACATGTCCCCCAGTAGTATGTACATGGCAACCAATGCTGTGTGTATCCTCATGTCACCCCCAAGGAGGGAGGCCAGGTCCTCCCAAACCTTCAGAAGGCACCAGGTCTCTTCCCCATCTGGGTCTGCCGTACCCTGTAGTGCTATGTGACAACCAGACCTGTGCAGAATAGCCTGAACAGAGACCCTAGTACTGGGTCGCACAGACTTGGCCAATCTGCGTACCAAGGCAGTGACCTGCCTCCCTACAAAAATCAGAAGGTGCAGAACACATGGTATAAGGTGACGCCGCCTCAGAGGCACCTTCAACAACCTGCTCTGGACAACGGCAAATATATCCATGGGCCTACACTTGGCCCCTGGTGCAATAAGCCCTAGCAACTGCTCATCTCGCTCGGTGGTTCTATCCACATCCTGTTGCAACCACGTTGCACTGGACTTGCACCACGTCATGTAAGTGAACAGACTACCTGCCATCCAATGTGTAGTGACACCCGACAACCGACGCAGCCAAGGGCTATCCCCACCGCAGAAAATCCTGCAGCGTCTGGATGCACCCCAGATGGGACCCACACCACTGTCAATGGCACTCTGGGGAAAAGCAAGATTGTTAGCCCAGACCTGGGACAACACAGAGGTGGACCTCTCACCACAAAGGGCGACGTTAGCAGTCCAGTGGTAGGACAACGTCCTTGCCAGGTGACCATGGTTGGCAAAGGAAATGGACATCTGGCACCACGATTCCCCCCCACAAGGCAACCCATCCCCCCTCACAATGATCCACAGCACTCCTTGGCACTCCCTGGGGTATTGGAAGTTAGAAACAATGGAATCAAAGGAAATTATATAGTCAAAAAAGTGCTGCAGGGGCCACTGAGAAATGACTGTGACCCCATCGGTGTGCACGGCAACCTCTAAATGCTGCCTACTTTCAAGCTGGTTCCATTCTGTGGCGAAACTAGCATAGGACGGGAGAGAAAAAAGGTGTGTGGGGACCTTACTTCTCGTCCAAGTAATCAAATCTTTGTACCTGAGGAAAATAGCGCGCGCAACATAAGAACGTAGCGCGCGCAGAAGTCAACAAAGCGCGTGCTATGAGCAGAAATGCGCGCGATGTCACATGCAAAGCGCGCACAATGATACCTTCTTCTTGGAATTGTCAGGAGCAGGACCAAGTCCACCACCGACAGGGGTGTGACGGCGTTGGCAGCCTCGGTCCTGCGACGCTTCTTCTCTGCTTCAGACACGGGGACCCTTACTTCCAACCTGGCCCACAAAGACCGTTGGACGGCAGACCCTGAGCAAAAAAACTCAACTAGGTCCGCCAAAAGGTCCTCGATCTTCCACAAGGACCACTGATAATTGGGGCCTAAAATGTTTGCAATTTTTCCTGACATTGACAGCGTCACTTGCGGTGCCGGAAGCATCTGAAGCTTTAGAAAAATGAACGTTTTTGCCCTGCTTATTAGGACATGGGGTTACAAACACAAGACCGCCATCTATAGCGCGCGCTATGACGCGCGCTATAGTTTTGTAGTGCGCACTGAGCCATTGCGCGGCAATACCCTGTAGCGCGCACGCAGGGCTGATGCTAACTTGGAGACTAGAGTCAGGCCAGTTTTTACTTAAAATCATTTCTTGTATCCATTTGTGATTGAATCTTTGTATTTAAGCCTGCTTTGTCTATCTGCAGCCCTTCTGTGTTATACTGGATTTCAAAAATTTTCATTGATTCGATCCATATCCTGTTCTTGCTCTACTTGCTGCTTTGGTTTTTTAAGACGTCACAAATTTATCAGCGCGAGTTCCACAGTTTGAAACACTAAGATACATTATCACAAGCCTCTCAACCTGGCAGGGGCATCCCGAGGCACCGGAGGTGCCACAGAGGTACCTCAAAGAACCTGAGTTAGCTGATGGGTTTGGGGAACCTTTTGATGCGTGCTGGTGTAGGCTATGTATGCAAAGGGTAGGTGTTGGAGTGTAGGATTTGATTGCGCGGCTTTGCAGGGCCGCTCGGCCACCAGAGTGGCTAAGGATGTCCTGCCAGGGCAGTTCACCTTTTAGCTGACAATTCTTGCTAAATAATCAATCAGGTAGAAAAAGAAAGAAAAAAAAGGAGAGAAAATGAAAAATTTGTGTTGTTGTTCTATGTGTTCGGCCAGTCACATCCTGCTTTGAAGACAACCTGCAGTTCACCCCCAGGGGAAAAACAACAAGTAGTTTCCAAACTGTCACAGGGCGTGCAAGGCAAACTCACTTATATGTCCTTTTTTCAAAACGCTATATAATGAGTTCATCTTGAATTAAGGACCAAGCAACACAAAGTGTGCTTTTTGGGGTCATTACAAAAATAGAAATCCAGCTAAGGAGCTGGTGTGCACTGAAATATCTGTTCTTGCATTGGGTGTGAGTGTCGGTAATGGCAGTTGTGTTTAGTGTGCAACACTGTTGGCAGAGTGTGTAGTAAGTGAGGGCTTCGGAGTTGTAGTGTGTGTTGAGAGTGAATTGGGGTGTGAAAAGTGTGTCCTGTGAGGTGAGTGAGTGTAAGTTATTTGCGTTCGGCTAAAGTGCTGAGAAAAGACTTAATATGGATTGAGCCAAAGTACACTGAACGAGCAGTGAACCTGGCTCTTGCAATATGTACAGCACATGAAAACTGAGGCAAGGGCAGCAGTTCTTGCACCTATGAGAGGTGTTTCGGTGCCCTTCTTCGCAAAATCAAAGCGTTGGCGACCAACTCAATTTTACATCAGTAAATGAGAACTCGAATCTGCACATGCATCAGTAAACACACTTGTTGTATATATAGTTACGATGTAGCAAGATTACCCAACCAGTAAAAACTGTTGCTGCTGCCAATTCGCTTCAAGTGTCTGTTTTGAATTAGATATTCGGTCTCAGTTTTCACGAACAAGATCTTTCGGATCTCCTCTGCGGTGAGGCAACGAGCGTCAGTAAGCTGGACTGCTTCAGTGTTGTTGCTGAGACAAAACTCCCCGATAGCATTTACATACCACGACACTTTGTTATCCTCTTTTGGTTGCATGGAAAGCTTTGACGTCGGCAGTGTCTCAGTAGTTGTTCCTTGCGGCATCTGAGCTTGATCTTCAGCAACTGAGGTGTTGTTGTTGATCAGCTTCTCGCTGTGACTTGAATTCGAAGCTGTGTCCTTTGGCGGTGGTTTTTCCTTCCAAATATTTGACGGTGGAGAGGCTGGTTGATATCAGTGAACTCTGGGTGCACATTGCAGCCTTGTTCTGCAATTCGGGGCACCTTTTCTGTACCCAAGTCGTCTTTCATACTTGGACATGCTTGATTGAGACCTTCCATTCGTTGGTTCGTGGTGCTGATTCACTGCTGGTAGCATGGCGGTGTTTTGTGCAGCTTTTTCGTACCCTTGTGTGCGACGTAGTGTGTTGGCAGGCTCTTTGGACATGGTAGCTTACTTTGCTGCACGGGTCCGCAAGATGTTGAACATGTTTTTGGTGTCAAACTTTGATGAGCTCGGCAAGTGTCGTATTTGTTGCGAGACAAGAGCTGTGTCGTACCTGTACTTGGACGGCTTCAGCTTTGGACCAGCAACTCGTTGGCGAAGCGTTGGCGATGGCGTTACCATTTCCGCTGTTTTTGTTGGCGCCGAGTTTGAAATGTATTCATCATCGTCCTCTGGTTGCGACACAGGAGTTGCATCGTACCTGCTCTTGGATGGCTTCGGCTTTCGACCAGCAGCTTGTTGGCGATGCGTTGGTGACGGCGTCATCATTTCCACTGATTTTATCGGCGCGGGGTTTGAGCTGCATTCATGAGTGTCCTCTGGTTGCGAATCAAGAGCTTTGTTGTACATGTTCCTGGAGTGCTTCGGCTTGAGATCAGCAACTTGTTGGCGATGCGTTGGCGACGGTGTTACTATCTTCGCTGTCTCTGTTGGCGCCGGGTTTGGACTGTATTCACAACTGTAATCATATTTGTCCTCTGGTTGGGAGACAAAAGCGTTGTACCTGTTCTCAGACGGCTTCAGCTTTTGACCAGCAGCTTGTTGGCGATGCGTTGGCGAAGGCGATACCAGTTCAGCTGCTGTTGTTGGCGCTGGGTCTGGACTGGAATCATCGGCGTTGTTTTTGTTCAGGTCATTAACAGGCACTATAAAGGTAGTAGCAGAGGAACAACACGGTTGAGCGGTGGCTGTTGTATTATTGCAGCTGTTCTGCAGCGTGGTATTTGACGTTGAAGGTGGGCGTGGGAAAAGAGACTGTTGTCTAAGGAGGCGTTGTAGTTGTATTCCTTGTTGCAAAAATTCGGACAGAACCCAGTTTGACCACAGACTGGTAACCACGACGTTCTGAAGACTTTGAAGTACAGAAGCGGCAGGCGGCGGTACTTTCAGCTACTGCTGCTCTGCAGGCCTTTTGATCATTACATCGTTGAGCACTGATCGCAGGCTGAGCCTTGCCTGGATTTTGCAAAAACACTGCAGCCAGGTATGCAGCTTGATCAGGCATTTCAAAATTCTGTCATCGAAAAAAAATAGACACTCAGAAAGTGACTTGCTGCTTTGGTTTGGGTTTCCAACATCAAAACCTGCAGGATTTCATCAAATCATTAGGGCACTAATCAGGGACATCTTTCCAGTAGCAGAGGCAACCCTTGAGAACCTTTCGAACCAACTCTGAGAAGTACACAAGCCAAAACCAGAAACAAATTGTCCACACGATCAGTACAGATGTCTGCCAGGACCTGGCCTATTCGGGGTGTACAAGTTCAACTTGGCAACAGTGGGCCCACCTCAATGATTGAGCCGAAACTCAGGGCCGCATCACTCGCCCAAGAAGATTCAGTACACAGAAGGGCGGAACAAGATGCGCCGAGATTAACCACAGAGGCCTTAGCGGCCCGTGGTGATAGCCTTCAGCATCTCCGCCGAAGACTTGCTGCGTCGATCTCCAGATCCGTATGCCCTGCTTCTTCTTCAACGGCTACCCCCGCTGGAGGACCTGGGGATGAAGGCGAATTCAGAAGCAGAATCAACGAATATATTCTCCACGACGAGTACTACAAGTCCGTCACAGGCGAAGATGGAGAGGAACCGCTAGATGCCTTGGGATCCCCACCGTACACGGACATGGGTTCCTACCCTTACTCCGGCCCACCTACGGACCTGGCCGACACAGTGTCTCTACCTAGGCGCCCTAGAGGGCCAGTATGGCGTCCGGAACTGCCAATCACTAGCAGGAGTCCTGAAGTGTGCCCCACACATCTGAAAGCTCCCGATCTACCAGAGCCAACTCATGATAAAAACATCGCCCGTTCCCTGACACGTAGAGCGCGTCGGCAGCCCCTGCTGCATAGGTACCCAATCCTGGCCTCCGTGTACGATTATTCCAACTACAACATGCACAAAATCCCTCTTTAAAGATCTCTGTCGATCCGCGCAGGCGCCGCCGCCAAATCGCCAGATTCACCAAAATACGAGTTCACCAGTGCCTTTTCACAAGCTGAAGACCACAAATTGAAGATGCCACAGTAGTTACGCATTGCTGAGTTATGCCAGCAGTCGAAACTTCGCAAATTCCAAGCCGTGCGGACGAACCGCAAACCACGCTACAGAAAGCTTTACTATCCCTCATCTCCAACAGACATGACTCACTCTCCCAAGCAGTCACCTCACCGCAACAAACAAGCCAAGCAACGCTACCGGAACCTTCTACTAATGCATCAGCTGTTCCAAAGAATCCGCCGCCTGGAAGACATCATCTACCGCCAGCTGACGCCAAAAGCCGCCAGCTCCTCCAACATTTGAAACTGATATCCGTCCTCTTGACACCAGTTCACCGAAGGCCGATGTGCCACTTTCACAGAGTGGGAATGTGCCGCTTTGGCAGTCAGTGTTACTACAACCACTCCCAGCGAACGCCGGAAATTGCTGTGAACTCAACAGTCACGGCGTCCAAAAGCTGTTCCCATGTTCATCCCGCAGTGCCGGTACAATCTCACCGAACCCGAGCCTACGCCTTTCACACTACGCAGCACTCCATCGACACTCACTTACCGCCTACATGTCCCGTACCGACTCAGTTTTCTTGCCGTGCAATTTTATTTGACACACAGATCTCATGGACTACCCGAACCTTCACACCGGCCAAGCAGCCGTCACAGCAACACCAAAATCCAGATCATCGAAGTACCACTCCGAACCACCTACCGAGAAGAACGAGAGCAATGATTTACCAAGCCAGCCAAGCGTATGTTGAAGCACTGTACCATCCCCCGCGGCCCCGTTGCAATCAGTCCACCGATGCCTCACAGAACTCAAGATTTAAGTCCCACACCGTCTGGGAATTGCTAACCGATGAAGGAAGCAGTCAATCCTGCGAAGAAGAAGACAAAGATTGGTCCGCTGTCACGAAGCCAATAACAAAGCCACCAAACCGTTATCCCGTCCCCAAAGCTTCGACCCATCGTTGTGTGGAGTGCTACCGAAAGTGGACACTTGAGGAAAGCACGGAACATTGGTACCGAGATAAAGGATGGCCGATCCCTAAAAGATGTCAACCTTGCCGAAACCTACGCAACCACCGATCATCACGCAACAATTTGAAGGCGCCGCAACCTCTCCACATACACCAAGTGTCGCTCGGCGGCAAAAAGGGATGGACAACTCCGAAAGGAGACGATCGCCCGGCGGAGGAACAAGAACATCACCTAACACTTAGTTCCCCGCCGACGCCGTCAAGTTCTCAAACCCCGAGCCCACCGCGAGGACGCTTCTGGGATGAAACGGAAGACTCTGATGTACCAGCTTCACCCATTCAACAGGAACTGCAGCTATACTGGAACGACAACACCGCAGTCTACGATACGCCTGCAGAACAGGAGTCCTTGCTAAGCAGTAAGGGTTCAGCCTACCGGCAATCTCTCTCTGAAGTTTTATCAACCATTTTCCGAACACACCTGCTCACAAATGAGACGTGGCACATAAATGCCCGTCCTGCTGGTCTATTCCCATATATACCTGCCGACTCAGGAACCACGATGGAAGGGACAACCCCTGAAACCTCGCCACACACAACCCATCCAATACTCTCAGCGACATCACGATGCAATTCAGACTCAGATATTGAGCTCCCAGACCTACAGTCTAGCTCCAGTGATGACTCTGACGCTCAGTCAGCCAGACACACTGGCACCAGATCAGACTCACTAGAGTCATTCAATCTTCCGGACCTGGCAACCAATTCTCACCCAACCTGGGTTAGTCAATGCAGCCCTGAGGACTTGAATGCTGATCAGAAGAACATATATGCCATACTTGCAACGCTCTGCACAGGGCACGATCTGTTAGCCATTCAAGGGCTATACAGACTCTATGAAGAACTGCCTTGGTTTCCCAGAGGAAAGGACCTCTCCAGTGATTCACTATTTGACATTTTGTTTCACTCTTCTTTGCATACCCCAAGCCTGATGTTTTATATCTCAAGAGCAGCAAGGTACCACACACCACTGTGGAAATGTGTATTAAGATCAGAGCAACTGCTACGTTCCCAAAAATGCAGGCTGTCTATCATGAACTCATTGAGAAAAAACAATGGGATACATTTCGCACTGACGCATACACCGTGCTGCAGGACTAACAGTCTGTACCACAGCGACACGCCAGCAGTGAACAGTGGAGTACAGCTGAGCAGTGGAACAACCACAGCAAAGCCGGAGAAACTGAAGTAGCTGATGCAGGGAATAAACTCATATTATTTTCTTGTACAATTTTGTTTCTGCTCTTTTGGAAAATTCGGCTTATGAAAATTTTGGTGTCCATTCAATCTCTACTTACCTATTTTTTCACCCCCTGGAACTGGTGGGCTGGACAACCACAAGTAGCTGAAACTGACTAACAGGAGTAAGTGAAAGTGGACACAACACCACCCTCAATTGTTCATACTTTCGAATGGTGCTTGTAGATAGAGTTACTTGGTTTGCTGAGTGACCCTACACCAGAAGAACACGTGATTGAAGTCAACACCTTGTAAGCCACCACAGACGGAGCCCCCTAGCACCCCAGGGGTAACGAGGGGATGCACCGAGCAAAGAAGAGCCAACTCATGGGGCCTTGGACCGTACGGCCGAGTTACTGGCCAAATTTCACATCAGGGTCCGAAGATCCTGATGTGAAAGCCTTTTCTGAGGCTGTCAAAGCTAAATTGGGCATCACTGAACCCTTACTCCAACCAGCACTGGCCTCACCCTCACCCGGACTGAGCACATTGGCTGATGATCTCAAAAGATCAAGGCTGTCCAGGTTGCTACCCGAGGTCACTTGCCCCAGCCCTTTTCATCCTCGCGCTAAGACAGTCCCTATTGCTGAACTACAGGACGTGCCTGTGACAGAGACTGAGAAAAGAGGACTGTCCGCCCTGTCACCCCTCGCCGGCGTACCTTCCCCCCCTCTCAGGCCTAACCCCAGCGGGTGGGAAGAGTGGCAGACCTATTGCTCAGGGGAACATCCAGCAGGAACTGTCGGAGTCCGACCCGAAAAACCTGCCCGAATGGGCAGAAGAATTTGTTAAGTTTCTTTTGCTATCTGGCCGATCCCATGTGGATGTGGCCACTAAATGTTCACTGCTGAAATGCGCATGCAAAAAGAAATTTTTGCAAAAACAGGTGAAACAGATTGTGAAAACCTGTTCAACATGGGCCGAGGTGCTCCAAAGACTGGAGAAAACTTTCCCGGTCTATGAGACTGACCTCAGTGTGCGCACACAGATAGAGGAGCTACAGTAAGCAAAAGTCACTGCCATGTCTTTCTTGGAGGGCTTGATCCAGGCCAACCCCCCCTTAAAACCCTTTTGTTGATGCAAAGACTAACTTAAGTTTTTTTATCACTCTTTTGAAGCTTTAGTACACTTTCTCAAAGTAACTAGGGTTATAACCCTAGCCCCCCATGAGTTCACCCCTAGCATTCAACTGAGCGGAGGTATCTTCCTTCATGGAGGATATACCGAAATAAAATAGGCATTTCAGGCTTTAGGCCTTGGAGGTTAAGCCTAGTGGTCTCCCACCCCAAGACCCCTATACTCAATTGTTTCTACCACTGATTGTGGCTCTACATTTTAACTGTTTCTGAATTCAGTTGCTTGGCCAAGTCATAATCTGTGTTTGGCCTAACTCTTTTGCCCCATATTCCTCACCAACACGGTTTCATCCAAAAAAGTGCACATGAAGTGCCTGATGCTAACTTGGAGGCTAGAGTCAGGCCAGGTTTCACATAAAATCCTTTTGTCTTATCCATTTGTGATTGAATCTTCGTATCCATAGCTGCTTTGTCTATCTGCAGCCCTTCTGTGTTACACTTGATTTCAAACTACTTATTGATTTGATCAACATCCTGTTCTTGCTCTAATTGCTCCTTTGGTTTTTGGATTTCACCATCAAAAACCTGCAGGATTTCATCAAAATGTATAGGGCACTAATCAAGGACATCTTTCCGGTAGCAGAGGCAAGCCCTGAGAACCTTTCGAACCGACTCTGAGCAGAAACAAAAGAAACGCACACTGAAATGCACATTGAACATATCCACTCAACTGTCGTCCCGATCCTGGCCGATCAGAAGTGTACAAGTACAACTTGGCAGTGTAGCCCACCCAAAGAGTGAACCTCCACTCAGAGCAGCATCTGGGTCTCATCAAGATCCAGAGCACAGAAGGGCGAATCTAAATCCGCCCAGAACAACCCCAGTAGCCATGGAAACCTTAGCGGCCCATGGTGAGGACAGCCTGCACAGGCTCTGCAGGCGTGTCGAAGCCTCCATCGCCCGGTTGGCCTCTCCGGCCTCGTCTTCTACTGTTCTTGAGGTGGTCCTGAGGAACAAGAGGACCTACGAAAGAGGGAGCACGAGTTCATGCTCCACGAAGAGTACCACAAGTCCACCGTAGGAGAAGTTCGAGAAATACCTCTTGATGCCCTCGAGTCGCCGCCGCAAACTGAGATGGGCTCCTTCCTTTGTTCCGGGCCATCTCCAGACATGGCGGACACAGTATCACTACCGAGACGACCACGAGTACACGAGCACCCGAGAGCATGGCATCCAGACCTGCCAATAACTTCAATGGCTCCTGAAAAGAGTCTGGACCCTCTTCGCCCAGAGCCCAGCTATGGAGCTCTGGATCGCACAGCCGAACTTTTGGCCAAACTTCTATCCGGATCGGAAGACCCGGATGTGACAGCTCTGTCAGAGGCTGTCAAGGCTCAATTGGGTATCACTGAACCCTTACCCAAGCCAGCGTTACTCTCAACTTCACTCGGACTGAGCACGTTGGCTAATGATCTCAAAAGATCAAGGGTGTCCAGGTTGCTACCCAAGGTCACTTGCCCCAGCCCTTTTCATCCTCGCGCCAGGACAGTTCCAATTGCTGAACTACAGGACGTGCCGGTGACGGAGACTGAGAAAAGAGGTCTGTCAGCCCTCGCACCCCTTGCCGGCATATCTCCTCCCCCTCCTGGCCTAGCCCCGGGGGGTGAGAAGATGGGCAGACCGATTGCCCAGGCGATCATTCAGCTGGAGTTGCCGGAGTTCGACCCGAAAAACCTGCCTGAATGGGCAGAAGAATTTGCTGAGTTCCTCTTGCTCACTGGCCAATCCCATGTTAATGTGGCCACCAAATGCTCACTGCTGAAACGCTCATGCAAAAAGAAATTCTTGCAAAAACAGGTGAAACAGATTGTGAAAACCTGTTCAACCTGAGCAGAGGTACTCCAAAGACTGGAGAAAACATTCCCAGTTTATGAGACTGACCTCAGTGCGCGCACACAGATAGAGGAGCTACCTATGTTCCCTGAGTTTCCTTCCGCTGCGCGAGTCTCTGAATACGTGTGCGACCTAAAGTATCTGTTTTCACGGATGAACGTGGGCTCCTATGGAGCCACTGAGCCCCACCTGTGGCTCATGAGTAGGATCCCTCAACGTACATGGGATGACTGCCGTACTACCTCTCAGAGGAAAAGCCGGACCCACTCGTACGACGAACTGATGGACCTGCTGATTGAGCTGGCTCTTGAGAGGGAAAATGACTCCCGCATGGAGAAATTCCCCAAGAAGCACCTGGGTCGAGGTGGTACCCCTACCCCCGAATGTGGCGAAGGGAAAGGGCCTAGGCCCGATATCTGAGCTTGTAGATATGTCTAAGTAGGGCAGGACATCGGACCGTTGGCCGCATTTGTGAATGTTTTTGGCCCTCGTGGCCATGTCTCAAAAAGGGAAAGGGGCTCAAAATGCCGCTAACGCCAGCCAGGGAACTGGTGACGGAAGGGGTATCTACGTGCCATGAATGAGGTTAAACCTGATGCAGGTACACCCCCTCGTTCTACTGTAAACCTGTCAATGACAAGGGGGGACCTTGTCATGCCCCTCACTGCGACCACCGCAGTGGTTGTATGCTGCAGATGAAACGTCAGCGGCACTCCAAGGATGGGAAAACTGTGACCCATCAAGATCATTTCAGGTGTACCATCACCTGTTGCTATTGTGGCAAACGTCGTCACTACGAGGACGAATGTCACATAAAGAAACGCGAGAGTGATAAACTCAAGCGGCAGGAGGCTGAATGCCAGAAGAACCAAACACCCAACAGAAACACCCAGAATGGGGATAAAGGTGGTAAAGGAGGTGGCAAGGGGGGTGGCAAAAGTTGACCCCCTAACCCCCCGAGGCGCTCCGCAGCGCCCGCTGCTACTCCCCCTACTGCCGAAGTTGACCCCAAGAAGCGCCAACAGGGGGATAACGCTTCCCCTGAGGGGAATAACTCTAAGAAGAGGCGACTGGCCTGGATGGCCAAGTCCCTCATGGCTGCAGGGGTGAATGTCAAGTTTCCTGCAGAGGAGTAGGGGGGCGGCTCCCAAGAGGAGGACTTCGTTTTCTGGATCCTCGTGAAAATCAGGGATTAAGTTTTTCGAGCGTTGCTTGACACCGGTGCAACACTTTCCATAGTGGCCCGGCACCTGCTAAAAACTTTCAAGAAAACTGAAACCGTGGCCATTAGAGTAGGGGATGGGAGTACCATCCATTCCTTGGGGGGGGTCGATGTGACTATATGCCTGGGCGACGAAACTGTGACCCAACACTGCAGAGTGCTGGACATCGACGCCTTTGACATCGTCATTGGTACCGACTTCCTACGAAGAAACCCCCAGGTAGAAGTGCTGTCTCTCCAGGTCCCCCATTCTTTGCACTGCGACTTTGGTAGTAGGCTCTTCTCCGTACCTTTTGAGCTGTCAGGACGAAAAGATTCTGCGCTGCGCTACGCATCCAAGACCAACTATCGTACTGAAAACTACCAATTGGTCTGTCACGTTCTTGAAAATGGACTGGCGGCCCTTCAGGTAAACCTGGATGAGATCCAGGTGGAATTGTTTGCGAGCCACCAACAGCACATCATGCAGTTGTACTGCTCGAAACATTTGAAAAACCCTTTCTGTTTCTTCTGGAAAGCAATGGGCCTAGCCTATGCTAACCCTCCCTTCTCCCTGCTCGCGAAGGTTCTAACCAAAATCGCTTATGAGGGAGGAAGGGTTGTCATGTGCACCCCTGACTGGGGCTGCTCTCCCTGAAGACCCTTACTGGCGCCGTATGCTCGATTGAATGACCGTGGGAAGAGTGCAAGTCCCCGAAGGTCCCATCTATGTGCCTGAGAACTCAGAAACAGCTATGCTGGCCCCTGAGTGGGCCAGTTTCTTATCCATCTCTCGATGGATCTCCCAATTCTGTACCCCCGTGTGACCTAGACCAGGTGCTACTGAAAGAGGTCATGGCCGAAAATCGTGGCCTGCCTCTTTCTGATCTCAATAATCGATCTCCTGAGCACCTATCTGCCACACTTACAGGGTGTGAATCTCCCGATGGCTATCCGGAACCTGCAGGTGTTAGGGAGGATGCTGACGACCAACTGTCTGAGATCGCCAGCACTATCCCTCCTGTTGATGCTAACTGTGTTGATCTAAAGCACAGTGCCTTCCTAACCCAGCTGTTGCTGGAGGAGGTAGATCTAGAGTCAACCTCAGAACCCACTTCCCCTGTTGGATAACCGGTGCTACACATGCAGCCTTTGCACACAGATGAACCCGTGGCCCGGAGTCCTGATGCTCTAGCGCGGCCTGCTTGTAATAACATGCCACTGTCTGAGCATGACACCCAGGAACTCAGACGTCTGCTGTACCTGAAGACCGAAGGTATTGAGCGTCAGCAGCGGCTGCAATACCTCAGACAGACCTGGAAATCCTCGATCTGGTCTGAGGAGGGCGATGATTCTTGTACGCTGCCTGATCCTGAGATACCGCTAGTGTATTCTTTGCACTATGGGCAGCAATGTTCCCCTGAGTGGGACGATGGTTCTGTACCTGCCGAAACTGCTGATCGGCAGAAAAAGAAAGAACATGGAAAGAGCAACCTCCAGGCTGAGGAGGATTTCTTGCAGAAAATCGGGAGCCTTAACCTGTACCCCCGACTGAAGAAATTGCTGCTAACCTATGAGGAGGTGTTCGGCGCCTTGCCGCCCCCCTCGCTTGTAAAAAACTGGTCCGGATGGACCTGAAACTGAAACCTGAATTTGAAAACACGCGAGTGAGGCGTCGTCCCTATCCCGCTCCAAAGGAACAGGTTGAAGAAATTGAGCGCCAGATCCAGGAATGTATTGATGCTGGCCTCGTGGAAGAATATAAGAAGGGGGACTACTCCCCATCACTGCAGTCCCGGTTTCCTGGTCGCTAAACCAGGGTCGACTGCCCTACGACTGGTTGTTGACTATGGTGAGGTCAACAAGAAAGCCCAGAACCACTCAGGGAGTATTCCTAACATGGAATATACCCTGGAGGGTATTGCCAAATGCAGGTACACGACCAGAATGGACAAACGAAGTGGTTTCTGGCAGGTAGACCTAACCGCCGCAGCTCAGGAGCTGCTGTCTTTTATAACCCTCAAGGGTCGTGTGTTTAAGTGGAAGGTCATGCCTTTCGGGGTGGCTAATGCCCCGGCGCTCTTCGAGGAGCTAATGAACAAAATTTGGTACATATTGAGGCGCAGGCCTCTGGTACAGGAGTTGATTTCTCGGGGTGCAGAAATGGAGGCCCACATCGACGACGTGAGTTTGGGTACTAATACCCAAGAGGACCATGTCCTTCTCCTCCGTGAATTTTTCATCTTTTGTCAAGAAAACCATCTCCGAATCAAACTCGAAAAATGTGAGTTCATGAAAGAGGAGATGGAATATTTGGGTTTCGACGTGGGGTATGGCTGGTGGAAACCAGCCGCGTCTAAGATGCACCCCCTACAGAACATGCAGAATCGCGATGACCCTAAGAAGGGTCAACACGACGTGTGGAGTTTTGTGGGCGCCTGTAACTTCTTTAGGCGTCACATCCACAATTTTACCTACTTCTCTGCCTCCCTCACTGACCTAATCAAGAAAACTACTCCCTGGAGGTGTGAAGCCGGTTCGGACCCCCGTGGCCATCTTTGGGTCACTTGGGGTGTGTATCTATGTGCCGGCAAGCCGCCATTGGCTGATATCATACTCTTCCATCCACCTGCCCTAACCGGATGTGATAGTGTGATAGGTTTGGCCATTCCGGCTATGAGCGGCCATATTCAGTACGGAGGCGCCGCCAGCTGAGATTTATTTATCAGAATATCAGGAATCAACAGGGTTTTTTATCATAATGTTTCCGTAATTTTTCCGCCTTCCGTTCTGATTGTCAATGTATCGGCGACTGTCAGTTGGCTCGCGATTTTGCGGTAACCGATTGGTTAACTGTTATTTACAGATATTTTGGCGGAAACCCCGATGAAGGGTCAGATTTCATCAGTAAAGGGTTCGTTGCTTCCGCAATTTTCAGGTTATACACTCGCAAAATTAATCTGATTTTTTCAGACTTTCAGAACCAGATTTTCGACTTCGACATCGGCGCACTCGATATGTAATCTTGAGTGGTCATACATTCTTCCCCGATCACGAATCCACCTTCCTTTTGTTGTGCCCTTCATTTTACTTGGAGATATAGTCGAAACAAAAGTGATTCGTGAGACCACTTTGAAGAATCATATCTCCGGCTCACGGCGGTGAATATCAATTTTGGAAATTGGGTTGGAATCGCCTTGGTGTCAAATTAATTTATGAAGCATCAAACGCCTTTGGTGTGTACACATGCCCGGTGAAGCAAGGGATAATGGTCAAGAGGGTAGAAAGTGATATACTGTAAGGCATTCGGCGGAGGTAACCCAAAACTCTTGCGATTTCTCCAAACCCCGTTCTCCTTGTTTATTCAAAATCTTGTAACCTTTTTTTCCCAAACTCTCAAAACCTTTGACGTTCGTTCCCCTTAGTGGTTGCTGCTTTTCCCTGCTTGTTCTGCACTCCTTGGATCCTGCTTGTTCTGCACTCCTTGTACTTTGCGCTGTGCATGCACTGATCTACACATCCCGCACGCAAACCCTGCACCTTCATAAGCACCAAGCAGTTTTGATCTCCATTGTCGTTGTTCAGCACGGAGTCCCTTGCTTGCCTGAGCGGTCACTGCCGGCGTCACGAGCGTGGGCAGTTTGGGGACTTTGGCACCCCTCCATGCAACATATCTACAACAACCAAAAGAATGCCAAGCACAGAATTAATAATAAATAAGCAACCACAAAAAAACGTAACACAGAGCTTCTCTCTTTATTTCTCTGTTCTGATTCCACGCTGGCATTTGCGCCTGCGATGCGCGAATGCGCGATCGCTGCAGGGCTCCTGCAGCCCTGTCCTAGTTGCCCAGGCCGGCCTATTACACCCCCCTCTTAAGACACTACACGCAGCGTGGAGAGTCTGATATAAAGCCAAAACCAATGGCTGGCCTGGGCAACAAAACCTACAAAAGGCATAACTTGGGGCGTGGGGGCGGGCTGCGGCTGCGTGCTTGCTTGCAGAGCTGCAGTCTTGATGGTGGAGTCTTTGCTGGCCTGGGCACCAAAGGCGTCCGGCTTCTGGGGGATACTTATTGGGGCTTGTAGGGAGCTACTCTTGCTCGACCACACCCCTTGCATACGTCCTACCTGGACCGTTTCCCCCACCACCCCTGTCGTAGAGGTTGACCCTTACGCGTACCCACAACCACACACAGCACCCCACCAGCCATGCACTGGCCCGCCAGTGGGTGGGGCCTCAACTAGGCAATCACACGCACACACTGCAGCCTACCACCTACCCAGCAGTCTCACACCCCGCCGTTCGTAGCACCTTTGCCCTGTTGTCCTGGTGCCTTTACTATACAACAAAAGAGGCCCCACCAAGACAAACCAGGGCAAAGGTGCATTTATACTCGATGCATATATAGCAAAAACCAACATCACCGAGGCTGTCAGTGCCTCAGTGACAAACTCACTTTGTCATCTGCCTCATTTAGAATGTGTAATCTCGCCGGAAGAGGAGGTGGTCATCCGCTCATCCGAGCTGCATTAATCCGGCTGCTGTGTCGCTACCCTTGCCTCTGCAGACGGCGTAGACAAGCCTCGAGGCGGTATTCGCCGGAACGCTGGCGCTGCACTTTGCTCACGAGCCTGGCCTCCTTCCCCGGGCAGCCTTCGTCCAGAAAGCACTGCTACGGTCCACGCATCCATCAGCGCTGGTACTTCAGTCCTCTCTCAGCGCTGTAGCGCAGCGCTGGTACTTCACGTCTCTCTCAGCGCTGTAGCACCGCTGGTACTTCAGGTCTCTCACAGCGCTGTAGCGCAGCGCTGGTACTTCGGTTCCCTCTCAGCGCTGTAGCGCAGGGCTGGTACTGCGCGAGTCTCCCTGTGCTTCCATCGGCGCTGTAGCGCAACGCTGATACTTCGTGAGTCTCTCTGAGTCTCCATCAGCGCTGTAGCGCAACGCGGGTACTTCGGTTCCCTCTCAGCGCTCAACGCGGCGCTCATAATTGGGGTCTCTCTCAGCGCTATAGCGCAGCGCTGGTATCGTACCCATTTTGGTGCTGTTCTTCTTGCACGCGTCCCCCAACTCAGCTGGCTTTGCCCTGCAGCTCGATCGCTGCACTGTGCACTCGCGGGGCTGCCTCAGCGCTGCAGTTGGAGAGCTTCGGGGCATTCGTACTCAGCTGAGAGTTTTGTAAGGCATTCGGCGGAGGTAACCCAAAACTCTTGCGATATCTCCAAAACTGGTTCTCCTTGTTTATTCAAACTCTTGTAACCTCTTTTTCCAAACTCTCAAAACCTTTGACGTTCGTTCCCCTTAGTGGTTGCTGCTTTTCCTTGCTTGTTCTGCATTCCTTGGATCCTGCTTGTTCTGCACTCCTTGTACTTTGCGCTGTGCATGCACTGATCTACACAACCCGCACGCAAACCCTGCACCTTCATAAGCACCAAGCAGTTTTGATCTCCATTGTCGTTGTTCAGCACGGAGTCCCTTGCTTGCCTGAGCGGTCACTGCCGGCGTCACGAGCGTGGGCAGTTTGGGGACTTTGGCACCCCTCCATGCAACATATCTACAACAACCAAAAGAATGCCAAGCACAGAATTAATAATAAATAAGCAACCACAAAAAAACGTAACACAGAGCTTCTCTCTTTATTTCTCTGTTCTGATTCCACGCTGGCATTTGCGCCTGCGATGCGCGAATGCGCGATCGCTGCAGGGCTCCTGCAGCCCTGTCCTAGTTGCCCAGGCCGGCCTATTACACATACAACTCTTGGACCGTGCAACCGAATATTTTCATGCGACTTTCGAGTGTAGGGCATGAGTGTTGGGGTTTGCATAGATACTTTGCTTGGGTTCCTACGTATTTTTAACGTGAAGTTAGGTGCATGGAGGGGCATGGCATACCATGGTGGGAGCGACGTTTTGAGGGTATGTATTATATCCATAGTATGTGCTTCGATATGCTCACGCCCATGTTATATATCTCCGTTTGTAGGAGGATATATGGAGTCAGACGTGGCAAGGGCTTTGCGCATGTCCTAATGATGAGCTCCATAGCGCTAGACTAAGTCGACCGCACATATAGTGCATGTGGGAGGGCTTACGGAGCGACCCACAAGCGCCACTATCAATTTTCCCATTTTCATGGTGCGTGTTGGGAGGAGGTGCGAAGGTGTCCCTATGCGTCCATGTGGGGATCCAAGTCGGGGGATCGTTGGCAAATGGTCCCAAGCAGTTGTGATTTCAATCATATTCTGATACCATGGGTTAGCGAAGTTATATACTATTGTAATTATCTTGAATTTGGCATTAGTTGCATGTTTTTGACCTCATTTTTTGCTCATTTTTGTTTTTTATGTGCTCAACTGGTCGGCTAACAGTAAAGTGCCTAGAGATCCGTGGACTATGGTATGTTGCTTATATGTTTGCATATGCTTTGGTGTTGTATCTCACCATATGCCGGATCACGTGGTCACTTTGGCGTGGCACACGAGGCCTCACAAAATTAGGTCTGAAATTCATAAGTTGACTTGTGAAGCATGTCATGTATATAGCCGCAGGAGCTTCGGAGCCAATGACGAGATATTCTTGGGCATGGACCTTTGGTCTATATCACCCTTGTATATTACTTTCCGGTTTGACACATGCATGGAGCATTTGAATATTTGCCGTATGCATTTTTGAGTATATAAGTAATTTTTTTCGGCATTATGGTTTGATTTGCCTGATTTTGCTAGGTTATGACGTCATCTTCATGGGGCAGTTCTCCAAGCCCAATCGACTCCAAGTCCAACCAAGGTTATGTCAGGGTAGGGCATGGACCTGAGTGCTACTCTAGGCCATGATACGCCACCTCCTCCATTGGGCTAGGATATATAGGCTTGGGGGTGAACACATTTTTCGGGTTTATGTAATGACTTTTGACCCCTGGCATTTAGCCATCTTATTTGACTGGGTTCAGGGCATCATGTTGGTGAGTCAAGGGAAGGTCTTGAGTCCAGGGAATGAGGGGTCTATGGCTGTGATTGTGTACGTTTCCATCTTTCCCCAACTTTGCTTGATATGTGTTCATATGCCAATTTCAGGGCTTTCCTCTCTGGTGCAATTCTTGTACATGCCCGCCACCGTGAGACAACCGGTGTGCTGAACGGGAGCCCGCAGTGTGGATTTGGATTGTGGATTGGGTTATTGCTGTATTTGTGGGATCTGGTTGCTGTTCAGGGTTGAAGGAGGATTGTATTTTCTATATTTTTGGAGTTTTGACCCTGGATTTTGAGAAATGCAATTGCTGATCAGGAGCAAGTCAGCAGGGCTGACAGGCGGAAGGGGCACAGCAGGGGCGGCTCCTGGGAGCGACCTTCCTTATGGTAGCAGAGGAGTACCTGCCCCCTACCGCCGCACCGGGGACTTGGGCCCTCATGAGCCCTGCCGAAGGACGCCCTGGGTGCAGTTCATCGAGTCCGTGGAGTCGACGCCGGACTGGGAAGCACGAGAAGAGCGAAGATGCTCAGAACGGAGAGCCCTTGCAAGACATGGGCTGGTCATGGAGGACCTGGCCTCCATGTGTGAAAGGCAATGCTGCAAGGCTTGCAATCTCCGCACCGCTGCGGAGGAACTCGAGGAGACTGGCAGCAACGGCAGAGCCCGGGGTTACCGGAAGCGCGGTTCCCCAAAACCCTCGGCGGAAGCCAGGGCGATGGGGACGGATCCCAGGCCGGTCAGGCTGTGGTCAGCTGCTGACTCCGAGGGGTACTCGAGGGCTATCGGACAGCTTATGAGCAACCTTCGGAGTCGGAGGAGACGGCCAGACCGCCCACAAGGGCGAACACGGCCCCAGAACCAAGCCTGGAGCATGACGCCAAGGCGTTGGAGAGGCCTGCGAGAGCCAGAACAGGGCCTGTGGCCCGGCACAGGGAGCCAACCTGGGATAGCATGGGAGACACACCCATGGCGGAGGAGTCCGAGGCGCCGGGAACCGTGGGATGCGCCGGATCAGGTGCAAAGCACGTTGAGTGCCACTGCAAGCACGTGTCCTTCCTCATCGGTAAGTACCCGAAGATGGGTATGGACGCCATCGTGCAGCAGCTCGACCGCCTGGACAACGCGAAGGACGGCCTAGAGGAGGATGGTGCGGGGATCATGGATGACCAGTCGGCAGCAGAGAGAGACATGGCGGAGCTGCGAGCGGATCAGGACCGGTACCGGGAGAATCTGGAGCTGGCCCTGCAGAAGCAGCAGCGAGTGGTGGACAGCCTCCTCCACCTGGTGGAGGACATGTCGGGACGCCTGAGAAGGCTAGAGGAGTTACAACCCCTCTCCTCGGGTCCGGAGGTCCCGGCAAAGCCGGCAGCGGCAGAGCTGGTTGAGCGGGTTAAGACCCTCAGGAGCACCATGGATAAGCCCATGGGCGGCCCTGCAGAGGCACCTTACGCGCCTCCGCGTGTTGACCCGGGTGCGCTGCCGTTTGTTCCCATGTTCAGCGAATCCACAATGCTCGGGGAACACACGGCACCGGCTGGGTCCATGCGGGAAGGGCACGTAGCCATGGACCCGAGGAGCCTGACGGTACATATGTCCCATACCGCCAGGGATCCACCGGCCACTACGACTTCCCATGCAGTTTATGCGGAAGAGGAGATCCAGAGCCAGACCATGCAGGGGCGAACCATGGGAAGCGCCGACGGACATGGTCGGGGCCATCCAGGTGGAAACCTGTGGGTGAAGGACCCCAATACGGGGATATGGACAGCCCGTGGAGCAAGTCTTTCCCGCATTCCAAACCCCATGAATTCAGGCCCAACTGGATCGTACGCTATGGAGGAGAGGGATGTACGGGGAGTGTACTCACACCCCCCGGCCACAGGTGGTATCCGTCTAGGTGGAGTGGTAGCTGCGGACGTCGGAGACACCATCAGGATTGACGACCTCAGGGGAATCAAAATCCCCTACTACGATGGCAACCCCTCCAACCTGGACGACTTCATCCTGGATTGGGAGCACTTCGCCGAAGAGGTCGATGAGGGGAGCGCCAAGGCACAAGTGGGTATGTCGGACATTCCCACACAGGCTGGCGCAGGACCTGAAGGAGGAGCTCAGGGATGAGATCCGCGAGGATCCGATCAGATCCGCCAACACTGTCACCAACACCGCCGACAGTGGCAACACAGCGCCAGCGCCAACCACCCACAGCACCAACCTCCCCAACACCAGAAACAACCGGTGCCACCCCAGCAGGACCACGAACCGACCGACCACCAGCCAGGAGTGGCACGCCCGGAACCGCCGACCACCCAAACGCAGGCCGCGCCCAGCACCAACACCAACAACACCCACGCCAACAGACCACCACGACACACGCCAACCACCAAGTAACACCTATGGCACCCTCGCCATCGGCGACACCAACGCCACCGACACCCACGGCACTATCCACACCACCACCAACCCCACCAACGACGGGCTGAGGTGCCGTCACCTACAACGCCCCCACCCCTACGACCACCACCACGACCCCGGCACCAAGTAACACCTAGGGCACCCCCACCAACAGCGTCACCAAGGACGCCAGCACGGCTGGCGAACGAACGCCACCGAGCCCTCAGCCAGGAGTGGCGAGCGCCCACACCCAGCATCACCCAAACGGCCACGCCCAGACCCAGGGCCAGGAACTGCGACGTCCACACCTGCACCGCCGCCAACACCCAAACCGAACACCACAACACCCTCACCAGCGGAAACACCCGGAACCAACGGGGACGCCGTCGGCAACACCAGCAACCCCGACACCCAGCACGACGCCTGAGACACCCTCGCCAACAACGGACCAACACAAGAAACCACCCAACGGCCAAGTGTAACCGCTGCATAGTGGTTGATCTTTCTTGTGATTGCGAAGCCTGTAGCCTTGATGCCCCAGGGGTCGTAACGCCCGACACTGCCCCTGATATCTCCGAACCCAACTGACCCTCTTCAGACCCATATCCAGCCTCTTGGAGCGACATATGCGAAGCACTTGTAAGTCCTTTGAACTCCATGGTGAGATATGAAGAGTACGAAAAGCCGGTCTACAAAAATGGAGCAGACATAGAATCTCAATGCGCATTCATCGCACATAATGACACAACGTGAAATCATTTGAAATCATTTAAATAAATCCGATTGGGAAATCACGAAAGTCAAATGCGACTCGACGCGCGCTCACAGGCGACATCTGGCGGCGAACAGAAAACATGAAATGAAGCGGAAAATTTACTGCACTAATGTACATCTGAGAATCATTGAAATTCTGATCACATCAGTGTATAATTGAGTGCTGTCACTGCTGCCGTTACACTCCCCCTCTGAAAACATACGCCAGTATGTCAGGCTGGGTCAAGTGAAGTGAACGAAACGGCTAAAGTGACCAAAAACTGCCTAATGTAAGGCAAAATGTGTGAAAATGAGCTGAATTGAGCAAAATTGTGCTGAGATCTGTGCTTCGCGATGGCCATCGACTTGAATGAAACGTATAGGTACCTCAGGGCACACAGAAAAAGCTTCGTCCAAGCTGGAAAATTCGAAAATTGAAAGTCTGAGTGAAGATTGTACATGATGATCCAGGATTCATGATTCATGATGAAATCAGGATCTGACATCTCACTGCCAGAAAACAGAAAACGAGCGTCGCCATGTCGTCGAGCGTCAGAAAAATAGGGTATCCCTTCATGGAGTCCAAGATATGTGAAACTGGCTGGTGTCATTTGCAGTCATGAGACCAGATGCCAGATTATGGTACAAAATGTGCCTGAATTGAGACCAATCCAGTGAATCGCCCACAGATTGAGGGTGGCGAGGTCCACAGAAAGCCAAAATAGGTCCAATTCAATGTCGATAGACACTGTGTGTAGTGTTGAACGGAACTCCAGTTCTCATTCATAGCCAATCCAGGTCAAATCCTCAGGATGATGATGATCCCCATGATGGAAATCCAATCAATTAAAGTAATGATAGCCAAAGAAACCCAGTGGGGTATCCCCTTCATCCCCACACTGTCAGTATTGTTCCCAGGGCTTCATGTTTAATCCAGTATGAAGCAGAAGGGGTAATTGACTCGTTATAGTCCCAGAATGTATAAGCATCCAATGCTTGGTACTGGGAATTTGCCAAAATTGAGCTGATTCTGAGGGGGATTCCAACACAATCCACAGATGAACAGCGAGTCGACACAAGTAAGAACACCATCGTCGTCACTTGGTCTATATAAGCCCTTTGACAGTGGTCGTTTGGAAAACAAACCAACCGTCTCAATGTAAGAGCTGATGGAAATGACATTCCGAGTTGATCCGTCAAACACATGAAATGGATCAGACTCAGTCATGTGCCATAATCTCTGTAATGAGCACGAACTCGAAGGAGTCCTTCCCAAGGCGAGTAGAGGGGTCCAGTCGACAGCTAAACACGAGAGTGTCGTCGTGGTTGAGGATAATGGCCTTTCGGATCTTCGGATTGGAATCATCTGAGATGAAGCACATGATTCACATGATGGCCATGATGGGAATGATGGATGGAATGACCAGGATGACCCCAGAATGTCTCATCATCTGTCCATCGAACCATATAGACGATGCGTCAGGACTGTATTGTCCCCGTGCCAAGGGTATATGTCGACCGTAAACCTCTTCAAAAGTTTCGGCGACCCAAATTCTGATCAGATCTTGTCAGGGATGGATGATGCCACAATTGGAACTTCTTCTTGTGCTTGTAAGTCTTCCTTGGTGACACAATCCTTGATCAGCGAGAGCTCTTTGTCAATCTCAGGGTGTTTTCTCAGGAACTCCGTGAAAGTATCCGTATACCCATGGATAAAACTTGAAGCTGGCTCCCATTTGTCTTCTTCTGGACCGAATCCTTTCCATCTGCACAGAAAGTACCACTTGCCTCGAGCATTCTTCTTGTACTCAAGAATCTTCTCCAACTCGAAACTGCTTGTGACCATCTTCCTGACGCGTTCCCGTGGGAGGCCGGCCACGGGACGCTGCGGTGACACGCACAGGTGAGCAGGCAGGCAAAGCACTACGCTCACAAGGGCATCAATACGCTCGTGTCATGTGACAAAGCGTTTCAGCATCCTTGCCACTCTGCAACAAGGGAACGAAAGTATGTACAGCAACACATCAGGATATGTACACATGGGGTTAAGACTGGACTGGGGTAAGGGCATCACAGGTCAATAGACACTCCATCCTAACTTGTATCCCAATCCCAGGTCCGACCCTCTCAGTGGCTGGTGGGGGCGGGGGCTCAAACACAACCCATGCCCTGCTCAGTCCGAACCCTGAAACCCTGCCAATGGGGGAGGTGTCCCGCCCAGCCACAGGCGTGTTCCTGGGAATCAAGGAGCTCCAAGGCCAACCTACAGTAGCTCCCTATGCTCCCTTAACGGCAGGTCCCAAATCACATCTGAGCCAGAGATATGGCCCCGCCATTATCACCCAAGAGTTGGTAGCTGAAAATGGGCTGTTTCAGCCCAAACTGAAATTAACTCAAAAATCCCCAAAATTGACCCCTCGTCCGGACCCGCCAGAGGTAGGGACAAGGCAACTGACCCTATGCCCTTGGAGTACGAACTCCCTGGAGTCCTCACCCAACCTGGTTCCCTCTGAGATCCCGGCATCAGGGCACCACGTGTTCGTCAAGTGGGGTCGTGATGCCAAAGTCACCAAAATTGGCCTCATTCCCACGCGTGGCTCGCCCGGCCAGGGCAAGGCCAATAGCCCACAGGGTAGGAGGCAGGACCTAGGACTTGTATCTGAGTGTACAACTTGAAGTTAAGTCCGGGCTCCCTATGGGCTTAGAGGAATAGGGCCGCCAATTGACCACACGGAAGGGGGAAATTGGGGTCCCAAAATGGGGTCATTTTGGCTGCCTGAAATGAGCCAAAATTCGGGGTGCTCCCAATAGTATATCTCCACGCCGGCTTGGAGATCGGATCAGCCATTCCATACGCCCTCTACCGAGAGTTCAACAGAGACTCCCATGCCCTTGGCCCTCAAAGATCTCGAAGCCACTGGGCGTGGTGACAATCCCAATTGGGTCCACAAATGCCAAAATGGCAAAATTGCCCACACTCACTTTGGGCTAGCGCCTTAACGAAGGTTGCTCCGCTTCGCCCACGTGGTGTGTGAACCATGGGGACCAATCTACATAACACCCATGTCATATATGGTCCATTGGTCCATGCGTCCGGCGTGCACGGATGGGCTCAACATAGTGCACGGCGGGCAGCAAAAGTGGAAAATTGCACAAAATGGCCAAAAATGCGCACACTCATGGTTGGGGCAAATGAGGCACATGCCCGACTTGGACCGGAGTGTGCCATAGGATTGGTATCAAGTAAATTGTGTCCAACATATCTTTTGGGCGTCGCCCAACTCCTCCGGTTTTGGGAATGGCAGGGTCGCCAAGTGAGCCCATGATTTGGGAAAGTCCCAAATCGCCAACAAGGCGGCCACGGTACGCCAAACCCAAGAGGAGTTATTCGCCGGGTCCAAGATATGTTGGGCACCGAAGTATGTACCCTCATATCATACTTGGGTCATGATGTCAATTGAGCGCAACGTTGAAATACACGGTCGCCACTTGACATCGTGACGGGCCAAGAACGGCAAAATTGGCACAAAGATACACAAAAGTGCCTTGAAAGGCGCACAATTATATTATAATATCTTCGGCATGGATCGTGCAATCCACTAATCCTTCTAAACATAATGACTTGACACCAATGACCTTCGATCCCACATATGTGCTCCACTTGGGGCGCTTTGAAAGGTTACGAGCGCTGCCTTCCAAGTGGGCACAAGAAAATATGGAAAATTGCAAAACACGCACCTTGCTCCCAATGCATCGCTTTGGGATCGCCACACAAGCTTCCCTTCACGAAGGTTAGGCTTGCAATTGATCGTGGGGAGTATGGAGAAGGGGCTTACACAATATGAGGTCCATTGGCGGGTTCGGCTTGAAGCGATGGACCCGCCAAATGGGCACGCAACACAACACATGGCACATACCACATATTGCCCAAAAAGGTAGCTCCCCCCACGATATGTCATGCCCCTCCAAGGGCATAACTTTGTGTCAATCGCTCATAGGAACTCAAGGAGAGTTCCTATGCAACACCAACACTTGCGCGCTACACTCGAAAGTTATCTTAAGGCACGCAATATCATGGCCAAAGAGTTATAACGCAAACTCTACCCTCTTGACCCTGATCCATTACGCTAGCGCGCACGTGTGGAAACGCAAGGCATATGATGCTTCCTAAATTACGTCGGGAGTATTGTGAATACATCCCACGTTTCCTTATTGTCATTCCTCGCAAGCAACACGAGATATGACCTTCACAAGTGGCCTCACGAATCAACTTTGTTTTGCCCATATCTTTAAGACAAACGGAGGGCAGGATAAAAGGAAAGTTGATTCGTGCATAGGAAAGCACGTGGGTCCACTCGAAAGAGGTCAAATCAAGTGCGGGGATGTCGAAGTCGAAAATCCGATTTCGACATCCTGAAAAATTCGGATTAAGGTGCCGAGTGTAGAATGTGAAAATTGCGGATGCATCAACGCAATTCCTGAAGACTTTAGAGCCTTCGTCACGGATAGCGTTAAAATTTCATTCTAAACAGTTAAACTGGCGGTTACGGTAAAGTCGCGATCCAACCGCCAGCTGCCAAAACAGTGAATATCAGAACTGAAGCGTAAAAATGGACGGAAACAATATGAAAATAAAACCCTGTTGATTCCTGATGTTCTGATATATAATCCTCCGCTGGCGGTGCATCGGTTGCCGATGCGGGCTTTACGGCACGGAACACGCTCCCGCCGGGCTCGCACCGGGCGTCAACGGGCGCCTTCCGTACATGGGGTTAGTGGACCGGAGACCGGTCTTCCCTTCCGTACTTGGGGTTAGTGGACCGGAGACCGGTTGTATGCCGTAACCTAGCCATGGGGTTCTGGGTACCGCTTCACCCCCCTCCTTAGAGCAAACCCTGGGGGGGGCTCGATAACACCCACGCATGGCAGCGGGTACCCAGGGCGTCCCCTGAAGGGGGGGTGTCACATCCTCACTTCAGGCTGATTCCCAGGTTAGACCGCCCAAATCTCACAGCAAAACAGGTATGATGCTGTAATTGATAGGAACTGCAGGTATAGTATCAAGTATCAAGTCCCGGGTCCTGGCGGCGATTGTTCGGCATCCAAAGGACCCGTTAACCCATACCAGGCGCACCGGGTGCCGGCTGCTACGGTCACCACCACAGTGGCAGTGGCATACACGGCCAACATAGGCGACGCACGACGACCGAGGTGGTCCCACAGGTCGAGAGCGACCACAAAGATGCATCAGGCTACCCCAAGCTTCCCAAGGCCCGCCGACTGGGGAGAGTCCCCACGGGTCCTTCCTCGGGCGCACCATGTCCATATCCATACGACGCGAGTCCAGAGTGGTACAGCCGAACTCCTTAAGGGATCTTAAGGGAGCTCCTCCTTAAGGGATCGGGCATCAAGGCCGTCTTTTCCCTCGCCCTATTACCACGAAGGCCATACATGAGGGGGTCCTCATGCAGTGTGGGCGGAGGCGTCGACTCCTCAAACCACCAGTTTTGCAGGCAGACTGACCGAGGTCAGGAGCACCGGAGGCCGCCATCCGACTGCAAGTGCGTGTGCGAATCGGTAGGCTCACACTGGGACTGACAGTGGCGGACCGCTGGGAGTGTAGTCAGGCAACTGGGCTTCCCGCCTGGCGCCATCAGGATCTCCACATCACAGCGAATAGGGCAACACGGTATCACGAGCACTGAAACAGTAGAATCTGTACTCAGGTACTGGTCCAGGCTGAACCAGGCTGTAAGAACATGTACACGGCGACTCAAGGCGCCTTTGTAATCCGATTTGTGGTGAAAAACAGTCCACACCTCAGTGATGGGCTGACAAACTGAACATACAGAAGCACATATCCTGGAGGGGCGGAAAAGCAAAACAAGCGAGGTAAATAGGCGTGTAAACACACTCTAGACAGAGTGCCAAACAACGCCACGGTCAGGATAAGGCAAATGCAGGAGGGTGAACAGGAAAACGCCTGAGTTCAGGCCATATATAGTCTCGAGACACACGTCGACTGGTCTGGATTCCGCAGGTGCCATGGAACCAGACCACACACCAAAAATCGCAATGCCGATGACAGCGGCATCCGTTGCGCAACGTCGTATGGGCCTCAAGGCCCCAAGAGCTCAGAAGTATGAAGGTCAGTCGCCCTACCTGGTTTCCCATGGATTCAGCAGGGGGGGAGTGACGAATAGAAGAAGAGAGGGGCCATCCTCCTCTGGATTCAGCAGGGGGGGGTATATGGCCACTCTGATGGCAGGTCACCGAAAGATGGAAGAGAGCAAGCAAGTAAGGGACGATCCGTCGACCTCACAAGCGCTGAAAACACATCAGGGGAGAGCTCAGGGCGCTGATCAGGCACCCCTGGCTGCAATCGCCCGGGTGAGTGCTGCCAAGTCCGAAACGTGGATCTTGGTCTTGCGCTTGCGGATGTACTCCATGAAGGGAGTATTGACCCGCGGCACGAACGAGGAGACGGGTTCCCAGGTGTCGTGGGACGGCCCATAGCCTCGCCATCGAACCTTGAACTCCAGACCTCCGGGTGCCGAGGCTTTCGGACGCTGAGCAAGGATCTTCTCGACTGTATAGTCGTCCTGCTCCGCATAATCAACGTCCGAGTCAGCCTCATGTGCGGCATAGCTCAGGGACACATGTTGGCCACGGAGGTCGGGTTCCCGCACACGGAGCTGACTCTTGTGGCGCTCCCGGAACTGTCCGTGACCCACCTTGATGCGGTAGGTGTCCTCACCAATCCTGCGGACCACCTCGCCGGGTGTGAACCAGGTCTTGGTGCGGTGGGTGCCCATGGGGCGGGGTCTGATCACCCACACCGGGTCTCCCACCCTGAACTTCTGCGCTGTCGAGCTCGGGGCGGACTTCTGACGCTCAGCATGCTCCTTCTCGAGCTGCTGGCGGATGTCCCGTGCCGTTTGCTCTTGCCGCGCGAACAATTCCTTGGCATCCATAGCCATGCCATCACCAGACAAGGGAAGTCCCCTACCCAGGGGGTCCCTGCCAAACAGAATTTGGTGAGGGGACAAGCCGCCCGGAGTGGGGGTGTCATGATGGGCCTTTAGAGCAGGCCACATCTCCTCAAACCAGTTCCGACGTGGATTGGTGATGTGGATCTTGCGCAGCTTCTCGAACAGCTGCCGTCCAGCCACTTCAGCACGGCCGTTAGACCGGCTGGGATAGGCGACGCTCTTGGCATGACGTATCCCCATGAGGGAACACATAGCCTTGAACCAGCCACCAGTAAACTGGGGCCCTCGGTCACTGCAAATGGTGCGGGGGATGTCAAAGACGGTCAGCCAATGACGAATCATCATGACTGCCACTTCCTTGGCAAGCAACCCCTTTTTGCGTGCCGGAACGGCTACAACGTAGCCGCTGTGGCGGTCCACACAGAGAACCACACAGTCAAAGGTCTCCTTGCCAATGTGCACTTCAGGCATGGAGAAGACGTCCATGGCCACGCTCTCCATGGGCTGGTTAGGAACCGGGGTCCACTGGGCTTCCCCTTTGACGTTCCGGTTGTCGGGATTGCAGGCCTGACAGACCGAGCAACCCTTCCTGACCTTCTTGATGGCGGTGTAGAGAACGATATGGTCGATCTCGAACCGACGCTGCATGTCAAGAGCCTGCTTCTTGACCGGTGGTGCCAAGCTTCACAAAGCTCGAGCACCCGGGACTCCGGTACTAGCAGCTTACCATTCCGGTAGAGCTTGCCATCCTCCTCGGTCAGCCCCTTTGGCCACTTCTGCCCGTCATCAGGGTCGGTCACAGCCCTATACTCGGCCGCAAAGGCCTCAGACTTGGCGTAGTCGTCGGTCCATTCGTCGTGGAGGCAAGACTCCGGGAAGAGGTGCTTGTCGGACTCAGCTCCCTCAGGGGCGAGTACACTGACCGCTCTGCTCACCCTCAACGCGAGGGGGGCATCCGCAGCCATGACAATGAAGCATTTTGCACCCTCCTCCTCCATCAGGCGCTCCATTTCAATGATCCTCTTGGCTTCAGCGGTCTCAGCCTCATCGCCATGGGCAGAGATATCCGTCATGCCCTTGCTGGCGGGATAGGCCCACCTACTGAGACAGTCCGCCACGGTGTTATCCTTTCCAGGAATATACACAACCGTGAGGTCGAACTTGGCCAAGGTCTCATGCCATCTTGCCCGTCGGGAGGCGGGACCTGAGGGGGTGTCCACGTGCTCCTTGTGCCACGACTGCAGACTCTGATGGTCGGTGCAGACGGTGACGGGACGGAGGGCTATGTACCCGGCCCATTTCCTGAGAGCCATGACGATGGCATACGCCTCCTTTTCACGGGTCGTCCACGTCCGTCTCTGGGCCTCCGCCAGGACTCGGCTCTGGAAGGCCACGGGCACGTGCCTCCCGTCGTCAAACACTTGCTCAAACACAGCGCCAATGGCGTAGTCGGAAGCGTCGGTGCGCAGGACGAACCCTCGGCCGGGATCCACGAGGTGCAGACCCACTGCGGATAGCAGCGCCTGCTTCATCCCCTCAAAGGCACGGTCGGACTCAGGTGTCCAGACCAAAGCCTTCTTGGACCCCTTCTTGGTCTCCTCTCGGTTGCCCTTGAGCATGGTCGTCATGGGGGCTGCATACTCGGCATACATTTTGATATACCCCGAGTAGTAATTGCAGAACCCCAGATATGCCCGTAGCTCAGAGAACGTTTTGGGCTTTTCCCAGTGCTCAATCGCAGCCACCTTGCCAGGTATGGGCTTTCGCTGCCCGTTCCCGACTACGTGGCCAGCGAAGACCACCTCGCTTACCGCAATGGTGGCCTTGTCACTGCTGCCCGTGAGTTTGTGCCGAACCAGAAGGTCCAGCACTCGAGTGACGTCCCTCTCGTGTGCCTCCAGGAGCTCCTCGTAGCTCATACTGGGGTCCCCGGACGGGATGATCACGTCGTCCACGAAGGGGTCCGCACAGTCGCGCACCGGCTCAAGCAGGTTCTCCAGCATCCGCTGAAAAGCCGCATTGCCGTTGGTAACGCCCATGGGCATCACCATCCACTGGAGAGGTCCAAGTGGGGTGCTCATGGCTGTGCAGGCACGGGACTCCTCGGCGAGAGGCATCTGATGATAACCATGTTTCAGGTCAATCACCGTGAAGATCCTCCGCCGGTGTTGCTTTTGCAGCATGTCCTCAATGAGGGGCAGCGTATAGCTGTCGTGCTGCGTTTGGGCGTTCAGGCCGCGGTAGTCGACCACGAGCCGCCACTCACCGGCAACCTTCTTGGGGACGACGAAGCACGGAGAGGCCCTGAAAGTGCTGCCCTGGGTCGTTGTGGGTGCCGGAGGGCTCGGGGCCGGCAAGACCAGTGGGGCAGGCACGCGAGGAGTCTCCCTGGATGTTGTTATTGGGGTTGGAACCGGATACACGAACACCAACGGAGGCGAGAGCAGCGACAACAGAGGCAAGGTCCATGCTGATTGTGGTCCGGCAGAAAATCCCAGTCTATGAAGAAAATTGAGGGGAATTATTCTAAATACATCTGAGTGTCCAAAACTGTCCGAATGAATTTAAATAATCCATTTATGTAAAATTGTAGGGCCGATCAGGCCCGCGAGCGCGCGCCAGCGGCAAATGGCGATTCCAGCTAAAATAGCGGAATGCGGCGGATTTACGGGAAATGGACCGCGGGTTCAAATCCGGCATATCAGAAATATATAGGAAATATCCTGTGACTGAGCTGCGAGGCGGCAATTCCGCCGAAGCAAAGAAAATGACCAAAATGTAGCCAATCTGGGCAGAATGTCAGAAAATCTGAGCAGATGGGGCTAGCCGCACTTACACTCCCCCTCCAAAAACACACTGGGGTGTGTCGCTACGTCAACGAAGAACGTAGTGCGGGTAAGTCCCAGAAAAACATAGAAATGTAGCCTCGATGAGGCGAAATCTGCTTGATCTGACCTGAATTGGGCTGAATTGGCACTGAATCAGGCTGGATGAACCTGAAATGAGACAGAATGAGAAGTGACGAACAGTCCTCCGTGCAGTAAAACATTAGGTCACGGGCTAAAAAGCATGTAAACGTATCGAGAATCGATACCAAACCATGCATTGGTTGAGAATGAGGTAGATTATTGGTGGATTGAGTGGGGGGATCAAGAATTGGAGTGACATCTCAGCGCTCTGGCACAGTTTCGCTGTCGCGGGCACGCTACGGTGTCCTCGCCGAACTCTACATCGTGTTATCCCGCTTTTGTCGTTCTGAAAAGTACAGCATGTGGCTCAGATTTGGCGCATCTGGTGGATGATCACAAGATTCAGCAAAAATGAGAATGAATTTGAGCAGAGATTGAGGAGATTAAGCAATCACAGAGCGGTTAAACAAATACACCTGTAGTCTACAGACCCTAAGTGCACAGAAGATCATAAGCGTCAACGAAGTTAGGCAAAGCCGTCGACAGATCTTCGAGGAATGATGGGAGATGACAAGGAAATCAATCTAAATTGTCCTAACATGAGTAAATTCCCTGAGGTGAAGGTGAAATGAAGCGGAATGCGTACAACTGAAACTACCAACACTTTCGTTTAGACTAAAGTTAATATATATTGTCGTTTATTCAGCTCAATTGTGCTTTCCGGAACGTTGGTTCGCGAGCATCTAACAGATTCTATCAAAATGTGGATCATGTGATGATGCATCATGATGGGACATGCTGGCCCTGGATCCTTGGCATGTAACGCGCCGAAGGTTCGCTGAAGGCACTTTACTGACAGTATATAACTGAGAGACACCGAATTTACAATGGCGGTGGTGTCAATCGACTTGGACAAGGCCAATCTTTCGATGGAGTCCCACAAGACACTTGGATTCACCATTCTCGACAGTTTCTGGTCGAATTGAGCTCACATTGGCGTGTGCCAAAAATACAACGAAGCTTACGGACTTCGGAGGTTGCTGTAAGAAGTCCCTAGAGCTCCTAGATGAAGATTGTCTGAACAATTGACGTCTGGGTTTCGTACAACAGTGGCAGAATGATGGACAAACCTGAGAAATTCAAGGTAAATTTGAGGATCCTGGATCTGAATCTGGACTTTGGCGTCAGCATCACAGCAAATGAAGGTGAGATCTGAGTTCCTGGCGTCGCATCTGGTGCAGCCAGTACTACAGGGGGTGCCTGTAGGGGTGCATGTCACCGGCCGGTGTTTTGATTATGTACATTTGCTTCCATCTGCACGAGTAGCCAAATTCCAAAGATGCACAGACCAACAGAGACAAGATTACCCCGAATCTGCCTGAATTAAGCCTGAGTTTGGTTTTTTCTGAACACGGCAGCACACTCCGTCAGCGTATCTACGCCTTGTCTACCGAACGGAGACCAACGAAAAGTTGATTGACGTCAAATTATCAAACATTCGCAGTTCTCCACATCATGACATAAACAGAAAGAATGAACAGTGGATTGAGCAGAATGTGGTAGGATGGCTTCTCAAGTCGGCCAAGCACGAATGCATGTGACCACCAACCTGTCTGGCCTGGCCCTCGTACGGCTTGGGCGCTGCAAGTCAGCGGCCGAACTTGAAGCTTGGTCCTCATGTGGCTCCTGGGCTGGCCTGACCGCAGGAGGGGGGATCGACGGATCAGCCCTGGAATGTGGCTGCTGAGGGCCGTAAAAGGCTGGATCTCGATTCACCACAGGTCGTTTTCCGTCGCTCTCCACTTGTCTGTCTGGTTTCGACAAACAATCTGTCAGGAGTACTCCAATTTCGGGGTGCTTCTTGAGGAAGTCAATGAACCCCTTGGTGTACCCATGGACAAAAGATTGGGCTGGTTCCCAGTTGTTGTGACTGGAATCAAAGCCCCTCCACTCACACAGAAATTCCCATTCGCCCTTGGCGTCACGTCTTGCTTCAACAATCCTCTTGAGTTCGTACTTTCCCCCTTCGATTACCCGATCGGACAAGTGTTTTGCAGTCCAAAAAAGGGGTTTAACTCGATCCTTGGGGGAGGGGATCTCTCTCTTGAGGCGATCGCCCGAAACGTCAATTTCCCTGCTGACATCCACACGAATCCTCCACCTGTTCTCCCCAAGACGTGCTGTAACAGCAAATGGCCCCTCCCACAAGGGAAGAAGCTTGTCATCTCCGTCCAGGGTGGTTTCGGATTTTCGAAGCCAAACTCGATCATCGACTTCAAAATTGTGGGGGTTTTTTCGACCTTGATTTTGAACCCAAAGCCAGTCAGCTTGATGCTTCTCGATTAATTTCGACACAGATTTATCTGCTCGTTGGACTTCGTCCAAAAACAGCGAAGCATCCTTACAGGGGCGAGGATTATTCAACGGCATGTTCCACCAACACTTCTTTCGTCCAAAGACAATTTCGTTTGGAGAAAGGCCATGATACAAAGGCGTGTTGTGGTAACGGCGAAGCAATGCGAAGAGAACTTCAAGCCAGTGGAAATCCTTCTCACTCGCGAGCTCCTTACGAAGCATATTTATAACAGAGCGGCCGGCTCTTTCGCCAGGCAGCGCTCGATGCGAGTGGATTTCACACCTGAGGTGGTGGATTCCAAGGCGAGCACACAATTCTCTCCACCATTCGGAGGTGTACTCTTTGCCTGAGTCCGTGACCACCTCGGATGGGACGTCCCAGCCTCCCATCCAAGTCTGCGCGCACCATTTGGCGGCAGCCTTGCCAGTCATCGACTCAATGTTGCAAGGCAACACTTGAATGTAGCCGGAATGACGGCACTGAATGAGGAGCACACCATTGACTTTTTTGTTAGTCCAATGGCACTCTTCGTCATCGAGTTCACCGAGATAGAAGAAATCACTGGTGACTCTGTTAAAGAGGCGCTCCGGAATAGGATGAGGCCTCAGATGGCCGTGCTTCTTCGCGCTGGGAGGCGTCGAGACAGCACATTGGGCGCATCCGGCGGCTACTTTCATGCAGTGAGTATATAGCCGTGAGCCAAACAACCTATGTTTAATCATCGACCACAGTCGACGGCCATGTGCGTGGGGGGACTCCCATTTATGCCACCAGTTTAACACTCGGGGGGCTAGGGCGTCTGGCACACACAATTTACCCTCCATCCACAGCTTCCCCCCATCCAACGAATACTCAGGAAAAATCCCATCCCTGTGAGCATCTTTGGATTTGAGATTTTCAAAGACCTCTTTAAACGTGGGATCCTGCAGGTAATCGGACGTCCAGTCACGGATGATCAGGGAATCCTTAGGCAGGGGTGGAGTCTTGGCCGGATCGCGACGCTTAATGCCCTCGATCAACCGAAATCGATTTACTCGTCGGGTGTAGTCAAACCGTTTCACACTCCCTGTGGAGGGATCGGTGACATTGTCCACGACTTTCATCGTTTTGGTGCAGATCTCGTGAGCATGCGCCGGATCTGTGATGGCCGTGATGTCGTGACACGGCAATGCGTGCTGTTTAACAGCGCACTGCATGCATGCACGTCGAATGAGTTTCTTTTCTTCCTGATCCCATTCGATGATTACATGGCGGTCCTGCTCCGTACCATGGATGTTGGTACTTTGCAGCCCCTCTGAGGCGGGGTAAGCCCATCGGCTCAGAGCATCCGCTACCGTGTTATGTTTACCCGGCAAATACGACACATGGAGGTCAAACAGAGAGAGAAATTCGTGCCATCTGGCCCGTCGACCAGCTGGGCTCGCGACAGTATCAATGTGTTCGGTGGCCCAATACTCCAGAGATCGATGATCCGTCAGGACCTCGACTCGATTGGTGCCAACCCACGATTGGTACTTTTTTAAAGCACAGATGATGGCGTAAGTCTCTTGCTCACGCGGCGACCATTGCATTTGGCGTGGGGCTAGCTTCCGTGACCAAAATGCAAGAGGGTAATGATCGCCGGTGGCTTCATCAACCTGTTCAAGGACAGCTCCGATCGCGTACCTAGATGCGTCGGTTCTAATGTAGAAGGGTCGGTCAAATTGGGGGACATGCAACGTGGCGACTTCGCAGAGGGCTGCCTTCAAGTGATGGAAGGCCTCCTCGCACTCGTCAGTCCACTTGACACGAACCTTTGAACCTGCCTTGCCTGCATCTCTCCCTACCTTCAACAATTCAGTGAGGGGGGCAGCAAATTTGGCATAATTCGGCACAAAAGTGTGGTAAAAATTGCAACAACCTAGGAATCCTCGCAACTCCGTGATCGTCTCAGGGCGCTTCCACTTCTGAATAGCGACGAGCTTCCCTGGACTGGGTCGTCGAGTGCCATTCTCTAGGAGAGAACCACAAAATTGGACTGATTTTAAAAACAATTTTCCCTTCTTTGGCCCACAAATCAGCTGATTGGCGTCAAGAATATCCAAAACTTGGTTCAGCTGCTTCTCATGTAGGGCCACCAGCTCGGCTTCGGTCAGTCCCTCCCCCTCTGTCGCGATGATTATGTCATCTATGTACACACTCACGAAGGCACGAAGCTCAGGATGGGTTGTGAACAGCACATCCTCCATCATTCTTTGAAAAAATGAGGGGGCGTTCTTCAATCCCATGGGCATGACGGTCCATTGGACTGGGCCACATGGCGTGCACATACAGGTAAGAGGTCTGCTGTCCTTCCTCAACGGCATTTGGTGAAAGCCGTGACGGAGATCCAGCACAGAGAACAAACGACCTCTTGCCCTCTTGGCGATTTCCTCCTCAATGAGGGGCAGGGGGTGTGAATCCGCCTTGGTTTCGGCGTTGAGATTGCGAAAATCAACAACCATTCGCCAACCATCAATGGTGTTCTGGTCTGCAGGCGGTGGCTTCGGGACTGTGAAGGGTGAACAGCACCATTCGCTGGTCATACAACCCTCAAGCCAACCAAATTCCCTGAGATTTCTCTCGATGATTTTTCTGAGAATCTCATGTTTGTGTCCATGATTTTCATAAGGGCGCTGTTTTTTTGCCTTGTACCCTGCACGAAGCTCGATGAAGGCTTCACCGAACTGTCCACGGACAGGGGGGTCTTTGATCAACTTCCCTGAAAGGGTTGTGTCCTTCCGTTCCTCAAAAATCTTTTCTCTTGACCTCGAACACAATTCAGTGTCCACCTGATCGCCAGGAATTACTGTCGAAAAAACTTTGGCGACTTCTTCGGCTTTGGCAGGAAGAATCTTCTTACGGATGTCCCTAAACAGGTCCGTATCAACTGCCTCTTGAAGATAGGTGGGTCTTGTGTCGAAATCCCAGAGATTTTCTTCGCGATCCAGCTCCTCGAAAGGATCCATGAAAGCTTCCACAGGGGGTTTTTCATAAAAAACTCTGAATTTGCGGCGCGATTGGAGATTTTTCCTCGCCCGTGCACTGAAGATTCTTTTCGATGTCGACCGTATTGGGGAAGAGGGAGACGAGGCGGATCCATTGGACGTTGAATCACCTTGGGTATCTGACGAACAAAAATCAGAAAAAATAGATTCATCATCAGTACCACGCTCAACCTCAGATTCAGACCCAACACAGGAATCTGTACTAGAATCAGCAGAATTAGAGTCAGAAAGCTTTCCATCCACCAGGAATGCAAGCGAACTCCAGGAGCGCTGTGGCAGGGGACCTGTGTCGTCCCTGGCATACAGCTTAATCTTCCTGGGAAGTTCGATGTAATCAACACAAATGTCCTGTAATTCCTGAAACCAAGGCTTGTCGTCCCACAAAGGCACAACTAAAATTGCCTGGGTTTTATCTTGCTTGATTTTATGGATGACCTGCTGGATTAAGTGAAACGGAGGATTAATCCACAACTTCTTGTCCCATTTGTGGGTCCAAGCGTCGCTGAAGTGCTTATCAAAGCGCTTGTTCGTACGGTTAGCAAAGGCATCATACTGTGGCCAAAAAGAATGATGTTCATGAAAGTATTCACAAATTGCATCGCGCCATTTGTCGACAACTCTGTAGGATGAAGAGTGCCAGCGCGAAGGACGTCGTGGCTGGGAGTCCCTACGAAGACATTCTAACTCCTGGGAGTAATCGGCACTCCCATTTACCTCTGCAATGGTGACATCTTCACCAAATTTTGGTGTCACTTTTTGCTTCAAAAATTCTTCTGCACTTTTAAACCCTGCGTGCAAAAAACGAAATTCAGGACGCTCCAAGGGACCTGACTCCAGCAAAAAACAACGACGATGACCTACGGGCGCTACCCTGTTCTTACGAAGCCAAGGATGCCCCAAATAAAGGTCATATTTTATGTCAGCACGGTAGAAGTAGTCATCCTTAAGGACAACTTCTTCCACATTTTGCTCTTCCCAAAGGTCTTGAGCGACCAAATGGGTGGATATATAACAACCGCGTTGCCCACCTGCGAGAGAATGTCCAAAAACTCCCTCGAGGGTAACAGGATGAGGCGACTCGAACACGCAGTCGTCGGGTAAGAAGGCATTGGATTGGAGATTTACCTCTGATCCATTATCACACAAACAGGTGGCGAGGTGGAAATTTCCCTTGCAATCAGAGACCCACAGCTTTGTAACAAACTGACGAGCCCTGTGCTTGGACTGTACACCAACCTCGTCCACTACAGCAGAAGGATCCGCTGCCGGATCCAGGGGAGAGGAGACAAGCGACCCTACATCAAGTAATGGTCGGTCTGGAATTTGGGGATCATGCCTGAAATCGCCTGGGGAGGGACGATTTTCGTGGCTCCCCTAGGCGTTCTGACCTCCAGCGGCTGCGTTAACGTTGTGAACACAGCCTGTTTCGTCGATCCATTCATCTTGGAACGGATCATCCGCTGGATTCAGAGCATTTTCGACGTAATCTCGATCCGCATCAGACACCTGGTCTGCACCTGAGACCTGATCCACACGATGGTTTCCCTTTCCACGTCCACGGCCACGGCCGCCGGATGATGGACCACCACCGTCGCCACGCCCTCTGCCCTTACCAGAGAAGGGGGTTCCCGAAGGATTTCCCTTACCTTTACCCTGTGATCCTGGAGCATTTCCTTTGTTTGTACCGGATTGAGGGGTTTGGCCTGGATTTCGATTTCCGCCTCCGGCGTTGACATTTGGACCTGTCTGGCCATTCGGCTGCCCACCGGAACCGGATGGAGTCCGATTTCCTTTGCCTTGGGACCCGCCAGGGCCTCCGGTATTTTTGTTTCCACCAGAGGGGTTCGAATTACCCTTTCCCCCCTTGGCACCATGCACCTGCCTGTCATTCCTGTCTGAATTCTGAGGATTACTGACATTTTCACCAATCACCTTGTGATCGTAAGCAGACCATCGGTGATTAGCAGTGGAATGCGTCTTAGCTCGGTTCGTAGAACCTAAAAGAAGGCAGATGCCACAATGCTCCTGAACATTCCGGGTGTCATTCACCTTTTTGTTGCCCTTTTGGGCCCCATTTTGGGTGTTTTGCTGGGTATTCCTGTTTCCCCCAAGACCCTCATGGAAATTTTGATTGGCGGCGTCAGCGAGCCTCTCAACCTCTTCCCACAGTTCCTGCGGAGTAAACGAAAACACCCAGTTCCTGGCCTTCAGGCGATTGCCATGGAAACTTACTCCCCTGTTGAGGACTTGGACAAACAAGTCCCGATCCTCGTGTTCATTAAACATGATTTTCCACGTGTTTTCAGTGAATTTCACCTTGGTAAACGACGTGGGGGAGCACTTTTGAAGTGCCTCCCTGACGGTAAACCGGTTGGCCGAGGCGTCAAAGCCATCGATCTCCGCCCACCAGGTCTTGACCTTTTCTTCGGACTGTCGATTCCGAAGGGTGGCGGCGGTTTCTGAGGGGATCTTGTCAAAAATCAGATTTTTCAGCTCGGCACTGGAAAATTTTTCGCCTGAATGTTCAGATTCTTCTACGAGATTCCAGAAGCGCTGTCTCTTGTCCTGCACCTCATGCAAGATTAATCGAGAGAACGAAGGAAAATTCTTCAACATCTGGTGGTAATGGTCCTCTGGCAGTCGAGATCCACGTACCTCCAACTGTTCCCACACCTCATCAAAGGTAAGGGGGGAACTTGAATCTTCACGATCACTCCAGGTTCTGAGCCAAGTGTTGGCCGGCGCTCCCTCAAGGCAGTCCAGGAGCGCCATCAGGAACTGATCATCCTGGAGTTTTTGAGTCTTAACCCACAGTTTAAATTCCCGTTGGAACTGAGGCCAACGTCTGGGGTTCCCATTATACTTTGGTTGCTTGGCAACCTGACGAAGTCGCAATGAAGTGGGATTTAGGAGAGAATCCAGCCCAACACCGGCCGTAATGGTAGACACCTTGGCGGCATCATTAGCCACACCAGCTCCGGCGAGGGTCTGGGCGAGCAACATCTGGGCAATTGCACTGGAATCAACAGCAGGAAGGGTAGTACGGGAGGCAGTCCTTTTGGCATTTTGAACCTCAGTCCTAGCCTTCGCCGATCTACTCTGTGATCGAGAGATTGTAACCCTTTCCTTTAGCTTAGTCCTGCTGATCCGTGCATCGGTGGTCTTAGAGTCCACCGAAGGAGCAATCGAAAAAATTTCTGTCGCCTCCTCTGACGGTTCTGTTGTCTGATCCACCGATGATGCGCCCTCAGATCGCATGTGGGTCTTGAAAAGATCTTTAATTCCCAGCGTCTGAATGATGAGTTGCATTTGATCTTTGAGCAATTGGAGCTCAGAGTCTCGCTGAGATCTGCAAGAGCAGTCGGCAGGACAGTACATACCGTGTCCTGAAGGACCTGAGCAGGCTGTCGGACCGCTAATCTCAGTGGTTCGCAGCCAGGAGTCCACTTGGGGAGCTCCTTCAGTCCTAATTTCCAGGCTTGCCTGCCTAGCTGCCTCTAAGATTCCTTCCTCAACCGCGGCGGCTAGATCGTCGCGGATGGAGACAGAGGGATGAGGGGCGGAGGGCCCGGCAACCGGTGCCTTGGTCTTCTCCTTCGGGAAGGGACTTGCCTCCCAGATCTGCAAGAATATGGCAAAAGATTCATCTTCTTGAGAACACCACCACATCCTGGTATTAATTTCTTCCTGAAGGGGGAAAAAATATTCGAATAAAAAATCAGAGGCGATTCTTTCTTGTCCTATCAGCTTAGACGTGGCTAATAGACACAGGGCCTCAAGCGCCTCAAGGTTACGGGTCACTTCCGGCGACAAATGGTTGTCCCATTGTGCCCATGAGGCTGGTCGATTGTAGGTAGGTACCTCACCTGGTCCACCCATCTCAATGTCGTCAATGTCGGCTTCGATGGTTTCGAATGAAGGACATTGGTAAGGGATGTGGGTACCTCCCAGCTCCGTAAGGTCCACCGGAGCGTTGCCATTAGCGTAGGCTGGGAGATTCCAGCTGCTTGATGGCCAATTTCGACTGGGATCTTGATTGTAATCTGGGCCTCCACAGCTGCTGATTTGGGTCCTTCTTGGGCAATTTGGGCTAGCGCAAGGCATTCCTCTCAAGGCCTCGTTCGCACAGCACCACGGGAGCGTGATGGTTACGTCTCCGGAGGTTGCGGAGTCGTACTAAGGGGCTAGCTGTGGTTGGGACACCAAAGGAACAACATTCAGGTAGCCTCTGCTACCATGAAAGTGCTGCCCTGGGTCGTTGTGGGTGCCGGAGGGCTCGGGGCCGGCAAGACCAGTGGGGCAGGCACGCGAGGAGTCTCCCTGGATGTTGTTATTGGGGTTGGAACCGGATACACGAACACCAACGGAGGCGAGAGCAGCGACAACAGAGGCAAGGTCCATGCTGATTGTGGTCCGGCAGAAAATCCCAGTCTATGAAGAAAATTGAGGGGAATTATTCTAAATACATCTGAGTGTCCAAAACTGTCCGAATGAATTTAAATAATCCATTTATGTAAAATTGTATGGCCGATCAGGCCCGCGAGCGCGCGCCAGCGGCAAATGGCGATTCCAGCTAAAATAGCGGAATGCGGCGGATTTACGGGAAATGGACCGCGGAATCAAATCCGGCATATCAGAAATATATAGGAAATATCCTGTGACTGAGCTGCGAGGCGGCAATTCCGCCGAAGCAAAGAAAATGACCAAAATGTAGCCAATCTGGGCAGAATGTCAGAAAATCTGAGCAGATGGGGCTAGCCGCACTTACAGGCCCATTCGGAGTGGCACGGCTCTAGCCAGCCTCTCTGGATGAAGTCACGGAGGATCTTCTCCATGGCCTCTTTCCTCTCGCCCCTCAGGGCAAACTCCCGGTGCCGATACACACGGGGGTCCTGCTTCAGTGGTATCTTGGCCTCGCCATACGGTCCACGTACCGGTGGAGGAAACACAGGCTTTCCGCTGAAGAAGGTATCCCCATACTTCTGCTTCAGCCTGGCCCTCAATGCCTGAATCTTGGGGCAATCGTCGGACTCCGCCTTGGCTTTTCCGGGCACTTGAACCACGGAGCTTACTTGAGGGGTAGCTACTCCGCTCGTCTTCAGCTCAGGCAGTCTTCCCAGGTGGCCCAAAGGGCCATCTCTGGTCTTGCCCCGGAATAGATCGCCGTAGGTGGGTGGGTTACCGCCGATTGGCTCGTCCTGGCTGGATAGGTGGTCCAGCACCCTCTGCACGAAGGTGTTCCCGTCATAGGAACCAGAGACGATCGAGTCCACTTCCCACCAGGCTCTGTCCTGGCCCTTGCCCTCACGCTGGTTTCCCCAGTCGTGAAAGGCCTGATCCATATACCCCTGAACCAGATCCCACTCCTCTTCAGTGAGGGGATCTTCCGATTCCGATTCTTCGATGTCATCAGGGGGAACCGCAAAGCATTGCCGCCATGGCTCCGCTATGATGCGGTTGACACACACGAAGTCCGTGGTGTCGGCCTGATCGAGGCCCCCATCCACATAGTGGATTTCCGTTGCCCATCTCTGGGGTGGCATGGGCTGTCCCTTAGCGTCCTGATAGACACTCTCTCCAGCCGGTAGGACGACCTTGTTTAAGGTCATGTTGGTCAATGAGGCTACCCAATGTCGGGTACTTTCCTCCTCGGTGCATCCCATAGGAACAACCAGCACTGCCTTGGAGCGGTCCTTGCGAATCTTCGCTATCGCTCTTGGAATGTCCCAACGGGGGCAATGGATCCACATCAATCCCTGATGCGGACCCCAGTGCTTCTCCCAGGCGGAGTCCTGGGCGCTCCAGTACTTCTCTCAAACCCGAAGATGGGCGGAGGTTCCTGAAGAGAACGCATCCAGGGCCAGATCTGACGCTCCCAGGTCCGCGACCACTCGGTTCGCCACTTCCGGCCTTACGGCGTACTCCTGGTTTGCTGGCCCAGTGGGCTCAGTGTCCAGCACGGCCACTTCGAGCTGATTGCGTTCGGGGTGGATCCATTGGCATTCCACATGGTGCTCAGGTGACGAAAGCCACGAGAGCTGGTCGTCCTGGTACAGGGTCATGGAGGCCTGGGCCGGGAGGACGCCGGAGTCCGTGTCCATCATGAAGTCGTACCCGACGATCATGTCCCAGTCCATTTCGGCCTCGTAGAAGCGACCGTGCAGGAGGATTTCCTTGCCGAGGTCTGGGCGGCTCAGCTCACGATGGTTCACGAACTGCAGCCCAATGGCCGCTTCCTTCGTGCCTCCCACCATGTACTGGCCGTTCGCCACCTTCAGCCTGACAGGTTTCCGACTGTCGGTCAGACACTCTGGTGGAAGTAGGCCAGCCTTGACCAAGCTGACCTGAGCTCCCGTGTCGACCAACACGTCGAAAACCTTTTCCACCTCCCCGCATAAGGCACGGACCTTAAGATGCAACTGCCGCTCGCGACCGACACGGCGCACGGCGTGCAAACTCAGGATCTCCGGCCGTTCCAGAAGCTCAACAAGCGACTGGTGCAGGTCGTGGACAATGGGCTCAGGCTGCCCATCTGCAGCATCCAGCTGCGGTCCGAGTGATCCTCCGATACTCTCGGAAAGATCCTGTAGTACATCAAACACATTCTTGGTCGCGAAGGACGGACGGGTGCAAGGGTTCGTGCCTTCACTTGCCCTCACCCCGCCTCCGCGACTGGGTGCCGGACCGGGCCTTCCGCCCGCGGCAGTCCCTTTGCGCTTATCGACTCCCGACTGGGATGGTTCGGCGCTTCCCACGTCACCATTCCTGCGACCGCCCTAGCTGGGGCCCTTGGCTGCAGGGGCTCCGCTAGGGGGCGTCGGTTGTGGAGGAAGGGGTGTTCTCTTCCGCATCGACCTCGTTGACGCCCTTCCTCCTTCCACCTTTCTTACCCTTCTTGTCCTTGTCCTTGTTCTGGTCATTCTGGTTGTTCTCCTTGTTCTTGTTGTCCGACCTGGGGACCCAGTTCCGCTTGATCTCCTGGATCTCCTTGGCCAACTCGGTCCCCGTCGACGACATCAGCTTGGCCAGCTCGTCCTTGTCGACCTCCACTTTGGCTTCCCGGATACCCGCGGGCGCACGCTTCTTCGACCAGTGCGCCTTCTTGTAAGCCTCCTTGTCGGCCTTGTGGACGGGGCATGTTCGGTGGTCATGGTTGAAGCCTCGCTTCCTCCCATAACACACGAAACAGCCCTGAGGGTGAGCTCGTATGAACTCCCCAAAGGACAGCGGAGGGTCGCCAATGCGGCGAGGGTCCCTCTTCTCCTGCTTCCTCCAACCCTGCTGCAGGGGCTTCCAGTTTCCCGGTTTGCTCCCCGCGCTCAGGTTTTTGGCCACGAAGGCACAAACGGCCACTTCGGCGGGCTCATCGTCGTCGTCATCGTCGACGAGAGTCTCATCGCCGCCGGCTCCCGCTCGGTCCATGGCAGCTTCCCCGCCAGGTCCCTCGCCAACGTAGTTGACGCCGCGGTCGCCGGGCCTCAACCCGCGGGTGTGGTGGAGGTTTCGGTACTCCTTGAGTACTTCCTCGCCAACCCACTCCAGGATCTCGTTGCAGCTCATCCGCGCCGGGATGGGCTGCAGACGGATGGTCTGGCCGCTCAACTCACACTCGTCAAGGCGCCACATCGCGGTCTTCTCGCGATCGCCCGAGACGGTGATGAGGAGAGCGTTCCGCAGGGAGTGCCGTTTGACATCCCGGGCCACGTTCTTCTTCGTCCAAGCCACCACGTTCGTATGATACTCTTTGGGGAGCATCATCTTGACCGTGTGGTTGGACTTGGCCCTCTTGGATTCCTCCTTGGTGACCCTCTTGATCCATGCTTCCGGCAGCATGGAGAGCAGGCGAGCCTGCTCGTCACCCTCGTTCCAATCCTTCACGTTGAGGCGGAAGAGGGTGTATTTCCCTCGGAAGTCTCGCCAATCTCGTAGGCGGATCTCCCATCCATCATGCTCAAGCTTGATGGACTTCCAGCGCTTGGCAGCCACCTGCGGAGCGTCCACCTGTTCCTGCTCGTTGAGCCACTTCTTGGCTTCCTTGAGGGTCTTGATTCTCCCCTCCTTGGTCGCCACGAAGTATAGCTCGCCGAGCACTTCCGGCAGGCGGTACCTGAACCGTCTGAAGACATATGTCTCCGCATCTGCGGGAGGCAGGTCTTCCCTCCACCGAGAGTTCAACAGAGACTCCCATGCCCTTGGCCCTCAAAGATCTCGAAGCCACTGGGCGTGGTGACAATCCCAAATGGGTCCACAAATGCCAAAATGGCAAAATTGCCCACACACACTTTGGGCTAGCGCCTTAACGAAGGTTGCTCCGCTTCGCCCACGTGGTGTGTGAACCATGGGGACCAATATACATAACACCCATGTCATATATGGTCCATTGGTCCATGCGTCCGGCGTGCACGGATGGGCTCAACATAGTGCACGGCGGGCAGCAAAAGTGGAAAATTGCACAAAATGGCCAAAAATGCGCACACTCATGGTTGGGGCAAATGAGGCACATGCTCGACTTGGACCGGAGTGTGCCATAGGATTGGTATCAAGTAAATTGTGTCCAACATATCTTTTGGGCGTCGCCCAACTCCTCCGGTTTTGGGAATGGCAGGGTCGCCAAGTGAGCCCATGATTTGGGAAAGTCCCAAATCGCCAACAAGGCGGCCACGGTACGCCAAGCCCAAGAGGAGTTATTCGCCGGGTCCAAGATATGTTGGGCACCGAAGTATGTACCCTCATATCATACTTGGGTCATGATGTCAATTGAGCGCAACGTTGAAATACACGGTCGCCACTTGACATCGTGACGGGCCAAGAACGGCAAAATTGGCACAAAGATACACAAAGGTGCCTTGAAAGGCGCACAATTATATTATGATATCTTCGGCATGGATCGTGCAATCCACTAATCCTTCTAAACATAATGACTTGACACCAATGACCTTCGATCCCACATATGTGCTCCACTTGGGGCGCTTTGAAAGGTTACGAGCGCTGCCTTCCAAGTGGGCACAAGAAAATATGGAAAATTGCAAAACACACACCTTGCTCCCAACGCATCGCTTTGGAATCGCCACACAAGCTTCCCTTCACGAGGGTTAGGCTTGCAATTGATCGTGGGGAGTATGGAGAAGGGGCTTACACAATATGAGGTCCATTGGCGGGTTCGGCTTGAAGCGATGGACCCGCCAAATGGGCACGCAACACAACACATGGCACATACCACATATTGCCCAAAAAGGTAGCTCCCCCCACGATATGTCATGCCCCTCCAAGGGCATAACTTTGTGTCAATCGCTCATAGGAACTCAAGGAGAGTTCCTATGCAACACCAACACTTGCGCGCTACACTCGAAAGTTATCTTAAGGCACGCAATATCATGGCCAAAGAGTTATAACGCAAACTCTACCCTCTTGACCATGATCCATTACGCTAGCGCGCACGTGTGGAAACGCAAGGCATATGATGCTTCCTAAATTACGTCGGGAGTATTGTGAATACATCCCACGTTTCCTTATTGTCATTCCTCGCAAGCAACACGAGATATGACCTTCACAAGTGGCCTCACGAATCAACTTTGTTTTGCCCATATCTTTAAGACAAACGGAGGGCAGGATAAAAGGAAAGTTGATTCGTGCATAGGAAAGCACGTGGGTCCACTCGAAAGAGGTCAAATCTAGTGCGGGGATGTCGAAGTCGAAAATCCGATTTCGACATCCTGAAAAATTCGGATTAAGGTGCCGAGTGTAGAATGTGAAGATTGCGGATGCATCAACGCAATTGTTGAAGACTTTAGAGCCTTCGTCACGGATAGCGTTAAAATTTCTATTCTAAACAGTTAAACTGGCGGTTACGGTAAAGTCGCGATCCAACCGCCAGCTGCCAAAACAGTGAATATCAGAACGGAAGCGTAAAAATGGACCGAAACAATATGAAAATAAAACCCTGTTGATTCCTGATGTTCTGATATATAATCCTCCGCTGGCGGTGCATCGGTTGCCGATGCGGGCTTTACGGCACGGAACACGCTCCCGCCGGGCTCGCACCGGGCGTCAACGGGCGCCTTCCGTACATGGGGTGAGTGGACCGGAGACCGGTCTTCCCTTCCGTACTTGAGGTTAGTGGACCGGAGACCGGTTGTATGCCGTAACCTAGCCATGGGGTTCTGGGTACCGCTTCACCCCCCTCCTTAGAGCAAACCCTGGGGGGGGCTCGATAACACCCACGCATGGCAGCGGGTACCCAGGACCATCCCCTGAAGGGGGGGTGTCACATCCTCACTTCAGGCTGATTCCCAGGTTAGACCGCCCAAATCTCACAGTAAAACAGGTATGATGCTGTAATTGATAGGAACTGCAGGTATAGTATCAAGTATCAAGTCCCGGGTCCTGGCGGCGATTGTTCGGCATCCAAAGGACCCGTTAACCCATACCAGGCGCACCGGGTGCCGGCTGCTACGGTCACCACCACAGTGGCAGTGGCATACACGGCCAACATAGGCGACGCACGACGACCGAGGTGGTCCCACAGGTTGAGAGCGACCACAAAGATGCATCAGGCTACCCCAAGCTTCCCAAGGCCCGCCGACTGGGGAGAGTCCCCACGGGTCCTTCCTCGGGCGCACCATGTCCATATCCATACGACGCGAGTCCAGAGTGGTACAGCCGAACTCCTTAAGGGATCTTAAGGGAGCTCCTCCTTAAGGGATCGGGCATCAAGGCCGTCTTTTCCCTCGCCCTATTACCACGAAGGCCATACATGAGGGAGTCCTCATGCAGTGTGGGCGGAGGCGTCGACTCCTCAAACCACTAGTTTTGCAGGCAGACTGACCGAGGTCAGGAGCACCGGACGCCGCCATCCCACTGTAAGTGCGTGTGCGAATCGGTAGGCTCACACTGGGACTGACAGTGGCGGACTGCTGGGAGTGTAGTCAGGCAACTGGGCTTCCCGCCTGGCGCCATCAGAATCTCCACATCACAGCAAATAGGGCAACACGGTATCACGAGCACTGAAACAGTAGAATCTGTACTCAGGTACTGGTCCAGGCTGGACCAGGCTGTAAGAACATGTACACGGCGACTCAAGGCGCCTTTGTAATCCGATTTGTGGTGAAAAACAGTCCACACCTCAGTGATGGGCTGACAAACTGAACATACAGAAGCACATATCCTGGAGGGGCGGAAAAGCAAAACAAGCGAGGTAAATAGGCGTGTAAACACACTCTAGACAGAGTGCCAAACCACGCCACGGTCAGGATAAGGCAAATGCAGGAGGGTGAACAGGAAAACGCCTGAGTTCAGGCCATATATAGTCTCGAGACACACGTCGACTGGTCTGGATTCCGCAGGTGCCATGGAACCAGACCACACACCAAAAATCGCAATGCCGATGACAGCGGCATCCGTTGCGCAACGTCGTATGGGCCTCAAGGCCCCAAGAGCTCAGAAGTATGAAGTTCAGTCGCCCTACCTGGTTTCCCATGGATTCAGCAGGGGGGGAGTGACGAATAGAAGAAGAGAGGGGCCATCCTCCTCTGGATTCAGCAGGGGGGGGTATATGGCCAATCTGATGGCAGGTCACCGAAAGATGGAAGAGAGCAAGCAAGTAAGGGACGATCCGTCGACCTCACAAGCGCTGAAAACACATCAGGGGAGAGCTCAGGGCGCTGATCAGGCACCCCTGGCTGCAATCGCCCGGGTGAGTGCTGCCAAGTCCGAAACGTGGATCTTGGTCTTGCGCTTGCGGATGTACTCCATGAAGGGAGTATTGACCCGCGGCACGAACGAGGAGACGGATTCCCAGGTGTCGTGGGACGGCCCATAGCCTCGCCATCGAACCTTGAACTCCAGACCTCCGGGTGCCGAGGCTTTCGGACGCTGAGCAAGGATCTTCTCGACTGTATAGTCGTCCTGCTCCGCATAATCGTCGTCCGAGTCAGCCTCATGTGCGGCATAGCTCAGGGACACATGTTGGCCACGGAGGTCGGGTTCCCGCACACGGAGCTGACTCTTGTGGCGCTCCCGGAACTGTCCGTGACCCACCTTGATGCGGTAGGTGTCCTCATCAATCTTGCGGACCACCTCGCCGGGTGTGAACCAGGTCTTGGTGCGGTGGGTGCCCATGGGGCGGGGTCTGATCACCCACACCGGGTCTCCCACCCTGAACTTCTGCGCTGTCGAGCTCGGGGCGGACTTCTGACGCTCAGCATGCTCCTTCTCGAGCTGCTGGCGGATGTCCCGCGCCGTTTGCTCTTGCCGCGCGAACAATTCCTTGGCATCCATAGCCATGCCATCACCAGACAAGGGAAGTCCCCTACCCAGGGGGTCCCTGCCAAACAGAATCTGGTGAGGGGACAAGCCGCCCGGAGTGGGGGTGTCATGATGGGCCTTCAGAGCAGGCCACATCTCCTCAAACCAGTTCCGACGTGGATTGGTGATGTGGATCTTGCGCAGCTTCTCGAACAGCTGCCGTCCAGCCACTTCAGCACGGCCGTTAGACCGGCTGGGATAGGCGACGCTCTTGGCATGACGTATCCCCATGAGGGAACACATAGCCTTGAACCAGCCACCAGTAAACTGGGGCCCTCGGTCACTGCAAATGGTGCGGGGGATGTCAAAGACGGTCAGCCAATGACGAATCATCATGACTGCCACTTCCTTGGCAAGCAACCCCTTTTTGCGTGCCGGAACGGCTACAACGTAGCCGCTGTGGCGGTCCACACAGAGAACCACACAGTCAACACCTATGATTTTATGAAGCAGGCTCATCCCAAAATTAATTTTGGCTGATTTTTGACGAAAAATGTGACATTTTGGCGGAGAGAGGCTGCCACAACTGGTCCATGTGCATTCCTTTGCTCCTGTGACGCGTTTTTGTTGCATCGGGCACCCTTGAAATAGGGGGGGGGGTCTTGGAAGTCCCCGCCAGGGCGAAAAAACCTGTTTCGGGCCAAAAAATGGCAAATTTTGGCACATTTTTGACAAAAAATGGCAGATTTTGGCGAAGACAGGCTGCAGAAATTGGTCTGTATGACTTTTCTTGATGCTAAGAAGTGTTTTTTTGTATTGGGCACCCTCAAAATAGGGGGGGGAGGTCGTTGCCAGTCCCCCACGGAGCAAAAAAACCTATTTTCGGCCAAAAAATGGCCTTTTTTTGGCCCATTTTTGACGAAAAATGTCAAATTTTGGCGAAGACGGGCTGCAGAAATTGGTCTTTATGAGGTTGTTTGCTCCTGGGACGTTTTTTCTTGTATCGGGCACCCTCAAAATAGGGGGGGGGGGTCGTTGCCAGTCCATCACAGGGCAAAAAAAACCTATTTTTGGCCAAAAAAATGGCCTTTTTTGGCCCATTTTTGACGAAAAATGTCAAATTTTGGCGAAGACGGGCTCCAGAAATTGGTCAGTATGAACTTGTTCGTTCCTGAGACGTGTTCTTTTGTATTGGGCACCCTCAAAATAGGGGGGGGGGGTCGTTGCCAGTCCACGACAGGGCAAAAAACCTATTTTTGGCAAAAAAATGGCCTTTTTTGGCCCATTTTTGACGAAAAATGTCAAATTTTGGCGAAGACGGGCTCCAGAAATTGGTCAGTATGAACTGGTTCGTTCCTGAGACGTGTTTTTTTGTATTGGGCACCCTCAAAATAGGGGGGGGGGGTCGTTGCCAGTCCACAACAGGGCAAAAAACCTATTTTTGGCAAAAAAATGGCCTTTTTTGGCCCATTTTTGACGAAAAATGTCAAATTTTGGCGAAGACGGGCTCCAGAAATTGGTCAGTATGAACTTGTTTGTTCCTGAGACGTGTTTTTTTGTATTGGGCACCCTCAAAATAGGGGGGGGGGGTCGTTGCCAGTCCACAACAGGGCAAAAAACCTATTTTTGGCAAAAAAATGGCCTTTTTTGGCCCATTTTTGACGAAAAATGTCAAATTTTGGCGAAGACGGGCTCCAGAAATTTCTTACTCTTGAGACGTGCAACACATCAGCAAATTGCAACATGTATCCTTCCCATTTGACACAGATACAACAGGCGCACAAACAAACTCATCGGAGACGTGCAACACATCAGCAAATTGGAACATGCCGCCAATGGACAAATGGAGTCAAAGCTGACATTGGCGAAGGCAAAGCTGATCAACTCGGACACCCCCAAGATTCCATGTCTCAAGGAACTCTGAATGAATCGCAGGATGCAGAATGCTGATTGAATTCGATCCAGAAATTGGTCTGTATGAACTTTCTTACTCCTGAGACGTGCAACACATCAGCAAATTGGAACATGCCGCCAATGGACAAATGGAGTCAAAGCTGACATTGGCGAAGGCAAAGCTGATCAACTCGGACACCCCCAAGATTCCATGTCTCAAGGAACTCTGAATGAATCGCAGGATGCAGAATGCTGATTGAATTCGATCCAGAAATTGGTCTGTATGAACTTTCTTACTCCTGAGACGTGCAACACATCAGCAAATTGGAACATGCACTCGGACACCCCCAAGATTCCACGTCTGAAGGAACTCTGAATGAATCGCAGGAATAGAGCTAGTCACGACTGGACGACGACGTTCAACTGACGACAGGCAACAGACAACAGACAACAGACAACAGACAACACTGGACGACGTCCAATTTACCTCAGGCGACACGCAACAGACAACAGACAACAGACAACAGACAACAGGCAGGCAACAGACCAGACCGCAGACAACAGACAACAGACAACAGACAACAGACAACAGACAACAGACAACAGACAACAGACAACAACAATGGACGACAACGTACAACTGACGGCAGGCAACAGACAACAGACCGCAGACAACAGACAACAGACAACAGACAACAGACAACAGACAACAGACAATGGACGACGACGTATAACTGACGGCAGGCAACAGACAACAGACCGCAGACAACAGACAACAGACAACATACAATGGACGACAACGCTCAACTGACGGCAGGCAACAGACAACAGACAACAGACAATAGACAAGTGGGAGAGGCCTGCATGTAAATGAGATCCAGACACTATCCAGACACTCTTGTGGAACAATAGGCCACTCTTTGGCACAGCATAGTCATTGCCCATGGAATCTTGCATTGTGGTAGATTTCGGAGCCTGTCACAATCAAATACAGGATGAACCATGCAGTGATTGTTGGACGCAGAAAATAAATGGTAAACTAAAGCACTGCCACAGAAAGTGGAGCAGCTGTGCAGCCACAGAAGGCACTGTTGTCTTCACACCTTCCTCACCTTTTTGCTTGTGTGTGGCATATGAATATGCTTTTGAGACGGAGACTTCCATCCTCCACTGGTACAATTCACCATACACAGAGAAAGACGCCTTTGAAACTACAACAGCAGGGAATTTATGAATCCGAAATCTAAGCCTGGGCTCAGCACCACCTATTTTGGTGCATGCCCATGCCCTGCCCCATGCCCATACCCATACCCATACCCATGCCTTGCCCCATTGCCGCACCCATACCCATCCCAGGTCCCATACCCATGCCCTGTCCCATACCCACCCCTTGCCCCATCCCGGTACCCATACCCATCCCTTGCCCCATACTCATACCCGTACCCATGCCCATGCCCTGCCCCACGCCAACGCCCATGCCTGTGCCCATCAGCATGTTAGGGTTTTGTCCCATGCCCACACCCATGCCCATGCCTGACCCCATCCCCATGCCCATGTTCGGGCCCATAGGCATGTTTGAGTTTTGCCCCATACCCATACCCATGCCCATGCCCATGCCCATGCCCATGCCCATGCTTGGCCCCATCCCCATCCCCATCCCCATTCCCATGGCCTGTCCCGCACCACCACCCTGCACCATGCCCTGCACCATGCCATGACCCTGCCCGGTGCCCATTCCCATGTTCGTGCCCTGCACCATGCCATGACCCTGCCCGGTGCCCGTTCCCATGTTCGTGCCCTGCACCACGCCATGGCGGGGCTCATTGCCCATGCCCTGTGCCGTGCTTGCACCCGAATTCTTGTCCGAACTCTTACTACGCCTTAGGTCGTCCAATTCCTTCTCCATCTCACTCAGGCGGTTGGCCCTTGCCGCCAGCAAACTTTTTTGCGAAGCCAATTCCTTCTTGCAAGCCTCCTTCTCGGCGCGCTCCTTGGCCGCATCCTTCAATGCCTTGGCCGCCTTTGCATTCGCCACCTTAGCGAGCTTCGCTTCCGCCTTGGCCTTGGCATGTGCAGCAGTGGCGGCAGCTGCGTGCGCCTTGAGCTCCTTGGCATGTGCAGCATCCCGCTTGCGAGCATCATCCTTCTTGGCGCCATCATCCTTCTTCGCACCATCATCCTTCTTGGGCGCCGCGTCAGCAAGGTGCACGCGATCCGACCTCCGTGGGCCCTGGGGTGCTGCAGGCAAAGTGGGCCTTCGCCTGTTGACTTCATGGACCTATAGGCAAAAGGAAAAAGAGCTCTGCGGTGTTGTGCTCTGCGGTGTTGTTGTGTTCTGGTCTAATTTACCGCATTGGGAGATGGGAGTTGCACACTATGCCTAAAAATTGAAAAATTCGCCCACTATATCCTTTCTTTGGAAGATTCTCCAACCTCATTTGCTACGGCCCATATGGGAGAGGAGAGACAAAGTAAGAAGGCAAAGATGACACATGTAGGCACAACACAAGAAGAAAAACACTCTTCAGGCCATGAACCTGTCAGGTGCAATGTTCGCCAAATACACATAGATTATAATTCGCACACTGCACACTACATACATCACGTGGGGAATCAATGGCCATTGGCAATGGGTGTTCAGCATCTCCAAACTGCATCGCCAGAAAGTACGCGGGGCGACCAGCTGGATGAAGAAGTGAGCGAGCATTTTCAGCAGGAACTTGGAAATAATCACGGTCACCAACTTCCCATGTGTACTCTCCACTGCTCAAGATGACCTTCACCTTCCATGAAGTCCCTTTCGGTAGGCCTAGTGGCACAAAGACCGTCAATCCCGAACGCTTTTCGGCCCAAAAATTGGTGAATGAGCCTTCACGGCTGCCCTTCAGGCGCCCAAAGTAAACACCTTGCAAGGGCAGCCCATATGTCGTCCTTTGAGCCGTAATGGACTGCAGCACGTGCTCTTGCCATTCATCGGCTTCGTCCTCAAGTGCGGCTGGGTGCAGCCGCATCTCTCCAAGGTCGGGCCACATATATTCAAATGATTCCACTCGCAAACTGCGTGCTTTGACTGTGCACTTGTTCAACACGTCACCTGTTCGAGAGAAGGCCTTTCGCCGCACCAAAGCATGGATATCGGGGTCCTCATCATCATGCTTGTCGCCATCGTCAAGGATTTCGAGGTCATCATCATCATCATGATTGTCGCCATCCCTTGGTTCAAGGATATCGGAGTAATCATCATCATCATGCTTGTGGCCATCCCTTCTGTCATGCTTTCCCGGGAAGAGGGTGCGGGACAACGGAGGGGTGACTGACTTTGCCGGAGCAGTTGGTGCTCGCCCTTCCCCAGACTTGTCAGTCATGTAACCGTCCCCGGCGTCGTCACTATCGGCAATGACGTGTGCCTCATCCTTTCTACTTGGGGGTCCTACGGCCAACCCATCCATTGACAAGGAAGACAAGGAGGACAAGGAAGACGTCTTTTGCAAGATATGTTCCTTTGAATCGGTAGCACGTGGTGCAGCTCCTGACTCATCCATTGAGTCCTCGTCCTCGTCGTCCACCGCCAAAGACAACGCAGAAGTCTTTCCCAAGAGAGGCTTAAAAGTGCAGGCCTCCTTTGGACGTGCAGCAGGCACAGTGCAGGGCTCCCTTAGGCCATCATCGAGATCCCTACGGAAGGCAGACCGCATCTCTTTTGACGTGGCACTCTTAGTGTGGTAGGCTCCGTATGCATCCAGAAGTGCAGCCATGCTCTTGGCATCCCAGTCTCGGGTATCATCCAATGCAGATGACCCATCTTCTCTAACCCGTTGCAGCACGCGGCGAATTTCCTCCTCCGGTGCCTTCCGCCCCCGCTCAGCCTTTTTTGCCGCTGGCTTCGCGGTTTTTTTGAGGCATGGCTTCTTCTTTCTCTTCTCGGCTGATGGTGGAGATGCATTGCTCGGCCGCTTTCTCTTTGAATCACCGTCACTCTCATCAGAGGCATCATCCCCGCTACTGACATCCCCGCTACTACTTCCTTCATCCGGGTTGAAAGCGGCATGAGCGGCCTTTGCGTCTTCGGACAGAATTGCTACCGCGGGCGAGATTTCACGTATCCCATAAATGAGCTTCGGTAGCACGTGCTCTGGTTTGTACCTATTCGGCCCATCCGAATGCTGAAGCTCGATCTCACCATTGGGGAACACTTTCCCAGTAACCTTCCCCTTCCATGCTACTTGAAAGAGGGTGGGTGCGGTGGGTGGTGTGCCTTTCTCCCGTACGCGACCACTGAGCCCAAAGGCCACCGAATTGATTTGCAAATCATTCTTCACTGCGGTATGCTCCTCAGCCGGTTCCTCCTCCGCCCGGAAAACATCACTGATATGGTATTTGAGGGCTTCGGCTTTGGAGCAAAACCGTTTGTGGTCGCGTACATCTGCCTCCCCGGACATGATTGCCAAGCCTAAGACAGGGTTCACTTGTGGTAGGCGGAAGAAACACTTTTGGGGGGGGGGGGGAAGGGGGGGTGATATGTCATTTTCCCAATCCAACGATGAGATGTGCCGCACGATATATTTGCCTTGGTGACCCTTGAACAAACAACGCAACGCAGCACAAAACAAGAAGTAGTTGTTGCAAGCTCATACTTGGCAATGCAATGGCGTGGTCACAATCGTTTTCAAGGTGGATCTCACCTTCAGCCCATAGTGCTAGATCCAAAGCCGCATCCCGTCCAAATTCTTTCATGCCTTCTGGACATTTGTGATTCGGCTTGGACTTCCGCACGGCAACAATTCTATGCACCGTCTGATGTGCATGCTCGCCACCTTCGCTACTGCCACCTTGCAAGTTTGCATGCCTACGCAACCGCGGCTCATAGTGGGCGAGGAAGAAGTGACATTGGACCGTGATCCTTTCCGTCGGGAGCCCAAGGGCCTGATACACCCGGTGCAAACGGTCACAGTCAGCAGTGCGCCGCTCAACTCCTTCGGGTTTCCAGGCACACATTTGCACGCACAAGCGGCGGAGCTCTCTACAGTACCATTGCAAGGGGCTTCCACTTGGCACACCGGGGTGTTTTGCGCCGAAATCTAGCCCATGTGCAGCCGTTGGAAGAACGGCGCACAGGTCATCCCAGAATTTGTCATTGTACAAAATTTGTTCCTTTGACATATTTCCTCCAGGAGACCAACCTTTGTACTCAGGGCCGCGCTTGTCCGGAGGTCTATACGGACACCGTTCGAGATGCTTGTTGTACACATCCCGCAAACGACCCAACAATCCCGGATCAACAAGGTGTGGGTACTTAGCGCTCATATCTTGCACCCATATATCCAAAGCGTGCAACAACATGTTGCGGAGTACCAATGCAAGACAATGGACGACGTCATAGATGATATCGTCAATTGTCTCAAAGAGGGACAAGAAAAAGCCCAATACGCCACCAAAGAAGGATTCCAATGGCCTTTGTGGTTGTTTCATGTAGTCACAATACATCCAATGCCGCCGGAGCGCAACACAGGCCCAGCATGCTTTCTCGTGACCACTCTGCTCCCAACACAAGATTTTTGTTAGAAGGCTCCAATCCAAGTTCATGGTGATTCGATACCTATGCCCATCAAATGCACCCTTTTGAGCGTCAGTCAATACTTCCTTTAGCTTCAGATTACGTAGCCGCAGCTTCAACTCGTTAGGTTCTTCGGTGCCCATCCAATGACACAGGCGAAGCACAGCACTAACTTGATGTGGAACCCGTAACGTTGGTAGAGTAAGAGATAGAGTAACCACACCAGCGGGTTTGTAACACGCCACCTCGCAACCATCAATGAAGATGTTTATGCTGCGTTTGTATGTACCTTCATGGTGCAAGTGGTCGCGGTTCGCTATTTGCAAGTACAGAGGGATGGCCTTCCATGGGTCGAGTCGGCTCGATCGCCGCGTGAACACCACGCCACCAACATTGGCCCTTAAGCTTTTGGCCAAGCGAGTAACCTTGTTGCGGTAAATGCCTAGATGTTGATCGTCGCTGATATCCTGCTTGGTATCGATAAACTGCTTCCATGTCGATTTGCCCGCATGCTTTGCCAATAAGGAGCGTACAATAACCTCTGGGGGAGGGTTTTTCTCCGCACGTTGTCGATTTTTGACACGTTTTTGATTCCGAGCTTTGGCATTAGTCACCAACTGGGGAAGTGCCCTTTTAAGGTTTGCATTTGCGGCACTAGCTCTGTTCCTCAAGGTCTTCAGCGACGGATTGGCCAATCGGGGACGGCCCACGCGGGGCTTGCTCTTCGTCATATCATAACAATGGCACTTTAAAGGATTGAGTACCTACCTAGTGTGACATGCAACACATCGTATGGAAACCCTCCCTGCGACACAACAAGTTGGCACGTGACAAGACATAGCAGCTGGGCATGGGACACATCACTACCCCCAAACATGGCTGTTTTTGGCACCGTCCGCGTCATAATCTTCAATATAGGAGAGGAAATTGTACCAATATTTGCCTAACCCACATCCTCGTCATCAAGTGGTTCCATGGAACACAATAGAAAGATTCGCGGACTCTCGCAACAACATTGACCAAATATTATGACCGTAACCATGCAAAAAAAGGCTGAAATATGGCAGTTTTGGCGAAAAATGGGGGTATACTCGCATGTCACGAGAGGTAGATGGCTTGGTGGATGTTCGTATGTTTTGGAAATCGTCAAGTGGTTCCATGGAACACCTTTGATTGATCCGCAGCCTCTTAGAAAGAGATAGAATGTGTTTTATGATGAAAGAGTGGTGAAAAAAGGCCAAAATGTGGCATTTTGGGCCAAAAATGGGGGTAGATTCGCACGTTACGAGAGCTTGATGGCTTGGTGGATGTTGCTATGTTTTGGAAATCGTCAAGTGGTTCCATTAAACACCTTTGATTGATCCGCAACCTCTTAGAAAGAGATAGAATGTGTTTTATGATGAAAGAGTGGTGAAAAAAGGCCAAAATGTGGCATTTTGGGCCAAAAATGGGGGTAGATTGGCACGTTACGAGAGCTTGATGGCTTGGTGGATGTTGCTATGTTTTGGAAATCGTCAAGTGGTTCCACGGAACACCTTTGATTGATCCGCAGCCTCTCGGAACAAGATAGAATGTGTTTTCCGACGAAAAAATGGCAAAAAAAGGCCAAATTGTGGCTTTTTGGGAGGTAATTGACCGTTTACGAGACTTGGGAGCAGTTCCGAGCGGGGTATCGTGATTGAAAAGGTGCGGGTGGTTGGTATCTTCGATTGTACGCGCAAAAAGCGCTTCGTAATCGCGTATTTTCAGATTTCTGAGCCAAAAATTGCTCTCGGCGAGTGAAAATGCGCGCGCGGCGACAGTTTCTGTTGGTTTTTTGGCATCCGCTGCGACAATAATTTTGGGATCTGGCGACTTCATAAAATCATAGGTGAAAGGTCTCCTTGCCAATGTGCACTTCAGGCATGGAGAAGACGTCCATGGCCACGCTCTCCATGGGCCGGTTAGGAACCGGGGTCCACTGGGCTTCCCCTTTGACGTTCCGGTTGTCGGGATTGCAGGCCTGACAGACCGAGCAACCCTTCCTGACCTTCTTGATGGCGGTGTAGAGAACGATATGGTCGATCTCGAACCGACGCTGCATGTCAAGAGCCTGCTTCTTGACCCGTGGTGCCAAGCTTCACAAAGCTCGAGCACCCGGGACTCCGGTACTAGCAGCTTACCATTCCGGTAGAGCTTGCCATCCTCCTCGGTCAGCCCCTTTGGCCACTTCTGCCCGTCATCAGGGTCGGTCACAGCCCTATACTCGGCCGCAAAGGCCTCAGACTTGGCGTAGTCGTCGGTCCAGTCGTCCTGGAGGCAAGACTCCGGGAAGAGGTGCTTGTCGGACTCAGCTCCCTCAGGGGCGAGTACACTGACCGCTCTGCTCACCCTCAACGCGAGGGGGGCATCCGCAGCCATGACAATGAAGCATTTTGCACCCTCCTCCTCCATCAGGCGCACCATTTCAATGATCCTCTTGGCTTCAGCGGTCTCAGCCTCATCGCCATGGGCAGAGATATCCGTCATGCCCTTGCTGGCGGGGTAGGCCCACCTACTGAGACAGTCCGCCACGGTGTTATCCTTTCCAGGAATATACACAACCGTGAGGTCGAACTTGGCCAAGGTCTCATGCCATCTGGCCCGTCGGGAGGCGGGACCTGAGGGGGTGTCCACGTGCTCCTTGTGCCACGACTGCAGACTCTGATGGTCGGTGCAGACGGTGACGGGACGGAGGGCTATGTACCCGGCCCATTTCCTGAGAGCCATGACGATGGCATACGCCTCCTTTTCACGGGGCGTCCACGTCCGTGTCTGGGCCTCCGCCAGGACTCGGCTCTGGAAGGCCACGGGCACGTGCCTCCCGTCGTCAAGCACTTGCTCCAACACAGCGCCAATGGCGTAGTCGGAAGCGTCGGTGCGCAGGACGAACCCTCGGCCGGGATCCACGAGGTGCAGACCCACTGCGGATAGCAGCGCCTGCTTCATCCCCTCAAAGGCACGGTCGGACTCAGGTGTCCAGACCAGAGCCTTCTTGGACCCCTTCTTGGTCTCCTCTCGGTTGCCCTTGAGCATGGTCGTCATGGGGGCTGCATACTCGGCATACATTTTGATATACCCCGAGTAGTAATTGCAGAACCCCAGATATGCCCGTAGCTCAGAGAACGTTTTGGGCTTTTCCCAGTGCTCAATCGCAGCCACCTTGCCAGGTATGGGCTTTCGCTGCCCGTTCCCGACTACGTGGCCAGCGAAGACCACCTCGCTTACCGCAATGGTGGCCTTGTCACTGCTGCCCGTGAGTTTGTGCCGAACCAGAAGGTCCAGCACTCGAGTGACGTCCCTCTCGTGTGCCTCCAGGAGCTCCTCGTAGCTCATACTGGGGTCCCCGGACGGGATGATCACGTCGTCCACGAAGGGGTCCGCACAGTCGCGCACCGGCTCAAGCAGGTTCTCCAGCATCCGCTGAAAAGCCGCATTGCCGTTGGTAACGCCCATGGGCATCACCATCCACTGGAGAGGTCCAAGTGGGGTGCTCATGGCTGTGCAGGCACGGGACTCCTCGGCGAGAGGCATCTGATGATAACCATGTTTCAGGTCAATCACCGTGAAGATCCTCCGCCGGTGTTGCTTTTGCAGCATGTCCTCAATGAGGGGCAGCGTATAGCTGTCGTGCTGCGTTTGGGCGTTCAGGCCGCGGTAGTCGACCACGAGCCGCCACTCACCGGCAACCTTCTTGGGGACGACGAAGCACGGAGAGGCCCATTCGGAGTGGCACGGCTCTAGCCAGCCTCTCTGGATAAAGTCAAGGAGGATCTTCTCCATGGCCTCTTTCCTCTCGCCCCTCAGGGCAAACTCCCGGTGCCGATACACACGGGGGTCCTGCTTCAGTTGTATCTTGGCCTCGCCATACGGTCCACGTACCGGTGGAGGAAACACAGGCTTTCCGCTGAAGAAGGTATCCCCATACTTCTGCTTCAGCCTGGCCCTCAATGCCTGAATCTTGGGGCAATCGTCGGACTCCGCCTTGGCTTTTCCGGGCACTTGAACCACGGAGCTTACTTGAGGGGTAGCTACTCCGCTCGTCTTCAGCTCAGGCGGTCTTCCCAGGTGGCCCAAAGGGCCATCTCTGGTCTTGCCCCGGAATAGATCGCCGTAGGTGGGTGGGTGACCGCCGATTGGCTCGTCCTGGCTGGATAGGTGGTTGAGCACCCTCTGCACGAGGGTGTTCCCGTCATAGGAACCAGAGACGATCGAGTCCACTTCCCACCAGGCTCTGTCCTGGCCCTTGCCCTCACGCTGGTTTCCCCAGTCGTGAAAGGGCTGATCCATATACCCCTGAACCAGATCCCACTCCTCTTCAGTGAGGGGGTCTTCCGATTCCGATTCTTCGATGTCAACAGGGGGAACCGCAAAGCATTGCCGCCATGGCTCTGCTATGATGCGGTTGACACACACGAAGTCCGTGGTGTCGGCCTGATCAAGGTCCCCATCCACATAGTGGAATTCCGTTGCCCATCTCTGGGGTGGCATGGGCTGTCCCTTAGCGTCCTGATAGACACTCTCTCCAGCCGGTAGGACGACCTTGTTTAAGGTCATGTTGGTCAATGAGGCTACCCAATGTCGGGTACTTTCCTCCTCGGTGCATCCCATAGGAACAACCAGCACTGCCTTGGAGCGGTCCTTGCGAATCTTCGCTATCGCTCTTGGAATGTCCCAACGGGGGCAATGGATCCACATCAATCCCTGATGCGGACCCCAGTGCTTCTCCCAGGCGGAGTCCTGGGCGCTCCAGTACTTCTCTCAAACCCGAAGATGGGCGGAGGTTCCTGAAGAGAACGCATCCAGGGCCAGATCCGACGCTCCCAGGTCCGCGACCACTCGGTTCGCCACTTCCGGCCTTACGCCGTACTCCTGGTTTGCTGGCCCAGTGGGCTCAGTGTCCAGCACGGCCACTTCGAGCTGATTGCGTTCGGGGTGGATCCATTGGCATTCCACATGGTGCTCAGGTGACGAAAGCCACGAGAGCTGGTCGTCCTGGTACAGGGTCATGGGGGCCTGGGCCGGGAGGACGCCGGAGTCCGTGTCCATCATGAAGTCGTACCCGACGATCATGTCCCAGTCCATTTCGGCCTCGTAGAAGCGACCGTGCAGGAGGATTTCCTTGCCGAGGTCTGGGCGGCTCAGCTCACGATGGTTCACGAACTGCAGCCCAATGGCCGCTTCCTTCGTGCCTCCCACCATGTACTGGCCGTTCGCCACCTTCAGCCTGACAGGTTTCCGACTGTCGGTCAGACACTCTGGTGGAAGTAGGCCAGCCTTGACCAAGCTGACCTGAGCTCCCGTGTCGACCAACACGTCGAAAACCTTTTCCACTTCCCCGCATAAGGCACGGACCTTAAGATGCAACTGCCGCTCGCGACCGACACGGCGCACGGCGTGCAAACTCAGGATCTCCGGCCGTTCCAGAAGCTCAACAAGCGACTGGTGCAGGTCGTGGACAATGGGCTCAGGCTGCCCATCTGCAGCATCCAGCTGCGGTCCGAGTGATCCTCCGATACTCTCGGAAAGATCCTGTAGTACATCAAACACATTCTTGGTCGCGAAGGACGGACGGGTGCAAGGGTTCGTGCCTTCACTTGCCCTCACCCCGCCTCCGCGACTGGGTGCCGGACCGGGCCTTCCGCCCGCGGCAGTCCCTTTGTGCTTATCGACTCCCGACTGGGATGGTTCGGCGCTTCCCACGTCACCATTCCTGCGACCGCCCTAGCTGGGGCCCTTGGCTGCAGGGGCTCCGCTAGGGGGCGTCGGTTGTGGAAGAAGGGGTGTTCTCCTCCGCATCGACCTCGTTGACGCCCTTCCTCCTTCCACCTTTCTTACCCTTCTTGTCCTTGTCCTTGTTCTGGTCATTCTGGTTGTTCTCCTTGTTCTTGTTGGGCGGCCTGGGGACCCAGTTCCGCTTGATCTCCTGGATCTCCTTGGCCAACTCGGTCCCCACCGACGACATCAGCTTGGCCAGCTCGTCCTTGTCGACCTCCACTTTGGCTTCCCGGATACCCGCGGGCGCACGCTTCTTCGACCCGTGCGCCTTCTTGTAAGCCTCCTTGTCGGCCTTGTGGACGGGGCATGTTCGGTGGTCATGGTTGAAGCCTCGCTTCCTCCCATAACACACGAAACAGCCCTGAGGGTGAGCTCGTATGAACTCCCCAAAGGACAGCGGAGGGTCGCCAATGCGGCGAGGGTCCCTCTTCTCCTGCTTCCTCCAACCCTGCTGCAGGGGCTTCCATTTTCCCGGTTTGCTCCCCGCGCTCAGGTTTTTGGCCACGAAGGCACAAACGGCCACTTCGGCGGGCTCATCGTCATCGTCATCGTCGACGAGAGTCTCATCGCCGCCGGCTCCCGCTGGGTCCATGGCAGCTTCCCCGCCAGGTCCCTCGCCAACGTAGTTGACGCCGCGGTCGCCGGGCCTCAACCCGCGGGTGTGGTGGAGGTTTCGGTACTCCTTGAGTACTTCCTCGCCAACCCACTCCAGGATCTCGTCGCAGCTCATCCGCGCCGGGATGGGCTGCAGACGGATGGTCTGGCCGCTCAACTCACACTCGTGAAGGCGCCACATCGCGGTCTTCTCGCGATCGCCCGAGACGGTGATGAGGAGAGCGTTCCGCAGGGAGTGCCGTTTGACATCCCGGGCCACGTTCTTCTTCGTCCAAGCCACCACGTTCGTATGATACTCTTTGGGGAGCATCATCTTGACCGTGTGGTTGGACTTGGCCCTCTTGGATTCCTCCTTGGTGACCCTCTTGATCCATGTTTCCGGCAGCATGGAGAGCAGGCGAGCCTGCTCGTCACCCTCGTTCCGATCCTCCAAGTTGCGGCGGAAGAGGGTGTATTTCCCTCGGAAGTCTCGCCAATCTCGTAGGCGGATCTCCCGTCCATCATGCTCAAGCTTGATGGACTTCCAGCGCTTGGCAGCCACCTGCGGAGCGTCCACCCGCTCCTGCTCGTTGAGCCACTTCTTGGCTTCCTTGAGGGTCTTGATTCTCCCCTCCTTGGTCGCCACGAAGTATAGCTCACCGAGCACTTCCGGCAGGCGGTACCTGAACCGTCTGAAGACATATCTCTCCGCATCCGCGGGAGGCAGGTCTTCAGTGACGGTCAGCCCCCAATCGTCCAGCTTCTCCAAGAAGCGGTCGAGGTTGAGGGGGTTGCCATCGTACATGGGGGGCTTGATGTCCTTCAAGTCTTCCCACATGGCGGCATCCGCGGCCTTAGAGACCATGAACCCCGGCCGCGAGGTCGACCGAGGTTCCCATCGGCCTCGCCCTCGGACTCCCACGGCCGCCACGTCCATCTCCTCCATGGAATCCCTGTGGCTACGCCGCGGTTCCTCCATGTACGCTGAACCTAGATGTTCACGCCGTACTCCTTCCATGTACGCATCCTCATCACGGCGCCGGCGGCTGCGTTCAGCGGCCTCCCGTCGTACACCACGCGGCGGGCTGATGTCGAACTCCTCCAGGTCCAGGTCCAGATCCTCACCTTCACCGACATCCCACTCCACGTCTCCTCTGGGGACCTCATCCCTGAGTCCACCATAACGTCCACCAGCCATTGGGATCGGCTCCAGGGCTGGGGCGGGGCCCCGGGGGCGTACCGGTGTCCGCGGTGGAGCACGGCGGTTGCGGTACTCCGCGCTGAGCCACTCATCACGCCAATCCTCACTGCCACTGCCGGGCAGCACGCGCTCGTTGCGGCGGCCCGCGCTGTGGTGAGAGGGGGCGGTGAGAGAGGGGGCACTGGCGCTGGGGCGACTCCTGGGGGCTCCGCCGGGGGCGTGGGGTCTGCCTGGACCTGGTCCGGGTCCCCAGCCGTCGTCCGACGAGCCAGACTCCAGGGCTGGGCGGTCGCTGCCGACGCTCCCACGGGCTTCCAGCGCGTCCAGCCTCTGCTGCAGGCCGCTGATGACCGTGTTCAGCTGTCTGATCTCGGCCCTGGCGATGTCCAGCTCTGTCTGCGCGCGCGCGGCGACCTTGGAGATGCGAGTCATCTCGCCCTTGCCCGTGTCTACCTCGCACTCGAGGGAAAAGACCCTCCTGCGGAGGTAGACAATCCACCGCCAGGTGGTATTCGGGTCGCCATTCCCTGGTGGGTCGTCGGGGTCCCCAGGGGGTCCTCCAGGAGGGCCTCCGCCGGGTCCGCCCGGTCCAGGGGGTCCTCCCCCGCCCGGTGGTCCGCCTCCAGGGGGTCCGCTTGATGGGCGTCCTCCAGGGGGTCCTGATGGTCCTCCGCCAGGGGGTCCTGGTGGGTCTCTGCCGGGTCGCCTCGGTGGGTCCCAGGATGGGCGCTTATTCGTGATGCCGAAGTCCATGTCGTCATCCTCGTCCATGTCGCCCCACCTGGGCTTCTCGGTCTCGGAAGACTCCGAGCTCCGGTAGGGAGGAGGGAGATCCTCATCCTCACCTTCCGATTCCATGGGGACGTCTCCGCCTCCTCCGCCCGTCCAAGCCACCACTTGGCGATGTCGGCGGCCTCGTTCATCCCCGTCACTGGCGGTGAAGAAGGGGTCACTGTCGTGGGGGTGTCCACCCGCTGGCCTCCGCGGCCTCTCGGGGGTTTTCCCCTTGCCCTTCCTCCGTCGATGGGCAGTGGGGCCACTGCTCCCACTGCTGCCCGTGTCGGCCTCGTCCAGCGTCATCTTGGAGGAGGCGTCCCCTTCGAAAAGCTTTCGAAGGGTCTCCACTCGTGATCCTCCCGGGGGAGTCTCGCGGCGGAGTTTGGCCTCTGCCTCCTCCATTGCGGCGGCCGTGGCTGCGGCAGCTCGCGCTTCAGCTTCCTCCCGGGCACGAGCCGCTTCGGCTTCCCGGGCCCGCTGCAGCGGAGCCTTCTCCGCTTCCAACGTCGCCAGCTCCGCCTCCGTCTTGGCCCTCTCCTCAGCGACCCTCCGTCGCGCGGCCTCGATGGCGTCCTTCTTGGCGGCGTCCTCCTGGGCCTTAGCCGTCGCTTCGGCGTGGGCCCTTTCCACCGCCTCCTTCTTTGCCCTCCCTTGGGCAAGCGCCTCTTCCAGCGCCTTCACCTCGGCCTCCTTGCAGGCAATGGCCTCCTGCGTCCGGCGGGCTTCCTCGTCGGTTGTCCTGATCCGGGCAGCCACTGCCTCATGGGCGGCCGCAGCCGTGAGACCGGCCGCGATGGCTGCCACTTTCGAGGCGTGGTAGTCCATGCCTCTGCCCCACTCGGTGGCCTCCTCATGGGCGATGCCGACGGCGCCCGCCACGGCAGCGTTCCGCTGCGTGGCCCGTTGCCGGGCAACCCGAAGGTTGCAGGGCACCCCACAGACGCGCTCACAGGCGCGCGCCACGTCCCTTGGAGCGGGAGCGGCGCTGCTGCTGGAGCTGGCCTGGTCGGCCGGCATCCTCCCGCGGTGGGCCATCTCCACGTCGCTGCTGGGGCCTGCTGGGTGTAATGGGCACGCATGCCCAGGCTGAGATCGCGAGTCCTGTAGTTTAGGATGCGTCGCGCGCGTGCAGAAAATGTGATATTTTGTAGTGCGGAACTGCCAGATGATGAATTGCATCACAGTGCAGAAATGTCGTGATTGTTATTAGCGTTGTAGGGTATTATGATGACATGAGAACCCAACAAAGATTATGAGAATCTGGCGATCTAAGGAGTGATTCTGGTGTTGTTGCTTTTGCCTGTTGCCTGCCGGAGTTGCCCCTTACAAGATTCTCATCTAGGCTTGGGTCTTTGGGTATGTCAGAGGACGATGTCGACAACGGAGTTCAGAAGGAGTTGACAGGAGTATGGGATCACATCCGTCGTCTTTGGGAACAGGAATCAGAGACTCCCAATCGTCTGTCATCGCCGGATAATAAACTTGTCAAAATGTTTGAAGGCTTGACCCTTGACTGTCACGACTTCGAAGAACTGAGCAGAGAGTTGGTCTGTACTTGTCACGAAAGTGGGGATCTGGTGTTTGCTCCTCGAAGAAGTTATGGTTGTCCCCATGATGAGTACATTACTGCACTAAAGAGCCCTGAGTACACTCTTCGCCGTGTTTGTCGCCGTTCGGACAGTCTTGAAGAGTGCCGGAGGCGTTTGTGCAGTGCAGCTCATAATGCTCGCACCGGCTTTTGGTTACCTCTAGGAGGTTAGTATGTCCGTGCCCTGTTGAGCGCGCCGGATATTTCTGAATATTGTGCGGCTCAGCGAGTTCGAGGACTGATGGAGGCGTGGGCGCTTCGAAGTGGGTACCAAGAAGCAACGGAGGACAAAAGTCAACAGTCGAATTATGAGCTCGAGTGCACAGTGGTGGTTGGACCAGGGAGAGCACATTCGTCGAGTGGAGCCCCCAAAAGACGACTCCAAAAACGTGGCGGTCGCAAGAACTAGTGGTTTTCGAGGTTCGTCAAAAGGCTGGTCAGCTTGAACGCGGTTGGCTTTGTCGCACCTGTGTGTATAACTTAGTTTGTGAACGCGGTTTCTGCAAATAAGTCGCAGCGTACGAGCGGTCCGAAGCAAGGACTCTGTCAGTAGTGGACAAGCCGGACGAGCGGTCAGTTGGGCAGTTTGAAGACGAATTCATCGGGGCCATTGGGAGCAACAAGGGAGCGCGCCTCGGGCCGATGAGAAAATTTTTAAGGTTCTTGTGTGGTGTTTGCGTGTGTTGTGCGCGCAGGCATGGGGCGGTGCTACAAAGGCACTGCTTGCTGGTGCTCCGGGAGCGCCTTGAGGTACTTGCAATGTGGAGGTGGCAGTTCCCTACTGCATCTCTGGTTTTAGACTCAGCTACGCCCCACGTGCCAGATTCGCTACCACACTGCGTTGTGGGGCACTCGTGTTGTTTCTGCTCTTCGTCAGTTTTTAATATTTCAAGGTTCGCCAGTTTTTGGTCCAAATCTCACTCAAATGAGTGAGATGAGAAAAATGGGTTTGACACCAAGCGCCTGTGGCGCTGAAAAAGCACTGCCTTTGTGCTTGCAGGCTTGCACTGATATGCAGCCTTGTTTTGGTTTTCAGATTTTGAAGCTAAAAGTCCAGTTTTACACTGGGCTGGTTTGAGCTTTTCTGGCTCACGATGGTGTCTGCTCATAGTAGGATTGCTTTTGCTGACAAGAGGAATATTTTTTCTATGACTTCTGTTTTGGTTCCACTTTGGTTGTTTTGGTTTGAGTCACTGTGTGGCTCAGTTTTAACTTTCTAACGCCAGTTTGGAGGCTCTGGGTAGCCCTGTGGCTACAGGCGCCATACCTCCATTTTTAAACATAGGGCAAGTTCACACGCTGTTTTCCCTTAGGCAGAACTGTGTATGTTCTGGTTTGAGTGCAGGTGCACTGACGAGTGTACCTCTGCAATTGGGAGGGGGACGCCTTTAGCGCTTGCGAGCCTGGGTCCTCCTGACACTGCATGCCTTTTGATTTGTTTGTGCAGCCTGAGGCTGGCACAGTTTTTTTGGGTGCAGTGGAAAACCCCCCCACCACAAGATAGGTAATCGCGGTAACTCCTTGAGTGCTTGGGTAAGGAGGTTTGTGGGTGACCTGTGTTGGTTTGTTTCCTGTAGGTCCCTTAAGTCTGGTGGATTGTACACCCAGCTAGATCAAGGTTGACCCCTCCACTGAGGTTCAGGTTGGCAGGCCGCGGGCTGGATGCCATGGCCAGGCATTGCCCATCTTCTTTTCTATGATCATTGGGCCTGCCACTGTGGGTGAATGTTGAGTAGAATTTGGTCGTCCTCAGCTCCTGTGTCATCTACCACTGTGGAAGGGGAGTGTGGGGGTGAATTGGATAACAGATATTTCTTTTGCCCTGACCTTGTATATACTGATCCACATTTCCTTCTTGTGTTTGTGTTACAGGTGGATAATCCAAGTGGCGTCAACAACAGTGGTCGAGTATGGAAAAATTTCAAAAGAGATGCCCAAATTGTGCCAGGTCTGTCTTTTTGTGGTCCAGTTCTGCACCAACCCCTCCCCTACCATCGTCGGCGTCGGCGCTCCTGTTTCTGCTTCACAGATGTGGAGCATGGTGAGCGGGCGTTAAAAAGAACTCAGAAGTGGCATCTCAGAATTAAGGCACGTTAAGTGCCAGGTTGAAGGCCTGCAGCAGTTTGTACATTAGCTTAAGGGTTTCTCCACACCCTTTGAGGTCAAACAGTGACATGTTTCACTGTTTTGTGCTTTGCTTTTGCTGCATTGGTGCCTGTTTGGATTTTTGAATTCTGAGATGCAATTTTTTGATGTTAAACAAACTTCTGAGCAGGAAACTTTTTGGTGCAGAAAAGCAGACTTTAGGCATGGGCAGTAAGTAGACCAGTTTTTGTTCTTGAATGTCAGTTTTGGAAAACTGCCCCCCTGAGTTTTAGGCTAAGAAGTTTTAGTCAGAATTTTTGAGCTTTCTCAGAAATTTTTTCCCACTAGTCAGCTTGGGTGTTTTTAGGGAGCAGGCCCCCCACTCAGTTATGTGTCAGTTTTTTATACCCGAAAAAGGATAGAGGGGCTGCAGTTCAGGATTTCAGGCCCTGGGGTAGGACAGATTACAAGTTTCCATTATTCTGCGCAGTCTCATGTTGTAAATACATCCCCGTGTGAAACCAAGGGTGCCTATCAGCCCCAGGGAGTAACCGGAGGTAACCTGTGGGTAGGGCCCTGAGGTAGTTCAGAAACTGGATGGAGTAATCCGGGTATGTCATCCCGTGAGCACATTTTTCTGTGAGGTTTTATATATGCTCTGTTTTTCTGTGGGCATGCTTGCCCATGTAGGGGTATATATCAGTTTTTCAGACACTTGGCAGTGTCTTGGGAGGGGGATGTAATGGGCACGCATGCCCAGGCTGAGATCGCGAGTCCTGTAGTTTAGGATGCGTCGCGCGCGTGCAGAAAATGTGATATTTTGTAGTGGGGAAATGCCAGATGATGAATTGTATCACAGTGCAGAAATGTCGTGATTGTTATTATCGTTGTAGGGTATTATGATGACATGAGAACCCAACAAAGATTATGAGAATCTGGCGATCTAAGGAGTGATTCTGGTGTTGTTGCTTTTGCCTGTTGCCTGCCGGAGTTGCCCCTTACACTGGGGCCTGCTGGGGCCTCAGGAGCAGCGGACGGGGCTTCGCCCTGGTCTGCTTGGCGACTTCCATGAAGTCACCAAGGGTGGCGTGGCCGGGGTGGTGACCACCATTGGCCCGTTGGGGACTGGGGGCTGGGGTTCCGCCCTTGGCGCCTTGGGCGGCTTCGGCGGCCAGGGACTCCTGGTACTCCCGCTACTTCCGGTCCCGCTTCCTGTCCCCGGCGGACCGCTTCTCCTTCCCCGGAGACGCGCTGCTGCTGCCCTGCAGCCTGCGCTCGCTCCCCGGTTCCGGGAAGTTCTTTTCGATCATGTCCCACATGGAGACATTGATCGTGGCGCCCGACGGGTACTCGTTGGAGTTCTCGTCCTCCTCAATCCCGTCGGGGCGCAGCCCTTCGCCGGGCCTGTCCGGCCGGGTCCAGGTCCTCCAGCGCTTGCGGCGGAAGCGGTACTCGTACCCTTCCGCCCGCAGCCACTCCTCCACTGCCCGCAGGCGGTCCTCCCCCATGTCCTCGCGGAGCTCGAAGCTCCCGGGCATGCCGCCTTCGCACTGGGGGTGGCTGTGGCGGTAGTGCTGGTCCGAAGCCAACCCACGCAGCAGGCGCGCTGCATGGGGGTGGGGCCGCGGCCACGTCCTGCCCGCTTCTTGCCAGTTTACCATGGCAGCGGGGGGCGTACTTGGTCTTGAGCTCCTTGGTGTGCACTCGTTCTACTCAACGAACTGGTGGTGGTTGTTGGGGCGGGTGCTGCAGCACTGGATTGGAAGTGCGGCTGGTGCTGGTCAGCCGGTGGTTGTGGAGGTGGTTCACGCGGCCTTGCTGGTCGGCCGATGGGTCTGGTCTGTGAACCTCCTTCACGGTCGCGGCGCGGTCAGGGCATTGCTCTGGACGGCACTGCGGGCTCCGTGACGAACTCGGCGCTGTCGCTGGGCGGCGCTGCGAGCCGCTGCGCTGCGCTGCGAGGTGCTGCGCTGCGCTGCGAGCTGCGAGCTGCGAGCTGCTGCGCCGCGCTGCTCGGGGTTGGTGGCCCCGAGTGGCACGCGAGGGCTGGGTAACCCCGCGGCGGTGAAACGCTTTTGACGCGTTCCCGTGGGGGGCCGGCCACGGGACGCTGCGGTGACACGCACAGGTGAGCAGGCAGGCAAAGCACTACGCTCACAAGGGCATCAATACGCTCGTGTCATGTGACAAAGCGTTTCAGGATCCTTGCCACTCTGCAACAAGGGAACGAAAGTATGTACAGCAACACATCAGGATATGTACACATGGGGTTAAGACTGGACTGGGGTAAGGGCATCACAGGTCAATAGACACTCTATCCTAACTTGTATCCCAATCCCAGGTCCGACCCTCCCAGTGGCTGGTGGGGGCGGGGGCTCAAACACAACCCATGCCCTGCTCAGTCCGAACCCTGAAACCCTGCCAAAGGGGGAGGTGTCCCGCCCAGCCACAGGCGTGTTCCTGGGAACCAAGGAGCTCCATGGCCAACCTACAGTCGCTCCCTATGCTCCCTTAACAGCAGGTCCCAAGTCCTCTGTGAGCCAGAGATATGGCCCCGCCATTATCACCCAAGAGTTGGTAGCTGAAAATGGGCTGTTTCAGCCCAAACTGAAATTAACTCAAAAATCCCCAAAATTGACCCCTCGTCCGGACCCGCCAGAGGTAGGAACGAGGCAACTGACCCTATGCCCTTCGCGTATGAACTCCCTGGAGTCACCACCCAACCTGGTTCCCTCTGAGGTCCCGGCATCAGGGCACCACGTTTTCGTCAAGTGGGGTCATGATGCCAAAATCACCAAAATTAGCCTCATTCCCACGTGTGGCTCGCCCGGCCAGGGCAAGGCCAATGGCTCACAGGGTAGGAGGCAGGACCTAGGACTTATATCTGAGTGTACAACCTGGAGTTAAGTCCGGGCTCTCTATGGGCGTAGAGGAATGGGCCCGCCAATTGACCACACGGAAGGGGGAAATTGGGGTCCCAAAATGGGGTCATTTGGGCTGCCTGAAATGAGCCAAAATTCGGGGTGCTCCCAATGGTATATCTACACGCCGGCTTGGAGATCGGATCCGCCATTCCATACGCGATCCGGCGAGAGTTCAACGTAGACTCCCATGCCCTTGGCCCTCAAAGATCTCCATGCCACCCGACGTGGTGACAATCCCAATTGGGTCCACAAATGCCAAAATGGCAAAATTGCCCACACTCACTTTGGGCTAGCGCCCTAACGAAGGTTGCTTTGCTTCGCCCACGTGGTCTGTGAACCATGGGGACCAATATACATAACACCCATGTCATATATGGTCCATTGGTCCATGCGTCTGGCGTGCACGGATGGGCTCAACATAGTGCACGGCGGGCAGCAAAAGTGGAAAATTGCACAAAATGGCCAAAAATGCGCACACTCATGGTTGGAGCAAATGAGGCACATGCCCGACTTGGACCGGAGTGTGCCATAGGATTGGTATCAAGTCATATGTGTCCAACATATCTTTTGGGTGTCGCCCAACTCCTCCAGTTTTGGGAATGGCAGGGTCGCCAAGTGAGCCCATGATTTGGGAAAGTCCCAAATCGCCAACAAGGCGGCCACGATACGCCAAGCCCAAGAGGAGTTATTCGCCGGGTCCAAGATATGTTGGGCACCGAAGTATGTACCCTCATATCATACTTGGGTCATGATGTCAATTGAGCGCAACGTTGAAATACACGGTCGCCACTTGACATCGTGACGGGCCAAGAACGGCAAAATTGGCACAAAGATACACAAAAGTGCCTTGAAAGGCGCACAATTATATTATAATATCTTCGGCATGGATCGTGCAATCCACTAATCCTTCTAAACATAATGACTTGACACCAATGACCTTCGATCCCACATATGTGCTCCACTTGGGGCGCTTTGAAAGGTTACGAGCGCTGCCTTCCAAGTGGGCACAAGAAAATATGGAAAATTGCAAAACACACACCTTGCTCCCAACGCATCGCTTTGGGATCGCCACACAAGCTTCCCTTCACAAAGGTTAGGCTTGCAATTTATCGTGGGGAGTATGGAGAAGGGGCTTACACAATATGAGGTCCATTGGCGGGTTCGGCTTGGAGCAATGGACCCGCCAAATGGGCACGCAACACAACACATGGCACATACCACATATTGCCCAAAAAGGTAGCTCCCCCCACGATATGTCATGCCCCTCCAAGGGCAGAACTTTGTGTCAATTGCTCATAGGAACTCAAGGAGAGTTCCTATGCAACACCAACACTTGCGCGCTACACTCGAAAATTATCCTAACGCACACAATATCATGGCCAAAGAGTTATAATGCAAACTCTACCCTCTTGACCATGATCCATTACGCTAGCGCGCACGTGTGGAAACGCAAGGCATATGATGCTTCCTAAATTACGTCGGGAGTATTGTGAATACATCCCACGTTTCCTTATTGTCATTCCTCGCAAGCAACACGAGATATGACCTTCACAAGTGGCCTCACGAATCAACTTTGTTTTGCCCATATCCTTAAGACAAACGGAGGGCAGGATAAAAGGAAAGTTGATTCGTGCATAGGGAAGCACGTAGGTCCACTCGAAAGAGGTCAAATCAAGTGCGGGGATGTCGAAGTCGAAAATCCGATTTCGACATCCTGAAAAATTCGGATTAAGGTTGCGAGTGTAGAATGTGAAAATTGCGGATGCATCAACGCAATTCCTGAAGACTTTAGAGCCTTCGTCACGGATAGCGTTAAAATTTCCATTATAAACAGTTAAACTGGCGGTTACGGTAAAGTCGCGATCCAACCGCCAGCTGCCAAAACAGTGAATATCAGAACGGAAGCGTAAAAATTGACGGAAACAATATGAAAATAAAACCCTGTTGATTCCTGATGTTCTGATATATAATTCTCCGCTGGCGGTGCATCGGTTGCCGATGCGGGGCTTTACGGCACGGAACACGCTCCCGCCGGGCTCGCACCGGGCGTCAACGGGCGCCTTCCGTACATGGGGTTAGTGGACCGGAGACCGGTCTTCCCTTCCGTACTTGGGGTTAGTGGACCGGAGACCGGTGGTATGCCGTAACCTAGCCATGGGGTTCTGGGTACCGCTTCATTCCTGTCGCTCAGGTACTTCGAAGTCCAATAGAGAGGCTTGAACTCTCCTTTGGGGCAGGGTACTTCGGCCTTCAAACGATCTCGATGTACTTCCTGATGCCTGCCTGGCTCAATCTCAATGTTGAATGTAGTCTCACTTAGTTGATTTTTGACTGGGAATGGGCCATCCCACAAAGGTAACAATTTGTTGTCGTCCTTCAGAGTCTCGTCTGACTTACGAAGCCAAACTTGCTGGCCTTTCTCGAAGGGTTTTCCTTGCGTTCTTGACTTATTTTTGAAATTCAACCAATCTTCTTGACTTTCCACTTTGGCTTGGATCCACTTGGCTTCTAAATCCTTGATCCTCTCAAACCATTGCGAGGCGTCGTAGCACTGCCTTGGATGATGCATCACTGGTCCTGGACCAATCTTTTCGCGACCAAAAACAAGCTCATTCGGACTTAATCCAGTGTAATTCTTGGTGCGATGGTATCTTCTCAAGACACAGTAAATTGTCTCCAACCAATTGTAGTCTTTTTCAGTCGCCAGAAATTTTCTCAGAATGCTGATAAGAATTCTTCCAGCGCGTTCAGCAGGGAGAGCTCGATGGTCGTAGACCCGGGCACGAAGGTGATGAACTCCCAATAGGGCACACATGTTCTCCCACCAAGTCCCAATGAACTCTTTCCCACTGTCCGTCAGAATTTCACTGGGAACATCCCAGTTACTCATCCACTGACTTGCAGTCCACTTGGCAGCCATTTCAGAGGTGAGATGCTTCGTGTTGCAAGAGAGGACCTGGATGTAGCCACTGTGGCGGTCTTGAATTAACAAAACCCCATCGATAGGCTTCCTCGTGTAGAGACATTCCTCTTGGATTTGTCCCAACTCGAAGACATCCGCCCTCACCTTGTCGAACAACCTCTCAGGAATTGGTAGTCCCTTCAGTAGTCCTTCTGCCTTTTGATTCCTGGGGATGGTCGCCTGACATTGCTTGCATCCTTTGGCAACTCGTTCACAGGCACCCTTGAGGTCCCTTGTGTACACTCTGTGGCGTAGCTCCTGTTCCAGCACACGAGAATGTGTGTGGGCTGTCTCATTCCGATGCCAATGTTTGACATATTGGTCAATCAGACAATCAGGAACACAAATCCGTCCTTGCCAAAATAACTTGTCGCCTTGGATTTTGAAATCAGACGTCTCTTCAGAGTCGTAAGGCTTGTCCCCTTTCAACTTGTGGTATACAGACCAAAAGAACCTGTCCTCCTTGTACATCTTAGTCCAATCCACATAGAGGAAGGAAGTTTCCTTGTCCTTTTAGTGTGGAGGGAGCGTGGATTTCGCTTTGGATCTCGTCGTAGGAAACACATTCCGGAGTGGCAGCGACGACTCAGAGTCAGAGTTAACTCCTGCAGTCTGATCTGCCTTGGTAATCTCCTTGCATCTGACCAAATCCACCTTCATCCGATTTTTAATCGATGAAAACTCACTTCAGAGTAAGCCTCTGAGGCTGGGTAGGCCCAGCGACTCAGGGCGTCCGCCACTGTGTTGTAGCGACCCGGAATGTAAGTCACATGGAGGTCAAATCTGCTGAGAGTTTCATGCCAACGGCCTCTTCTCCCAGCTGGTCCACCAGGGGTATCCACATGTTCTGTCCTCCAGCTCTCCAGTGACTTGTGGTCAGTCAAAACCTCAACGCGATGGCCCAAGATCCAACCTTCATAACGCCGTAAGGCACAAAGGATTGCGTAGGCTTCTTGTTCCCTTAGACTCCAATTTCGCTGTCTTGTAGTAAGCTTGCGAGACCAGAAAGCCAGAGGATGATGGTGACCTTCGTCGTCGACTTGTTCGATCGTAGCACCAATGGCGTAACGACTGGCGTCTGTACAAATATAAAAAGGTCTTCCATCCAACCACGGAGTCTTTAATGTAACCACATTCGCCAGTGCTTCCTTGAGACCAGTAAATGCCTCTTCACATTCTGGTGTCCACTTGAGCTTGACTTGAGATCCCTTCTTTCCTTCTATTTTGCCAACCTTGAGTAACTCTGTCAATGGGCCAGAGAACTTGGCGCAGAGAGGAAGGAACTCGTGGTAGTAATTGCAGCAGCCTAAAAAGGCACGAAGCTGCGTGATGGTTTTAGGCCTCTCCCAGAGCTGCAGGGCAGCCATTCTTCCTGGGGCTGGTCTTCTCTTCCCATCCTCCAAGACAGAGCCACAAAATTCCACACTCTGGAGGAACATCTTGCCCTTCTTGGGTCCACACACGAGCTTCTCTTGTCGAAGGACTTCGAGAACTTTTCGAACTTGTTCTTCGTGCAACTTCAGGCACTCATCAAAGTTTTTTCCCAACGGCGTGGCAATCAGAAGGTCGTCAATGTAGATGCTGCAGAATTCTTGCAAATCTGAAATAAAATAGTCTCCATCATCCTCTGGAACATCGACGGCGCATTCTTCAGACCCATCGGCAGTACAGTCCACTGCACAGTGCCACAGGGCGTGCACATTGCCGTCAAATGCCTATCCTCCTTTCGAAGGGGCATCTGATGAAAGCCATGGCGCAAATCGAACACAGTAAAGAGCTTGCCTTTGGCTCTCGCAGCGATCTCCTTCTCGATTAGAGGAAGAGGATGCGCGTCTGGTACTGTGGCGGCATTCAGGGCTCTGTAATCCACCACTAGACGCCAAGCATCTATGCTGGATTGGTCAGCAGGTGGGGGTTTTGGCACAGTAAATGGTGCTGAACACCACTCAGAACTCATGCAGCCCTCCAACCAACCGAACTCATAGAGATTGCGCTCAATAATCTTTCGCAGGGCATCTGCTTTGGTGCCGTGGAGATAGAATGGACGTTGTTTGTGCACCTTTGAGCCTTCGATTATGTCAATCTTGGCTTCCCCATTTTCACATCGAATTGGGGGGTTTTTCCACAACTTCCCACTCAGCACGTCATCTTGATAATCTTCGAACACTGCGTCCCTTCTTGCAGATATCTTGTCTCCGTCGACCTGATTCCCACATTTAATCACCGACATTATGTCCACCAATTTGCGAATTGTTGGTCGTGGTCTCATGTTCTTGGCCACTTCATTCCAAACTTTTTCGTCGCATTGCTGGCGGATGAAGCTCACCTGAGCTCGCTCCTCCGTGGGATCCCACCAATGAAAGGGGTCCACGAATGTCTTGAAGGGATGGTCGGACGAATTCAGCTTCATTCCTGTCAATTCAGGCGAGATTCTTGGAGATTTGTCTTCATTCTTGCTTGAAATCTTGACTTTTTTGGCTTGATTCTTGTCTGATGGGGACGAATTGTAATGGATGGAGGCGTTCTCTTGAGGGACGCCGATTGTCCTTCCCTCCTTCCGCGACGCTACGTCGGGATTCCGTTCTCAATCGTCTTCGTCCACCTCAATTTCGTCGATTCTTGAGGAATTTGAGATAACCTCTTCTGTTCCCATTTCACTGCCATCTTGCCAATAATCTCCCAGATTCCCGTCAACTAAGCACGCCAACGTGCTCCACGAACGCTGTGGCAAAGGCTTGCCATTGTCTTCGCAATACAGCTTCACGCCCTTGTGAGGTAGCTCGACAATGTCGATTGAAATGTCCATAATGTCCTTGAACCACTCTTGTCTTGGCCAATTGGGGACAATTAAAATCGCCTTTGCGCCGGATTGCTTCAGCTTCTGCACCACACGAGGAAAAACGTCGAAGGGCGGATTGATCCAAAGAGGTTCAGACCAGTCCTCACTCCAGGCATCGTCGTAGAACCTCGGAAATCTTTTATTCTTCTTGTTTGCAAAAGCATCAACTTCAGGACGAAAATTGTGGTTCTTTTCGAAAGAATCCACCAGAATGTCCCGCCATTTGTCGACCACTCGATAGCAAACTGTCTTCCACTTCTTGCTGTTCAACGAATCCACCTTTCCTTCGTCGAAATCTTCTTGATTCCTTGTCCATTCCTGCCCATCTTGCTGAAAATGCAGCTTATTTCTCTCCTTGAATTGGTGGATACTCTTGGTATATGGGTGCAGATAATACAGTTCGGACGGGTCGGTGGTCGACGGATCTTGGAGGAAGCATGTCCTGTGTCCCATGGGCGACACACGGTGGGCGTGAAGCCAGGGTTGACCCAGGAATAAATCATACTTTATGCTGGCTTCATAGAATTTTCCAGCAAACCACTCCTCAGTGACCGTCTCTTCCACACTCCAGACTGATTGTTTCACCAATCTGACCGCCAATTCAGCTTCTCTGTCGCCACCGTCAAAGCGATGTCCGCTGACTCCCTCCAGCTGGACAGGGGTGGAGGACATCTTCGTCTCATCCTCCTGCAGAAAGCCTTTCCTCACCAGATTGACCTCTGAACCGTTGTCAATCAGACATCTGGCAAGTTTAACCTTACCATCCGTCGATCTGACCTGGATCCAGCAGACAAACTGGCGCTGCTTGCCTCGCCGGACAGCGCTGAGGACCCAGGCAGGGTAAAGGAGGCCGGAGGAGCGCGCCACCCGGTCCCAGCAGCGTCCATCCACCGCCCCAACTACCCTGATGGGTTTTGTCTCCTGCCACTCAACCCTAGTGTTGGGATTTGGGTCAAGTTGGCTTCCCTATTGCCATTCTTCTTCTTCGTTCGGCTGTACGTCCTGTACTTGTCCTTCGTCAACCCATTCTTCTCCTGCTTCGACAGCATTCACTCATTTTCCACGTCCACGACCACCAAATGATTTTCCACCACCACCTTTCTTACCTCCTTGGCCTCTGTTGTTGGAGGTGTTGGAATTGGGGTTGGATTCGTTGGATCTGCCCTTGCCTCGACCTCCAGTATCCTTGTTGTTGCCGAAGGTCTTGTTCGCTGGCGTCTCCGCGTACAGGGGGTTGCCATTCACCTTGGAATCATTTTGATTCCCGGACTTTCCCTTGCCATTTCCACCTTTTTGGCCATTTTCCCCACCATTTTTTCCACCAGCATCGGTCCATCTTGAGTCGCTTGGATCTCCGCCTTGCTGCGAGTAATCTTTTGGTGTCCAGTCTCTGTTCTTTCCTTTGGACTGCCCTTTACCCTTTCCCCTTCCATGCTGGTCAGCATCTCGTGCTCCATCCTGCTGGGGATTTTTGGGAGAATTTCCCTTTCCATCCATTTTGGACTGAATTGTTTTGAGATCTGAGGGCGTCCACCTGTGATCTGCGGTCGTGTGAGTCGCCGCTCGAACTTCCTTTCCAAGGGCAATGCACACAGAGCATCCCTTCACACCAACGGCGTTGACCTTGCCTCCGAAGCCATGTGCATCCTGGGACTTCTGGCGTTCTAGGTTTGCATACTTTTCAAGTTGGTCCCAGATCTGCTCAACTCCATACGAGAAGATCCACGGTCGTACTCTCAAAACTGTTCCCTTATACTTCACTTTTCCATCCACCATGCTGCAGAAAAACTCCGACTGTTCAGAATCGTGGAAACCAACTCTCCATCTGCCCTCACGAATAGTGATGTCCTTCAATCCAGTAGCACTGATAGAGTGTAGCAACTCACGAACAGCCATTTTTCCCATAGTTTCTGGCAATCCTCGGACTTCAACCCAGTTGCCCAGGACTTTTTGGTCCGCCTGAGAGTCCCTGATCTTCTGCTTGGTCTCCGGCGTGAGCTTCCTCAGGAGGATCTTCTTCATTTCGCCTTCAGAAAGTCCTTCTCCAGAGTTCTCCGCCTCTTGCACCAAAAACTCCCAATCTTGCCTTGCAATTTGAATCTCTTCCAGAAATAATTTCTTGATCGCCCTGAAGTTCTCCAGACGGTTCCTGTAATGATCTTCAGGTAGTCGAGACCCTTTCTTCTTGAGACTGCGATACAACTCCTCATAACTCAGGGAATTTCCTTGATTTTGCCTTTCCACATAAAGGTTATAAGTACTCTCCCTGAGTTTGCCCGTCAAGCAGTCCATCAGCCGAAGGATCCAGAGATCCTTGTCCAGTTTCTCCGTCTGCAGCCACACCATAAACTGCCCCTCGAAGGACGCCCAGTAATTTGGGTGCCCTGAGAACTTCGGCTGCTTCATTACTGACCCTCTCAGCCTCATGTGCAAAGGGTTCAGCAAGTGGTTCAGGTTGAAGTTGGTGGCTGTGCCGACCGGATTGACGAAAACTGGATGGACTGCGGCGCCTCCCATGGCCTGTGCCTGTGCAATTGCGGCCGCCAGCAACGCCTGGTCCACAGTAGGCTGCACGAACGGCGTTTGTTGAGCTTGATGCAGCCTCATCTCCTTCAATTTCTTCTGCTTTTCTTTGATTTTGGCCTCGTTTTCTTTCTGCTGCCGGTCCTTCTTTTTCAAAGCCATTGATCGCTCCTTCACGGTGGTCCTTGCTTCTCCATCAATATCCGCAACAGTACCAACCGACAGTACAGACCCATGCGACGAAGATTCTCCTCCTTCGGTACCCAGATTCAACCCAATAGGACTTCCAAATCCAGTAGGGGGGATACCAGAATTTCCAGTAAAAGCTGGATGGTGGCCAGTAAAAGCTGGGGGTGCTGGAGAATGTGGAGCGCCGTAAGGCGTGGATGTGGGTGCAGCTGAGGAGGTAGGTGCTGGGTGGCTTGCCATTGTAGGCGCTGGTCCAGTGAGCCCAGTAGTGCTCAGATTTTGTACCAGATCTGTAAGCTTCTCCAACTTCTGTTCCATCTCCTTCCACTTGCTGTCATCATCCCTCTTTTTCTCCTTGGCGGCCTTCTTCAGCTCCTTCACCCTGTTCTCCAGCGACGAAATCTGTCTTCGACAGGAGCAGTCCTTGGCGCACTCGCCACAGGATGGGCATCTCGTACCCTTTCCTCTGCTTCTGACTTCATCAACCCAGCTGTCAACACTGGAGTTGGAGTCAGGAAGCTTGGACAGTTGCTCCCTGGAGAGGTGAGAATGTGTCGAATCACACCTCATTTCATCGACCTTCTCGTCGTGTCGACCCCAGGCGCCCGACGGACCAGCGTGCTGACGCACATTCTGGCGTCTTTCCTCGGCGATGATGGCCATCTGCACCATCACGGCGGCCTGGTGGTCGAACTGGTCCAGCAGCTCTTCCCAGTCCTCTTGTTCCTGCAATTGGGCGTCGAATCGCAACCGGCCGCTGTCCCTGATGAACTGGCACGACGCCCTGAACCAGTCCCTCAGGCGGCCACGGTAGCTCGCCTCAGCCAGAAGCCAATTCTGGCGCTGCAGAAATTCTTGGTTCCAGATATCCTGGAATTGGTGTTCCCAGTAGTCACCAGAAATGTCATCCATTCCAGTATTGGATGGCTCTCCTTCGCTGCTGCTGTCTTCTAGATCAGGCAAAGCTTGAGAGCTGGAACCAGATTCGCTTGAGGAGGGAGATTCTCGACCGGGTTTAAGGTTGGGTGGGGCGTTCATGCAACACTCAGCACAAGTGTGAACACCAGGCCAATGCCTATGGCCACAGTAAGGGCACTCTGACGGATGATCCTCGGTTTGTTGGGGAGATGCTACGAAGGTAACCTCAGGGGGAACACGCAGCGACCCAGAAGGAGTAATAGCCCCGCTAAAGTCCGACGATCTCAGAGTATCAGTGGAGATTCCAGAAGCAGAGTCATGATTTCCTCTGCTACCATGTAACCGCTGCATAGTGGTTGATCTTTCTTGTGATTGCGAAGCCTGTAGCCTTGATGCCCCAGGGGTCGTAACACCCGACACTGCCCCTGATATCTCCGAACCCAACTGACCCTCTTCAGACCCATATCCAGCCTCTTGGAGCGACATATGCGAAGCACTTGTAAGTCCTTTGAACTCCATGGTGAGATATGAAGAGTGCGAAAACCCGGTCTACAAAAATGGAGCAGACATAGAATCTCAATGCGCATTCATCGCACATAATGACACAACGTGAAATGATTCGAAATAATTTAAATAAATCCGATTGGGAAATCACGAAAGACAAATGCGACTCGACGCGCGCTCACAGGCGACATCTGGCGGCGAACGGAAAACATGACATGAAGCAGAAAATTTACTGTACTAATGTACATCTGAGAATCATTGTAATTCTGATCACATCAGTGTATAATTGAGTGCTGTCACTGCTGCCGTTCCAAGTTACACCCAAGGCGTTCCAACCGCGCCAGCCACCGACCCGCACCCAGAACCACCACCACCAGCAGCAGCAGCCACTGACAACCCACACACGGACCCACACCAACCACCAGCAGCATCAACAACATCAGAGACGCCGTGAACCACAGCAACGCCCGCAACGACCTCACGACCGGCATCACTGACGGCACCACCGGTAGTGCGACCTCACCAACAGCAACCCGGAGCATCCACGACAGCCACCACGGCGACACCACCCGGTAAGACGCCATCGGCAACAAGGACACCGAGGGGGCCAAGGCCAACCCACCAGCCAGCGACGCGCATGGGAACCTCCGCCAGGAGTGGCGAGGTCCCCCCTCCGCCGTCAGAACACCGCCAGGGCAACACCTACAACACCCTACAACGCCAACACACACAGCTCCCCCGGCGGCGCCCCCACCAACACCAACACCGGCAGCACCGACAGCGGCAGCACGGCGACACCGCCACCCACCCGCAGCATTGACACCCTAAACCACAGCCGAAGCAACACCTGTCACTACAGACCCAAGGACAGCCGAAGAGAATATCCCAACACCAGAGACAACCGACACCACCAGGACCACAAGCCGGCCAAACACCAGCCACGAGTGGCACGCCCGGAACCACCGAGCACCAACACGCAGGTCACCCAGCACCAACACCAAAAACACCCACGCCAACAGACCACCACGAGACACGCCAGCCACCACCGTGACACCCTCGATCACCGTCGGCAACACCAACGCCGCCAAAACCCACGGCAATATCCACACCACCGCCAACCCCACCAACGACGAGCCGAGGTACCGTCACCCACAACACCCCTATCACCACCACCACGACCCCGGCACAGAGTAACACCTAGGGCGCCCCCATCGACGGCAACACCAAGGATGCCAGCACGGCTGGCGAACAAACGCCACCAGCGCCACCAACCAGGCCCCCAGCCAAGGGTAGAAACAGCAACACCACACACCATCACACTCACCGCATCGAAATCACCCGGAGCATCGTCAACATCAACCAGGGGTCCCCACCACCCACCCAAGCAGCACAAAACACCACAGCAACACCACCACACCCTCACCCCCAGCGACACCAGCAGCACCCTCCGCCAGGAATGGCGAGGAGAAGGCCCAACAACGCGGACCCACCCAACGTCCCCGGCACCCTCACCATCGGACCGCCACCACCGGCGCCGACCCCCTACACACCACCGTCACCAACGCCACCGACCCCTGACGCAAAAACCACACAGCCCGCACAAACGGCACCAGCCAGAGCATCGCCGACAACACTCCCGGCCAACTCTCAAGAACACCACCGAAAGCACCACCGTGGACCGAAAGCCACTGCAACCCCAGGGGACGGGTCCCCCTTCCCACCCCCCACCATCTGCACAACCAGCGACACCATCACCAGCACCAACCGGAACACCGACAACGACAGCCTCACCAACAACCGACATGCCCCCTACCGCTGCCACTCACCAGTCACGCCACCCACCGTCGATGCCACCCACCAATGCCGCACCCCGAACCACACCTACACCCGAAACCTGCACCAGCACGCCCGGCCGAGCCGTCAATGGCACCGCCGCCCATGGCACCGCCTACACTCACCACCGCCACCACCACCCCGCGCGAGGCCAGGAACCCCCGGCGGCGCCAACGGCCTCAACGAGCACCGACACCACCAACACCACCACCGCCGGACGGGGACTACCCACAATCCAGGAACATCTCCACCACCAACAACCAATACACCACCCGCGGCACCCCACCATCGCCAACGCCACCACGGCACCTATCACACCCCCACCACCGGAGGCGACGTGGGCCACACCACCCGTCATCTACAGCACCCTCGCCGACACCGCCACATCCGGCCCACAAACGTTACGCCCCAACGACCAGAAACAACACCCTCACTATCGACACCACCAACAACACCACATACGCCCATAAGTCACCCGCGCCATGCTCAACCATCACCTCGTCATCAGAGGCACCAGCACCACCGGCGACGACGACAGCGACAACAGCTGACCCACCAGCTAACCACCATCAACCATAGCCCAACACCAACCTCATCTACGCTAACACCCATACCACCCTCGCCAACAGCGCCGCCACCGACACAATCATCCACTCCGGCGCCCACACCACCCCCAACACCAACATCACCACCACCCCCCCAGGGTCAGGGCTCGCGGGAAACAGAACGGCAGAGCGAGCACGCCACCACCGGCACGCGTCGCCCACCCTATCGTACACCGCTCCGCAACACGCCCCCCCCCCGCTTCCCCTGACAGGGCGTGCGCTCCAGCCCACTGCTGGGAAGACGACTACGACGTCCTTCCGGCCATCCGACACCTACTGGCAGCCACGGCCCCGCGCCCACAAGCCCACCAGCAACCCACGGAACCGCAGGAGCCGGACCACCCCATGCCACCACGCTCCATATCCCCCGTGTCCACCGCAGACCGGAACGCGGAACACCAGCGAGAGGAGCCCGACCCCGACCCCGCCGCCACGCCCCCACCGCCCCCCCCCCCAAAGGACATCTACGCCACACTGGCCAGCACCCTAGCCCCCATGGACGCCGAGCAGTACTACCAGTCCGTCCAACGAGACCTCCCTGAGGACCACGCGACCCTCCAGGGGTGGAAGCAGGAGAAAAGGAACGACAACGAGTGGGGCACAGAGGAAGACCTTCTCTGGGAAGACACCTGGAAAGGCACCACGGACTGACGCGTTCCCGTGGGGGGCCGGCCACGGGACGCTGCGGTGACACGCACAAGTGAGCAGGCAGGCAAGGCACTACGCTCACAAGGGCATCAATACGCCTGTGTCATGTGACAAAGCGTTTCAGAATCCCTGCCACTCTGCAAAGAGGGAACGAAAGTATGTACAGCAACACATCAGGATATGTACACATGGGGTTAAGACTGGACTGGGGTAAGGGCATCAAGGGACAATAGACACTCAGTCCCGACTCATATCCCAATCCCAGGTCCGACCCTCTCAGTGGCTGATGGGGGCGGGGGCTCAAACACAACCCATGCCCTGCTCAGTCCGGACTCTGAAACCCTGCCAATGGGAGAGGTGTCCCGCACAGCCACAGGCGAGTTCCTGGGAACCAATGGGCTCCAAAGCCAACCGACAGTGGCTCCCTATGCTCCCTTAACGGCAGGTCCCAACTCCACTCTGAGCCAGAGATATGGCTCCGCCCTTATCACCCAGGAGTTGGTAGCTGAAAATGGGCTGTTTCAGCCCAGACTGAAATTAGCTTGAAAAACTCCAAAATTGACCCCTCGTCCGGACCCGCCAGAGGTAGAGACGAGGCAACTGACCCTATGCCCTTCGAGTACGAACTCCCTGGAGCCCTCACCCAACCTGGTTCCCTCTGAGGTCCCGGCATCAGGGCAACACGGATGAGTCAAGTGGGGTCATGATGCCAAAATCACCAAAATTGGCGTCATTCCCACGCGCGGCTCTCTCGGCCAAGGTGAGGCCAATGGCTCACAGGGTAGGAGGCAGGACCTAGGACTTATATCTGAGTGTACAACTTGGATTTAGGTCCGGGCTCCCTATGGGCTTAGAGAAATGGGGCCGCCAATTGACCACACGGAAGGGGGAAATTGGGGTCCCAAAATTGGGTCATTTTGGCTGCTTGAAATGAGCCAAAATTCGGTGTGCTCCCAATAGTATATCTCCACGCCGGCTTGGAGATCGGATCCGCCATTCCATACGTGATCCACCGGGAGTCCAACGGAGACTCCCATGCCCTTGGCTCTCAAAGATCTCCATGCCACTCGGCGTGGTGACGATCCCAATTGGGTCCACAAATGCAAAAATGGTAAAATTGCCCATACTCAATTTGGCCTAGCGCCTTGACGAAGGCGGCTCCGCTTCGCCCACGTGGTGTGTGGACCATGGGGACCATTACCCATAACACCCATGTCATATATGGTCCATTGGTCCATGCGTCCGGCGTGCACGAAGGTTAGAACATGGGGCACGGCGGGCAGCAAAAGTGGAAAAATGCTCAAAATGGCCAAAATTGCGCACGCTCATGGTTAGGGCAAATGAAGCACGTGCCCGGCTTGGACCGGAGTGTGCCATAGGATTGATGTCAAGTCATATGTGTCCAACATATCTTTGGGGCGTCGCCCAACTCCTCCGGTATTGGGAATGGCAGGGTCGCCAAGTGAGCCCATGATTTGGGATAGTCCCAAATCGCCAACATGGCGGCCACGGTATGCCAAGCCTAAGAGGAGTTGTTCGCCGGGTCCAAGATATGTTGGCTACCGAAGTATGTACCCTCATAACATACTTGGGTCATGATGTCAATTGAGCGCATCGTTGAGATACATGGTCGCCATTTGACCTCATGACGAGCCAAAAATGGCAAAATTGACACAATGACACACAAAAGTGCCTTGAAAGGCGCACAATTATATTATAATATCTTCGGCTTGGATCGTGCAATCAACTAACCCTTCTAAACACAATGCCTTGACACCAATGACCTTCGATCCCGCATATGTGCTCCACTTGGGGCGCTTTGAAAGGTTGCGAGCGCTGCCTTCCAAGTGGGCACATGAAAATATGGAAAATTGTAAAACACACACCTTGCTCCCAACGCATCGCTTCGGGATCACCACACAAGCTTCCCTTCACGAAGGTTAGGCATGCAATTGACCGTAGGGAGTACGGAGAAGGGGCTTGCACAATATGAGGTCCATTGGCGGGCTTGTCTTGGAGCAATGGGCCCGCCAAATGGGCACGCAACACAACACATGGCACATACCATATATTGCCCAAAAATGTAGCTCCCACCACGATATGTCATGCCCCTCCAAGGGCATAACTTTGGGTCAATCGCTCATAGGAACTCAAGGAGAGTTCCTATGCAACACCAACACTTGCGCGCTACACTCGAAAGTTATCTTAACGCACGCAACATCATGGCCAAAGAGTTATAGCGCAAACTCTACCCTCTTGACCATGATCCATTACACTAGCGCGCATGTGTGGAAACGCAAGGCATATAAAGCTTCCTAAATTACGTCGGGAGTATTGTGAATACATCCCACGTTTCCTTATCGTCAATACTCGCAAGCAACACGAGATATGACCTTCACAAGTGGCCTCACGAATCAACTTTGTTTTGCCCATATCTTTAAGACAAATGGAGGGCAGGATAAAAGGGAAGTTGATTCGTGCATACGGAAGCACGTAGGTCCACTCGAAAGAGGTCAAATCAAGTGCGGGGATGTCGAAGTCGAAAATCCGATTTCGACATCCTGAAAAATTCGGATTAAGGTTGCGAGTATTAATTATGAAAATGGCGGAAGCATCCATGCAGTTCCTGGCGACTTTGGAGCCTTCGTGACGGATAACGTTAAAATTTCCATTATAAACAGTTAAACTGGCGGTTACGGTAAAGTCGCGAACCAACCGCCAGCAGTCAAAACAGTGAGTATCGGAACGAAAGCATAAAAATTGACGGAAACAATATGAAAATAAAACCCTGTTGATTCCTGATGTTCTGATACACAAATCTCCGCTGGCGGTGCATCGGATGCCGATGCGGGGCTTCACGGCACGGAACACGCCGTGCATGGGGTTAGTGGACCGGAGACCGGTTGTATGCCGTAACCTGGCCATGGGGTTCTGGGTACCGCTTCACCCCCCTCCTTAGAGCAAACCCTGGGGGGGCTCGATAACACCCACGCATGGCAGCGGGTACCCAGGACCATCCCTGCAAGGGGGGGGGGTTGTCACATCCTCACCTCAGTAAGTCACAGTAAGATAGGTATCCCACAGTGGGATAGGTATGCTGCTGTAACAGCTCGTAGCACACGTATAGTATCAAGTATCAAGTCCCGGGTCCTGGCGGCGATTGTTCGGCATCCAAAGGACCCGTTAACCCATACCAGGCGCACCGGGTGCCGGCTGCTACGGTCACCACCACAGTGGCAGTGGCATACACGGCCAACATAGGCGTCACACGACGGCCGAGGTGGCCCCACAAGTCGAGAGCGACCACAAAGATCCATCAGGCTACCCCAAGCTTCCCAAGGCCCGCCGACTGGGGAGAGTCCCCACGGGTCCTTCCTCGGGCGCACCATGTCCATATCCATACGACGCGAGTCCAGAGTGCCATAGTCGAACTCCTTACGAACCCCAAATCGTAAGGGAACTCCTCCTGAAGGGATCGGGCATCAAGGCCGTCTTTTCCCTCGCCCTATTACCACGAAGCGTGGCCATACATGAGGGAGTCCTCATGCAGTGTGGGCGGAGGCGTCGACTCCTCAAACCACCAGTTTCCCAGGCAGACTGACCGAGGTCAGGAGCACCGGAGGCCGCCATCCGAATGCAAGTGCGTCTGCAAATCGGTAGGCTCACACTGGGACTGACAGTGGCGGACCGCTGGGAGTGTAGTCAGGCAACTGGGCTTCCCGCCTGGCGCCATCAGGATCTCCACACACACAGCGAATAGGGCAACACGGTATCACGGGCACTCAAACAGTAGAATCTGTATTCAAGTACTGGTCCAGGCTGGACCAGGCTGTAAGGATATGTACACGGCGACTCAAGGCGCCTCTGTACCCCGATTCGTGGTGAGAAACAGTCCATCCCTCAGCGATGGGCTGATGACACTTAACATACAGATGCACATATCCTGGAAGGCAGAAAAACAAGCAACAATTTGAGTAAATAGGCGTGTAAACACACTCAGAACAGAGTGCCAAACCACGCCACGGTCAGGATAAGGCAAATGCAGGAGGATGGACAGGATAACGCCTGAGTTCAGGCATATATAGTCTCGAGACACACGTCGACTGGTCTGGATTCCGCAAATGCCATGGAACCAGACCACACACCAAAAATCGCAATGCCGATGACAGCGGCATCCGTTGCGCAACGTCGTATGGGCTTCAAGGCCCCAAGAGCTCAAAAATATGAAGGTCAGTCGCCCTACCTGGTTTCCCAAGGATTCAGCAGGGGGGGGAGTGACGAATAGAAGAAAAGAGGGGCCATCCTCCTCTGGATTCAGCAGGGGGGGGGTATATGGCCACTCTGTCACCGAAAGATGGAAGAGAGCAAGCAAGTAAGGGACGGTTCGTCGGCCTCACAAGCGCCTCAAGGTACATCAGGGGAGAGCTCAGGGCGCTGATCAGGCACCCCTGGCTGCAATCGCCCGGGTGAGTGCTGCCAAGTCCGAAACGTGGATCTTGGTCTTGTTCCTGCGGATGTACTCCATGAAGGGAGTATTGACCCGCGGCACGAATGAGGAGACGGGTTCCCAGGTGTCGTGGGACGGCCCATAGCCTCGCCAACGAACCTTGAACTCCAGACCTCCGGGTGCCGAGGCCTTCGGACGCTGAGCCAGGATCTTCTCGACAGTGTAGTCGTCCTGCTCAGCATAGTCGTCGTCCGAGTCGGCCTCATGTCTGGCATAGTCCAGGGACACATGTCGGCCACGGAGGTCGGGTTCCCGCGCACGGAGTTGACTCTCGTGGCGCTCCCGGAACTGTCCGTGACCCACCTTGATGCGGTAGGTGTCCTCACCAATCCTGCGGACCACCTCGCCGGGTGTGAACCAGGTCTTGGTGCGGTGGGTGCCCATGGGGCGGGGTCTGATCACCCACACCGGGTCTCCCACCCTGAACTGCTGCGCTGTCGAGCTCGGGGCGGACTTCTGACGCTCAGCATGCTCCTTCTCCAGCTGCTGGCGGATGTCCCGCGCCGTTTGCTCCTGCCGCGCGAAGAACTCCTTGGCATCCATAGCCATGCCATCACCAGACAAGGGAAGTCCCCTACCCAGGGGGTCCCTGCCAAACAGAATCTGGTGAGGGGACAAACCGCCCGGAGTGGGGGTGTCATGATGGGCCTTTAGAGCAGGCCACATCTCCTCGAACCAGTTCCGCCGTGGATTGGTGATGTGGATCTTGCGCAGCTTCTCGAACAGCTGCCGTCCAGCCACTTCAGCACGGCCGTTAGACCGGCTGAGATAGGCGACGCTCTTGGCATGTCGTATTCCCATGAGGGAACACATAGCCTTGAACCAGCCACCAGTAAACTGGGGCCCTCGGTCACTGCAAATGGTGCGGGGGATGTCAAAGACGGTCAGCCAATGACGAATCATCATGACTGCCACTTCCTTGGCAAGCAATCCCTTTTTGCGTGCCGGAACGGCTACAACGTAGCCGCTGTGGCGGTCCACACAGAGAACCACACAGTCAAAGGTCTCCTTGCCAATGTGCACTTCGGGCATGGAGAAGACGTCCATGGCCACGCTCTCCATGGGCTGGTCAGGAACCGGGGTCCATTGGGGTTCCCCCTTGACGTTCCGGTTATCGGGATTGCAGGCCTGACAGACCGAGCAACCCTTCCTGACCTTCTTGATGGCGGTGTAGAGAGCGATATGGTCGATCTCGAACCGACGCTGCATGTCAAGAGCTTGCTTCTTGACCCCTGGGTGCAGCATGTGGTGGTGCCAAGCTTCACACAGCTCGAGCACCCGGGACTCTGGGACTAGCAGCTTACCATTCCGGTAGAGCTTGCCATCTTCCTCAGTCAGCCCCTTTGGCCACTTCCGCCCGTCGTCAGGGTCGGTCACAGCCCTGTACTCGGCCGCAAAGGCCTCAGACTTGGCGTAGTCGTCGGTCCAGTCGTCCTGGAGGCAAGACTCTGGGAAGAGGTGCTTGTCGGACTCAGTTCCCACAGGGGGTGCCGGACCGGGCCTTCCGCCCGCGGCGCCCACAGGGGCGAGTACACTGACCGTTCTGCTCACCCTCGAAGCGAGGGGGGCATCTGCAGCCATGACGACGAAGCATTTAACATCCTCCTCCTCCATCAGGCGCTCCATTTCGATGATCTTCTTGGCTTCAGCGGTCTCAGCCTCATCGCCATGGGCAGAGATATCCTGCATGCCCTTGCTGGCGGGGTAGGCCCACCTACTGAGACAGTCCGCCACGGTGTTATCCTTTCCAGGAATATAAACAACCGTAAGGTCGAACTTGGCCAAGGTCTCATGCCATCTTGCCCGTCGGGAGGCGGGACCTGAGGGGGTGTCCACGTGCTCCTTGTGCCACGACTGCAGACTCTGATGGTCGGTGCAGACGGTGACGGGATGGAGGGCTATGTACCCAGCCCATTTCCTGAGAGCCATGACGATGGCATACGCCTCCTTTTCACGGGGCGTCCACGTCCGTCTCTGGCCTTCCGCCAGGACTCGGCTCCAGAAGGCCACGGGCACGTGCCTCCCATCGTCAAGCACTTGCTCCAACACAGCCCCAATGGCGTAGTCGGAAGCGTCGGTGCGCAGGATGAACCCTCGGTCGGGATCCACGAGGTGCAGACCCACTGCGGATAGCAGCGCCTGCTTCATCCCCTCAAAGGCACGGTCAGACTCTTCAGTCCAGACCAGAGCCTTCTTGGACCCCTTCTTGGTCTCCTCTCGGTTGCCCTTGAGCATGGTCGTCATGGGGGCTGCATACTCGGCATACATCTTGATATACCCCGAGTAGTAATTGCAGAACCCCAAGTACGCCCGTAGCTCAGAGACCGTTTTGGGCTTTTCCCAGTGCTCAATCGCAGCCACCTTGCCAGGTATGGGCTTTCGCTGCCCGTTCCCAACTACGTGGCCAGCGAAGACCACCTCGCTTACCGCAATGGTGGCCTTGTCACTGCTGCCCGTGAGTTTGTGCCGAACCAGGAGGTCCAGCACTCGAGTGACGTCCCTCTCGTGCGCCTCCAGGAGCTCCTCGTAGCTCATGCTGGGGTCCCCGGACGCGATGATCACGTCGTCCACGAAGGGGTCCGCACAGTCGCGCACCGGCTCAAGCAGGTTCTCCAGCATCCGCTGAAAAGCCGCATTGCCGTTGGTAACGCCCATAGGCATCACCTTCCACTGGAGAGGTCCAAGTGGGGTGCTCATGGCTGTGCAGGCACGGGACTCCTCGGCGAGAGGCATCTGATGATAACCATGTTTCAGGTCAATCACCGTGAAGATCCTCCGCCGGTGTTGCTTTTGCAGCATGTCCTCTATGAGGGGCAGCGTATAGCTGTCATGCTGCGTTTGGGCGTTCAGGCCGCGGTAATCGACCACGAGCCGCCACTCACCGGCAACCTTCTTGGGGACGACGAAGCAGGGAGAGGCCCACTCGGAGTGGCACGGCTCAAGCCAGCCTCTCTGGATGAAGTCACGGAGGATCTTCTCCATGGCCTCTTTCCTCTCGCCCCTCAGGGCAAACTCCCGGTGACGATACACACGGGGGTCCTGCTTCAGCCGTATCTTGGCCTCGCCATACGGTCCACGCACCGGTGGGGGGAACACAGGCTTTCCGCTGAAGAAGGTCTCGCCATACTTCCGCTTCAGCCTGGCCCTCAACGCCTGGATCTTGGGGCAGTCATCGGACTCCGCCTTGGCTTTTCCGGGCACTTGAACCACGGAGCTTACTTGAGGGGTAGCGACCCCGCTCGCTTTCGGCTCAGGCGGTCTTCCCAGGTGGCCCAACGGGCCATCTCTGGTCTTGCCTCGGAACAGATCGCCGTAGGTGGGTGGGTTACCGCCAGGTGGCTCGTCTTGGCTGGACATGTGATCCAGCACCCTCTGCACGAAGGTATTCCCGTCATAGGAACCAGAGACGATTGAGTCCACTTCCCACCAGGCTTTGTCCTGGCCTTTGCCCTCACGCTGGTTTCCCCAGTCGTGAAAGGGCTGATCCATATACCCCTGAACCAGATCCCACTCCTCTTCAGTGAGGGGGTCTTCGGAGTCCGATTCTTCGATGTCAACAGGGGGAACCGCAAAGCATTGCCTCCAAGGCTCTGCTATGATGCGGTTGACACACACGAAGTCCGTGGTGTCGGCCTGATCAAGGCCCCCATCCACATAGTGGAATTCTGTTGGCCATCTCTGGGGCGGCATGGGCTGTCCCTTAGCGTCCTGATAGACACTCTCTCCAGCCGGTAGGACGACCTTGTTCAAGGTCATGTTGGTCAATGAGGCTACCCAATGTCGGGTACTTTCCTCCTCGGTGCATCCCATAGGAACAACCAGCACTGCCTTGGAGCGGTCCTTGCGAATCTTCGCTATCGCTCTTGGAATGTCCCAACGGGGGCAATGGATCCACATCAATCCCTGATGCGGACCCCAGTGCTTCTTCCACGCGGAGTCCTGGGCGCTCCAGTACTTCTCACATACCCGCAGATGGGCGGAGGTTCCTGATGAGAACGCATCCAGGGCCAGATCCGACGCTCCCAGGTCCGCAACCACTCGGTTCGCCACTTCCGGCCTTACGCCGTACTCCTGATTCGCTGGCCCAGTGGGCTCAGTGTCCAGCGCGGCCACTTCGAGCTGATAGCGTTCGGGGTGGATCCATTGGCATTCCACATGGTGCTCAGGTGACGAAAGCCACGAGAGTTGGTCGTCCTGGTACAGGGTCATGGAAGCCTGGGCCGGGAGGACGCCGGAGTCCGTCTCCATCATGAAGTCGTACCCGACGATCATGTCCCATTCCATCTCGGCCTCGTAGAAGCTACCGTGCAGGAGGATTTCCTTGCCGAGGTCTGGGCGGCTCAGTTCACGATGGTTCACGAACTGCAGCCCAATGGCCGCTTCCTTCGTGCCTCCCACCATGTACTGGCCGTTCGCCACCTTCAGCCTGACAGGTTTCCGACTGTCTGTAAGACACTCTGGCGGAAGCAGGCCAGCCTTGACCAAGCTGACTTGAGCTCCCGTGTCGACCAACACGTCGAAAACCTTTTCCACTTCCCCGCATAAGGCACGGACCTTAAGATGCAACTGCCGCTCGCGACCGACACGGCGCACGGCGTGCAAACTCAGGATCTCCGGCCGTTCCAGAAGCTCCACAAGCGACTGGTGCAGGTCGTGGACAATGGGCTCAGGCTGCCCATCTGCAGCATCCAGCTGCGGTCCGGGTGATCCTCCGATACTCTCGGATAGATCCTGTAGTACATCAAACACGTTCTTGGTCGCGAAGGACGGACGGGCGCAAGGGTTCGTGCCTTCACTTGCCCTCACCCCGCCTCCGCGACTGGGCGCCAGACCGGGCCTTCCGCCCGCGGCAGTCCCCTTGTGTTTACCGACTCCCGACAGGGATGGTTCGGCGCTTCCCACGTCACCACCCTGCGACCGCCCTAGCTGGGGCCCTTGGCTGCAGGGGCTCCGCTAGGGGGCGTCGGTTGTGGAAGAGGGGGTGTTTTCCTCGGCCTCAACGTCGTTGACGCCCTTCCTTCTTCCCCCTTTACCTCCTCCTTTACCCTTGTTCTTGTCCTTGTCCTTGTTCTGGTCATTCTGGTTGTTCTCCTTGTTCTTGTTGTCCGATCTGGGGACCCAGTTCCTCTTGATCTCCTGGATCTCCTTGGCCAACTCAGTCCCCACCGACGACATCAGCTTGGCCAGCTCTTCCTTGTCCACCTCCATCTTGGCTTCCCGGATACCCGCGGGCGCACGCTTCTTCGACCCGTGCGCCTTCTTGTAAGCCTCCGTGTCGGCCTTGTGGACGGGGCATGTTCGGTGGTCATGGTTGAAGCCTTTCTTCCTCCCATAACACACGAAACAGCCCTGAGGGTGAGCTCGTACGAACTCCCCAAAGGACAGCGGAGGGTCGCCAATACGGCGAGGGTCCCTCTTCTCCTGCTTCTTCCAACCTGGCTGCAGGGGCTTCCAGTTTGCTGGCTTGGTCCCCGCGCTCATGTTCTTGGCCACGAAGGCACACACGGCCATTTCGGCGGGCTCATCGTCGTCGTCATCGTCGACGAGAGTCTCATCGCCGCCGGTTCCCGCTGGGTCCATGGCAGATTCCCCGCCAGGCCCCTCGCCAACGTAGTTGACGTCGCGGTCGCCGGGCTTCAACCCGCGGGTGTGGTGGAGGTTTCGGTACTCCTTGAGTACTTCCTCGCCAACCCACTCCAGGATCTCGTCGCAGCTCATCCGCGCCGGGATGGGCTGCAGACGGATGGTCTGGCCGCTCAACTCACAGTCGTCAAGGCGCCAGATCGCGGTCTTCTCGCGATCGCCCGAGACGGTGATGAGAAGAGCGTTCCGCAGGGAGTGCCGTTTGACATCCCGGGCCACGTTCTTCTTCGCCCAACTCACCACGTTCGTATGATACTCCTTGGGGAGCATCATCTTGACCGTGTGGTTGGACTTGGCCCTCTTGGATTCCTCCTTGGTGACCCTCTTGATCCATGCTTCCGGTAGCATGGAGAGCAGGCGAGCCTGCTCGTCACCCTCGTTCCAATCCTCCACGTTGCGGCGGAAGAGGGTGTATTTCCCTCGGAAGTCACGCCATTCCCGCAGGCGGATCTCCCGTCCATCATGCTCAAGCTTGATGGACTTCCAGCGCTTGGCAGCCACCTGCGGAGCGTCCACCCGCTCCTGCTCGTTGAGCCACTTCTTGGCGTCCTTGAGGGTCTTGATTTTCCCCTCCTTGGTCGCCACGAAGTACAGCTCGCCGAGCACTTCCGGCAGGCGGTACCTGAACCGTTTGAAGACATATCTCTCCGCATCCGCGGGAGGTTGGTCTTCAGTGACGGCCAGCCCCCAATCGTCCAGCTTCTCCAGGAAGCGGTCGAGGTTGAGGGGATTGCCGTCGTACATGGGGGGCTTGATGTCCTTCAAGTCTTCCCACACGGCGGCGTCCGCGGCCTTAGAGACCATGAACGCCGGCCGCGAGGTCGACCGAGGTTCCCATCGGCCTCGCCCACGGACTCCCACGGCCGCCACGTCCATCTCCTCCATGGAATCCCTGTGGCTACGCCGCGGTTCCTCCACGTACGCTGAACCGAAATGTTCACGCCGTACTGCATCCATGTACGCATCCTCATCACGGCGCCGGCGGCTGCGTTCAGCGGCCTCCCGTCGTACACCACGCGGCGGGCTGATGTCGAACTCCTCCAGGTCCAGGTCCAGGTCCAGGTCCTCACCTTCGCCGACATCCCACTCCACGTCTCCTCTGGGGACCTCATCCCTGAGTCCACCATAACGTCCTCCAGCCCTGGGGATTGGCGCCGGGGCTGGTGGCGGGCGTCGGGGGCGTACAGGCGTCCGCGGTGGGGCACGGCGGTTGTGGTAGTCCGCGCTGAGCCACTCATCGCGCCATTCCTCACTGCCACTGCCGGGCGGCACGCGTTCGTTGCGGCGGCCCGCGCTGTGGTGAGAGGGGGCGGAGAGAGAGGGGGCACTGGCGCTGGGGCGACTCCTGGGGGCTCCGCCGGGGGCGTGGGGTCTGCCTGGACCTGGTCCGGGTCCCCAGTCGTCGTCCGACGAGCCTGACTCCAGGGGTGGGTGGTCGCTGCCGACCCTCCCACGGGCTTCCAGCGCATCCAGCCTATCCTGCAGGCCGCTGACGACGTTGGTCAGCGACTTGGTCTCGGCCCTGGCGATGTCCAGGTTCTTCTGCGCACGCGCGGCGACCGTGGAGATGCGAGCCATCTCGCTCTTGCCCGTATCTACCTCCAGCTCGAGCAACTGGACTCTCCTGCGGAGGTAGACAATCCACCACCAGGTGGCATCCGGGACACCGTTCCCTGGTGGGTCGCCGGGGTCCCCAGGGGGTCCTCCAGGAGGGCCTCCGCCGGGTCCGCCCGGTCCAGGGGGTCCTCCCCCGCCCGGTGGTCCGCCTCCAGGGGGTCCACTTGGTGGGCGTCCTCCCGGGGGTCCTGAAGGTCCTCCGCCAGGAGGTCCCGGTGGGTCTCCGCCGGGTCGCCTCGGTGGGTCCGAGGATGGGCGCCTCTTCGTGATGCCGAAGTCCATGTCGTCATCCTCGTCCATGTCGCCCCACCTGGGCGTCTCGGTCACGGAGGACTCGGAGCTCCGGTAGGGAGGAGGGGGATCCTCATCCTCACCTTCCATGGGGACGTCTCCGCCACTTCCACCCGTCCAAGCCACCACTTGGCGATGTCGACGGCCTCGTTCGTCCCCGTCACTGGCGGTGAAGAAGGGGTCACTGTCGTGGGGGTGCCCACCCGCTGGCCTCCGCGGCCTCTCGGGGGTCTTCCCCTTGCCCTTCCTCCGTCGACGGGCGGTGGTGCTACCGCTCCCACTGCTGCCCGTGTCCGCCTCATCCAGCTTCATCCTGGAGGAGGCGTCCCCTTCGAAAAGCCTTCGAAGGGTCTCCACTCGCGATCCTCCCGGGGGAGTCTCGTGGCGGAGTTTGGCCTCTGCCTCCTCCATCGCGGCGGCGGTGGCTGCGGCAGCTCGCGCCTCGGCCTCTTCCCGAGCACGAGCCGCCTCGGCTTCCCGGGCCTGCAGCAGCTGCGCCTTCTGCGCCTCCAACGCCGCCAGCTCCGCCTCCGTCTTGGCCTTCTCCTCAGCGACCTTCCGTCGCGCGGCCTCGATGGCTTCCTTCTTGGCGGCATCCTCCTGGGCCTTAGCCGTCGCTTCGGCGTGGGCCCTTTCCTCCGCCTCCTTCTTTGCCCTCTCTTGGGCAAGCGCCTCTGCCAGCGCCTTCACCTCGGCCTCCTTGCAGGCAATGGCCTCCTGCGTCAGGCGGGCCTCCTCGTCGACTGCCGCCAACTCACCGTTGACCCGGGCAGTTGCTGCACTATGGGCGGCCACGGCCGTGAGTCCAGCCGCGATGGCCGCCATGGTCTGGGTGTGGATGGCCATGCCATGCGCCCACTGCGCAGCCTCCTCCTGGGCGATGCCGGCGGCGCCCTCCACAGCAGCGCTGTACTGCTTGGCCCGTTGCCGGGCAACCCGACGGTTGCAGGGCACCCCACAGGCGCGCTCACAGGCGCGCGCCACGTCCCTTTCGGGAGCGACGCTGCTGCTGGAGCTGGCCTGGTCGGCCGGCGTCCTCCCGCGGTGGGCCGACTCGATGTCGCTGCTGGGGCCTGCTGAGGCCTGCCGGGCCCTCAGGAGCAGCGGACGGGGCTTGGCCTGGGTCTGCTTGGCGACTTGGATGTAGTCGCCAAGGGTGGTGGAGCCGGGGTGGTGTCCACCATTGGGCCGTTGGGGACTGGGGGCTGGGGTTCCGCCCTTGGCGCCTTGGGCGGCTTCGGCAGCCAGGGACTCCTGGTACTCCCGCCACCTCCGGTCCCTCTTCTTGTCCCCGGCGGACCTCTTCTCCGTCGCCGGAGACGCGCTGCTGCTGCCCTGCAGCCTGCGCTCGTTCCCCGGTTCCGGGAACTTCTTCTCGATCACGTCCCACAGGGAGACGTTGATCGAGGCGCCCGACGGGTAGGCGTTGGGCTCCTCGTCCTCCTCAATCCCGTCGGGGCGCAGCCCTTCCCCGGGCCTGTCCGGCCGGGTCCACGCCCTCCAGCGCCTCTGCTGGTGGCGGTACTCGTACCCCTCCGCCCGCAGCCAGTCCTCCACGGCCTGCAGGCGGTCGGGGGCGATGTCCGTGCGGAGCTCGAAGCTCCTGGGCATGCCCCCTTCGCACTGGGGGTTGCTGTGGCGGTAATGCTGGTCCCAAACCAACCCACGCAGCAGGCGTGCTGCATGGGGGTGGGGCCGCGGCCACGTCCTGCCCGCTTCCTGCCAATTCACCATGGCAGCGGGGGCGTAGATGATCTTGAAGTCCTTGATGTGCACTCGTTCACCTCAACGAACTGGTTGTGGTTGTTGGGGAGGGTGCTGCAGCACTGGATTGGAAGTGCGGCTGGTGCTGGTCAGCCGGTGGTTGTGGAGGTGGTTGACGCGGCCTTACTGGTCGGCCGTTGGGACTCCGGGTCGGCCGATGGGGCTGATGCAGGAGTCCTGGTCTGTGCACCTCTTCCACGGGCGCTGCGCGGTCAGGGCGAAGCACTGGACGGCGCTGCGGGCTCCGTGACGAACTCGGCGCTGTCGCTGAGTGGCGCTGCGAGCCGCTGCGCTGCGCTGCGGGACGCTGCGCTGCGCTGCGAGCTGCGAGCTGCGCCGCGCTGCTGCGACGCGCTGCTCGGGGTTGGTGGCCCCGAGTGGCACGCGAGGGTTGGGTAACCCCGCGGCGGTGAAACGCTTTTGACGCGTTCCCGTGGGGGGCCGGCCACGGGACGCTGCGGTGACACGCACAAGTGAGCAGGCAGGCAAGGCACTACGCTCACAAGGGCATCAATACGCCTGTGTCATGTGACAAAGCGTTTCAGAATCCTTGCCACTCTGCAAAGAGGGAACGAAAGTATGTACAGCAACACATCAGGATATGTACACATGGGGTTAAGACTGGACTGGGGTAAGGGCATCAAGGGACAATAGACACTCAGTCCCGACTCATATCCCAATCCCAGGTCCGACCCTCTCAGTGGCTGATGGGGGCGGGGGCTCAAACACAACCCATGCCCTGCTCAGTCCGGACTCTGAAACCCTGCCAATGGGAGAGGTGTCCCGCACAGCCACAGGCGAGTTCCTGGGAACCAATGGGCTCCAAAGCCAACCGACAGTGGCTCCCTATGCTCCCTTAACGGCAGGTCCCAACTCCACTCTGAGCCAGAGATATGGCTCCGCCCTTATCACCCAGGAGTTGGTAGCTGAAAATGGGCTGTTTCAGCCCAGACTGAAATTAGCTTGAAAAACTCCAAAATTGACCCCTCGTCCGGACCCGCCAGAGGTAGAGACGAGGCAACTGACCCTATGCCCTTCGAGTACGAACTCCCTGGAGCCCTCACCCAACCTGGTTCCCTCTGAGGTCCCGGCATCAGGGCAACACGGATGAGTCAAGTGGGGTCATGATGCCAAAATCACCAAAATTGGCGTCATTCCCACGCGCGGCTCTCTCGGCCAAGGTGAGGCCAATGGCTCACAGGGTAGGAGGCAGGACCTAGGACTTATATCTGAGTGTACAACTTGGATTTAGGTCCGGGCTCCCTATGGGCTTAGAGAAATGGGGCCGCCAATTGACCACACGGAAGGGGGAAATTGGGGTCCCAAAATTGGGTCATTTTGGCTGCTTGAAATGAGCCAAAATTCGGTGTGCCCCCAATAGTATATCTCCACGCCGGCTTGGAGATCGGATCCGCCATTCCATACGTGATCCACCGGGAGTCCAACGGAGACTCCCATGCCCTTGGCTCTCAAAGATCTCCATGCCACTCGGCGTGGTGACGATCCCAATTGGGTCCACAAATGCAAAAATGGTAAAATTGCCCATACTCAATTTGGCCTAGCGCCTTGACGAAGGCGGCTCCGCTTCGCCCACGTGGTGTGTGGACCATGGGGACCATTACCCATAACACCCATGTCATATATGGTCCATTGGTCCATGCGTCCGGCGTGCACGAAGGTTAGAACATGGGGCACGGCGGGCAGCAAAAGTGGAAAAATGCTCAAAATGGCCAAAATTGCGCACGCTCATGGTTAGGGCAAATGAAGCACGTGCCCGGCTTGGACCGGAGTGTGCCATAGGATTGATGTCAAGTCATATGTGTCCAACATATCTTTGGGGCGTCGCCCAACTCCTCCGGTATTGGGAATGGCAGGGTCGCCAAGTGAGCCCATGATTTGGGATAGTCCCAAATCGCCAACATGGCGGCCACGGTATGCCAAGCCTAAGAGGAGTTGTTCGCCGGGTCCAAGATATGTTGGCTACCGAAGTATGTACCCTCATAACATACTTGGGTCATGATGTCAATTGAGCGCATCGTTGAGATACATGGTCGCCATTTGACCTCATGACGAGCCAAAAATGGCAAAATTGACACAATGACACACAAAAGTGCCTTGAAAGGCGCACAATTATATTATAATATCTTCGGCTTGGATCGTGCAATCAACTAACCCTTCTAAACACAATGCCTTGACACCAATGACCTTCGATCCCGCATATGTGCTCCACTTGGGGCGCTTTGAAAGGTTGCGAGCGCTGCCTTCCAAGTGGGCACATGAAAATATGGAAAATTGTAAAACACACACCTTGCTCCCAACGCATCGCTTCGGGATCACCACACAAGCTTCCCTTCACGAAGGTTAGGCATGCAATTGACCGTAGGGAGTACGGAGAAGGGGCTTGCACAATATGAGGTCCATTGGCGGGCTTGTCTTGGAGCAATGGGCCCGCCAAATGGGCACGCAACACAACACATGGCACATACCATATATTGCCCAAAAATGTAGCTCCCACCACGATATGTCATGCCCCTCCAAGGGCATAACTTTGGGTCAATCGCTCATAGGAACTCAAGGAGAGTTCCTATGCAACACCAACACTTGCGCGCTACACTCGAAAGTTATCTTAACGCACGCAACATCATGGCCAAAGAGTTATAGCGCAAACTCTACCCTCTTGACCATGATCCATTACACTAGCGCGCATGTGTGGAAACGCAAGGCATATAAAGCTTCCTAAATTACGTCGGGAGTATTGTGAATACATCCCACGTTTCCTTATCGTCAATACTCGCAAGCAACACGAGATATGACCTTCACAAGTGGCCTCACGAATCAACTTTGTTTTGCCCATATCTTTAAGACAAATGGAGGGCAGGATAAAAGGGAAGTTGATTCGTGCATACGGAAGCACGTAGGTCCACTCGAAAGAGGTCAAATCAAGTGCGGGGATGTCGAAGTCGAAAATCCGATTTCGACATCCTGAAAAATTCGGATTAAGGTTGCGAGTATTAATTATGAAAATGGCGGAAGCATCCATGCAGTTCCTGGCGACTTTGGAGCCTTCGTGACGGATAACGTTAAAATTTCCATTATAAACAGTTAAACTGGCGGTTACGGTAAAGTCGCGAACCAACCGCCAGCAGTCAAAACAGTGAGTATCGGAACGAAAGCATAAAAATTGACGGAAACAATATGAAAATAAAACCCTGTTGATTCCTGATGTTCTGATACACAAATCTCCGCTGGCGGTGCATCGGATGCCGATGCGGGGCTTCACGGCACGGAACACGCCGTGCATGGGGTTAGTGGACCGGAGACCGGTTGTATGCCGTAACCTGGCCATGGGGTTCTGGGTACCGCTTCAGGACGCCTTCCTGGAGGCAGCAGCCGAAACCTACCCCCGCCCGCCCGGGGACACTAGACACGGCCTCCACGCCCTCCTAGCGTTCCACAACTGGAAACACCGCCACACCGTCACCCTCCAGCCCCTCGACCACAATACACACCGATGGACACCTGAAGACGACGCCACAGCCGCCATCACCGTACAGCAAAGCCCCGAGAACCCGGAGGAATACCACATCACCTGGAACGATCCGGCACCCCACCCCCCCGCCTCCCCCACCCTCCCAGATGTCTTCGCCACCATCAGTGCAGAGCTCCAGGAGGCGAAAGCCCCACAGCAACTGGACAAAGAGATGCGCCAGGCACCATCACCACCAACCACACAAGACCAACCCCGCACAGAGCCCCTCACCCACCCCATCACCACAATGGAGCTCCCCCCACGACACCGCACCACCCCAGACTGAAACGGGTTTCGAGACCTGCCGCGGGAATGGGCGGTCCACAACGCCACACTCCGATGGGACGAAATCACACCGGGCCTCCAGGCCATCCGCCTCCACTCGATCACCGAGCCCACCACGACCTGGGCACTACCGACGGACCGCCACCACCTCCTCCTCACCGTCCAGGGCAATGCCACGATCACACCCACGGAGGGAGACCCCGTAACAGCAGCCCCCGCCAACGCCGTCCACATACCCCCGCAAGCATCGTCGGCACCTATGACGGTGCATCCAGGCCCCATCCCCTGGCAAGCCATCGTCATCACCTACCCCGCCCCCAATGACCACACACACACCTGGCAGCAACGGTGGGAGGACATCCGGGGGGACCTCCTCCAAGAACACCTAGGGCTCACACACACCCACCACACCCTACACCCGATACGAGGAGTAGGCCAAACACCACACGGCATACACGCCCCGGGAGTATGGGCGTACGCCACACCCATAAACCCACAAGCAGCGGAGGACATCAAGACCGCCCTATCCATCCAGCAAGCCCAGACCAAAACCCCGCACCGAACCACCCAACGAGGCTACACCATTTGGTGGGCATACCAAGACCATGACACCCTCACCCCCCGACCGGGGGCCCCCGCTCTACACACCAACACCACCGCCCTCCTCCAAGCTGCAACAGCGGCAGCCACACAGGTAGGGGCCCCGGAAACCTGGGGCCCACAATACCTGGTGGAAACCAAAGTGGCGCCCCACGCGAAGGGCCAAGACAAGCCCCCAACACCAAAGCCGCTCCACCCCCCACTCAAGCTAGACCCGACGGAACACGCCCCCCGGGACAAATGGGCGACCCACTACATCATCCCCCACACCACCACCCGCAAAAACGACGCCGCCAAGATCACCGTCACCCGCCACCTCCCCCACACCACACAGGTGTATGAGCTGACGGCCCCCAACGTCCTCGTCACCCGTCGCCGACACGACGAGCGATACACCATACAGGCGGAAGGGGCCGCCGCGACCACCCTGTACACATGGGCAACACAGGGGGACCTCCCGCACCCCACCCTCCACCACGCCCCCTCCTGGCCCACCCCCTTCCACACAGCAGAACGCCCCAACAAGAAGCCCAAACACACAGGTGTGCACACCCCCGCCCAGGAGGCCCGGCACCGACACGATGCGAGGCGCAAGGCCCGCGCCCTCCACGACGACCACACCATCCCCCGCATCGGCGCCCCCCCCGCCAGGGTATCAGATACCACCCACAACCGCACGATCACAGGCATCACCACGGACTGCCTGAACCCAGCGGCGTCGCGGGCAGACGCCGTGTGGATCAGTGAAGGGCGCTCCCACACACGAGCGGTGGTGCACCTCCACAACATCCAACCCCACAAACTCCAGCGCGCCGTTGGACCCTTCGCCGTACACGTCGACCCGTACGGCATCGACCACCCCCGGTTTGAGCACCATGACCCGCCCTGCTCCACCCCATGCACCTCGCCCCTGCGCCAACCGCTGCCGGCCCCCACCATCACGGGCAACATGTACCTGGGCACCGTACCGGGAGACCCGGGCATATACATCCTGCCCAACAGGTCCAGGGAACACGCCATCCCCCTCCACGGTGTAGAATCCCTCGCCCTGGGACCACCCTCACAAAAACACCAACACCAGCACATCCCGGGGGACAAACGGACACAGGCGCCAGACGGGGGAAAAAAGGCCCACCAACGCGCCCTGGCCCACATCACCGTCCACCCCGCAGCCCACCTACCAAAGGACTTCGGCACGGAGCGCCACATCGTCCTGGAGGGGCAAGCCCACCACATCATCACCGCCGCCCTGTACACCCTCGCCGCCCACGAACGCGACTGGGACCCCACAACCATCCCAGCAATGCCCCCACCACCCCAAGGCCCCAAAGATCCCGTCACCCCCTTCCACATCGATCAACTCCTAAGCCGCAAGGCCCCCCCACACCTCCACCCCTCCAGGATACCACTAGCCATCGCATCGTGGGACACCCTGGACACGCCCCCCCAACAACCCGCCATCCATATCCTCAAAGCGGACGCCCAATGGTGGGTCCTCCACTGGGCACACGGAGTCCTCATGGCGGCCCAGGCCTATACCCCGGAAATAGACCTGGAAGACCCCCCACGGGGCCAGCAGCGACTCCTCCAAGCCACCACCTTCACAGGCCGCGAAGGCGCCCCCTGGGAAGCCCTCCACACAGCACTCTACTGGGCTCAAGGCTCCCCCAACGGCCCGGACCCACCGGAACCCACAGAGGGCTGGGTCATGCAGGCCAAGGCCATGAGGAACTACCACCTACACCACCCCTTCGACGACAGCCCGGCCGCACTGCCATGGCCAACAGATCCCCCGGAGACCGTGCGCAAGCTCGCCGACATCATACGCAGCCACGCAAAAGCGAAAATGCAAACACCTGCAGAACCCCCACTGAGGGATCCAGACCAGCAAGCAACGCACCCGTTCTTCAAACCCCATGACCCCCCAGCCCCGCTACCTCCAGTCCCACCCAAGCGAACGAGACGACAAAGGGGCGCACCCGCCCCCAGCCAAGCCGGAAAAGCAGCGACCTCCCGACCCCCCGCATCCCACCCGACCCACCCGGCGAACCCAGACCAAGCATCCTCGTCATCCTCCCTCCCACCAATACCACCGCCCCACCCGGACCAAGCATCCTCGTCATCCTCCCTCCCACCACTACCACCGCCCCACCCGGACCAGGCATCCTCATCATCCTCCCTCCCGCCACCAGCACAGCCCCTGCCCAAAGCGTACCCAGGGTTCGAAAAAGGCGCGAGGGTCCAACAGCCCTTCCGCAACGACCAAACAGGCGACTGGATCTGGTGTGAGGGGACGATCCACTACCGCCTCAAGGAACCGGGGGACAACGGGGGGCCACAGATCCGGGTGATCTGGCACCGCCAAAAGGAGCTAGACCAAGGCAGCAGCGCCCCGGACAAACCAGTCAGCTACACCCTGGAGCTCACCAGCGCCCACCCCATTCGGGTCCGCACCGAAGAGAACAAGGCCCACACAGGCACCAAATACACTGGGGAGCTCCCCCCGGAGTGGAGCCAAGGCGTCGCCCCGCCGCGCCTACCCAAACGCCCACAAACCGGCAAAAAGTCCCCGAGCCCCAGTCCCCCTCCCTGACGGGGCAAGGGCCGAGGGCACAAGCCTCCACGGCCCCGGCCCGCCCCCACCGAGGCCACCGTCAACCTCCTCGACCTCAACCAGCCGGCCGTCACATACTCCAAGGACACCACAACCGCCCTCCAAGAGCTTCTGATGGCACAGGGGCCGGGGTGGGTTCCCCTACTCCTCACCTTCCAGGAACAAGGACTACAGCGCGACGACCCCCTAGAAACCACCCCCATATATACCCCGGACCAGAAAGCGTACAAATGCTACTGGCACAAGTGGACCCCCCTATACGCCCAAACCGGCATCCACGTCCACCTCGTCAACCACCTCAGCGTCACAGGGAGGCTAGGTGTCTTTGAGGTCGTCAGGGACGGATGGCAACTCAACGTCATCAACACCCACGTCCCCTTTGGCGAAGCCACGGAACCCTTCCTCCAAGCCCTGGCCGAGGCATACCGCCAGATGGCCATGCTCGCCCCCACAGTCATCATCGGCGACATGAACGCCGCCCCCACCCCAGCGGACCGAGGGGGACAGGCCACACCCCAGGACCAAGCAGTCCACGACACCATCGAAATGCTGGGGCTTGTGGACCTGACAGCCAACCTCGAAGGCCAACCATCCCACTTCCCCCACCAAACGGATGCCGCCCCATCCCGCATCGACGTATGCTATGGCGACCCCACCATCATCATCCGAGCGGAGGCCCGATATGCACCCCTCCCGCTGGGACCCACAGGCCATAGTCCCCTGCACATCCGCCTCACCATCCCCAACCTTCCCCCCAGCCCCCCAGAGGATGCGGACCAAGGCCTACCACCCCGCCTGAAGATGCCCCCGCTGCATGACAAGCATGCCTGGTCCCAATATCACAGGGCCATAGACCGCGCCCGGCGCATCCAACCAGACCCCACCGACCTACTCTCAGCCATGCGCACGGCCGCCGTCGCCTGCGGCTTCCAACAACACCCCCACACAGACGACGACCAACCACCCACGGCCCTGGGGGACATGCTCCATGACCTCTGGCATGCGAAGCAACAACTGGCGCCCCTCCTCCACACCGACACCCCCCTAGCCCGCCGCCAGATACACCACTGCAGGACACGGATAGCCCACATCAGGGCAGACCTGCAGCGGTGGCACATCCACAGGCAACAGCGCATCGCCCAGGAACACGAACGGTATGCGCAACATGAACTCCCCTACAAGGCCATCCGCGACCTCAACGACGCCATGACCGACACCGGCCACTGCACCATCACCACGGTCCGGCAGGAGGACGGCTCCCTCACCAACGACCCAGCCACAGTGCTCCAAGCCACCCAAGACAGCTTCCTCCGGCAACACACCCCCACCCAAGACACACTGGACCCAGACACCCAGGCCAAAATGGACCGCCTCTCTCGGGTCTTCAACCCCGCCCAGAGGAGGCAACTGGAAAAACGCCCCTTCACCATCCACGAAGTCCGGAAGGCCATCCACAGTCTCCGGCAACACAAAACCCCAGGCTACGACGGCCTCCCTGCAGAGGCATACTACCACCTCCCCGACCACCTCCTCCGCGTCCTCGCCCACCGCCTCTGGGAAATTGTCACGGGGCGGACCCCCCTGCCACCAGACTGGGCAAACGTTGTCCGCCCCCTCTACAAAAAAGGGGACTGGGCAAACCCAGACAACTGGCGCCCCATAGTCTGTGCGGTCACGGAGGTCAAAATCGTCTGGACCATCCTCCTGCACCGCATCCGCCCCCACCTGGACCCCCACATACCAGCAAGCCTCTGGGGGGCCATCCCAGGCCGGTCCCCACACGTGGCCATCTTCCTCCAGGACACCATCGCGGACATGGACCCGGTTGACCTCATCATCGCCTCCCTCGACGTCAAAGGAGCCTTCCCGAACACCCCCTGGCTCCTTCTAGAAGCGGTGTGGAAACGCCTAGGCCTCCCCTTCTACAACTTCACCTCCGGCTACATCCGCACCCGCAAATACACGGTCCGCACTGGAGCAGGCCTCAACCCCTTCCTGGAGCCAGGCAGCGGGGTCCCCCAAGGGGGAGCAGAGGGCCCCTTCCCGTACCTTCTAGTGACACTCCCCCTGGCCCTGGCAATCGAGCAGGATTACCCGGCCTACGCACCCTACCCCCTCCTCTCCCCCCTGGTGGGCTTCGCGCACGATACCAACCTCACCGTCGCGCACACCCCACACGAACCCCATGCCTCCGACCCCGGACCAACGGTCACCCAACAGGCCAACGACTTACTGGACGTGACCGTCTCCTACCTCTCCCACAACAACCTCATCGTCCACCCCACAAAGTCAGTGGCCATGATCAAGGGGTCTGCCACAACTCCCACCCTAGGGCCACAAGGGCCCCCCATGCAAGTCGTGACAACCACCACCCACCTGGGGGTAGTCCAGGCCGCCAACCCTGAGGACGACACCCTCCCTCCCAAGTTGCAATCACACCTCGCCCATCTCCCCAGATATGCGTCCCCGACCACCAAGGCCCTCTCCCTGTCCCACCAGAGCCTGGCGTACTACCTCACCGGGGTCTTGAACGCCTCCATAGGCTTCCAAGCACTCCACCTGACACACCCCACCACCGCCCTCCAGCCAACCACACGCGCCGTGACCAAGGCATGGGCAGCACACGGGGGCTGATCCACCTCCATACCCACCCGCGCCATCCGAGCGGCATGGCCCCACTATGGGGACGCCATAGGGGACGAGGTGAAAGCGGCCTACACCAGACACACCGCCCTCCTCCTTCACCGCATGACCCACAACCACTCACCAGAGGTCGCGAGGTCACCGCAATCCGCCTCCAAGCCGCACAACGGGCCCGCAACACATGCCCGCGCTGGGTACTCCACCAGACGGGCATGCCCACCAACATGAACACGCGCCTGTGGAACCACCTGCAGCTTCTCCTCCCATCACCACACCACGCCGTACTCACCAACCACACGTGCCCAGAGGAAGGGCCACTAGCGGTCCTCTGCGGGGACCTCCAACCTCACCCAAAGGGCACCATCCACACCATAGACCTTGTCGGGGCCTCCATCACCGTAGTATACGTCACCCTCCCCCAAATGCGGGTCCTGCACCACAGCGGGGCACACCACACCCCCTTTCTACAGCTTCCCGAATGGCCACAATACCGCCTCTTCCACCAGTACCTCACGCAGACGGCACGAGCAGCGGGACACACTCTACCGGGCAGCAAAGACATGCGCACAGCCTACCAAGAATTCACAAAGCAACACCCCGGACCCATCCCAGCGACACCGCCCTACGCACCAACCGGATCGAAACACGAACCCGTCCCCCCGGTGACGGGCCCAGTCCCACCACTAACCCTACTACTGGCCCCGAATGAAGCCAAACCCACGCAGACCACCGTCATCCACCACAGGGGAAATTGGCGCATACCGAAACACCACATGACCGCCCGAGACCTACCAAAGGTCCCCAAAGATTCCCAGAGCATGCCACGCACATGTTGGGCCTGTGACCCTGAGGCACCAACCACACCATGGCCCGTACTACACCTCATAGCACGCCACCACACCCACCCCCCAACCCACCTACCACCACAGGCCTACGCATGGATACCCCTATGGTTCCACGGCACCGACACTAACCCCACGGTAGCATGGAACCCCGACCACGCGCCCAAATTGCTCTTCACCACTACACCCACATGCCCCCGCCCCGACCCGGCAGGGGTCGCCATCTGTAACAGCATGTACGAGCCAGGCAGAACGGGCAAGCACGAGCACCCCTACTATCCGCTACACCACTCCTGCCACACACCGGAGCACCGAACACAAACCCTCACATGCCACGACCTAAACCCCGACACAGCCTACATCCTCCACTACATCTACTCCTACCTCACACAAGGACAGCCGGAGCAGGGACTCATAGCCCTGTCCCCCCAAGCGAAGCACATCATCTCCAAAGGAATAGGGGTGTACGCCACCCCCATCCTGCAGCCCACAACCCCAGTAGCGCACCTCGCCACGGGCCTGGCCATATACGCCTACCTGCCCATGAACCCATGCCGCCTTTCACAACCATCACCGGCGGACCGGCTCTTCTTCACCGACGCCTCAGGCGAATCCGCCCTCACGCCCATCAACGGGGGGGCCACCCTGCAGCTAACCCACACCGGGGGACACTACCACATGGACCACCACACGGGCCACACCACCTATGGGGCCTCTTCCCACGGGGAGCTAGGGGCCATGGCCGACGCCATCACCGAGGTCGCGGCCCACCTACCTGGGCACTCCCCGCACATCGTCCGGGTCTGGTTCGTGGTAGACGCCACTGTCGACACACACCTGCCTCTCCGCATAGCAAGGCAACCACTCCACAAAGCCACCGCGACGAGCCTCGGCACCCAGGCACTGCTACTCTGGAAAGCCCTTCGCAGCCTTCCCACCTACGTCCAACTCCACATCGTGAAACAAGAGTCCCACAGACACCAATACGGAAATGGTAAGGTCGACAACCAGGCAGTACACCAGCGCACAACACACCTACCAGCCCTCCAGATCCCTGACCTCGGCCGCAACCACACACACCTCCAACACGTGCCCCCTGTACCCGAGCCCCATCAGACCCCGGACTGGGTACCAGAGGATGCCCCCTATTCCTCCCACGACAGAGCATACCACTACCCCAACCCCATCCAACATCTCGCCCGCGTGCTCGGCGACGCAGACAGCCGGGCGCACATCCAGGAGCAGGAGCAGGAGCAGGAGCAGGAGCAGGACAGACTGCAAGTCCCCCTCTACCACTCAGCGCTGCGCCCAGCAAACGTCCCAGCCCACCTCCAAAAACGACGCATCCAGCTCCTCAGGGAGCAACTGCCATTCCTCACCAGGGTCGCCAGATGGCTCGCCCGCAAGCACATCCACGTCCCCGACGAACACACCCGTTGCCCATGCGACCACACCACCCCGGAGGACTGGGAAGACTTCAAGAAATGCCCCCTCCATACAGACAGGGACACCCTAGTGGGCTGGTCCCTGGCGGAAACCCTGCGACAACACGAAGGATGGCCAACCCACAGCCACGCACACCAGGCCACCGAACACCTCTTCCGGGACCCCCTGATCAAAGAAGCCACTATGAGAGGGGCAGTGACACAGGCCCTGCACCGACACCTCACCAAACACACGGAAAGCCCCATGGAGGCAGCAGCACACCTCCAGCTAGAAGCAGCCCGCAGAGCAGCGGCCGAAATGGTACACCGCAAACACCTCCTGCTAACACACGCGGAGCAACTCACCGACCCCACCGCCAGGGAACACATGGGGCGTCTCATCCATTACCATTCCATGCATGACCCAGACGTCCACTAACCCGCTCCGCGCCCCGCACGCGCCCCCCGTCTCCATCCACAGGTCTCCAAGGCACCACCACAGCGCCCCGAGACCCGTCTCACACCCAAGAAGCCACCCGGCACCGCCCAGTCCGGCCGAGCTCAACGAGGGCCAACCATCCATCGACGTAGACGCGCAAGACACCGGCAGCCCATCCAGCCCACCCCCCCCGGACCCGGGGCACCCCCCCCTCACACCGGCCACCATCCGCGACCCCGACCTCCTCCGAGCAACTTTCCAAGACAGGGCCCCGACCACCCCCCTGGGCTGGTACCGCCTACAAGAGGACTGGACCAAACTCACCGTCAAAGCCCTCCAGGACCCGACCACCCCAGGCAGCGGCCTCCACGAGACCATCGTAGACCTCGTGCTCTGGCGAGCCCGCAAACACACCCGGGGCCAGCACATCTGGATCCCCCCCATCGAGTGGGGCCAGGCCCTGGCGCACGACACAAGCATCAACGTCACGCGTCAACGGACCGTACGCCTACGACGGGCCCCAGCGGAGACGGACCACCCAGCGGACCTGAACCGCCCGGAGCAGTGGGAACAGGCCACCGCGCCCAACCGCGACACCGCCCTCCCCGCCGCCGGCCTCCGCACCCCAGACGACGACCTCCCCCCCCCACCTACAGACAGTGACCACCCCCCGCCGGAGGTCTGGGTTACAGTCCTCGAGCGCGGCCACTACTACGTGATAGCCGCTACGGCTACGTCCCCCGGCCCGCAATGGCTCATCCAGGGGACAGACACCATGTTTGCCCCGGAGACCGCCCCACCAGGGGCAGTGGGGGACCCCACCACCCAGCACAGGGTCCTCAGGGGTGTCTTCCAGCCAGGGGACAAGCCCACAGCCCGCGCCCTGGCCCAAATCACCTCAGGGAAGGCGGGCTACCACCTGGGATTGGCCATGCTCTGCCTAACCCACTGGATCCAGCGCCGCTGGCCACCCACGGGGACCGTGCCCTGGGTTTGGGCCATCCCCACCGCCCACACACAAGTCGAGGCAGGCCCGGACACACGACCAAACCCCCCCCCCAGACCGCAGCAGTCCCTCACCTGCGGGTACCACGCCATCCACAGGGTCCTCAACCGCGCGGGTCTTAGCCCAAAGCTAGCATACCCCCTTCGCACCACTGACCAAGAGGTCCACCAGATACGAAAGCTTGTCTGCGAAATCCTTGCCGCGGGAGCAGAAGACGGAAAGCTTCTCCTCCAAACCGCCCGGCCTACAACTGCCCATGCAAGCGCGCGGCAAGCGGACACATACACCGACACAGCACACCCCGCCGCACAATCCCCGCCCATGCCCCCCCCCTCTCGCTGCTCAACCGGAGACCCACACACACCCACCATCGCGCGCACCCCCGGGCCCCGCGACACGGGCCTCCCCCACCCGCCCGAACACCAGCACACGCCCGCGACACACCAACCCGCCGGACACCCTTCACCGCCCCCCACACTCGACAACCCACACACACCCGCCGAGGGGAGCCCCGCGCCCCGGGGCACGCCCACCCAACCCAGAGGCCCGCCCACGCCCCCCTCACACACCCCAGAGGACCCAGGCCCACCCCCCCGGCCCCTGAATGCAGCCCACGCGAACTGTTCCCCCCCGCGGACGCCAACCCACATGACCTTGCACATTGCAGGACCCGGGCCCAGCCGAGCCCAGAAGGAGAAGGCCACAGCCCTGCGCCTCCCTCCCAAGCCGCTGCCGACCAGATCGGCCCGCCGGGCCGCCAGGTCACGACCGGGCCCCCCCAGCCGCCCGCCCCCAACCTACAGCCCGAGGACATGCCGCAGCAGAAGCCGCCGCCCACAAGCCCGCCCGCATCACAGCCCAACCCGCGTCCACCACCTCCTCCTCATCCTCAGCCTCGTCCACCTCCTCCACCTCATCCTTCGACCCCCCCCTCCCCGCCGCCCTCATCTTCAAGGCCACGGCGAAAGCCAAAGCCGCGGCCGCACGCACCGAACCCTTAACCCCCACACAGGCGACTCAGGCACCCCGGCAACGCACCGGGACGACCCCCGACCCGACATCGGCGCCCTCACACCTCCGGACAGAGGTACTCCTCAACCTGGAACAGGACCCCAACCCCAAACCCGACCCCAAAACCAAGCCGGCGCCCACACGAGCACACACAACACCACAGACGCAACGACACAAACCCACCCGACACCACCCCCGCCCGGACCCTCGCCCAAGCCAGGACCCCCCACCCACCGCAACCCGCGCCCCCCTCCCGCCGGCACCCACCACCACCGCAGAGACGGCCACCCAGCACGACCCCGTCCAAGCCCTCGTCCGCATCCCCGTCACCAAGCGCCCCGTCATCCATCCCCCACAAACCACCACCACCGCCGGCCAAACCGACCCAAGGACCCGGGACCCCTCGAGCACCGTCACCGTCAAGACTGGCGCCCAACCCGCCCCCCCTGCCCACCACATAGTGCAGCCCCGGGGACTGCCCACGATGCCCAACCCCCCACCCCCACAAGGGGGACCAGAAAACCCACAAGGGGTCCATGGGCCATACCCGCAACACCAACCCCACCACCACCCACACCACCACCACCAGCGGCCCCACCACCACCACTACCAACACCACCCCCACCACTACCACTGCCCACCGCCCTACCCCACCGGGCCACAACCCCCTGTGCACAAACAGCACCAGCGGACGGGATGGCAGCCACCGAGCGCTCCACCCGCATACCCCACTGAAAGTGCTGCCCTGGGTCGTTGAGGGTGCTGGAGGGCTCGGGGCCGGCAAGACCAGTGGGGCACGCACGCGAGGAGTCTCCCTGGATGTTGTTATTGGGGGTAGAACCGGATACTCGAACACCAACGGAGGCGAGAGCAGCGACAACAGAAGCAAGGTCCATGCTGATTGTGGTCCGGCAGAAAATCCCAGTCTATGAAGAAAATTGACGCGGATTATTCTAAATACATCTGAGTGTCCAAAACTGTCTGAAAAGATTTAAATAATCCAATTATGTAAAAATGTTTGGCCGATCTGGCCCGCGAGCGCGCGTCAGCGGCAAATGACGATTCCAGCTAAAATAGCGGAACGCGGCGGATTTACGGGAAATGGACCGCGCTATCAAATCCGGCATATCAGAAATATATAGGAAATATCCTGAGACTGAGCTGCGAGGCGGCGATTCCGCCGAAGCAAAGAAAATGACCAAAATGTAGCCAATCTGGGCAGAATGTCTGAAAATCTGAGCAGATGGGGCTAGCCGCACTTACACTCCCCCTCCAAAAACACACTGGGGTGTGTCGCTACGTCAACGAAGAACGTAGTGCGGGTAAGTCCCAGAAAAAAATAGAAATGTAGCCTCGATGGGGCGAAATCTGCTTGATCTGACCTGATTTGGGCTGAATTGGCACTGAATCAGGCTGGATGAACCTGAAATGAGACAGAATGAGAAGTGACGAACAGTCCTCCGTGCAGTAAAACATTAGGTCATGGGCTAAAAAGCATGTAAACGTATCGAGAATCGATACCAAACCATGCATTGGTTAAGAATGAGGTAGATTATTGGTGGATTGAGTGGGGGGATCAAGAATTGGAGTGACATCTCAGCGCTCTGGCACAGTTTCGCTGTCGCGGGCACGCTACGGTGTCCTCGCCGAACTCTACATCGTGTTACTCCCGCTTTTCTCGTTCTGAAAAGTGCAGCATGTGCTTCAGAATTGGCGCATCTGGCGGATGATCACAAGATTCAGCAAAATGAGAATGAATTTGGGCAGAGATGAAGGGGATTAAGCAATCACAGAGAGGTTAAACAAATACGGATGTAGTCTACAGACCCTAAGTGAATCACGGAACGTTGAGATGTTCTTCTGTTCACTTAGATCTAAACAGATCTTCAAGGAATGAGAGGAGATGACAAGGAAATCAATCTAAATTGTCCTAAAATCAGCAATTTCATGAGATGGAGGTGAAATGAAGCGGAATGTCTACAACTGAAACTACAAACACTTTCGTTTAGACTAAAGTTAATATATATTGTCGTTTATTCAGCTCAATTGTGCTTTCCGGCACGTTGGTTCGCGAGCATCCAACAGATTCCATCAAAATGTGGATCATGTGATGATGCATCATGATGGGACATGATAGCCCTGGATCCTTGGCATGTAACGCGCCGAAGGTTCTCTGAAGGCGCTTTACTGACAGTATATAACTGAGAGACACCAAATATACAGTGGCGGTGGTGTCAATCGACTTGGACAAGGCCAATCTTTCGATGAAGTCCCACAAGACACTTGGATTCACCATTTTCGACAGTTTCAGGTCGGATTGAGCTCACATTGGCGTGTGCCAAAAATACAACGAAGCTTACGGACTTCAGAGGTTGCTGTTAGAAGTCCCTAGAGCTCATATCTGAAGGTTGTCTGAACAATTGACGTCTGGGTTTCGTACAACAGTGGCAGAATGATGGACAAACCTGAGAAATTCAAGGCAAATTTGAGGATCCTGGATCTGAATCTGGACTTTGGCGTCAGCATCACAGCAAATGAAGGTGAGATCTGAGTCCCTGGCGTCGCATCTGGTGCAGCCAGTACTACAGGGGGTGCCTGTAAGGGTGAATGTCGCCGGCCGGCGTTGACACTATGTACATCTGCTTCCATCTGCACGAGTAGCCAAATTCCAAAGATGCACAGACCAACAGAGACAAGATTACCCCGAATCTGCCTGAATTAAGCCTGAGTTTGGTTTTTTCTGAACACGGCAGCACACTCCGTCAGCGTGTCTACGCCTTGTCTGCCGAACGGAGACCAAAGAAAAGTTGATTGACGTCAAATTATCAAACATTCGCAGTTCTCCACATCATGACATAAACAGAAAGAATGAACAGTGGATTGAGCAGAATGTGGTAGGATGGCTTCCTCAATTCGGCCAAGCACGAATACATGTGACCACCAACCTGTCTGGCCTGGCCCTCGTACGGCTTGGGCGCTGAAAATCAGCGGCCAAACTCGAAGCTTGGTCCTCATTTGGCTCCTGGGCTGGCCTGACCGCAGGAGGGGGGATCGACGGATCAGCCCTTGAATGTGGCTGCTGAGGGCCGTAAAAGGCTGGATCTCGATTCACCACAGGTCGTTTTCTGTCGCTCTCCACTTGTCTGTCTGGTTTCGACAAACAATCTGTCAGGAGTACACCAATTTCGGGGTGCTTCTTCAGGAAGTCGATGAACCCCTTGGTGTATCCATGGACAAAAGATTGGGCTGGTTCCCAGTTGTTGTGACTGGAATCGAAGCCCCTCCACTCACACAGAAATTCCCATTCGCCCTTGGCGTCACGTCTTGCTTCAACAATCCTCTTGAGTTCGTACTTTCCCCCTTCGATGACCCGATCAGACAAGTGTTTCGCAGTCCAAAAAAGGGGTTTAACCCGATCCTTGGGGGAGGGGATCTCTCTCTTGAGGCGATCGCCCGAAACGTCAATTTCCCTGCTGACATCCACACGAATCCTCCACCTGTTCTCACCAAGACGCGCTGTAACAGCGAATGGCCCCTCCCACAAGGGAAGAAGCTTGTCATCTCCGTCCAGGGTGGTTTCGGATTTTCGAAGCCAAACTCGATCATCGACTTCAAAATTGTGGGGGTTTTTTCGGCCTTGATTCTGAACCCAAAGCCAGTCAGCCTGATGCTTCTCGATTAATTTCGACACAGATTTATCTGCTCGTTGGACTTCGTCCAAAAACAGCGAAGCATCTTTACAGGGGCGAGGATTATTCAACGGCATGTTCCACCAACACTTCTTTCGTCCAAAGACAATTTCATTTGGAGAAAGGCCATGATACAAAGGCGTGTTGTGGTAACGGCGAAGCAATGCGAAGAGAACTTCAAGCCAGTGGAAATCCTTTTCACTCGCGAGCTCCTTACGAAGCATATTAATTATAGAGCGGCCGGCTCTTTCGCCAGGCAGCGCTCGATGCGAGTGGATTTCACACCTGAGGTGGTGGATTCCAAGGCGAGCACATAATTCCCTCCACCATTCGGAGGTGTACTCTTTGCCTGAGTCCGTAACCACCTCGGATGGGACGTCCCAACCTCCCATCCAGGTCTGCGCGCACCATTTGGCGGCAGCCTTGCCAGTCATCGACTCGATGTTGCAAGGCAACACCTGCATGTAGCCGGAATGACGGCACTGAATAAGGAGCACACCATTGACTTTTTTATTAGTCCAATGGCACTCTTCGTCATCGAGCTCACCGAGATAGAAAAAATCACTCGTGACTCTGTTAAAGAGGCGCTCCGGAATAGGATGAGGCCTCAGATGGCCGTGCTTCTTCGCGCTGGGGGGCGTCGAGACAGCACATTGGGCACATCCGGCGGCTACTTTCATGCAATGAGTGTAGAGCCTCGATCCAAACAACCTATGCTTAATCATCGACCACAGTCGACGGCCATGTGCGTGGGGGGACTCCCATTTGTGCCACCAGTTTAACACTCGGGGGGCTAGGGCGTCTGGCACACACAATTTACCCTCCATCCACAGCTTCCCCCCATCCAACGAATACTCAGGAAAAATCCCATCCTTGTGAGCATCTTTGGATTTGAGATTTCCAAAGACCTCTTTAAACATGGGATCCTGCAGGTAATCGGACGTCTAGTCACGGATTATCAGGGAATCTTTAGGCAGGGGTGGAGTTTTGGCCGGATCTCGACGCTTAATGCCCTGGATCAACCGAAATCGACTTACTTGTCGGGTGTAGTCAAACCGTTTCACACTCCCTGAGGAGGGATCGGTGACTTTTTCCACGACTTTCAGTGTTTTGGTGCAGATCTCGTGAGCATGCGCCGGATCTGTGATGGCCGTGATGTCGTGACACGGCAATGCGTGCTGTTTAACAGCGCACTGCATGCATGCACGTCGAATGAGTTTCTTTTCTTCCTGATCCCATTCGATGATGACATGGCGGTCCTGCTCCGTACCATGGATGTTGGTACTTTGCAGCCCCTCTGAGGCGGGGTAAGCCCATCGGCTCAGAGCATCCGCTACCGTGTTGTGTTTTCCAGGCAAATACGACACATGGAGGTCAAACAGACTGAGCAATTCGTGCCATCTGGCCCGTCGACCAGCTGGGCTCGCGACAGTATCAATGTGTTCAGTGGCCCAATACTCCAGAGATCGATGATCCGTCAGGACCTCGACTCGATTGGTGCCAACCCACGATTGGTACTTTTTTAAAGCACAGATTATGGCGTAGGTTTCTTGCTCACGCGGCGACCATTGCATTTGGCGTGGGGCTAGCTTCCGAGACCAAAATGCAAGAGGGTAATGATCGCCGGTGGCTTCATCAACCTGTTCAAGGACAGCTCCGATCGCGTACCTAGAAGCGTCGGTTCTAATGTAGAAGGGTCGGTCAAATTGGGGCACATGCAACGTGGTGACTTCGCAGAGGGCTGCCTTCAAGTGATGGAAGGCCTCCTCGCACTCGTCAGTCCACTTGACACGAACCTTTGAACCTGCCTTGCCCGCATCTCTCCCTACCTTCAATAATTCAATGAGGGGGGCAGCAAATTTGGCATAATTCGGCACAAAAGTGTGGTAAAAATTGCAACAACCCAGGAATCCTCTCAACTCCGTAATCGTCTCAGGGCGCTTCCACTTCTGAATAGCGACGAGCTTCCCCGGACTGGGTCGTCGAGTGCCATTCTCTAGGAGAGAACCACAAAATTCGACTGATTTTAAAAATAATTTTCCCTTCTTTGGCCCACAAATCAGCTGATTGGCGTCAAGAATGTCCAAAACTTGGTTCAGCTGCTTCTCATGTAGGGCCACCAGCTCGGCTTCGGTCAGTCCCTCCCCCTCCGTCGCGATGATTATGTCATCTATGTACACACTCACGAAGGCACGAAGCTCAGGATGGGTTGTGAACAGCACATCCTCCATCATTCTTTGAAAAAATGAAGGGGCGTTCTTCAGGCCCATGGGCATGACCGTCCATTGGACTGGGCCACATGGCGTGCACATACAGGTCAGAGGTCGGCTGTCCTTCCTCAACGGCATTTGGTGAAAGCCGTGACGGAGATCCAGCACAGAGAACAGACGACCTCTTGCCCTCTTGGCGATTTCCTCCTCAATGAGGGGCAGGGGGTGCGAATCCGCCTTGGTTTTGGCGTTGAGATTGCGAAAATCAACAACCATTCGCCAACCATCAATAGTGTTCTGGTCTGCAGGCGGCGGCTTCGGGACGGTGAAGGGTGCACAACACCATTCGCTGGTCATACAACCCTCAAGCCAACCAAATTCCCTGAGATTTCTCTCGATGATTTTTCTGAGGATCTCATGTTTATGTCCATGATTTTCATAAGGGCGCTGTTTCTTTGCCTTGTACCCTTCACGAAGCTCGATGAAGGCTTCACCGAACTGTCCACGGACAGGGGGGTCTTTGATCAACTTTCCTGAAAGGGTTGTGTCCTTCCGTTCCTCAAAAATCTTTTCTCTTGACTTGGAACACAATTCAGTGTCCACCTGATCGCCAGGAATTACTGTCGAAAAAACTTTGGCGACTTCTTCGGCTTTGGCAGGCAGAATCTTCTTACGGATGTCCCTAAACAGGTCCGTATCAACTGCCTCCTGAAGATAGGTGGGTCGTGTGTCGAAATCCCAGAGATTCTCTTCGTGATCCAGCTCCTCGAAAGGATCCATGAAAGCTTCCACAGGGGGTTTTTCATAAAAAACTCTAAATTTGCGGCGCGATTTGGAATTTTTCTTCGCCCGTGCACTGAAGATTCTTTTCGATGTCGATCGTATTGGGGAAGAGGGAGACGAGGCGGATCCATTGGACGTTGAATCACCTTGGGTATCTGACGGACAAAAATCAGAAAAAATAGATTCATCATCAGTACCACGCTCAACCTCAGATTCAGACCCAACACAAGAATCAGTACCAGAATCAGCAGAATTAGAGTCAGAAAGCTTTCCATCCACCAGGAATGCAAGCGAACTCCAGGACCGCTGTGGCAGGGGACCTGTGTCGTCCCTGGCATACAGCTTAATCTTCCTGGGAAGTTCGATGTAATCTACACAAATGTCTTGTAATTCCTGAAACCAAGGCTTGTCGTCCCACAAGGGCACAACTAAAATTGCCTGGGTTTTATCTTGCTTGATTTTGTGGATGACCTGCTGGATTAAGTGAAACGGAGGATTAATCCACAACTTCTTGTCCCATTTATGGGTCCAAGCGTCGCTAAAGTGCTTGTCAAAGCGCTTGTTCATACGGTTAGCAAAGGCATCATACTGGGGCCAAAAGGAATGGTGTTCATGAAAGTATTCACAAATTGCATCGCGCCATTTGTCGACAACTCTGTAGGATGAAGAGTGCCAGCGCGAAGGGCGTCGTGGCTGGGAGTCCCTACGAAGACATTCTAACTCTTGGGAGTAATCGGCACTCCCATTCACCTCTGCAATGGTGACATCTTCACCAAATTTTGGTGTCACCTTTTGCTTCAAAAATTCTTCTGCACTTTTAAACCCTGCGTGCAAAAAACGAAATTCAGGACGCTCCAAGGGACCTGACTCCAGCAAAAAACAACGACGATGACCTACGGGCGCTACCCTGTTCTTGCGAAGCCAAGGATGGCCCAAATAAAGGTCATACTTTATGTCAGCACGATAGAAGTAGTCATCCTTAAGGACAACTTCTTCCACATTTTGCTCTTCCCAAAGGTCTTGAGCGACCAAATGAGTTGATATATAACAACCGCGTTGCCCACCTGCGAGAGAATGTCCAGAAACTCCCTCGAGGGTAACAGGATGAGGCGACTCAAACACGCAGTCGTCGGGTAAGAATGAATTGGATTGGAGATTTGCCTCTGATCCATTGTCACACAAACAAGTGGCGAGGTGGAAATTTCCCTTGCAATCAGAGACCCACAGCTTTGTGACAAACTGACGAGCCCTGTGCTTGGACTGTACACCAACCTCGTCCACTACAACAGAAGGATCCGCTGCCGGATCGTGGGGAGAGGAGACAAGCGACCCTACATCAAGTAATGGTCGATCAGGAATCTGGGGATCATGCCTGAAATCGCCTGGGGAGGGGCGATTTTCATGGCTCCCCTAGGCGTTCTGACCTCCAGCGGCTGCGTTAACATTGTGCACACAGCCTGATTCATCGATCCACTCATCTTGGAACGGATCATCTGCTGGATTCAGGGCATTTTCGACATAATCTCGATCCGCATCGGACACCTGGTCTGCACCTGAGACCTGATCCACACGATGATTGCCCTTTCCACGTCCACGGCCACGGCCGCCGGATGATGGGCCACCACCGTCGCCACGCCCTCTGCCCTTACCAGAGAAAGGGGTTCCTGAAGGATTTCCCTTGCCTTTACCCTGTGATCCTGGAGCATTTCCTTTGTTTGTACCGGATTGAGGGGTTTGGCCTGGATTTCGATTTCCGCCTCCGGCGTTGACATTAGGACTTGTCTGGCCGTTCGGCTGCCCACCGGAGCCGGATGGAGTCCGATTTCCTTTGCCTTCGGACCCGCCAGGGCCTCCAGTATTTTTGTTTCCACCGGAGGGGTTCGGATTACCCTTTCCCCCCTTTGCACCATGCACCTGTCTGTCATTCCTGTCTGAATTCTGCGAATTACTGACATTTTCACCAATCACCTTGTGATCGTAAGCAGACCATCGGTGATTACCAGTAGAATGCGTCTTAGCTCGGTTCGTAGAACCTAAAAGAAGGCAGATGCTACAATGATCCTGAACATTCCGGGTGTCATTCACCTTTTTGTTGCCCTTTTGGGCCCCATTTTGGGTGTTTTGCTGGGTATTCCTGTTTCCCCCAAGACCCTCATGGAAATTTTGATTGGCGGCGTCAGCGAGCCGCTCAACCTCTTCCCACAGTTCCTGCGGGGTGAACGAAAACACCCAGTTCCTGGCCTTCAGGCGATGGCCGTGGAAACTTACTCCCCTATTGAGGACTTGGACAAACAAGTCCCGATCCTCGTGTTCATTAAACTTGATTTTCCACGTGTTTTCAGTGAATTTCACCTTGGTAAACGACGTGGGGGAACACTTTTGAAGTGATTCCCTGACGGAAGACCTGTTGGCCGAGGCATCGAAGCCATCGACCTCCGCCCACCAGGTCTTGACCTTTTCTTCGGACTGTTTATTCCGAAGGGTGGCGGCGGTTTCAGAGGGGATCTTGTCAAAAATCGGATTTTTCAGCTCGGCACTAGAAAATTTTTCGCCTGAATGTTCAAATTCTTCTACGAGATTCCAGAACCGCTGTCTCTTGTCTTGCACTTCGTGCAAGATTAATCGCGAGAACGAAGGAAAATTCCTCAACATCTGGTGGTAATGGTCCTCTGGCAGCCGGGATCCACGTACCTCCAGCTGTTCCCACACCTCATCAAAGGTAAGGGGGGAACTTGAATCCTCACGATCACTCCAGGTCCGGAGCCAAGTGTTGGCCGGCGCTCCCTCAAGGCAGTCCAAGAGGGCCATCAGGAACTGATCATCTTGGAGTTTTTGAGTCTTAACCCACAGTTTAAATTCCCGTTGGAACTGAGGCCAACGTCTGGGGTTTCCATTATACTTCGGTTGCTTGGCAACCTGACGAAGTCGCAATGAAGTAGGATTTAGAAGTGAATCCAGCCCAACACCAGCCGTAATGGCAGACACCTTGGCGGCATCATTAGCCACACCAGCTCCGGCGAGGGTCTGGGCGAGCAACATCTGGGCTATTGCATTTGAATCAACAGCAGGAAGGGCAGTACGGGAGGCAGTTCGCTTGACATTCTGAGCCTCAGTCCTAGCCTTCGCCGACCTACTCTGAGATCGAGAGATTGTAACCCTTTCCTTTAGCTTAGTCCTGCTGATCCTGGCATCGGTGGTCTTAGAGTCCACCGAAGGAGCAATCGAAAAAATTTCTGTCGCCTCCTCCGACGGTTCTGTTGTTTGTTCCACCGATGATGCGCCCTCAGACCGCATGTGTGTCTTGAAAAGATCTTTAATTCCCAGCGTCTGAATGATGAGTTGCATTTGATCTTTGAGCAATTGGAGCTCAGTATCTCGCTGTAATCTGCAAGAGCAGTCGGCAGGACAGTACATACCGTGTCCTGAAGGGCCTGAGCAGGCTGTTGGACCGCTAATCTCAGTGGTTCGCAGCCAGGAGTCCACTTGGGGAGCTCCTTCAGTCCTAATTTCCAGGCTTGCCTGCCTGGCTGCCTCTAAAATTCCTTCCTCAACCGCGGCGGCTAGATCGTCGCGGATGGAAACAGAGGGATGAGGGGCGGAGGGCCCGGCAACAGGTGCCTTGGTCTTCTCCTTCGGGAAGGGGCTTGCCTCCCAGATCTGCAAAAAAATGGCAAAAGATTCATCTTCTTGAGAACACCACCACATCCTGGTATTAATTTCTTCTTGAAGGAGGAAAAAATATTCGAATAAAAAATCAGAGGCGATTCTTTCTTGACCTATCAGCTTAGACGTGGCTAATAGACAAAGGGCCTCAAGCGCCTCAAGGTTACGGGTCACTTCTGAAGACAAATGGTTGTCCCATTGTGCCCATGAGGCTGGTCGATTGTAGGTAGGTACCTCACCTGGACCACCCATCTCAATGTCGTCAATGTCGGCGTCGATGGTCTCAAAATGTGGACATTGGTAAGGAGTATTAGTACCTGCCAGGTCCGTAAGCTCCACCGGAGCGTTGCGATTAGCGTAGGCTGGGAGATTCCAGCTGCTTGATGGCCAATTTCGACTGGGATCTTCATTGTAATCTGGGCCTCCACAGCTGCTGATTTGTGCCCTTCTTGGGCAATTTGGGCTTGCGCAAGGCATTCCTCTCAAGGCCTCGTTCGCACAGCACCACGGCAGCGTAATCGTTACGTCTCCGGAGGTGGCAGAGTCTACGGGGCCGTACTGGGGAGCTAGCTGTGGTTGGGACACCAAAGGAACAACATTCAGGTAGCCTCTGCTACAATGAAAGTGCTGCCCTGGGTCGTTGAGGGTGCCGGAGGGCTCGGGGCCGGCAAGACCAGTGGGGCAGGCACGCCAGGAGTCTCCCTGGATGTTGTTATTGGGGGTAGAACCGGATACTCGAACACCAACGGAGGCGAGAGCAGCGACAACAGAAGCAAGGTCCATGCTGATTGTGGTCCGGCAGAAAATCCCAGTCTATGAAGAAAATTGACGCGGATTATTCTAAATACATCTGAGTGTCCAAAACTGTCTGAAAAGATTTATATAATCCAATTATGTAAAAATGATTGGCCGATCTGGCCGGCGAGCGCGCGTCAGCGGCAAATGGCGATTCCAGCTAAAATAGCGGAATGCGGCAGATTTACGGGAAATGGACCGCGGAATCAAATCCGGCATATCAGAAATATATAGGAAATATCCTGAGACTGAGCTGCGAGGCGGCGATTCCGCCGAAGCAAAAAAAATGACCAAAATGTAGCCATTCTGGGCAGAATGTCTGAAAATCTGAGCAGATGGGGCTAGCCGCACTTACACCCACCTACCGCCAGGGGCCACCCCCCCCCATACCAGCCACCACTCCCGTACCAGGAACCGTATCCGTACCCCCCCGGCCACCACGTCCACGCCGAAGGGCCCCCCCGGGCCCAACCCCGCCAAGGACAGCCACTCGACCCATACCACCAGCCGCTACCGCCACCACACCCCTATGTGGCGGATCCATGGACGACAGGGGACCCCCCCCCCCCAGTACCAGGCGGCACCGCGCGAGGCCCCCCAGGGGCCGCCGACGCCTCCGGACTGGCCCGACTCGAGCGATGAGGCCCGGTCCCGCAAACGGCGGCGCTCCCGCTCCCCCCCCCAACGGCACACTCGCCCACGGCGCCCAAACTCCCACCGCGCCTCAACCACCCACTCGCGCCGCTCCCGCTCCCCCAGGTGGCACCACGACCCCCCGGGCGCCCGCTCCCGTCGCTCCCGCTCCCCGGGGCACCACCACGAGCGCCTCCGCCGCCCCATGTCCGCCCCCCCCCCCCCCCACCGGCCAAACAAGACCCCCACCCCCAGCCCCCGCCACAACCACTCCCGCTCCCCCCGACGCAGCCAGGCACGCCACTGCCGCCCCACTTCCACCTCCCCCTCCCCCCACACGCCCCGCCGGGCTCCCCGTTCCCCCCGCCACTCGTACCCATCCACCACCCCAAGCCCCCGCCACCACCACTCCCGCTCCCCCGGACGCCACCGAGCGCGCCTCCGCCGCCCCATGTCCACCTCCCCCTCCCGCTCCCCCCTCCGCCTGTACCCGTCCTCCACCCCCAGCCCCCGCTGCCGCCGCTCCCGCTCCCCCAGGCACCGCCACCCCCGCCACCACCGCAGGTCCACGTCCTCCCCCCGCCGCACCACGACCACGGGCACGGACCCCTTCCCCCCCCGGGCCCCCGCCCACCTCGCCTGGTGGTCTCCCCCCGCTCTGCAGGAGCTCCGCCGCTGGGTGAAGTGGGCCGGAGGAGCGGGAGGGCACGAAGGGGTGCACATGGTGCATACCTTCGAGGAGGTGTGCACCTGCACCCCCGCAAACCCCAACGAGGCCGCCCCGGAGGCCATCATGCCGCAAGCGGCATGGGAGGCCCTCCTCCGCGTTGCGGTCCAGGGCCTCCGCCCCCCCTACACCCCCCAAAGCCCTCCGCCAGTGGCTCCAGGCCACCCACCCCCAGGCCTGGGCCGCCGGCGCCCCCTCTCCATCCCGCCCCTCCCGCCACCACCACACCAGGAAGGGGCACGACAAGGGCAAGGGAAGGGCAAGGGGCACCAAGGAGCACTCAGGCAAGAGGGCACGGAAGGGCCCCAAGTGAGGGCAGGCACTCGCAGGGACAGGACGCCGGAAGCGACAGCACATGGGGGCAGGAAACCACCCAAGAACCAGGAAGGGGCGGGAGCGGGGACCAAGACACGGAGGAAAAGGGCACCACGGCAGGCACCACGACCCACACCCAGGAAGGGCACACCACGACGGGGGGACCAGCGCCGCCCCAGCCCCACCAAACACCCTAACACACACCACCGAAGCAAACATCGGACGCCATGCCGATCACACCAACGCACGCCCACCGGCCACCGGAAACCACACGGAGAATGGAGGGCACACCTACACGGGGAGAACGGGCCACACCCACAGAGGAAGCCGCAGGGAACGCCGCCGCACGGCGCACCACGACGCCCTCACCGCCAGGCGACGACCCCGGCCACCACAAGGGCCACCTCACAGGCACCGGAAGAGGACAAAGGCACGGCCGCGGCACCCAAGACTAGGGACCGAAACCCCCAGAGGACACGGGACCAAGGCACAGGCCCCCAGGGAGGGCAACCCCACGGACCGTCACGCCAACGACCTACCCGACCCACCAGCCCGAGCGGCACGCCCAAGCCCCCACAGCACGGACCCAGCGAGCCACCCACACCTAACCGCACCCCCCAGCCACCAGCCGGCCACACTCCGGCCCGCACTCCGCACCACGACACAGGCCAGGCTGACCTCCACTGACCCACCGCGGCACCACGCGAGACCACAGCACACCGCACCACAGCGCGCCACAGTGCAACGCGCCACAGCACGACGCGACGCGACGCGGCACAGAGCGGCACAGCACGACACAGCTGACCCTAACCTGAGGGACTAACCGAAGCCAGCCACCACACACCCTGGAAGGCGCCGCGCCAGCACGCCACACACCAGCACCGCAGGCCACACACGGGGCCACAGCGCGCCTGGCGACAACGGTGGCGGACCACCCAGAAGATTACAGCCGGCACCGCAGAGGGGAAAGGACACGAACAACCCCAGCCCCCTAACCCAAAACCACAAGCAGCCGCCTGGCGCAGCCGCCCAGCCGGCAGAGCCAGAACCAAACCCGGCAAGAAGGGGCGCCGAGCCCACCGTCTACATAGCCCACCCGACCCATGGGGCCGGAACCCGGCCACACAGAACGCAACTGAAGACAGCAGCCAGGAAGACAACACTGAATGCAGGCCAGTGCGTGCGCCAGCCCAGGGAAGGCAGAGGGAGGAACAGGCAAGCCCCCCCCCCCCAAAAAAAAAGGAGGAGGGAGGGGGAAAAGGCACAAAAACAGCCCACAGCCGCCAAACCGCCCGCCAACAACACCACAGGCGGCCAAACCCCCCCTCCAGAAGGCACCGAAGACAGGACCCCCACAGATGCACAGGGGGACCACCCACCCGAAACCGGCAACACCAAGCCAGTAACAGCGGCCCACGGGGAAAAGGGACACCGAAACGGAAAAAAAATAAAAAGAGAGCCACCAGCCCAGCCCGAAAGAAAGGGGATGGAGGGACAGGGACCACAAAGCCCGGGACAAAAAAAAAGAAAAAACAAAAGCTCAAAAAACACACCCCGACAACCCAGCCAAGAAGGGCTGGGCACAGCCGAGACCCGGGCCCAGCACACACGCCCACACCGCACGCCGGAACCGGAAACGGCGGGGGGCAAGCAGGGCGCCCACGAAACCACACACGTCCCAAAAGCAGGCCGAAGCCAAAGCCCAACCACGAACACCACAAACAGCCGACACTAGAGGGACAACACCACAAACCGTGCCCAAACACACCAACCCAAGACCCCAGCCAGGACTGGCGGGTTAACAAAACCCACACCCAACCGCCAACCGGACCCAAACACAAACGCCGCACAACAGTATGAGACCCAGTGCCCACAGCCCGGGCACTGACGCAGCCCGTGCCATGCAGGTGACCCGGCCAAACGAGATCCGGAGACCGGGGGTAAGGCTGCATCCTAAGGCCTGCACTGCTTTGGGACTCGAGGCGAAGCGTGCGACACCCAAGCACCTCGGAACCCTAGTACCAAGAACGTGCATGCATGCCTTGGGAACGGGATACGCCAGGAAGTCCGGTGAACCCCTAGGGTTCCGCCCAAAGGAGGGGACGTGCGCAAGCACGGGGGCACACCCTCCCGGCGAGACAAGCATGTCACGCTGGCGGCGATCAGCCCTCCCGGCGTTGCCCGGGGCCGCTTTGTTCGGGGCCAACAGTCAGGTCTAGCGGGAAGTAAGCCGCCTCCCCTCTTCACGCGCGGAGCCTCTTCCTGTTCGTCACAGGGGCGACGCCAGGGGGAACCATGGGGCGCCTCTCCACGACCGAGTGCACCTACCTACGTACCTACCTCAGATCCGCGAGGGAGTGATCCAGACGGAGCAGGCCTGCCTCCAGTGGCTGGAGGACGAAGAGCGACTGGACGCCCCCAACCAGAAGTTGGAGGATTTGTGGTCCATTTCGCTGCCGCTGGGGCGCGGGGAACTGAGGGTCCGAGAATGGAATCGGTACATCCGCAGGTACCGAAGAAGCCTCAAGCTGGTGGAGGACTGGAATGAGGCCAGCGAGATCCGACACCTGCTTAAGGACGTCCTCCCCGGGCACTAGAAGAGAAGAGTGGAGGATGACGAGAAGAAGAGAGCAAAGAAGCGCGTGGCCGTACAGATCATGGCATCAGAGGACACCCATGCCGGAATAATGGAGTTCTTCCGGCGAAACCTCGGCGAACCCAGCCGAATGTTGGGGTTGAAGAACGCTGTCTACGTGGAGGTATTCGGCGACACCATGGGGCAAAGACTGATGCGCCTCAACAACGTGGAGTGGAGGCACGGAGAACTGCTGAGGATGCAAGTCATCTTCGCCCGCATGAGCCATGGTAAGATCGTGAAGTATATCACGGTGGAGCTGAAGCTCAACGCCAAGAACGAGGCCCACGTGCAGGATCGACAAGGCCATGGACATCGAGGTCATCGGGAAGATCGCCAACACCGAGAGGTCCAGGGGGACACGGTCGGCACCGCGGGAGAAGGGAGTGAAAGCGGCCAAGATCTCTGGACCGCGACCACCCATGAGGATCATGAAGATGCTGACTTCTTCGCGTTCGTAGCGTACAACATGAAGGCGAATGGGCAGGACAGGTCCAGGTGGAACCGCCTGGAACCCAGGACCAAGAACTGCAAAGAACCGCGGAGGATCGGGAACCCGCCGCTCTCGTTCCGCGAGTACAGATCGCAGCACACCGGTTGCTGGGTCTGCTACGGCAAGGGGAACAACCATGCACATGACCACCGGCATTGCAAGGTATATGAGGAGGACCAGAATACCTACTTCGCCGCCCATCCCGACAGGAAGCCCTAGGAGCAACGAATTGCCGATTTGAAGGCAAAGGGCGGAGACGGTGGAAAAGGCCAAGGAAAGGGCCAAGGGAAAGGCGGAAGAAAAGACTACGGTGGAGGGCCCGGCCCAGACCGACGCGTGAGGTTGATCGAGGAGGTTCCTGAGGACATGTTGAGGACGTTGGAGGAACTCAAAGCCCAGCAACGTGGTGGACAAAGTCTGAGCGGATGGCAGCAGGAGGGAGCTGCAGCATGCCATGTCTAGAGGAGCCCCCACAGGAGTGGGACCTCGGAGGTCTCTCCTCCGAAAATCAGTGGAATCCCAGAGAAAGCGAAGGCACATCGGGTGCCGGAGAAGGCTCCAGAAGAGCCAAAACCACTGAGTTTCGCCACTCCGAACCCCTGGAGCGCCCTGCCAAGGGAAGGTTATGTGGGCAAGGGACTTGGCCAGAAGGAAGGAGCGACCACGGAGAGCCCCGTAGACGGGCAGGACCAGCCCAAGATCTACACCATCCGTGACCATACCCTCGAAGTCCTGATGCACCCGGAACCTGCTAGAGTTGCATGCCGTGAGAGTCGTCCATACACCGCATGGAAACGAGCGGCAGTTGCACTTGAAGGTGCGTGTACGGTGCGGACAAGAGGAGTTGGTGGTGGATGTTTTGGTGGATACGGGTGCCCAGGTGAGCCTGGTCTGGAGAGGGTTGTTCAAGGAGGAATCCCTGCAGCCCAGCCGTAGACCGGTACGCCTGAAGGTGGCCAATGGAGAGATTATGGGTTGTGGCACCCATGAGGCCACTATCAGTATGGAATTCTGGGAGCATGAGCGCTTGAACCGCCCTGATTTGGCGAAGAGGAGCACTCTATCCGGGAACTTCTATGTGGCCGACATTACAGATTGGGATATGATCATTGGGTATGACTTCATGGTGGCAAATGCCATTGGAGCCCCTCCTTATCGCTCAACGCAGGTCCGGGAGGAAGATGAATGCCTCACATGGCTGTCCACGGATTATGGATGCGGATCATCCCAATGGAATGCTGAGGAAGAGGATCGGATCGTCCGAGCAGTGCAAGCTGTGGGTGCAAAGTCCAGAGGAGACCGCGGAGTTCAGCTCACGGAGTATGGAATGGCGCCGCAGGTGTATGACCGGATGATCCAGACGCTGGGAGCCGAAGCGCCCGAGACGGACGTCTTCGCTTCCCGGGATGGCCCACTTTTGCGGAAGTGTAGGAGGCATTGGCATCGAGAAGACTCAGCCTGGCACAGGCATTGGGGTTTGAAGGAGTGGGGGCCCATGTATTGGCATGGCTCCCTGGAAAATACGGGACGTACGGTGGAGAAGATCGTTGCGGATAGGGCGAAGGGGATCCTGGTCATAACCGGCATAGGATCCACCCCATGTCCGCTGGAAGGTCTCAAGTCGACGCTCGACTCCATCACCCTGAACAAGATGTCATTCAGGCCAGAGGAGGAGCTGTTCATCGATGCCAAGGGTGTATCAATGCCCTCCCCGGGTCAAGCGTGGGGTACCAAGGCTTTCCTGGTGGATGGGGCGCAGGCCCAGCCAACGGGTGATGAAGCATTCATCCGTAGGGTTGAGGCGGTGCCCATGCGGCTCATGTTTGAGCCCAAGGAGCGGACGGATCAGCCAGTGGATGGCATTGATGTCCTATCCCACGCCGAGATCGACGACGTCGTCAACTACATGCGGATGGGGATGCACGACCGTGTGGCAGCCAAGAAGAGGCGGGCCATGGTCACATCTCCGCATTGGTGGGATGACAAGATGTTGGTCACCGGCAAGTACGAGAAGGATGAGTTCGTGGCGAGGGTCATGGATCACATCCCGGACCAATATGATGGTCCGGTTGGGTCGGATCCGCCGACGTGGGATTTTCTAAGAATGGGGGCGGATAGCGACAAGAACCAGCCCGATGCCGCAAATTTCCGAAGATTATCGGTGGGGAGCGCGCCCCACGACGATGAAGACGGCATATCGGACGAGGAGAAGTCAGACTCGGACCCGGAAGAGGCCTATACCGCAGTGCGGTTGGTTGTATCGATACCGAAGCAAGCGGCTGAAGAGGCCCAGGAGAACCCGAAGGTCGCTGAGCTGAAGGAGAGGCTGATCAATGCCTATCCGCGGCTATTCAGTGGCATCGCCAATAAGAACCCTCCAGATCATGGGAGGTTTGGCACAGCGAGGATCAAGCTGAAGCCGAACCCCAAGATCTATCGTCATCGGGAGTACCAACTTCAGGGCGATCAGGCCGAGGCCATGAAGAAGTTGTTGGCCGAGTTCATTGAGCGGGGACGGATCGAGCCCTCCAACACTGAGTGGGCCAGCCCAGCCTTTATCGTGCCCAAGAAGGAGAAGGGCGAGTGGAGGTTGGTGTGCTGGATTACAGGGGCTTGAACGAGCAAACCGAGCACGACTCGTACTCGCTTCCCCTGATCGACACCATCCTCCAAAAACAACAGAAAAAGCAGATCTTCACGGTGTTGGACCTGAAACACGGTTATCACCAGATGCCGCTACACCCGGACTCCAGGCCCTGCACAGCGATGTCAACGCCGCTGGGGCCCATTCAGTGGAAAGTGGTGCCTATGGGCGCCAGAAATGGCAACGCCGCTTTCCAGCGCATGATGGAGGACCTACTTGGTCCTGTCCGGGACTGTGCCGATCCCTTTGTGGATGACATCATCATCGGGTCCGGCACGGAGAACATGACTGAGGACGAGCTCATCGAAGCGCAAGAGAAGGATCTGCGCCGAGTGCTCAGCGAGCCGGATAAGCACAACATGGTGTGCAAGCCCACCAAAGCCGCACTCTTCGTGAAGGAAGTGGAGTTCGCGGGTCACGTGGTTTGTCACGGGCAACGCCGTCCCATCACATATGATTTTACGATGTCGCCAGATCCCGAAAATTCAGTTGCCGGACTATCGCAGAAACCGCCGCGGTCGCGATTTTCCCGCGGCCGCAAGCATTTTTGGCTCATTTTGCAAGATCTGTGCCAATTCTGTGCGCTGTTAAGCAGATTTAAGAAGTGCAATTTGCCAATCGCAATCATCTCCTGCTCCTGTGATCAAATGACGGTCATCCCATCAACCTTTACGGAGATATTTCTAAAATACCGGCTTTTCGGGCCTTTTTTGACACTTTTCCACGAAGAAAGTGGCATAAGTTGATTTCAGGGAGGTCTCATGAGATTTCAAATGGGTCAAGGTTGTCCCTCAGGTTAGTTTGGCCTTAGCAAACCACCATATTTGACCCTAAGTGGTGGTGCATCAAGATAATTGAGTGGCGGGTGCCAAAATTGCCCCAAAACAGCCATATTTGCCCTTTTTAACTTGTAAATCTCGCATAAGTAGATTTAGGGGAGGTATCATGAGATTTCAAATTGCTCACCCTTGATGCTAAGGTTCGTTTGGCCTTGGCAAAACACCATATATGACCCTACATGCTCTTGAATCAACATGTATGAACGGCGGGTGCCAAAATTGCCTCAAAACAGCCATATTTGTCTTGTTTGACGTCTAATTCTGGTATAAGTAGATTTAGGGGAGGTATCATGAGATTTCAAATTGCTCCACCTTGTTCCTAAGGTTAGCTTGGCCTTGGCAAAACACCATATGTGACCCTGCATGCTCTTGCATCAAGATATATCAAGGGTGGGTGCCAAAATTGCCTCAAAACAGTCTTATTTGCCCTGTTTGACGTCTAATTCTAGTATAAGTAGATTTAGGGGAAGTGTCATGAGATTTAAAATTGCTCAACCTTGTTCCCTAGCTTAGTTGGGCCTTGGCAAACCACCATTTGTGACCCCAAATGCTCTTGGCTCAAGATGAATGAACGGCGGGAGCCAAAATTGCCTCAAAACAGCCATATTTGCCCTATTTAACATGTAATTCTCGTGTAAGTAGCTTTATGGGAGGTATCATGAGATTTCAAATTGCTCAACCTTGTTCCTAAGGTTAGTTCGGCCTTGGCAAACCACCATATGTGACCCTAAATGCTCTTGGCTCATGATTTCGGATTTACCCGAATAGGTGAGGAGGAAAGAAGAGATGGCGAAGCAATAGCACTACACAAGACACATATATGGGCCAACTCCTTAAAACCGGTTTGTTTTCTCTGTTTTCTGCTCTTTTGGTGCCCTTTGCTACCTTTCATTGAAACGGGCACCCTCAAAATATACACAAAAATGGTATTATACATGAAAAATGAATTTTTTGACCTCAAATACCCCCCATGGGGTTTGAACCCACACTCTACCAACCTTAGAGTTGTGTTTTTCCTCTAAGCTACGACCTGTCGTCGACGATCTCAGAGAAAACCTTAGTATAATAAAAAATTTGGAAAATCAGTACTCCTTACATGCTCCAACCACTATTAACCTCCCATGCTCTTGAAACCGTGGCAACCGACGACCCAAGTGTCAACTGCTTTTCACGGTGAGCGAAGAACTTAAGGGAGGGACAGGGTGGGCATATATGTGTCTTGTGTAGTGCTATTGCTTCGCCATCTCTTCTTTCCTCCTCACCTATTCGGGTAAATCCGAGCTGGCTCAGCTAGCACTACACAATCCCCATATATGGGCAACAGAACGGAAGAACTGAGCTCCCGTGAACTGAACCCTTATATAAGAATTAATTAATCGCCAGGCGCGAAGCGCGCGCCGCTTCTCCAGTCGCCAGATCAGGAGGGACCAGAACTTGCGTGATGCGCAACAGAGCTCTGGTCCTGTCGTAAAACTTCCTGAATGTATCGTAACAGGACCAATCACCCAATGCTGCAACCACATGCGGATCCACGCCAAGATAGATTAGTGCAGTTGCTGCTGCTCCTCGTGTAGAATGCGCGGAAAACGAATCCGTCTCCAGTTCCCCCAATTCCAGTAGGTGTTTCCTTAACCAGCGAGTAGTGAGACCGTTGATGGTATCAGATGATAAAGGCTTCCGTGGCTTTCGTAGGGACACAAAAATCTCAGAACCCTCGTAATCACCAGTAGCCTCCAAATAACGCGCTAAGCAGCGCTGCGGATCAATTGACGGTGGCGTAACATTGTGAATAGGATAACGTGCATAGTATCTCCTCCCTTTGCGTTTAGCAGAAATGAACCAAGGCTGAGCAGCGCGTTGGATATCCCTACGTGATCGCGCCAGATCAACGCCTCGGAACAAGGCAAAGAATCTCAAGGACAAAATGGCTTGCAAGCGCAGCTGAGCTTCCGTCTCCACAGGTTGCTGATGCATGACTTGTATAAGACGCCGTACATCATAGAAACGATGATAATGAGGAACACTGACGAACCAGTCACGTTTCAAGTTGCGTAGCATACCCTCGAAACGTAGTTGCGAAAAGCACGGGAATAAACACACTGCTGAATACGCCATACGCCCAGCACTTAAAGAATGCGTGCGTGAAAACTTTAAAAGTTGCACCGCCACCGTCATCAGTGGGATTTGACCAAAGCGCTCCACCTTTAACAGTGGAGCAAGCGCCGCGTCTTGTAACAAGAACGTACCAAACATGTGCCACGCAGAATTGTAACGTTTCAAGGTGTCCTTCCCGATTTCATTGATGATAAGCGTCGCCTCTTCGTTGGTAGCTCCTCGCAATTGATAGTATTCACGCAAACATACGCCAAGGTCAACACGAAACGTGGTTGTGTCTCTGTGCCGTCTGGCATTTGCAACCGGAACTCCGACGTGTTCATTGCGAACTTCACGTGTTTCATCAATAGGTTCCACCAAACTTCGCGCGGCCTGTACGGCAGAGCCATGAGAACCTTCACCCCTGGTGACTCCAACACTTTGTTGACCAACTGAGGTATGTGCTTGAACGGCGGGAAGACCCACCCCGGTGAAAGTAAAGTTAGATTCTGGGAGAAGACATCGATGGCGTAAGCCCCCGGCTGAGGACACGGACTGACGAACTTGCTGCACACCGCATTGGAACTCCTTGACATCCAATCCATTTTCGGCTGAATCCAACTTTTGAACTCCTCCAGGATCCAAGTCAACAAGTCTGACGGGAAGGTAGCCTCCGACGGTGTCCAACGAAGCCGAGACCAAATGTCCGCCGGATTCACCGAGGTGTGCACGTAAAACGGTTGAATCTCGATGCGATTGGCTTGTGTAAAATTCCACAGTTGGAGAATCAATGCGTTGAACCGCGGCTTGCGACCTCCCCACTTGCGGAGATACCAGTAAAGGACCATTGAGTCGGTGAAAAATCGCAGCGTGGTGTCCCTCAGCGCATACGCTTGAATCGTCAGTAGAACTCCCCTGAACTCTTTGACGTTTATGTGTTCCTCTCGATTCAGGAACCAACCGAACGCTGCTTGGGCATTCCCTTGAAGGACTCCGCCCCACGCCAGATCCGACGTGTCCGAGTACATGTCCCTGACGTGACCCATGGAAACTACGAAGGTGCGTCCCTTCCACTGGTGTAACTCGTCCGCCAGATCCATCAACTGACGTGACACGCGCTCCGGGAGCGCCACGTCTGCCTCCCAGCCGGCCTGGACTGCCACCGCCACGTGCACCGCCAGGGCGTCGCTGAGGAGTCGGATATGGGGCATGGCGAAAAACAAGGAACGGATTCTTCCAAGAACGGAGGCGCATCGCCTCACTGATGGTGTGTGACTGTGTGCCAGTCTGTTCACGTCCCGAAAAATTGCTTGTAGGCGCTTTGGAGGTACCGCGACGAATCCTTCCCTGAAGTTCAGCATAAAACCAAGCATTATAATTTCTTGAGACGGCTCCAAACATGATTTTGGGACATTGACCAATATACCCAACCGATGCAAAAGTTGTACCAAAAAACGTGTGTGTTCCAGACATTCACGGTAAGTATTGCCAATGATGAGCCAATCGTCCAAGTAGACCCAAACGAGTGCTCCGCGTTCGCGCACGGCATTTAAAATTGGTTGCATGAGGCATTGCCATTCCCGTGGTGCAACGTTTAATCCAAACCGCAACACGCACCACCTGTAAAATTCACCGTCGACGTAGACCCCCAAATAAGGTCGATCCCGCGGATGGATACCCATGTGAAAATAAGCACTTTTCAGGTCAATTTTGCAAGCATACTGACCGGGTCTCAAGAACGGTAAAATGCCCCACAGAGTGACCAAACGAAAATAGGTGGTCTGTACAAACTGGTTCACGTTCTTCAAATTGGTGATAGGTCGACGGCCTCCCTCAGGATGTGCCTCGTCTGACGCTTTGTCCACTGCGAACATACTTGCACAACACTTAATGTCTTTGCGCTCGACGCGTTCCATGCAACCCTGTTGCACTGCATCCAACACGTGTTTTACCAATTCAGGGTCGGTTACCTCTGCGTGGGAAGAACGAGGACGGAAGTCGTCGGTTGGCCGATCCGGATCAATACCGTCAACCCAATCAAGCTGCAGCCCATTGCGAATCACTGACGCCGCGTATGTGTCCTTCAACGTTTCCCATTCATGCAATTGTGCACGACAGCGCAAATAGAGTGGCATGTGGGGATGGATCGGCGGTGGCACGCACACGGCTGGTGCCAATAAATCCTCTACAGTCAAGCTACTGCTGTGGTCGTTCATCTAACCTGTCGTTACGTGGCACAAATCTTTGGGTGAAACCCTTACCTTTGCCTTTGCCTCCTTTGCCAGATCTCCGTGGATCAAAACGACCTCGTGTTGAAAACGAACGGAAAGAACTACGATGCGAGAAAGGGGAGAAACGCGTGCCTCTCAGGTCTTTTTGTAATTTGTTGCGCGACTGAAGTAGTGACATGTCATCCTTCGAGAGTAACTCTGGTGCAATCGCAGGTTGTTCAAACCGTTTATCTACTGCCACTCGCCGGGAGCTTTGGATGCTGTAGTCCAACGCACCCAACATTGCAAACAAATGTTCACATAGTACCAATGAAACAGGTGCTTCCGGAGCTACCGTTGTGTCATCTTCGCGTGTTAAGACTACTCCCAGGACTCGCATGGCGTCTTTTACCTGTTGTTCCCAACGACGCTTCTCTGCGTCCGCTGGATGTTTGTGCGTTGGCGCGTTATTAACAGCTGCCCTATGGAACTCGTCGAACACTGGAAGGTGCTTCAACATCTTTTTTCTGCGAAACTCGTCTTGCAAAACCTTTCGCTCTTCCAGGAGTGCAGACAAGCGTGAAGGAAGCGACAGAACCTCATCGCGCCACACGAACGTGGACTCCTTGTCCGACGCGGGGCCAGCGTGGTCCTTGGGACCGCTCAAAGTTTCGCACGCCAAGAAGACGTCTTCGCGATGCGACGACGTGCCTGTTCTGCCAATGTCGTCGCCCTCTAAGGTGAGTAAGGCATCACGAACCAAGGCCATCCTGTCTTTGACAGTGGCCAGTGTTTTCTTTCCTGTAAGTTTGGAATACAGTGACGCTGCCTGCCAAGGACTGAGACCACTCATTGTGCCTTCCTTTGCCAACTGTGCTGCATGTTCCAACGACTCAGAACTCAGGTTCCACGCCGAATCCGGCAACTTCAGCACGAACTCGTGAAAATCCAGTGTCTCATTTTCTTCTGTCATTTTGTTAAAATTTATATCCTTAAAACATTTTGGATTGCATCAGAAATCAAAGCTCTGAGTACAGCAAATCACTAGTTGAACAACTCAGTGAGCGCGTGACCGGTTTTAAGAGCATGGGAGGTTAATAGTGGTTGGAGCATGTAAGGAGTACTGATTTTCCAAATTTTTTATTATACTAAGGTTTTCTCTGAGATCGTCGACGACAGGTCGTAGCTTAGAGGAAAAACACAACTCTAAGGTTGGTAGAGTGTGGGTTCAAACCCCATGGGGGGTATTTGAGGTCAAAAAATTCATTTTTCATGTATAATACCATTTTTGTGTATATTTTGAGGGTGCCCGTTTCAATGAAAGGTAGCAAAGGGCACCAAAAGAGCAGAAAACAGAGAAAACAAACCGGTTTTAAGGAGTTGGCCCATATATGGGGATTGTGTAGTGCTAGCTGAGCCAGCAATGAACGGTGGGTGCCAAAATTGCCTCCAAAAAGCCATATTTGCCCTTTTTAACGAGTAATTCTAGTATTGGTAGATTTAGGGGAGATGTCATGAGATTTCAAGTTGTTCAACCTCGTCCCTAAATTTGGTTCGGGCCTGGTAAACCACAAATTATTACCCCAAATGCTCTTTGCTCAAGATAAATGATCGGAGGGTGCTAAAGCCCCCTCAAACCTGCCACATTTCCAACCCGTAATAATTGACGTAATTGAGGCAATTTGATAACATTGCCTTGCTTTGTGTTTGCGCTGCCATTGCTTCATTGCCCACATTGCACTCATATCATGTTTGTGACCTAACGAGGTATGGGGAAATTTTCATCCGGTTTCAAATTGGATTGTTGCCCATGTCATGTGTCTCGTTATGGGCAGATGAAATATCACACACACAACACACAACACACACCAGAACTTGCAAAGCAAAAACCGTGCATTGCAACGCGCGTTGGATGGCAACCCAAAGAGCCGGCTTAGGCAATGTGCTAGAAACACTTGGTGGCAACAATCTCCCAAGCAGCTGTATTTGCACTTTTGAACCCGCGATGGTTGATTTCATTGATGTCGTTGTGCTTTCGTGTGATTTGGCATTAATGAAATTTTTCCCTAGAGCTCGGTTAGGCTTGCCAAGCAACAAATTGTGACCCTACATGCCTTTTACTCAAGATAATCGTCTGGAGGGTGCAAAAAGTGCCCCTGAATAGCCATATTTGCACTTTTGAAGCCACAAATGTGGATTTGAGTAATTTCGTTGTGATTTCGTCGTGATTACCAACCTGAATGGTTTGTGGAACCCAACAAGACAACTCCCACAGTATCCGCGAGGATCGGGTAAAGTTTTTCATACACAAGGGTGGTGTCAAGGGCCTGGACTGTATAGCTAGTGACCAATCCCGACCTGGCTTCTACAAATTTTCGTTCCACCACGTCTTGCATTTCGTTTTCTGGGATCTCATGTTCAACGACACTTTTGTGATGTGCTCGTCAATTTTCGCACAAGCCCTGGGAACTGCTATTGGTGGGTCCACCTCCGCCCAATACGCTTCCATGGTCGTAGCTAAAAAAGAAATTGACTTGAACTCTTCTTCCCTACCCCCCATTGTTAGATATCGGGATAATTTCCTGGTCTTGGTTCCCCAGAGTTTTCTGCAACACACATCCGTGAACGAGTGTATTGCACAGGTATTGCGCCGACTTACTGAAACTATCCGTATGAACCTCACGCTGGAAGCTGTAACACCACGCCTGCCTTTTCTTGAAGCTATGGTCTTTGTTACTTCCAACTCAACCTTCAGCCCGAACTCCCGTGACATGCTGTCTTCATACGTCCCCAACCAAATAGCTAAGTGTACACACTATGCACATAGTTGAAATATCACAGAGGAAATATCACAGTTGTGTCGGTCATTTTTTGCCCGCCTGTCCCATCTCTCCATTCAAGTGGTGGTTTGGCCTGCCGTTGTGGTGGTTGATGATTCTGCTGCGGTTGCAATCCATGATGCATGATGCATGATGATCCACTTCTCTTCTCAAAGCAATGTCCTCTATCCCGCAAATTGGCGGTACTCTTCCAGTATTGGCAAGGGAGCACTCGTGCATGTGGCTGCTGTGTTGGAGTTCCTGAGCAATGAGATGTTGGAGGTTGCGAGCAATGCATCAAGAGAAAACAAGAAGTAGCAACGTATCACGCCTCGGCTCTTGATGGTATGCACCGTGTGCAAGAGGCCTTGGCGGCCTTCCTCCCCCTAGTGTTCAAGGTGCCGCGTGTCCAAGATACAACATGTGTATGTACCGCATTTTTTTGGGACCTGGCTACAAGGGGACCGTTTCATGGGAATCAGTAACATCAAGAATGGGGCTGCGGGGGTGGGAAGACTGGGGGGGGTGCCGCCTAACACCACTGAACGTATTCAGCAAATGTAAACATTCACAACAGCACATGCACATTACGGGGAGAGAGAGAGAGAGAGAGAGAGAGAGAGAGAGAGAGAGAGCGAGAGAGAGAGAGAGAGAGACAGACAGAGAGAGAGAGAGAGAGAGAGAGTCCTGGGTCCGTGAGTTTGTTGCATCAATTCACACCCTGCACGCACGCACTGTGCACACTGCACGCACCCACTGTGCACACTGCACGCACCCACTGTGAACACTGCACGCACGCACTGTGCACACTGCACGCACGCATGGTGCACGCTGCACGCACGCATTGTGCAGGCTGCACGCACGCATTGTGCACGCTGCAGTCACGCACCCACTGTGCACGCCGCACGCAGGCATTGTGCACGCTGCACGCACGCATCGTGCACGCTGCACGCACGCACCCACTGTGCACACTGCACGCACCCACTGTGCACGCTGCACGCACGCATTGTGCACGCTGCACGCATTGTGCACGCTGCACGCACCCACTGTGCACGCTGCACACACACACTGTGCACACTGCAGGCACGCATTGTGCACACTGCACGCACGCATTGTGCACGCTGCACGCACGCACCCACTGTGCACGCTTCACGCACCCACTGTGCACACTGCACGCACCCACTGTGAACACTGCACGCACGCACTGTGCACGCTGCACGCACGCATTGTGCACCCTGCTGAAAGTGCTGCCCTGGGTCGATGTGGGTGCCGGAGGGCTCGGGGCCGGCAAGACCAGTGGGGCAGGCACGCGAGGAGTCTCCCTGGATGTTGTTATTGGGGTTGGAACCAGAGACACGGACACCAACGGAGGCGAGAGCAGCGACAACAGAAGCAAGGTCCATGCTGATTGTGGTCCGGCAGAAAATCCCAGTCTATGAAGAAAATTGAGGGGAATTATTCTAAATACATCTGAGTGTCCAAAACTGTCCGAATGAATTTAAATAATCCCTTTATGTAAAATTGTATGGCCGATCAGGCCCGCGAGCGCGCGCCAGCGGCAAATGGCGATTCCAGCTAAAATAGCGGAATGCGGCGGATTTACGGGAAATGGACCGCGGAATCAAATCCGGCATATCAGAAATATATAGGAAATATCCTGTGACTGAGCTGCGAGGCGGCAATTCCGCCGAAGCAAAGAAAATGACCAAAATGTAGCCAATCTGGGCAGAATGTCTGAAAATCTGAGCAGATGGGGCTAGCCGCACTTACACTCCCCCTCCAAAAACACACTGGGGTGTGTCGCTACGTCAACGAAGAACGTAGTGCGGGTAAGTCCCAGAAAAACATAGAAATGTAGCCTCGATGAGGCGAAATCTGCTTGATCTGACCTGAATTGGGCTGAATTGGCACTGAATCAGGCTGGATGAACCTGAAATGAGACAGAATGAGAAGTGACGAACAGTCCTCCGTGCAGTAAAACATTAGGTCACGGGCTAAAAAGCATGTAAACGTATCGAGAATCGATACCAAACCATGCATTGGTTGAGAATGAGGTAGATTATTGGTGGATTGAGTGGGGGGATCAAGAATTGGAGTGACATCTCAGCGCTCTGGCACAGTTTCGCTGTCGCGGGCACGCTACGGTGTCCTCGCCGAACTCTACATCGTGTTATCCCGCTTTTGTCGTTCTGAAAAGTACAGCATGTGGCTCAGATTTGGCGCATCTGGTGGATGATCACAAGATTCAGCAAAAATGAGAATGAATTTGAGCAGAGATTGAGGGGATTAAGCAATCACAGAGAGGTTAAACAAATACACATGTAGTCTACAGACCCTAAGTGAACAGAAAATCATAAGCGTCAACGGTGGTTCACTTAGATCTAAACAGATCTTCGAGGAATGATGGGAGATGACAAGGAAATCAATCTAAATTGTCCTAACATGAGTAAATTCCCTGAGATGAAGGTGAAATGAAGCGGAATGTGTACAACTGAAACTACCAACACCTTCGTTTAGACTAAAGTTAATATATATTGTCGTTTATTCAGCTCAATTGTGCTTTCCGGCACGTTGGTTCGCGAGCATCAAACAGATTCTATCAAAATGTGGATCATGTGATGATGCATCATGATGGGACATGCTGGCCCTGGATCCTTGGCATGTAACGCGCCGAAGGTTCGCTGAAGGCACTTTACTGACAGTATATAACTGAGAGACACCGAATTTACAGTGGCGGTGGTGTCAATCGACTTGGACAAGGCCAATCTTTCGATGGAGTCCCACAAGACACTTGGATTCACCATTCTCGACAGTTTCTGGTCGGATTGAGCTCACATTGGCGTGTGCCAAAAATACAACGAAGCTTACGGACTTCAGAGGTTGCTGTTAGAAGTCCCTAGAGCTCCTAGATGAAGATTGTCTGAACAATTGACGTCTGGGTTTCGTACAACAGTGGCAGAATAATGGACAAACCTGAGAAATTCAAGGTAAATTTGAGGATCCTGGATCTGAATCTGGACTTTGGCGTCAGCATCACAGCAAATGAAGGTGAGATCTGAGTTCCTGGCGTCGCATCTGGTGCAGCCAGTACTACAGGGGGTGCCTGTAGGGGTGCATGTCACCGGCCGGTGTTTTGATTATGTACATTTGCTTCCATCTGCACGAGTAGCCAAATTCCAAAGATGCACAGACCAACAGAGACAAGATTACCCCGAATCTGCCTGAATTAAGCCTGAGTTTGGTTTTTTCTGAACACGGCAGCACACTCCGTCAGCGTATCTACGCCTTGTCTGCCTAACGGAGACCAAAGAAAAGTTGATTGACGTCAAATTATCAAACATTCGCAGTTCTCCACATCATGACATAAACAGAAAGAATGAACAGTGGATTGAGCAGAATGCGGTAGGATGGCTTCCTCAATTCGGCCAAGCACGAATACAGGTGACCACCAACCTGTCTGGTCGGGCCCTCGTACGGCTTGGGCGCTGCAAATCAGCGGCCGAACTCGAAGCTTGGTCCTCATTTGGCTCCTGGGCTGGCCTGACCGCAGGAGGGGGGATCGACGGATCAGCCCTGGAATGTGGCTGCTGAGGGCCGTAAAAGGCTGGATCTCGATTCACCACAGGTCGTTTTCCGTCGCTCTCCACTTGTCTGTCTGGTTTCGACAAACAATCTGTCAGGAGTACACCAATTTCGGGGTGCTTCTTGAGGAAGTCAATGAACCCCTTGGTGTATCCATGGACAAAAGATTGGGCTGGTTCCCAGTTGTTGTGACTGGAATCAAAGCCCCTCCACTCACACAGAAATTCCCATTCGCCCTTGGCGTCACGTCTTGCTTCAACAATCCTCTTGAGTTCGTACTTTCCCCCTTCGATTACCCGATCAGACAAGTGTTTTGCAGTCCAAAAAAGGGGTTTAACTCGATCCTTGGGGGAGGGGATCTCTCTCTTGAGGCGATCGCCCGAAACGTCAATTTCCCTGCTGACATCCACACGGATCCTCCACCTGTTCTCCCCAAGACGCGCTGTAACAGCGAATGGCCCCTCCCACAAGGGAAGAAGCTTGTCATCTCCGTCCAGGGTGGTTTCGGATTTTCGCAGCCAAACTCGGTCATCGACTTCAAAATTGTGGGGGTTTTTTCGGCCTTGATTCTGGACCCAAAGCCAGTCAGATTGATGCTTTTCGATTAATTTCGACACAGATTTATCTGCTCGTTGGACTTCGTCCAAAAACAGCGAAGCATCCTTACAGGGGCGAGGATTATTCAACGGCATGTTCCACCAACACTTCTTTCGTCCAAAGACAATTTCATTTGGAGAAAGGCCATGATACAAAGGCGTGTTGTGGTAACGGCGAAGCAATGCGAAGAGAACTTCAAGCCAGTGGAAATCCTTCTCACTCGCGAGCTCCTTACGAAGCATATTTATAACAGAGCGGCCGGCTCTTTCGCCAGGCAGCGCTCGATGCGAGTGGATTTCACACCTGAGGTGGTGGATTCCAAGGCGAGCACACAGTTCTCTCCACCATTCGGAGGTGTACTCTTTGCCTGAGTCCGTGACCACCTCGGATGGGACGTCCCAGCCTCCCATCCAGGTCTGCGCGCACCATTTGGCGGCAGCCTTGCCAGTCATCGACTCAATGTTGCAAGGCAACACTTGAATGTAGCCGGAATGACGGCACTGAATAAGGAGCACACCATTGACTTTTTTATTAGTCCAATGGCACTCTTCGTCATCGAGTTCACCGAGATAGAAGAAATCACTGGTGACTCTGTTAAAGAGGCGCTCCGGAATAGGATGAGGCCTCAGATGGCCGTGCTTCTTCGCGCTGGGGGGCGTCGAGACAGCACATTGGGCACATCCGGCAGCTACTTTCATGCAATGAGTGTAGAGCCTCGATCCAAACAGCCTATGCTTAATCATCGACCACAGTCGACGGCCATGTGCGTGGGGGGACTCCCATTTGTGCCACCAGTTTAACACTCGGGGGGCTAGGGCGTCTGGCACACACAATTTACCCTCCATCCACAGCTTCCCCCCATCCAACGAGTACTCAGGAAAAATCCCATCCCTGTGAGCATCTTTGGATTTGAGATTTCCAAAGACCTCTTTAAACATGGGATCCTGCAGGTAATCGGACGTCCAGTCTCGGATGATAAGGGAATCCTTAGGCAGGGGTGGAGTTTTGGCCGGATCTCGGCGCTTAATGCCCTCGATCAACCGAAATCGATTTACTCGTCGGGTGTAGTCAAACCGTTTCACACTCCCTGTGGAGGGATCGGTGACATTTTCCACGACTTTCATCGTTTTGGTGCAGATCTCGTGAGCATGCGCCGGATCTGTGATGGCCGTGATGTCGTGACACGGCAATGCGTGCTGTTTGACAGCGCACTGCATGCATGCACGTCGAATGAGTTTCTTTTCTTCCTGATCCCATTCGATGATTACATGGCGGTCCTGCTCCGTACCATGGATGTTGGTACTTTGCAGCCCCTCTGAGGCGGGGTAAGCCCATCGGCTCAGAGCATCCGCTACCGTGTTATGTTTACCAGGCAAATACGACACATGGAGGTCAAACAGAGAGAGAAATTCGTGCCATCTGGCCCGTCGACCAGCTGGGCTCGCGACAGTATCAATGTGTTCGGTGGCCCAATACTCCAGAGATCGATGATCCGTCAGGACCTCGACTCGATTGGTGCCAACCCACGATTGGTACTTTTTTAAAGCACAGATGATGGCGTAAGTCTCTTGCTCACGCGGCGACCATTGCATTTGGCGTGGGGCTAGCTTCCGTGACCAAAATGCAAGAGGGTAATGATCGCCGGTGGCTTCATCAACCTGTTCAAGGACAGCTCCGATCGCGTACCTAGATGCGTCGGTTCTAATGTAGAAGGGTCGGTCGAATTGGGGGACATGCAACGTGGCGACTTCGCAGAGGGCTGCCTTCAAGTGATGGAAGGCCTCCTCGCACTCGTCAGTCCACTTGACACGAACCTTTGAACCTGCCTTGCCTGCATCTCTCCCTACCTTCAATAATTCAGTGAGGGGGGCAGCAAATTTGGCATAATTCGGCACAAAAGTGTGGTAAAAATTGCAACAACCCAGGAATCCTCTCAACTCCGTGATCGTCTCAGGGCGCTTCCACTTCTGAATAGCGACGAGCTTCCCTGGACTGGGTCGTCGAGTGCCATTCTCTAAGAGAGAACCACAAAATTCGACTGATTTTAAAAATAATTTTCCCTTCTTTGGCCCACAAATCAGCTGATTGGCGTCAAGAATATCCAAAACTTGGTTCAGCTGCTTCTCATGTAGGGCCACCAGCTCGGCTTCGGTCAGTCCCTCCCCCTCCGTCGCGATGATTATGTCATCTATGTACACACTCACGAAGGCACGAAGCTCCGGATGGGTTGTGAACAGCACATCCTCCATCATTCTTTGAAAAAATGAGGGGGCGTTCTTCAATCCCATGGGCATGACGGTCCACTGGACTGGGCCACATGGCGTGCACATACAGGTGAGAGGTCTGCTGTCCTTCCTCAACGGCATTTGGTGAAAGCCGTGACGGAGATCCAGCACAGAGAACAAACGACCTCTTGCCCTCTTGGCGATTTCCTCCTCAATGAGGGGCAGGGGGTGTGAATCCGCCTTGGTTTCGGCGTTGAGATTGCGAAAATCTACAACCATTCGCCAACCATCAATGGTGTTCTGGTCTGCAGGCGGTGGCTTCGGGACTGTGAAGGGTGAACAGCACCATTCGCTGGTCATACAACCCTCAAGCCAACCAAATTCCCTGAGATTTCTCTCAATGATTTTTCTGAGAATCTCATGTTTGTGTCCATGATTTTCATAAGGGCGCTGTTTTTTTGCCTTGTACCCTTCACGAAGCTCGATGAAGGCTTCACCGAACTGTCCACGGACAGGGGGATCTTTGATCAACTTCCCTGAAAGGGTTGTGTCCTTCCGTTCCTCAAAAATCTTTTCTCTGGACTTGGAACACAGTTCAGTGTCCACCTGATCGCCAGGAATTACTGTCGAAAAAACTTTGGCGACTTCTTCGGCTTTGGCAGGCAGAATCTTCTTACGGATGTCCCTAAACAGGTCCGTATCAACTGCCTCCTGAAGATAGGTGGGTCGTGTGCCGAAATCCCAGAGATTTTCCTCGTGATCCAGCTCCTCGAAAGGATCCATGAAAGCTTCCACAGGGGGTTTTTCATAAAAAACTCTGAATTTGCGGCGCGATTGGAGATTTTTCCTCGCCCGTGCACTGAAGATTCTTTTCGATGTCGACCGTATTGGTGAAGAGGGAGCCGAGGCGGATCCATTGGTCGTTGAATCACCTTGGGTATCTGACGAACAAAAATCAGAAAAAATAGATTCATCATCAGTACCACGCTCAACCTCAGATTCAGACCCAACACAGGAATCTGTACTAGAATCAGCAGAATTAGAGTCAGAAAGCTTTCCATCCACCAGGAATGCAAGCGAACTCCAGGACCGCTGTGGCAGGGGACCTGTGTCGTCCCTGGCATACAGCTTAATCTTCCTGGGAAGTTCGATGTAATCTACACAAATGTCCTGTAATTCCTGAAACCAAGGCTTGTCGTCCCACAAGGGCACAACTAAAATTGCCTGGGTCTTATCTTGCTTGATTTTGTGGATGACCTGCTGGATTAAGTGAAACGGAGGATTAATCCACAACTTCTTGTCCCATTTGTGGGTCCAAGCGTCGCTGAAGTGCTTATCAAAGCGCTTGTTCGTACGGTTAGCAAAGGCATCATACTGTGGCCAAAAGGAATGATGTTCATGAAAGTATTCACAAATTGCATCGCGCCATTTGTCGACAACTCTGTAGGATGAAGAGTGCCAGCGCGAAGGGCGTCGTGGCTGGGAGTCCCTACGAAGACATTCTAACTCCTGGGAGTAATCGGCACTCCCATTCACCTCTGCAATGGTGACATCTTCACCAAATTTTGGTGTCACTTTTTGCTTCAAAAATTCTTCTGCACTTTTAAACCCTGCGTGCAAAAAACGAAATTCAGGACGCTCCAAAGGACCTGACTCCAGCAAAAAACAACGACGATGACCTACGGGCGCTACCCTGTTCTTGCGAAGCCAAGGATGCCCTAAATAAAGGTCATATTTTATGTCAGCACGGTAGAAGTAGTCATCCTTAAGGACAACTTCTTCCACATTTTGCTCTTCCCAAAGGTCTTGAGCGACCAAATGGGTTGATATATAACAACCGCGTTGCCCACCTGCGAGAGAGTGTCCAGAAACTCCCTCGAGGGTAACAGGATGAGGCGATTCAAACACGCAGTCGTCGGGTAAGAATGCATTGGATTGGAGATTTACCTCTGATCCATTATCACACAAACAGGTGGCGAGGTGGAAATTTCCCTTGCAATCAGAGACCCACAGCTTTGTGACAAACTGACGAGCCCTGTGCTTGGACTGTACACCAACCTCGTCCACTACAACAGAAGGATCCGCTGCCGGATCCAGGGGAGAGGAGACAAGCGACCCTACATCAAGTAATGGTCGATCAGGAATTTGGGGATCATGCCTGAAATCGCCTGGGGAGGGGCGATTTTCGTGGCTCCCCTAGGCGTTCTGACCTCCAGCGGCTGCGTTAACATTGTGAACGCAGCCGGTTCCGTCGATCCATTCATCTTGGAACGGATCATCCGCTGGATTCAGAGCATTTTCGGCGTAATCTCGATCCGCATCAGACACCTGGTCTGCACCTGAGACCTGATCCACACGATGATTTCCCTTTCCGCGTCCACGGCCACGGCCGCCGGATGATGGGCCACCACCGTCGCCACGCCCTCTGCCCTTACCAGAGAAGGGGGTTCCTGAAGGATTTCCCTTACCCTTACCCTGTGATCCTGGAGCATTTCCTTTGTTTGTACCGGATTGAGGGGTTTGGCCTGGATTTCGATTTCCGCCTCCGGCGTTGAAATTGGGACTTGTCTGGCCGTTTGGCTGTCCACCGGAACCGGATGGAGTCCGATTCCCTTTGCCTTGGGACCCGCCAGGGCCTCCAGTATTTTTGTTCCCACCGGAGGGAGTCGAATTACCCTTTCCCCCCTTGGCACCATGCACCTGTCTGTCATTCCTGTCTGAATTCTGAGGATTACTGACATTTTCACCAATCACCTTGTGATCGTAGGCAGACCATCGGTGATTAGCAGTGGAATGCGTCTTAGCTCGGTTCGTAGAACCTAGAAGAAGACAGATGCTACAATGATCCTGAACATTCCGGGTGTCATTCACCTTTTTGTTGCCCTTTTGGGCCCCATTTTGGGTGTTTTGCTGGGTATTCCTGTTTCCCCCAAGACCCTCATGGAAATTTTGATTGGCGGCGTCAGCGAGCCTCTCAACCTCTTCCCACAGTTCCTGCGGAGTGAACGAGAACACCCAGTTCCTGGCCTTCAGGCGAGTGCCATGGAAACTTACTCCCCTATTGAGGACTTGGACAAACAAGTCCCGATCCTCGTGTTCATTGAACTTGATTTTCCACGTGTTTTCAGTGAATTTCACCTTGGTAAACGACGTGGGGGAGCACTTTTGAAGTGCCTCCCTGACTGTAAACCGGTTGGCCGAGGCGTCAAAGCCATCGATCTCCGCCCACCAGGTCTTGACCTTTTCTTCGGACTGTCGATTCCGAAGGGTGGCGGCGGTTTCTGAGGGGATCTTGTCAAAAATCAGATTTTTCAGCTCGGCACTAGAAAATTTTTCGCCTGAATGTTCGGATTCTTCTACGAGATTCCAGAAGCGCTGTCTCTTGTCCTGCACCTCGTGCAAGATTAATCGAGAGAATGAAGGAAAATTCTTCAACATCTGGTGGTAATGGTCCTCAGGCAGCCGGGATCCACGTACCTCCAACTGTTCCCACACCTCATCAAAGGTAAGGGGGGAACTTGAATCTTCACGATCACTCCAGGTTCTGAGCCAAGTGTTGGCTGGCGCTCCCTCAAGGCAGTCCAGAAGCGCCATCAGGAACTGATCATCCTGGAGTTTTTGAGTCTTAACCCACAGTTTAAATTCCCGTTGGAACTGAGGCCAACGTCTGGGGTTTCCATTATACTTCGGTTGCTTGGCAACCTGACGGAGTCGCAATGAAGTGGGATTTAGAAGTGAATCCAGCCCAACACCGGCCGTAATGGCAGACACCTTGGCGGCATCATTAGCCACACCAGCTCCGGCGAGGGTCTGGGCGAGCAACATCTGGGCAATTGCATTGGAATCAACAGCAGGAAGGGTAGTACGGGAGGCAGTTCTTTTGGCATTCTGAACCTCAGTCCTAGCCTTCGCCGATCTACTCTGTGATCGAGAGATTGTAACCCTTTCCTTTAGTTTAGTCCTGCTGATCCGTGCATCGGTGGTCTTAGAGTCCACCGAAGGAGCAATCGAAAAAATTTCTGTCGCCTCCTCCGACGGTTCTGTTGTCCGATCCACCGATGATGCGCCCTCAGATCTCATGTGGGTCTTGAAAAGATCTTTAATTCCCAGAGTCTGAATGATGAGTTGCATTTGATCTTTGAGCAATTGGAGCTCAGAGTCTCGCTGAGATCTGCAAGAGCAGTCGGCAGGGCAGTACATACCGTGTCCTGAAGGACCTGAGCAGGCTGTCGGACCGCTAATCTCAGTGGTTCGCAGCCAGGAGTCCACTTGGGGAGCTCCTTCAGTCCTAATTTCCAGGCTTGCCTGCCTAGCTGCCTCTAAGATTCCTTCCTCAACCGCGACGGCTAGATCGTCGCGGATGGAAACAGAGGGATGGGGGACGGAGGGCCCGGCAACCGGTGCCTTGGTCTTCTCCTTCGGGAAGGGACTTGCCTCCCAGATCTGCAAGAAAATGGAAAAAGATTCATCCTCTTGAGAACACCACCACATCCTGGTCTTAATTTCTTCTTGAAGGAGGAAAAAATATTCAAATAAAAAATCAGAGGCGATTCTTTCTTGTCCTATCAGCTTAGACGTGGCTAATAGACACAGGGCCTCAAGCGCCTCAAGGTTACGGGCCACTTCTGAAGACAAATGGTTGTCCCATTGTGCCCATGAGGCTGGTCGATTAAAGGTAGGTACCTCACCTGGACCACCCATCTCAATGTCGTCAATTTCGGCATCGATGGTCTCGAAATGTGGACATTGGTAGGGAGTATTGGTCCCCGCCAAGTCCGTAAGCTCCACCGGAGCGTTGCCATTAGCGTAAGCTGGGAGATTCCAGCTGCTTAATGGCCAATTTCGACTGGGATCTTGATTGTAATCTGGGCCTCCACAGCTGCCGATTTGTGTCCTTCTTGGGCAATTTGGGCTAGCGCAAGGCATTCCTCTCAAGGCCTCGTTCGCACAGCACCACGGGAGCGTGATCGTTACGTCTCCGGAGGTGGCGGAGTCTACGGGGACATACTGAGGGGCTAGCTGTGGTTGGGACACCAAAGGAACAACATTCAGGTAGCCTCTGCTACCATGAAAGTGCTGCCCTGGGTCGATGTGGGTGCCGGAGGGCTCGGGGCCGGCAAGACCAGTGGGGCAGGCACGCGAGGAGTCTCCCTGGATGTTGTTATTGGGGTTGGAACCAGAGACACGGACACCAACGGAGGCGAGAGCAGCGACAACAGAAGCAAGGTCCATGCTGATTGTGGTCCGGCAGAAAATCCCAGTCTATGAAGAAAATTGAGGGGAATTATTCTAAATACATCTGAGTGTCCAAAACTGTCCGAATGAATTTAAATAATCCCTTTATGTAAAATTGTATGGCCGATCAGGCCCGCGAGCGCGCGCCAGCGGCAAATGGCGATTCCAGCTAAAATAGCGGAATGCGGCGGATTTACGGGAAATGGACCGCGGAATCAAATCCGGCATATCAGAAATATATAGGAAATATCCTGTGACTGAGCTGCGAGGCGGCAATTCCGCCGAAGCAAAGAAAATGACCAAAATGTAGCCAATCTGGGCAGAATGTCTGAAAATCTGAGCAGATGGGGCTAGCCGCACTTACACCTGCACGCACGCATTGTGCAGGCTGCACGCACGCATTGTGCACGCTGCAGTCACGCACCCACTGTGAACGCCGCACGCAGGCATTGTGCACGCTGCACGCACGCATCGTGCACGCTGCAAGCACGCAGCCACTGTGCACACTGCACGCACCCACTGTGCGAGCTGCACGCACGCAGTGTGCACGCTGCACGCATTGTGCACGCTGCACGCACCCACTGTGCACGCTGCACACACACACTGTGCACGCTGCAGGCACGCATTGTGCACACTGCACGCACGCATTGTGCACGCTGCACACACGCACTGTGCACGCTGCAGGCACGCTTTGTGCACACTGCACGCACGCATTGTGCACACTGCACGCACGCATTGTGCACGCTGCACGCACGCACCCACTGTGCACGCTGCACGCACCCACTGTGCACACTGCACGCACCCACTGTGCACGCTGCACGCACGCATTGTGCACGCTGCACGCATTGTGCACGCTGCACGCACGCACTGTGCACGCTGCACACACACACTGTGCACACTGCAGGCACGCATTGTGCACACTGCACGCACGCATTGTGCACACTGCACGCACGCACTGTGCACACTGCACGCACCCACTGTGCACGCTGCACGCACGCACTGTGCACACTGCACGCACGCATTGTGCACGCTGCACGCACCAACTGTGCACACTGCACGCACCCACTGTGCACGCTGCACGCACGCATTGTGCACGCTGCACGCATTGTGCACGCTGCACGCACGCACTGTGCACGCCGCACACACGCACTGTGCACGCTGCAGGCACGCATTGTGCACACTGCACGCATGCATGGTGTGTGTTGTGCTTGGTTGTGGGACAGGTTGTTTGGCAGGCGGGGGCACAGACGAGAGGAGCACGAGGGGGGGGGGGTGGCACCAGGGGGTTTGACACACGGGCAGGGCGGTCTGTAGTCTGTAGACTTTGTCTGCGCCTAATTGCACACACTGTCAGCATGTTGTGGACTTTAAAGGACAATATTTGGGAAGGGGAGCCTTCGGCCCACTTCCTCAATCACGGTCCACTCGCGTCGTTTACCTGTGCACATGGGTATTGACATGGACATCTTTGGCCAATGCCCCTCCCAATATTTGGATAATATGTGTCTCCATGATTCTTTTCCTATTGTGCGTGTAGCCATCAGTGGGCCCGTCCAGCCTAGATATTGGCCTACTACCAAGCAAGGGAGGAGCCATTGCATTCAATCAGTAGCTCACCTTGCCTAGTCAACAGGTCAATAATGAGGTTCATGCTCAGCAGTAGTTGGTTGGTGACGTCATGCATAGAACCCGGACGCACTGTGCACACTGCACGCACGCACTGTGCACACTGCACGCACGCACTGTGCACGCTGCACGCACGCATTGTGCACGCTGCACGCACACATCGTGCACGCTGCACGCACGCACCCACTGTGCACACTGCACGCACGCACTGTGCACACTGCACGCACGCACCCACTGTGCACACTGCAGGCACGCATCGTGCACGCTGCACGCAGGCACTGTGCACACTGCACGCACGCACTGTGCACACTGCATGCACGCACTGTGCACGCTGCACGCACCCACTGTGCACGCTGCACGCACGCACTGTACACGCTGCACGCACGCATTGTGCACACTGCACGCACGCATTGTGCACGCTGCACGCATTGTGCACAGTACACGCACTACCTGCTGACATCATAGATGCCAACAAGACATATAGTTGTGGTGCTCTTGCCTTCACACTTGCTGCATTATTTCCCAAGCTTGGGCCCAGCGTACGTGCTTCAGATCCCCCCTGAACCTATATTCCTGCTCCGTGTGGCTGCTCTACAAATATGCGGGTTTCATTCTGGGGGATGGGGGAGGGTACTTTAATGGATCCTCACCCGATAGAGCAAAACATTCAAGCTCTCAATGATGGGGAACATAATCTCAAACTGCACGCACCGTGTTCTATAATCAGGTGCGTTCCCTGCCTGGTGCAATGTATTGGTACGGCCATCCAGGGCTCATTTTGGGGCGATTCCACTGGCTGTGACGTCATGGGTTTCTCTTCTGCCTTCGCCACATACTCCAGCCAAATGGCCACGCTGCTCATTGCATACCTGACGTATCGGATCATGTTTTCTACGGTGCCAAAGTGGGAATACGTCGCGCTTGTGGGATTGGCCATCTTTGTGCTCTCTGGTCTGATTTCAATGCTCCCCCTCATTGGGGTGGAGTCTTTTTTTTTTTTGTAATACAAGTCCAAAGCCACAGCTGCAGTGTTCTCAGGAGGCCAGCCCAATATACATTGAGTCACCCACATCCCCAAGTCAAGGGTCAGCAGGTCGGCAGGCTGGAATCACGGCGGCGGCGGGACGATGCAAGGTAGTAATTTATGCTACAAAGTGGACATCACAGAAGTGGTCGCCCCGTACTCCATGCCCGGGGGCAGTGGCAGATAATCTGGGGGTACTGTCTGGGCGGGTTCCTGTCCTGAGCGGGTATCCCATCATACATGGAAAACACTGGTACATAGGGCGGGAGACAAGGGGGTCCGGTGGGGGGGAGGGGGGGTGGCAGTGGGCGACCAGGGCGCGGTGGGTCGCCCACAGGGGAAAGAAGAAAATGGCATTCCACTCGCATGGTGTAGGGGTGGGGGTCGGTGTACCATGGGAGGGCCAACCTGCCAACGGTTGGCGAAAAAATAGAGACACAGAGGGGGATTGAGGTGCACACAGGCGTGTTCACGGGTGGGGGGCAGTATTAAACACAACTGGCCGTTGTGTTGTGCAGGACGTGAAGGAGGGACAAGGTTGAAGAGACGGCGGGGCGTGGGCACCCCTGGGGTAACCGATGAGGCCAAACTGGCGAAACAGCATACTATCTCACCCAGACTCATGACCGTCCCAACAGAATTCCATGGCTCATCGACGTAGCAACCTCATCCAAGGCAACCCTGTTGCACCAAGGTCACTGTGTTGGGGGCAGCAAAATCAGCAGCGTCCATCTGACAATTCACCCAATGCGCCCTGGATTGGCAGATCGCAACGGTAAAAAATCAGCAACACGATTGAACCGCGCCAGATGGCGCCGGGGAGGTCAGGAAGCCACAACGTGCTTGTTCCAGCTAGCGAATGCAGGACACGAACCATGGGCAGACGGCCTGTTATATGCAAACTGAGCGCGACATAATCGTTGGACGGGGGAGCGACTCGGTGCCGCACGCCTGGTAGATCAGAGTAATCACGGTTGTCGAGGGAGGGCGCTGAAGGGGTATGCGGCACCGCTCTGAGGCACTAGCAATTGCAGTTCTGCCATCCATCGGCGTGTAGCTCTACAGACAGTGATTGCCCATCTGTGCGGCCAAGGCAGGTGAGCATGGTAATCAGTGAGGGCTTACACAACGGATCAATTGGTGGCAGCGCCAGTGAAAAGCCCCTAGAGGAATCGCCAGTATGTCAGGACGTCCTGAGGAGAGACAGGGGGCGTAGCTGAGTTAGTGGCATTCGCGTCGGCTATTAGAACAGCCCAGGGCAAAGTCCGCCACAGGTCGCAGCGTGACAGTCAGAAATTATATGCCAGCCTTGATGGCACGCATATGACAAACATGGGGGCAGTTATAACAAGGGGGTGGGCGAATCCCAATCGGCCGATACAAACACATTGGGGCGCTTAGACTTGGGTGGGATTGCTGAGGCCAGAGCAGCAGTGACAGAGTCCAGCACCCTGTCCTGGTATGAACCTATCTCTTTGCGGGCCGCACGGAAGCTCCCCAGCGTCCGAACCAAGTGGCGATACAAGCTGCGCGGGATAGCCAAACGACCAGCGATGCGCAGATCGTTGCGATGGGCCAAACGGCGCCAAGAGGCGACGCCTGCGCGGGGAACCCACGCCGACAGCCACGCCTGGACCACGGGGTGGCTCTCCGCACAGTGCGCCAGGTGCCCGTGCACGCTCAAGTTGTGAGAACATCGACAGTGCGAGCACGTGTGTGGCGGGGGCTTATCGGACCAGTAGGTCGCATAGTGTGCGTACCCTGAGCGACTCTGCAGACCAAAAAGCCATTTGTGCCACGCTAAGCGGCGGAATTTTAGTGGCCTCCATGACAACGGGTGGAAGTCTTGGTGGGTATGGCTTGGGGCCAAGTCGTGTGTCCAGACTTTGTGGGGGGGAACCATGGACTCGCCATGTCGAACAACGTCCCAGGGAGAAGAGGGCCCTGCAGGGGGGGGGGGGGAGGGCAGTGCCAAGACGCGCATACTGGTCAGAGGCCTCGTTGAGCTCATGGCCCACGTGTCCTTCAACCCACTCTGGCTGTTGCCCTTTTGCGGAGAGGGAGCGGCGGACCTTCTGTACCCAACCCGCTTGCCTGATCGGGCGCTTTTGGCCGAGCGCTGAAGCGATAGCACCCTGGCAATCCAGGCGAATTTTCTCTCCCTCCCCAGAAAAGTGAGACCCAAGTAGCATCCCCACCAACTCAGCTTTGTACGAGTTGGGTACCCCTGGGACCCTGCAGACAGCAATGCGACCACCTGGCATAATGGCAGCAGCCCCAGATGCGGGGGGAACTCCCAGCTTGCTGCTGTCAGTGTATGTGCACTCGGGGCGCAGCTTGGAGGGCAGAACGAACACGACAAGCCCAGCCACTGACATGACCGCTGTAGCCTCGCGCTGCAGTTTGCTGGCCTCCCAGCTGATAAACACAGGGGGGACCGTAGAGGTGGACGGGGGCCCCATTACGGTAAGTGCGGAGCAGAACATGGAGTAGGGGGTCATGGAGCAACGGGGGTGCAGAGAGAAGGCATGCAGAAACTGGTTCCGGTGCAGGAGATCCAGGACACGCGTTGGATGAGGGACCGGGAAGTATCCCGTGCCTAAACCTCGGGAGCGGTGGGTGTATAGTGTCTTCTTCGCCACAACCATGGGTAACCCGACGACACCGAAGACGAAACGCTCAAGTACCACACCAAGTTGCGTGGTCTGCTCAGCCGTCAGGGGGAGGCACTCGGACCTGTACAGCAGGCGGGGAAGGACCATGCTGTTGACCAGTAAGACCCGATCTAGCACCTGTATGGGATGGGAGTGCAATTCGTTCAGTTGAGCTTTCAGCTCGCTGGTGATGACAGTAATGGCGTGAGGAATATGTAGACGGGCTGGCAGTGGGTGTCCCAAATGCATCAGGCATGCTGTGCGGGTGAAGGGTCGGGGGACCTCGTCAGCCCACGGCGGCACATCGGCAGGGATAGGCAGCCAAATAGTATCGGGGTGCACCTGAAGGGCGTCAGGAGGGTGTAGGTATTTGGGCAGCACAGCCAAGGGCGGCGGGGAACCAGACATTGACAGTGACTCGCTTTTGGTAACGTTAAGTTGGCATCCTATCAAACTCAGCGCCAGCTGGACAAGAGAGACATGCGTTTGACTGGCAGTGCGGGGGGGCGGGGAGGAGATGTCGTCAACGTAAGCGGAGAAGACAACGCCATGGTGGGAGAGGTAACGCAGGGGGATGTCGAAGACCAATACAAACAGAAAACATGACATGGGACAGCCCTGTTCAACTCCATGGGAGGTACGAAACACTTCACCTTCAGCACCCCTGATAAATGTGGCACCCCTCTCAAGCACCAGGGAAAGAATACGCAGTAGCTTGAGTGGGGTGCCCATTCGGTCGAGGACCTGGTGGATTAGGTATTTCGGGGGGCTGTCAAACGCGTGATAAACATCAAATGCCAATATGGCCTCAACCGAGCCAAGTCTGTCCATGTCGTCCAGGAACGTGTGTGTGGCGTGCGCAGTGGAAGTGCCCTGACGACCACCGAACTGCCGGCAGTGTAGCTGAGGGGAGAGCAGAGGGTAGACCGCCTCGTGGACCCAGCGCATGAGCAATCGGTAGATGGAGTTACTCATGGCTATCGGTCTCCATAGATCAGGATCCTGCCACTGACCTTTGCCTTTGAAAAGGCAGAAGGTCTCCGAGATAAGCCAGTGTTCAGGCACTGACCCTTCGTCATAGCACCGGCAGATACACTGGTGCACGATAGAGAATACGGGGTCAGGCAGGGAGGCGATGAGGTATGGTGGGACACCATCTGGTCCTGGGGACTTACGGCGGGATGCCTTGGCCAGAGACCGTAGCTCTTTGACTGTAGGAGGGGGCAGGTCATCCAAACGGGGCCGGACATTGACCCAGTCTTGTGCCCGGGCAGACCAAGGGTTGTTCCTCTGCAGGATGCGCTGTATTTTGCGGGTAGGTGTTGGCATTGTAGACGGCGTGGGAGGTGTCAGTAGTGTGTGTTTTACCCGCCGGTAGAACAGCTTGGACCTGCGCTTTGCCTGCTTGGCAAGCTGACGCACTACATCGGACCAGTCAGTGACATCAATCTTGTTTTTTGGCACTTCTTTTTTTTCTTCGTTCACTTCGCGCATGGCTGACAACATTGATGTCACAAGGGTATCATAGACGGTTCCAGCCTGTCGGGCGTCCTGGGGGGCACAGAGTGACGCCGCTGTTCGAATCGGGTCACGTCCCTGCGGTTCCACATGGCACACCGCGGTTCAGGTACGTGGGGCGGGGCCCAAGGGATTGTATGTACGATGATAGGGTCGTGATCCTGGACACCGTACACCCGCGAAAAGTCAAGTACACCGGCGGCTTCAGACTGGTACAGGGCTACAAACATTGGGGTGGACTCTTATGTCAAGTACGATGGGTTCTGTTACATTGATTACCGAGATGTTACACACTGCGTCTTGTGGCTGCTGATCATGGTTCCATGTGTCTTCGGTGTCCTGCTCCTCTATGTTCAGATCTACAAGCGGAGTGGTTTGTCAAAGACAGTCCGCTTCGGTCTTCTCGGCTTTTGGTTTGTTTTCCTTTGCGGGTGGGTCCGTGGGATCCCCACCTGTTTACACATATGATGCGCCTGTTGCCTACCCAACGTACAGTGGTCCGCTGCCCACTCCTGCATACACACAGGTGTATTGAGCAGATGCCCAAACTGCATTTTGCCAGCAACTTATTTTGTCTTTTCTTAACGCAACAACCCAGGTGTCCATCCCACATCTCTGTTGCCTCTGCATGGCAGTGTGGTCTGCACAGGTCGGACCGAATGTTTCATCGAACCCATGCCGGCGCCTACGTGCACTTTTCTCGCATCTTGCCCAACGATGAAAAAAACCACAAAAAATGGCCGTTTTTTGCTCAAAAGTTGAGTTTTTTGGCCTCAGACAAGTGGTTGAAGACCATTTTCCTTCCAAAATCGGCCAAAAAAGGCAGTTTTTTGGTCAAAAATTGAATTTTTTTGCCTTCAGCCAAGCAGTTGAAGACCCCCCCCCCCTTTTTTGAGGGTGCTGGATGCGAAGAAGCAGGTTGTAGGCAGACACAGATCAGGAAAACACAATTTACAGCATCCATATGCACCAGAATGTCCCATTTTTCATGAAAAAAACGGCAAAAAATGGCCGCTTTTTGGTCAAAAATTGAGTTTTTTGGCTTCAGACAAGCAATTGCAAACCCCCCGCCCTATTTTGAGGGTGCTAGATGCAAAAAAACAGGTTCTAGAGAGAGACAGATCACGAAAACACAATTTACAGCATACATTTTTCATGAAAAAAACGGCCAAGAATGGCCGTTTTTGGTCAAAAATTGAGTTTTTCGGTCTCAGACAAGCATTTGAAGACCCCCCCCCCTATTTCGAGGGTGCTGGATGCGAAAGAGCAGTTTCTAGGCAGACACAGATCACGAAGACACAATTTACAGCATGTGTATGCACCAACATTTGTCATTTTTCATGAAAAAAAAAACGGCCAAGAATGGCCGTTTTTTGGTCAAAGATTGAGTTTTTTCGGCGCCAGACAAGCATTCGAAGACCCCCCCTCCCATTTTGAGGGTGCTGGATGCAAAAAAGCAGGTTGTTAGGGCACACAGACGACGAAAACACAATTTGCAGCATCTGTATGTACCAAAACTTCCCATTTTTCATGAAAAATTGGCCAAAAGTGGCCGTTTTTTGGTCAAAAATTGAACGTTTTTGGCCCCAGACAAGCAGTTGAAGACCCCCCCCCCCCCATTTTGAGGGTGCTGGATGCAAAGAAGCAGGATGTAGGCAGACACAGAGCAGAAAATCACAATTTACAGCATCCGTATGTACCAAATTTGGCCGTTTTTCATGAAAAATCGCAAAAAATGGCCGTTTTCCGGTCAGAAATTGAGTTCTTTTGGCGTCAGACAAGCAGTTGAAGACCCCCCCCCTCCATTTGAAGGGTGCTGGATACGAAAAAGCAGGTTGTAGAGGCATATATATCACGAAAACACAATTTACAGCATGCGTATGCACCAAAACTTGCCATTTTTCATGAAAAAGTGGCCAAAAATAGTTGTTTTTTGGCCAAAAATTGAGTTTTTTTAGCTTCATATAAGCAGTTGAAGACCCCCTCCCCCTATTCTGAGGGTGCTGGATGCTAACAAGCAGGTTGTAGGGGCACACAGATCACAAAAACGCAATTTACAGCATGCGTATGCACCAAAATTTGCCATTTTTCATGGAAAAAACGGCAAAAATGGCCGCTTTTTGGTGAAAAATTGTGTTTTTTGGCCTCAGCCAAGCAGTTGAAGACCTCCCCACCCCTATTTTGAGGTTGCTGGATGCAAAAAAGCATGTTGTATGGGGACACAGATTGCCCAAACACAATTTACAGCATGCTAAGTACTTAAAAGGGTGTTTTTTTTTCTGTTGCAGGTTTTGGGATTTTTGGACGTCATAAAATCCTATGTGTGTGCCCTGGAAGCTGGCGTCCCTGCACCACTGGGAGAAGCCCCAGACCATCAGCGAACTCCGGTCCTTCATGGGGTTCTGCAATTACTATTTGGGCTATGTTCGGATGTATGCAGAACTCTCGGGGCCGCTGCACAAGATGCTGCAGGTGGGGAAGTTCGATGGCCGGAAGGGGAGCAAGAAGAAGCTTGCCTTTACCCCTGAAGCCGAAGATGCGTTCAGCCGCCTGAAGGAGCGACTCCTGGGGCAGCTGGGGCTGTTCCTCGTTGACCCGAACAAGGGATTCGTGCTACGGACGGACGCCTCGGACTATGCTGTGGGGGCAGTCCTCGAGCAGATCCGGGACGACGGGTCGCATGTACCCGTGGCGGTTTGGAGCCGGATCCTGGCCGAGGGCCAACGCCGAACCTGGACCGCGAGGGAGAAGGAGACGTATGCCATTGTCTGTGCGCTCAGGAAGTGGTCTGGCCACATCGGATTGCAACCGGTGGTGGTTTGTACAGACCACAAGGAGCACGTTGACGCCCCCTCGGGACCGGCGGCAAGGAGGGCCCGATGGCATGAGACGTTCGTCAAGTTCGACCTCAGCCTCGTATACGTCCCCGGGAAGGACGACACTGTGGCGGATTGCCTCAGTAGATGGGCCTACCTCGCGGGCAAGGCTTGGATGGACATATCCAGCCATGGGGACGCCAAGGAGACTGTGGAGGCCAAGCGCATCATCGAGATGGAGAAGGCCATGGAGCAAGAGGGGGTCAAGTGCTTTGTGGTGATGGCAAACCGTACGGACCTGGCCAAGTTCTGGGGCGCCCGAGTCCAAGCTATTCGAGAGGAATCCCTCGAGCAATGGATGGTGGCCCCTGTAGAGCTAGTCAGGTCGGTGCTCACAGAGGACTGGTCGGATGACTATGCCGCATCCGATCACTGGAGCAAGTACTGGAATGCTGTGAGCGCCCCGTCGGACGACGAATGGCCCGAGGGCTTGACCGAGGATGGGGATAAGCTATTCCTCAAGGACAAGCTATTGGTCCCTGAGAACCGAATGGAGGAGCTCATGGACCACTGGCATAACGCCCAGGTCATGCATCCTGGTCGGGACAAGATGCAGCAGGACCTGGAGTGGCGTTTCAAGTTCCCACCGGGGTACTACGCCATCCTGGACAAAAACTGCAGCAACCGCGCCGTGTGTCGGGCCACGAAGAGCCCCAATCACTCCACAGCGGGCAACCCGGTGTATACGGCTATACCGGAGGTCCCCATGCGGTCCGTGGCCATGGATGCGTTCGCCATGCCGGAGGTCACCGTGGGAGGAGAGACCTATGATTGTGTCATCCTGGCGGTGGACAGGCACAGCGGGTATATCGTGGCAGTCCCGGGCAAGAAGTCCAAGAAGAAGGACAAGAAAGACAAGCATGAAGTGGGTCTGCAGGCCAAGACCATCGCCAACGCCATGATCAGGCATTGGCTGACAATTTTGGACGTCCCAGCTGTCATCTGCAGCGATCGGGGCAGTCAATTCGTGGGGACGTGGTTCAAGACAATGTGCAAGCACATGGGGATTCGGCACGCCAAGACCGTGGCGTACCACAGCTGGTCGAATGGCCGGGCTGAGGTGGCCGGGCGGCAGATGTTCGAGAAGTTCCGCCAGCTGCACATTGACGAACCGGGCCGGAACTGGTATAATTCGCTGTGGAGAGTACTCCAGGCGTACCATGACGTTCCGGTGCCACTGGACTGTCGCCCCATCGTATCATGTTCCTACAGGATCGAGTGTCACGAACTCTCCCGTGGTTGAACCATGGCAAAGTGGCCCCGGATGCGAACGCTATGATGGCTGAGGCGGACGACACGGCGGCCAAGGTGTGCAAGGCACTTCAGGACGAGCATGTGGAGAGGGCCAAGTACTTCAAGCAGGGAAAAGTCCAGAAATATGCTCTCCAAGAAACCGTATGGGTGGAGCGCCACCACAAGGATGTCCTGTCCAGGCATCGGCAGGCATCTTGGTATGTGCCGGGGGTAATCGTGCGGAAGGTCGGGCAGGATGCGTATGCGGTTCGTGTCGGGGATAACAAGATCCTGGACCGCGACCATACCCAGCTTCGTCCCCGAGCACCAGACCCCAGCGGACGTCCCGTCACCTTCGAGTTCACGGCCGGCGATGTGGACTCGGACGACGAGGGTGGGGACGACGACTTCACCGCCGAGAGGATCCTGGCGGACAAGCCGGACCCGGGGACGCCTGGGGGGAGGCTTTACAAAGTCCGTTGGAAGGGATTCGTTGGAGCCTCCGAGCAGCTTTGTGCCGAGGTACACCACGGTCTGGATGGACTATCTGAAGAAAAAGAACATTTCTTTGGATGTCAAGGAGGTGTTGGTCCATTTGGTGGTTGCAGTAGCACCGTAAGGGATCCCCCTTGGCATTTTTGTTTGTTTTTGTGCTTGGGAGACGGGTGAGGGCGTTCATCCGGGGATTTCTGGGCCTTGATTGGCCATATACCCCGTTCACTCGATCTCCACATATATATTTCATTGTGGTATACTTTTTTAGGTCGGCCGACGACGTTTTTCTATCTTTGATCCCCTTGGTCCATGATGTAGATCAAGAGGAGACCGGATATGGCGTAGGGCACCAATTATGAGTGTCCTCACCCCTCCCTTGGGGCATGGGGGACGCCTACGACGTGTGTGGGGCCTCCATGTGTCCTTGGGACATGGGGGGGGGGGTGTGGAGCCCATTGGGGTCCTCCCGTCCTCTCTTCAATGACTTCCGAGCGGATACAACGCTCTGAGAAGGGGGGTGAAGCCGGTTCGGACCCCCGTGGCCATCTTTGGGTCACTTGGGGTGTGTATCTATGTGCCGGCAAGCCGCCATTGGCTGATATCATACTCTCCCATCCACCTGGCCTAACCCCATGTGATAGTTTGATAGGTTTGGCCATTCCGGCTATGAGCGGCCATATTCAGTACGAGGCGCCGCCAGCTGAGATTTATATATCAGAATATCAGGAATCAACAGGGTTTTTTATCATAATGTTTCCGTAATTTTTCCGCCTTCCGTTCTGATTGTCAATGTATCGGTGACTGTCAGTTGGCTCGCGATTTTGCGGCAACCGATTGGTTAACTGTCATTTACAGATATTTTGGCCGAAACCCCGATGAAGGGTCAGATTTCATCAGTAAAGTGTTCGTTGCTTCCGCAATTTTCAGGTTCTACACTCGCAAAATTAATCTGATTTTTCAGACTTTCAGAATGGGATTTTCGACTTTGACATCGCCGCACTCGATATGATGAATCTTGAGTGGTCATACATTCTTCCCCGATCACGAATCAATCTTCCTTTTGTTGTGCCCTTCATTTTACTTGGAGATATAGTCGAAACAAAAGTGATTCGTGAGACCACTTTGGAGAATCATATCTCCGGCTCACGGCGGTGAAAATCAATTTTGGAAATTGGGTTGGAACCGCCTCGGTCTCACCTTCATTCAGGAAGCATCAAACGCCTTTGGTGTGTACACATGCCCGGTATAGCAAGGGATAATGATCAAGAGGGTAGAAAGTGATATATATCTCTTGGACCGTGCAACCGAATATTTTAATGCGACTTTCGAGTGTACTGCATGAGTGTTTGGGTTGCATAGATACTCTCTTTGAATTCCTACGTATTTTTAACGTGAAGTTATGTCCATGGAGGGGCACGGCATACCATGGTGGGAGCCACTTTTTGAGGGTATGTATTATATCCATAGTATGTGCTTCGATATGCTCACGCCTATGTCATATTGAAAGTGCTGCCCTGGGTCGTTGATGGTGCCGGAGGGCTCGGGGCCGGCAAGACCAGTGGGGCAGGCACGCGAGGAGTCGACCTGAACGTTGTTATTGGGGGTAGAACCGGAGACTCGAACACCCACGGAGGCAAGAGCAGCAACAACTGAGGCAAGATCCATGTTGAGTGTTGTCCGGCAGAAAATCCCAGTCTATGAAGAAAATTGATGCGAATTATTCTAAATACATGTGAGTGTCCAAAACTGTCTGAAAAGATTTAAATAATCCAATTATGTAAAAATGTTTGGCCGATCTGGCCCGCGAGCGCGCGTCAGCGGCAAATGGCGATTCCAGCTAAAATAGCGGAACGCGGCGGATTTACGGGAAATGGACCGCGGAATCAAATCCGGCATATCAGAAATATATAGGAAATATCCTGAGACTGAGCTGCGAGGCGGCGATTCCGCCGAAGCAAAGAAAATGACCAAAATGTAGCCAATCTGGGCAGAATGTCTGAAAATCTGAGCAGATGGGGCTAGCCGCACTTACACTCCCCCTCCAAAAACACACTGGGGTGTGTCGCTACGTCAACGAAGAACGTAGTGCGGGTAAGTCCCAGAAAAAAATAGAAATGTAGCCTCGATGGGGCGAAATCTGCTTGATCTGACCTGATTTGGACTGAATTGGCACTGAATCAGGCTGGATGAACCTGAAATGAGACAGAATGAGAAGTGACGAATAGTCCTCCGTGCAGTAAAACATTAGGTCAAGGGCTAAAAAGCATGTAAACGTATCGAGAATCGATACCAAACCATGCATTGGTTGAGAATGAGGTAGCTTATTGGTGGATTGAGTGGGGGGATCAATAATTGGAGTGACATCTCAGCGCTCTGGCACAGTTTCGCTGTCGCGGGCACGCTACGGTGTCCTCGCCGAACTCTACATCGTGTTACTCCCGCTTTTCTCGTTCTGAAAAGTGCAGCATGTGCTTCAGATGTGGCGCATCTGGTGGATGATCACAAGATTCAGCAAATTTGAGAGTTAATTTGGGCAGAGATGAAGGAGATTAAACAATCATAGAGAGGTAAAACAATTACAAGTGTTGTCTACAGACCCTATGTGCACAGAAGATCATAAGCGTCAACGAAGTTAGGCAAAGCCGTCGACAGATCTTCGAGGAATGAGAAGAGATGACAAGGAAATCAATCTGAATTGTCCTAAAATCAGCAAATTCCCTGAGATGAAGGTGAAATGAAGCGGAATGTCTACAACTGAAACTACTAACACCTTCGTTTAGACTAAAGTTAATATATATTGTCGTTTATTCAGCTCAATTGTGCTTTCCGGCACGTTGGTTCGCGAGCATCTAACAGATTCTATGAAAATGTGGATCATGTGATGATGCATCATGATGGGACATGCTGGCCCTGGATCCTTGGCATGTAACGCGCCGAAGGTTCGCTGAAGGCGCTTTACTGACAGTATATGGCTGAGAGACACCGAATTTACAGTGGCGGCGGTGTCAATCGACTTGGACAAGGCCAATCTCTCCAATGAGTCCCACAAGACACTTGGATTCACCATTTTCGACAGTTTCAGGTCGGATTGAGCTCACATTGGCGTGTGCCAAAAAATACAACGAAGCTTACGGACTTCAGAGGTTGCTTTTAGAAGTCCCTAGAGCTCCTATCTGAAGGTTGTCTGAACAATTGACGTCTGGGTTTCGTACAACAGTGGCAGAATGATGGACAAACCTGAGAAATTCAAGGTAAATTTGAGGATCCTGGATCTGAATCTGGACTTTGGCGTTAGCATCACAGCAAATGAAGGTACGATCTGAGTTCCTGGCGTCGCATCTGGTGCAGCCAGTACTACAGGGGGTGCCTGTAGGGGTGAATGTCGCTGCGCAGCGTTTTTACTATGTACATTTGCTTCCATCTGCACGAGTAGCCAAATTCCAAAGATGCACAGACCAACAGAGACAAGATTACCCCGAATCTGCCTGAATTAAGCCTGAGTTTGGTTTTTTCTGAACACGGCAGCACACTCCGTGGCTTTCGGCTTTCGACTTTCGATACGCTACCGAACGGAGACCAAGAAAAAAGTGATGGATTGACGTCAAATTATCAAACATTCGCAGTTTTCCACATCATGACATAAACAGAATGAATGAACAGTGGATTGAGCAGAATGTGGTAGGATGGCTTCCTCAATTCGGCCAAGCACGAATACATGTGACCACCAACCTGTCTGGCCTGGCCCTCGTACGGCTTGGGCGCTGCAAATCAGCGGCCGAACTTGAAGCTTGGTCCTCATTTGGCTCCTGGGCTGGCCTGACCACAGGAGGGGGGATCGACGGATCAGCCCTGGAATGTGGCTGCTGAGGGCCGTAAAAGGCTGGATCTCGATTCACCACAGGTCGTTTTCCGTCGCTCTCCACTTGTCTGTCTGGTTTCGACAAACAATCTGTCAGGAGTACTCCAGTTTCGGGGTGCTTCTTGAGGAAGTCGATGAACCCCTTGGTGTACCCATGGACAAAAGATTGGGCTGGTTCCCAGTTGTTGTGACTGGAATCAAAGCCCCTCCACTCACACAGAAATTCCCATTCGCCCTTAGCATCACGTCTTGCTTCAACAATCCTCTTGAGTTCGTACTTTCCCCCTTCGATGACCCGATCAGACAAATGTTTCGCAGTCCAAAAAAGGGGTTTAACCCGATCCTTGGGGGAGGGGATCTCTCTCTTGAGGCGATCGCCCGAAACGTCAATTTCCCTGCTGACATCCACACGAATCCTCCACCTGTTCTCACCAAGACGCGCTGTAACAGCGAATGGCCCCTCCCACAAGGGAAGAAGCTTGTCATCTCCGTCCAGGGTGGTTTCGGATTTTCGAAGCCAAACTCGATCATCAACTTCAAAATTGTGGGGGTTTTTTCGGCCTTGATTCTGGACCCAAAGCCAGTCAGCTTGATGCTTCTCGATTAATTTCGACACAGTTTTATCTGCTCGTTGGACTTCGTCCAAAAACAGCGAAGCATCTTTACAGGGGCGAGGATTATTCAACGGCATGTTCCACCAACACTTCTTTCGTCCAAAGACAATTTCATTTGGAGAAAGGCCATGATACAAAGGCGTGTTGTGGTAACGGCGAAGCAATGCGAAGAGAACTTCAAGCCAGTGGAAATACTTTTCACTCGCGAGCTCCTTACGAAGCATATTTATAACAGAGCGGCCGGCTCTTTCGCCAGGCAACGCTCGATGCGAGTGGATTTCACACCTGAGGTGGTGGATTCCAAGGCGAGCACACAATTCTCTCCACCATTCGGAGGTGTACTCTTTGCCTGAATCCGTCACCACCTCGGATGGGACGTCCCAGCCTCCCATCCAGGTCTGCGCGCACCATTTGGCGGCAGCCTTGCCAGTCATCGACTCGATGTTGCAAGGCAACACCTGCATGTAGCCGGAATGACGGCACTGAATAAGGAGCACACCATTGACTTTTTTGTCAGTCCAATGGCACTCTTCGTCATCGAGTTCACCGAGATAGAAGAAATCACTGGTGACTCTGTTAAAGAGGCGCTCCGGAATAGGATGAGGCCTCAGATGGCCGTGCTTCTTCGCGCTGGGGGGCGTCGAGACAGCACATTGGGCACATCCGGCGGCTACTTTCATGCAGTGAGTATATAGCCGTGAGCTAAACAACCTATGTTTAATCATCGACCACAGTCGACGGCCATGTGCGTGGGGGGACTCCCATTTGTGCCACCAGTTTAACACTCGGGGGGCTAGGGCGTCTGGCACACACAATTTACCCTCCATCCACAGCTTCCCCCCATCCAACGAATACTCAGGAAAAATCCCATCCTTGTGAGCATCTTTGGATTTGAGATTTCCAAAGACCTCTTTAAACATGGGATCCTGCAGGTAATCGGACGTCCAGTCACGGATTATCAGGGAATCTTTAGGCAGGGGTGGAATTTTGGCCGGATCTCGACGCTTAATGCCCTGGATCAACCGAAATCGACTTACTTGTCGGGTATAGTCAAACCGTTTCACACTCCCTGAGGAGGGATCGGTGACTTTTTCCACGACTTTCAGTGTTTTGGTGCAGATCTCATGAGCATGCGCCGGATCTGAGATGGCCGTGATGTCGTGACACGGCAATGCGTGCTGTTTAACAGCGCACTGCATGCATGCACGTCGAATGAGTTTCTTTTCTTCCTGATCCCATTCGATGATGACATGGCGGTCCTGCTCCGTACCATGGATGTTGGTACTTTGCAGCCCCTCTGAGGCGGGGTAAGCCCATCGGCTCAGAGCATCCGCTACCGTGTTGTGTTTTCCAGGCACATACGACACATGGAGGTCAAACAGAGAGAGAAATTCGTGCCATCTGGCCCGTCGACCAGCTGGGCTCGCGACAGTATCAATGTGTTCAGTGGCCCAATACTCCAGAGATCGATGATCCGTCAGGACCTCGACTCGATTGGTGCCAACCCACGATTGGTACTTTTTTAGAGCGCAGATTATGGCGTACGTTTCTTGCTCACGCGGCGACCATTGCATCTGGCGTGGGGCTAGCTTCCGACACCAAAATGCAAGAGAGTAATGATCGCCGGTGGCTTCATCAACCTGTTCAAGGACAGCTCCGATCGCGTACCTAGAAGCGTTGGTTCTAATGTAGAAGGGTCGGTCAAATTGGGGCACATGCAACGTGGCGACTTCACAGAGGGCCGCCTTCAAGTGATGGAAGGCCTCCTCGCACTCGTCAGTCCACTTGACACGAACCTTTGAACCTGCCTTGCCCGCATCTCTCCCTACCTTCAATAATTCAGTGAGGGGGGCAGCAAATTTGGCATAATTCGGCACAAAAGTGTGGTAAAAATTGCAACAACCCAGGAATCCTCTCAACTCCGTGATCGTCTCAGGGCGCTTCCACTTCTGAATAGCGACGAGCTTCCCTGGACTGGGTCGTCGGGTGCCATTCTCTAGGAGAGAACCACAAAATTCGACTGATTTTAAAAATAATTTCCCCTTCTTTGGCCCACAAATCAGCTGATTGGCGTCAAGAATGTCCAAAACTTGGTTCAGCTGCTTCTCATGTAGGGCCACCAGCTCGGCTTCGGTCAGTCCCTCCCCTTCCGTCGCGATGATTATGTCATCTATGTACACGCTCACGAAGGCACGAAGCTCAGGATGAGCTGAAAAAAGCACATCTTCCATCATTCTTTGAAAAAACGAGGGGGCGTTCTTCAGGCCCATGGGCATGACCGTCCATTGGACTGGGCCACATGGCGTGCACATACAGGTGAGAGGTCGGCTGTCCTTCCTCAACGGCATTTGGTGAAAGCCGTGACGGAGATCCAGCACAGAAAACAAACGACCTCTTGCCCTCTTGGCGATTTCCTCCTCAATGAGGGGCAGGGGGTGTGAATCCGCCTTGGTTTCGGCGTTGAGATTGCGAAAATCAACAACCATTCGCCAACCATCAATAGTGTTCTGGTCTGCAGGCGGTGGCTTCGGGACTGTGAAGGGTGCACAGCACCATTCGCTGGTCATACAACCCTCAAGCCAACCAAATTCCCTGAGATTTCTCTCGATGATTTTTCTGAGTATCTCATGTTTGTGTCCATGATTTTCATAAGGGCGCTGTTTTTTTGCCTTGTACCCTTCACGAAGCTCGATGAAGGCTTCACCGAACTGTCCACGGACAGGGGGGTCCTTGATCAACTTCCCTGAAAGGGTTGTGTCCTTCCGTTCCTCAAAAATCTTTTCTCTTGACTTGGAACACAATTCAGTGTCCACCTGATCACCAGGAATTACTGTCGAAAAAACTTTGGCGACTTCTTCGGCTTTGGCAGGAAGAATCTTCTTACGGATGTCCCTAAACAGGTCCATATCAACTGCCTCTTGAAGATAGGTGGGTCGTGTGTCGAAATCCCAGAGATTCTCTTCGTGATCCAGCTCCTCGAAAGGATCCATGAAAGCTTCCACAGGGGGTTTTTCATAAAAAACTCTGAATTTGCGGCGCGATTTGGAATTTTTGTTCGCCCGTGCACTGAAGATTCTTTTCGATGTCGATCGTATTGGGGAAGAGGGAGACGAGGCGGATCCATTGGACGTTGAATCACCTTGGGTATCTGACGGAAAAAAATCAGAAAAAATAGATTCATCATCAGTACCACGCTCAACCTCAGATTCAGACCCAACACAAGAATCAGTACCAGAATCAGCAGAATTAGAGTCAGAAAGCTTTCCATCCACCAGGAATGCAAGCGAACTCCAGGACCGCTGTGGCAGGGGACCTGTGTCGTCCCTGGCATACAGCTTAATCTTCCTGGGAAGTTCGATGTAATCTACACAAATGTCTTGTAATTCCTGAAACCAAGGCTTGTCGTCCCACAAGGGCACAACTAAAATTGCCTGGGTTTTATCTTGCTTGATTTTGTGGATGACCTGCTGGATTAAGTGAAACAGAGGCTTAATCCACAACTTCTTGTCCCATTTATGGGTCCAAGCGTCGCTAAAGTGCTTGTCAAAGCGCTTGTTCATACGGTTAGCAAAGGCATCATACTGGGGCCAAAAGGAATGGTGTTCATGAAAATATTCACAAATTGCATCGCGCCATTTGTCGACAACTCTGTAGGATGAAGAGTGCCAGCGCGAAGGGCGTCGTGGCTGGGAGTCCCTACGAAGACATTCTAACTCCTGGGAGTAATCAGCACTCCCATTCACCTCTGCAATGGTGACATCTTCACCAAATTTTGGTGTCACCTTTTGCTTCAAAAATTCTTCTGCACTTTTAAACCCTGCGTGCAAAAAACGAAATTCAGGACGCTCCAAAGGACCTGACTCCAGCAAAAAACAACGACGATGACCTACGGGCGCTACCCTGTTCTTGCGAAGCCAAGGATGGCCCAAATAAAGGTCATACTTTATGTCGGCACGATAGAAGTAGTCATCCTTAAGGACAACTTCTTCCACATTTTGCTCTTCCCAAAGGTCTTGAGCGACCAAATGAGTTGATATATAACAACCGCGTTGCCCACCTGCGAGAGAATGTCCAGAAACTCCCTCGAGGGTAACAGGATGAGGCGACTCAAACACGCAGTCGTCGGGTAAGAATGAATTGGATTGGAGATTTACCTCTGATCCATTGTCACACAAACAAGTGGCGAGGTGGAAATTTCCCTTGCAATCAGAGACCCACAGCTTTGTGACAAACTGACGGGCCCTGTGCTTGGACTGTACACCAACCTCGTCCACTACAACAGAAGGATCCGCTGCCGGATCCAGGGGAGAGGAGACAAGCGACCCTACATCAAGTAATGGTCGATCAGGAATCTGGGGATCATGCCTGAAATCGCCTGGGGAGGGGCAATTTTCGTGGCTCCCCTAGGCGTTCTGACCTCCAGCGGCTGCGTTAACATTGTGAACACAGCCTGATTCGTCGATCCACTCATCTTGGAACGGATCATCTGCTGGATTCAGGGCATTTTCGACATAATCTCGATCCGCATCGGACACCTGATCTGCACCTGAGACCTGATCCACACGATGGTTGCCCTTTCCACGTCCACGGCCACGGCCGCCGGATGATGGGCCACCACCGTCGCCACGCCCTCTGCCCTTACCAGAGAAAGGGGTTCCTGAAGGATTTCCCTTACCTTTACCCTGTGATCCTGGAGCATTTCCTTTGTTTGTACCGGATTGAGGGGTTTGGCCTGGATTTCGATTTCCGCCTCCGGCGTTGCCATTAGGACCTGTCTGGGCGTTCGGCTGCCCACCGGAGCCAGATGGAGTCCGATTTCCTTTGCCTTGGGACCCGCCAGGGCCTCCGGTATTTTTGTTTCCACCGGAGGGGGTCGGATTACCCTTTCCCCCCTTTGCACCATGCACCTGTCTGTCATTCCTGTCTGAATTCTGCGAATTACTGACATTTTCACCAATCACCTTGTGATCGTAAGCAGACCATCGGTGATTACCAGTAGAATGCGTCTTAGCTCGGTTCGCAGAACCTAAAAGAAGGCAGATGCTACAATGATCCTGAACATTCCGGGTGTCATTCAACTTTTTGTTGCCCTTTTGGGCCCCATTTTGGGTGTTTTGCTGGGTATTCTTGTTTCCCCCAAGACCCTCATGAAAATTTTGATTGGCGGCGTCAGCGAGCCGCTCAACCTCTTCCCACAGTTCCTGCGGGGTGAACGAAAACACCCAGTTCCTGGCCTTCAGGCGATGGCCATGGAAACTTACTCCCCTGTTGAGGACTTGGACAAACAAGTCCCGATCCTCGTGTTCATTAAATTTGATTTTCCACGTGTTTTCAGTGAATTTCACCTTGGTAAACGACGTGGGGGAGCACTTTTGAAGTGCCTCCCTGACTGTAAACCGGTTGGCCGAGGCATCGAAGCCATCGACCTCCGCCCACCAGGTCTTGACCTTTTCTTCGGACTGTTTATTCCGAAGGGTGGCGGCGGTTTCTGAGGGGATCTTGTCAAAAATCAGACTTTTCAGCTCGGCACTAGAAAATTTTTCGCCTGAATGTTCAGATTCTTCTACGAGATTCCAGAAGTGCTGTCTCTTGTCTTGCACTTCGTGCAAGATTAATCGCGAGAAAGAAGGAAAATTCTTCAACATCTGGTGGTAATGGTCCTCTGGCAGCCGGGATCCACGTACCTCCAGCTGTTCCCACACCTCATCAAAGGTAAGGGGGGAACTTGAATCCTCACGATCACTCCAGGTCCGGAGCCAAGTGTTGGCCGGCGCTCCCTCAAGGCAGTCCAAGAGGGCCATCAGGAACTGATCATCTTGGAGCTTTTGAGTCTTAACCCACAGTTTAAATTCCCGTTGGAACTGAGGCCAACGTCTGGGGTTTCCATTATACTTCGGTTGCTTGGCAACCTGACGAAGTCGCAATGAAGTAGGATTTAGAAGTGAATCCAGCCCAACACCGGCCGTAATGGCAGACACCTTGGCGGCATCATTAGCCACACCAGCTCCGGCGAGGGTCTGGGCGAGCAACATCTGGGCTATTGCATTGGAATCAACAGCAGGAAGGGCAGTACGGGAGGCAGTTCGCTTGGCATTCTGAGCCTCAGTCCTAGCCTTCGCCGACCTACTCTGAGATCGAGAGATTGTAACCCTTTCCTTTAGCTTAGTCCTGCTGATCCTGGCATCGGTGGTCTTAGAGTCCACCAAAGGAGCAATCGAAAAAATTTCTGTCGCCTCCTCCGACGGTTCTGTTGTTTGTTCCACCGATGATGCGCCCTCAGACCGCATGTGTGTCTTGAAAAGATCTTTAATTCCCAGCGTCTGAATGATGAGTTGCATTTGATCTTTGAGCAATTGGAGCTCAGTATCTCGCTGTAATCTGCAAGAGCAGTCGGCAGGACAGTACATACCGTGTCCTGAAGGGCCTGAGCAGGCTGTCGGACCGCTAATCTCAGTGGTTCGCAGCCAGGAGTCCACTTGGGGAGCTCCTTCAGCCCTAATTTCCAGGCTTGCCTGCCTGGCTGCCTCTAGAATTCCTTCCTCAACCGCGGCGGCTAGATCGTCGCGGATGGAAACAGAGGGATGAGGGGCGGAGGGCCCGGCAACAGGTGCCTTGGTCTTCTCCTTCGGGAAGGGGCTTGCCTCCCAGATCTGCAAAAAAATGGCCAAAGATTCATCTTCTTGAGAACACCACCACATCCTGGTATTAATTTCTTCTTGAAGGAGGAAAAAATATTCAAATAAAAAATCAGAGGCGATTCTTTCTTGACCTATCAGCTTAGACGTGGCTAATAGACAAAGGGCCTCAAGCGCCTCAAGGTTACGGGTCACTTCTGAAGACAAATGGTTGTCCCATTGTGCCCAATTGGCTGGTCGATTATAGGTAGGTACCTCACCTGGACCACCCATCTCAATGCCGTCAATGTCGGCGTCGATGGTCTCAAAATGTGGACATTGGTAAGGAGTATTAGTACCTGCCAGGTCCGTAAGCTCCACCGGAGCGTTGCCATCGGCGTAGGCTGGGAGATTCCAGCTGCTTGATGGCCAATTTCGACTGGGATCTTCATTGTAATCTGGGCCTCCACAGCTGCTGATTTGTGCCCTTCTTGGGCAATTTGGGCTTGCGCAAGGCATTCCTCTCAAGGCCTCGTTCGCACAGCACCACGGCAGCGTAATCGTTACGTCTCCGGAGGTGGCGGAGTCTACGAGGCCGTACTGGGGAGCTAGCTGTGGTTGGGACACCAGAGGAACAACATTCAGGTAGCCTCTGCTACCATGAAAGTGCTGCCCTGGGTCGTTGATGGTGCCGGAGGGCTCGGGGCCGGCAAGACCAGTGGGGCAGGCACGCGAGGAGTCGACCTGAACGTTGTTATTGGGGGTAGAACCGGAGACTCGAACACCCACGGAGGCAAGAGCAGCAACAACTGAGGCAAGATCCATGTTGAGTGTTGTCCGGCAGAAAATCCCAGTCTATGAAGAAAATTGATGCGAATTATTCTAAATACATCTGAGTGTCCAAAACTGTCTGAAAAGATTTAAATAATCCAATTATGTAAAAATGTTTGGCCGATCTGGCCCGCGAGCGCGCGTCAGCGGCAAATGGCGATTCGAGCTAAAATAGCGGAACGCGGCGGATTTACGGGAAATGGACCGCGGAATCAAATCCGGCATATCAGAAATATATAGGAAATATCCTGAGACTGAGCTGCGAGGCGGCGATTCCGCCGAAGCAAAGAAAATGACCAAAATGTAGCCAATCTGGGCAGAATGTCTGAAAATCTGAGCAGATGGGGCTAGCCGCACTTACACATATATATCCATTTGTAGGAAGATATATGGAGTCATACGAGGCAAGGGCTTCGCCCATGTCCTAATGGTGAGCTCCATAGCGCTAGACTAAGTCTACCGCTCATATAGTGCATGTGGGAGGGCTTACAGAGCAACCCACAAGCGCCACTACCAATTTTCCCATTTTCATGGTGCGTGTTGGCAGGAGGTTCGAAGGTGTCCCTATGCGTCCATGTGGGGATCCAAGGAGGGGGATTGTTGGCAAATGGTCCCTAGCAATTGTGTTTTGAATCATATGTTGATACCATGGGTGAGCGAAGTTGTATACTATTGTAATTATCTTGAATTTCGCATTAGTTGCATGTTTTCGACCTCATTTTATGCTCATGTTTGTGTTTTATTTGCTCAACTGGTCGGCTAACAGTAAAGTGCCTAGAGATCTGTGAACTATGGTATGTTGCTTATATGCTGGCATATGCTTCGGTGTTGTACCTCACCATCTGCCGGATCACGTTGTTACTTTGGCGTGGCACACGAGGCCTCACAAAATCGGGTCTCAAATTCATCAGTCGACTTGTGAAGCATGTCATGTATATAACCGAAGTGATTCGGAGCCAACGATGGGATATTCTTGGGCATGAGCCTTTGGTCTATATCAGCCTTGTATATTACTATCCGGTTTGACACATGCATGGAGCATTTGAATATTTGCCAGATGCATTTTTGAGTATATAAGTAAATTTTGGGCATTATGGTGTGATTTGCCCGATTTTGCTAGGTTATGAGGTCATCTTCATGGGGCAGTTCTCCAAGCCCAATCGACTCCAAGTCCAACCAAGGTTATGTCAGGGTAGGGAAGGGTCCTGAGTGCTACCCTAGGCCATGACACGCCATCCCCCCTTTTGGGCTAGGATATATAGGCTTGGGAGTGAACACATTTTTGGGGTTTATGTAGTGATCTTTGACCCCTGGCATTTAGCCATCTTATTTGACTGGGTTCAGGGCATCATGTTGGTGAGTCAAGGGAAGGTCCTGAGTCCAGGGATTGAGGGGTCTATGGCTGTGATTGTTTACGTTTCCATCTTTCCCCCACTTTGCTTGATATGTGTTCATATGCCAATTTCAGGGCTTTCCTCTCTGGTGCAATTCTTATACATGCCCGCCACCGTGAGACAACCGGTGTGCTGAACGGAAGCCCGCAGTGTGGATTTGGATTGTGGATTGGGTTATTGCTGTATTTGTGGGATCTGGTTGCTGTTCAGGGTTGAAGGAGGAGTGTATTTTCTATATTTTTGGATTTTGAACCCTGGATTTTGAGAATTGCAATCACTGATCAGGAGCAAGTCAGCAGGGGTGACAGGCGGAAGGGGCACAGCAGGGGCCGGTCCTGGGAGGGACCTTCTTTAGGTGGACCGCCAGAGAGGAGGAGTGTTTCCAGGAGTTGAATAAGAAAATTGCCTCCTCCAACTGCCCGGGAGTACCCCGCCCTAAGGGCGAGATAGTTCTGATCATTGATGCCAGTGATGTAGGGGGGGGCTGGAACGATGTACCAATGGCAGGAGCTTAACCCAGCTGAACTAACCCACTGCCATTATCGTACTAGTGGACTGAACCGTGATGGTTCCTTGGAACATGACTATCCTACCGGTGAGTGGCGGCTGGTGCCACTGGGACACTGGAATTGGAAATGGAACCAAGCGAGTTCCAATTACAGCACCTATGACCAGGAACTCCTGGCCGGTATGTTGGTGCTTTCGTCACAATCCCGACTCCTGGGATCTAACCCTATTGACTGGTTTTGTGACCAGGAACCTGTGAAGTCTTTTCAGAAGGGCCCACCACCAGAGAAAGCAAAACTAAAGAGGTGGTGGACTTACCTGAGCCAGTTCAGGCTGACAGTTCATCATATCCCCGGTATAAAAAATGAACTGTCTGATTATATATCGCGCAATAACTTCGATGCGCTTATAGGTGAGTGCTCTGAGGCACTCGCCAAAGAGGCTTTCCAGCGTATGGATGTCCAATTTGACCTGTCCATGCGCACTTCTGGAATCCTGGAGGGTTGGAGTCTAACGGACTATCAATCAGAGTATAAAGAAATTCTCCAAACCCTCAGCACTGGTCTCGAGCCGCGTGTCCTTGACGGGCACCAGTGGTATAAAAACAACCAGTACCTCTTCTACGAGGACCGTATTCTTGTGAAGCGGTACCCAGAACCCCATGGCTAGGTTAGGGCATACAACCGGTCTCCGGTCCACTAACCCCATGTACGGAAGGGAAGACCGGTCTCCGGTCCACTAACCCCATGTACGGAAGGCGCCCGTTGACGCCCGGTGCGAGCCCGGCGGGAGCGTGTTCCGTGCCGTAAAGCCCCGCATCGGCAACCGATGCACCGCCAGCGGAGATTTATATATCAGAACATCAAGAAATCAACAGGGTTTTATTTTCATATTGTTTCCTTCAATTTTTACGCTTCCGTTCTGATATTCACTGTTTTGACTGCTGGCGGTTGGATCGCGACTTTATCGTAACCGCCAGTTTAACTGTTTATAATGGAAATTTTAACGCTATCCGTGACGAAGGCTCTAAAGTCTTCAGGAATTGCGTTGATGCATCCGCAATTTTCACATTCTACACTCGCAACCTTAATCCGAATTTTTCAGGATGTCGAAATCCGATTTTCGACTTCGACATCCCCGCACTTGATTTGACCTCTTTCAAGTGGACCTACGTGCTTCCCTATGCACGAATCAACTTTCCTTTCATCCTGCCCTCCATTTGTCTTAAAGATATGGGCAAAACAAAGTTGATTCGTGAGGCCACTTGTGAAGGTCATATCTCGTGTTGCTTGCGAGGAATGACAACAATGAAACGCGGGATGTATTCACAATACTCCCGACGTAATTTAGGAAGCATCATATGCCTTGCGTCTCCACACGTGCGCGCTAGTGTAATGGATCATGGTCAAGAGGGTAGAGTTTGCGTTGTAACTCTATGGCCATGATATTGCGTGCCTTGGGATAACTTTCGAGTGTAGCGCGCGAGTGTTGGTGTTGCATAGGAACTCTCCTTGAGTTCCTATGAGCGATTGACACAAAGTTATGCCCTTGGAGGGGCATGACATATCGTGGGGGGAGCTACCTTTTTGGGCAATATGGAGTATGTGCCTTGTGTTGTGTTGCGTGCCCATTTGGCGGGTCCATCGCTCCAAGCCAAGCCCGCCAATGGACCTCATATTGTGCAAGCCCCTCCTCCATACTCCCTACGATCAATTGCAAGCCTAACCTTTGTGCAGGGCAGCTTGTGTGGCGATCCCGAAGCGATGCGTTGGGAGCAAGGTGTGTGTTTTGCAATTTTCCATATCTTCATGTGCCCACTTGGGAAGTAGCGCTCGTAACCTTTCAAAGCGCCCCAAGTGGAGCACATACGCGGAATCGAAGGTGATTGGTGTCAAGTCATTGTGTTTAGAAGGATTAGTTGATTGCACGATCCAATCCGAAGATATTATAATATAATTGTGCACCTTTCAAGGCACTTTTGTGTGTCTTTGTACCAATTTTGCCGTTTTTGGCCCGTCATGATGTGAAGTGGCGACCGTGTATCTCGGCGTTGCGCTCAATTGACATCATGACCCAAGTATGTTTTGGGGGTACATACTTCTGTGCCCAACATATCTTGGACCCGGCGAATAAATCCTCTTGGGCTTGGCATAACGTGGCCGCCATGTTGGCGATTTGGGACTATCCCAAATCATGGGCTCACTTGGCGACCCTGCCATTCCCAAAACCGGAGGAGTTGGGCGACGCCCAAAAGATATGTTGGACACATATGACTTGATGCCAATCCTATGGCACACTCCGGTCCGAGTCGGGCATGTGCCTCATTTGCCCCAACCATGAGTGTGCGCATTTTTGGCCATTTTGAGCAATTTTCCACTTTTGTTGCCCGCCGTGCACTATGTTGAGCCCACCCGTGCACGCCAGACGCATGGACCAATGGACCATATATGACATGGGTGTTATGCATATTGGTCCCCATTGTTCACACACCACGTGGGCAAAGCGGATCATCCTTCGTGAGGGCGCTAGCCCAAAGTGAGTGTGGGCAATTTTGCCATTTTGGCATTTGTGGACCCAATTGGGATCGTCACCACGCCAGGTGGCATGGAGATCTTTGAAAGCCAAGGGCATGGGAGTCTCTGTTGGACTCCCGGTGGATTGCGCATGGAGGAGCGGATCGGATCTCCAAGCCGGCGTGGAGATATACTATTGGGAGCACCCCGAATTTTGGCTCATTTCAGGCAGCCAAAATGACCCCATTTTGGGACCCCAATTTCCCCCTTCCGTGTGGTCAATTGGCGGCCCCATTTCTCTGAGCCCATAGGGAGTCCGGACCCAACTACAAGTTGTACACTCAGATATCAGTCCTAGGTCCTGCCTCCTACACTGTGAGCCATTGGCCTTGCCCTGGCTGGGCGAGCTACGCGTGGGGATGAGCCCAATTTTGGTGATTTTGGCATCATGGCCCCACTTGACGAACACGTGGTGCCCTGATGCCGGGAACTCAGAGGGAACCAGGTTGGGTGAGGGCTCCAGGGAGTTCGTACTCGAAGGGCATAGGGTCAGTTGCCTCGTCCCTACCTCTGGCGGGTCCGGACGAGGGGTCAAGTTTGGGGACTTTTGAGTTAATTTCAGTTTGGGCTGAAACAGCCCATTTTCAGCTACCAACTCCTGAGTGATAATGGCGGGGCCATATCTCTGGCTCAGAGACTCCAAGGCCCACCGACAGTTGCTCCCCATGCTCCCTTAATGGCAGGTCCCAACTCCTCTCTGAGCGAGAGATATGGCCCCGCCATTATCACTCAGGAGTTGGTAGCTGAAAATGGGCTGTTTCAGCCCAAACTGAAATTAACTCAAAAATCCCCAAAATTGACCCCTCGTTCGGACTCGCCAGAGGTAGGGACGAGGCAACCGACCCTTTGCCCTTGGAGTACGAACTCCCTGGAGCCCTCACCGAACCTGGTTCCCTCTGAGGTCCCAGCATCAGGGCACCGCATGTTCGTCAAGTGGGGTCATGATGCCAAAATCACCAAAGATGGCCTCATTCCCACGCGTGGCTCGCCCAGCCAGGGCAAGGCCAATGGCTCACAGGATAGGAGGCAGGACCTAGGACTTTTATCTGAGTGTACAACCTGGAGTTGGGTCCAGGCTCCCTATGGGCTTAGAGGAATGGGGCCGCCAATTGACCACGCGGAAGGGGGAAATTGGGGTCCCAAAATGGGGTCATTTTGGCTGCCTGAAATGAGCCAAAACTCGGGGTGCTCCCAATAGTATATCTCCGGGCCGGCTTGGAGATCAGATCCGCCATTCCATACGCGATTCACCAGGAGTCCAACAGAGACTCCCATGCACTTGGCTGTCAAAGATCTCCATGCCACCTGGCGTGGTGACGATCCCAATTGGGTCCACAAATGCCAAAATGGCAAAATTGCCCAGACTCACTTTGGGCTAGCGCCTTAACGAAGGGTGCTCCGCTTCGCCCACGTGGTGTGTGAACCATGGGGACCAATATGCATAACACCCATGTCATATATGGTCCATTGGTCCATGCGTCCGGCGTGCACGGGTGGGCTCAACATAGTGCACGGCGGGCAGCAAAAGTGGAAAATTGCTCAAAATGGCCAAAAATGCGCACACTCATGGTTGGGGCAAATGAGGCACATGCCCGACTCGGACCGGAGTGTGCCATAGGATTGGCATCAAGTCATATGTGTCCAACATATCTTTTGGGCGTCGCCCAACTCCTCCGGCTTTGGGAATGGCAGGGTCGCCAAGTGAGCCCATGATTTGGGATAGTCCCAAATCGCCAACATGGCGGCCACGGTATGCCAAGCCCAAGAGGATTTATTCGCCGGGTCCAAGGGATGTTGGGCACCGAAGTATGTACCCCCAACACATACTTGGGTCATGATGTCAATTGAGCGCAACGTTGAGATACACGGTCGCCACTTGACATCATGACAGGCCAAAAACGGCAAAATTGGTACAAAGACACACAAAAGTGCCTTGAAAGGTGCACAATTATATTATAATATCTTCGGATTGGATCGTGCAATCAACTAATCCTTCTAAACACAATGACTTGACACCAATCACCTTCGATTCCGCGTATGTGCTCCACTGAAGCCGGTTCGGACCCCCGTGGCCATCTTGGGGTCACTTGGGGTGTGTATCTATGTGCCGGCAAGCCGCCATTGGCCGATATCATACTCTCCTGTCCACCTGAACTAACCCGATGTGATAGTGTGATAGGTTTGGCCATTCTGGCTATGAGCGGCCATATTCAGTACGAGGCGCCGCCAGCGGAGATTTATATATCGGAATATCAGGAATCAACAGGGTTTTATTATCATAATGTTTCCGTAATTTTTCAGCCTTTCGTTCTGATGGTCAATGTATCGGCGACTGTCAGTTGGCTCGCGAATTTGCGTTAACGGATTGGTTAACTGTTATTTCCAGATATTTTGGCGGATACTGCGTTGAAGGGTCAGATTTCATCAGCAAAGGGTTCGTTGCTTCCGCAATTTTCTAAATAAGCACTCGAAATTTTAATCTGAATTTTTCGCGATGTCGAAATCGGATTTTCGACTTCGACATCGCCGCACTTGATTTGGACTTCTTCGAGTGGTCATACTCCTTTCCCTATGCCCGAATCAGGTTTCCCTTATACTTGCCACCCATTTGACTTGGAGATATTAGGGAAACAAAGGTGAATCGTGGGACCACTTTGAAGGGCCATATCTACGCGCGAGTGTGAGGAAAGAGAATAAGGAAGGTTGCGTTGCAAGCGCATTGGTCACAAGTTAATTTAGGAAGCATCAAACGCCTTTGGTGTGTACACATGCCCGGTGTAGCAAGGAATAATGGTCAAGAGGATATAAAGCGATATATAACTCTTGCACCGTGCAACCGAATATTTTAATGCGACTTTCGAGTGTACCGCATGAGTGTTGGGGTTGCATAGATACTTTCCTTGGGTTCCTACGTATTTTTAACGTGAAGTTATGTCCATGGAGGGGCATGGCATATCATGGTGGGAGCCACTTTTGAGGGTATGTTTTATATGCATGATATATGTCTTGATATGCTCACGCCCATGTTATATATCTTCGTGTGGCCGAAGAGATGGGGAGCCATACGTGACAAGGGTTTTGCCCATGTCCCAATTGTGGAATTCAAAGCGCTAGACTAAGTCTACCGCATATGTATTGCTCATGGTATGTTTGGCAAAGAGATCCATGAGTGCACTCCCATTTTCATGGGGCATGTAGATATGAGTGGCGAAGGTATCTCCATGCGCCCGATTGGGGATCCAAGTGGGGTAATTGTTCGCAACTGGTTCCAATCATTTGTGTATTGAATCATGAGCGGATATCATGGGCGAGCATAGAGATATACTATCATGACAACTTTGTATTTGGGTCATATTTTCATGTTTTTGAACTCATTTTATGCTCATTTGTGTGTTTTATGTGCTCAACTGGTCGGCTAACAGCAAAGTGCCTAGAGATCTGTGAACTATGGTATGTTGCTTATATGTTGGCATATGCTTCGGTGTTGTACCTCACCATATGCCGGATCACGTGGTCACTTTGGCTTGGCACACGAGGCCTCACAAAATTAGGTCTCAAACTCATGAGCTGACTTGTGAAGCATGCCATGTACATAACCGGATAAGTTTCGGAGCCAATGATGGGATATTCTTGGGCACGAACTTTTGGTCTATAACACCCTTGTATGTTACTTTCCGGTTTGACACATGCATGGAGCATATGAACATTTGCCATATGCATTTTTGAGTATATAATAGCTTTTTGGGCATAATGGTGTGATTTGCCTGATTTTGCCATGTTGTGAGGTCATCTTCATGGGGCAGTTCTCCAAGCCCATTCGACCCCAAGTCCAACCAAGGTTATGTCAGGGTAGGGCATGGTCCTGAGTGCCAATCTAGGCCATGACACGCCACCTCCCCTATTGGGCTAGGATTTAGAGGCTTGGGAGTGAACACATTTTTGGGGTTTGTGTAGTGACTTGTGACACATGGCATTCAGCCATCTCATTTGACCTGGTTCAGGGCAATATGTTGGTGAGTCAAGGGAAGGTCCTTACTCCAGGGAATGAGGGGTTTATGGCTGTGAATGTGTAGGTTTACCTTTTTTTCCAACTTTGCTTTATTTGTGTTCATATGCCAATTTCAGGGCTTTCTTCCTTGGTGCAATTCTTGTACATGCCCGCCACCGTGGGAAGACCGGTGTGCTGAACGAAAGCCCGCAGCCTGATTTGGATTGTGAATTGGGTTATTGCTGTATTTGTGGGATCTGGTTGCTGTTCAGGGTTGAAGGAGGATTGTATTTTCTATATTTTTGGATTTTGAACCTTGGATCTTGAGCAATGCAATCGTTGATCAGGAGCAAATCGGCAGGGGTTACAGGTGGAAGGGGCACAGCGGGAGCCGGTCCTGGTAGGGACCTTCTTTATGGTAGCAGATGCTTACCTGCTGCCCCTACCAACCGCCGACCCGGGGACTTGGGCCCTTATGAGCCCTGCCCAAGTACGCCCCGGGTGCGTATTGTGGACTCGGTGGAGACCACGCCGGAGATTGGAGCCATAGAAGAACCGAGACGTTCAAGAGAATGGCGAACTCCGGAAGTTGAAGCCCGAAGAGAAGTACGACATTCGGGAAGAGGAGGACGTGACATGGAGGACCTGGTCTCCATGTGTGAGCGTCGCTGCCGAAAGGCATGCAACCTCCGCTCCGCCGCGGAGGACTCTGATGAGGCTTGCCATTCAGGCAGCAGTGGAGGACGGGCCCGGCGCTACCGGAAGCGCGGGTCACCCAAGTCCGCGGCAAGGGACGCCGGGGCTATGGACACGGACCCCAGCCCGGTCAGGCTGTGGGAATCCGAGGGGCACTCCGAGGGCTATCTGACAGCCTACGAGCCACCTTCGGAGCCGGAGATGTCCGCGCCGATCGCCAGGGCGCATACGGCGCCCGAGCCCGCCCTGAAGCACGACGCCGAGGGCTTGGAGAGGCCGGCCAGGGCCCGGACGGCACCTGTGCCCCGGCACACGGGACCAGAGACGGACGCCATAGGCGATACGCCCATGGGCGATGAGTCTGAGGTGCCAGGAACCGCGGGATGTGCTGAATCCGGCGGAAAGCACGCTGCGTGCCACTGCGAGCACGTGTCGTTCCTCATGGGCAAGTACCCAAAGATGGGGATGGACGCCATCGTGCATCGTCTTGACCGCCTGGACAACGCCAAGGACGGTCTAGAGGAGGACGTCGCGGGAATCCTGGATGACCAGTCGGCCGCGGAGAAAGACATGGAGGAGCTGCGAGCGGAACGAGACCGGTACCGGGAGAATCTGGAGGTGGCCCTGGAGAAGCAGCAGCGAGTGGTGGACAGCCTCCTCCACCTGGTGGAGGACATGTCCGGACGCCTGAAAAGGCTGGAGGAGCTACAGCCCCTCGCCTCGGGTCCGGAGCTCCCGGCAAAGCCGGCCGCGGTAGAGCTGGTGGAGCGGGTTAAGACCCTCAGGAGCGCCATGGAGAAACCCATGGGCGGCCCTGCAGAGGCACCATACGCGCCTCCGCGTGTTGACCCGGGTGCGCTGCCGTTTGTTCCCATGTTCAGCGAATCCACAATGCTCGGGGAACACACGGCACCGGCTGGGTTAATGCGGGAAGGGCACGTAACCACAGACCCGAGGAGCCTGACGGTACAGATGTCCCATGCCGCCCAGGATGTACCGATCACGACGAATATGGTAGTCTATGCGGAAGAGAAGATCGAGATCCAGAACCAGACCATGCAGGGGCGAACCATGGGAAGCGCCGACGGACATGGTCGAGGCCATCCAAGCGGAAACCTGTGGGCGAAGGACCCGAATACGGGGATATGGACGGCCGATGGAGCAAGTCCTTCCGGCATTCCAAACCCCATGGGTTCAGGCCCAACTGGACCGCACTCCATGGAGGAGAGGGATGTACGGGGAGTGTACTCACACCCCCCGGCCTCAGGTGGTATCCGTCTCGGTGGAGTGATGGCTGGAGACGTCGGAGACGCCATCAGGATTGACGACCTCAGGGGAATCAAAATCCCCTACTACGATGGCAACCCCTCCAACCTGGATAACTTCATCCTGGATTGGGAGGATTTCGCCGAGGGGGTCGTCGGCGAGATGCGGGGAGCGCCGCGGGACAAGTGGGTATGCCGGACATTCCAACACCGCTTGGCGCAGGACCTGAAGGAGGAGCTGCGGGATCAGATCCGGGAAGGATTGATCCGTACGGAGCAGGCCTGCCTTCAGTGGCTGGAGGATGAGGAGCGGGTGGACGCTCCGAACCAGAAGCTGGAGGACCTGTGGTCCATTCCGCTGCCGCTGGACCGCGGTGAGTTGCGGGCCCGGGAGTGGAACCGGTATCTGCGGAAGTACCGCAGATGCCTCAAGCTGGTGGAAGACTGGAACGAAACCAGTGAGATCCGCCACTTGCTGAAGGACGTCCTCCCCGGCAACTGGAAGAGGAGAGTGGAGGACGAGGAGGAGAAGAGGGCGAAGAAGCGCGTGGCGGTGAGGATCATGGCGGCGGAGGATACCCACGCGGGTATCATGGAGTTCTTCAGGAGGAACCTGGGCGAGCCCAACCGGATGTTGGGACTGAAGAACGCCGTGTATGTGGAGGTGTTTGGGGACTACATGGGGCAAAGGTTGCTGCGCCTCAACAACGTGGAGTGGAGGCGCGGGGAGCCGCTGAGGATGCAAGTCATCTTCGCCCGCATGAGCCTGGACGAGATCGTGAAGTACATCACGGTGGAGTTGAAGCTCAATGCGAAGAACGAGGCCCACGTGCAGGATCGACATGGTCATGGACAACGAGGCCACCGAGAAGACCGCCATCATCGGGAGATCCAGGAGGACACGGCCAACTCCGCGGAGGATGGTAGTGGAAGTGGCCAAGACCACTGGTCCCGCGAGGATCACGAGGAGGCCCATTTCTTCGCGTTTGTGGCGCACAACGTGAAGAACCATGGGCAGGATCGATCCAGATGGAGCCAGGTGGGACCCAAGAAGGGCAAAGAGCCAAGGAGGATCGGGAACCCACCGCTCTCGTTCCGAGAGTACAGGTCTCAGCACGACGGGTGCTGGGTCTGTTATGGCAAGGGAAACAACCATGCACATGACCACCGTCAGTGCAAGGTGTATGAGGCGGACAAGAAGGCCTACTTCGTCCCCCACCCCGAGAAGAAGCCCAAGGAGCAGCGGATTTCCGATTGGAAGGCGAAGGGCGGAGACGGGGGAAAAGGCCAAGGCAAAGGCCAAGGAAAAGGCGGAGGAAGAGGCTATGGTGGTGGACCTGGCCAAGACCGACGAGTGAGGTCGATCGAGGAGGTTGCTGAGGACATGTTGAGGACGTTGGAGGAACTCAAAGCCCAGCAACGTGGTGGACAAAGTCCTGGCAGATCGCAGCCGGAAGGGGCTGCGGGAAGCCAAGTCTAGAGGACCCTCAACGGGAGTGGGACCTCGGAGGTCTCTCCTCCGAAAATCAGTGGAATCCCAGAGAAAGCGAAGGCACATCGGGTGCCGAGGAAGGCTCCAGAAGAGCCAAAACCACTGAGCCTCGCCACTCCCAACCCCTGGAGCGCTCTGCCAAGGGAAGTACATGTGGGTACGGGACATGGCAAGAAAGAAGGAGCGACCACGGAGAGCCCCGTGGACGGGCAGGACCAACCCAAGATCTACACCATCCGTGACCATACCCTTGAAGTCCTGATGCACCCGGACGTGCTAGAGTTGCATGCCGTGAGAGTCGTCCATACACCTCATGGCGACGAGCGGCAGTTGCACTTGAAAGTGCGAGTACGGTGCGGACGAGAGGAGAAGGTGGTGGATGTGTTAGTGGATACGGGTGCCCAGGTGAGCCTGGTCCGGAGAGGGTTGTTCAAGGAGGAACTTCTGCAGCCCAGCCGTAGACCGGTCCGCCTGAAGGTCGCCAACGGAGAGATTATGGGTGGCGGCACCCATGAGGCCACCATCAGTATCGAATTCTGGGAGCATGAGCGCTTGAACCGCCCTGATCAGGCGAAAAGAAGCACTCTATCCGAGAACTTCTATGTGGCCGACATTACCGATTGGGATATGATCATTGGGTATGACTTCATGGTTGCAAACGCCATTGGAGCCCTTCCCCATCATGCAACGCTGGTCCGGGAGGATGATGAATGCCTCACACCGCTGTCCACGGACTATGCATGCGGATCATCCCAATGGAATGCTGAGGAAGAGGACCGGATCGTCCAAGCGGTGCAAGCTGTGGGTGCCAAGTCCAGAGGAGACCGCGGAGTTCAGCTCACGGAGTATGGAATGGCGCCTCAGGTGTACGACAGGATGATCCAGACGCTGGGAGCCGAAGCGCCCGAGACGGACGTCTTCGCTTCCCGGGATGCCCCACTTCTGCGGAAGTGTAGGAGGCATTGGCATCGAGGAGACTCAGCCTGGCATAGGCATTGGGGTTTGAAGGAGTGGGGACCAATGTATTGGCATGGCTCCCTGGACAATACCAGACGTACGGTGGAGAAGATCATCGCGGATAGGGCGAAGAGATCCTGGTCATAACCGGCATAGGATCCACCCCATGTCCGCTGGAGGGTCTCAAGTCGACGCTGGACTCCATCACCCTGAACGAGATGTCATACGGGCCAGAGGAGGAGCTGTTCATCGACGCCAAGGGTATATCAATGCCCTCCCCGGGTCAAGCGTGGGGTACCAAGGCTTTCCTGGTGGATTGGGCGCAAGCCCAGCCCACGGGTGATGAAGCATTCATCCGTAGGGTGGAGGCGGTGCCCATGAAGGTCATGTTTGAGCCCAAGGAGGGGACGGATCAGCCTATTGATGGCATTGACGTCCTGTCCCACGCCGAGATCAACGACGTCGCCAACTACATGCGGATGGGGATGCACGACCGTGTGGCAGCCAAGAAGAGGCGGGCCATGGTCACATCTCCGCATTGGTGGGATGACAAGATGTTGGTCACCGGCAAGTGCAAGAAGGATGAGTTCGTGGCGAGGGTCATGGATCACATCGCGGACCAATACGATGGTCCGGTTGGGTCGGACCCACCAACATGGGATTTTCCCAGAATGGGTGTCGATAGCGACAGTCACCAGCCCGAGGCCGCAAATTTCCGAAAATTATCGGTGGGAAGTGCACCCCACGACGATGAAGACGGCATATCGGACGAGGAGAAGTTTGGATTCGGACCCGGAAGAGGCCTATACCGCAGTGCGTTCGGTTGTATCGATACCGAAGCAAGCGGCTGAAGAGGCCCAGGAGAACCCGAAGGTCGCCGAGCTGAAGGAGAGGCTGATCAATGCCTATCCGCGGGTATTCAGTGGCGTCGCCAACAAGAACCCTCCAGATCGTGGGAGGTTTGGCACAGCGAGGATCAAGCTGAAGCCGAACCCCAAAATCTATCGTCATCGGGAGTACCAACTTCAAGGCGATCGGGCCGAGGCCATGAAGAAGCTGTTGGCCGAGTTCATTGAGCGGGGATGGATCGAACCCTCCGACAGTGAGTGGGCCAGCCCAGCCTTCATCGTGCCCAAGAAGGAGAAGGGCGAGTGGAGGTTGGTGGTTGATTACAGAGGTTTGAACGAGCAGACCGAGCACGACTCGTACTCGCTCCCCCTGATCGACTCCATCCTCCAAAAACAACAGAAAAAGCGGATTTTCACGGTGCTGGAGCTGAAACACAGTTATCACCAGATGCCGCTACACCCGGACTCCAGGCCCTGCACAGCGATGTCGACGCCGCTGGGGCCCATGCAGTGGAAAGTGGTGCCCATGGGCGCCAAGAATGGCAACGCCCCTCCTCAGCGCATGATGGAGGACCTACTCGGTCCAGTCCGGGATTGTGCCGACCCCTTCGTGGACGACGTCATCATCGGGTCCGGCACGGAGAACATGACCGAGGATGAGCTCATCGACGCGCATGAGAGGGATCTGCGCCGAGTGCTCAGCGAGTTGGACAAGCACAACATGGTGTGCAAGCCCACCAAGGCCTCACTCTTCGTGAAGGAAGTGGAGTTCGCGGGTCACGTGGTTGGTCACGGGCAACGCCGTCCGATGCCTGGGAAGCTTGCGTCCCTGCACCACTGGGAGAAGCCCCAGACCATCAGCGAACTCCGGTCCTTCATGGGGTTCTGCAACTACTATTCGGGCTATGTCCGGATGTATGCAGAACTGTCGGGGCCGCTGCACAAGATGCTGCAAGTGGGCAAGTTCGATGGCCGGAAAGGGAGCAAGAAGAAGCTTGCCTGGACCCCTGAGGCAGAAGATGCGTTCAGCCGCCTGAAGGAGCGACTCCTGGGGCAACTGGGGCTATTCCTGGTGGACCCAGGCAAGGGATTCGTGCTACGGACGGACGCCTCGGACTATGCTGTAGAGGCAGTCCTCGAGCAGATCCGAGACGACGGGTCACAAGTACCCGTGGCGTTCTGGAGCCGGATCCTGGCCGAGGGCCAACACCGCACCTGGACCGCGAGGGAGAAGGAGACGTACGCCATTGTTTGTGCGCTCAGGAAGTGGTCTGGCCACATCGGATTGCAACCGGTGGTGGTTTGCACGGACCATCAGTCCTTGCAGAGCTGGCACAAGGAGCACGTCGACACCCCCTCGGGACCGGCGGCAAGGAGGGCCCGATGGCATGAGACGTTCGCCAAGTTCGACCTCAGCGTCGTATACGTCCCGGGAAAGGACAACACTGTGGCGGATTGCCTCAGTCAATGGGCCTACCCCGCGGGCAAGGCTTGGATGGACATATCAAGCCATGGGGAGAAAAGTTTATAGTGTTTTCAGCACTGTGTTTTTGCTTCTCCTGCTGCTTGTTGTTGCTATAGGGTGTCCTGCTGCTGGTTTTGGATGATGAAAAGCTTTTGTTTGTTGAAATACAGTAAAGCCAACTCAATCCAGGATAGCCCAAGCCAACAGTATGCAAAGAGAAGGTGATTCAGGATCAAAGCATGAAGGGCTGCAGTGTAAACAGTGAAAGATGATTAGATATTCACAGAAACTGCAACTCAGGATACAAATGAATGCATATTCACAGAGATAGCTGAAATGTTTTGGGAAAAGAGTTAGAAAACTGCCTCAGGATCACTCTCTCTCCATAGTGCCATCTTAGGAGATGTGCACTCTTTGTTTTGGGTCCCATATGTGCTGAGGTGGCATGGTATGTGGCGATGAGGTCACTGCCATGTCACATGGGATCTTCCTACTTAGTTAGGCTGACCAGGAATTGAACCCAGGACCTCTCAAAAAGAGGTGCCTAACCCCCTAGGGTGCATACCACTAGGGCAGATAAGTATTCATGGAAAAACATAGATAAATTCATAGGTTCTACCTTAGGTATGTCAGTGCTCAGTCAACTCAGGAAAAGATGTTTTACTTCTGATTGAAAGGGGATTAAGGGGTCCACTCCATATCCTGATTGGGTGTTTGGTTCCATAGGTCAAAATGTGTTCTCACCACTTTTGGCTGGACCAATACTAAGATAAAAATGCATGGATGCTCAGTGCATCTCTAATACAACTAGAGTATGTCCCAAAGCAATGGAAAAGCACTTTTTCTTACTCCCCCCTTGTGCTGTGGTGGCCACCACTGTCGCATTTTAGGAAAAAGGGAATTTTTCTTGGCCTTTCCTTGGTTTCCACATCTACTTTAAAATACCTACAGTCTCCCTCACACTGGAAAAATGGGTGCTCACCATGGCTGGCGCCCTTTTGCTGCTCTGATTGTACAGTTTCCTACAGAAGACTCAGCGCTCTTGGCGCTGCCGGGGCTCCTGTGGCTTGGTTGGGTTAGATTGGGAGCATGCCAAACATGTGCATATGCATCCCTCCCTCCAAGACGCAGCGTCGACATAACCCAAACGCAAGACACATTATACACACTCGCATGGGTTCTCGTAAACCTGCTGGCGACCTGTGACCTGTCTTAGGGCGTAGGGAGTCGAGAAAGAAATTAATTTGCCCCTTGGTGGGGTCTTGGTTCTGCTCAGTCTCTCCAGGCACCTGCGTTTCGGCCCGAACACGGCCTACTCAGCGAGGCTGCGCGTGGGTATCTGCAGAGGCAGGAATGGGAGAATTATGGACGAATCCACGCAAAAACGAAGCGACGACACCAAAATCCGTCAAATGACGGCGTAGAATTTTTCTGAAACGACACACCTGAGCAGAATCCAATTGTGCATCAGAAGCACATTTTTATAGAAATTATAGTCATCTTTGGATTTTTTAAATCCAAAAATTCATACGTCCAAAATGGTGGCGCGCAGGAGCGGCTCCTAGCGAAGCGCCGGAAAATGGAAAAATAATGGAATTATAAACGTATGTATCACGTAGTCTTGAAAATGACGAGACACACATTAATAAACAAACATACAGATTCCACCCACACTAATAGAAGCTTCAAAAATTCAAGAATTCGAAAATCAATTGAAGAGACTTCAATGAATCAGGTATAAACTACAGGTATGCTCGTCTTGCATGCCGCATACACATTGCTCGTCTCGTGTCTCCGTGAACGAGTCGTGTAGCAGCGTTAACAACGATAACCACGATAGGACGCGGTAGAGGGATTGATTAGAAAGATTGCAGATGATTAGCGGTCAGATCAGGGTGATTAGTCATACACACAAGTGCATAGCAACGTTCTTCGCGTGCGTCCCTTTTGTCCTCTCTCCTTGCTTCACTTCCCAGCGGTAGGTAAGGTAGGTACGCCCAGGCGGGGCCACCCCCTGGTGGAGTCAAGATCGTGGTGGAGATGGGCAGGTTTGCCCACGTGATCGTGCATAGTCGTGCATGCACACACGCATTAAAGGGTAGGCCACGCGAAGTGCGCACGGTAAACCTTGTTTAGGCTACCCAGGGGCTCCTCGGTACGTTCTTTAAGAGAACCTGAGGAGTCCCTTAACGCTTGCTTGCTTGATAAGGGTAGCTGCTCCATGCAGCGTGTTTGCGGACAGCGTATTATAGGGCACACTGAGAAGGGTATAATACCTGGAGTGTGTCTTGGTTCCTCCGCCGCAAACGCCCTTTCATTTGCCTTTGCTTTACAGGTGGGCAGGTAGGGTGAGTGGTGCAGCAGCATTTTTTTTTTATGCCCTGCTAAACAGGGGCGCAGATCACACAAACAAGGAACTCCGCTCCGCCTGTGGCAGAGCAGGGAGTCCGACTTCATCGACATCTGCGCCTTGCACACGAGAGCACTCCTTCCCTCCAAGCCCTTGCAGGGGAAACGCGTTGTGGCGTCCCCTGTGAGGCCACAGTAGCTTAGCAGCGCTGTGTTCTCTTGTCATTTCACAGGTGGGTCGCTAGGACCCTCGAGAACCTCCTCTTCGCAACGCCAAGTAGAGTGTGCGTGTAGGAGTGGTAGTCCTGCGTGGGGGCTAGAGCCAGTTGCCCAGCGCTCGCCCACCAGGATGGTGCCACTGTAGGGTGTGTAGGACCTGTAGGGGGCGTGTCACGGTCCCACCCTTTTCCTGCAATTTTAGCTGGGTTGGTGGGCTGTGACAGTGGGTTAGGTTAGTGTTTTTGGCCACATAGCAAACAGGCGTTTTGCATGCCTTCATAGCTTTTGGCCACCCCTCCCTTTAGTAGTCAGGTAGGTAGGGAAAACAATACCTGGACTAACACTCTGGGTATTCCCCCAAGGTTTTGCGCCAGCACAGAAATTGGGCGCATAGGGGAGGGGAGACCCGGGGCGTACCCCGTGGCATCAATAAGCCAACCCTCCAGGTTCAGCAAGGGCGCAGACTTGGGTATAATTAGGACACCACTTCTGCGGCTTGCTCTCAGGACCTTAGGACTAGCACATTCACACATACGCTTTGGCAGGTAAGGGTAAGGTTCAGTCCCTAGCTTTATTCTTGGAGGCAAGCGTCTCGGCGAGCCTCAACAACTCACCAAGGTTGTTCTGGGACAAGTAGTCAACCAGAACTGAGTTTAGGCGTCCCTCAGGTAGAACAAATGCAGAGAAGGGCTCCCAGGTGGCCTCTTCGACTCCAAACCCTTCCCAGAGGGTGAGGAAGCGCCAACCCTGGCGATAGCGGTGGCGTAGGACAGACTTCACCAGGTAGAAGCCCTCCTTAGCCATCTCCTCGGCGTTCATGTCGGGGAGTTCACCTTCAACTTCCATAGGGCTGGCAGCCCCTTGTAGGTCCAGAGCGGCGATTTCCTCGTCGTTCAGCTCCCACTCCTCCCCACAGAGGTCTTCAGGATCATGGTAGCGCTTCAGGTGTTGAGCGGCGCACACCAGGGTCCCCCCTAGACGGGGAGAACACCGCACCGTGATACGGTGACCATCCACAGATAGAATCTTGTACGGCCCGAAGTATGGGTCATCGCTGGTAGAGCGAGGCCAGGCGGGTAGTCGGCTGTGGTGCACCAGCACCCAGTCCCCCTCTTGGTAGGTGGCCGGTACTCGGTGCTTGTTCTTCTTGTTCCACTGACGCTCCCTCACTCTCTGGAGCATAGCCTTGGCCTTGTCCACCTTCGCTTGTTGCTCTTGGACCCACTCACCCACAGAAGAATGGGTGTCCTCTGGATAGGGGGCATGTAGGAACCACGCCGGGCGCCCCATGAATAGCTCATGTGGCGAGTAGCCAGTAGCTGAACTCTCTTGGGAGTTCATCATCAAGGATATGACGGGGAGTAGTCTCACCCAGTCTCTGGTGCGTTCAGTTTTGCACCATATCCTGACGTTCTCCTTCAGGACACGAATCTGTCGCTCACATAGGGGGTTGCTCGTGTGAGAGTAGGGAATCCCCGTAGACACCTGGACATTGAGGGACCTCAGGACCCTCTTGTACCAGCCAGTATCTGAGCGTACTCGTACGTCCTCATCGGAGTTGATCTCCTTGGGCGCCCCGTAGACACAAAACCACTCCTCCAGGAGTATCTTGATAGTCTCCTCTCCGGTAATGTGCTTGGTACATGGGAACACCCTGGTAAACCTGGTCAACCCACAGGTTACCACGAGGGCGAAGTCATAGCCCCCGAACTTCGGCATCTCCGTGTAGTCCACGTATAGAACACTGTTAGCACAGTGAGGGATGGGCAGGGTCGAGTAGAGACCTCTGTCCCTGATATCCCCTGGTTTACAGGACCTGCACGGGCACTTGTCCACGATAGGCAGGAGCGTCTTCCGCAGCTGGTCGTCAGTCCACGTAGTGTGGAACCACTGCTTGAACAGCCTCAGGGTACGGTCAGCACCCACATGACCACTGGACTCATGGGTCCACTTCAGCAGCGCTGGGACTCGGTCACTAGGCACCACGATGCGGTCCTCGTGCCAGAGGTAGCTCTTGTCCCGCTTCCACTGGTCTTGGTTGACCAGGAGGGGTTCAAGGCGTTTCTCCAGGCGCCGGTAGATATCCCCAAACTCCTGTAGGTACTCCGATTGTTGGAGTCCATCCAGGGGGCGTATCATGGTCATGTTCAGGTCCAGGTGTACGTCCATACGGCTGAACGCTTCCTTAGCCAGCGCTTCAGACCGGGCACCAATCAGGGCGTCGAAGTTGTTGCGGCTGATGTAGTCAGCACACTCGTTCTTCACTCCCTGGATATGGTGTACCGTCAGCCGTAGTTGACTGAGGTAGGTCCACCAGCGACGTAGCTTGGCCTTCTCAGGTGGGGGGCCCTTCTGGAAACTGCGGACCGGTTCTTGGTCGCATAGCCAGACCACAGGGTTACTCCCCAACAGTCGTGCTTGTGAGGATAGCACCAGCATACCCGCGAGCAGTTCCTGCTCATAGGTGGAGTAGTTCCCCCTGGCCTGGTTCCACTTCCAGTTCCAATGGCCCAGAGGTACTAGGACCCACTTGTCGTCAGGGTAGCTGTGCTTGAGGGTTCCATCTCGGTTGAGACCTTCCGTCCCCCATTGGGAAATGGCCGAGTCGAACTCCTCCTTCTCTAGTGCTTGCCACTGGAACAACGTTCCACCACCGCCCACATTGCTGGCGTCGGTCACCAGGATAATCTCCCCTTGTGCCCTAGGCACGCCCAAGCACTTAGCGTTGGCTACCTTGTCCTTGAGCTCGTCAAACGCTTGTTGCTCTTGTGGGCCCCAGCGCCAAGTAGTACTCTTCTTGATCAAGTCAGTCAGTACTGCGCTGGTGTAGGTGAAGTTTTTGATGTGGCGGCGATAGAAGTTGCACGCCCCAATGAAACTGCGTACATCATGAAGTCCTTTCTTGGGGTCTTCGTGTCGTACCTTGGCATCCATCAGGGGTTTGGCCTTAGAGGCCGCTGGGGTCCACCACCCATAGCCAACGTCAAACCCCAGGTACTGCATGGTCTCCTGCATGAACTCACACTTCTCCAGCTTGAGTCGTGTGTGGTTCTCCTGGCAGACCGCAAAGAACTCACCCAAGAGGATTAGGTGATCCTCCTGGGTATTGGTCCCGAGGCATACATCGTCGATGTGAGCCTCCATCTGGGCCCCACGGGATATGAGCTCCTGCACCTTAGGTCTCCTTCGTAGGATGGACAAGATCTTGTTCATCAGCTCTTGGAACAGAGCGGGGGCGTTAGCCACGCCGAAGGGCATGACCTTCCACTTGAAAACCCTCCCCTGAGGGGTGATGAAGGCCAGTAGTTCCTGCGCGTTGGGCGTCAGGTCCACTTGCCAGAATCCACTTCGCTTGTCCATCTTGGTCTTGTAGCGACAGGAGGCTATCTTCTCCAGGGTAGACTCCATATTGGGAATGGACCCTGAGTGGTTCAACGTCTTCTTGTTCAGCTCTCCATAGTCCACTACCAGCCGTTTGGCTGTAGACCCAGGTTTAGCCACCAGGAAACAGGGGCTGCAGTGTAGGGGGTAGTCCCCATCCTTGTACTCCAGGACTAGGCCAGCGTCGATACATTCTTGTATCTGTCGCTCAATCTCGTCGGCCTGCTCTTTAGGAGCTGGATAGGGTCTCCTCCGGATCTTGTGACCCACGAACTCGGGTTTCAGCTTGAGGTCCATCTGTACCAGCTTGTCGCATGAGGCTGGAGGGGGTAGTTCTCCGAACACCTCCAGATAGGTCCTTATCAGCTTTTGTACCCGCGGGTCCAGTACCTTGATCTTGTCCTCCATGTCCTCGTCGGAGTGTAAGTTGCTTGCCCCTTGAATAGACGTCGGGAGGTGGTCCTCCACCGACTCTTCGCCCGCGGTCGCATCCTTCAGCCCTTGGTAGGCATACAGAAGGTCTTGCTCAACCATCTCCGGTGGACGATGGCAACATAGGCACGCTTTAGGGGGTTCACATACACATTCCTCCGAGAGGTCGTCCTCCTCTGGGGTCCTCACATGGGCACCCCACACGCTCTTCATGAGCTTGAGATCTACCTCCCTTTGCCAGGTGGTGATCTTCTGTTCGAGGTCCTCCTTCAATTGGGAGAGGTCTCCCATACGTCCTTGCTTCAGTGGCCACGAGCTGCGGGTAGGCTTCGCGTAGCATAGCTTTTTCGCCACCAACTTCCTCTTGGAATCTACATACTCCCTGAGCCTGGATCGAGGGTCCAGCTCTTCATCCACGGGGTCTTCCACCCTCATGGAGAGTAGGGGTTTTAGTGGGGCGACGTACTCGGCGTTCTCCACTTCTTCCACCGCAGTCTGCACGAAGAAGGCGTCGTGCTCAGTTTCGTCGTCTGAGTGGATAGAGCTAGGTAGCTCAGATAGTCCACACTCAGAGACTCCATCAGGAACAGGTACATGACAGGGAGAGTTGGGGGCGTTGGTGTCAGTCACGACGTACTCATCTCCTCCGGGTGTAGTTTCAACAGCATCTTGAGGTCGTAGGCGATCCTTCAAGTCACCCAAGGCGAGTCCATCGCTTTCTCGTTGTATAGCCTGGACCAGAGTAGGGTCCAGGTCTTCCCAGGGGATGGTGGTTAGACTCCCGTCCACCACGCTGAGCATACTCCCCCATCCAGGCTTCCCAATGGGCGTCTTGCGTCCCAGAGGCACGTAGATGGCCTCATCAGGCAACCGCACGGAGCTGATAGTCAGCTTGTCAAGGAGGGTTCGCCAGTACTCGTTGCCCCCATGGGCTCCCCAATCGGGGGAACACAGGACCATACGGGAACGTTCCAAGGCCACCTTGGTCAGCACCTTCCCCAGTTCACTGAATCTGGGGTTCCCGTAGGCCATCCCGAAAGAGGGCCAGTAAAATTTGTAGCTGCAGTTCTTCCCCTTGCTGCAGTATAGGTCCAGTACATGCTGCTTGTCGCTGGCGAACAGTTCCACACTTAGGTCTTCTCGAGAGTAACCCAACTCTTTCAGACCTTGGTCTAGGACTTCCCCCAATAATTGGTAGTCCTCAGTTTTGGAGGCCGCCATCATGTTCGAGGGCTCCTCCTTCGATAGTCTCAGGTAACTCGAGGTATGTTCCGACTGCTCCAGTGGCACAGACTCTCTGCCACTGCCGTGGTCCACGTACAGGAGGTAGGGCGCTTGCAGCGTCAGGGATTGTATCTGGGAGTGCTGCACGAAGAAGTCAGTCCCCAGTACAAAGTCGAAGGCATCAGTATCCATCACATAGAACCGATGGGCGATAGTCCTGGAGCCCATAGGTACCTCCACTTCGCAGTCCCCGCAGCTGTGCACCACATGTCCATCTCCCATCCGTATAGCGGCGGTGGTCATGGTGTTCTTCAGGCTCCCACAAGGTAAAATTTTCTTGGCCACTATCGATATTGTGGCTCCAGTATCCAGTACCCCCAGGTACTCACGTCCCCCTAGTCGGATACGTACCCAAAACACCAGGTCTTGGGTGCCACCAGAGCGTCCCCGTCAGAATTCCGCGGGACAGGTCACCTCGAACCCCTTGTTCCGCAATTTGCGGGCCATCCTCATGAAACGGCTTCTCTTCTTGGCGTTGCCGTCGTCACCACCTTCATGCTCACGCTTGGCTCCTTGTTCTTGCTGGGCCTGCGTCTGTGAGCGTGTGGTAGGTCCAGACTGCCCTCCAGAGGGCTCGGAGTTCCCCCCTGGATTAGGGTTGGGGTTACCTCCGTTCTTGTCCTTGTTCTTGTTGTCGTTCTGGCGATTAGCGCCTCCTCCTCGTCCGCCTTGACCCTTGTCTTGACCACCTTGACCACGTCCTTTCGACTTGCCCTTGCCGGAGTCGTTGCCTTTGGACTTGCCTCCACCTTTGCCTGAGCTTTTGCCAGGATCTTCCCCCTTAAGCTTCGCCGATAGGCGTTGCTTATGGTAGCACTCGTCCTCATAGTGCTTCCGCTTACCGCAGAATGCACACGTGATGGTGCAGCGGTAATGATCCGGCAGCTTCACCTTGGCGCCGGTGATCTTTTCCTGCTGCTTCCCCTGGACAACAAAGCAGTCTCGCTGCTCGCAGTCGGAGGCATGCTGCAGGTGGCCCTGTTCATCTCTGGCATCACACCAGAATAGCTCCTTCACGTTCTCCATTAGGCGGGCGTGGGCGTGTTTGGGGGTAGTCCCCTGCCCAGGTCGGGACCCTTGGTACCCTTTGCCTCCAGAACCTCCACCACCAGGACGGTAGTGGTTCAGGTGTTGGTCGCTCTCCTTCTCCAGCGCCATCTCCAGGAGCAGCACGCATAGATCCTCGTAGCGGAGGGATCTAGCCTTGCGCTCGGCCGTCAGACGGCACTCGTCCCATAGCTCACGGGGGAGCTTGGAGCACAACCAAAACAGCAGGTCGTCGCTGCTGTAGGAACCGGGCGTCAGTCGTCCAGCCCAGTGGTCCAGGTCCGCCAACAGCTCGGAGACTCTGCCGGGTTTAGGGTTGTTCGGCAGCACGGGCAGGTTCTGGATCTCGGCCCTGATGGAGAGGTCGGTCTCGTAGGTTGGGTACTGCCTCTCCAGGGCAACCAACACGTCGGCAAAGGTGGCGGAGTTGGTGACGATCTGCCTGACCTGCTTCTCCAGGTACTTCGTCTTGCAGCACTGCAGGAGCAGGTCGCACTTCACTCGCCCACTCGCGTGGGTTTGGCCGGTCAGTCGTAGGAACCGGCCAAAGTTCTCAGCGAACTCGCTGAGGTCCTTGCCTGTGAATTCAGGCAGGTTTACCACTATCTTGGAGGTGGCAATAGCCTTCGCCTCCTGAGCTCGGCGTCCTTCAGGGCGTCGGGTCTTCTTCTTCTTCTTCTTCTTCTTCTTACCCTTGGGGTCCTCGGGGTCCTCAGGGTCTTCGTCATCCGATGGCGAAGAAGAAGTCATCGAAGGCGGCCCATCATCGGAGGGGTCTCCGCCTAGATCACTGGAGCCATAAGGCTCCACGTCCACCATAGCCCTTAGGGCTGTCAGCCCCAGCTGGTCCAGCTCGGCCCTCGTCGAGTTCGTCACGTGACTGTAGGGCGGCTGGGCTGTCCTCGGGACGAATGGGCTTCTTGGTACTGCTGCAGGAGTCGGCATCGGTCGGCTCCTCAGGCTCCCCAGGGTATTCGTCAACCCTGCCGCCAGGTGGTTAGCCTGTACTCGGTGGGGTGACATTCCCACTGTCGTAGGTGACGCATGGGACGGGATCATCAGGGGCTGCAGTTTCTCCCTGATCTCTTGCGTGAGGTCGCTCACGATTTGCGAAGTGGCTCCTCGGAGCACCTCATCGATCTCCGACCGCGTCAGGGACCTGTTGGAGGATCTTCCCGATCCTCTACTCCTGCCTCCCAGAGACTCTGGTCCTCTCCTCAACCCACTCAGGGGTGCATACCCAGGTGCACACCCAGGAGCATACCCAGGAACTTCCATGTAGGTTCCAGTGGCGTGGAGTGGATGGGGATGGTCAGCCGCATACCAACGCGGCGCAGAGCTGGAAGCCACCGGCTCACTGGCAGTAGTTGCCTCAAGGAGCGCAGTGGTAGGTGGGCCCATGCCATAGGCGGGGTAGTGAGGCATGCCAGTAAAGCCTGTGCCCTCTGCCATAGGCTGGTTGGTTGTGGAAGTGGATGTAGCGGCGGCTGGGTGTGTGGTGGTTATGGGAGAGGGTGATGCTTGGAGGCCAGAAGCGCTTGGTGCGCCTTCGAAGGTAGGGACTTCCGTCGGGTCTTGCCCTTGCTCCTCTCCTTCGTCTGCTCCTTCTCCAGCATCCTTCTCGCTCTCGTTTCCTCTCTTCCTCTTCACAGGCTGAGGTTGAGAGACCATTTCCTTCACCGACAGGGCCCCAAAGGCCGTCTGGAGGCCATCCAAGGAGTCCTCCGCCGTATCCATTGGCCCATGTAAGGGCTCCACCGAAGGTACAGCGTCAGGCGCCGGCCTTGCCGGTGTCTCTGGCGCTGGCGCTGTGTTCACCTCGGCGTCCACTCTTCCTGGATCCATCTTAATTCACCCTTCTGCTTATGTTTGCCTGCTCGGAGCACTGGTTGTACGGCGCGGGGTCGCTGCCGGTGCACAGAGACAGGCTGCCTCTTGCTACCAGAAAAGTTTATAGTGTTTTCAGCACTGTGTTTTTGCTTCTCCTGCTGCTTGTTGTTGCTATAGGGTGTCCTGCTGCTGGTTTTGGATGATGAAAAGCTTTTGTTTGTTGAAATACAGTAAAGCCAACTCAATCCAGGATAGCCCAAGCCAACAGTATGCAAAGAGAAGGTGATTCAGGATCAAAGCATGAACGGCTGCAGTGTAAACAGTGAAAGATGATTAGATATTCACAGAAACTGCAACTCAGGATACAAATGAATGCATATTCACAGAGATAGCTGAAATGTTTTGGGAAAAGAGTTAGAAAACTGCCTCAGGATCACTCTCTCTCCATAGTGCCATCTTAGGAGATGTGCACTCTTTGTTTTGGGTCCCATATGTGCTGAGGTGGCATGGTATGTGGCGATGAGGTCACTGCCATGTCACATGGGATCTTCCTACTTAGTTAGGCTGACCAGGAATTGAACCCAGGACCTCTCAAAAAGAGGTGCCTAACCCCCTAGGGTGCATACCACTAGGGCAGATAAGTATTCATGGAAAAACATAGATAAATTCATAGGTTCTACCTTAGGTATGTCAGTGCTCAGTCAGCTCAGGAAAAGATGTTTTACTTCTGATTGAAAGGGGATTAAGGGGTCCACTCCATATCCTGATTGGGTGTTTGGTTCCATAGGTCAAAATGTGTTCTCACCACTTTTGGCTGGACCAATACTAAGATAAAAATGCATGGATGCTCAGTGCATCTCTAATACAACTAGAGTATGTCCCAAAGCAATGGAAAAGCACTTTTTCTTACTTGGGGACGCCGAGGAAACCGAGGAGGCCAAGCGCATCATCGAGATGGAGAAGGTCATGGAGCAAGAGGGGGTCAAGTGCTTTGTGGTGATGGCAAACCGTACGGACCTGGCCAAGTTCCGGGGCGCCCGAGTCCAAGCTATTCGAGAGGAAACCCTCGAGCAGTGGATGGTGGCTCCTGTAGAGCTAGTCAGGTCGGTGCTCACAGATGACTGGTCGGATGACTACGCGGCATCCGAGCACTGGAGCAAGTACTGGAATGCCGTGAGCGCCCCGTCGGACGATGAATGGCCCGAGGGCTTGACCGAGGATGGCGACAAGTTGTTCCTCGGGGACAAGCTGCTGGTGCCCGAGAACCGAGTGGAGGAGCTCATTGACCATTGGCACAACGCTCAGCTCATGCACCCTGGCCGAGACAAGATGCAGCAGGACCTGGAGTGGCGTTTCAAGTTCCCTCCGGGGTACTATGCCATCCTGGATAGGTACTGCAGCGACTGTGCCGTGTGTTGGGCCACGAAGAGCCCCAACCACTCCACAGCGGGCAACCCGGTGTATACGGCTATACCGGAGGCCCCTATGCGGTCCGTGGCCATGGATGTGTTCGCCATGCCTGAGGTCACTGTGGACGGAGAGACCTACGACTGTGTCATCCTGGCGGTGGACAGGCACAGCGGGTATATCGTCACAGTCCCGGGCAAGAAGTCCAAGAAGAAGGACAAGAAGGACAAGCATGGCGTGGGGCTGCAGGCCAAGACTGTCGCTAATGCCATGATCAGGCATTGGCTGACGATTTTCGATGTCCCAGCTGTCATCTGCAGCGATCGGGGCAGTCAATTCGTGAGGGCGTGGTTCAAGACGATGTGCAAGCACATGGGGATTCGGCATGCCAAGACCGTGGCGTACCACAGCCGGTCGAATGGCCGTGCTGAGGTGGCCGGGCGGCAGAGGTTCGAGAAGTTCCGCCAACTGCACATTGATGAACCGGGCCGGAACTGGTATAACTCGCGGTGGAGAGTGCTCCAAGCGTATCACGACCTTCCGGGACCCACTGGACTGTCGCCCCATCGCATCCTGTTCCTGCGGGATCGAGTGTCACGCACTCTCCCGTGGTTGAATCATGGCAAGGTGGCCCGGGATGCGAATGCTATGATGGCTGAGGCGGACGACACGGCGGCCAAGGTGTGCAAGGCACTTCAGGACGAGCACGACAAGAGGGCCAAGTACTTCAAGCAGGGAAAAATCCAGAAGTATGCTCTCCAAGACACCGTGTGGGTGGAGCGGCACCACAAGGATGTCCTGTCCAGACATCGGCAGGCATCTTGGTATGTGCCGGGGGTCATAGTGCGGAAGGTCGGGCAGGATGTGTATGCGGTTCGTGTGGGGGATAACAAGATCCTGGACCGCGACCATACCCAGCTTCGTCCACCAGCACCAGACCCCAGCGGACGTCCTGTCACCTTCGAGTTCACGGCCGGCGATGTGGACTCGGACGACGAGGGTGAGGACGACGACTTCACCGCCGAGAGAATCCTGGTGGACAAGCCGGACCCAGGGACGCCTGGGGGTAGGCTTTATAAAGTCTGTTGGAAGGGATTCGCCGCATCCAGGGATTCGTGGGAACCTCCGAGCAGTTCCATGCCGAGGTATACCACGGTCTGGATGGACTACCTAAAGAAAAAGAATATTTCTTTGGATGTCAAGGACGTGTTGGTTCATTTGGTTGCTGCTGTAGCACCGTAATGGATCCCCCCTTGGCATTTTGTTTGTTTCTGTGATTGAGGAGACGGGTGAGGGCGTTCATCCGGGGATTTTTCGGCCTCGATTGGCCATATACCCCCTTCACTCGATCTCCACATATATATTTCAGTGTGGTATACTTTTTTAGGTCGACCGACGACGTTTTTCTATCTTTGATCCCCTTGGTCCATGTTGTAGATCAAGAGGAGACCGGATATGGCGTAGGGCGCTGAGTATCAGTGTCCTCACCCCTCTCTTGGGGCATGCGGGACGCCTACGACGTGTGTGGGGCCTCCATGTGTCCTTGGGGCATGGAGTGGGGGGTTGGAGCCCATTGGGGTCCTCCCGTCCTCTCTTCAATGACTTCCGAGCGGTAACAACGCTCTGAGAAGGGGGGTGAAGCCGGTTCGGACCCCCGTGGCCATCTTGGGGTCACTTGGGGTGTATATCTATGTGCCGGCAAGCCGCCATTGGCCGATATCATACTCTCCCGTCCACCTGAACTAACCCGATGTGATAGTGTGATAGGTTTGGCCATTCTGGCTACATTCGGCCATATTCAGTAACGAGGCACCGCCAGCGGAGATTTATATATCGGAATATCAGGAATCAACAGGGTTTTATTATCATAATGTTTCCGTAATTTTTCAGCCTTTCGTTCTGATGGTCAATGTATCGGCGACTGTCAGTTGGCTCGCAATTTTGCGTTAACCGATTGGTTAACTGTTATTTCCAGATATATTGGCGGATACTCCGTTGGAGGGTCAGATTTCATCAGCAAAGGGTTCGTTGCTTCCGCAATTTTCTAAATAAGCACTCGAAATTTTAATCTGAATTTTTCGCGATGTCGAAATCGGATTTTCGACTTCGACATCGCCGCACTCGATTTGGACTTCTTCGAGTGGTCATACTCTTTTCCTTATGCCCGAATCAGGTTTCCCTTATACTTGCCACCCATTTGACTTGGAGATATTAGGGAAACAAAGGTGAATCGTGGGACCACTTTGAAGGGCCATATCTACGCGCGAGTGTGAGGAAAGAGAATAAAGAAGGTTGCGTTGCAAGCGCATTGGTCTCAAGTTAATTTAAAAAGCATCAAACGCCTTTGGTGTGTACACATGCCCGGTGTAGCAAGGAATAATGGTCAAGAGGATATAAAGCGATATATAACTCTTGGACCGTGCAACCGAATATTTTAATGCGACTTTCGAGTGTACCGCATGACTGTTGGGGTTGCATAGATACTTTCCTTGGGTTCCTACGTATTTTTAACGTGACGTTATGTCCATGGAGGGGCATGGCATATCATGGTGGGAGCCACTTTTGAGGGTATGTTTTTTATGCATGATATATGTCTTGATATGCTCAAGCCCATGTTATATATCTTCGTGTGGCCGGGGAGATGGGGAGCCATACGTGACAAGGGTTTTGCCCATGTCCCAATTGTGGAATTCAAAGCGCTAGACTAAGTCTACCGCATATGTATTGCTCATGGTATGTTTGGCAAAGAGATCCATGAGTGCACTCCCATTTTCATGGGGCATGTAGATATGAGTGGCGAAGGTATCTCCATGCGTCTGATTGGGGATCCAAGTGGGGGAATTGTTCGCAAATGGTTCCAATCATTTGTGTATTGAATCATGAGCGGATATCATGGGCGAGCATAGAGATATACTATCATGACAACTTTGTATTTGGTCATATTTTCATGTTTTTGACCTCATTTTATGCTCATTTTTGTGTTTTATGTGCTCAACTGGTCGGCTAACAGCAAAGTGCCTAGAGATCTGTGAACTATGGTATGTTGCTTATATGTTGGCATATGCTTCGGTGTTGTACCTCACCATATGCCGGATCACGTGGTCACTTTGGCTTGGCACACGAGGCCTCACAAAATTAGGTCTCAAACTCATGAGCTGACTTGTGAAGCATGCCATGTACATAACCGGAGGATTTTCGGAGCCAATGATGGGATATTCTTGGGCACGGACCTTTGATCTATATCACCCTTGTATATTACTTTCCGGTTTGACACATGCATGGAGCATATGAACATTTGCCATATGCATGTTTGAGTATATAATTGATATTTGGGCATAATGGTGTGATTTGCCTGATTTTGCCATGTTGTGAGGTCATCTTCATGGGGCAGTTCTCCAAGCCCATTCGACTCCAAGTCCAACCAAGGTTATGTCAGGGTAGGGCATGGTCCTGAGCGCCAATCTAGGCCATGACACGCCACCTCCCCCATTGGGCTAGGATTTAGAGGCTTGGGAGTGAACACATTTTTGGGGTTTGTGTAGTGACTTGTGACACATGGCATTCAGCCATCTCATTTGACCTGGTTCAGGGCAATATGTTGGTGAGTCAAGGGAAGGTCTTGAGTCCAGGGAATGAGGGGTTTATGGCTTTGAATGTGTAGGTTTACCTCTTTCCCCAACTTTGCTTTATTTGTGTTCATATGCCAATTTCAGGGCTTTCTTCCTTGGTGCAGTTCTTGTACATGCCCGCCACCGTGGGAAGACCGGTGTGCTGAACGAAAGCCCGCAGCCTGATTTGGATTGTGAATTGGGTTATTGCTGTATTTGTGGGATCTGGTTGCTATTCAGGGTTGAAGGAGGATTTTATTGTCTATATTTTTGGATTTGGAACCTTGGATTTTGAGCAATGCAATCGTTGATCAGGAGCAAATCGGCAGGGGTTACAGGTGGAAGGGGCACAGCGGGGGCCGGTCCTGGTAGGGACCTTCTTTACCACTTGGGGCGCTTTGAAAGGTTACGAGCGCTACTTCCCAAGTGAGCACATGAAGATATGGAAAATTGCAAAACACACACCTTGCTCCCAACGCATCGCTTCGGGATCGCCACACAAGCTTTCCTTCACGAAGGTTAGGCTTGCAATTGATCGTAGGGAGTATGGAGAAGGAGCTTGCACAATATGTGGTCCATTGGCGGGCTTGGCTTCGAGCGATGGACCCGCCAAATGGGCACGCAACACAACACAAGGCACATACTCCATATTGCCCAAAAAAGTAGCTCCCCCCACGATATGTCATGCCCCTCCAAGGGCATAACTTTGTGTCAATCGCTCATAGGAACTCAAGGAGAGTTCCTATGCAACACCAACACTCGCGCGCTACACTCGAAAGTTATCTTAACGCACGCAATATCATGGCCATAGAGTTACAACGCAAACTCTACCCTCTTGACCATGATCCATTACACTAGCGCGCACGTGTGGAGACGCAAGGCATGTGATGGTTCCTAAATTACGTCAGGAGTATTGTGAATACATCCCACGTTTCCTTATTGTCATTCCTCGCAAGCAACACGAGATATGACCTTCACAAGTGGCCTCACGAATCAACTTTGTTTTGCCCATATCTTTAAGACAAATGGAGGGCAGGATGAAAGGAAAGTTGATTCCTGCATAGGGAAGCACGTAGGTCCACTCGAAAGAGGTCAAATCAAGTGCAGGGATGTCGAAGTCGAAAATCCGATTTCGACATCCTGAAAAATTCGGATTAAGGTTGCGAGTATAGAATGTGAAAATTGCGGATGCATCAACGCAATTCCTGAAGACTTTAGAGCCTTCGTCACGGATAGCGTTAAAATTTCCATTATAAACAGTTAAACTGGCGGTTACGGTAAAGTCGCGATCCAACCGCCAGCAGTCAAAACAGTGAATATCAGAACGGAAGCGTAAAAATTGACGGAAACAATATGAAAATAAAACCCTGTTGATTCCTGATGTTCTGATATATAAATCTCCGCTGGCGGTGCATCGGTTGCCGATGCGGGGCTTTACGGCACGGAACACGCTCCCGCCGGGCTCGCACCGGGCGTCAACGGGCGCCTTCCGTACATGGGGTTAGTGGACCGGAGACCGATCTTCCCTTCCGTACATGGGGTTGGTGGACCGAGACCGGTTGTATGCCCTAACCTAGCCATGGGGTTCTGGGTACCGCTTCACCCCCCTCCTTAGAGCAAACCCTGGGGGGGGCTCGATAACACCCACGCATGGCAGCGGGTACCCAGGACCATCCCCTGAAGGGGGGGTGTCACATCCTCACTTCAGGCTGATTCCCAGGTTAGACCGCCCAAATCTCACAGTAAAACAGGTATGATGCTGTAATTGATAGTAACTGCAGGTATAGTATCAAGTATCAAGTCCCGGGTCCTGGCGGCGATTGTTCGGCATCCAAAGGACCCGTTAACCCATACCAGGCGCACCGGGTGCCGGCTGCTACGGTCACCACCACAGTGGCAGTGGCATACACAGCCAACATAGGCGTCACACGACGACCGAGGTGGTCCCACAGGTCGAGAGCGACCACAAAGATCCATCAGGCTACCTCAAGCTTCCCAAGGCCCGCCGACTGGGGAGAGTCCCCACGGGTCCTTCCTCGGGCGCACCATGTCCATATCCATACGACGCGAGTCCAGAGTGATACAGCCGAACTCCTTAAGGGATCTTAAGGGAGCTCCTCCTTAAGGGATCGGGCATCAAGGCCGTCTTCTCCCTCGCCCTATTACCACGAAGGCCATACATGAGGGAGTCCTCATGCAGTGTGGGCGGAGGCGTCGACTCCTCAAACCACCAGTTTCCCAGGCAGACTGACCGAGGTCAGGAGCACCGGAGGCCGCCATCCGACTGCAAGTGCGTCTGCGAGTCGGTAGGCTCACACTGGGACTGACAGTGGCGGACCGCTGGGAGTGTAGTCAGGCAACTGGGCTTCCCGCCTGGCGCCATCAGGATCTCCACATCACAGCGAATAGGGCAACACGGTATCACGAGCACTCAAACAGTAGAATCTGTACTCCGGTACTGGTCCAGGCCGGACCAGGCTGTAAGAACATGTACACGGCGACTCAAGGCGCCTTTGTATACGATTCGCACCCCCTCGGGGGAAAAACAGTCCACATCTCAGTGATGGGCCGACAAGACTCAACATACAGATGCACATATCCTGGGGGGCAGAAAAAGATGCAATAAGCGGGGTAAATAGGCGTGTAAACACACTCTGGATAGAGCGCGAAACCACACCACGGTCAGGATAAGGCAAATGCAGGAGGGTGGGCAGGAAAACGCCTGAGTGCAGGCCATATATAGTCTCGAGACACACGTCGACTGGTCTGGATCCCGCAAATGCCATGGGATCAGACCACACACTCAAAAATCGCAATGCCGATGACAGCGGCATCCGTTGCGCAACGTCGTATGGGCTTCAAGGCCCCAAGAGCTCAGAAATATGAAGGGCAGTCGCCCTACCTGGTTTCCCAAGGATTCAGCAGGGGGGGGAGTGACAAATGGAAGAAGAGAGGGGCCATCCTCCTCTGGATACAGCAGGGGGGGGTATATGGCCACTCTGATGGCAGGTCACCGGAAGATGGAAGAGAGCAAGCAAGTAAGGGACGATCCGTCGGCCTCACAGGCGCTGAAAACACATCAGGGGAGAGCTCAGGGCGCTGATCAGGCACCCCTGGCTGCAATCGCCCGGGTGAGTGCTGCCAAGTCCGAAACATGGATCTTGGTTTTGTGCTTGCGGATGTACTCCATGAAGGGAGTATTGACCCGCGGCACGAACGAGGAGACGGGTTCCCAGGTGTCGTGGGACGGCCCATAGCCTCGCCAACGAACCTTGAACTCCAGACCTCCGGGTGCCGAGGCCTTCGGACGCTGAGCAAGGATCTTCTCGACTGTATAGTCGTCCTGCTCAGCATAGTCGTCGTCCGAATCAGCCTCATGTGCGGCAGAGCTCAGGGACACATGTTGGCCACGGAGGTCGGGTTCCCGCACACGGAGTTGGCTTCCGTGGCATTCCCGGAACTGTCCGTGACCCACCTTGATGCGGTAGGTGTCCTTACCAATCCTGCGGACCACCTCGCCGGGTGTGAACCAGGTTTTGGTGCGGTGGGTGCCCATAGGGCGGGGTCTGATCACCCACACCGGGTCTCCCACCCTGAACTTCTGCGCTGTCGAGCTTGGGGCGGACTTCTGACGCTCAGCATGCTCCTTCTCGAGCTGCTGGCGGATGTCCCGCGCCGTTTGCTCTTGCCGCGCGAAGAATTCCTTGGCATCCATGGCCATGCCATCACCAGACAAGGGAAGTCCCCTACCCAGGGGGTCCCTGCCGAACAGAATCTGGTGAGGGGACAAACCGCCCGGAGTGGGGGTGTCATGATGGGCCTTCAGAGCAGGCCACATCTCCTCAAACCAGTTCAGACGTGGATTGGTGATGTGGATCTTGCGCAGCTTCTTGAACAGCTGCCGTCCAGCCACTTCAGCACGGCCGTTGGACCGGCTGAGATAGGCGACGCTCTTGGCATGACGGATTCCCATGAGGGAACACATAGCCTTGAACCAGCCACCAGTAAACTGGGGCCCTCGGTCACTGCAAATGGTGCGGGGGATGTCAAAGATGGTCAGCCAATGACGAATCATCATGACTGCCACTTCCTTGGCAAGCAAACCATTTTTTGCGTGCCGGAACGGCTACAACGCAGCCGCTGTGGCGGTCCACACAGAGAACCACACAGTCAAAGGTCTCCTTGCCAATGTGCACTTCGGGCATGGAGAAGACGTCCATGGCCACGCTCTCCATGGGCTGGTCAGGAACCGGGGTCCATTGGGGTTCCCTCTTGACGTTCCGGTTATCGGGATTGCAGGCCTGACAGACCGAGCAACCCTTCCTGACCTTCTTGATGGCGGTGTAGAGAACGATATGGTCGATCTCGAACCTACGCTGCATGTCAAGAGCTTGCTTCTTGACCCCTGGGTGCAGCATGTGGTGGTGCCAAGCTTCACACAGCTCGAGCACCCGGGACTCTGGTACTAACAGCTTGGCATTCCGGTAGAGCTTGCCATCTTCCTCAGTCAGCCCCTTTGGCCACTTTTGCCCGTCATCAGGGTCGGTCACAGCCCTATACTCGGCCGCAAAGGCCTCAGACTTGGCGTGGTCGTCGGTCCAGTCGTCCTGGAGGCAAGACCCCGGGAAGAGGTGCTTGTCGGACTCAGCTCCATCAGGGGCGAGTACACTGACCGCTCTGCTCACCCTCGACGCGAGGGGGGCATCCGCAGCCATGACGACGAAGCATTTAACACCCTCCTCCTCCATCAGGCGCTCCATTTCGATGATCTTCTTGGCTTCAGCGGTCTCAGCCTCATCGCCATGGGCAGAGATATCCGTCATGCCCTTGCTGGCGGGATAGGCCCACCTACTGAGACAGTCCGCCACGGTGTTATCCTTTCCAGGAATATACACAACCGTGAGGTCGAACTTGGCCAAGGTCTCATGCCATCTTGCCCGTCGGGAGGCGGGACCTGAGGGGGTGTCCACGTGCTCCTTGTGCCACGACTGCAGACTCTGATGGTCGGTGCAGACGGTGACGAGATGGAGGGCTATGTACCCGGCCCATTTCCTGAGAGCCAGGACGATGGCATACGCCTCCTTTTCACGGGGCGTCCACGTCCGTCTCTGGCAGGACTCGGCTCCAGAAGGCCACGGGCACGTGCCTCCCGTCGTCAAGCACTTACTCCAACACAGCGCCAATGGCGTAGTCGGAAGCGTCGGTGCGCAGGACGAACCCTCGGCCGGGATCCACGAGGTGCAGACCCACTGCGGATAGCAGCGCCTGCTTCATCCCCTCAAAGGCACGGTCGGACTCAGCTGTCCAGACCAGCGCCTTCTTGGACCCCTTCTCGGTCTCCTCTCGGTTGCCCTTGAGCATGGTCGTCATGGGGGCTGAATACTCCGCATACATCTTGATATACCCCGAGTAGTAATTGCAGAACCCCAGATACGCCCGTAGGTCAGAGACCGTCTTGGGCTTTTCCCAGTGCTCAATCGCAGCCACCTTGCCAGGTATGGGCTTTCGCTGCCCGTTCCCGACTACCTGAGGCACGACTGGATGGGTGCCTACAGTGGTCCCATCTCAGTTCTGGTCACACTGGCTCTTCCGTGTGTTTTTCTACTCTAGTCTAACTCCGACTGAACTGAGGTCTCGTATGCAGACCATTGTGGATGCTTGTGGCTGTCATGCCAGCAAGCAGAGTCACAGTAGGGATAGGGGCCTCATTTCCAGCTTACCCATACCCTATTGTGCTAACTCTCTTCTCTATGTGGAATTTATCCACGGCCTACCACGCTTCGGCGGCTATGATAGTTGCCTAGTGGTCACGGCGGGGGGTGTACATATGAATGGCACAGGCGACACTGAAAGGACGGCTACCAAGCACCGCGAAATACCGGATGATGGGTTGTACATGCAACACTGCCAGGGCGGGGCAGGAACAAGGGCACCGAATCTGGAAAAATCTTTTTACAGCGGTCCGACCACTTGTCAATACTTTTCTCCCCCGCGGGGGGGCAGACGGCGCACAGAAAAAATGTACCGTGCCGGCCCCACACAACTGGCACCACCCAACACCGCAACAAGCAGAACACCTGCACGCAACAAATCCGACTGCGCAAGCACCCGCTGCAACGACGAGGAACCAACGCCGAACAGGCGACTAACACGACCGCACACCAACAAAACCGCTACAGCGAACACGACGTGACCGCAAACAGACCGCACGCGCGCCGGCCAACACCAAACTGGCCAGACATGCATGGGCCGGTACGAGAACGACGTCCAACGGGCTGGCGGCACCGTGGCGAGCCACGCCCGCCGACCACCATGATCGCGAACACAGAGGAACACCGTAACTCTACCACTGCGGACGCGGCCAACTAATTTTCACAAACTACACTACACTACACTTGGACAAACCAAGACGCAACTAACCAGCACCAACACGAACGTGCCGGCTACACGGACAGGACTTGACCATAAGACCACCGGCAGCAGCGCGACGGAACCCACACGAACCCAGCTGACCATGCGGCGAGGACGACAACCAGGCACCAGCCACACCGCAGCTGCAGCCACCACATGACCGTAAACAGACCACACGCAAGCCAGCCAACACCAAACCAGCCAGGCGTGAACGGGTCGAAACGGGGTCGGCATCCAACGGGATGGCGGCACCGTTGTGAGCCACGCCCACTGGCGACCATGCCCACAGACACGACAGAACACCGCGACTCTACCATTACAAACGCGGCCAACCAGCGCTGACAAAGCGCACTACGCCGCACTTCGACCAATCAAGACGCAACTAACCAGCGCTGGCACGGACGTGTCGGCTGCACAAACAGCATTCGACAATACGACCACCTGCAGCAGCGCGACAAAACCCACGCAGACCCAGCCGACCATGAGGCGGCAAAGACAACCGCGCACCGACCACACCGCAGCTGCAGCCTCCACTTGACCGTAAAAAGACCACACACAAGCCCGCCAACACCAAACCAGCCAGGCGTGCACGGGTCGAAACGGGAACGGCGTCCATCCGGTTGGCGACACCGTGGTGCGCCACGCCCGCCGGTGACCATGTCCGCGAACGAAACCGTGACTCTACCATCCCGCAACCGACCGACAAACATTAACAAACTACGCGGAACCGTTAAAAGACCAACGAACCAACCACAACGACCTACTTTGAACCCCCGGCCCCCCGGGAGAGCGCAAGCTCGACCGAGTCAGGAGGCGTGAGTGTGCCCCACGGCATGCGAGTCTTGTAGAACGTGCTTCTTCAAGTCGCCTCACGCCGACTGAAAACCAACCCAGGTGGGGGTGCCTGCAGGACAGGGCCTTTGGCCTGGCTCCCAGCCCCTGATACCCAAAATCCAGAGGTTGATGAGGATGTGAGATGGGACCGTCCCCCACGTATCATCCGCCCGAAGGAGAGGAATGTGAGGCTTCGGTCGAACTTGGGTTACCTCTCTGGGCAGAACCCGCTGTAGGGTACTGCTCGCGGCGACCGCGCCCTTCCCCCATGTGGGGGAGCCGCTTTGTGGGGGCACGTGCAGTAGGGCCGTGGGTGGGTGAGCGAAAGCTCCTTGGTAAGACCCCCGTGCGGGGCAACCCCAGTCCCGAGTCGACCTACCTACCTACCTGACAGTAGGGATAGGGGACTGATTTCCAGCTTACCCATACCCTATTGTGCTAACTCTCTTCTCTATGTGGATTTCATCCACGGCCTACCACGCTTCGGCAGCTATGATAGTTGCCTAGTGGTCACCTGTGGCCTATCTCCCCTCACCCGTGTGTTCCCTTGCAATAAGAAAATCCAAGGTGAGCAGACTGTGAAGATGTTGGTGGAACAATGGTTCGAACCCTATGGAGCACCTAAGCAGGTGCACTCTGATGAAGATGTACGCCTCCGCAGCGACACTGGGTGGTATAAACAAGTGCCAAATGCCCTCAACGTGGAGGTAACCACAGATGTGCGCTATACCCACAGTTCTAACCCTCTCTGTGAGAGACAGAACTGTGTGGTGGAGCAAAGCCTAAGAATCCTGATGAAACAGGAGGGTGCCAAGGACTGGGTACGCCTAGTGCCCTGGGCAGTGCTGACCATGAACTCACAGCGGAGCTCTTCTACGGTTTTCACCCCCCACGAACTGTTCCATGGAGGACTACCTGCTTGGTTCTTCAAAACCCCCTTTCCTGAGGGCTTCAAGAGCCCTGTGGGAGATTGGCTCCAACACAAGCAGTCTATGGCTAACCAGGCTGGGACTAACCTGAGACACAGGTAGGTAGGTAGGTAGGTGCTCTTGGTCGTGGAGAGGCGACCCATGGTTCCCCCTGGCATCGCCCCTGTGACAAACAGGAGAAGGCTCCGCACGTGAAGAGGGGAGGCGGCTTACTTCCCGCTAGACCTGACTGTTGGCCCCCAACAAAGCGGCCCCGGGCAACACCGGGAGGGCGGATCGCCGCCGGTGTGACGTGCTTATCTCGCTGGGAGGGTGTGCCCCCGTGCTTGCGCACGTCCCCTCCTTTGGGCGGAACCCTAGAAGTTCACCGGACTTCCTGGCGTATCCCGTTCCCAAGGCATGCATGCACGTTCTTGGTACTAGGGTTCCGAGGCGCTTGGGTGTCGCATGCTCTGCCCTGAGTCCCAAAGCAGCGCAGGCCTTAGGATGCAGCCTCACCCCCGGTCTCCGGATCTCTTTTGGTCGGGTCACCTGCATGGCACGGGCTGCCTCAGTGCCCGGGCTGTGGGCACTGGGTTACCTACTGTTGTGCGGCGTTTGTGTTTGGGTCCGGGTTGCGGTTGGGTGTGGGTTTTGTTCACCCCGCCAGTCCTGGCTGGGGTCTTGGATCGTTGTGTTTGGGCACGGTTTGTGGTGTTGTCCTCCCGTCTGGCTGGGACTAACCTGAGACACATTCGTGACCGTGAACTGAGGTGACGGAACCGCCTACGGCGACCTGCCAGCTTCAAGGTTGGTGACCTTTTCCTGGTTCACCACTCACGCCTACCCTCCTGGCCACCTAGATGCCTACAGGACCCTTATTTGGGACCCTATCGTATCATCAGGATAGATGGATCCAGGATCCATGTCAGGTGCAGTCCACGTCTAGGTGGTGAACTGCTGTGTGCACCTAAACAGTTGAGGCACTATCACTCCCCTGACGATTTGTCCTGGGATGAGTGGCGCCTCAGCGACAGCGAGGTCGAGCGTATAGACCTAGAGAACGCTGCCAGTCCAGAGGAGGCAGACGAACTCGAAGAGATGACAGCCAATGAGATGGCAGTCGATGGTTACTACGTGGTTGCAGGTATTGCTCGCCACGAGTATAAACAGGGTTGGAAATTCCTAACCCTGTGCGATGGCTATGGGTTATCTGAGGCAACCTGGGAACCTATGTCAGCCTTCATACAACCAGATGGGAGTATCAACCCCATCTTCCGCTCCTACCTCGTTGATAACAACGAGGGGCAGCTACTAACCCGTGCTGAGACTCTGTCCCAGCGTAAAAAGAAAAACTAATTTCCCTGTGTCAGTCTACTGACTGTGTTCTAACCTTACAGGTGCAGTGAGCACTCTTGTGCAGACGGGCCTGTGTATGGGTTTAAGAGCAGTTGTCACAGTTGCCCCGCATTGCATCGCAGGACAGGACCGTTAGCCCCCCGTGACAACCACTCCCTGGCCGAAGGCCATTGGTTACAGACCACTGCTGACTGAGCACTGCATTGACCCTGTCTGTGCCCTGCAGTCCCATGACTATGGTTTCCAGCGTGGACCAAGTGGCCGCTTATCAGGTTTGCAGCCACCCAGCACGTGTATGCCTTGTTGACAATGTGTTGCATGGGGACTGCCCTGATGTAATGACCTTGAGGAGCCGACGAAGAACGGTGGCTTACCCCACCAGGGGGGAATGACAAGCAAGGTGTTATGAGGCAAGGTGTGTCTTCCCTCCTTGGGGACAAGCGAGCCCACACTTAGGACCCCTGACTGGTCCAGATCCGTGGGGTTCTACCCTTCCTTACAGGGTTTACCATACCCCTAAGTGTGCTGCATATGTCTGTGTGTGTCTCACTTCTCTCCCTGGCGTGGCTCCCGGAGACCGGGTTTCGCTGATGTCGGACCGAAGGTCCTAGTCAGTTACTATTACCACTCCTATGCCGCCCCATTTCTGTGCTGGCACCTATCCTTTGGGGAAGACGGCAAAAGCCCTACCTACAAGAGGGGAGGGGTGGCCAAGTGTGCTAAGGGCATACAAAACGCCCATTTTCGCTAATGGCCAAAAGCTAACGCACTCCCCTGCCCACGTGGAAAAGCACGCGGCACAGGAGACACCACTACACTACACTCACTAACGCCAGCACCAGCCTTCAAAGGCAGGGCGAGCACTCATCACTTGCGCTCAACACCTGCCAGGCTTGCTGACCCTAACACCTACACACTCTACTGGGAGTTGAAGGCAATGAAGTCTCGGGTCCTGCTGACCCTCCTGTGAGAAAGCAAGAGAACACAGCGCTGCTAAGCGGCTGTTGCCTAACAGGGTCGCCACTACGCATTTTCCTGTCAGGGCTTGGAGGGAGGGAGTGCTCAGCATGCGTGCACAGCGTGGATGGCGGTGAAGTCAGACGGCACTCACCACTCCTGGTTGAGCTGCAGTTATTTGTTTTTGTGATCCGCGCAGCATATTTGAGCGCTGCCAAGAGGGACTGCACCAATCGCCCTTACCTTCCCCCCTGTAAAGCAAAGGCCAATGACTGAGGTTCAAGACTGAGGAACAAACACAGCCTCCACGTGTTGTACGCTACTCAGGCTGCCCTATAATACGCTGTTCCTGAACCTCAGTACAAGCAAGCAAGCTTAAGGAACTCCTCCCGTTCTCACCCGCACCCACAGGCAGTGGGTAGTGGGCCCCGGCCGCACGCCTGAACGGACGAGAAGTCAGGGGTAGGAGAGCGCCCGTCCCCGGACGCCCCACACCCAGGCAAGAGGCGCCCCCCCCCGGGCGGCCTCATTCCGCCCCCACAGCGCGCAAAGCCAGCTCGCAAGAGCGCGCGTTGTGGAGTTCAAAACGGCTCCCCACACCCGCATCCCCCGCACCCACAGCCAGTGGGTAGTGGGCCCCAGCCGCACTCCCGAAAGGACGACTGGTCGGGGGTGGGAGGGCGCCCGACCCCAGACGCCCCACACGCAGGCAAGAGGCGCCCCCCCCCGAGCACCCACATGCCGCCCCCACAGCGCGCATAGCAATCTCGCCCTGTGGGGCTGGTGACGGGTCCCCACGCCCGCACCCCCCGCATCCACCGCCAGTGGGTAGTGGGGCCTCGCCGCACGCCTGAACTGACGAGAGGTCGGGGGTGGGAGAGCGCCTGATCCCGGACGCCCCACACCCAGGCAAGAGGCGCCCCCCCCCGGGCACCCTCATGCGGCGCCCACAGCGCGCAAAACCAGGTCGCAAGAGCGCGCGCTGCGGGCTTGGTGACGGGTCCCCACGCCCGCACCTTCCGCGCCCACAGCCAGTGGGTAGTCGGCCCTGGCCGCACGCCCGAAAAGAAGAGTGGTCGGGGGTGGGAGAGCGCCCAACCCCGGACGCCCCACACCCAGGCAAGAGGCGCCCCCCCCGGGCACCCTCATGCCGCCCCCACAGCGCGCAAGGCCAGCTCGCAGGAGCGCGCGCTGTGGGGTTGGTGACGGGTCCCTAACCCTGCAGCTGCCGCACCCAAAGCCAGTGGGTAGTGGGCCCCGGCCGCACGCCCGAAGGGACGAGGGGTCGGGGGTGGGACAGCGCCCGACCCCGGAGGCCCCACACCCAGGCAATAGGCGCCCCCCCTGGGCACTCTCATGCCGCCCCCACAGCGCGCAAAGCCAGCTCGCAAGAGCGCGCGCTGTGGGGTTGGTGACGGGTCCCCACGCCCGCATCCCCCGCACCCACTGCCAGTGGGTACTGTTCCCCGGCCGCACGCCCGAAAGGAAGAGGGGTCGGGGGTGGGAGAGCGCCGAACCCCGGACGCCCCACACCCAGGCAAGAGGCGCCCCCCCCCAGGCACCCTCGTGCCACCTCCACAGCGCGCAAAGCCAGCTCGCAAGAGCGCGCGCTGTGGGGTTGCTGACGGGTCCCCAAGCCCGCACCCCCCGCACCCACAGCCAGTGGGTAGTGGGCCCCGGCCGCACGCCTAAAGGACGAGTTGTCGGGGCTGGGAGGGCGCCCGACCCCGGATGCCCCACACCCAGGCAGGAGGCGCACCCCCCGGGCACCCTCATGCCGCCCCCACAGCGCGCAAAGCCAGCTCGCAAGAGCGCGCTCTGTGGGGTTGGTGACGGGTCCCCAAGCCCGCACCCCCCGCACCCACAGCCAGTGGGTAGTGGGCCCCGGCCGCACGCCCCAAAGAACAAGGCATCGGGGGCGGGAGAGCGCCCGACCCCGGACGCCCCACACCCAGGCAAGAGGCGCCCCCCCCGGGCGCCCTCGTGCCGCCCCATCAGCGCGCAAAGCGAGCTCGCAAGAGCGCACGCTACCGGGTTGGTGAGGGGTCCCCACGCCTGCACCCCCCGCATCCACAGCCAGTGGGTAGTGGGCCCCGGCCGCACGCCCGAAGGGACAAGTGCTTGGGGGTGGGAGAGCGCCCGACCCCGAACGCCCCACACCCAGGCAAGAGGCGCCCCCCCCGGCCACCCTCATGCCGCCCCCACAGCGCGCAAAGCCAGCTCGCAAGAGCGCGTGCTATGGGGTGGGTGATGGCTCCCCACGCCCGCACCCCCTGCACCCACAGCTAGTGGGTAGTGGGCCCCGGCCGCAGGCCCGAAAGGACGAGTGGTCGGGGGTGGGATAGCGCCCGACCCCGGACGCCCCGCACACAGGCAAGAGGCGCCCCCCCCGGGCGCCCTCGTGCCGCCCCTACAGCGCGCCAAGCCAGCACGCAAGGCCAGCTCGCAACAGTGCGCCCGGTGGGGTTGGTGACGGGTCCCCACGCCCGGACCCACCCCACGGGGAGCGCGCAGCCCCAAGCCAGGTAGGGGGAAACGGGACCGGGCAGCCCCCCCCCCCAAAGCAAGCCAAACGGAGCAGGGGACCGAGGCAGGACACGCGGAGGGGCGGGGACCAATTGGAAGGCCCTACCAGCGCCCCGCACGGGGACCGCGCGAGGTGCGCGCGCCACACCGACCCAGGGAGGGGGGGGGGGCACGGACGCCGCGAGAGCGCGAGCGCGCACACACACAAAGGACACGCGGGGAAAACCAGAAGGGCAAGCGGACCGAGCCCGCGGAACGCACAGACCGCATGGAATGGCGTCCCAGCGAGCGAGGATAAGGAACACCCAGACGGGATGGCCCACCACACACAGCGCAGGAAACGCCGGGCGGGCAGGGGGAAACGGGGAAGACACAACACCCGGCACCGGCCCCAACCTCCCCGAACCGGCTGCGAGCGCCGCGCACACATGACCAGGGCACTGCACCCGCCAAGGCAGTAGTGGCGCACTGCGCCACGCACCAGCCCCAAGGCTAGGCAGCCTCCGCGCAAGCCCACAGGGATCCCACTGGCGACGAGCCAGCGGCACGGGCCCGGCAGCGCCGGCACCCCGGGCGACCACGCATTAGGGGGGCGACGCCGTGGGTAAGCGCCCGCAGCCACAGATGCAAATTGATGCACTGACCGGGGAGTGGCGCAATGGGGAGGGACGGGGCTCCGAGCCTTGTGAACGCGGGGGACTCCGCCACCAGGCAGGAGGTGCGTCTTGAAGGGCCCCCCACAAGGGCCCGGTCGGGAGGATATCACCTGGCCCGACCAGGTGGCCCCCCGGGGCCGAAAGGCATCTAGTACCGGCAAAATCAAACCTCAAACCTCAAACCCGCACCCGTTCTCTTAAAGAACGTAGGGTGGAGCCCCTGGGTAACCTAAACAAGAGTGCACTTCGCGTGGCCTACCCTTTAATGTGTCATATGCATGCACAAATATGCACAGGGGCCCCAATATCCCCTTCTCTTGCCTAGTGTTACACAACTTAACCAATCAAAGCGTGACTCAACCAGGAAGTGAGCTCCTCCTGGACTCACCTACCTTACTCACCAAGCAGCATGGGAATGCCGAGGAAAACACGAGCGCAAAACGACCCTTAAATAAACCTACGGCGAATTATAAACCACCCTAAGCAATTAAACCACTGTGTGTCATGCATGCTTTCCTTGTCTTGTTTCCTGCAGAAAGAGGAGAGGAAGTGGCGCACTGCACAGCGCAAAACAAGCCTAAGCGTTTTAAGCAACCCTACTTCAGAGCTACGGCAACACGAACACGAGCAAGCACTTTCTTCCCTTACCTGTGAAGAGAGAACAAGGGCTAATCGGGGTACAGGGAAAGCGCCACAGCCTGTCAATGCCTCGATTAGGCACATGCATCGGGAGCACAGCGCATATTCTAACCCTATGTGCGCCCTGCGCGCTCCATTCGCATCGCATACCTTTCATTCCTGTTTTGACCTGTGCAGAGCAAAGGAGAGGAGCATCTGAACCCTTTGCGCTTGTCTGCGACTTTGAGTTATGTGTAAAAATGACGATTTCTCGCGTGATTTCGTCATTTTTTAGCGATTGGACTTCCTAAATCGCTACGCCTTTCGCTAAAACACAGGAATCACTCCCTGTTGGTTTCATTTTCTATTTTTTTCAGCTCCTGGAGATTTGTGTCCTCCATCGGGAGTATTGCTCCGCCCTGGCCCTTGGTCAGGAAGTTTACTAAAGTGCTGTTTAAGCAGCTATAGCCCTCTGCATCAGAGCGTTCGACTGTACCCTACCCTACGTGCTCATTTGGATCAGGTACCCTTGAATTACCCAAGTAAAACCGTGGTTCAACCGGGTTCAACCGCGCACTTTCATTACGGCTTCCCCACGGTTGAACCCCTATCGTGGTACAGCAAAAATATGCTAAGTAGCAACCTGAAAACCGCTATTTTTCAGCCCTGCAAGAGATGCCACACCCCCTAAAAAGAATGTTTTTGAAAATCTTCTTACCTCATTGGCGCAAAACACTGGAGACCTATTTCTCTTGGATCATATTTCACGGCGGTGGTGGTGTAGGTGCCAGTGGCGGCAGCTGTATTGGTGAGACCGCACGGCTTGACCATCAACTTTTCGTTAGGCGTGGTGACATATACCCCTGCGCCTTGTTTGGATTCCCTTTAGGACTTTGGACCCTTTTTAGTGAACAACAATTACATGCAAGACTACACTTGATTGTCAGAAGCTTTTTTCCACATGGATTGCACTAAAATGTAACCGGCTTTGGAGGTGGTTCAACCGCTGGACAGGCGCGCGGTTGCACCGGCTTCACCGGTTCAACCGCTGTTGCACGAAGCGCTACACAAAAAACACATCTTCACCTTGGGAAGCCAAACGTGACCAGTTCATTCTGCATCGCCACAGGCAGACGTCCCCATGCAATGCCTGTGTACGGTACGAGCACAATGCGCTGTCCAGACCACGCCAGAGGCATGTGCGGCCTAAGAGCCTTAATATAGTGGGCAAGCATATGTGCTCTAGGGAGGGAGTCCTGGGTTCAAACCCAACTACCCCGGAATTTTTACCAAAAGGTTTCCTCGCACGCTGGCGACTTGTGAGGAATGCCCCATCGAAGGGACATCATTCACGGTACATTACACTGTTGTTCGAGGGTACCTACGGTATGATGGGCTTCTCTGAACTGATGAGAGTGTTTTTGGTAGTTTTAATGCACTTTCTGAGGTAATTTTGGGAATATTTGAGCCTTTTTTCCTGGTCCTAATAGCTTGATCAACTAGTAATCCAGGGGGGAGTAAGAAGAAGTCACTGCCATGTCTTTCTTCGAGGGCTTGATCCAGGCCAAGCCCCCCTTAAAGCCCTTTTGTTGATGCAAAGACTAACTTAAGTATTTTTATCACTCTTTTGAAGCTTTGGTACACTTTCTCAAAGTAACTAGGGTTATAACCCTAGCCCCCCATGAAGTTCACCCCTACCACTCAACTGAGCGGAGGTATATTCCTTCCTCGAGGATATACCGAAATAAGATAGGCATTTCATGCTTTAGGCCTTGGAGGTTAAGCCTAGTGGTCTCCCACCCCAAGACCTTATACTCAATTGTTTCTACCGCTTATTGTGGTTCTACTTCTTAACTGTTTCTGAATCCAGTTGCTTGGCCAAGTCATAATCTGTGTTTGAGCCAAACCCCTGAAGCTGGTTCGGACCCCCGTGACCATCTTTGGGTCACTTGGGGTGTGTATCTATGGGCCGGCAAGCCGCCATTGGCTGATATCATACTCTCCCATCCACCTGACCTAACCTGATGTGATAGTGTGATAGGCTTGGCCATTCCAGCTATGAGCGGCCATATTGAATACCGAGGCGCCGCCGGCTGAGATTTATATATCAAAATATCAGGAATCAACAGGGTTTTTTTTATCATAATGTTTCCGTAATTTTTCAGCTATCCGTTCTGATTGTCGATGTATCGGCTTCTGGCAGTTGGCTCGCGATTTTGCGGCAACCGATTGGTTAACTGTTATTTCCAGATAATTTAGTGAAAACCCCGATGAAGGGTCAAATCTCATCAGAAAAGGGTTCGTTGCTTCCACAATTTTCATGTTATACACTCGCAAAATTGATTCGGTTTTTTCAGACATTCAGAATCCGATTTTCGATTTCGAGGTCGCCGCACTGGATATGATGAATTTCCAGTGGTCCTACACCTTTCCCCGATCACGAAGCAACCCTTCTTTTGTTGTCTCCTGCATTTTTCTTGGAGATATAGGTGAAACAAAAATGATTCGTGACGCCACTTTGAAAAATCATATCTCCGACTCACTGCGAGGAATTCCAATTTTGAGATATGCGCTGGAATTGCCTTGGTCTCAACTTAATTCAGCAAGCGTCAAACGCCTCTGACGTGTAAACATGCCCGATTTAGCAAGGGATAATGGTCAAGAGGGTAGAAAGTGATGTAAAACTCTTGGACCATGCAACCGAATATTTTAGTGCGACTTTCGAGTGTACTGCATGAGTGTTCGGGTTGCATAGAAGCTTTCCTTGGGTTCCTATGTATTTTTAACGTGAAGTTGTGTCCATGGAGGGGCATGGCATACCATGGTGGGAGCCACTTTTAAGGGTATGTGTTATATGGATGGTATGTGCTTCGCTATGCTCACGCCCATGTTATATATCTCTGTTTGTAGGAAGATATGTGGAGTCATACGTGGCAAGGGCTTTGCCCATGTCCTAATGGTGAGTTCCATAGCGCTAGCCCAAGTCTACCGCACATATAGTGCACGTGGGAAGCCTTACGGAGCGACCCATAAGCGCCATTTCCAATTTTCTCATTTGCAAGGTGCATGTCGAGAGGAGGTTCGAAGGTGTCTTCATGCGTCCATTTAGAGATGCAAGTGGGGGGATTGTTCACAAATGGTTCCAAGCAATAGTGTCTTGAACCATATGTTGATACCATGGGTGAGCGAAGTTATATACTATTGTGATTACTTTGAATTTAGCAACATTTGCATGTTTTTGACCTCATTTTATGCTCATTTTTGTATTTTATGTGCTCAACTGGTCGGCTAACAGTAAAGTGCCTAGAGATCTGTGAAGTATGGGATGTTGCTCAAATGTTGGCATATGCTTCGGTGTTGCACCTCACCATATGCCGGATCACGTGGTCACTTTGGCCCGGCACACGAGGCCTCACAGAATTAGGTCTTAAATTCGTGAGTTGACTTGTGAAGCATGGCATGTGTATATCCGGAGGGGTTCGGGAGCCAATGTTGGGATATTCTTGGGCATGGACCTTTGGTATATATCACCGTTGTATTTTACTCTCCGGTTTGACACATGCATGGAGCATTTGAATATTTGCCGTATGCATTTTTGAGTATATAATTGAATTTTGGGCACTATGGCTTGATTTCCCTAATTTTGCTATGTTGTGAGGTCATCTGCATGGGGCAAATCTCCAAGCCCAATCGGCTCCAAGTCCAACCAAAATTATGGCAGGGTAGGGCATGGGCCTGAGTGCCACTCTAGGCCATGACAGGCCACCTCCCCCATTGGGCTAGGATTTAGAGGCTTGGGAGTGAATACATTTTTGGGGTTTGTGTAGTGACTTTTGACACATGGCATTTAGCCATCTTATTTGACTTGGTTCAGGGCATCATGTTGGCGAGTCAAGGGAAGGTCTTGAGTCCAGGGAATGAGGGGTCTTTGGCTCTGATTGTGTATGTTTTGATCTTTCCTCAATTTTGCTTGATTTGTGTTCATATGCCAATTTCAAGGCTTCTTTATTGATTTTGGTGCAATTCTATGTACATGCCCAACGCCCGTGTCTCCGTGTGCACCGTGAGACGACCGGCGTGTTGAAAAGAGTTGTTGAGTGTCAACGCGGGACCTCAAACACCCTTGGAAGCCCTCAGTATGGATCAGTTGGATTTGATCTATTGTACTTGGGAGTTGGTTATTGCAAGGGATTAGAATTTGTGTGAAGGAGCCAATTTCTACTATTCTTTGTGGGACATTGTGCAGCATAGGGCAAGATCATGCAGAACCTGGTGAGAAGCAAGACCATGGGAGTGACAGGAAATGGTTGAAGGGGTACAGCAGGGGCCGGTCCTGGTAGGGACCTTCTTTATGGTAGCAGAGGTTTACCTGCCCCCTACCGCCGCACCGAGGACTTGGGCCCTCATGAGCCCTGCCCAAGGACGTCCCAGGTACAGATCGTGGAGTCGCTGGAGTCGACGCCGGACTTGGAAGCCCGAGAAGAGCGAAGAGGCTCAGGACGGAGAGCCCTTGTAGGACATGGGCTAGACATGGAGGACCTGGCCTCCATGTGTGAAAGGCAATGCCGCAAGGCTTGCAATCTCCGCTCCGCTGCGGAGGAGTTGGAGGAGACTGGCAGCAACGGCAGGGCCCGGCGTTACTGAAAGTGCGGGTCCCGGAACCCACGGCGGAAGCCAGGGCGATGAAGACGCATCCCAGCCCGGTCAGGCTGTGGTCAGCTGCAGATTCCGAGGGGCATTCTGATGGCTATCGGACCGCTTTCCCTTCGGAGTCGGATGAGATGGCCAGACCACCCACAAGGGCGCACACGGCCCCCAAACCCAGGCTGGAGCATGACGCCGAGGCGTTGGAGAGTCCTACCAGAGCCACAACGGCGCCTGTGGCCCGGCACACGGAGCCAAAGCGGGATAACATGGGCGACACACCCATGGTGGAGGAGTCCGAGGCGCCGGGAACCGTGGGATGCGCCGGATCAGGTGGAAAGCACGTTGAGTGCCACCGCGAGCACATATCCTTCCTCATCGGCAAGTACCCAAAGATGGGGATGGACGCCATCGTGCAGCACCTCGACCGCCTGGACAACCAGAAGGACGGCCTAGAGGAGGACATTGCGGGGATCCTGGATGACCAGTCGGAAGCGGAGAGAGACATGGCGGAGCTGCAAGCCGAGCAGGACCGGTACCGGGAGAAGCTGGCGATGGCCCTGCAGAAGCGGCAGCGAGTGGTGGACAGCCTCCTCCACCTGGTGGAGGACATGTCGGGACGCCTGAAAAGGCTAGAGGAGTTACAACCCCTCGCCTCAGGTCCGGAGCTCCCGGCAAGGCCGGCAACGGCAGAGCTGGCGGAGCGGGTTAAGACCCTCAGGAGCGCCATGGAGAAACCCATTGGCGGCCCCGCAAAGGCACCTTACGCGTCTCCGCGTGTTGACCCGGGTGCGCTGCCGATTGTTCTCATGTTCAGCGAATCCATAATGCTCGGGGAGCATACAGCACCGGCTGGGTCCATGCGGGAAGAGCACGCAACCACGGACCTGAGAAGCCTGACGGTACAGATGTCCGATGCCGCCCAGGATCCACCGACCGCTACGACTGCCCATGCAGTTTTTGCGGAAGAGGAGATCCGAAGCATGCAGGGGCGAACCATGGGAAGGGCTGACAGACATGGTCGAGGCCATCCAGGCGGAAACCTGTGGGTGAAGGACCGCACTACGGGGATATGGACAGCCTGTGGAGCAATTCCTTCCCGCATCCCAAACCCCATGGGTTCAGGCCCAACTGGACCGCACTCCATGGAGGAGAGGGATGTATGGGGAGTGTACTCACACCCCCCGGCCACAGGTGGTATCCTTCCCGGTGAAGTGGTGGCTGCGGATGTCGGAGACGCCATCAGGATTGACGACCTCAGGGGAATCAAAATCCCCTACTATGATGGCAACCCCGCCAACCTGGATGACTTCATCCTGGATTCGGAGGACTTCGCCGAGGAGGTCGTCGGCGAGATGAAGGGAGCGCCAAGGGACAAGTGGGTATGTCGGACATTCCCACACAGGCTGGCGCAGGACCTGAAGGAGGAGCTCAGGGATCAGATCCGCGAGGGATTGATCCAGACGGAGCAGGCCTGCCTCCAGTGGATGGAGGACGAGGAGCGAGTGGACGCCCCCAACCAGAAGTTGGAGGATTTGTGGTCCGTTCCGCTGCCGCTGGAGCGCGGGGAGTTGAGCGTCCGGGAATGGAATCGGTACATCCGCAAGTACCGAAGAAGCCTCAAGCTGGTGGAGGACTGGAATGAGTCCAGCGAGATCCGACACCTGCTCAAGGACGTCCTCCCCGGCCACTGGAAGAAGAAGGTGGAGGACGAGGAGAAGAAGAGAGCAAGGAAGCGCGTGGCCGTACGGATCATGGCATCGGAGGACACCCACGCCGGAATAACGGAGTTTTTCCGGCGAAACCTCGGCGAGCCCAGCCGAATGTTGGGGTTGAAGAAAGCCGTCTACGTGGAGGTATTTGCCTACACCATGGGGCAAAGGCTGATGCGCCTCAACAACGCGCAGTGGAGGCGCGGAGAGCCGCTGAGGATGCAGGTCATCTTCACCCGCATGAGCCGGGACGAATTTCAAAGTACATCACGGTGGAGCTGAAGCTCAACGCCAAGAACGAGGCCCATGTGCAGAATCGACAGGGCCATGGACATCGAGGCCATGCCGCCCCCCCCCCTCCGGCCGACAGGAGGCATCGCCAGGGGACCAAAGGGCCCCGCCCACCCCCCCCCCCCCTTGGTCCGCTGGCACAACCGACCAAGGGAAAGGGAAGGGAAGGAGTGTGGTGAGGCCGATGGGCACGGTGGCCTACAGAACGAAAGGCCAGGGGAAGGGAAAGGGGAGGGGAGAGGGAAGGTTAGGGCAAGGAGGAAGAGGAAGGTCAAAGGGTGGCGAGAAGCTGATGGGCACAACCGCCTATGGAGGGAAAGGGTCCAAGGGAAGGGCGGCGAATGGCGATCGGCCAGTAGGCGCCGCCAGCTGCAGACGAGATCATCACACCATGGCGTCATGCCAAAGCCCCCCCCCTCTCCAGCCCCCTCACTCAGCTTTTATGGCACACACTCCCACACCACCCAGCCTGGATGAGACAGGAGACACTGGATTGCCACTCTGGCCCCCCTGACCCATGCAAGCCCTGTGAGATACCCATGCTTCTTCCTTTCTCTTAATTGACCCTGAGGAACACACTCACTGGCCCCAACCCTGGCTTTTTTAGATCGCTGCCATAATCCCCCTGGACCACCAACCCATACCCAGTGGCAGCCCGCGCACCCAGGGTTTTGCAAAGCCTTTGGGTTTCAGCCACGCAATCCCAGCACACATCGATCGTGCGCCCCCCCTCCCCCCCCCCTCCCACACAGGCCCGAGAGCGGGCGGGGGGGCGGCCCCCCCACCCCCCCCCCCCGCACCCACCTCAGCTGGGGAGCCACGGGCGCGGCCCTCCGCCCCCCCAGGGCCGGGGGGGCGCCCCCCCCCTCAGGAGGAACGGCCCAAATTTCAGCCACCACAAAGCGAGGGTGCAGGCCATGGGCTGGTCCCCCTTGGGGACCAGGAAACAGGGGAGCAGGCCTTTTGCTGCCCCCCCCCCCCCAACAGAAATGGGGCCGAAAGCAGGCCCAGCACAGCCCCCCCCCCCCCCCAGCATGCCCTCGCACCCCCGCACCCTCACTGCAGGCCGTCACATGGTGATCAAGGTCCCTCCCCTCACGGACAGGGAGCGGACGCCGAACGATGGGTATGTTGGGATCTGGGACCCGCATGGTAACCCAGCAGGTGGTCCTCCTCTCCCAAACAAGTGAGCAGGTAGACCCAACCACCACTACCCCCCCCCCCCCCCAGCCTGCCCCCCGACGGGAGAGGTGCACGGAGTCGGCACCCTCAGGGCCTAAAAAGTGGAGGCTGTGAAGGGCTCGCAGATTGACTGCTGTGGGTATCCCTTGAGCGGCCTGCCTAGGGAACCTCCAGGTGTGCGCGTGCCCCTCCAACTTCATCACAGACGCCTAGGCCAGCACAGCCCCGTGCACTCCAGTTCAGTTGTGGGCGACCCCTGGAGGCCAGACAGCCACCTGCCGACCCCTGCCCCCCCCTCCCCCTTCCAAACGGAGCGGTCACTCGGGTGGTGTGCCCTCTGGGCCCCCCCGTTTACGCGGGCAGTAGCACCGCCACCCAGGCCCCGAGCCCGGGCAGGCTCCAGGGCAGGGCAGCGCTCAGCGCGCCCTGGAGCCCCTCCTCCTGCCGTCCCTCAGCGCCGTGGGCGGATGGTCCTGTCCACGACAACACCACCAGTGCCTAGAGCAGTCAGGAGGTGTGGACCCCCCCAGTCGAGCGCCCAGGGAGCGCGCCCCCGTGCCTCATGCAGTCGTGGGGCCGCTGGCAGCATGTCAATGACCGGGAGGCGGCGTGTCCAGTCCGAACACTCCCCCGGCGGGCTCAGCGTCAGGCTCCCATGGCCTCCCTGCCGGGGCCTGGAGCACCAGGCATCACACAACCCCCCACACGCCCCCCCCCCCCCCCCGACGCGCCTCCACCACAAGCAGCCAGGGCCCGGTGGTGGCGGACCCTGGTTCACACCCGACGACCACACGAACAGCCGGGACGCCACTACAAGCGGCGACACGGACGGACCAAGCCGCAGCGGGGGAAACCAGAAACACTGGAGCGGCACCGGCGCCAGCGGGCAGGGCCAGGCGCGGCGCAGCCGTGTGACCCGTCATGCCCTGCGAGCGCCACCAGCATGCACGCCCCGCCCTCCTGCCCCGCGCGCGCCACACACACAGGCACGGCGGCATCTCCCTCCCGTGTGTGCCACCACGGGGTACGGGGGCGGTCAACAGTCCGGCAGGCCTTGGGACCGGACAACCGCGATTCGCCTAGCCCAGTCGTGTCGGCACAAAGGCGAGTGCTGACCATGGGCCAGGGCGTCCGGCACAGGCCTTGACCCAAACCAAACCAAACCCCCCCCCTCCCACACAGGCCCGAGAGCGGGCGGGGGGGCGGCCCCCCCACCCCCCCCCCCCGCACCCACCTCAGCTGGGGAGCCACGGGCGCGGCCCTCCGCCCCCCCAGGGCCGGGGGGGCGCCCCCCCCCTCAGGAGGAACGGCGACGCGGTAAGGGCAACGGCGGCTGGACCTGCTCCCGCGAACCCACACCGGCGTGCAGGGGCAACGCGCACAACGGAACGGGAAGGAGGCCGCGCCCCACATGACCCTCCCGTAACCACAGCCCACTCCGAGGTGACAGAGGGGGGGTTCAGGTCAGCTGGGGCCCCCGGGGGAGCGGTCCACGGGCCGCCCCTCACCCCCCCCCACCCCGGGGCGGCACTTCAGCCCCGACCGCAGGCGCGCGCCGGAAGGGAGCGCGCCGGCGACACGGAGAGGGCAAGAAAGGAGTATCGCAGGCCGCCGCCCGGAGCGAGAGCAGGGAGGCCGCGGCGCGACACCCCCCCCCCCCGCCCCCCACCCGCCCGCCAGCCGCGGGGGCCCCGGCCCCCACCCCCCGAGGCAGGGGGGATGGCCCCCCCCCGCCCGAGAGGGGAGCCGGAGTGTGACCCGTCCCCCCGCCCCAGCCGCCGGCTCACATGGGGGCCGCGAAGAACAAGCGGGCCCACGCCTGCGCACCGGGACGCCGCACAGATTGTACCCAGAGAAGCCAGGTGAGCACGAACCGGAGTGGTATGGGGGGCCACGCCCCCCATGGACAGCACAACGCCAGTGACGCCCGCTTTGTTGCCTGCCCAGGGAAGGCAGAGGGACGGAAAGAGGCAGAGCGACCCCCCGCCCTACGGGCCCCGCCCCGGCTGCACAGCCGGAGGAAACGGCGCACGCCCCCCCCCCCCCCAGCCCGCCCCCCAGCATAAGAACGCCATGGACCCGCCCCGCGGCGCGCAGCCCCGACAGGGACAGAGCAGGGCCCCCACACCCGCACCCCCGCGCGCACAAGGCGGACCCCGACAGCCCACCCAGTAGACGGGCAGTCGGGGGAGGAGGAGGGCAAGACCCCAGACGCCCCACGCAACGGTCGAAGGCACCCCCCCGGGGACGCCCTGCCGCCGCCCCGACAACCCCAAGCCAAGTAGGGGGGAACCGGGACCGGACCGCCCCCCCCCAAGCACGCCAGACGGAGCAAGGGACCGGGGAAGGACACGCGGAGGGGCACGGACCACGTGGAACGGCCCTACCAGCGCCCAGTGCCGGGACCACGCGAGATGCGCGCGCCACACCACCCAGCGGGGGGGGGAGCGGACACTGCGAGAGCGCGAGCGCACACACACGAAAGGGACACGCGGGGACTACCAGGAGGGCAACCGGACCGAGCGCGCGGAATGCACAGACCGCATGGAATGGCGTACCAGCGAGCGAGGGTAAGGGACACCCGGACGGGAGGGCCCGCCCCACGCAGCGCAGAACACGCGGGGCGGGGAGGGGGAAACGAAAGAGACACGACGCCAGGTGCCGGCCCGAACCCCCCCGAACCGGCCGCGAGCGCCGCGCACACACAGACGGGGCACTGCGCCCGCCAAGGCAGTAGTGGCGCACAGCGCCACGCCCCAACCCCTAGGCTAGGCAGCCACCGCGCCAGCCCAAGGGGGTCCCACTGGCGACAAGCCAGTAGCACGGGCCCCGCGGCGCCGGCGCCCCGGGCGACCACGCATTAGGGGGGCTACGCAGTGGGTAAGCGCCCGCAGCCACGGCTGCGAATTGATGCACTGACCGGGGAGTGGCGAAACGGGGACGCCGGGGAAGGACGGGGCTCCGAGCTCTGTGAACCCGGGGGACTCCGCCACCAGGCAGGAGGTGCGTCTTGGAGGGCCCCCCACTAGGACCCGGTGGGGAGGATATCACCTGGCCCGACCAGGTGGCCCCCCGGGGCCGAAAGGCGTCTAGTACCCGCAAAAATCAAACCTCAAACCTCAAACCATCGAGGTCATCGGGAAGATCGCCAACAGCGAGAGGTCAAGGAGGACACGGTCGGCACCGCGGAGGAAGGGAGTGAAAGCGGCCAAGATCTCTGGACAGCGACCACCCAAGAGGATCATGAAGAAGCCCACTTCTTCGCGTTTGTAGCGCACAATATGAAGGAGCATGGGCAGGACAGGTCCAGGTGGAACCGCCTTGACCCATGGTTCAACAAGAACCGCAAGGAACCGCGGAGGATCGGGAACCCGCCGCTCTCGTTCCGTGAGTACAGATCACAGCACGACATTTGCTGGGTCTGCTACGGCAAGGGGAACAACCATGCACATGACCACCAGCATTGCAAGGTATATGAGGCTGACAAGAAGGCCTACGTCGCCGCCCATCCCGACAGGAAGCCCAAGGAGCAACGAATTACTGATTGGAAGGCAAAGGGCGGAGACAGTGGAAAAGGCCAAGGAAAGGGCCAAGGGAAAGGCGGAGGAAAAGGCTATGGTGGAGGACCCGGCCCAGACCGACTCGTGAGGTCGATCGAGGAGGTTGCTGAGGACATGTTGAGGACGTTGGAGGAACTCAAAAGCCAGGAACGTGGTGGACAAAGTCTGGGCGAATCGCAGCAGGACAGAGCTGCAGCAGGCCACGTCTAGGGGAGCCCCCACGGGAGTGGGACCCCGGAGGCCTCTCCTCCAAAAATCAGTGGAATCCTAGAGAAAGCGAAGGCACATCGGCTGCCGAAGAAGGCTCCAGAAGAGCCAAAACCACTGTGGGCAAGGGACGTGGCAAGAAAGAAGGAGCGACCACGGAGAGCCCTGTGGATGGGCAAGACCAGCCCAGGATCTACACCATCCGTGACCATACCCTAGAAGTCCTGATGCACCCGGATGTGCTAGAGTTGCATGCGGTGAGAGTCGTCCATACCCTGCAGGGTGACGAGCGGCAGTTGCACTTGAAGGTGCGTGTACAGTGCGGACAAGAGGAGTTGGTGGTGGATGTTTTGTTGGATATGGGTGCCCAGGTGACCCTGTTTCGGAGAGGGATGTTCAAGGAGGAATCCCTGCAGCCCAGCCGTAGACCGGTACGCCTGAAGGTGGCCAATGGAGATATTATGGGTGGTGGCACCCATGAGGCCACTATCAGTATGGAATTCTGGGAGCATGAGCGCTTGAACCGCCCTGATTTGGCGAAGAGAAGCACTCTATCCGGGAACTTCTATGTGGCCGACATTGCAGACTGGGATATGATCATGGGGTACGACTTCATGGTGGGAAACGCCATTGGAGCCCTTCCCCATCGTGCAACGCTGGTCCGGGAGGATGATGAATGCCTTACATGGCTGTCCACGGACTACTCATGCGGATGAAGAGGATCGGATCGCCCAAGCGCTGCAAGGTGTGGGTGCCAAGTCCAGTGGAGACCGCGGACTTCAGCTCACGGAGTATGGAATGGCGCCGCAGGTGTATGCCAGGATGATCCAGACGCTGGGAGCCAAAGTCCCCGATACGGACGTTCTTGCTTCCCGGGATGCCCGACTTTTGAGGAAGTGTAGGAGGCATTGGCATCGAGGAGACTCAGCCTGGCACAGGCATTGGGGTTTGAAGGAGTGGGGGCCCATGTATTGGCATGGCTCCCTGGAAAATACCAGACGTACGGTGGACAAGATGGTCGCGGATAGGGCGAAGGGGAATCTGGTCATAACCGGCATAGGATCCACCCCATGTCCGCTGGAAGGTCTCAAGTCGACGCTGGATTCCATCACCCTGAACGAGATGTCATTCAGGCCAGAGGAGGAGTTGTTCATCGACGCCAAGGGTTTATCAATGCCCTCCCCGGGTCAAGCGTGGGGTACCAAGACTTTCCTGGTGGATGGGGCGCAAGCCCAGCCCGGGGGTGATGAAACATTCATCCGTAGTGTTGAGGCGGTGCCCATGCGGGTCATGTTTGAGCCCAAGGAGGGGATGGATCAGCCAATGGATGGCATTGACGTCCCGTCCCACGCCAAGATCATCCACTTCGTCAACTACATGCGGATGGGGATGCACGACCGTGTGGTAGCCAAGAAGGGGCGAGCCATGGTCGCATCTCCGCATTGGTGGGATGACAAGATGTTGGTCACCGGCAAGTACGAGAAGGATGAGTTCGTGGCGAGGGTCATGGATCACATCGCGGACCAATATGATGGTCCGGTTGGGTCGGACCTGCCGACGTGGGATTTTCCAAGAATGGGGGACGGTAGCGACAAGAACCAGGCCGATGCCGCAAATTTCCGAAGATTCTGGATGGGAAGCGCGCCCCACGACGATGAAGACGGCATATCGGACGAGGAGAAGTCAGACTTGGACCCGGAAGAGGCGTATACCGCAGTGCGGTCGGTTGTATCCATACCGAGGCAAGCGGCTGAAGAGGCCCAGGAGAACCCGAAGGTCGCTGAGCTGAAGGAGAGGCTGATAAATGCCTATCCGCGGGTATTCAGTGGCGTCGCCAACAAGAACCCTCCAGATCGTGGGAGGTTTGGCACAGCCAGGATCAAGCTGAAGCCGAGCCCCAATATCTATCGTCATCGGGAGTACCAACTTCAGGGCGATCGGGCCGAGGCCATGAAGAAGGTGTTGGCTGAGTTTATTGAGCGGGGCTGGATCGAACCCTCCGACAGTGAGTGGGCCAGCCCAGCCTTTATCATGCCCAAAAAAGAGAAGGGCGAGTGGAGGTTGGTGGTTGATTACAGGGGTTTGAACGAGCAAACCGAGCAACACTCGTACTCGCTACCTCTGATCGACACCATCCTCCAAAAACAACAAAAAAAGCGGATCTCCACGGTGTTGCACCTGAAACACGGCTATCACCAGATGCCGCTACACCCGGACTCCAGGCCCAGCACAGCGATGTCGACGCCGCTGGGGCCCATGCAGTGGAAAGTGGTGCCTATGGGCGCCAGAAATGGCAACGCCGCTTTCCAGCGCATGATGAAGGACCTACTCGGTCCTGTCCGGGACTGTGCCGACCCCTTTTGTGGATGACATCATTATCGGGTCCGGCACGGAAGACATGGCTGAGGACGAGCTCATCGAAGCGCACGAGAAGGATCTGCGCCGAGTGCTCAGCGAGCTGGACAAGCACAACATGGTGTGCAAGCCCACCAAAGCCTCACTCTTCGTGATGGAAGTGGAGTTTGCGGGTCACGTGGTTGGTCACGGGCAACGCCGTCTAATGCCTGGGAAGCTGGCAACCCAGCACCACTGGGAGAAGCCCCAGACCATCAGCAAACTCCGATCCTTCATGGGGTTCTGCAATTACTATTCGGGCTATGTTCGGATGTATGCGGAACTATCGGGCCCGCTGCACAAGATGCTGCAGGTGCGCAAGTTCGATGGCCAGAAGGGGAGCAAGAAGAATCTTGCCTGGACCTGTAAGTGCGGCTAGCCCCATCTGCTCAGATTTTCAGACATTCTGCCCAGATTGGCTACATTTTGGTCATTTTCTTTGCTTCGGCGGAATCGCCGCCTCGCAGCTCAGTCTCAGGATATTTCCTATATATTTCTGATATGCCGGATTTAATTCCGCGGTCCACTTCCCGTAAATCCGCCGCGTTCCGCTATTTTAGCTGGAATTGCCATTTGCCGCTGACGCGCGCTCGCGGGCCAGATCGGCCAAACATTTTTACATAATTGGATTATTTAAATCTTTTCAGACAGTTTTGGACACTCAGATGTATTTAGAATAATCCGCGTCAATTTTCTTCATAGACTGGGATTTTCTGCCGGACCACAATCAGCATGGACCTTGCTTCTGTTGTCGCTGCTCTCGCCTCCGTTGGTGTTCGAGTATCCGGTTCTACCCCCAATAACAACATCCAGGGAGACTCCTCGCGTGCCTGCCTCACTGGTCTTGCCGGCCCCGAGCCCTCCGGCACCCTCAACGACCCAGGGCAGCACTTTCATGGTAGCAGAGGCTACCTGAATGTTGTTCCTTTGGTGTCCCAACCACAGCTAGCTCCCCAGTACGGCCCCGTAGACTCCGCCACCTCCGGAGACGTAACGATTACGCTGCCGTGGTGCTGTGCGAACGAGGCCTTGAGAGGAATGCCTTGCGCAAGCCCAAATTGCCCAAGAAGGGCACAAATCAGCAGCTGTGGAGGCCCAGATTACAATCAAGATCCCAGTCGAAATTGGCCATCAAGCAGCTGGAATCTCCCAGCCTACGCCGATGGGAACGCTCCGGTGGAGCTTACGGACCTGGCAGGTACTAATACTCCTTACCAATGTCCACATTTTGAGACCATCGACGCCGACATTGACGACATTGAGATGGGTGGTCCAGGTGAGGTACCTACCTATAATCGACCAGCCTCTTGGGCACAATGGGACAACCATTTGTCTTCAGAAGTGACCTGTAACCTTGAGGCGCTTGAGGCCCTTTGTCTATTAGCCACGTCTAAGCTGATAGGTCAAGAAAGAATCGCCTCTGATTTTTTATTTGAATATTTTTTCCTTCTTCAGGAAGAAATTAATACCAGGATGTGGTGGCGTTCTCAAGAAGATGAATCTTTTGCCATTTTTTTGCAGATCTGGGAGGCAAGCCCCTTCCCGAAGGAGAAGACCAAGGCACCTGTTGCCGGGCCCTCCGCCCCTCATCCCTCTGTTTCCATCCGCGACGATCTAGCCGCTGCGGTTGAGGAAGGAATTTTAGAGGCAGCCAGGCAGGCAAGCCTTGAAATTAGGACTGAAGGAGCTCCCCAAGTGGACTCCTGGCTGCGAACCACTGAGATTAGCGGTCCGACAGCCTGCTCAGGCCCTTCAGGACACGGTATGTACTGTCCTGCCGACTGCTCTTGCAGATTACAGCGAGATACTGAGCTCCAATTGCTCAAAGATCAAATGCAACTCATCATTCAGACGCTGGGAATTAAAGATCTTTTCACGACACACATGCGGTCTGAGGGCGCATCATCGGTGGAACAAACAACAGAACCGTCGGAGGAGGCGACAGAAATTTTTTCGATTGCTCCTTCGGTGGACTCTAAGACTACCGATGCCAGGATCAGCAGGACTAAGCTAAAGGAAAGGGTTACAATCTCTCGATCTCAGAGTAGGTCGGCGAAGGCTAGGACTGAGGCTGAGAATGCCAAGCGAACTGCCTCCCATACTGCCCTTCCTGCTGTTGATTCCAATGCAATAGCCCAGATGTTGCTCGCCCAGACCCTCGCCAGAGCTGGTGTGGCTAATGATGCCGCCAAGGTGTCTGCCATTACGGCCGGTGTTGGGCTGGATTCACTCCTTAATCCTACCTCATTGCGACTTCGTCAGGTTGCCAAGCAACCGAAGTATAATGGAAACCCCAGACGTTGGCCTCAGTTCCAACGGGAATTTAAATTGTGGGTTAAGACTCAAAAGCTCCAGGATGATCAGTTCCTGATGGCCCTCTTGGACTGCCTTGAGGGAGCGCCGGCCAACACTTGGCTCAGGACCTGGAGTGATCGTGAGGATTCAAGTTCCCCCCTTACCTTTGATGAGGTGTGGGAACAGTTGGAGGTACGTGGATCCCGGCTGCCAGAGGACCATTACCACCAGATGTTGAAGAATTTTCCCTCGTTCTCGCGATTAATCTTGCACGAAGTGCAAGACAAGAGACAGCGCTTCTGGAATCTAGTGGAAGAATCTGAACATTCAGGCGAAAAATTTTCTAGTGCCGAGCTGAAAAATCTGATTTTTGACAAGATCCCCTCAGAGACCGCCGCCACCCTTCGGAATAAACAGTCCGAAGAAAAGGTCAAGACCTGGTGGGCGGAGGTCGATGGCTTCGATGCCTCGGCCAACCGGTTTTCCGTCAGGGAATCACTTCAAAAGTGTTCCCCGACGTCGTTTACCAAGGTGAAATTCACTGAAAACACGTGGAAAATCAAGTTTAATGAACACGAGGATCGGGACTTGTTTGTCCAAGTCCTCAACAGGGGAGTAAGTTTCCACGGTCATCGCCTGAAGGCCAAGAACTGGGTGTTTTCGTTCACCCCGCAGGAACTGTGGGAAGAGGTTGAGCGGCTCGCTGACGCCGCCAATCAAAATTTCCATGAGGGTCTTGGGGGAAACAAGAATACCCAGCAAAACACCCAAAATGGGGCCCAAAAGGGCAACAAAAAGGTGAATGACACCCGGAATGTGCAGGATCATTGTAGCATCTGCCTTCTTTTAGGTTCTACGAACCGAGCTAAGACGCATTCTACTGGTAATCACCGATGGTCTGCTTATGATCACAGGGTGATTGGTGAAAATGTCAGTAATTCGCAGAACTCAGACAGGAATGACAGACAGGTGCATGGTGCAAAGGGGGGAAAGGGTAATCCGACCCCCTCCGGTGGAAACAAAAATACTGGAGGCCCTGGCGGGTCCCAAGGCAAAGGAAATCGGACTCCATCCGGCTCCGGTGGGCAGCCAAACGGCCAGACAAGTCCCAATGGCAACGCCGGAGGCGGAAATCGAAATCCAGGCCAAACCCCTCAATCCGGTACAAACAAAGGAAATGCTCCAGGATCACAGGGTAAAGGTAAGGGAAATCCTTCAGGAACCCCTTTCTCTGGTAAGGGCAGAGGGCGTGGCGACGGTGGTGGTCCATCATCCGGCGGCCGTGGCCGTGGACGCGGAAAGGGCAATCATCGTGTGGATCAGGTTTCAGGTGCAGATCAGGTGTCCGATGCGGATCGAGATTATGTCGAAAATGCCCTGAATCCAGCAGATGATCCGTTCGTAGATGAGTGGATCGATGAATCAGGCTGTGTCCACAATGTTAACGCAGCCACTGGAGGTCAGAACGCCTAGGGGAGCCACGAAAATTGCCCCTCCCCAGGCGATTTCAGGCATGATCCCCAAATTCCAGATCGACCATTACTTGATGTAGGGTCGCTTGTCTCCTCTCCCCTGGATCCGGCAGCGGATCCTTCTGTTGCAGTGGACGAGGTTGGTGTACAGTCCAAGCACAGGGCCCGTCAGTTTGTCACAAAGCTGTGGGTCTCTGATTGCAAGGGAAATTTCCACCTCGCCACTTGTTTGTGTGACAATGGATCAGAGGTAAATCTCCAATCCAATTCATTCTTACCCGACGACTGCGTGTTTGAGTCGCCTCATCCTGTTACCCTCGAGGGAGTTTCTGGACATTCTCTCGCAGGTGGGCAACGCGGTTGTTATATATCAACTCATTTGGTCGCTCAAGACCTTTGGGAAGAGCAAAATGTGGAAGAAGTTGTCCTTAAGGATGACTACTTCTATCGTGCCGACATAAAGTATGACCTTTACTTGGGTCATCCTTGGCTTCGCAAGAACAGGGTAGCGCCCGTAGGTCATCGTCGTTGTTTTTTGCTGGAGTCAGGTCCCTTGGAGCGTCCTGAATTTCGTTTTTTGCACGCAGGGTTTAAAAGTGCAGAAGAATTTTTGAAGCAAAAGGTGACACCAAAATTTGGTGAAGATGTCACCATTGCAGAGGTGAATGGGAGTGCCGATTACTCCCAAGAGTTAGAATGTCTTCGTAGGGACTCCCAGCCACGACGCCCTTCGCGCTGGCACTCTTCATCCTACAGAGTTGTCGACAAATGGCGCGATGCAATTTGTGAATATTTTCATGAACACCATTCCTTTTGGCCCCAGTATGATGCCTTTGCTAACCGTATGAACAAGCGCTTTGACGAGCACTTTAGCGACGCTTGGACCCATAAATGGGACAAGAAGTTGTGGATTAATCCTCCGTTTCACTTAATCCAGCAGGTCATCCACAAAATCAAGCAAGATAAAACCCAGGCAATTTTAGTTGTGCCCTTGTGGGACGACAAGCCTTGGTTTCAGGAATTGCAAGACATTTGTGTAGATTACATCGAACTTCCCAGGAAGGTTAAGCTGTATGCCAGGGACGACACAGGTCCCCTGCCACAGCGGTCCTGGAGTTCGCTTGCATTCCTGGTGGATGGAAAGCTTTGTGACTCTAATTCTGCTGATTCTGGTACTGATTCTTGTGTTGGGTCAGAATCTGAGGTTGAGCGTGGTACTGATGATGAATCTATTTTTTCTGATTTTTGTCCGTCAGATACCCAAGGTGATCCAACGTCCAATGGATCCGCCTCGTCTCCCTCTTCCCCAATACGATCGACATCGAAAAGAATCTTCAGTGCACGGGTGAAGAAAAATTCCAAATCGCGCCGCAAATTCAGAGTTTTTTATGAAAAACCCCCTGTGGAAGCTTTCATGGATCCTTTCGAGGAGCTGGATCACGAAGAGAATCTCTGGGATTTCGACACAAGACCCACCTATCTTCAAGAGGCAGTTGATACGGACCTGTTTAGGGACATCCGTAAGAAGATTCTTCCTGCCAAAGCCGAAGAAGTCGCCAAAGTTTTTTCGACAGTAATTCCTGGCGATCAGGTGGACACTGAATTGTGTTCCAAGTCAAGAGAAAAGATTTTTGAGGAACGGAAGGACACAACCCTTTCAGGGAAGTTGATCAAAGATCCCCCTGTCCGTGGACAGTTCGGTGAAGCCTTCATCGAGCTTCGTGAAGGGTACAAGGCGAAGAAACAGCGCCCTTATGAAAATCATGGACACAAACATGAGATACTCAGAAAAATCATCGAGAGAAATCTCAGGGAATTTGGTTGGCTTGAGGGTTGTATGACCAGCGAATGGTGCTGTGCACCCTTCACAGTCCCGAAGCCACCGCCTGCAGACCAGAACACTATTGATGGTTGGCGAATGGTTGTTGATTTTCGCAATCTCAACGCCGAAACCAAGGCGGATTCACACCCCCTGCCCCTCATTGAGGAGGAAATCGCCAAGAGGGCAAGAGGTCGTTTGTTTTCTGTGCTGGATCTCCGTCACGGCTTTCACCAAATGCCGTTGAGGAAGGACAGCCGACCTCTGACCTGTATGTGCACGCCATGTGGCCCAGTCCAATGGACGGTCATGCCCATGGGCCTGAAGAACGCCCCTTCATTTTTTCAAAGAATGATGGAGGATGTGCTGTTCACAACCCATCCTGAGCTTCGTGCCTTCGTGAGTGTGTACATAGATGACATAATCATCGCGACGGAGGGGGAGGGACTGACCGAAGCCGAGCTGGTGGCCCTACATGAGAAGCAGCTGAACCAAGTTTTGGACATTCTTGACGCCAATCAGCTGATTTGTGGGCCAAAGAAGGGAAAATATTTTTTAAAATCAGTCGAATTTTGTGGTTCTCACCTAGAGAATGGCACCAGACGACCCAGTCCAGGGAAGCTCGTCGCTATTCAGAAGTGGAAGCGCCCTGAGACGATCACAGAGTTGAGAGGATTCCTGGGTTGTTGCAATTTTTACCACACTTTTGTGCCGAATTATGCCAAATTTGCTGCCCCCCTCACTGAATTATTGAAGGTAGGGAGAGATGCGGGCAAGGCAGGTTCAAAGGTTCGTGTCAAGTGGACTGACGAGTGCGAGGAGGCCTTCCATCACTTGAAGGCGGCCCTCTGCGAAGTCGCCACGTTGCATGTGCCCCAATTTGACCGACCCTTCTACATTAGAACCGACGCATCTAGGTACGCGATCGGAGCTGTCCTTGAACAGGTTGATGAAGCCACCGGCGATCATTACCCTCTTGCATTTTGGTCTCGGAAGCTAGCCCCACGCCAAATGCAATGGTCGCCGCGTGAGCAAGAAACGTATGCCATAATTTGCGCTCTAAAAAAGTACCAATCGTGGGTTGGCACCAATCGAGTCGAGGTCCTGACGGATCATCGATCTCTGGAGTATTGGGCCACCGAACACATTGATACTGTCGCGAGCCCAGCTGGTCGCCGGGCCAGATGGCACGAATTTCTCTCTCTGTTTGACCTCCATGTGTCGTATTTGCCTGGAAAACATAACACGGTAGCGGATGCTCTGAGCCGATGGGCTTACCCCACCTCAGAGGGGCTGCAAAGTACCAACATCCATGGTACGGAGCAGGACCGCCATGTCATCATCGAATGGGATCAGGAAGAAAAGAAACTCTTTCGGCGTGCATGCATGCAGTGCGCTGTTAAACAGCACGCATTGCCGTGTCACGACATCACGGCCATCTCAGATCCGGCGCATGCCCATGAGATCTGCACCAAAACACTGAAAGTCGTGGAGAAAGTCACCGATCCCTCTCCAGGGAGTGTGAAACGGTTTTACTATACCCGACGAGTAAGTCGATTTCGGTTGATCGAAGGCATTAAGCGTCGAGATCCGGCCAAGACTCCACCCCTGCCTAAAGATTCCCTTATCATCCGTGACTGGACGTCCGATTACATGCAGGATCCCATGTTTAAAGAGGTCTTTGGAAATCTCAAATCGAAAGATGCTCACAGGGATGGGATTTTTTCTGAGTACTCGTTGGATGGGGGCAAGCTGTGGATGGAGGGTAAATTGTGTGTGTCAGACGCCCTAGTCCCCCGAGTGTTAGACTGGTGGCACAAATGGGAGTCCCCCCACGCACATGGCCGTCGACTGTGGTCGATGATTAAGCATAGGTTGTTTGGATCGAGGCTCTACACTCATTGCATGAAAGTAGCCGCCGGATGTGCCCAATGTGCTGTCTCGACGCCCCCCAGCGCGAAGAAGCACGGCCATCTGAGGCCTCATCCTATTCCGGAGCGTCTCTTTAACAGAGTCACCAGTGATTTCTTCTATCTCGGTGAACTCGATGACGAAGAGTGCCATTGGACTAATAAAAAAGTCAATGGTGTGCTCCTTATTCAGTGCCGTCATTCCGGCTACATTCAAGTGTTGCCTTGCAACATTGAGTCGATGACTGGCAAAGCTGCCGCCAAATGGTGCGCGCAGACCTGGATGGGAGGTTGGGACGTCCCATCCGAGGTGGTGACGGATTCAGGCAAAGAGTACACCTCCGAATGGTGGAGAGACTTATGTGCTCGCCTTGGAATCCACCACCTGCGATGTGAAATCCACTCGCATCGAGCGCTGCCTGGCGAAAGAGCCGGCCGCTCAATTATAAATATGCTTCGTAAGGAGCTCGCGAGTGAAAAGGATTTCCATTGGATGGAAGTTCTCTTCGCATTGCTTCGCCGTTACCACAACACGCCTTTGTATCATGGCCTTTCTCCAAATGAAATTGTCTTTGGACGAAAGAAGTGTTGGTGGAACATGCCGTTGAATAATCCGGGCCCCTGTAAAGATGCTTCGCTGTTTTTGGACGAAGTCCAACGAGCAGATAAAACTGTGTCGAAATTAATCGAGAAGCATCAAGCTGACTGGCTTTGGGTTCAAAATCAAGGTCGAAAAAACCCCCACAATTTTGAAGTCGATGATCGAGTTTGGCTTCGAAAATCCGAAACCACCCTGGACGGAGATGACAAGCTTCTTCCCTTGTGGGAGGGGCCATTCGCTGTTATAGCGCGTCTTGGGGAGAACAGGTGGAGGATTCATGTGGATGTCAGCAGGGAAATTGACGTTTCGGGCGATCGCCTCAAGAGAGAGATCCCCTCCCCCAAGGATCGGGTTAAACCCCTTTTTTGGACTGCGAAACATTTGTCTGATCGGGTCATCGAAGGGGGGAAGTACGAACTCAAGAGGATTGTTGAAGCAAGACGTGACGCCAAGGGCGAATGGGAATTTCTGTGTGAGTGGAGGGGCTTTGATTCCAGTCACAACAACTGGGAACCAGCCCAATCTTTTGTCCATGGATACACCAAGGGGTTCATCGACTTCCTGAAGAAGCACCCCGAAATTGGCGTACTCCTGACAGACTGTCTGTCGAAACCAGACAGACAAGTGGAGAGCGACGGAAAACGACCTGTGGTGAATCGAGATCCAGCCTTTTACGGCCCTCAGCAGCCACATTCCAGGGCTGATCCGTCGATCCCCCCTCCTGCGGTCAGGCCAGCCCAGGAGCCAAATGAGGACCAAGCTTCAAGTTCGGCCGCTGATTTGCAGCGCCCAAGCCGTACGAGGGCCAGGCCAGACAGGTTGGTGGTCACATGTATTCGTGCTTGGCCGAATTGAGGAAGCCATCCTACCACATTCTGCTCAATCCACTGTTCATTCTTTCTGTTTATGTCATGATGTGGAGAACTGCGAATGTTTGATAATTTGACGTTAATCAATCAATTTTTCTTTGGTCTCCGTTCGGTAGCGTATCGAAAGTCGAAAACCGAAAGCCACGGAGTGTGCTGCCGTGTTCAGAAAAAACCAAACTCAGGCTTAATTCAGGCAGATTCGGGGTAATCTTGTCTCTGTTGGTCTGTGCATCTTTGGAATTTGGCTACTCGTGCAGATGGAAGCAAATGTACATAATCAAAACGCTGGCCAGCGACAGTCGCCCCTTTCAGCGACATACACCCCTACAGGCACCCCCTGTAGTACTGGCTGCACCAGATGCGACGCCAGGAACTCAGATCTTACCTTCATTTGCTGTGATGCTAACGCCAAAGTCCAGATTCGGATCCAGATTTCTCAAATTTACCTTGAATTTCTCAGGTTTGTCCATCATTTTGCCACTGTTACACGAAACCCAGACGTCAACTGTTCAGACAATCTTCAGATAGGAGCTCTAGGGACTTCTAACAGTAACCTCTGAAGTCCGTAAGCTTCGTTGTATTTTTGGCACCGACCTGAAACTGTCGAAAATGGTGAATCCAAGTGTCTTGTGGGACTCCATCGAAAGATTGGCCTTGTCCAAGTCGATTGACACCACCGCCACTGTAAATTCGGTGTCTCTCAGTTATATACTGTCAGTAAAGCGCCTTCAGCGAACCTTCGGCGCGTTACATGCCAAGGATCCAGGGCCAGCATGTCCCATCATGATGCATCATCACATGATCCACATTTTCATAGAATCTGTTAGATGCTCGCGAACCAACGTGCCGGAAAACACAATTGAGCTGAATAAACGACAATATATATTAACTTTAGTCTAAACGAAAGTGTTAGTAGTTTCAGTTCTAGACATTCTGCTGCATTTCACTTTCATCTTAGGGAATTTGTTGATTTTAGGACAATTTAGTTTGATTTCCTTGTCATCTCCTCTCATTCCTCGAAGATCTGTTTAGATCTAAGTGAACAGAAAAACATCTTTACCTTCCGTGGTTCACTTAGGGTCTGTAGACTACATTTGTATTTGTTTTCCCTCTCTGTGAGTGTTTAATCTCCTTCATCTCTGCTCAAATTGACTTTCAATTTTGTTGAATCTTGTGATCATCCACCAGATGCGCCAAATCTGAGTCACATGCTGCACTTTTCAGAACGACAAAAGCGGGATAACACGATGTAGAGTTCAGCGAGGACACCGTAGCGTGCCCGCGACAGCGAAACTGTGCCAGAGCGCTGAGATGTCACTCCATTTCTTGATCCCCCCACTCATTCCATCAATAATCTACCTCATTCTCAACCAATGCATGGTTTGGTATCGATTCTCGATACGTTTACATGCTTTTTAGCCTTTGACCTATTGTTTTACTGCACGGAGGACTGTTCGTCACTTCTCATTCTGTCTCATTTCAGGTTCATCCATCCTGATTCAGTGCCAATTCAGCCCAAATTAGGTCAGATCAAGCAGATTTCGCCCCATCGAGGCTACATTTCTATTCTTTTCTGGGACTTACCCGCACTACGTTCTTCGTTGACGTAGCGACACACCCCAGTGTGTTTTTGGAGGGGGAGTGTAAGTGCGGCTAGCCCCATCTGCTCAGATTTTCAGACATTCTGCCCAGATTGGCTACATTTTGGTCATTTTCTTTGCTTCGGCGGAATCGCCGCCTCGCAGCTCAGTCTCAGGATATTTCCTATACATTTCTGATATGCCGGATTTGATTCCGCGGTCCATTTCCCGTAAATCCGCCGCGTTCCGCTATTTTAGCTGGAATTGCCATTTGCCGCTGACGCGCGCTCGCGGGCCAGATCGGCCAAACATTTTTACATAATTGGATTATTTAAATCTTTTCAGACAGTTTTGGACACTCAGATGTATTTAGAATAATCCGCGTCAATTTTCTTCATAGACTGGGATTTTCTGCCGGACCACAATCAGCATGGACCTTGCTTCTGTTGTCGCTGCTCTCGCCTCCGTTGGTGTTCGAGTATCCGGTTCTACCCCCAATAACAACATCCAGGGAGACTCCTCGCGTGCCTGCCCCACTGGTCTTGCCGGCCCCGAGCCCTCCGGCACCCTCAACGACCCAGGGCAGCACCTTCAGGACCCCTGAGGCCGCAGATGAGTTCAGCTGCGTGAAGGAGCGGCTCCTGGGGCAGCTGGGGCTATTCCTGGTGGACGCGAACATAGGATTTGTGCTACAGACGGACGCCTCGGACTATGCTGTAGGGGCAGTCCTCGAGCAGGTCCGGGACGACGGGTCGCACGTACCCGTGGCGTTTTGGAGCCGGATCCTGACCGAGGGCCAACGTCGAACCTGGACGGCGAGGGAGAAGGAGACGTACGCCATTGTTTGTGCGCTCAGGAAGTGGTCTGGGCACATCAGATTACAACTGGTGGTGGTTTGTACGGACCATCAATCCTTACAGAGCTGGCACAAGGAGCACGTCGACACCCCCTTGGGACCGGCAGCAAGGACGTCCCGATGGCATGAGACGTTCGCCAAGTTCAACCTCAGCGTCGTATACGTCCTGGGGAAGGACAACACTGTGGCGGATTGCCTAGTTCGATGGGCCTACCCCGCTGGCAAAGCATGGATGGACATATCCAGCCATGGGGACGCCGAGGAGACCGAGGAGGCCAAGCGCATCATCGAGATGGAGAAGGCCATGGAGCAAGAGGGGGTCAAGTGCTTTGTCATGATGGCAAACCGTACAGACCTGGCCAAGTTCCGGGGCGCCCGAGTCCAAGCTATTCGAGAGGAAACCCTCGAGCAATGGATGGTGGCCCCCGTAGAGCCAACTTCTTGTCCCATTTATGGGTCCAAGCGTCGCTAAAGTGCTTGTCAAAGCGCTTGTTCATACGGTTAGCAAAGGCATCATACTGGGGCCAAAAGGAATGGTGTTCATGAAAGTATTCACAAATTGCATCGCGCCATTTGTCGACAACTCTGTAGGATGAAGAGTGCCAGCGCGAAGGGCGTCGTGGCTGGGAGTCCCTACGAAGACATTCTAACTCTTGGGAGTAATCGGCACTCCCATTCACCTCTGCAATGGTGACATCTTCACCAAATTTTGGTGTCACCTTTTGCTTCAAAAATTCTTCTGCACTTTTAAACCCTGCGTGCAAAAAACGAAATTCAGGACGCTCCAAGGGACCTGACTCCAGCAAAAAACAACGACGATGACCTACGGGCGCTACCCTGTTCTTGCGAAGCCAAGGATGGCCCAAATGAAGGTCATACTTTATGTCAGCACGATAGAAGTAGTCATCCTTAAGGACAACTTCTTCCACATTTTGCTCTTCCCAAAGGTCTTGAGCGACCAAATGAGTTGATATATAACAACCGCGTTGCCCACCTGCGAGAGAATGTCCAGAAACTCCCTCGAGGGTAACAGGATGAGGCGACTCAAACACGCAGTCGTCGGGTAAGAATGAATTGGATTGGAGATTTGCCTCTGATCCATTGTCACACAAACAAGTGGCGAGGTGGAAATTTCCCTTGCAATCAGAGACCCACAGCTTTGTGACAAACTGACGAGCCCTGTGCTTGGACTGTACACCAACCTCGTCCACTACAACAGAAGGATCCGCTGCCGGATCCGGGGGGAGAGGAGACAAGCGACCCTACATCAAGTAATGGTCGATCAGGAATCTGGGGATCATGCCTGAAATCGCCTGGGGAGGGGCGATTTTCGTGGCTCCCCTAGGTGTTCTGACCTCCAGCGGCTGCGTTAACATTGTGCACACAGCCTGATTCGTCGATCCACTCATCTTGGAACGGATCATCTGCTGGATTCAGGGCATTTTCGACATAATCTCGATCCGCATCGGACACCTGGTCTGCACCTGAGACCTGATCCACACGATGATTGCCCTTTCCACGTCCACGGCCACGGCCGCCGGATGATGGGCCACCACCGTCGCCACGCCCTCTGCCCTTACCAGAGAAAGGGGTTCCTGAAGGATTTCCCTTGCCTTTACCCTGTGATCCTGGAGCATTTCCTTTGTTTGTACCGGATTGAGGGGTTTGGCCTGGATTTCGATTTCCGCCTCCGGCGTTGACATTAGGACTTGTCTGGCCGTTCGGCTGCCCACCGGAGCCGGATGGAGTCCGATTTCCTTTGCCTTGGGACCCGCCAGGGCCTCCAGTATTTTTGTTTCCACCGGAGGGGTTCGGATTACCCTTTCCCCCCTTTGCACCATGCACCTGTCTGTCATTCCTGTCTGAATTCTGCGAATTACTGACATTTTCACCAATCACCTTGTGATCGTAAGCAGACCATCGGTGATTACCAGTAGAATGCGTCTTAGCTCGGTTCGTAGAACCTAAAAGAAGGCAGATGCTACAATGATCCTGAACATTCCGGGTGTCATTCACCTTTTTGTTGCCCTTTTGGGCCCCATTTTGGGTGTTTTGCTGGGTATTCCTGTTTCCCCCAAGACCCTCATGGAAATTTTGATTGGCGGCGTCAGCGAGCCGCTCAACCTCTTCCCACAGTTCCTGCGGGGTGAACGAAAACACCCAGTTCCTGGCCTTCAGGCGATGGCCGTGGAAACTTACTCCCCTATTGAGGACTTGGACAAACAAGTCCCGATCCTCGTGTTCATTAAACTTGATTTTCCACGTGTTTTCAGTGAATTTCACCTTGGTAAACGACGTGGGGGAACACTTTTGAAGTGATTCCCTGACGGAAAACCTGTTGGCCGAGGCATCGAAGCCATCGACCTCCGCCCACCAGGTCTTGACCTTTTCTTCGGACTGTTTATTCCGAAGGGTGGCGGCGGTTTCAGAGGGGATCTTGTCAAAAATCAGATTTTTCAGCTCGGCACTAGAAAATTTTTCGCCTGAATGTTCAGATTCTTCTACGAGATTCCAGAACCGCTGTCTCTTGTCTTGCACTTCGTGCAAGATTAATCGCGAGAACGAAGGAAAATTCTTCAACATCTGGTGGTAATGGTCCTCTGGCAGCCGGGATCCACGTACCTCCAACTGTTCCCACACCTCATCAAAGGTAAGGGGGGAACTTGAATCCTCACGATCACTCCAGGTCCGGAGCCAAGTGTTGGCCGGCGCTCCCTCAAGGCAGTCCAAGAGGGCCATCAGGAACTGATCATCTTGGAGTTTTTGAGTCTTAACCCACAGTTTAAATTCCCGTTGGAACTGAGGCCAACGTCTGGGGTTTCCATTATACTTCGGTTGCTTGGCAACCTGACGAAGTCGCAATGAAGTAGGATTTAGAAGTGAATCCAGCCTAACACCAGCCGTAATGGCAGACACCTTGGCGGCATCATTAGCCACACCAGCTCCGGCGAGGGTCGCGGCGAGCAACATCTGGGCTATTGCATTTGAATCAACAGCAGGAAGGGCAGTACGGGAGGCAGTTCGCTTGACATTCTGAGCCTCAGTCCTAGCCTTCGCCGACCTACTCTGAGATCGAGAGATTGTAACCCTTTCCTTTAGCTTAGTCCTGCTGATCCTGGCATCGGTGGTCTTAGAGTCCACCGAAGGAGCAATCGAAAAAATTTCTGTCGCCTCCTCCGACGGTTCTGTTGTTTGTTCCACCGATGATGCGCCCTCAGACCGCATGTGTGTCTTGAAAAGATCTTTAATTCCCAGCGTCTGAATGATGAGTTGCATTTGATCTTTGAGCAATTGGAGCTCAGTATCTCGCTGTAATCTGCAAGAGCAGTCGGCAGGACAGTACATACCGTGTCCTGAAGGGCCTGAGCAGGCTGTCGGACCGCTAATCTCAGTGGTTCGCAGCCAGGAGTCCACTTGGGGAGCTCCTTCAGTCCTAATTTCCAGGCTTGCCTGCCTGGCTGCCTCTAAAATTCCTTCCTCAACCGCGGCGGCTAGATCGTCGCGGATGGAAACAGAGGGATGAGGGGCGGAGGGCCCGGCAACAGGTGCCTTGGTCTTGGTAGGTGGGAGATGGCCGCTCCTGAGAATCGCCGACCCTACTCCTCAGGAGCCAGCTCCTCAGGAGCACCGACCCTGGCTCCTCAGGAGCACCGACCCTGGTGGTGCTCCTCAGGAGCACCGACCCTGATAAATGCTCCTCAGGAGCACCGACCCTGTACGAGCTCCAGGGTCGGCGATTCTCAGGGGCGGCGGTTGTCTTGTTAAGCATTTTGCTCCTAAGGAGCCAGGGTCATTGCTCCTCAAGAGCTAGGGGCGGGGCTCCTCAGGAGCCAGGGTCAAAGGTTAGCTTGCTCCGCACAAGGAAGGGGTTGGCAAAAAAAAATCGAAATTTGACACTCAACTATGGTCTATGTATGGTGTCTTCCATGATGTATGCATTTAAAAGTGGAATGGATGTCATGAAATTTCATATGCTGGTTTTCCCCAGCGTATGCACCATGATTGATAACGCTATTAATTTCGATTTTGGAAACGATCTTTCACGAGCTTAGAAAAGGAAAAAAAAAAAAGGCTGTTGAAGCAGAAAACACCACAGCATGGTTCCGCGATTTGTATGTCGCGAAGCGCCCTGACTCACGCAGCATGAGAAATTGAATTGTCGTCCCCGGTCAAAGCTGAACCATACACACATTTTCGTTCGTACACGTCCAATTTACTCATCCGTGATTAGAAGCTTTCGCCGTGTTCAAAATTACGCCTGTCCACGATTCGTTGTAAGTGGTTGGTGAACAATGGTTTAAAACGGGATGACCAGATTGCTGGGTAAAGAACTGGTCCCAAGCCGCCACTCTACCGTTGAAATCGAAGACAGTGATGGTCAGTTTCGGAGCATGTGTGTTCATTTTCATGCGTACCATTATTATGTGGAGTTGCACGTGCCAGATATTACAACTATTGACTTGGACGCTCAGGAAAGCGGACTGGAGGGTAAGGGATATTTGGAAATCACGCTCACCTGCCAGTAAATTTGCAATTTGAGGGGACTTCTCTCTGCTGAACCGCAAGCTGGGAGGCCAAGTTATCATGCCTTGTAGTTGTCAAATTTACTTGCAGGCATCCTGGATAGCTGCTTGTCCTGGATAGCTGCGTAGTCGAGTCAATGAAATTGACGAAACCAAGAGGGATCTGGTGTGCCCTGCCCTGGACTGCATTTTCGGAGGGGGAATTTGTAGAGGCCTCAAGCACACAACAGCCGCCTTTGTTTCTCAGAGGAAAAAGAACCAGGATAAGAATAAGAATACCCCCACAACTGTCAAGGAGATAGACGAGAGAGTCAGGTGTTCAACTGCAGAGTTTGCGTTCAACCGAGTTGCACGGGGCGCTTTTGTGTCATACTGTGCAAATTGGCGCCTCTCTGTACTAGGACACGATCAGCATGTGGACGAGAGCCGTGGAGGAAGGTCGGATTCTTTGTGGTTGAAGCGCCAGTGCAACGGTCTTTGGTTGACAACAGCTGTACTGCGGACTCGTTGCGATGAGATCTGCTGATGTATGTTGGTGAACGTCAGTATCAGGTAGGTGAAACCAGGAGGAGCACGACAGTCAGAATGAGGCTGGAAAGCTGCACTTCGTGTTTTCAAGCACCGCTTCATTGCGGACCTTTTCCGTCGAATGCTGAGTACGTTGTTGCGCGGACACAACGGTGTTGTTCCACAACACTTAGACTTGTTGCAGTTTGTTGTTCTGCGGATTCTGTTGTCGTTTAGGAGGGGAAGGGACAGCACGTGCTGATTCATGGATTGGGCTATGATGCACTTTTATCGTTGGTGGAAATGATTGCTTGGCTGCGTTGGTTCCCCAGTTTAGCGCTTGTGCTGCACACCGCGTTTATAGTGACTGCATTGGCTAACACACATCAGACCCTGGCCTCGGGCAGGACGCCTCCCAAGTCCCACCGTCGCATGGCATCAGGGCGTTCAAACAGTTGATGGTCACCCGAGGACCAGTTGACCGGTGATGGGACCAGGATCAGGGTATTCCATGCCAAAATGGCATACGCATGGTGCTTTCCTTTCGGGCCCTTTGGACCCACTCAAAGGGAGGGGTACCACTTTTGGACTGCCCTGTGATGGGACGTGATATGTGTTTTTTTTTCCGTTGGGAGAGCCCTGCGTATGAAGTGCTGCCCCCCTTGGGCTTGTCAGCAAGACTACCCCCCCCCTTTGTATAAGCCACGCCCTTGTCCAAGCAGACCGTATTAATTTGGTACCTAATTTGATTTGGTACAAATGTAGTGCAGCCACACAAGACATGGGTTTGGTGACAAATTTGCCAGCTACATAGAGTCATGGACACATTTGTTGCCCACTTGAACCCACATAGCTCTGATTTTGGGGATATTTGTGCATTACATGCCCCTTTCGTGCACCAGCTCACCATGCAATCTTCTCTTTCTGAACCCAAGCGTCAACGGCCTTGTCCAAGCTACAGTAGGCATAGGGACCGTATTAATTTGGTATTTTGCCATAGCTTATTCAAAGGGGGGGGGGGGGGGCTACTGCTTTTGCAGGGGCGGTGACATGACGTGCCCAGTCGCAGGCAGTGTTCTCAAAATCCCGAGGGTGCCGAGGGTGCTACATCGGACATGCGCGGTCCACTGGACAAATATGACACTCTTTTGGACGATTGTAATAATGTGTTGGAGCAAATGCAATCCCCGATGCATGATCTACTTAGTGAGCGCAATAGTGAGTTGCAGTCTAGTGATGATGATGATGATGATGACAATGATGATAATGATAAAGATGATGTGGGTGATTATAAAGCCTACACAGTTTCATCATCCCGCCGATCGTTGCATCTTGAGGCCAAACCTGTTTCAACGAATTTGTCTATTAATTCGAATGAGAAGTTGGGTTCAAAGGAAGGTGTATGCGAAGATGCGCAAATTCCTACTGCCAAGGCATGGGATAGGGAGCGTGGAAGACCTCAATTTGCATCCGATGCCCCCTCCTTAATCATCCCTTCCACAATTCTTGAGGCATGGAATCATGCAGTTCGTGATGATGCCTGCAAAAAGAAAGAGACAATGGGGTTCTTGTGGGGTCCGGACCCTGAAGAAGGTCCATGGACCGTCACACATTTGCACGTTCCCTCACCACAGCGACAAACTGCTACCAATTGCGAGGTGGAAGATGTCCATGTTTGCTTGGCAGAAGGTGTTGGCAAGCATTTGTGCTTGCTTGCTTGGATCCATACGCATCCAGGCCACCCTGCATTTCTTTCGGCTTCCGATCAAGATGCCCTTTATTCTCTGTGTGTGCAGTGTGATGGTTGGCCTCCCAAAGGCTCCAAGCGAGGGCTTGGTGTTGTTCAAGAGTGGAAACCTGCTAGGGGTGAGCCTTGCGATTTGCGTGCTTTTCAGCTTTCGGACCTCGGCCTCCAAGTGGTGAAGCAGTGCTCTCGTATTGAACATCAACAAAGTCTAAAACCGCATAACTGGCACGTCCACCATGAGGGGGCTTATAACAATGTGTTGAACGAAGGCACAGACCCAATCCCATTTTTTAAACTTCAGCAAGAGGTAGCCATAAGAGTTGTCCCAACCTTGGCCTCTTGTGTTGACGGGCCACGGCAATGGTGGTCCCTGAATTTTAATTTGGTTGAAGACCCGTTTAATTTGAAAGCATTTGAAAAGCGCTGGGTGCACGCTGAGGAATTGTGTTTTGAAGCGGGCTATGGGCACACAGGTGATGGCGCGAAGTGTACAAAGCCCGTAAACCCACCATATGTGGAATACATGTTAAAAGTTCAACCATTGGGTGAGGGTGATGTTTTTATTGATTTTGGGCATGGTAGTGGGCTTCCCTGTTTTCAAGTTGCTGCTCGACCGGGGCCTAAGGCGTATGGTGTTGATTGTCAAGCAACTCAAGTGGCAAGGGCCCAGTTTATGTGGAGCCTTTTTGGGTCCCCAAAGACTGTGGGGTTCAAAAAAATTGATCTCCATGACATAGATAAGTTGCAAGAATGGGTTGCAAGTGTTTGGCCCGCTCCCGGTCACCGTTGCTTGGTATGGGTTGCAAACCTCATATTTGAAGAAGAGTTGAACAACAAGTTGCGCATTTTCTTCGAAAAATTGGATACCAAGGGTGTTAGCCTTGCAATATGTTCAATGAAACCATTTGTCTCCCCTCGGTTGCCGAGGTACCAGCAAAAGGGCTGGCCCTATGAAACCATTAAAAGTCCTCCACTCCCGGGGTGCTGGAATTCTTGGGGAAATGTTGAACATCATTTTTGGGTTGCAACCCACAACAAGAACACACTCAATATCAATGAATTTGATTTCCCAGTAGTTGAGGATATTATTGATTGTGATGTGGATGCTAATGAGCAGGTTGATGCTAGTGATAGCTCTGCTCCTTGCACACGTTCTAAAAGGAGCAGTGTAAGGGGAGGTGCGGCAGGGCTATCACTAGCATCACTGCTTGCTCAATTGCATTTGAAAGTTGTAGATTGCGGCATATCGTCGGGCAAGGAAGTTTTGCAGTGCTTTTTCCTCACTGCTGCTTATTTTTTTAAGAATGGCATGGATGCCGATGCTATCAAAAAAAAGGTGAAATCGCTCATATTGAAAGAGCCATGGAAAAAGTTTTGCAAAGGCTTGACTGCTACTGCAGAGCGCAAAGCTTGGAGTGAACATCTAAATGAACCGAATAGTAAGGGAGGCGAGCAATTGCTTGTTCTCATCTCACATTTACTTGGGGAGCCGGTCGTCATGATCTCACTCACAAACGGCCTTGTGGTGAGGCTGTACGATGGCACTTTGAACGAGGCACAAGAGCCAATCGTACGCGATGGTGGTTTGGACAACGGGTGTATTTATTTCTGGACAAAAACGAGGGAAAAGCCGAACAGCAAACCTGCCAAGAAGCAGCCGAAGAAGGAGAAGAGGAAGAAAGTTCCATATACTGAAATGAAACATCCGATTTTCTTTTGGCAAGATGCCGGTGGTGGTCATTATGTTGCCTTGGTACGTATTCCGAGATGAACTACTTACATTGGGCGTGCTTTTCTGGCGTTGTTGGCCCTTTTTTGCGTTTGGCCATTGATCATTCTTTTGGGCCTCCGTGGCTCGCCCATTGGCGGTGGTTTTGGGCCTCTTAGGCTTGGCCATTGATTTTGGTATTGCCCCTTTGTGGGCGGGCTGATTGATCATGGTTTTGGGCCTCTCCGGCTTGGCCATTGCTAGTGGTTTTGGGCCTCTCTGGCTTGGCCATTGGTGGTGGTTTTGGGCCTCTTAGGCTTGGCCATTGATTTTGGTATTGCCCCTTTGTGGGCGGGCTGACTAATCATGGTTTTGGGCCTCTTAGGCTTGGCCATTGCTAGTGGTTTTGGGCCTATTGGGCTTGGCCATTGGTGGTGGTTTTGGGCCTCTTAGGCTTGGCCATTGATTTTGGTATTGCCCCTTTGTGGGCTGGGTGAATGACGATGGTTTTGGGCCTCTCCGGCTTGGCCATTGCTACTGGTTTTGGGCCTCTCTGGCTTGGCCATTGGTGGTGGTTTTGGGCCTCTTAGGCTTGGCCATTGGTTTTGGTATTGCCCCTTTATGGGTTTGGTGAATGATGATGGTTTTGGGCCTCTCCGGCCATTGGTGGTGGTTTTGGGCCTCTTAGGCTTGGCCATTGATTTTGGTATTGCCCCTTTGTGGGCCGGGTGAATGATGATGGTTTTGGGCCTCTCCGGCTTGGCCATTGCTAGTGGTTTTGGGCCTATTGGGCTTGGCCATTGGTGGTGGTTTTGGGCCTCTTAGGCTTGGCCATTGATTTTGGTATTGCCCCTTTATGGGTTTGGTGAATGATGATGGTTTTGGGCCTCTCCGGCTTGGCCATTGCTAGTGGTTTTGGGCCTATTGGGCTTGGCCATTGGTGGTGGTTTTGGGCCTCTTAGGCTTGGCCATTGATTTTGGTATTGCCCCTTTATGGGTTTGGTGAATGATGATGGTTTTGGGCCTCTCCGGCCATTGGTGGTGGTTTTGGGCCTCTTAGGCTTGGCCATTGATTTTGGTATTGCCCCTTTGTGGGCGGGCTGATTGATCATGGTTTTGGGCCTCTCCGGCTTGGCCATTGCTAGTGGTTTTGGGCCTATTGGGCTTGGCCATTGGTGGTGGTTTTGGGCCTATTGGGCTTGGCCATTGATTTTGGTATTGCCCCTTTATGGGTTTGGTGAATGACGATGGTTTTGGGCCTCTCCGGCTTGGCCATTGCTAGTGGTTTTGGGCCTATTGGGCTTGGCCATTGGTGGTGGTTTTGGGCCTCTTAGGCTTGGCCATTGATTTTGGTATTGCCCCTTTGTGGGCTGGGTGAATGATGATGGTTTTGGGCCTCTCCGGCTTGGCCATTGCTAGTGGTTTTGGGCCTCTCTGGCTTGGCCATTGGTGGTGGTTTTGGGCCTCTTAGGCTTGGCCATTGATTTTGGTATTGCCCCTCTATGGGTTTGGTGAATGATGATGGTTTTGGGCCTCTCCGGCCATTGGTGGTGGTTTTGGGCCTCTCTGGCTGGGCCATTGCTAGTGGTTTTGGGCCTATTGGGCTTGGCCATTGGTGGTGGTTTTGGGCCTATTGGGCTTGGCCAGTGGTGGTTGTTTTGGGCCTTTGGGTCTGGTGAATGATGATGGTTTTGGGCCTCTCTGGTTGTTGCTAAGGTTGTTAGGCATGGCCATTGATTGTGGTTTCGGGCCTTTGTGGGCTTGGCCACGTCTCACGAACATTTGTGCAACATAAGTGTGTACATTTGGAAGGATGCAAAACATTCAAACCAGTTCTCAATAGTTTGTTAGATGAATCTGCATTTTGGCCTAATTGTGGCACTCATTGTGCATGTTCCAACCGCTGCATTGGGCTTGCTTGGTCTTTTGCATGCCAAAGGGAGTGCCCTCCTCACAATGTGTAACGCGCCTTGAGGTTTTGCATGAGGACACCATTTGATGTTTGCCTCAACACTGTATGCAACGGCGGCGTATGTTAGTGTTAGTAGTTTTCAGGTTATTGAATATTCCTGGGTATAGCATGCTATCGTCAAAGAGACCGTATTTTATAAAGGGCCCAAACCACCTTGATTGTTTTAGGAGACCCAACTTGGATGCGTGGGAGGTAGTATGCGTGGGAGGTAGAGTAAAATCTAGGCAGAATTGTTCACTGACATACAATGGCGCAATGGCACTTGCACACCATATGCATGTGTACACGGCGCACACAAAGTTGGTTGGTGTCTGCTGCAATGGATGTGGTACAGCCAATGCGAAGAGACAACATTCGAAACGGGGGATTGAAGGCCCTCGGGAAAAACATTGCAACTTAGCTGTGGTAATATCAAGGGACACTGCCACATATACAAGAGCATTGGGATTTTTTTTTAAGTGTAAGGGGAGCCTCCTAACAAGCAAAAAATTTATGTGCACACCCCCCAATTCTGATCTTTCCAAAAAATTTGGAGTGAGTGAGTCAGTTAGTAAGTGAGCGAGCGAGCGAGCGAGAGGGCGGAGGGACGGAGGTACAAAAGGTAGGGGGTGCGTGCATTTTTGTGCATGTAAGTATGTGCAAATGAACAGGAGCAAAAATGCACTGAACCAGGAGCAAAAATGCACTGAAACTGGAAGCAAAAATGCACTGAAACCAGGAGCAAAAATGCACTGAAACCAGGACCAAAAATGCACTGAAACCAGGAGCAAAAATGCACTGTCCTCTTTGCCAACCCCAGACCCTGCTGTGCGTGTGTGTGCGCATGTTGTGCACCCATTTGTGTGTATCTGTCTTCAGGATCTCATCTTGCAAACATGGGACGCTACACAGTCGAGCAGGCACGGATTCGGAGAAAAATGGCGCCTACCAAGCCTTTGAAGCGGCGAAGAGCTAGGCCGGGGAGTGCTGCAGTGCGTCAAATCAAGTCCCTCCAGAGTTCGACAAATTTGTTGATCCCAAAGAAGCCATTTGGCCGATGTGTTCGAGAGATCGCCCAAGAAATGAAGTATGACGTTCCTTTTACCAAGGAGGCAATGGAAGCCATTCAAGTAGCCGCAGAGGCGTTCTTGACTGACATGTTTAAAAGTATGGTGGTCTTTGTTTCGCTTGCTTTCCATTTGAAGCTTGAACAACGCTGTGGGAACCAATCAATTTGGTGCGCATGTTTGTCTGCTTTGTTCATGTTTATGTGTTTGGCTTTGGCATCAAACCACATGCTCTTGCTCTGCAGGTTGTATTGTGTATGCTACACATGCAAAGCGCGCTACCATCAAGCCTGAGGACATGAAGTTGGCTGCTGCGAAGGGATCAGGTCTCCATTAATGGAAAAAACCTGTTGTATTGTATGGTTTTAACGAGCCACGACGTCTGTCTGGTTACCACATTGACCATTCATGAGATCTGGTATCACAGTTCCAACCCTGCTTCTGCTTAAGACAGCTCGGTCTTGCACACAGATCTTCACCTGTTAGCAGACCCCCCCCCCCCCCTCCTCCTGGCCTCAGCCATTTCCCCATGATGATACAATTATGCTTTTGTTTGTCCTTGACTTGAACTCCACCTGCCAAATTTCATTTCTACTGCCCCCAGATGAGATTTTTTTGCATTCCCTACCCCTCCTGAATGGGATTTGTGCTTTTCTGGCAGCTGATAGTTTTTGCCTATCTTGCCCCCACCGCATGCAATTACTGACAGTCGGCTGACAGTTTTTGCCCCCCCCCCCCCCCCCCACTGTACGGGACTTCTGCATTCCTTCTCGAAACCGGAGGCGTCAGCAGATACCACTACTACGGTGTGCACTTCATGTGACTTCACAAGCCAAAAATCAACAACAAACTCTGGAGTGAATGTGGTGTGGGTGGGTGGATAGGAATGGTTTCCCCCAAACCTCACGTATATTTGTGCCCTGAGCACCGCATCACAGGAGCATGGCAGTTGGATGGTGAATGTCTGGTGGAGATGCGCACTCACTGAGAGTTTCCAATAAAGACTTAAATGGCAGTGCAGAGTGCTGGAGTTCACAGAATTTTGGACCAATTAGTTGAATTCGTTGCATCATACACATCTGCCCTTCCTCTACAATCTTCTATTTGTCCATACTCAATTTCTCTTCAGCCATGTGCCAACCCCCCTCCCCCCCCCCCCCAAACGATTCACCCCGATTTGTTGTTCAGTGGGCTGCAGGATTGAACACCAGAAAAAGGCATGTTATGGGTGGGAATTCTTCAGCTGACATACTTCAGTGTCACAGTGGTCTGGCCCCCCATGCATTTGTTTTGTTTGTTAACAGCTCCGCACTGATTTCTGGTGGCAAAGTGTGCTGCTTGTTTGAGCCAGGGGTCAGAATTGACAGCACAGACCCTGGTGGATCTCAGCAAGCGCTAATTGCAGAACGACACCCTCACCTTTCGACGGACGACAAATTGTGTACACTGTGTGTCCAATACCTCAAATCGTCCCCTTTCTTTGCGAAAACATCACCAGGAATAACATTGCCTGCAACACCAGAATATTTTGCCCAATCAACCACCGCTGTTACTCCTGCCAAGAACAAACCCGACTGAACCAAGACAGCCTGGAGCCCGCAAACATATTGCAGAGAATGTGACTGTGGACATCTCTTATGATTCACAGACTGGGTATTTGCAATGATCAATGGTGATGTGAACAAGCATATTCCCTCTTGGGCATTGTAGCCACAGACAGTGTTTCTGGAAATTACTTGGCAGCTTTTGCAATTGTGTTGCACTTTTTGCATCTGAGCTTGCCGCAGGGGGCTCTCGTGAGTTGCAGACTGAACCAAATGCAGGAACCAGCGATCAATTGCGGGCATTTGCAAGTGTTGTGCTTTGAGTTCACTGGACCGGGTCAAGGGATTAAGGCAATCAACAGATCAGAGCACTGGCGGCGGCGGTGGTGGAAGAAGGAATTGCAGTGGGACCATAATTAGCAAGCAATGGTCCCGATATGGAGGTGGACACGCTGCTAGTACCACCACTGAGGGCAAGAATCCTGAGTAACTCGCACTGTTCTCGTGGCTGAAGCCCTATGAGAGAACTAGCAATCAACCATGGGCTGCTGAGAGTGTTGTGCCCTGAGCTTTGTCTGCCAGCCTCAAATCGAACCAGCAAATAGCCAAGCCTGTGATTAGTGCACTGGCAAAGCAGGTGGTGGAGGGTAGAATTTGACTTCAATTGCATGTGTGGCATGCTGGCCTGAGGGTTGTTAAAAACAGCAAACATGGAAGAATTAGCAAGCAGTGTGACGGTGGCATCGGAATCTCGCAATTATGGAAAGCTGATTCGGCCAGATCGTGTAACCATCATTCTTTTGCATCACGACACGGCACAGTGTTTAATTGATTCATGCCTTTGCAATACATCTGCTGTGCGGTACCAATTTTCACATCTTTGGACCGAAGGATTGCAATTTGATGTGTTAGGTAAATTATTGATGCGCCAATTGGACTACGAATTTTTTTTCATTTTTGGTTGATTATTTGCTTTGTGAAGTTGATGATAGGATTTTTTGTGCATTTTGCGTACTGCCCGATGCGTCATTTTCATTCAAATATGCAACACAGCGGCCAATGATGGTGTACGGAACAATTGTATGCCGGTGGGGTCCAAAAGTTCAATGAATGCGAATCTTCTAAAGCAAGGCAGATGAAGTGCTATTTTGGCCCCAATTTTGTGGTTTCTCCCGCAACCAATGAGGGATTGATGGTACAAAAGGTTGTGTTGATTGCTATGTGATTGGTGCCAATACAAAGTGTCAATCGGTTTACGCATGTATTTAGGTTTTCTTCAGCAGCAATGGGGAAAAATTCACCGAGCAAGAAGGCCCATCAAAAATGGAACAACAAAAGGTGGAAGATGAAGAAGAACCTTTTGGCCTACATGCCGGGGGAAGACACAGCTTCCCAGATGTTCATAAAGCATCATGTAGCATGTGCAGGCATTATTTCACAAGACGATGATAGGAGCACGGCAAGTGCTAGCCAAAGTGCTTGCCACGCTCCGCCTGGGAATGCTCATATGGCGGTGGCGGCGACCCCACCGTCCAACTTGGATCATGTGCATATGCCGTATGCACAAACTGATGCCGCGGAACATGGTTCCATCGCCCAAGATACACGGGTGGTGGTGATAAACACCCAACAGTTGCCAATGGACATGCAAGGAGAGTCTTGTTCACCCCTTTGTTCGGCAGCGGCGGACATAGTGGACGCGCAATCCGGACACGATAAATACCATACCATATGGTACACGGGATCATCTTCTGCTTGTATGGATACCCTCAGAAGCCATGATGCTTCCGGCGACGGAGCATTTTCAGCCGGGGCCACATTGTATCCATTCCCAAGGTTGCTGGACAAGATGCCACCTTGTTTCCATTTATTAGAAAATTTCATCGACGATGGATTTGAAAATGTTCTCATTTCTGTGTGTGATGACGTTTGTGTGTGGAATCAGCACACCGGACGCGGCCAACAATCATATGGCCGTATTTTCGACTTTTCGACGTTGCAATTATCTACCTCTCCTTTGGGATTAATTAACTCGCTTCCCAAGGCTTTATATGACTTATGGCAATGGTTGTTATGTCACTTGCCATCAATCAATTTGGCATCACTCCTAATCGTATTCTATCCTCCTGGCCGTGGAATAAGGTGGCATACCGACCTGTACCCACAAAACGGGAGGGAAGGATACGGCAAACACGTTGTGGGAGTGTCTTTGCTAAGCGACACCGTTTTGTGGTTTCGCAATCGCGATGGGCACGAGGTGAGTGTCTTTGTGCCCCGTAGGTCAATGTACCTATTTTATGGTCCTCTTCGTTACGAGTGGCAACATTCCATAAGGAATTGTGCCCCAGAAGAGTCCATGGGGCCAAGATACGCACTTACTTTTCGTGACGATTAGGGTGCATGCTTGATGCATCCACCTTGAAGATTGCGGATGAGCCGTGTCATCATATATCACCATGTAGGGTGGCGACCATCGCCGTGTTGACAAGGAATCATGTATTCTCATTATTTGGCTCATCATTTTATGGTATTGTTAAATCACATTAGTAAGTGCTTGCTGCATGGTTCTTTGGTTAAGGAATAAAGAGGTTGATTGAAAAAAAATTGCACAAGAGGTTCAAGACTAAAAATGCCTAATCAATGCAAATGCAGACTTTTCATTGCGGTTTCAAAATACAGGCAATGATGTTATTTGCAAAACAACTTAAACCCAAGTTCCATGGCTATAAGAGTTTCAACTTCCCATTTTTGAAACAAAGTATCTTGTTAATTGACGTTGGTCACAAAGCAAACATTGAAGCAAAGAAAACAAATGTCTATTAGATTTTCTAAAGCGCAATGCAACTTTTGGGCTGCGGGTAATGTTGCAAGAATGATGCCGAGCAGATGTTGAAATGATACGAAACAACAAGCACAAAGTAAAAAGCCCTTAGGTTTGTTTTAGCTCTTCGAAAGACACGCACGGTACTCCTCAAAAAGCAATGATGGTTCTTCTCAAAATCAATGATTCAAATAAACGAACTGGTTCACTAAAAAAATTTGAAGGAAATCTCTAGTGCAACCTCCAAAGCTAGCAAAAACGCAACTTTGATCTGCCTTGTTGGCAATCTTGCATGCTCGATGGGTTGCTTCCTGGGGGCCGCTTTTCTTCGGAAGCGCAAATGTTCCCAAGGAGCAGACGTGGTGTTTTTCAGATTCAATCATGCAAGCATTAGTAAAGCCCCGAAGACTCCAAAAATGCAACTTTTGTCGAAGTTGTAGGTATCTTTGTTGCCACCATGGTCACCCTTTCTAGAAAATATGCAAAGTACTAAGCAAAAAGTGAAAAAATAGCATTTTTCTGTTTTCGCTCCTCAGGAGCCAGGGTCGGTGCTCCTCAGGAGCCAATTTGCTCCTCAGGAGCAGGGTCGGTGCTCCTCAGGAGCTTTGGCTCCTGAGGAGCCAGGGTCGGTGCTCCTCAGGAGCGCCCTCAGGGTCGGAGCTCCTCAGGAGCCAGGGTCGGTGCTCCTCAGGAGCTCCCCAGGGTCGGAGCTCCTCAGGAGCCAGGGTCGGTGCTCCTCAGGAGCAGGAGCCAGGGTCGGCTCCTGCCAGGAGCGGCCATCTCCCACCACCCTTGGTCTTCTCCTTCGGGAAGGGGCTTGCCTCCCAGATCTGCAAAAAAATGGCAAAAGATTCATCTTCTTGAGAACACCACCACATCCTGGTATTAATTTCTTCTTGAAGGAGGAAAAAATATTCGAATAAAAAATCAGAGGCGATTCTTTCTTGACCTATCAGCTTAGACGTGGCTAATAGACAAAGGGCCTCAAGCGCCTCAAGGTTACGGGTCACTTCTGAAGACAAATGGTTGTCCCATTGTGCCCATGAGGCTGGTCGATTGTAGGTAGGTACCTCACCTGGACCACCCATCTCAATGTCGTCAATGTCGGCGTCGATGGTCTCAAAATGTGGACATTGGTAAGGAGTATTAGTACCTGCCAGGTCCGTAAGCTCCACCGGAGCGTTGCGATTAGCGTAGGCTGGGGGATTCAAGCTGCTTGATGGCCAATTTCGACTGGGATCTTCATTGTAATCTGGGCCTCCACAGCTGCTGATTTGTGCCCTTCTTGGGCAATTTGGCCTTGCGCAAGGCATTCCTCTCAAGGCCTCGTTCGCACAGCACCACGGCAGCGTAATCGTTACGTCTCCGGAGGTGGCGGAGTCTACGGGGCCGTACTGGGGAGCTAGCTGTGGTTGGGACACCAAAGGAACAACATTCAGGTAGCCTCTGCTACCATGAAAGTGCTGCCCTGGGTCGTTGAGGGTGCCGGAGGGCTCGGGGCCGGCAAGACCAGTGGGGCAGGCACGCCAGGAGTCTCCGTGGATGTTGTTATTGGGGGTAGAACCGGATACTCGAACACCAACGGAGGCGAGAGCAGCGACAACAGAAGCAAGGTCCATGCTGATTGTGGTCCGGCAGAAAATCCCAGTCTATGAAGAAAATTGACGCGGATTATTCTAAATACATCTGAGTGTCCAAAACTGTCTGAAAAGATTTAAATAATCCAATTATGTAAAAATGTTTGGCCGATCTGGCCGGCGAGCGCGCGTCAGCGGCAAATGGCGATTCCAGCTAAAATAGCGGAACGCGGCGGATTTAAGGGAAATGGACCGCGGAATCAAATCCGGCATATCAGAAATATATAGGAAATATCCTGAGACGGAGCTGCGAGGCGGCGATTCAGCCGAAGCAAAGAAAATGACCAAAATGTAGCCAATCTGGGCAGAATTTCTGAAAATCTGAGCAGATGGAGCTAGCCGCACTTACACCCACCTACCGCCAGGGGCCACCCCCCCCCATACCAGCCACCACTCCCGTACCAGGAACCGTATCCGTACCCCCCCGGCCACCACGTCCACGCCGAAGGGCCCCCCCGGGCCCAACCCCGCCAAGGACAGCCACCCGACCCATACCACCAGCCGCTACCGCCACCACACCCCTATGTGGCGGATCCATGGACGACAGGGGACCCCCCCCCCCCCCAGTACCAGGCGGCACCGCGCGAGGCCCCCGAGGGGCCGCCGACGCCTCCGGACTGGCCCGACTCGAGCGATGAGGCCCGGTCCCGCAAACGGCGGCGCTCCCGCTCCCCCCCCCAACGGCACACTCGCCCACGGCGCCCACACTCCCACCGCGCCTCAACCACCCACTCGCGCCGCTCCCGCTCCCCCAGGTGGCACCACGACCCCCCGGGACCCCGCTCCCGTCGCTCCCGCTCCCCGGGGCACCACCACGAGCGCCACCGCCGCCCCATGTCCGCCTCCCCCCCCCCCCACCGGCCAAACAAGACCCCCACCCCCAGCCCCCGCCACAACCACTCCCGCTCCCCCCGACGCAGCCAGGCACGCCACTGCCGCCCCACTTCCACCTCCCCCTCCCCCCACACGCCCCGCCGGGCTCCCCGTTCCCCCCGCCACTCGTACCCATCCACCACCCCAAGCCCCCGCCACCACCACTCCCGCTCCCCCGGACGCCACCGAGCGCGCCTCCGCCGCCCCATGTCCACCTCCCCCTCCCGCTCCCCCCTCCGCCTGTACCCGTCCTCCACCCCCAGCCCCCGCTGCCGCCGCTCCCGCTCCCCCAGGCACCGCCACCCCCGCCACCACCGCAGGTCCACGTCCTCCCCCCGCCGCACCACGACCACGGGCACGGACCCCTTCCCCCCCCGGGCCCCCGCCCACCTCGCCTGGTGGTCTCCCCCCGCTCTGCAGGAGCTCCGCCGCTGGGTGAAGTGGGCCGGAGGAGCGGGAGGGCACGAAGGGGTGCACATGGTGCATACCTTCGAGGAGGTGCGCACCTGCACCCCCGCAAACCCCAACGAGGCCGCCCCGGAGGCCATCATGCCGCAAGCGGCATGGGAGGCCCTCCTCCGCGTTGCGGTCCAGGGCCTCCGCCCCCCCTACACCCCCCAAAGCCCTCCGCCAGTGGCTCCAGGCCACCCACCCCCAGGCCTGGGCCGCCGGCGCCCCCTCTCCACCCCGCCCCTCCCGCCACCACCACACCAGGAAGGGGCACGACAAGGGCAAGGGAAGGGCAAGGGGCACCAAGGAGCACTCAGGCAAGAGGGCACGGAAGGGCCCCAAGTGAGGGCAGGCACTCGCAGGGACAGGACGCCGGAAGCGACAGCACATGGGGGCAGGAAACCACCCAAGAACCAGGAAGGGGCGGGAGCGGGGACCAAGACACGGAGGAAAAGGGCACCACGGCAGGCACCACGACCCACACCCAGGAAGGGCACACCACGACGGGGGGACCAGCGCCGCCCCAGCCCCACCAAACACCCTAACACACACCACCGAAGCAAACATCGGACGCCATGCCGATCACACCAACGCACGCCCACCGGCCACCGGAAACCACACGGAGAATGGAGGGCACACCTACACGGGGAGAACGGGCCACACCCACAGAGGAAGCCGCAGGGAACGCCGCCGCACGGCGCACCACGACGCCCTCACCGCCAGGCGACGACCCCGGCCACCACAAGGGCCACCTCACAGGCACCGGAAGAGGACAAAGGCACGGCCGCGGCACCCAAGACTAGGGACCGAAACCCCCAGAGGACACGGGACCAAGGCACAGGCCCCCAGGGAGGGCAACCCCACGGACCGTCACGCGAACGACCTACCCGACCCACCAGCCCGAGCGGCACGCCCAAGCCCCCACAGCACGGACCCAGCGAGCCACCCACACCTAACCGCACCCCCCAGCCACCAGCCGGCCACACTCCGGCCCGCACTCCGCACCACGACACAGGCCAGGCTGACCTCCACTGACCCACCGCGGCACCACGCGAGACCACAGCACACCGCACCACAGCGCGCCACAGTGCAACGCGCCACAGCACGACGCGACGCGACGCGGCACAGAGCGGCACAGCACGACACAGCTGACCCTAACCTGAGGGACTAACCGAAGCCAGCCACCACACACCCTGGAAGGCGCCGCGCCAGCACGCCACACACGGCACCGCAGGCCACACACGGGGCCACAGCGCGCCTGGCGACAACGGTGGCGGACCGCCCAGAAGATTACAGCCGGCACCGCAGAGGGGAAAGGACACGAACAACCCCAGCCCCCTAACCCAAAACCACAAGCAGCCGCCTGGCGCAGCCGCCCAGCCGGCAGAGCCAGGACCAAACCCGGCAAGAAGGGGCGCCGAGCCCACCGTCTACATAGCCCACCCGACCCATGGGGCCGGAACGCGGCCACACAGAACGCAACTGAAGACAGCAGCCCGGAAGACAACACTGAATGCAGGCCAGTGCGTGCGCCAGCCCAGGGAAGGCAGAGGGAGGAACAGGCAAGCCCCCCCCCCCCAAAAAAAAGGAGGAGGGAGGGGGAAAAGGCACAAAAACAGCCCACAGCCGCCAAACCGCCCGCCAACAACACCACAGGCGGCCAAACCCCCCCTCCAGAAGGCACCGAAGACAGGACCCCCACAGATGCACAGGGGGACCACCCACCCGAAACCGGCAACACCAAGCCAGTAAAAGCGGCCCACGGGGAAAAGGGACACCGAAACGGAAAAAAAATAAAAAGAGAGCCACCAGCCCAGCCCGAAAGAAAGGGGATGGAGGGACAGGGACCACAAAGCCCGGGACAAAAAAAAAAGAAAAAACAAAAGCTCAAAAAACACACCCCGACAACCCAGCCAAGAAGGGCTGGGCACAGCCGAGACCCGGGCCCAGCACACACGCCCACACCGCACGCCGGAACCGGAAACGGCGGGGGGCAAGCAGGGCGCCCACGAAACCACACACGTCCCAAAAGCAGGCCGAAACCAAAGCCCAACCACGAACACCACAAACAGCCGACACTAGAGGGACAACACCACAAACCGTGCCCAAACACACCCACCCAAGACCCCAGCCAGGACTGGCGGGGTTAACAAAACCCACACCCAACCGCCAACCGGACCCAAACACAAACGCCGCACAACAGAGTAAGAAAAAGTGCTTTTCCATTGCTTTGGGACATACTCTAGTTGTATTAGAGATGCACTGAGCATCCATGCATTTTTATCTTAGTATTGGTCCAGCCAAAAGTGGTGAGAACACATTTTGACCTATGGAACCAAACACCCAATCAGGATATGGAGTGGACCCCTTAATCCCCTTTCAATCAGAAGTAAAACATCTTTTCCTGAGTTGACTGAGCACTGACATACCTAAGGTAGAACCTATGAATTTATCTATGTTTTTCCATGAATACTTATCTGCCCTAGTGGTATGCACCCTAGGGGGTTAGGCACCTCTTTTTGAGAGGTCCTGGGTTCAATTCCTGGTCAGCCTAACTAAGTAGGAAGATCCCATGTGACATGGCAGTGACCTCATCGCCACATACCATGCCACCTCAGCACATATGGGACCCAAAACAAAGAGTGCACATCTCCTAAGATGGCACTATGGAGAGAGAGTGATCCTGAGGCAGTTTTCTAACTCTTTTCCCAAAACATTTCAGCTATCTCTGTGAATATGCATTCATTTGTATCCTGAGTTGCAGTTTCTGTGAATATCTAATCATCTTTCACTGTTTACACTGCAGCCCTTCATGCTTTGATCCTGAATCACCTTCTCTTTGCATACTGTTGGCTTGGGCTATCCTGGATTGAGTTGGCTTTACTGTATTTCAACAAACAAAAGCTTTTCATCATCCAAAACCAGCAGCAGGACACCCTATAGCAACAACAAGCAGCAGGAGAAGCAAAAACACAGTGCTGAAAACACTATAAACTTTTCTGGTAGCAAGAGGCAGCCTGTCTCTGTGCACCGGCAGCGACCCCGCGCCGTACAACCAGTGCTCCGAGCAGGCAAACATAAGCAGAAGGGTGAATTAAGATGGATCCAGGAAGAGTGGACGCCGAGGTGAACACAGCGCCAGCGCCAGAGACACCGGCAAGGCCGGCGCCTGACGCTGTACCTTCGGTGGAGCCCTTACATGGGCCAATGGATACGGCGGAGGACTCCTTGGATGGCCTCCAGACGGCCTTTGGGGCCCTGTCGGTGAAGGAAATGGTCTCTCAACCTCAGCCTGTGAAGAGGAAGAGAGGAAACGAGAGCGAGAAGGATGCTGGAGAAGGAGCAGACGAAGGAGAGGAGCAAGGGCAAGACCCGACGGAAGTCCCTACCTTCGAAGGCGCACCAAGCGCTTCTGGCCTCCAAGCATCACCCTCTCCCATAACCACCACACACCCAGCCGCCGCTACATCCACTTCCACAACCAACCAGCCTATGGCAGAGGGCACAGGCTTTACTGGCATGCCTCACTACCCCGCCTATGGCATGGGCCCACCTACCACTGCGCTCCTTGAGGCAACTACTGCCAGTGAGCCGGTGGCTTCCAGCTCTGCGCCGCGTTGGTATGCGGCTGACCATCCCCATCCACTCCACGCCACTGGAACCTACATGGAAGTTCCTGGGTATGCTCCTGGGTGTGCACCTGGGTATGCACCCCTGAGTGGGTTGAGGAGAGGACCAGAGTCTCTGGGAGGCAGGAGTAGAGGATCGGGAAGATCCTCCAACAGGTCCCTGACGCGGTCGGAGATCGATGAGGTGCTCCGAGGAGCCACTTCGCAAATCGTGAGCGACCTCACGCAAGAGATCAGGGAGAAACTGCAGCCCCTGATGATCCCGTCCCATGCGTCACCTACGACAGTGGGAATGTCACCCCACCGAGTACAGGCTAACCACCTGGCGGCAGGGTTGACGAATACCCTGGGGAGCCTGAGGAGCCGACCGATGCCGACTCCTGCAGCAGTACCAAGAAGCCCATTCGTCCCGAGGACAGCCCAGCCGCCCTACAGTCACGTGACGAACTCGACGAGGGCCGAGCTGGACCAGCTGGGGCTGACAGCCCTAAGGGCTATGGTGGACGTGGAGCCTTATGGCTCCAGTGATCTAGGCGGAGACCCCTCCGATGATGGGCCGCCTTCGATGACTTCTTCTTCGCCATCGGATGACGAAGACCCTGAGGACCCCGAGGACCCCAAGGGTAAGAAGAAGAAGAAGAAGAAGAAGAAGACCCGACGCCCTGAAGGACGCCGAGCTCAGGAGGCGAAGGCTATTGCCACCTCCAAGATAGTGGTAAACCTGCCTGAATTCACAGGCAAGGACCTCAGCGAGTTCGCTGAGAACTTTGGCCGGTTCCTACGACTGACCGGCCAAACCCACGCGAGTGGGCGAGTGAAGTGCGACCTGCTCCTGCAGTGCTGCAAGACGAAGTACCTGGAGAAGCAGGTCAGGCAGATCGTCACCAACTCCGCCACCTTTGCCGACGTGTTGGTTGCCCTGGAGAGGCAGTACCCAACCTACGAGACCGACCACTCCATCAGGGCCGAGATCCAGAACCTGCCCGTGCTGCCGAACAACCCTAAACCCGGCAGAGTCTCCGAGCTGTTGGCGGACCTGGACCACTGGGCTGGACGACTGACGCCCGGTTCCTACAGCAGCGACGACCTGCTGTTTTGGTTGTGCTCCAAGCTCCCCCGTGAGCTATGGGACGAGTGCCGTCTGACGGCCGAGCGCAAGGCTAGATCCCTCCGCTACGAGGATCTATGCGTGCTGCTCCTGGAGATGGCGCTGGAGAAGGAGAGCGACCAACACCTGAACCACTACCGTCCTGGTGGTGGAGGTTCTGGAGGCAAAGGGTACCAAGGGTCCCGACCTGGGCAGGGGACTACCCCCAAACACGCCCACGCCCGCCTAATGGAGAACGTGAAGGAGCTATTCTGGTGTGATGCCAGAGATGAACAGGGCCACCTGCAGCATGCCTCCGACTGCGAGCAGCGAGACTGCTTTGTTGTCCAGGGGAAGCAGCAGGAAAAGATCACCGGCGCCAAGGTGAAGCTGCCGGATCATTACCGCTGCACCATCACGTGTGCATTCTGCGGTAAGCGGAAGCACTATGAGGACGAGTGCTACCATAAGCAACGCCTATCGGCGAAGCTTAAGGGGGAAGATCCTGGCAAAAGCTCAGGCAAAGGTGGAGGCAAGTCCAAAGGCAACGACTCCGGCAAGGGCAAGTCGAAAGGACGTGGTCAAGGTGGTCAAGACAAGGGTCAAGGCGGACGAGGAGGAGGCGCTAATCGCCAGAACGACAACAAGAACAAGGACAAGAACGGAGGTAACCCCAACCCTAATCCAGGGGGGAACTCCGAGCCCTCTGGAGGGCAGTCTGGACCTACCACACGCTCACAGACGCAGGCCCAGCAAGAACAAGGAGCCAAGCGTGAGCATGAAGGTGGTGACGACGGCAACGCCAAGAAGAGAAGCCGTTTCATGAGGATGGCCCGCAAATTGCGGAACAAGGGGTTCGAGGTGACCTGTCCCGCGGAATTCTGACGGGGACGCTCTGGTGGCACCCAAGACCTGGTGTTTTGGGTACGTATCCGACTAGGGGGACGTGAGTACCTGGGGGTACTGGATACTGGAGCCACAATATCGATAGTGGCCAAGAAAATTTTACCTTGTGGGAGCCTGAAGAACACCATGACCACCGCCGCTATACGGATGGGAGATGGACATGTGGTGCACAGCTGCGGGGACTGCGAAGTGGAGGTACCTATGGGCTCCAGGACTATCGCCCATCGGTTCTATGTGATGGATACTGATGCCTTCGACTTTGTACTGGGGACTGACTTCTTCGTGCAGCACTCCCAGATACAATCCCTGACGCTGCAAGCGCCCTACCTCCTGTACGTGGACCACGGCAGTGGCAGAGAGTCTGTGCCACTGGAGCAGTCGGAACATACCTCGAGTTACCTGAGACTATCGAAGGAGGAGCCCTCGAACATGATGGCGGCCTCCAAAACTGAGGACTACCAATTATTGGGGGAAGTCCTAGACCAAGGTCTGAAAGAGTTGGGTTACTCTCGAGAAGACCTAAGTGTGGAACTGTTCGCCAGCGACAAGCAGCATGTACTGGACCTATACTGCAGCAAGGGGAAGAACTGCAGCTACAAATTTTACTGGCCCTCTTTCGGGATGGCCTACGGGAACCCCAGATTCAGTGAACTGGGGAAGGTGCTGACCAAGGTGGCCTTGGAACGTTCCCGTATGGTCCTGTGTTCCCCCGATTGGGGAGCCCATGGGGGCAACGAGTACTGGCGAACCCTCCTTGACAAGCTGACTATCAGCTCCGTGCGGTTGCCTGATGAGGCCATCTACGTGCCTCTGGGACGCAAGACGCCCATTGGGAAGCCTGGATGGGGGAGTATGCTCAGCGTGGTGGACGGGAGTCTAACCACCATCCCCTGGGAAGACCTGGACCCTACTCTGGTCCAGGCTATACAACGAGAAAGCGATGGACTCGCCTTGGGTGACTTGAAGGATCGCCTACGACCTCAAGATGCTGTTGAAACTACACCCGGAGGAGATGAGTACGTCGTGACTGACACCAACGCCCCCAACTCTCCCTGTCATGTACCTGTTCCTGATGGAGTCTCTGAGTGTGGACTATCTGAGCTACCTAGCTCTATCCACTCAGACGACGAAACTGAGCACGACGCCTTCTTCGTGCAGACTGCGGTGGAAGAAGTGGAGAACGCCGAGTACGTCGCCCCACTAAAACCCCTACTCTCCATAAGGGTGGAAGACCCCGTGGATGAAGAGCTGGACCCTCGATCCAGGCTCAGGGAGTATGTAGATTCCAAGAGGAAGTTGGTGGCGAAAAAGCTATGCTACGCGAAGCCTACCCGCAGCTCGTGGCCACTGAAGCAAGGACGTATGGGAGACCTCTCCCAATTGAAGGAGGACCTCGAACAGAAGATCACCACCTGGCAAAGGGAGGTAGATCTCAAGCTCATGAAGAGCGTGTGGGGTGCCCATGTGAGGACCCCAGAGGAGGACGACCTCTCGGAGGAATGTGTATGTGAACCCCCTAAAGCGTGCCTATGTTGCCATCGTCCACCGGAGATGGTTGAGCAAGACCTTCTGTATGCCTACCAAGGGCTGAAGGATGCGACCGCGGGCGAAGAGTCGGTGGAGGACCACCTCCCGACGTCTATTCAAGGGGCAAGCAACTTACACTCCGACGAGGACATGGAGGACAAGATCAAGGTACTGGACCCGCGGGTACAAAAGCTGATAAGGACCTATCTGGAGGTGTTCGGAGAACTACCCCCTCCAGCCTCATGCGACAAGCTGGTACAGATGGACCTCAAGCTGAAACCCGAGTTCGTGGGTCACAAGATCCGGAGGAGACCCTATCCAGCTCCTAAAGAGCAGGCCGACGAGATTGAGCGACAGATACAAGAATGTATCGACGCTGGCCTAGTCCTGGAGTACAAGGATGGGGACTACCCCCTACACTGCAGCCCCTGTTTCCTGGTGGCTAAACCTGGGTCTACAGCCAAACGGCTGGTAGTGGACTATGGAGAGCTGAACAAGAAGACGTTGAACCACTCAGGGTCCATTCCCAATATGGAGTCTACCCTGGAGAAGATAGCCTCCTGTCGCTACAAGACCAAGATGGACAAGCGAAGTGGATTCTGGCAAGTGGACCTGACGCCCAACGCGCAGGAACTACTGGCCTTCATCACCCCTCAGGGGAGGGTTTTCAAGTGGAAGGTCATGCCCTTCGGCGTGGCTAACGCCCCCGCTCTGTTCCAAGAGCTGATGAACAAGATCTTGTCCATCCTACGAAGGAGACCTAAGGTGCAGGAGCTCATATCCCGTGGGGCCCAGATGGAGGCTCACATCGACGATGTATGCCTCGGGACCAATACCCAGGAGGATCACCTAATCCTCTTGGGTGAGTTCTTTGCGGTCTGCCAGGAGAACCACACACGACTCAAGCTGGAGAAGTGTGAGTTCATGCAGGAGACCATGCAGTACCTGGGGTTTGACGTTGGCTATGGGTGGTGGACCCCAGCGGCCTCTAAGGCCAAACCCCTGATGGATGCCAAGGTACGACACGAAGACCCCAAGAAAGGACTTCATGATGTACGCAGTTTCATTGGGGCGTGCAACTTCTATCGCCGCCACATCAAAAACTTCACCTACACCAGCGCAGTACTGACTGACTTGATCAAGAAGAGTACTACTTGGCGCTGGGGCCCACAAGAGCAACAAGCGTTTGACGAGCTCAAGGACAAGGTAGCCAACGCTAAGTGCTTGGGCGTGCCTAGGGCACAAGGGGATATTATCCTGGTGACCGACGCCAGCAATGTGGGCGGTGGTGGAACGTTGTTCCAGTGGCAAGCACTAGAGAAGGAGGAGTTCGACTCGGCCATTTCCCAATGGGGGACGGAAGGTCTCAACCGAGATGGAACCCTCAAGCACAGCTACCCTGACGACAAGTGGGTCCTAGTACCTCTGGGCCATTGGAACTGGAAGTGGAACCAGGCCAGGGGGAACTACTCCACCTATGAGCAGGAACTGCTCGCGGGTATGCTGGTGCTATCCTCACAAGCACGACTGTTGGGGAGTAACCCTGTGGTCTGGCTATGCGACCAAGAACCGGTCCGCAGTTTCCAGAAGGGCCCCCCACCTGAGAAGGCCAAGCTACGTCGCTGGTGGACCTACCTCAGTCAACTACGGCTGACGGTACACCATATCCAGGGAGTGAAGAACGAGTGTGCTGACTACATCAGCCGCAACAACTTCGACGCCCTGATTGGTGCCCGGTCTGAAGCGCTGGCTAAGGAAGCGTTCAGCCGTATGGACGTACACCTGGACCTGAACATGACCATGATACGCCCCCTGGATGGACTCCAACAATCGGAGTACCTACAGGAGTTTGGGGATATCTACCGGCGCCTGGAGAAACGCCTTGAACCCCTCCTGGTCAACCAAGACCAGTGGAAGCGGGACAAGAGCTACCTCTGGCACGAGGACCGCATCGTGGTGCCTAGTGACCGAGTCCCAGCGCTGCTGAAGTGGACCCATGAGTCCAGTGGTCATGTGGGTGCTGACCGTACCCTGAGGCTGTTCAAGCAGTGGTTCCACACTACGTGGACTGACGACCAGCTGCGGAAGACGCTCCTGCCTATCGTGGACAAGTGCCCGTGCAGGTCCTGTAAACCAGGGGATATCAGGGACAGAGGTCTCTACTCGACCCTGCCCATCCCTCACTGTGCTAACAGTGTTCTATACGTGGACTACACGGAGATGCCGAAGTTCGGGGGCTATGACTTCGCCCTCGTGGTAACCTGTGGGTTGACCAGGTTTACCAGGGTGTTCCCATGTACCAAGCACATTACCGGAGAGGAGACTATCAAGATACTCCTGGAGGAGTGGTTTTGTGTCTACGGGGCGCCCAAGGAGATCAACTCCGATGAGGACGTACGAGTACGCTCAGATACTGGCTGGTACAAGAGGGTCCTGAGGTCCCTCAATGTCCAGGTGTCTACGGGGATTCCCTACTCTCACACGAGCAACCCCCTATGTGAGCGACAGATTCGTGTCCTGAAGGAGAACGTCAGGATATGGTGTAAAACTGAACGCACCAGAGACTGGGTGAGACTACTCCCCGTCATATCCTTGATGATGAACTCCCAAGAGAGTTCAGCTACTGGCTACTCGCCACATGAGCTATTCATGGGGCGCCCGGCGTGGTTCCTACATGCCCCCTATCCAGAGGACACCCATTCTTCTGTGGGTGAGTGGGTCCAAGAGCAACAAGCGAAGGTGGACAAGGCCAAGGCTATGCTCCAGAGAGTGAGGGAGCGTCAGTGGAACAAGAAGAACAAGCACCGAGTACCGGCCACCTACCAAGAGGGGGACTGGGTGCTGGTGCACCACAGCCGACTACCCGCCTGGCCTCGCTCTACCAGCGATGACCCATACTTCGGGCCGTACAAGATTCTATCTGTGGATGGTCACCGTATCACGGTGCGGTGTTCTCCCCGTCTAGGGGGGACCCTGGTGTGCGCCGCTCAACACCTGAAGCGCTACCATGATCCTGAAGACCTCTGTGGGGAGGAGTGGGAGCTGAACGACGAGGAAATCGCCGCTCTGGACCTACAAGGGGCTGCCAGCCCTATGGAAGTTGAAGGTGAACTCCCCGACATGAACGCCGAGGAGATGGCTAAGGAGGGCTTCTACCTGGTGAAGTCTGTCCTACGCCACCGCTATCGCCAGGGTTGGCGCTTCCTCACCCTCTGGGAAGGGTTTGGAGTCGAAGAGGCCACCTGGGAGCCCTTCTCTGCATTTGTTCTACCTGAGGGACGCCTAAACTCAGTTCTGGTTGACTACTTGTCCCAGAACAACCTTGGTGAGTTGTTGAGGCTCGCCGAGACGCTTGCCTCCAAGAATAAAGCTAGGGACTGAACCTTACCCTTACCTGCCAAAGCGTATGTGTGAATGTGCTAGTCCTAAGGTCCTGAGAGCAAGCCGCAGAAGTGGTGTCCTAATTATACCCAAGTCTGCGCCCTTGCTGAACCTGGAGGGTTGGCTTATTGATGCCACGGGGTACGCCCCGGGTCTCCCCTCCCCTATGCGCCCAATTTCTGTGCTGGCGCAAAACCTTGGGGGAATACCCAGAGTGTTAGTCCAGGTATTGTTTTCCCTACCTACCTGACTACTAAAGGGAGGGGTGGCCAAAAGCTATGAAGGCATGCAAAACGCCTGTTTGCTATGTGGCCAAAAACACTAACCTAACCCACTGTCACAGCCCACCAACCCAGCTAAAATTGCAGGAAAAGGGTGGGACCGTGACACGCCCCCTACAGGTCCTACACACCCTACAGTGGCACCATCCTGGTGGGCGAGCGCTGGGCAACTGGCTCTAGCCCCCACGCAGGACTACCACTCCTACACGCACACTCTACTTGGCGTTGCGAAGAGGAGGTTCTCGAGGGTCCTAGCGACCCACCTGTGAAATGACAAGAGAACACAGCGCTGCTAAGCTACTGTGGCCTCACAGGGGACGCCACAACGCGTTTCCCCTGCAAGGGCTTGGAGGGAAGGAGTGCTCTCGTGTGCAAGGCGCAGATGTCGATGAAGTCGGACTCCCTGCTCTGCCACAGGCGGAGCGGAGTTCCTTGTTTGTGTGATCTGCGCCCCTGTTTAGCAGGGCATAAAAAGAAATGCTGCTGCACCACTCACCCTACCTGCCCACCTGTAAAGCAAAGGCAAATGAAAGGGCGTTTGCGGCGGAGGAACCAAGACACACTCCAGGTATTATACCCTTCTCAGTGTGCCCTATAATACGCTGTCCGCAAACACGCTGCATGGAGCAGCTACCCTTATCAAGCAAGCAAGCGTTAAGGGACTCCTCAGGTTCTCTTAAAGAACGTACCGAGGAGCCCCTGGGTAGCCTAAACAAGGTTTACCGTGCGCACTTCGCGTGGCCTACCCTTTAATGCGTGTGTGCATGCACGACTATGCACGATCACGTGGGCAAACCTGCCCATCTCCACCACGATCTTGACTCCACCAGGGGGTGGCCCCGCCTGGGCGTACCTACCTTACCTACCGCTGGGAAGTGAAGCAAGGAGAGAGGACAAAAGGGACGCACGCGAAGAACGTTGCTATGCACTTGTGTGTATGACTAATCACCCTGATCTGACCGCTAATCATCTGCAATCTTTCTAATCAATCCCTCTACCGCGTCCTATCGTGGTTATCGTTGTTAACGCTGCTACACGACTCGTTCACGGAGACACGAGACGAGCAATGTGTATGCGGCATGCAAGACGAGCATACCTGTAGTTTATACCTGATTCATTGAAGTCTCTTCAATTGATTTTCGAATTCTTGAATTTTTGAAGCTTCTATTAGTGTGGGTGGAATCTGTATGTTTGTTTATTAATGTGTGTCTCGTCATTTTCAAGACTACGTGATACATACGTTTATAATTCCATTATTTTTCCATTTTCCGGCGCTTCGCTAGGAGCCGCTCCTGCGCGCCACCATTTTGGACGTATGAATTTTTGGATTTAAAAAATCCAAAGATGACTATAATTTCTATAAAAATGTGCTTCTGATGCACAATTGGATTCTGCTCAGGTGTATCGTTTCAGAAAAATTCTACGCCGTCATTTGACGGATTTTGGTGTCGTCGCTTCGTTTTTGCGTGGATTCGTCCATAATTCTCCCATTCCTGCCTCTGCAGATACCCACGCGCAGCCTCGCTGAGTAGGCCGTGTTCGGGCCGAAACGCAGGTGCCTGGAGAGACTGAGCAGAACCAAGACCCCACCAAGGGGCAAATTAATTTCTTTCTCGACTCCCTACGCCCTAAGACAGGTCACAGGTCGCCAGCAGGTTTACGAGAACCCATGCGAGTGTGTATAATGTGTCTTGCGTTTGGGTTATGTCGACGCTGCGTCTTGGAGGGAGGGATGCATATGCACATGTTTGGCATGCTCCCAATCTAACCCAACCAAGCCACAGGAGCCCCGGCAGCGCCAAGAGCGCTGAGTCTTCTGTAGGAAACTGTACAATCAGAGCAGCAAAAGGGCGCCAGCCATGGTGAGCACCCATTTTTCCAGTGTGAGGGAGACTGTAGGTATTTTAAAGTAGATGTGGAAACCAAGGAAAGGCCAAGAAAAATTCCCTTTTTCCTAAAATGCGACAGTGGTGGCCACCACAGCACAAGGGGGGAGTAAGAAAAAGTGCTTTTCCATTGCTTTGGGACATACTCTAGTTGTATTAGAGATGCACTGAGCATCCATGCATTTTTATCTTAGTATTGGTCCAGCCAAAAGTGGTGAGAACACATTTTGACCTATGGAACCAAACACCCAATCAGGATATGGAGTGGACCCCTTAATCCCCTTTCAATCAGAAGTAAAACATCTTTTCCTGAGTTGACTGAGCACTGACATACCTAAGGTAGAACCTATGAATTTATCTATGTTTTTCCATGAATACTTATCTGCCCTAGTGGTATGCACCCTAGGGGGTTAGGCACCTCTTTTTGAGAGGTCCTGGGTTCAATTCCTGGTCAGCCTAACTAAGTAGGAAGATCCCATGTGACATGGCAGTGACCTCATCGCCACATACCATGCCACCTCAGCACATATGGGACCCAAAACAAAGAGTGCACATCTCCTAAGATGGCACTATGGAGAGAGAGTGATCCTGAGGCAGTTTTCTAACTCTTTTCCCAAAACATTTCAGCTATCTCTGTGAATATGCATTCATTTGTATCCTGAGTTGCAGTTTCTGTGAATATCTAATCATCTTTCACTGTTTACACTGCAGCCCTTCATGCTTTGATCCTGAATCACCTTCTCTTTGCATACTGTTGGCTTGGGCTATCCTGGATTGAGTTGGCTTTACTGTATTTCAACAAACAAAAGCTTTTCATCATCCAAAACCAGCAGCAGGACACCCTATAGCAACAACAAGCAGCAGGAGAAGCAAAAACACAGTGCTGAAAACACTATAAACTTTTCTAACAGTATGAGACCCAGTGCCCACAGCCCGGGCACTGACGCAGCCCGTGCCATGCAGGTGACCCGGCCAAACGAGATCCGGAGACCGGGGGTAAGGCTGCATCCTAAGGCCTGCACTGCTTTGGGACTCGAGGCGAAGCGTGCGACACCCAAGCACCTCGGAACCCTAGTACCAAGAACGTGCATGCATGCCTTGGGAACGGGATACGCCAGGAAGTCCGGTGAACCCCTAGGGTTCCGCCCAAAGGAGGGAACGTGCGCAAGCACGGGGGCACACCCTCCCGGCGAGACAAGCATGTCACGCTGGCGGCGATCAGCCCTCCCGGCGTTGCCCGGGGCCGCTTTGTTCGGGGCCAACAGTCAGGTCTAGCGGGAAGTAAGCCGCCTCCCCTCTTCACGCGCGGAGCCTCTTCCTGTTCGTCACAGGGGCGACGCCAGGGGGAACCATGGGGCGCCTCTCCACGACCGAGTGCACCTACCTACGTACCTACCTCAGATCCGCGAGGGAGTGATCCAGACGGAGCAGGCCTGCCTCCAGTGGCTGGAGGACGAAGAGCGACTGGACGCCCCCAACCAGAAGTTGGAGGATTTGTGGTCCATTCCGCTGCCGCTGGGGCGCGGGGAACTGAGGGTCCGAGAATGAAATCGGTACATCCGCAGGTACCGAAGAAGCCTCAAGCTGGTGGAGGACTGGAATGAGGCCAGCGAGATCCGACACCTGCTTAAGGACGTCCTCCCCGGGCACTAGAAGAGAAGAGTGGAGGATGACGAGAAGAAGAGAGCAAAGAAGCGCGTGGCCGTACAGATCATGGCATCAGAGGACACCCATGCCGGAATAATGGAGTTCTTCCGGCGAAACCTCGGCGAACCCAGCCGAATGTTGGGGTTGAAGAACGCTGTCTACGTGGAGGTATCCGGCGACACCATGGGGCAAAGACTGATGCGCCTCAACAACGTGGAGTGGAGGCACGGAGAACTGCTGAGGATGCAAGTCATCTTCGCCCGCATGAGCCTGGGTAAGATCGTGAAGTATATCACGGTGGAGCTGAAGCTCAACGCCAAGAACGAGGCCCACGTGCAGGATCGACAAGGCCATGGACATCGAGGTCATCGGGAAGATCGCCAACACCGAGAGGTCCAGGGGGACACGGTCGGCACCGCGGAGGAAGGGAGTGAAAGCGGCCAAGATCTCTGGACCGCGACCACCCATGAGGATCATGAAGATGCTGACTTCTTCGCGTTCGTAGCGTACAACATGAAGGCGAATGGGCAGGACAGGTCCAGGTGGAACCGCCTGGAACCCAGGACCAAGAACCGCAAAGAACCGCGGAGGATCGGGAACCCGCCGCTCTCGTTCCGCGAGTACAGATCGCAGCACACCGGTTGCTGGGTCTGCTACGGCAAGGGGAACAACCATGCACATGACCACCGGCATTGCAAGGTATATGAGGAGGACCAGAATACCTACTTCGCCGCCCATCCCGACAGGAAGCCCTAGGAGCAACGAATTGCCGATTTGAAGGCAAAGGGCGGAGACGGTGGAAAAGGCCAAGGAAAGGGCCAAGGGAAAGGCGGAAGAAAAGACTACGGTGGAGGGCCCGGCCCAGACCGACGCGTGAGGTTGATCGAGGAGGTTCCTGAGGACATGTTGAGGACGTTGGAGGAACTCAAAGCCCAGCAACGTGGTGGACAAAGTCTGAGCGGATGGCAGCAGGAGGGAGCTGCAGCATGCCATGTCTAGAGGAGCCCCCACAGGAGTGGGACCTCGGAGGTCTCTCCTCCGAAAATCAGTGGAATCCCAGAGAAAGCGAAGGCACATCGGGTGCCGGAGAAGGCTCCAGAAGAGCCAAAACCACTGAGTTTCGCCACTCCGAACCCCTGGAGCGCCCTGCCAAGGGAAGGTTATGTGGGCAAGGGACGTGGCCAGAAGGAAGGAGCGACCACGGAGAGCCCCGTAGACGGGCAGGACCAGCCCAAGATCTACACCATCCGTGACCATACCCTCGAAGTCCTGATGCACCCGGATGTGCTAGAGTTGCATGCCGTGAGAGTCGTCCATACACCGCATGGAAACGAGCGGCAGTTGCACTTGAAGGTGCGTGTACGGTGCGGACAAGAGGAGTTGGTGGTGGATGTTTTGGTGGATACGGGTGCCCAGGTGAGCCTGGTCTGGAGAGGGTTGTTCAAGGAGGAATCCCTGCAGCCCAGCCGTAGACCGGTACGCCTGAAGGTGGCCAATGGAGAGATTATGGGTTGTGGCACCCATGAGGCCACTATCAGTATGGAATTCTGGGAGCATGAGCGCTTGAACCGCCCTGATTTGGCGAAGAGGAGCACTCTATCCGGGAACTTCTATGTGGCCGACATTACAGATTGGGATATGATCATTGGGTATGACTTCATGGTGGCAAATGCCATTGGATCCCCTCCTTATCGCTCAACGCAGGTCCGGGAGGAAGATGAATGCCTCACATGGCTGTCCACGGATTATGGATGCGGATCATCCCAATGGAATGCTGAGGAAGAGGATCGGATCGTCCGAGCGGTGCAAGCTGTGGGTGCAAAGTCCAGAGGAGACCGCGGAGTTCAGCTCACGGAGTATGGAATGGCGCCGCAGGTGTATGACCGGATGATCCAGACGCTGGGAGCCGAAGCGCCCGAGACGGACGTCTTCGCTTCCCGGGATGGCCCACTTTTGCGGAAGTGTAGGAGGCATTGGCATCGAGAAGACTCAGCCTGGCACAGGCATTGGGGTTTGAAGGAGTGGGGGCCCATGTATTGGCATGGCTCCCTGGAAAATACGGGACGTACGGTGGAGAAGATCGTTGCGGATAGGGCGAAGGGGATCCTGGTCATAACCGGCATAGGATCCACCCCATGTCCGCTGGAAGGTCTCAAGTCGACGCTCGACTCCATCACCCTGAACAAGATGTCATTCAGGCCAGAGGAGGAGCTGTTCATCGATGCCAAGGGTGTATCAATGCCCTCCCCGGGTCAAGCGTGGGGTACCAAGGCTTTCCTGGTGGATGGGGCGCAGGCCCAGCCAACGGGTGATGAAGCATTCATCCGTAGGGTTGAGGCGGTGCCCATGCGGCTCATGTTTGAGCCCAAGGAGGGGACGGATCAGCCAGTGGATGGCATTGATGTCCTATCCCACGCCGAGATCGACGACGTCGTCAACTACATGCGGATGGGGATGCACGACCGTGTGGCAGCCAAGAAGAGGCGGGCCATGGTCACATCTCCGCATTGGTGGGATGACAAGATGTTGGTCACCGGCAAGTACGAGAAGGATGAGTTCGTGGCGAGGGTCATGGATCACATCCCGGACCAATATGATGGTCCGGTTGGGTCGGATCCGCCGACGTGGGATTTTCTAAGAATGGGGGCGGATAGCGACAAGAACCAGCCCGATGCCGCAAATTTCCGAAGATTATCGGTGGGGAGCGCGCCCCACGACGATGAAGACGGCATATCGGACGAGGAGAAGTCAGACTCGGACCCGGAAGAGGCCTATACCGCAGTGCGGTTGGTTGTATCGATACCGAAGCAAGCGGCTGAAGAGGCCCAGGAGAACCCGAAGGTCGCTGAGCTGAAGGAGAGGCTGATCAATGCCTATCCGCGGCTATTCAGTGGCATCGCCAATAAGAACCCTCCAGATCATGGGAGGTTTGGCACAGCGAGGATCAAGCTGAAGCCGAACCCCAAGATCTATCGTCATCGGGAGTACCAACTTCAGGGCGATCAGGCCGAGGCCATGAAGAAGTTGTTGGCCGAGTTCATTGAGCGGGGACGGATCGAGCCCTCCAACACTGAGTGGGCCAGCCCAGCCTTTATCGTGCCCAAGAAGGAGAAGGGCGAGTGGAGGTTGGTGTGCTGGATTACAGGGGCTTGAACGAGCAAACCGAGCACGACTCGTACTCGCTTCCCCTGATCGACACCATCCTCCAAAAACAACAGAAAAAGCAGATCTTCACGGTGTTGGACCTGAAACACGGTTATCACCAGATGCCGCTACACCTGGACTCCAGGCCCTGCACAGCGATGTCAACGCCGCTGGGGCCCATTCAGTGGAAAGTGGTGCCTATGGGCGCCAGAAATGGCAACGCCGCTTTCCAGCGCATGATGGAGGACCTACTTGGTCCTGTCCGGGACTGTGCCGATCCCTTTGTGGATGACATCATCATCGGGTCCGGCACGGAGAAAATGACTGAGGACGAGCTCATCGAAGCGCAAGAGAAGGATCTGCGCCGAGTGCTCAGCGAGCTGGATAAGCACAACATGGTGTGCAAGCCCACCAAAGCCGCACTCTTCGTGAAGGAAGTGGAGTTCGCGGGTCACGTGGTTTGTCACGGGCAACGCCGTCCCATCACATATGATTTTACGATGTCGCCAGATCCCGAAAATTCAGTTGCCGGACTATCGCAGAAACCGCCGCGGTCGCGATTTTCCCGCGGCCGCAAGCATTTTTGGCTCATTTTGCAAGATCTGTGCCAATTCTGTGCGCTGTTAAGCAGATTTAAGAAGTGCAATTTGCCAATCGCAATCATCTCCTGCTCCTGTGATCAAATGACGGTCATCCCATCAACCTTTACGGAGATATTTCTAAAATACCGGCTTTTCGGGCCTTTTTTGGCACTTTTCCATGAAGAAAGTGGCATAAGTTGATTTCAGGGAGGTCTCATGAGATTTCAAATGGGTCAAGGTTGTCCCTCACGTTAGTTTGGCCTTAGCAAACCACCATATTTGACCCTAAGTGGTGGTGCATCAAGATAATTGAGTGGCGGGTGCCAAAATTGCCCCAAAACAGCCATATTTGCCCTTTTTAACTTGTAAATCTCGCATAAGTAGATTTAGGGGAGGTATCATGAGATTTCAAATTGCTCACCCTTGATGCTAAGGTTCGTTTGGCCTTGGCAAAACACCATATATGACCCTACATGCTCTTGAATCAACATGTATGAACGGCGGGTGCCAAAATTGCCTCAAAACAGCCATATTTGTCTTGTTTGACGTCTAATTCTGGTATAAGTAGATTTAGGGGAGGTATCATGAGATTTCAAATTGCTCCACCTTGTTCCTAAGGTTAGCTTGGCCTTGGCAAAACACCATATGTGACCCTGCATGCTCTTGCATCAAGATATATCAAGGGTGGGTGCCAAAATTGCCTCAAAACAGTCTTATTTGCCCTGTTTGACGTCTAATTCTAGTATAAGTAGATTTAGGGGAAGTGTCATGAGATTTAAAATTGCTCAACCTTGCTCCCTAGCTTAGTTGGGCCTTGGCAAACCACCATTTGTGACCCCAAATGCTCTTGGCTCAAGATGAATGAACGGCGGGAGCCAAAATTGCCTCAAAACAGCCATATTTGCCCTATTTCACATGTAATTCTCGTGTAAGTAGCTTTATGGGAGGTATCATGAGATTTCAAATTGCTCAACCTTGTTCCTAAGGTTAGTTCGTCCTTGGCAAACCACCATATGTGACCCTAAATGCTCTTGGCTCATGATTTCGGATTTACCCGAATAGGTGAGGAGGAAAGAAGAGATGGCGAAGCAATAGCACTACACAAGACACATATAAGGGCCAACTCCTTAAAACCGGTTTGTTTTCTCTGTTTTCTGCTCTTTTGGTGCCCTTTGCTACCTTTCATTGAAACGGGCACCCTCAAAATATACACAAAAATGGTATTATACATGAAAAATGAATTTTTTGACCTCAAATACCCCCCATGGGGTTTGAACCCACACTCTACCAACCTTAGAGTTGTGTTTTTCCTCTAAGCTACGACCTGTCGTCGACGATCTCAGAGAAAACCTTAGTATAATAAAAAATTTGGAAAATCAGTACTCCTTACATGCTCCAACCACTATTAACCTCCCATGCTCTTGAAACCGTGGCAACCGACGACCCAAGTGTCAACTGCTTTTCACGGTGAGCGAAGAACTTAAGGGAGGGACAGGGTGGGCATATATGTGTCTTGTGTAGTGCTATTGCTTCGCCATCTCTTCTTTCCTCCTCACCTATTCGGGTAAATCCGAGCTGGCTCAGCTAGCACTACACAATCCCCATATATGGGCAACAGAACGGAAGAACTGAGCTCCCGTGAACTGAACCCTTATATAAGAATTAATTAATCGCCAGGCGCGAAGCGCGCGCCGCTTCTCCAGTCGCCAGATCAGGAGGGACCAGAACTTGCGTGATGCGCAACAGAGCTCTGGTCCTGTCGTAAAACTTCCTGAATGTATCGTAACAGGACCAATCACCCAATGCTGCAACCACATGCGGATCCACGCCAAGATAGATTAGTGCAGTTGCTGCTGCTCCTCGTGTAGAATGCGCGGAAAACGAATCCGTCTCCAGTTCCCCCAATTCCAGTAGGTGTTTCCTTAACCAGCGAGTAGTGAGACCGTTGATGGTATCAGATGATAAAGGCTTCCGTGGCTTTCGTAGGGACACAAAAATCTCAGAACCCTCGTAATCACCAGTAGCCTCCAAATAACGCGCTAAGCAGCGCTGCGGATCAATTGACGGTGGCGTAACATTGTGAATAGGATAACGTGCATAGTATCTCCTCCCTTTGCGCTTAGCAGAAATGAACCAAGGCTGAGCAGCGCGTTGGATATCCCTACGTGATCGCGCCAGATCAACGCCTCGGAACAAGGCAAAGAATCTCAAGGACAAAATGGCTTGCAAGCGCAGCTGAGCTTCCGTCTCCACAGGTTGCTGATGCATGACTTGTATAAGACGCCGTACATCATAGAAACGATGATAATGAGGAACACTGACGAACCAGTCACGTTTCAAGTTGCGTAGCATACCCTCGAAACGTAGTTGCGAAAAGCACGGGAATAAACACACTGCTGAATACGCCATACGCCCAGCACTTAAAGAATGCGTGCGTGAAAACTTTAAAAGTTGCACCGCCACCGTCATCAGTGGGATTTGACCAAAGCGCTCCACCTTTAACAGTGGAGCAAGCGCCGCGTCTTGTAACAAGAACGTACCAAACATGTGCCACGCAGAATTGTAACGTTTCAAGGTGTCCTTCCCGATTTCATTGATGATAAGCGTCGCCTCTTCGTTGGTAGCTCCTCGCAATTGATAGTATTCACGCAAACATACGCCAAGGTCAACACGAAACGTGGTTGTGTCTCTGTGCCGTCTGGCATTTGCAACCGGAACTCCGACGTGTTCATTGCGAACTTCACGTGTTTCATCAATAGGTTCCACCAAACTTCGCGCGGCCTGTACGGCAGAGCCATGAGAACCTTCACCCCTGGTGACTCCAACACTTTGTTGACCAACTGAGGTATGTGCTTGAACGGCGGGAAGACCCACCCCGGTGAAAGTAAAGTTAGATTCTGGGAGAAGACATCGATGGCGTAAGCCCCCGGCTGAGGACACGGACTGACGAACTTGCTGCACACCGCATTGGAACTCCTTGACATCCAATCCATTTTCGGCTGAATCCAACTTTTGAACTCCTCCAGGATCCAAGTCAACACGTCTGACGGGAAGGTAGCCTCCGACGGTGTCCAACGAAGCCGAGACCAAATGTCCGCCGGATTCACCGAGGTGTGCACGTAAAACGGTTGAATCTCGATGCGATTGGCTTGTGTAAAATTCCACAGTTGGAGAATCAATGCGTTGAACCGCGGCTTGCGACCTCCCCACTTGCGGAGATACCAGTAAAGGACCATTGAGTCGGTGAAAAATCGCAGCGTGGTGTCCCTCAGCGCATACGCTTGAATCGTCAGTAGGGCTCCCCTGAACTCTTTGACGTTTATGTGTTCCTCTCGATTCAGGAACCAACCGAACGCTGCTTGGGCATTCCCTTGAAGGACTCCGCCCCACGCCAGATCCGACGCGTCCGAGTACATGTCCCTGACGTGACCCATGGAAACTACGAAGGTGCGTCCCTTCCACTGGTGTAACTCGTCCGCCAGATCCATCAACTGACGTGACACGCGCTCCGGGAGCGCCACGTCTGCCTCCCAGCCGGCCTGGACTGCCACCGCCACGTGCACCGCCAGGGCGTCGCTGAGGAGTCGGATATGGGGCATGGCGAACAACAAGGAACGGATTCTTCCAAGAACGGAGGCGCATCGCCTCACTGATGGTGTGTGACTGTGTGCCAGTCTGTTCACGTCCCGAAAAATTGCTTGTAGGCGCTTTGGAGGTACCGCGACGAATCCTTCCCTGAAGTTCAGCATAAAACCAAGCATTATAATTTCTTGAGACGGCTCCAAACATGATTTTGGGACATTGACCAATATACCCAACCGATGCAAAAGTTGTACCAAAAAACGTGTGTGTTCCAGACATTCACGGTAAGTATTGCCAATGATGAGCCAATCGTCCAAGTAGACCCAAACGAGTGCTCCGCGTTCGCGCACGGCATTTGAAATTGGTTGCATGAGGCATTGCCATTCCCGTGGTGCAACGTTTAATCCAAACCGCAACACGCACCACCTGTAAAATTCACCGTCGACGTAGACCCCCAAATAAGGTCGATCCCGCGGATGGATACCCATGTGAAAATAAGCACTTTTCAGGTCAATTTTGCAAGCATACTGACCGGGTCTCAGGAACGGTAAAATGCCCCACAGAGTGACCAAACGAAAATAGGTGGTCTGTACAAACTGGTTCACGTTCTTCAAATTGGTGATAGGTCGACGGCCTCCCTCAGGATGTGCCTCGTCTGACGCTTTGTCCACTGCGAACATACTTGCACAACACTTAATGTCTTTGCGCTCGACGCGTTCCATGCAACCCTGTTGCACTGCATCCAACACGTGTTTTACCAATTCAGGGTCGGTTACCTCTGCGTGGGAAGAACGAGGACGGAAGTCGTCGGTTGGCCGATCCGGATCAAAACCGTCAACCCAATCAAGCTGCAGCCCATTGCGAATCACTGACGCCGCGTATGTGTCTTTCAACGTTTCCCATTCATGCAATTGTGCACGACAGCGCAAATAGAGTGGCATGTGGGGATGGATCGGCGGTGGCACGCACACGGCTGGTGCCAATAAATCCTCTACAGTCAAGCTACTGCTGTGGTCGTTCATCTAACCTGTCGTTACGTGGCACAAATCTTTGGGTGAAACCCTTACCTTTGCCTTTGCCTCCTTTGCCAGATCTCCGTGGATCAAAACGACCTCGTGTTGAAAACGAACGGAAAGAACTACGATGCGAGAAAGGGGAGAAACGCGTGCCTCTCAGGTCTTTTTGTAATTTGTTGCGCGACTGAAGTAGTGACATGTCATCCTTCGAGAGTAACTCTGGTGCAATCGCAGGTTGTTCAAACCGTTTATCTACTGCCACTCGCCGGGAGCTTTGGATGCTGTAGTCCAACGCACCCAACATTGCAAACAAATGTTCACATAGTACCAATGAAACAGGTGCTTCCGGAGCTACCGTTGTGTCATCTTCGCGTGTTAAGACTACTCCCAGGACTCGCATGGCGTCTTTTACCTGTTGTTCCCAACGACGCTTCTCTGCGTCCGCTGGATGTTTGTGCGTTGGCGCGTTATTAACAGCTGCCCTATGGAACTCGTCGAACACTGGAAGGTGCTTCAACATCTTTTTTCTGCGAAACTCGTCTTGCAAAACCTTTCGCTCTTCCAGGAGTGCAGACAAGCGTGAAGGAAGCGACAGAACCTCATCGCGCCACACGAACGTGGACTCCTTGTCCGACGCGGGGCCAGCGTGGTCCTTGGGACCGCTCAAAGTTTCGCACGCCAAGAAGACGTCTTCGCGATGCGACGACGTGCCTGTTCTGCGAATGTCGTCGCCCTCTAAGGTGAGTAAGGCATCACGAACCAAGGCCATCGTGTCTTTGACAGTGGCCAGTGTTTTCTTTCCTGTAAGTTTGGAATACAGTGACGCTGCCTGCCAAGGACTGAGACCACTCATTGCGCCTTCCCTTGCCAACTGTGCTGCATGTTCCAACGACTCAGAACTCAGGTTCCACGCCGAATCCGGCAACTTCAGCACGAACTCGTGAAAATCCAGTGTCTCATTTTCTTCTGTCATTTTGTTAACATTTATATCCTTAAAACATTTTGGATTGCATCAGAAATCAAAGCTCTGAGTACAGCAAATCACTAGTTGAACAACTCAGTGAGCGCGTGACCGGTTTTAAGAGCATGGGAGGTTAATAGTGGTTGGAGCATGTAAGGAGTACTGATTTTCCAAATTTTTTATTATACTAAGGTTTTCTCTGAGATCGTCGACGACAGGTCGTAGCTTAGAGGAAAAACACAACTCTAAGGTTGGTAGAGTGTGGGTTCAAACCCCATGGGGGGTATTTGAGGTCAAAAAATTCATTTTTCATGTATAATACCATTTTTGTGTATATTTTGAGGGTGCCCGTTTCGGTGAAAGGTAGCAAAGGGCACCAAGGGAGAAGAAAACAGAGAAAACAAACCGGTTTTAAGGAGTTGGCCCATATATGGGGATTGTGTAGTGCTAGCTGAGCCAGCAATGAACGGTGGGTGCCAAAATTGCCTCCAAAAAGCCATATTTGCCCTTTTTAACGAGTAATTCTAGTATTGGTAGATTTAGGGGAGATGTCATGAGATTTCAAGTTGTTCAACCTCGTCCCTAAGGTTGGTTCGGGCCTGGTAAACCACAAATTATTACCCCAAATGCTCTTTGCTCAAGATAAATGATCGGAGGGTGCTAAAGCCCCCTCAAACCTGCCACATTTCCAACCCGTAATAATTGACGTAATTGAGGCAATTTGATAACATTGCCTTGCTTTGTGTTTGCGCTGCCATTGCTTCATTGCCCACATTGCACTCATATCATGTTTGTGACCTAACGAGGTATGGGGAATTTTTCATCCGGTTTCAAATTGGATTGTTGCCCATGTCATGTGTCTCGTTATGGGCAGATGAAATATCACACACACAACACACAACACACACCAGAACTTGCAAAGCAAAAACCGTGCATTGCAACGCGCGTTGGATGGCAACCCAAAGAGCCGGCTTAGGCAATGTGCTAGAAACACTTGGTGGCAACAATCTCCCAAGCAGCTGTATTTGCACTTTTGAACCCGCGATGGTTGATTTCATTGATGTCGTTGTGCTTTCGTGTGATTTGGCATTAATGAAATTTTTCCCTAGAGCTCGGTTAGGCTTGCCAAGCAACAAATTGTGACCCTACATGCCTTTTACTCAAGATAATCGTCTGGAGGGTGCAAAAAGTGCCCCTGAATAGCCATATTTGCACTTTTGAAGCCACAAATGTGGATTAGAGTAATTTCGTTGTGATTTCGTCGTGATTACCAACCTGAATGGTTTGTGGAACCCAACAAGACAACTCCCACAGTATCCGCGAGGATCGGGTAAAGTTTTTCATACACAAGGGTGGTGTCAAGGGCCTGGACTGTATAGCTAGTGACCAATCCCGACCTGGCTTCTACAAATTTTCGTTCCACCACGTCTTGCATTTCGTTTTCTGGGATCTCATGTTCAACGACACTTTTGTGATGTGCTCGTCAATTTTCGCACAAGCCCTGGGAACTGCTATTGGTGGGTCCACCTCCGCCCAATACGCTTCCATGGTCGTAGCTAAAAAAGAAATTGACTTGAACTCTTCTCCCCTACCCCCCATTGTTAGATATCGGGATAATTTCCTGGTCTTGGTTCCCCAGAGTTTTCTGCAACACACATCCGTGAACGAGTGTATTGCACAGGTATTGCGCCGACTTACTGAAACTATCCGTATGAACCTCACGCTGGAAGCTGTAACACCACGCCTGCCTTTTCTTGAAGCTATGGTCTTTGTTACTTCCAACTCAACCTTCAGCCCGAACTCCCGTGACATGCTGTCTTCATACGTCCCCAACCAAAAAGCTAAGTGTACACACTATGCACATAGTTGAAATATCACAGAGGAAATATCACAGTTGTGTCGGTCATTTTTTGCCCGCCTGTCCCATCTCTCCATTCAAGTGGTGGTTTGGCTTGCCGTTGTGGTGGTTGATGATTCTGCTGCGGTTGCAATCCATGATGCATGATGCATGATGATCCACTTCTCTTCTCAAAGCAATGTCGTCTATCCCGCAAATTGGCGGTACTCTTCCAGTATTGGCAAGGGAGCACTCGTGCATGTGGCTGCTGTGTTGGAGTTCCTGAGCAATGAGATGTTGGAGGTTGCGAGCAATGCATCAAGAGAAAACAAGAAGTAGCAACGTATCACGCCCCGGCTCTTGATGGTATGCACCGTGTGCAAGAGGCCTTGGCGGCCTTCCTCCCCCTAGTGTTCAAGGTGCCGCGTGTCCAAGATACAACATGTGTATGTACCGCATTTTTTTGGGACCTGGCTACAAGGGGACCGTTTCATGGGAATCAGTAACATCAAGAATGGGGCTGCGGGGGTGGGAAGACTGGGGGGGGTGCAGCCTAACACCACTGAACGTATTCAGCAAATGTAAACATTCACAACAGCACATGCACATTACGGGGAGAGAGAGAGAGAGAGAGAGAGAGAGAGAGAGAGAGAGAGCGAGAGAGAGAGAGAGAGAGACAGACAGAGAGAGAGAGAGAGAGAGAGAGTCCTGGGTCCGTGAGTTTGTTGCATCAATTCACACCCTGCACGCACGCACTGTGCACACTGCACGCACCCACTGTGCACACTGCACGCACCCACTGTGAACACTGCACGCACGCACTGTGCACGCTGCACGCACGCATGGTGCACGCTGCACGCACGCATTGTGCAGGCTGCACGCACGCATTGTGCACGCTGCAGTCACGCACCCACTGTGCACGCCGCACGCAGGCATTGTGCACGCTGCACGCACGCATCGTGCACGCTGCACGCACGCACCTACTGTGCACACTGCACGCACCCAGTGTGCACGCTGCACGCACGCATTGTGCACGCTGCACGCATTGTGCACGCTGCACGCACCCACTGTGCACGCTGCACACACACACTGTGCACACTGCAGGCACGCATTGTGCACACTGCACGCACGCATTGTGCACGCTGCACGCACGCACCCACTGTGCACGCTGCACGCACCCACTGTGCACACTGCACGCACCCACTGTGAACACTGCACGCACGCACTGTGCACGCTGCACGCACGCATTGTGCACCCTGCACGCACGCATTGTGCAGGCTGCACGCACGCATTGTGCACGCTGCAGTCACGCACCCACTGTGAACGCCGCACGCAGGCATTGTGCACGCTGCACGCACGCATCGTGCACGCTGCAAGCACGCACCCACTGTGCACACTGCACGCACCCACTGTGCGAGCTGCACGCACGCAGTGTGCACGCTGCACGCATTGTGCACGCTGCCCGCACCCACTGTGCACGCTGCACACACACACTGTGCACGCTGCAGGCACGCATTGTGCACACTGCACGCACGCATTGTGCACGCTGCACACACGCACTGTGCACGCTGCAGGCACGCTTTGTGCACACTGCACGCACGCATTGTGCACACTGCACGCACGCATTGTGCACGCTGCACGCACGCACCCACTGTGCACGCTGCACGCACCCACTGTGCACACTGCACGCACCCACTGTGCACGCTGCACGCACGCATTGTGCACGCTGCACGCATTGTGCACGCTGCACGCACGCACTGTGCACGCTGCACACACACACTGTGCACACTGCAGGCACGCATTGTGCACACTGCACGCACGCATTGTGCACACTGCACGCACGCACTGTGCACACTGCACGCACCTACTGTGCACGCTGCACGCACGCACTGTGCACACTGCACGCACGCATTGTGCACGCTGCAGGCACCAACTGTGCACACTGCACGCACCCACTGTGCACGCTGCACGCACGCATTGTGCACGCTGCACGCATTGTGCACGCTGCACGCACGCACTGTGCACGCCGCACACACGCACTGTGCACGCTGCAGGCACGCATTGTGCACACTGCACGCATGCATGGTGTGTGTTGTGCTTGGTTGTGGGACAGGTTGTTTGGCAGGCGGGGGCACAGACGAGAGGAGCACGAGGGGGGGGGGGGTGGCACCAGGGGGTTTGACACACGGGCAGGGCGGTCTGTAGTCTGTAGACTTTGTCTGCGCCTAATTGCACACACTGTCAGCATGTTGTGGACTTTAAAGGACAATATTTGGGAAGGGGAGCCTTCGGCCCACTTCCTCAATCACGGTCCACTCGCGTCGTTTACCTGTGCACATGGGTATTGACATGGACATCTTTGGCCAATGCCCCTCCCAATATTTTGATAATATGTGTCTCCATGATTCTTTTCCTATTGTGCGTGTAGCCATCAGTGGGCCCGTCCAGCCTAGATATTGGCCTACTACCAAGCCAGGGAGGAGCCATTGCATTCAATCAGTAGCTCACCTTGCCTAGTCAACAGGTCAATAATGAGGTTCATGCTCAGCAGTAGTTGGTTGGTGACGTCATGCATAAAACCCGGACGCACTGTGCACACTGCACGCACGCACTGTGCACACTGCACGCACGCACTGTGCACGCTGCACGCACGCATTGTGCACGCTGCACGCACACATCGTGCACGCTGCACGCACGCACCCACTGTGCACACTGCACGCACGCACTGTGCACACTGCACGCACGCACCCACTGTGCACACTGCAGGCACGCATTGTGCACGCTGCACGCAGGCACTGTGCACACTGCACGCACGCACTGTGCACACTGCACGCACGCACTGTGCACGCTGCACGCACCCACTGTGCACGCTGCACGCACGCACTGTACACGCTGCACGCACGCATTGTGCACACTGCACGCACGCATTGTGCACGCTGCACGCACGCATTGTGCACAGTACACGCACTACCTGCTGACATCATAGATGCCAACAAGACATATAGTTGTGGTGCTCTTGCCTTCACACTTGCTACATTATTTCCCAAGCTTGGGCCCAGCGTACGTGCTTCAGATCCCCCCTGAACCTATATTCCTGCTCCGTGTGGCTGCTCTACAAATATATGGGTTTCATTCTGGGGGATGGGGGAGGGTACTTTAATGGATCCTCACCCGATAGAGCAAAACATTCAAGCTCTCAATGATGGGGAACATAATCTCAAACTGCACGCACCGTGTTCTATAATCAGGTGCGTTCCCTGCCTGGTGCAATGTATTGGTACGGCCATCCAGGGCTCATTTTGGGGCGATTCCACTGGCTGTGACGTCATGGGTTTCTCTTCTGCCTTCGCCACATACTCCAGCCAAATGGCCACGCTGCTCATTGCATACCTGACGTATCGGATCATGTTTTCTACGGTGCCAAAGTGGGAATACGTCGCGCTTGTGGGATTGGCCATCTTTGTGCTCTCCGGTCTGATTCCAATGCTCCCCCTCATTGGGGTGGAGTCTTTTTTTTTTTTGTAATACAAGTCCAAAGCCACAGCTGCAGTGTTCTCAGGAGGCCAGCCCAATATACATTGAGTCACCCACATCCCCAAGTCAAGGGTCAGCAGGTCGGCAGGCTGGAATCACGGCGGCGGCGGGACGATGCAAGGTAGTAATTTATGCTACAAAGTGGACATCACAGAAGTGGTCGCCCCGTACTCCATGCCCGGGGGCAGTGGCAGATAATCTGGGGGTACTGTCTGGGCGGGTTCCTGTCCTGAGCGGGTATCCCATCATACATGGAAAACACTGGTACATAGGGCGGGAGACAAGGGGGTCCGGTGGGGGGGAGGGGGGGTGGCAGTGGGCGACCAGGGCGCGGTGGGTCGCCCACAGGGGAAAGAAGAAAATGGCATTCCACTCGCATGGTGTAGGGGTGGGGGTCGGTGTACCATGGGAGGGCCAACCTGCCAACGGTTGGCGGAAAAAATGGAGACACAGAGGGGGATTGAGGTGCACAAAGGCGTGTTCACGGGAGGGGGGGCAGTATTAAACACAACTGGCCGTTGTGTTGTGCAGGACGTGAAGGAGGGACAAGGTTGAAGAGACGGCGGGGCGTGGGCACCCCTGGGGTAACCGATGAGGCCAAACTGGCGAAACAGCATACTATCTCACCCAGACTCATGACCGTCCCAACAGAATTCCATGGCTCATCGACGTAGCAACCTCATCCAAGGCAACCCTGTTGCACCAAGGTCACTGTGTTGGGGGCAGCAATATCAGCAGCGTCCATCTGACAATTCACCCAATGCGCCCTGGATTGGCAGATCGCAACGGTAAAAAATCAGCAACACGATTGAACCGCGCCAGATGGCGCCGGGGAGGTCAGGAAGCCACAACGTGCTTGTTCCAGCTAGCGAATGCAGGACACGAACCATGGGCAGACGGCCTGTTATATGCAAACTGAGCGCGACATAATCGTTTGACGGGGGAGCGACTCGGTGCCGCACGCCTGGTAGATCAGAGTAATCACGGTTGTCGAGGGAGGGCGCTGAAGGGGTATGCGGCACCGCTCTGAGGCACTAGCAATTGCAGTTCTGCCATCCATCGGCGTGTAGCTCTACAGACAGTGATTGCCCATCTGTGCGGCCAAGGCAGGTGAGCATGGTAATCAGTGAGGGCTTACACAACGGATCAATTGGTGGCAGCGCCAGTGAAAAGCCCCTAGAGGAATCGCCAGTATGTCAGGACGTCCTGAGGAGAGACAGGGGGCGTAGCTGAGTTAGTGGCATTCGCGTCGGCTATTAGAACAGCCCAGGGCAAAGCCCGCCACAGGTCGCAGCGTGACAGTCAGAAATTATATGCCAGCCTTGATGGCACGCATATGACAAACATGGGGGCAGTTATAACAAGGGGGTGGGCGAATCCCAATCGGCCGATACAAACACATTGGGGCGCTTAGACTTGGGTGGGATTGCTGAGGCCAGAGCAGCAGTGACAGAGTCCAGCACCCTGTCCTGGTATGAACCTATCTCTTTGCGGGCCGCACGGAAGCTCCCCAGCGTCCGAACCAAGTGGCGATACAAGCTGCGCGGGATAGCCAAACGACCAGCGATGCGCAGATCGTTGCGATGGGCCAAACGGCGCCAAGAGGCGACGCCTGCGCGGGGAACCCACGCCGACAGCCACGCCTGGACCACGGGGTGGCTCTCCGCACAGTGCGCCAGGTGCCCGTGCACGCTCAAGTTGTGAGAACATCGACAGTGCGAGCACGTGTGTGGCGGGGGCTTATCGGACCAGTAGGTCGCATAGTGTGCGTACCCTGAGCGACTCTGCAGACCAAAAAGCCATTTGTGCCACGCTAAGCGGCGGAATTTTAGTGGCCTCCATGACAACGGGTGGAAGTCTTGGTGGGTATGGCTTGGGGCCAAGTCGTGTGTCCAGACTTTGTGGGGGGGAACCATGGACTCGCCATGTCGAACAACGTCCCAGGGAGAAGAGGGCCCTGCAGGGGGGGGGGGGGGGGAGGGCAGTGCCAAGACGCGCATACTGGTCAGAGGCCTCGTTGAACTCATGGCCCACGTGTCCTTCAACCCACTCTGGCTGTTGCCCTTTTGCGGAGAGGGAGCGGCGGACCTTCTGTACCCAACCCGCTTGCCTGATCGGGCGCTTTTGGCCGAGCGCTGAAGCGATAGCACCCTGGCAATCCAGGCGAATTTTCTCTCCCTCCCCAGAAAAGTGAGACCCAAGTAGCATCCCCACCAACTCAGCTTTGTACGAGTTGGGTACCCCTGGGACCCTGCAGACAGCAATGCGACCACCTGGCATAATGGCAGCAGCCCCAGATGCGGGGGGAACTCCCAGCTTGCTGCCGTCAGTGTATGTGCACTCGGGGCGCAGCTTGGAGGGCAGAACGAACACGACAAGCCCAGCCACTGACATGACCGCTGTAGCCTCGCGCTGCAGTTTGCTGGCCTCCCAGCTGATAAACACAGGGGGGACCGTAGAGGTGGACGGGGGCCCCATTACGGTAAGTGCGGAGCAGAACATGGAGTAGGGGGTCATGGAGCAACGGGGGTGCAGAGAGAAGGCATGCAGAAACTGGTTCCGGTGCAGGAGATCCAGGACACGCGTTGGATGAGGGACCGGGAAGTATCCCGTGCCTAAACCTCGGGAGCGGTGGGTGTATAGTGTCTTCTTCGCCACAACCATGGGTAACCCGACGACACCGAAGACGAAACGCTCAAGTACCACACCAAGTTGCGTGGTCTGCTCAGCCGTCAGGGGGAGGCACTCGGTCCTGTACAGCAGGCGGGGAAGGACCATGCTGTTGACCAGTAAGACCCGATCTAGCACCTGTATGGGATGGGAGTGCAATTCGTTCAGTTGAGCTTTCAGCTCGCTGGTGATGACAGTAATGGCGTGAGGAATATGTAGACGGGCTGGCAGTGGGTGTCCCAAATGCATCAGGCATGCTGTGCGGGTGAAGGGTCGGGGGACCTCGTCAGCCCACGGCGGCACATCGGCAGGGATAGGCAGCCAAATAGTATCGGGGTGCACCTGAAGGGCGTCAGGAGGGTGTAGGTATTTGGGCAGCACAGCCAAGGGCGGCGGGGAACCAGACATTGACAGTGACTCGCTTTTGGTAACGTTAAGTTGGCATCCTATCAAACTCAGCGCCAGCTGGACAAGAGAGACATGCGTTTGACTGGCAGTGCGGGGGGGCGGGGAGGAGATGTCGTCAACGTAAGCGGAGAAGACAACGCCATGGTGGGAGAGGTAACGCAGGGGGATGTCGAAGACCAATACAAACAGAAAACATGACATGGGACAGCCCTGTTCAACTCCATGGGAGGTACGAAACACTTCACCTTCAGCACCCCTGATAAATGTGGCACCCCTCTCAAGCACCAGGGAAAGAATACGCAGTAGCTTGAGTGGGGTGCCCATTCGGTCGAGGACCTGGTGGATTAGGTATTTCGGGGGGCTGTCAAACGCGTGATAAACATCAAATGCCAATATGGCCTCAACCGAGCCAAGTCTGTCCATGTCGTCCAGGAACGTGTGTGTGGCGTGCGCAGTGGAAGTGCCCTGCTGACCACCGAACTGCCGGCAGTGTAGCTGAGGGGAGAGCAGAGGGTAGACCGCCTCGTGGACCCAGCGCATGAGCAATCGGTAGATGGAGTTACTCATGGCTATCGGTCTCCATAGATCAGGATCCTGCCACTGACTTTTGCCTTTGAAAAGGCAGAAGGTCTCCGAGATAAGCCAGTGTTCAGGCACTGACCCTTCGTCATAGCACCGGCAGATACACTGGTGCACGATAGAGAATACGGGGTCAGGCAGGGAGGCGATGAGGTATGGTGGGACACCATCTGGTCCTGGGGACTTACGGCGGGATGCCTTGGCCAGAGACCGTAGCTCTTTGACTGTAGGAGGGGGCAGGTCATCCAAACGGGGCCGGACATTGACCCAGTCTTGTGCCCGGGCAGACCAAGGGTTGTTCCTCTGCAGGATGCGCTGTATTTTGCGGGTAGGTGTTGGCATTGTAGACGGCGTGGGAGGTGTCAGTAGTGTGTGTTTTACCCGCCGGTAGAACAGCTTGGACCTGCGCTTTGCCTGCTTGGCAAGCTGACGCACTACATCGGACCAGTCAGTGACATCAATCTTGTTTTTTGGCACTTCTTTTTTTTCTTCGTTCACTTCGCGCATGGCTGACAACATTGATGTCACAAGGGTATCATAGACGGTTCCAGCCTGTCGGGCGTCCTGGGGGGCACAGAGTGACGCCGCTGTTCGAATCGGGTCACGTCCCTGCGGTTCCACATGGCACACCGCGGTTCAGGTACGTGGGGCGGGGCCCAAGGGATTGTATGTACGATGATAGGGTCGTGATCCTGGACACCGTACACCCGCGAAAAGTCAAGTACACCGGCGGCTTCAGACTGGTACAGGGCTACAAACATTGGGGTGGACTCTTATGTCAAGTACGATGGGTTCTGTTACGTTGATTACCGAGATGTTACACACTGCGTCTTGTGGCTGCTGATCATGGTTCCATGTGTCTTCGGTGTCCTGCTCCTCTATGTTCAGATCTACAAGCGGAGTGGTTTGTCAAAGACAGTCCGCTTCGGTCTTCTCGGCTTTTGGTTTGTTTTCCTTTGCGGGTGGGTCCGTGGGATCCCCACCTGTTTACACATATGATGCGCCTGTTGCCTACCCAACGTACAGTGGTCCGCTGCCCACTCCTGCATACACACAGGTGTATTGAGCAGATGCCCAAACTGCATTTTGCCAGCAACTTATTTTGTCTTTTCTTAACGCAACAACCCAGGTGTCCATCCCACATCTCTGTTGCCTCTGCATGGCAGTGTGGTCTGCACAGGTCGGACCGAATGTTTCATCGAACCCATGCCGGCGCCTACGTGTACTTTTCTCGCATCTTGCCCAACGATGAAAAAAACCACAAAAAATGGCCGTTTTTTGCTCAAAAGTTGAGTTTTTTGGCCTCAGACAAGTGGTTGAAGACCATTTTCCTTCCAAAATCGGCCAAAAAAGGCAGTTTTTTGGTCAAAAATTGAATTTTTTTGCCTTCAGCCAAGCAGTTGAAGACCCCCCCCCCCTATTTTGAGGGTGCTGGATGCGAAAAAGCAGGTTGTAGGCAGACACAGATCAGGAAAACACAATTTACAGCATCCATATGCACCAGAATGTCCCATTTTTCATGAAAAAAACGGCAAAAAATGGCCGCTTTTTGGTCAAAAATTGAGTTTTTTGGCTTCAGACAAGCAATTGCAAACCCCCCGCCCTATTTTGAGGGTGCTAGATGCAAAAAAACAGGTTCTAGAGAGAGACAGATCACGAAAACACAATTTACAGCATACATTTTTCATGAAAAAACGGCCAAGAATGGCCGTTTTTGGTCAAAAATTGAGTTTTTCGGTCTCAGACAAGCATTTGAAGACCCCCCCCCCCCTATTTCGAGGGTGCTGGATGCGAAAGAGCAGTTTCTAGGCAGACACAGATCACGAAAACACAATTTACAGCATGTGTATGCACCAACATTTGTCATTTTTCATGAAAAAAAACGGCCAAGAATGGCCGTTTTTTGGTCAAAGATTGAGTTTTTTCGGCGCCAGACAAGCATTCGAAGACCCCCCCTCCCATTTTGAGGGTGCTGGATGCAAAAAAGCAGGTTGTTAGGGCACACAGACGACGAAAACACAATTTGCAGCATCTGTATGTACCAAAACTTCCCATTTTTCATGAAAAATTGGCCAAAAGTGGCCGTTTTTTGGTCAAAAATTGAAGGTTTTTGGCCCCAGACAAGCAGTTGAAGACCCCTCCTCCCCTATTTTGAGGGTGCTGGATGCAAAGAAGCAGGATGTAGGCAGACACAGAGCAGAAAATCACAATTTACAGCATCCGTATGTACCAAATTTGGCCGTTTTTCATGAAAAATCGCAAAAAATGGCCGTTTTCCGGTCAGAAATTGAGTTCTTTTGGCGTCAGACAAGCAGTTGAAGACCCCCCCCCCTCCATTTGCAGGGTGCTGGATACGAAAAAGCAGGTTGTAGAGGCATATATATCACGAAAACACAATTTACAGCATGCGTATGCACCAAAACTTGCCATTTTCATGAAAAAGTGGCCAAAAATAGTTGTTTTTTGGCCAAAAATTGAGTTTTTTTAGCTTCATATAAGCAGTTGAAGACCCCCTCCCCCTATTTTGAGGGTGCTGGATGCAAAAAAGCATGTTGTATGGGGACACAGATCGCCCAAACACAATTTACAGCATGCTAAGTACTTAAAAGGGTGTTTTTTTTTCTGTTGCAGGTTTTGGGATTTTTGGACGTCATAAAATCCTATGTGTGTGCCCTGGAAGCTGGCGTCCCTGCACCACTGGGAGAAGCCCCAGACCATCAGCGAACTCCGGTCCTTCATGGGGTTCTGCAATTACTATTTGGGCTATGTTCGGATGTATGCAGAACTCTCGGGGCCGCTGCACAAGATGCTGCAGGTGGGGAAGTTCGATGGCCGGAAGGGGAGCAAGAAGAAGCTTGCCTTTACCCCTGAAGCCGAAGATGCGTTCAGCCGCCTGAAGGAGCGACTCCTGGGGCAGCTGGGGCTGTTCCTGGTTGACCCGAACAAGGGATTCGTGCTACGGACGGACGCCTCGGACTATGCTGTGGGGGCAGTCCTCGAGCAGATCCGGGACGACGGGTCGCATGTACCCGTGGCGGTTTGGAGCCGGATCCTGGCCGAGGGCCAACGCCGAACCTGGACCGCGAGGGAGAAGGAGACGTATGCCATTGTCTGTGCGCTCAGGAAGTGGTCTGGCCACATCGGATTGCAACCGGTGGTGGTTTGTACAGACCACAAGGAGCACGTTGACGCCCTCTCGGGACCGGCGGCAAGGAGGGCCCGATGGCATGAGACGTTCGTCAAGTTCGACCTCAGCCTCGTATACGTCCCCGGGAAGGACAACACTGTGGCGGATTGCCTCAGTAGATGGGCCTACCTCGCGGGCAAGGCTTGGATGGACATATCCAGCCATGGGGACGCCAAGGAGACTGTGGAGGCCAAGCGCATCATCGAGATGGAGAAGGCCATGGAGCAAGAGGGGGTCAAGTGCTTTGTGGTGATGGCAAACTGTACGGACCTGGCCAAGTTCTGGGGCGCCCGAATCCAAGCTATTCGAGAGGAATCCCTCGAGCAATGGATGGTGGCCCCTGTAGAGCTAGTCAGGTCGGTGCTCACAGAGGACTGGTCGGATGACTATGCCGCATCCGATCACTGGAGCAAGTACTGGAATGCTGTGAGCGCCCCGTCGGACGACGAATGGCCCGAGGGCTTGACCGAGGATGGGGATAAGCTATTCCTCAAGGACAAGCTATTGGTCCCTGAGAACCGAATGGAGGAGCTCATGGACCACTGGCATAACGCCCAGGTCATGCATCCTGGTCGGGACAAGATGCAGCAGGACCTGGAGTGGCGTTTCAAGTTCCCACCGGGGTACTACGCCATCCTGGACAAAAACTGCAGCAACCGCGCCGTGTGTCGGGCCACGAAGAGCCCCAATCACTCCACAGCGGGCAACCCCATGCGGTCCGTGGCCATGGATGCGTTCGCCATGCCGGAGGTCACCGTGGGAGGAGAGACCTATGATTGTGTCATCCTGGCGGTGGACAGGCACAGCGGGTATATCGTGGCAGTCCCGGGCAAGAAGTCCAGGAAGAAGGACAAGAAAGACAAGCATGAAGTGGGTCTGCAGGCCAAGACCATCGCCAACGCCATGATCAGGCATTGGCTGACGATTTTGGACGTCCCAGCTGTCATCTGCAGCGATCGGGGCAGTCAATTCGTGGGGACGTGGTTCAAGACAATGTGCAAGCACATGGGGATTCGGCACGCCAAGACCGTGGCGTACCACAGCTGGTCGAATGGCCGGGCTGAGGTGGCCGGGCGGCAGATGTTCGAGAAGTTCCGCCAGCTGCACATTGACGAACCGGGCCGGAACTGGTATAATTCGCTGTGGAGAGTACTCCAGGCGTACCATGACCTTCCGGTGCCACTGGACTGTCGCCCCATCGTATCATGTTCCTACAGGATCGAGTGTCACGAACTCTCCCGTGGTTGAACCATGGCAAAGTGGCCCCAGATGCGACCGCTATGATGGCTGAGGCGGACGACACGGCGGCCAAGGTGTGCAAGGCACTTCAGGACGAGCATGTGGAGAGGGCCAAGTACTTCAAGCAGGGAAAAGTCCAGAAATATGCTCTCCAAGAAACCGTATGGGTGGAGCGCCACCACAAGGATGTCCTGTCCAGGCATCGGCAGGCATCTTGGTATGTGCCGGGGGTAATCGTGCGGAAGGTCGGGCAGGATGCGTATGCGGTTCGTGTCGGGGATAACAAGATCCTGGACCGCGACCATACCCAGCTTCGTCCCCGAGCACCAGACCCCAGCGGACGTCCCGTCACCTTCGAGTTCACGGCCGGCGATGTGGACTCGGACGACGAGGGTGGGGACGACGACTTCACCGCCGAGGGGATCCTGGCGGACAAGCCGGACCCGGGGACGCCTGGGGGGAGGCTTTACAAAGTCCGTTGGAAGGGATTCGTTGGAGCCTCCGAGCAGCTTTGTGCCGAGGTACACCACGGTCTGGATGGACTATCTGAAGAAAAAGAACATTTCTTTGGATGTCAAGGAGGTGTTGGTCCATTTGGTGGTTGCAGTAGCACCGTAAGGGATCCCCCCTGGCATTTTTGTTTGTTTTTGTGCTTGGGAGACGGGTGAGGGCGTTCATCCGGGGATTTCTGGGCCTTGATTGGCCATATACCCCGTTCACTCGATCTCCACATATATATTTCATTGTGGTATACTTTTTTAGGTCGGCCGACGACGTTTTTCTATCTTTGATCCCCTTGGTCCATGATGTAGATCAAGAGGAGACCGGATATGGCGTAGGGCACCAATTATGAGTGTCCTCACCCCTCCCTTGGGGCATGGGGGACGCCTACGACGTGTGTGGGGCCTCCATGTGTCTTTGGGACATGGGGGGGGGGGTGTGGAGCCCATTGGGGTCCTCCCGTCCTCTCTTCAATGACTACCGAGCGGATACAACGCTCTGAGAAGGGGGGTGAAGCCGGTTCGGACCCCCGTGGCCATCTTTGGGTCACTTGGGGTGTGTATCTATGTGCCGGCAAGCCGCCATTGGCTGATATCATACTCTCCCATCCACCTGGCCTAACCCCATGTGATAGTTTGATAGGTTTGGCCATTCCGGCTATGAGCGGCCATATTCAGTACGAGGCGCCGCCAGCTGAGATTTATATATCAGAATATCAGGAATCAACAGGGTTTTTTATCATAATGTTTCCGTAATTTTTCCGCCTTCCGTTCTGATTGTCAATGTATCAGTGACTGTCAGTTGGCTCGCCATTTTGCGGTAACCGATTGGTTAACTGTCATTTACAGATATTTTGGCCGAAATCCCGATGAAGGGTCAGATTTCATCAGTAAAGTGTTCGTTGCTTCCGCAATTTTCAGGTTATACACTCGCAAAATTAATCTGATTTTTTCAGACTTTCAGAATCGGATTTTCGACTTTGACATCGCCGCACTCGATATGATGAATCTTGAGTGGTCATACATTCTTCCCTGATCACGAATCAATCTTCCTTTTGTTGTGCCCTTCATTTTACTTGGAGATATAGTCGAAACAAAAGTTATTCGTGAGACCACTTTGGAGAATCATATCTCCGGCTCACGGCGGTGGAAATCAATTTTGGAAATTTGGTTGGAACCGCCTCGGTCTCAACTTAATTCAGGAAGCATCAAACGCCTTTGGTGTGTACACATGCCCGGTATAGCAAGGGATAATGATCAAGAGGGTAGAAAGTGATATATATCTCTTGGACCGTGCAACCGAATATTTTAATGCGACTTTCGAGTGTACCGCATGAGTGTTTGGGTTGCATAGATACTCTCTTTGAATTCCTACGTATTTTTCACGTGAAGTTATGTCCATGGAGGGGCACGGCATACCATGGTGGGAGCCACTTTTTGAGGGTATGTATTATATCCATAGTATGTGCTTCGATATGCTCACGCCTATGTCATATTGAAAGTGCTGCCCTGGGTCGTTGATGGTGCCGGAGGGCTCGGGGCCGGCAAGACCAGTGGGGCAGGCACGCGAGGAGTCGACCTGAACGTTGTTATTGGGGGTAGAACCGGAGACTCGAACACCCACGGAGGCAAGAGCAGCAACAACTGAGGCAAGATCCATGTTGAGTGTTGTCCGGCAGAAAATCCCAGTCTATGAAGAAAATTGATGCGAATTATTCTAAATACATGTGAGTGTCCAAAACTGTCTGAAAAGATTTAAATAATCCAATTATGTAAAAATGTTTGGCCGATCTGGCCCGCGAGCGCGCGTCAGCGGCAAATGGCGATTCCAGCTAAAATAGCGGAACGCGGCGGATTTACGGGAAATGGACCGCGGAATCAAATCCGGCATATCAGAAATATATAGGAAATATCCTGAGACTGAGCTGCGAGGCGGCGATTCCGCCGAAGCAAAGAAAATGACCAAAATGTAGCCAATCTGGGCACAATGTCTGAAAATCTGAGCAGATGGGGCTAGCCGCACTTACACTCCCCCTCCAAAAACACACTGGGGTGTGTCGCTACGTCAACGAAGAACGTAGTGCGGGTAAGTCCCAGAAAAAAATAGAAATGTAGCCTCGATGGGGCGAAATCTGCTTGATCTGACCTGATTTGGACTGAATTGGCACTGAATCAGGCTGGATGAACCTGAAATGAGACAGAATGAGAAGTGACGAACAGTCCTCCGTGCAGTAAAACATTAGGTCAAGGGCTAAAAAGCATGTAAACGTATCGAGAATCGATACCAAACCATGCATTGGTTGAGAATGAGGTAGATTATTGGTGGATTGAGTGGGGGGATCAAGAATTGGAGTGACATCTCAGCGCTCTGGCACAGTTTCGCTGTCGCGGGCACGCTACGGTGTCCTCGCCGAACTCTACATCGTGTTACTCCCGCTTTTCTCGTTCTGAAAAGTGCAGCATGTGCTTCAGATGTGGCGCATCTGGTGGATGATCACAAGATTCAGCAAATTTGAGAGTTAATTTGGGCAGAGATGAAGGAGATTAAACAATCATAGAGAGGTAAAACAATTACAAGTGTTGTCTACAGACCCTATGTGCACAGAAGATCATAAGCGTCAACGAAGTTAGGCAAAGCCGTCGACAGATCTTCGAGGAATGAGAAGAGATGACAAGGAAATCAATCTGAATTGTCCTAAAATCAGCAAATTCCCTGAGATGAAGGTGAAATGAAGCGGAATGTCTACAACTGAAACTACTAACACCTTCGTTTAGACTAAAGTTAATATATATTGTCGTTTATTCAGCTCAATTGTGCTTTCCGGCACGTTGGTTCGCGAGCATCTAACAGATTCTATGAAAATGTGGATCATGTGATGATGCATCATGATGGGACATGCTGGCCCTGGATCCTTGGCATGTAACGCGCCGAAGGTTCGCTGAAGGCGCTTTACTGTCAGTATATAACTGAGAGACACCGAATTTACAGTGGCGGCGGTGTCAATCGACTTGGACAAGGCCAATCTCTCCAATGAGTCCCACAAGACACTTGGATTCACCATTTTCGACAGTTTCAGGTCGGATTGAGCTCACATTGGCGTGTGCCAAAAAATACAACGAAGCTTACGGACTTCAGAGGTTGCTTTTAGAAGTCCCTAGAGCTCCTATCTGAAGGTTGTCTGAACAATTGACGTCTGGGTTTCGTACAACAGTGGCAGAATGATGGACAAACCTGAGAAATTCAAGGTAAATTTGAGGATCCTGGATCTGAATCTGGACTTTGGCGTTAGCATCACAGCAAATGAAGGTACGATCTGAGTTCCTGGCGTCGCATCTGGTGCAGCCAGTACTACAGGGGGTGCCTGTAGGGGTGAATGTCGCTGCGCAGCGTTTTTACTATGTACATTTGCTTCCATCTGCACGAGTAGCCAAATTCCAAAGATGCACAGACCAACAGAGACAAGATTACCCCGAATCTGCCTGAATTAAGCCTGAGTTTGGTTTTTTCTGAACACGGCAGCACACTCCGTGGCTTTCGGCTTTCGACTTTCGATACGCTACCGAACGGAGACCAAAGAAAAAGTGATGGATTGACGTCAAATTATCAAACATTCGCAGTTTTCCACATCATGACATAAACAGAATGAATGAACAGTGGATTGAGCAGAATGTGGTAGGATGGCTTCCTCAATTCGGCCAAGCACGAATACATGTGACCACCAACCTGTCTGGCCTGGCCCTCGTACGGCTTGGGCGCTGCAAATCAGCGGCCGAACTTGAAGCTTGGTCCTCATTTGGCTCCTGGGCTGGCCTGACCACAGGAGGGGGGATCGACGGATCAGCCCTGGAATGTGGCTGCTGAGGGCCGTAAAAGGCTGGATCTCGATTCACCACAGGTCGTTTTCCGTCGCTCTCCACTTGTCTGTCTGGTTTCGACAAACAATCTGTCAGGAGTACTCCAGTTTCGGGGTGCTTCTTGAGGAAGTCGATGAACCCCTTGGTGTACCCATGGACAAAAGATTGGGCTGGTTCCCAGTTGTTGTGACTGGAATCAAAGCCCCTCCACTCACACAGAAATTCCCATTCGCCCTTAGCATCACGTCTTGCTTCAACAATCCTCTTGAGTTCGTACTTTCCCCCTTCGATGACCCGATCAGACAAATGTTTCGCAGTCCAAAAAAGGGGTTTAACCCGATCCTTGGGGGAGGGGATCTCTCTCTTGAGGCGATCGCCCGAAACGTCAATTTCCCTGCTGACATCCACACGAATCCTCCACCTGTTCTCACCAAGACGCGCTGTAACAGCGAATGGCCCCTCCCACAAGGGAAGAAGCTTGTCATCTCCGTCCAGGGTGGTTTCGGATTTTCGAAGCCAAACTCGATCATCAACTTCAAAATTGTGGGGGTTTTTTCGGCCTTGATTCTGGACCCAAAGCCAGTCAGCTTGATGCTTCTCGATTAATTTCGACACAGTTTTATCTGCTCGTTGGACTTCGTCCAAAAACAGCGAAGCATCTTTACAGGGGCGAGGATTATTCAACGGCATGTTCCACCATCACTTCTTTCGTCCAAAGACAATTTCATTTGGAGAAAGGCCATGATACAAAGGCGTGTTGTGGTAACGGCGAAGCAATGCGAAGAGAACTTCAAGCCAGTGGAAATACTTTTCACTCGCGAGCTCCTTACGAAGCATATTTATAACAGAGCGGCCGGCTCTTTCGCCAGGCAACGCTCGATGCGAGTGGATTTCACACCTGAGGTGGTGGATTCCAAGGCGAGCACACAATTCTCTCCACCATTCGGAGGTGTACTCTTTGCCTGAATCCGTCACCACCTCGGATGGGACGTCCCAGCCTCCCATTCAGGTCTGCGCGCACCATTTGGCGGCAGCCTTGCCAGTCATCGACTCGATGTTGCAAGGCAACACCTGCATGTAGCCGGAATGACGGCACTGAATAAGGAGCACACCATTGACTTTTTTGTTAGTCCAATGGCACTCTTCGTCATCGAGTTCACCGAGATAGAAGAAATCACTGGTGACTCTGTTAAAGAGGCGCTCCGGAATAGGATGAGGCCTCAGATGGCCGTGCTTCTTCGCGCTGGGGGGCGTCGAGACAGCACATTGGGCACATCCGGCGGCTACTTTCATGCAGTGAGTATATAGCCGTGAGCCAAACAACCTATGTTTAATCATCGACCACAGTCGACGGCCATGTGCGTGGGGGGACTCCCATTTGTGCCACCAGTTTAACACTCGGGGGGCTAGGGCGTCTGGCACACACAATTTACCCTCCATCCACAGCTTCCCCCCATCCAACGAATACTCAGGAAAAATCCCATCCTTGTGAGCATCTTTGGATTTGAGATTTCCAAAGACCTCTTTAAACATGGGATCCTGCAGGTAATCGGACGTCCAGTCACGGATTATCAGGGAATCTTTAGGCAGGGGTGGAATTTTGGCCGGATCTCGACGCTTAATGCCCTGGATCAACCGAAATCGACTTACTTGTCGGGTATAGTCAAACCGTTTCACACTCCCTGAGGAGGGATCGGTGACTTTTTCCACGACTTTCAGTGTTTTGGTGCAGATCTCATGAGCATGCGCCGGATCTGAGATGGCCGTGATGTCGTGACACGGCAATGCGTGCTGTTTAACAGCGCACTGCATGCATGCACGTCGAATGAGTTTCTTTTCTTCCTGATCCCATTCGATGATGACATGGCGGTCCTGCTCCGTACCATGGATGTTGGTACTTTGCAGCCCCTCTGAGGCGGGGTAAGCCCATCGGCTCAGAGCATCCGCTACCGTGTTGTGTTTTCCAGGCACATACGACACATGGAGGTCAAACAGAGAGAGAAATTCGTGCCATCTGGCCCGTCGACCAGCTGGGCTCGCGACAGTATCAATGTGTTCAGTGGCCCAATACTCCAGAGATCGATGATCCGTCAGGACCTCGACTCGATTGGTGCCAACCCACGATTGGTACTTTTTTAGAGCGCAGATTATGGCGTACGTTTCTTGCTCACGCGGCGACCATTGCATCTGGCGTGGGGCTAGCTTCCGAGACCAAAATGCAAGAGAGTAATGATCGCCGGTGGCTTCATCAACCTGTTCAAGGACAGCTCCGATCGCGTACCTAGAAGCGTTGGTTCTAATGTAGAAGGGTCGGTCAAATTGGGGCACATGCAACGTGGCGACTTCACAGAGGGCCGCCTTCAAGTGATGGAAGGCCTCCTCGCACTCGTCAGTCCACTTGACACGAACCTTTGAACCTGCCTTGCCCGCATCTCTCCCTACCTTCAATAATTCAGTGAGGGGGGCAGCAAATTTGGCATAATTCGGCACAAAAGTGTGGTAAAAATTGCAACAACCCAGGAATCCTCTCAACTCCGTGATCGTCTCAGGGCGCTTCCACTTCTGAATAGCGACGAGCTTCCCCGGACTGGGTCGTCGGGTACCATTCTCTAGGAGAGAACCACAAAATCCGACTGATTTTAAAAATAATTTTCCCTTCTTTGGCCCACAAATCAGCTGATTGGCGTCAAGAATGTCCAAAACTTGGTTCAGCTGCTTCTCATGTAGGGCCACCAGCTCGGCTTCGGTCAGTCCCTCCCCTTCCGTCGCGATGATTATGTCATCTATGTACACGCTCACGAAGGCACGAAGCTCAGGATGAGCTGAAAAAAGCACATCTTCCATCATTCTTTGAAAAAACGAGGGGGCGTTCTTCAGGCCCATGGGCATGACCGTCCATTGGACTGGGCCACATGGCGTGCACATACAGGTGAGAGGTCGGCTGTCCTTCCTCAACGGCATTTGGTGAAAGCCGTGACGGAGATCCAGCACAGAAAACAAACGACCTCTTGCCCTCTTGGCGATTTCCTCCTCAATGAGGGGCAGGGGGTGTGAATCCGCCTTGGTTTCGGCGTTGAGATTGCGAAAATCAACAACCATTCGCCAACCATCAATAGTGTTCTGGTCTGCAGGCGGTGGCTTCGGGACTGTGAAGGGTGCACAGCACCATTCGCTGGTCATACAACCCTCAAGCCAACCAAATTCCCTGAGATTTCTCTCGATGATTTTTCTGAGTATCTCATGTTTGTGTCCATGATTTTCATAAGGGCGCTTCTCCTTTGCCTTGTACCCTTCACGAAGCTCGATGAAGGCTTCACCGAACTGTCCACGGACAGGGGGGTCCTTGATCAACTTCCCTGAAAGGGTTGTGTCCTTCCGTTCCTCAAAAATCTTTTCTCTTGACTTGGAACACAATTCAGTGTCCACCTGATCACCAGGAATTACTGTCGAAAAAACTTTGGCGACTTCTTCGGCTTTGGCAGGAAGAATCTTCTTACGGATGTCCCTAAACAGGTCCGTATCAACTGCCTCTTGAAGATAGGTGGGTCGTGTGTCGAAATCCCAGAGATTCTCTTCGTGATCCAGCTCCTCGAAAGGATCCATGAAAGCTTCCACAGGGGGTTTTTCATAAAAAACTCTGAATTTGCGGCGCGATTTGGAATTTTTCTTCGCCCGTGCACTGAAGATTCTTTTCGATGTCGATCGTATTGGGGAAGAGGGAGACGAGGCGGATCCATTGGACGTTGAATCACCTTGGGTATCTGACGGACAAAAATCAGAAAAAATAGATTCATCATCAGTACCACGCTCAACCTCAGATTCAGACCCAACACAAGAATCAGTACCAGAATCAGCAGAATTAGAGTCAGAAAGCTTTCCATCCACCAGGAATGCAAGCGAAATCCAGGACCGCTGTGGCAGGGGACCTGTGTCGTCCCTGGCATACAGCTTAATCTTCCTGGGAAGTTCGATGTAATCTACACAAATGTCTTGTAATTCCTGAAACCAAGGCTTGTCGTCCCACAAGGGCACAACTAAAATTGCCTGGGTTTTATCTTGCTTGATTTTGTGGATGACCTGCTGGATTAAGTGAAACGGAGGATTAATCCACAACTTCTTGTCCCATTTATGGGTCCAAGCGTCGCTAAAGTGCTTGTCAAAGCGCTTGTTCATACGGTTAGCAAAGGCATCATACTGGGGCCAAAAAGAATGGTGTTCATGAAAATATTCACAAATTGCATCGCGCCATTTGTCGACAACTCTGTAGGATGAAGAGTGCCAGCGCGAAGGGCGTCGTGGCTGGGAGTCCCTACGAAGACATTCTAACTCCTGGGAGTAATCAGCACTCCCATTCACCTCTGCAATGGTGACATCTTCACCAAATTTTGGTGTCACCTTTTGCTTCAAAAATTCTTCTGCACTTTTAAACCCTGCGTGCAAAAAACGAAATTCAGGACGCTCCAAAGGACCTGACTCCAGCAAAAAACAACGACGATGACCTACGGGCGCTACCCTGTTCTTGCGAAGCCAAGGATGGCCCAAATAAAGGTCATACTTTATGTCGGCACGATAGAAGTAGTCATCCTTAAGGACAACTTCTTCCACATTTTGCTCTTCCCAAAGGTCTTGAGCGACCAAATGAGTTGATATATAACAACCGCGTTGCCCACCTGCGAGAGAATGTCCAGAAACTCCCTCGAGGGTAACAGGATGAGGCGACTCAAACACGCAGTCGTCGGGTAAGAATGAATTGGATTGGAGATTTACCTCTGATCCATTGTCACACAAACAAGTGGCGAGGTGGAAATTTCCCTTGCAATCAGAGACCCACAGCTTTGTGACAAACTGACGGGCCCTGTGCTTGGACTGTACACCAACCTCGTCCACTACAACAGAAGGATCCGCTGCCGGATCCAGGGGAGAGGAGACAAGCGACCCTACATCAAGTAATGGTCGATCAGGAATCTGGGGATCATGCCTGAAATCGCCTGGGGAGGGGCAATTTTCGTGGCTCCCCTAGGCGTTCTGACCTCCAGCGGCTGCGTTAACATTGTGAACACAGCCTGATTCGTCGATCCACTCATCTTGGAACGGATCATCTGCTGGATTCAGGGCATTTTCGACATAATCTCGATCCGCATCGGACACCTGATCTGCACCTGAGACCTGATCCACACGATGGTTGCCCTTTCCACGTCCACGGCCACGGCCGCCGGATGATGGACCACCACCGTCGCCACGCCCTCTGCCCTTACCAGAGAAAGGGGTTCCTGAAGGATTTCCCTTACCTTTACCCTGTGATCCTGGAGCATTTCCTTTGTTTGTACCGGATTGAGGGGTTTGGCCTGGATTTCGATTTCCGCCTCCGGCGTTGCCATTAGGACCTGTCTGGCCGTTCGGCTGCCCACCGGAGCCAGATGGAGTCCGATTTCCTTTGCCTTGGGACCCGCCAGGGCCTCCGGTATTTTTGTTTCCACCGGAGGGGGTCGGATTACCCTTTCCCCCCTTTGCACCATGCACCTGTCTGTCATTCCTGTCTGAATTCTGCGAATTACTGACATTTTCACCAATCACCTTGTGATCGTAAGCAGACCATCGGTGATTACCAGTAGAATGCGTCTTAGCTCGGTTCGTAGAACCTAAAAGAAGGCAGATGCTACAATGATCCTGAACATTCCGGGTGTCATTCACCTTTTTGTTGCCCTTTTGGGCCCCATTTTGGGTGTTTTGCTGGGTATTCTTGTTTCCCCCAAGACCCTCATGAAAATTTTGATTGGCGGCGTCAGCGAGCCGCTCAACCTCTTCCCACAGTTCCTGCGGGGTGAACGAAAACACCCAGTTCCTGGCCTTCAGGCGATGGCCATGGAAACTTACTCCCCTGTTGAGGACTTGGACAAACAAGTCCCGATCCTCGTGTTCATTAAATTTGATTTTCCACGTGTTTTCAGTGAATTTCACCTTGGTAAACGACGTGGGGGAGCACTTTTGAAGTGCCTCCCTGACTGTAAACCGGTTGGCCGAGGCATCGAAGCCATCGACCTCCGCCCACCAGGTCTTGACCTTTTCTTCGGACTGTTTATTCCGAAGGGTGGCGGCGGTTTCTGAGGGGATCTTGTCAAAAATCAGACTTTTCAGCTCGGCACTAGAAAATTTTTCGCCTGAATGTTCAGATTCTTCTACGAGATTCCAGAAGTGCTGTCTCTTGTCTTGCACTTCGTGCAAGATTAATCGCGAGAACGAAGGAAAATTCTTCAACATCTGGTGGTAATGGTCCTCTGGCAGCCGGGATCCACGTACCTCCAGCTGTTCCCACACCTCATCAATGGTAAGGGGGGAACTTGAATCCTCACGATCACTCCAGGTCCGGAGCCAAGTGTTGGCCGGCGCTCCCTCAAGGCAGTCCAAGAGGGCCATCAGGAACTGATCATCTTGGAGCTTTTGAGTCTTAACCCACAGTTTAAATTCCCGTTGGAACTGAGGCCAACGTCTGGGGTTTCCATTATACTTCGGTTGCTTGGCAACCTGACGAAGTCGCAATGAAGTAGGATTTAGAAGTGAATCCAGCCCAACACCGGCCGTAATGGCAGACACCTTGGCGGCATCATTAGCCACACCAGCTCCGGCGAGGGTCTGGGCGAGCAACATCTGGGCTATTGCATTGGAATCAACAGCAGGAAGGGCAGTACGGGAGGCAGTTCGCTTGGCATTCTGAGCCTCAGTCCTAGCCTTCGCCGACCTACTCTGAGATCGAGAGATTGTAACCCTTTCCTTTAGCTTAGTCCTGCTGATCCTGGCATCGGTGGTCTTAGAGTCCACCAAAGGAGCAATCGAAAAAATTTCTGTCGCCTCCTCCGACGGTTCTGTTGTTTGTTCCACCGATGATGCGCCCTCAGACCGCATGTGTGTCTTGAAAAGATCTTTAATTCCCAGCGTCTGAATGATGAGTTGCATTTGATCTTTGAGCAATTGGAGCTCAGTATCTCGCTGTAATCTGCAAGAGCAGTCGGCAGGACAGTACATACCGTGTCCTGAAGGGCCTGAGCAGGCTGTCGGACCGCTAATCTCAGTGGTTCGCAGCCAGGAGTCCACTTGGGGAGCTCCTTCAGCCCTAATTTCCAGGCTTGCCTGCCTGGCTGCCTCTAGAATTCCTTCCTCAACCGCGGCGGCTAGATCGTCGCGGATGGAAACAGAGGGATGAGGGGCGGAGGGCCCGGCAACAGGTGCCTTGGTCTTCTCCTTCGCGAAGGGGCTTGCCTCCCAGATCTGCAAAAAAATGGCCAAAGATTCATCTTCTTGAGAACACCACCACATCCTGGTATTAATTTCTTCTTGAAGGAGGAAAAAATATTCGAATGAAAAATCAGAGGCGATTCTTTCTTGACCTATCAGCTTAGACGTGGCTAATAGACAAAGGGCCTCAAGCGCCTCAAGGTTACGGGTCACTTCTGAAGACAAATGGTTGTCCCATTGTGCCCAATTGGCTGGTCGATTATAGGTAGGTACCTCACCTGGACCACCCATCTCAATGCCGTCAATGTCGGCGTCGATGGTCTCAAAATGTGGACATTGGTAAGGAGTATTAGTACCTGCCAGGTCCGTAAGCTCCACCGGAGCGTTGCCATCGGCGTAGGCTGGGAGATTCCAGCTGCTTGATGGCCAATTTCGACTGGGATCTTGATGGTAATCTGGGCCTCCACAGCTGCTGATTTGTGCCCTTCTTGGGCAATTTGGGCTTGCGCAAGGCATTCCTCTCAAGGCCTCGTTCGCACAGCACCACGGCAGCGTAATCGTTACGTCTCCGGAGGTGGCGGAGTCTACGAGGCCGTACTGGGGAGCTAGCTGTGGTTGGGACACCAAAGGAACAACATTCAGGTAGCCTCTGCTACCATGAAAGTGCTGCCCTGGGTCGTTGATGGTGCCGGAGGGCTCGGGGCCGGCAAGACCAGTGGGGCAGGCACGCGAGGAGTCGACCTGAACGTTGTTATTGGGGGTAGAACCGGAGACTCGAACACCCACGGAGGCAAGAGCAGCAACAACTGAGGCAAGATCCATGTTGAGTGTTGTCCGGCAGAAAATCCCAGTCTATGAAGAAAATTGATGCGAATTATTCTAAATACATCTGAGTGTCCAAAACTGTCTGAAAAGATTTAAATAATCCAATTATGTAAAAATATTTGGCCGATCTGGCCCGCGAGCGCGCGTCAGCGGCAAATGGCGATTCCAGCTAAAATAGCGGAACGCGGCGGATTTACGGGAAATGGACCGCGGAATCAAATCCGGCATATCAGAAATATATAGGAAATATCCTGAGACTGAGCTGCGAGGCGGCGATTCCGCCGAAGCAAAGAAAATGACCAAAATGTAGCCAATCTGGGCAGAATGTCTGAAAATCTGAGCAGATGGGGCTAGCCGCACTTACACATATATATCCATTTGTAGGAAGATATATGGAGTCATACGAGGCAAGGGCTTCGCCCATGTCCTAATGGTGAGCTCCATAGCGCTAGACTAAGTCTACCGCTCATATAGTGCATGTGGGAGGGCTTACAGAGCAACCCACAAGCGCCACTACCAATTTTCCCATTTTCATGGTGCGTGTTGGCAGGAGGTTCGAAGGTGTCCCTATGCGTCCATGTGGGGATCCAAGGAGGGAGATTGTTGGCAAATGGTCCCTAGCAATTGTGTCTTGAATCATATGTTGATACCATGGGTGAGCGAAGTTGTATACTATTGTAATTATCTTGAATTTCGCATTAGTTGCATGTTTTCGACCTCATTTTATGCTCATGTTTGTGTTTTATTTGCTCAACTGGTCGGCTAACAGTAAAGTGCCTAGAGATCTGTGAACTATGGTATGTTGCTTATATGCTGGCAGATGCTTCGGTGTTGTACCTCACCATCTGCCGGATCACGTTGTTACTTTGGCGTGGCACACGAGGCCTCACAAAATCGGGTCTCAAATTCATCAGTCGACTTGTGAAGCATGTCATGTAGGGATTCGGAGCCAACGATGGGATATTCTTGGGCATGGGCCTTTGGTCTATATCAGCCTTGTATATTACTATCCGGTTTGACACATGCATGGAGCATTTGAATATTTGCCAGATGCATTTTTGAGTATATAAGTAAATTTTGGGCATTATGGTGTGATTTGCCCGATTTTGCTAGGTTATGAGGTCATCTTCATGGGGCAGTTCTCCAAGCCCAATCGACTCCAAGTCCAACCAAGGTTATGTCAGGGTAGGGAAGGGTCCTGAGTGCTACCCTAGGCCATGACACGCCATCCCCCCTTTTGGGCTAGGATATATAGGCTTGGGAGGCAACACATTTTTGGGGTTTATGTAGTGATCTTTGACCCCTGGCATTTAGCCATCTTATTTGACTGGGTTCAGGGCATCATGTTGGTGAGTCAAGGGAAGGTCCTGAGTCCAGGGATTGAGGGGTCTATGGCTGTGATTGTTTACGTTTCCATCTTTCCCCCACTTTGCTTGATATGTGTTCATATGCCAATTTCAGGGCTTTCCTCTCTGGTGCAATTCTTATACATGCCCGCCACCGTGAGACAACCGGTGTGCTGAACGGAAGCCCGCAGTGTGGATTTGGATTGTGGATTGGGTTATTGCTGTATTTGTGGGATCTGGTTGCTGTTCAGGGTTGAAGGAGGAGTGTATTTTCTATATTTTTGGATTTTGAACCCTGGATTTTGAGAATTGCAATCACTGATCAGGAGCAAGTCAGCAGGGGTGACAGGAGGAAGGGGCACAGCAGGGGCCGGTCCTGGGAGGGACCTTCTTTAGGTGGACCGCCAGAGAGGAGGAGTGTTTCCAGGAGTTGAATAAGAAAATTGCCTCCTCCAACTGCCCGGGAGTACCCCGCCCTAAGGGCGAGATAGTTCTGATCATTGATGCCAGTGATGTAGGGGGGGGCTGGAACGATGTACCAATGGCAGGAGCTTAACCCAGCTGAACTAACCCACTGCCATTATCGTACTAGTGGACTGAACCGTGATGGTTCCTTGGAACATGACTATCCTACCGGTGAGTGGCGGCTGGTGCCACTGGGACACTGGAATTGGAAATGGAACCAAGCGAGTTCCAATTACAGCACCTATGACCAGGAACTCCTGGCCGGTATGTTGGTGCTTTCGTCACAATCCCGACTCCTGGGATCTAACCCTATTGACTGGTTTTGTGACCAGGAACCTGTGAAGTCTTTTCAGAAGGGCCCACCACCAGAGAAAGCAAAACTAAAGAGGTGGTGGACTTACCTGAGCCAGTTCAGGCTGACAGTTCATCATATCCCCGGTATAAAAAATGAACTGTCTGATTATATATCGCGTAATAACTTCGATGCGCTTATAGGTGAGAGCTCTGAGGCACTCGCCAAAGAGGCTTTCCAGCGTATGGATGTCCAATTTGACCTGTCCATGCGCACTTCTGGAATCCTGGAGGGTTGGAGTCTAACGGACTATCAATCAGAGTATAAAGAAATTCTCCAAACCCTCAGCACTGGTCTCGAGCCCCGTGTCCTTGACGGGCACCAGTGGTATAAAAACAACCAGTACCTCTTCTACGAGGACCGTATTCTTGTGAAGCGGTACCCAGAACCCCATGGCTAGGTTAGGGCATACAACCGGTCTCCGGTCCACTAACCCCATGTACGGAAGGGAAGACCGGTCTCCGGTCCACTAACCCCATGTACGGAAGGCGCCCGTTGACGCCCGGTGCGAGCCCGGCGGGAGCGTGTTCCGTGCCGTAAAGCCCCGCATCGGCAACCGATGCACCGCCAGCGGAGATTTATATATCAGAACATCAGGAATCAACAGGGTTTTTTTTTCATATTGTTTCCTTCAATTTTTACGCTTCCGTTCTGATATTCACTGTTTTGACTGCTGGCGGTTGGATCGCGACTTTATCGTAACCGCCAGTTTAACTGTTTATAATGGAAATTTTAACGCTATCCGTGACGAAGGCTCTAAAGTCTTCAGGAATTGCGTTGATGCATCCGCAATTTTCACATTCTACACTCGCAACCTTAATCCGAGTTTTTCAGGATGTCGAAATCCGATTTTCGACTTCGACATCCCCGCACTTGATTTGACCTCTTTCGAGTGGACCTACGTGCTTCCCTATGCACGAATCAACTTTCCTTTCATCCTGCCCTCCATTTGTCTTAAAGATATGGGCAAAACAAAGTTGATTCGTGAGGCCACCTGTGAAGGTCATATCTCGTGTTGCTTGCGAGGAATGACAACAATGAAACGTGGGATGTATTCACAATACTCCCCACGTAATTTAGGAAGCATCATATGCCTTGCGTCTCCACACGTGCGCGCTAGTGTAATGGATCATGGTCGAGAGGGTAGAGTTTGCGTTGTAACTCTATGGCCATGATATTGCGTGCCTTAAGATAACTTTCGAGTGTAGCGCGCGAGTGTTGGTGTTGCATAGGAACTCTCCTTGAGTTCCTATGAGCGATTGATACAAAGTTATGCCCTTGGAGGGGCATGACATATCGTGGGGGTAACTACCTTTTTGGGCAATATGGAGTATGTGCCTTGTGTTGTGTTGCGTGCCCATTTGGCGGGTCCATCGCTCCAAGCCAAGCCCGCCAATGGACCTCATATTGTGCAAGCCCCTCCTCCATACTCCCTACGATCAATTGCAAGCCTAACCTTTGTGCAGGGCAGCTTGTGTGGCGATCCCGAAGCGATGCGTTGGGAGCAAGGTGTGTGTTTTGCAATTTTCCATATCTTCATGTGCCCACTTGGGAAGTAGCGCTCGTAACCTTTCAAAGCGCCCCAAGTGGAGCACATACGCGGAATCGAAGGTCATTGGTGTCAAGTCATTGTGTTTAGAAGGATTAGTTGATTGCACGATCCAATCCGAAGATATTATAATATAATTGTGCACCTTTCAAGGCACTTTTGTGTGTCTTTGTACCAATTTTGCCGTTTTTGGCCCTTCATGATGTCAAGTGGCGACCGTGTATCTCAACGTTGCGCTCAATTGACATCATGACCCAAGTATGTTTTGGGGGTACATACTTCGGTGCCCAACATATCTTGGACCCGGCGAATAAATCCTTCTGGGCTTGGCATAACGTGGCCGCCATGTTGGCGATTTGGGACTATCCCAAATCATGGGCTCACTTGGCGACCCTGCCATTCCCAAAACCGGAGGAGTTGGGCGACGCCCAAAAGATATGTCGGACACATATGACTTGATGCCAATCCTATGGCACACTCCGGTCCGAGTCGGGCATGTGCCTCATTTGCCCCAACCATGAGTGTGCGCATTTTTGGCCATTTTGAGCAATTTTCCACTTTTGCTGCCCGCCGTGCACTATGTTGAGCCCACCCGTGCACGCCAGACGCATGGACCAATGGACCATATATGACATGGGTGTTATGCATATTGGTCCCCATTGTTCACACACCACGTGGGCAAAGCGGATCATCCTTCGTGAGGGCGCTAGCCCAAAGTGAGTGTGGGCAATTTTGCCATTTTGGCATTTGTGGACCCAATTGGGATCGTCACCACGCCAGGTGGCATGGAGATCTTTGAAAGCCAAGGGCATGGGAGTCTCTGTTGGACTCCCGGTGGATTGCGCATGGAGGAGCGGATCGGATCTCCAAGCCGGCGTGGAGATATACTATTGGGAGCACCCCGAATTTTGGCTCATTTCAGGCAGCCAAAATGACCCCATTTTGGGACCCCAATTTCCCCCTTCCGTGTGGTCAATTGGCGGCCCCATTTCTCTAAGCCCATAGGGAGTCCGGACCCAACTACAAGTTGTACACTCAGATATCAGTCCTAGGTCCTGCCTCCTACACTGTGAGCCATTGGCCATGCCCTGGCTGGGCGAGCTACGCGTGGGGATGAGCCCAATTTTGGTGATTTTGGCATCATGGCCCCACTTGACGAACACGTGGTGCCCTGATGCCGGGACCTCAGAGGGAACCAGGTTGGGTGAGGGCTCCAGGGAGTTCGTACTCGAAGGGCATAGGGTCAGTTGCCTCGTCCCTACCTCTGGCGGGTCCGGACGAGGGGTCAAGTTTGGGGACTTTTGAGTTAATTTCAGTTTGGGCTGAAACAGCCCATTTTCAGCTACCAACTCCTGAGTGATAATGGCGGGGCCATATCTCTGGCTCAGAGACTCCAAGGCCCACCGACAGTTGCTCCCCATGCTCCCTTAATGGCAGGTCCCAACTCCTCTCTGAGCGAGAGATATGGCCCCGCCATTATCACTCAGGAGTTGGTAGCTGAAAATGGGCTGTTTCAGCCGAAACTGAAATTAACTCAAAAATCCCCAAAATTGACCCCTCGTTCGGACTCGCCAGAGGTAGGGACGAGGCAACCGACCCTTTGCCCTTGGAGTACGAACTCTTTGGAGCCCTCACCGAACCTGGTTCCCTCTGAGGTCCCAGCATCAGGGCACCGCATGTTCGTCAAGTGGGGTCATGATGCCAAAATCACCAAAGATGGCCTCATTCCCACGCGTGGCTCGCCCAGCCAGGGCAAGGCCAATGGCTCACAGGATAGGAGGCAGGACCTAGGACTTTTATCTGAGTGTACAACCTGGAGTTGGGTCCAGGCTCCCTATGGGCTTAGAGGAATGGGGCCGCCAATTGACCACGCGGAAGGGGGAAATTGGGGTCCCAAAATGGGGTCATTTTGGCTGCCTGAAATGAGCCAAAACTTGGGGTGCTCCCAATAGTATATCTCCGGGCCGGCTTGGAGATCAGATCCGCCATTCCATACGCGATTCACCAGGAGTCCAACAGAGACTCCCATGCACTTGGCTGTCAAAGATCTCCATGCCACCTGGCCTGGTGACGATCCCAATTGGGTCCACAAATGCCAAAATGGCAAAATTGCCCAGACTCACTTTGGGCTAGCGCCTTAACGAAGGGTGCTCCGCTTCGCCCACGTGGTGTGTGAACCATGGGGACCAATATGCATAACACCCATGTCATATATGGTCCATTGGTCCATGCCTCCGGCGTGCACGGGTGGGCTCAACATAGTGCACGGCGGGCAGCAAAAGTGGAAAATTGCTCAAAATGGCCAAAAATGCGCACACTCATGGTTGGGGCAAATGAGGCACATGCCCGACTCGGACCGGAGTGTGCCATAGGATTGGCATCAAGTCATATGTGTCCAACATATCTTTTGGGCACCGCCCAACTCCTCCGGCTTTGGGAATGGCAGGGTCGCCAAGTGAGCCCATGATTTGGGATAGTCCCAAATCGCCAACATGGCGGCCACGGTATGCCAAGCCCAAGAGGATTTATTCGCCGGGTCCAAGGGATGTTGGGCACCGAAGTATGTACCCCCAACACATACTTGAGTCATGATGTCAATTGAGCGCAACGTTGAGATACACGGTCGCCACTTGACATCATGACAGGCCAAAAACGGCAAAATTGGTACAAAGACACACAAAAGTGCCTTGAAAGGTGCACAATTATATTATAATATCTTCGGATTGGATCGTGCAATCAACTAATCCTTCTAAACACAATGACTTGACACCAATCACCTTCGATTCCGCGTATGTGCTCCACTGAAGCCGGTTCGGACCCCCGTGGCCATCTTGGGGTCACTTGGGGTGTGTATCTATGTGCCGGCAAGCCGCCATTGGCCGATATCATACTCTCCCGTCCACCTGAACTAACCCGATGTGATAGTGTGATAGGTTTGGCCATTCTGGCTATGAGCGGCCATATTCAGTACGAGGCGCCGCCAGCGGAGATTTATATATCGGAATATCAGGAATCAACAGGGTTTTATTATCATAATGTTTCCGTAATTTTTCAGCCTTTCGTTCTGATGGTCAATGTATCGGCGACTGTCAGTTGGCTCGCGAATTTGCGTTAACGGATTGGTTAACTGTTATTTCCAGATATTTTGGCGGACACTGCGTTGAAGGGTCAGATTTCATCAACAAAGGGTTCGTTGCTTCCGCAATTTTCTAAATAAGCACTCGAAATTTTAATCTGAATTTTTCGCGATGTCGAAATCGGATTTTCGACTTCGACATCGCCGCACTTGATTTGGACTTCTTCGAGTGGTCATACTCCTTTCCCTATGCCCGAATCAGGTTTCCCTTATACTTGCCACCCATTTGACTTGGAGATATTAGGGAAACAAAGGTGAATCGTGGGACCACTTTGAAGGGCCATATCTACGCGCGAGTGTGAGGAAAGAGAATAAGGAAGGTTGCGTTGCAAGCGCATTGGTCACAAGTTAATTTAGGAAGCATCAAACGCCTTTGGTGTGTACACATGCCCGGTGTAGCAAGGAATAATGGTCAAGAGGATATAAAGCGATATATAACTCTTGGACCGTGCAACCGAATATTTTAATGCGACTTTCGAGTGTACCGCATGAGTGTTGGGGTTGCATAGATACTTTCCTTGGGTTCCTACGTATTTTTAACGTGAAGTTATGTCCATGGAGGGGCATGGCATATCATGGTGGGAGCCACTTTTGAGGGTATGTTTTATATGCATGATATATGTCTTGATATGCTCACGCCCATGTTATATATCTTCGTGTGGCCGAAGAGATGGGGAGCCATACGTGACAAGGGTTTTGCCCATGTCCCAATTGTGGAATTCAAAGCGCTAGACTAAGTCTACCGCATATGTATTGCTCATGGTATGTTTGGCAAAGAGATCCATGAGTGCACTCCCATTTTCATGGGGCATGTAGATATGAGTGGCGAAGGTATCTCCATGCGCCCGATTGGGGATCCAAGTGGGGTAATTGTTCGCAAATGGTTCGAATCATTTGTGTATTGAATCATGAGCGGATATCATGGGCGAGCATAGAGATATACTATCATGACAACTTTGTATTTGGGTCATATTTTCATGTTTTTGAACTCATTTTATGCTCATTTGTGTGTTTTATGTGCTCAACTGGTCGGCTAACAGCAAAGTGCCTAGAGATCCGTGAACTATGGTTTGTTGCTTATATGTTGGCATATGCTTTGGTGTTGTACCTCACCATATGCCGGATCACGTGGTCACTTTGGCTTGGCACACGAGGCCTCACAAAATTAGGTCTCAAACTCATGAGCTGACTTGTGAAGCATGCCATGTACATAACCGGATAAGTTTCGGAGCCAATGATGGGATATTCTTGGGCACGAACTTTTGGTCTATAACACCCTTGTATGTTACTTTCCGGTTTGACACATGCATGGAGCATATGAACATTTGCCATATGCATTTTTGAGTATATAATAGCTTTTTGGGCATAATGGTGTGATTTGCCTGATTTTGCCATGTTGTGAGGTCATCTTCATGGGGCAGTTCTCCAAGCCCATTCGACCCCAAGTCCAACCAAGGTTATGTCAGGGTAGGGCATGGTCCTGAGTGCCAATCTAGGCCATGACACGCCACCTCCCCCATTGGGCTAGGATTGAGAGGCTTGGGAGTGAACACATTTTTGGGGTTTGTGTAGTGACTTGTGACACATGGCATTCAGCCATCTCATTTGACCTGGTTCAGGGCAATATGTTGGTGAGTCAAGGGAAGGTCCTGAGTCCAGGGAATGAGGGGTTTATGGCTGTGAATGTGTAGGTTTACCTTTTTTTCCAACTTTGCTTTATTTGTGTTCATATGCCAATTTCAGGGCTTTCTTCCTTGGTGCAATTCTTGTACATGCCCGCCACCGTGGGAAGACCGGTGTGCTGAACGAAAGACCGCAGCCTGATTTGGATTGTGAATTGGGTTATTGCTGTATTTGTGGGATCTGGTTGCTGTTCAGGGTTGAAGGAGGATTGTATTTTCTATATTTTTGGATTTTGAACCTTGGATTTTGAGCAATGCAATCGTTGATCAGGAGCAAATCGGCAGGGGTTACAGGTGGAAGGGGCACAGCGGGAGCCGGTCCTGGTAGGGACCTTCTTTATGGTAGCAGATGCTTACCTGCTGCCCCTACCAACCGCCGACTCGGGGACTTGGGCCCTTATGAGCCCTGCCCAAGTACGCCCCGGGTGCGTATTGTGGACTCGGTGGAGACCACGCCGGTGATTGGAGCCATAGAAGAACCGAGACGTTCAAGAGAATGGCGAACTCCGGAAGTTGAAGCCCGAAGAGAAGTACGACATTCGGGAAGAGGAGGACGTGACATGGAGGACCTGGTCTCCATGTGTGAGCGTCGCTGCCGAAAGGCATGCAACCTCCGCTCCGCCGCGGAGGACTCTGATGAGGCTTGCCATTCAGGCAGCAGTGGAGGACGGGCCCGGCGCTACCGGAAGCGCGGGTCACCCAAGTCCGCGGCAAGGGACGCCGGGGCTATGGACACGGACCCCAGCCCGGTCAGGCTGTGGGAATCCCAGGGGCACTCCGAGGGCTATCTGACAGCCTACGAGCCACCTTCGGAGCCGGAGATGTCCGCGCCAATCGCCAGGGCGCATACGGCGCCCGAGCCCGCCCTGAAGCACGACGCCGAGGGCTTGGAGAGGCCGGCCAGGGCCCGGACGGCACCTGTGCCCCGGCACACGGGACCAGAGACGGACGCCATAGGCGATACGCCCATGGGCGATGAGTCTGAGGTGCCAGGAACCGCGGGATGTGCTGAATCCGGCGGAAAGCACGCTGCGTGCCACTGCGAGCACGTGTCCTTCCTCATGGGCAAGTACCCAAAGATGGGGATGGACGCCATCGTGCATCGTCTTGACCGCCTGGACAACGCCAAGGACGGTCTAGAGGAGGACGTCGCGGGAATCCTGGATGACCAGTCGGCCGCGGAGAAAGACATGGAGGAGCTGCGAGCGGAACGAGACCGGTACCGGGAGAATCTGGAGGTGGCCCTGGAGAAGCAGCAGCGAGTGGTGGACAGCCTCCTCCACCTGGTGGAGGACATGTCCGGACGCCTGAAAAGGCTGGAGGAGCTACAGCCCCTCGCCTCGGGTCCGGAGCTCCCGGCAAAGCCGGCCGCGGTAGAGCTGGTGGAGCGGGTTAAGACCCTCAGGAGCGCCATGGAGAAACCCATGGGCGGCCCTGCAGAGGCACCATACGCGCCTCCGCGTGTTGACCCGGGTGCGCTGCCGTTTGTTCCCATGTTCAGCGAATCCACAATGCTCGGGGAACACACGGCACCGGCTGGGTTAATGCGGGAAGGGCACGTAACCACAGACCCGAGGAGCCTGACGGTACAGATGTCCCATGCCGCCCAGGATGTACCGATCACGACGAATATGGTAGTCTATGCGGAAGAGAAGATCGAGATCCAGAACCAGACCATGCAGGGGCGAACCATAGGAAGCGCCGACGGACATGGTCGAGGCCATCCAAGCGGAAACCTGTGGGCGAAGGACCCGAATACGGGGATATGGACGGCCGATGGAGCAAGTCCTTCCCGCATTCCAAACCCCATGGGTTCAGGCCCAACTGGACCGCACTCCATGGAGGAGAGGGATGTACGGGGAGTGTACTCACACCCCCCGGCCTCAGGTGGTATCCGTCTCGGTGGAGTGATGGCTGGAGACGTCGGAGACGCCATCAGGATTGACGACCTCAGGGGAATCAAAATCCCCTACTACGATGGCAACCCCTCCAACCTGGATAACTTCATCCTGGATTGGGAGGATTTCGCCGAGGGGGTCGTCGGCGAGATGCGGGGAGCGCCGCGGGACAAGTGGGTATGCCGGACATTCCAACACCGCTTGGCGCAGGACCTGAAGGAGGAGCTGCGGGATCAGATCCGGGAAGGATTGATCCGTACGGAGCAGGCCTGCCTTCAGTGGCTGGAGGATGAGGAGCGGGTGGACGCTCCGAACCAGAAGCTGGAGGACCTGTGGTCCATTCCGCTGCCGCTGGACCGCGGTGAGTTGCGGGCCCGGGAGTGGAACCGGTATCTGCGGAAGTACCGCAGATGCCTCAAGCTGGTGGAAGACTGGAACGAAACCAGTGAGATCCGCCACTTGCTGAAGGACGTCCTCCCCGGCAACTGGAAGAGGAGAGTGGAGGACGAGGAGGAGAAGAGGGCGAAGAAGCGCGTGGCGGTGAGGATCATGGCGGCGGAGGATACCCACGCGGGTATCATGGAGTTCTTCAGGAGGAACCTGGGCGAGCCCAACCGGATGTTGGGACTGAAGAACGCCGTGTATGTGGAGGTGTTTGGAGACTCCATGGGGCAAAGGTTGCTGCGCCTCAACAACGTGGAGTGGAGGCGCGGGGAGCCGCTGAGGATGCAAGTCATCTTCGCCCGCATGAGCCTGGACGAGATCGTGAAGTACATCACGGTGGAGTTGAAGCTCAATGCGAAGAACGAGGCCCACGTGCAGGATCGACATGGTCATGGACAACGAGGCCACCGAGAAGACCGCCATCATCGGGAGATCCAGGAGGACACGGCCAACTCCGCGGAGGATGGTAGTGGAAGTGGCCAAGACCACTGGTCCCGCGAGGATCACGAGGAGGCCCATTTCTTCGCGTTTGTGGCGCACAACGTGAAGAACCATGGGCAGGATCGATCCAGATGGAGCCAGGTGGGACCCAAGAAGGGCAAAGAGCCAAGGAGGATTGGGAACCCACCGCTCTCGTTCCGAGAGTACAGGTCTCAGCACGACGGGTGCTGGGTCTGTTATGGCAAGGGAAACAACCATGCACATGACCACCGTCAGTGCAAGGTGTATGAGGCGGACAAGAAGGCCTACTTCGTCCCCCACCCCGAGAAGGAGCCCAAAGAGCAGCGGATTTCCGATTGGAAGGCGAAGGGCGGAGACGGGGGAAAAGGCCAAGGCAAAGGCCAAGGAAAAGGCGGAGGAAGAGGCTATGGTGGTGGACCTGGCCAAGACCGACGAGTGAGGTCGATCGAGGAGGTTGCTGAGGACATGTTGAGGACGTTGGAGGAACTCAAAGCCCAGCAACGTGGTGGACAAAGTCCTGGCAGATCGCAGCCGGAAGGGGCTGCGGGAAGCCAAGTCTAGAGGACCCCCCACGGGAGTGGGACCTCGGAGGTCTCTCCTCCGAAAATCAGTGGAATCCCAGAGAAAGCGAAGGCACATCGGGTGCCGAGGAAGGCTCCAGAAGAGCCAAAACCACTGAGCCTCGCCACTCCCAACCCCTGGAGCGCTCTGCCAAGGGATATACATGTGGGTACGGGACATGGCAAGAAGGAAGGAGCGACCACGGAGAGCCCCGTGGACGGGCAGGACCAACCCAAGATCTACACCATCCGTGACCATACCCTTGAAGTCCTGATGCACCCGGACGTGCTAGAGTTGCATGCCGTGAGAGTCGTCCATACACCTCATGGCGACGAGCGGCAGTTGCACTTGAAAGTGCGAGTACGGTGCGGACGAGAGGAGAAGGTGGTGGATGTGTTAGTGGATACGGGTGCCCAGGTGAGCCTGGTCCGGAGAGGGTTGTTCAAGGAGGAACTTCTGCAGCCCAGCCGTAGACCGGTACGCCTGAAGGTCGCCAACGGAGAGATTATGGGTGGCGGCACCCATGAGGCCACCATCAGTATCGAATTCTGGGAGCATGAGCGCTTGAACCGCCCTGATCAGGCGAAAAGAAGCACTCTATCCGAGAACTTCTATGTGGCCGACATTACCGATTGGGATATGATCATTGGGTATGACTTCATGGTTGCAAACGCCATTGGAGCCCTTCCCCATCGTGCAACGCTGGTCCGGGAGGATGATGAATGCCTCACACCGCTGTCCACGGACTATGCATGCGGATCATCCCAATGGAATGCTGAGGAAGAGGACCGGATCGTCCAAGCGGTGCAAGCTGTGGGTGCCAAGTCCAGAGGAGACCGCGGAGTTCAGCTCACGGAGTATGGAATGGCGCCTCAGGTGTACGACAGGATGATCCAGACGCTGGGAGCCGAAGCGCCCGAGACGGACGTCTTCGCTTCCCGGGATGCCCCACTTCTGCGGAAGTGTAGGAGGCATTGGCATCGAGGAGACTCAGCCTGGCATAGGCATTGGGGTTTGAAGGAGTGGGGACCAATGTATTGGCATGGCTCCCTGGACAATACCAGACGTACGGTGGAGAAGATCATCGCGGATAGGGCGAAGAGATCCTGGTCATAACCGGCATAGGATCCACCCCATGTCCGCTGGAGGGTCTCAAGTCGACGCTGGACTCCATCACCCTGAACGAGATGTCATACGGGCCAGAGGAGGAGCTGTTCATCGACGCCAAGGGTATATCAATGCCCTCCCCGGGTCAAGCGTGGGGTACCAAGGCTTTCCTGGTGGATTGGGCGCAAGCCCAGCCCACGGGTGATGAAGCATTCATCCGTAGGGTGGAGGCGGTGCCCATGAAGGTCATGTTTGAGCCCAAGGAGGGGACGGATCAGCCTATTGATGGCATTGACGTCCTGTCCCACGCCGAGATCAACGACGTCGCCAACTACATGCGGATGGGGATGCACGACCGTGTGGCAGCCAAGAAGAGGCGGGCCATGGTCACATCTCCGCATTGGTGGGATGACAAGATGTTGGTCACCGGCAAGTGCAAGAAGGATGAGTTCGTGGCGAGGGTCATGGATCACATCGCGGACCAATACGATGGTCCGGTTGGGTTGGACCCACCAACATGGGATTTTCCCAGAATGGGTGTCGATAGCGACAGTCACCAGCCCGAGGCCGCAAATTTTCGAAAATTATCGGTGGGAAGTGCACCCCACGACGATGAAGACGGCATATCGGACGAGGAGAAGTCGGATTCGGACCCGGAAGAGGCCTATACCGCAGTGCGTTCGGTTGTATCGATACCGAAGCAAGCGGCTGAAGAGGCCCAGGAGAACCCGAAGGTCGCCGAGCTGAAGGAGAGGCTGATCAATGCCTATCCGCGGGTATTCAGTGGCGTCGCCAACAAGAACCCTCCAGATCGTGGGAGGTTTGGCACAGCGAGGATCAAGCTGTAGCCGAACCCCAAAATCCATCGTCATCGGGAGTACCAACTTCAAGGCGATCGGGCCGAGGCCATGAAGAAGCTGTTGGCCGAGTTCATTGAGCGGGGATGGATCGAACCCTCCGACAGTGAGTGGGCCAGCCCAGCCTTCATCGTGCCCAAGAAGGAGAAGGGCGAGTGGAGGTTGGTGGTTGATTACAGAGGTTTGAACGAGCAGACCGAGCACGACTCGTACTCGCTCCCCCTGATCAACTCCATCCTCCAAAAACAACAGAAAAAGCGGATTTTCACGGTGCTGGACCTGAAACACAGTTATCACCAGATGCCGCTACACCCGGACTCCAGGCCCTGCACAGCGATGTCGACGCCGCTGGGGCCCATGCAGTGGAAAGTGGTGCCCATGGGCGCCAAGAATGGCAACGCTGCTTTCCAGCGCATGATGGAGGACCTACTCGGTCCAGTCCGGGATTGTGCCGACCCCTTCGTGGACGACGTCATCATCGGGTCCGGCACGGAGAACATGACCGAGGATGAGCTCATCGACGCGCATGAGAGGGATCTGCGCCGAGTGCTCAGCGAGTTGGACAAGCACAACATGGTGTGCAAGCCCACCAAGGCCTCACTCTTCGTGAAGGAAGTGGAGTTCGCGGGTCACGTGGTTGGTCACGGGCAACGCCGTCCCATGCCTGGGAAGCTTGCGTCCCTGCACCACTGGGAGAAGCCCCAGACCATCAGCGAGCTCCGGTCCTTCATGGGGTTCTGCAACTACTATTCGGGCTATGTCCGGATGTATGCAGAACTGTCGGGGCCGCTGCACAAGATGCTGCAAGTGGGCAAGTTCGATGGCCGGAAAGGGAGCAAGAAGAAGCTTGCCTGGACCCCTGAGGCAGAAGATGCGTTCAGCCGCCTGAAGGAGCGACTCCTGGGGCAACTGGGGCTATTCCTGGTGGACCCAGGCAAGGGATTCGTGCTACGGACGGACGCCTCGGACTATGCTGTAGAGGCAGTCCTCGAGCAGATCCGAGACGACGGGTCACAAGTACCCGTGGCGTTCTGGAGCCGGATCCTGGCCGAGGGCCAACACCGCACCTGGACCGCGAGGGAGAAGGAGACGTACGCCATTGTTTGTGCGCTCAGGAAGTGGTCTGGCCACATCGGATTGCAACCGGTGGTGGTTTGCACGGACCATCAGTCCTTGCAGAGCTGGCACAAGGAGCACGTCGACACCCCCTCGGGACCGGCGGCAAGGAGGGCCCGATGGCATGAGACGTTCGCCAAGTTCGACCTCAGCGTCGTATACGTCCCGGGAAAGGACAACACTGTGGCGGATTGCCTCAGTCGATGGGCCTACCCCGCGGGCAAGGCTTGGATGGACATATCAAGCCATGGGGACGCCGAGGAAACCGAGGAGGCCAAGCGCATCATCGAGATGGAGAAGGTCATGGAGCAAGAGGGGGTCAAGTGCTTTGTGGTGATGGCAAACCGTACGGACTTGGCCAAGTTCCGGGGCGCCCGAGTCGAATGCTATTCGAGAGGAAACCCTCGAGCAGTGGATGGTGGCTCCTGTAGAGCTAGTCAGGTCGGTGCTCACAGATGACTGGTCGGATGACTACGCGGCATCCGAGCACTGGAGCAAGTACTGGAATGCCGTGAGCGCCCCGTCAGACGACGAATGGCCCGAGGGCTTGACCGAGGATGGCGACAAGTTGTTCCTCGGGGACAAGCTGCTGGTGCCCGAGAACCGAGTGGAGGAGCTCATTGACCATTGGCACAACGCTCAGCTCATGCACCCTGGCCGAGACAAGATGCAGCAGGACCTGGAGTGGCGTTTCAAGTTCCCTCCGGGGTACTATGCCATCCTGGATAGGTACTGCAGCGACTGTGCCGTGTGTTGGGCCACGAAGAGCCCCAACCACTCCACAGCGGGCAACCCGGTGTATACGGCTATACCGGAGGCCCCTATGCGGTCCGTGGCCATGGATGTGTTCGCCATGCCTGAGGTCACTGTGGACGGAGAGACCTACGACTGTGTCATCCTGGCGCTGGACAGGCACAGCGGGTATATCGTGGCAGTCCCGGGCAAGAAGTCCAAGAAGAAGGACAAGAAGGACAAGCATGGCGTGGGGCTGCAGGCCAAGACTGTCGCTAATGCCATGATCAGGCATTGGCTGACGATTTTCGATGTCCCAGCTGTCATCTGCAGCGATCGGGGCAGTCAATTCGTGAGGGCGTGGTTCAAGACGATGTGCAAGCACATGGGGATTCGGCATGCCAAGACCGTGGCGTACCACAGCCGGTCGAATGGCCGTGCTGAGGTGGCCGGGCGGCAGAGGTTCGAGAAGTTCCGCCAACTGCACATTGATGAACCGGGCCGGAACTGGTATAACTCGCGGTGGAGAATGCTCCAAGCGTATCACGACCTTCCGGGACCCACTGGACTGTCGCCCCATCGCATCCTGTTCCTGCGGGATCGAGTGTCACGCACTCTCCCGTGGTTGAATCATGGCAAGGTGGCCCGGGATGCGAATGCTATGATGGCTGAGGCGGACGACACGGCGGCCAAGGTGTGCAAGGCACTTCAGGACGAGCACCACAAGAGGGCCAAGTACTTCAAGCAGGGAAAAATCCAGAAGTATGCTGTCCAAGACACCGTGTGGGTGGAGCGGCACCACAAGGATGTCCTGTCCAGACATCGGCAGGCATCTTGGTATGTGCCGGGGGTCATAGTGCGGAAGGTCGGGCAGGATGTGTATGCGGTTCGTGTGGGGGATAACAAGATCCTGGACCGCGACCATACCCAGCTTCGTCCACCAGCACCAGACCCCAGCGGACGTCCTGTCACCTTCGAGTTCACGGCCGGCGATGTGGACTCGGACGACGAGGGTGAGGACGGCGACTTCACCGCCGAGAGAATCCTGGTGGACAAGCCGGACCCAGGGACGCCTGGGGGTAGGCTTTATAAAGTCTGTTGGAAGGGATTCGCCGCATCCAGGGATTCGTGGGAACCTCCGAGCAGTTCCATGCCGAGATATACCACGGTCTGGATGGACTACCTAAAGAAAAAGAATATTTCTTTGGATGTCAAGGACGTGTTGGTTCATTTGGTTGCTGCTGTAGCACCGTAATGGATCCCCCCTTGGCATTTTGTTTGTTTCTGTGATTGAGGAGACGGGTGAGGGCGTTCATCCGGGGATTTTTCGGCCTCGATTGGCCATATACCCCCTTCACTCGATCTCCACATATATATTTCACTGTGGTATACTTTTTTAGGTCGACCGACGACGTTTTTCTATCTTTGATCCCCTTGGTCCATGTTGTAGATCAAGTGGAGACCGGATATGGCGTAGGGCGCTGAGTATCAGTGTCCTCACCCCTCTCTTGGGGCATGGGGGACGCCTACGACGTGTGTGGGGCCTCCATGTGTCCTTGGGGCATGGAGTGGGGGGTTGGAGCCCATTGGGGTCCTCCCGTCCTCTCTTCAATGACTTCCGAGCGGTAACAACGCTCTGAGAAGGGGGGTGAAGCCGGTTCGGACCCCCGTGGCCATCTTGGGGTCACTTGGGGTGTGTATCTATGTGCCGGCAAGCCGCCATTGGCCGATATCATACTCTCCCGTCCACCTGAACTAACCCGATGTGATAGTGTGATAGGTTTGGCCATTCTGGCTATATTCGGCCATATTCAGTACCGAGGCACCGCCAGCGGAGATTTATATATCGGAATATCAGGAATCAACAGGGTTTTATTATCATAATGTTTCCGTAATTTTTCAGCCTTTCGTTCTGATGGTCAATGTATCGGCGACTGTCAGTTGGCTCGCCATTTTGCGTTAACCGATCGGTTAACTGTTATTTCCAGATATTTTGGCGGATACTCCGTTGGAGGGTCAGATTTCATCAGCAAAGGGTTCGTTGCTTCCGCAATTTTCTAAATAAGCACTCGAAATTTTAATCTGAATTTTTCGCGATGTCGAAATCGGATTTTCGACTTCGACATCGCCGCACTCGATTTGGACTTCTTCGAGTGGTCATACTCTTTTCCTTATGCCCGAATCAGGTTTCCCTTATACTTGCCACCCATTTGACTTGGAGATATTAGGGAAACAAAGGTGAATCGTGGGACCACTTTGAAGGGCCATATCTACGCGCGAGTGTGAGGAAAGAGAAAAAAGAAGGTTGCGTTGCAAGCGCATTGGTCTCAAGTTAATTTGGGGAGCATCAAACGCCTTTGGTGTGTACACATGCCCGGTGTAGCAAGGAATAATGGTCAAGAGGATATAAAGCGATATATAACTCTTGGACCGTGCAACCGAATATTTTAATGCGACTTTCGAGTGTACCGCATGACTGTTGGGGTTGCATAGATACTTTCCTTGGGTTCCTACGTATTTTTAACGTGAAGTTATGTCCATGGAGGGGCATGGCATATCATGGTGGGAGCCACTTTTGAGGGTATGTTTTTTATGCATGATATATGTCTTGATATGCTCAAGCCCATGTTATATATCTTCGTGTGACCGAGGAGATGGGGAGCCATACGTGACAAGGGTTTTGCCCATGTCCCAATTGTGGAATTCAAAGCGCTAGACTAAGTCTACCGCATATGTATTGCTCATGGTATGTTTGGCAAAGAGATCCATGAGTGCACTCCCATTTTCATGGGGCATGTAGATATGAGTGGCGAAGGTATCTCCATGCGCCCGATTGGGGATCCAAGTGGGGGAATTGTTCGCGATTGGTTCGAATCATTTGTGTATTGAATCATGAGCGGATATCATGGGCGAGCATAGAGATATACTATCATGACAACTTTGTATTTGGTCATATTTTCATGTTTTTGACCTCATTTTATGCTCATTTTTGTGTTTTATGTGCTCAACTGGTCGGCTAACAGCAAAGTGCCTAGAGATCTGTGAACTATGGTATGTTGCTTATATGTTGGCATATGCTTCGGTGTTGTACCTCACCATATGCCGGATCACGTGGTCACTTTGGCTTGGCACACGAGGCCTCACAAAATTAGGTCTCAAACTCATGAGCTGACTTGTGAAGCATGCCATGTACATAACCGGAGGATTTTCGGAGCCAATGATGGGATATTCTTGGGCACGAACCTTTGGTCTATATCACCTTTGTATATTACTTTCCGGTTTGACACATGCATGGAGCATATGAACATTTGCCATATGCATGTTTGAGTATATAATTGATATTTGGGCATAATGGTGTGATTTGCCTGATTTTGCCATGTTGTGAGGTCATCTTCATGGGGCAGTTCTCCAAGCCCATTCGACTCCAAGTCCAACCAAGGTTATGTCAGGGTAGGGCATGGTCCTGAGTGCAAATCTAGGCCATGACACGCCACCTCCCCCATTGGGCTAGGATTTAGAGGCTTGGGAGTGAACACATTTTTGGGGTTTGTGTAGTGACTTGTGACACATGGCATTCAGCCATCTCATTTGACCTGGTTCAGGGCAATATGTTGGTGAGTCAAGGGAAGGTCTTGAGTCCAGGGAATGAGGGGTTTATGGCTGTGAATGTGTAGGTTTACCTCTTTCCCCAACTTTGCTTTATTTGTGTTCATATGCCAATTTCAGGGCTTTCTTCCTTGGTGCAATTCTTGTACATGCCCGCCACCGTGGGAAGACCGGTGTGCTGAACGAAAGCCCGCAGCCTGATTTGGATTGTGAATTGGGTTATTGCTGTATTTGTGGGATCTGGTTGCTATTCAGGGTTGAAGGAGGATTTTATTGTCTATATTTTTGGATTTGGAACCTTGGATTTTGAGCAATGCAATCGTTGATCAGGAGCAAATCGGCAGGGGTTACAGGTGGAAGGGGCACAGCGGGGGCCGGTCCTGGTAGGGACCTTCTTTACCACTTGGGGCGCTTTGAAAGGTTACGAGCGCTACTTCCCAAGTGGGCACATGAAGATATGGAAAATTGCAAAACACACACCTTGCTCCCAACGCATCGCTTCGGGATCGCCACACAAGCTTTCCTTCACGAAGGTTAGGCTTGCAATTGATCGTAGGGAGTATGGAGAAGGGGCTTGCACAATATGTGGTCCATTGGCGGGCTTGGCTTCGAGCGATGGACCCGCCAAATGGGCACGCAACACAACACAAGGCACATACTCCATATTGCCCAAAAAAGTAGCTCCCCCCACGATATGTCATGCCCCTCCAAGGGCATAACTTTGTGTCAATCGCTCATAGGAACTCAAGGAGAGTTCCTATGCAACACCAACACTCGCGCGCTACACTCGGAAGTTATCTTAACGCACGCAATATCATGGCCATAGAGTTACAACGCAAACTCTACCCTCTTGACCATGATCCATTACACTAGCGCGCACGTGTGGAGACGCAAGGCATGTGATGCTTCCTAAATTACGTCAGGAGTATTGTGAATACATCCCACGTTTCCTTATTGTCAATCCTCGCAAGCAACACGAGATATGACCTTCACAAGTGGCCTCACGAATCAACTTTGTTTTGCCCATATCTTTAAGACAAATGGAGGGCAGGATGAAAGGAAAGTTGATTCCTGCATAGGGAAGCACGTAGGTCCACTCGAAAGAGGTCAAATCAAGTGCGGGGATGTCGAAGTCGAAAATCCGATTTCGACATCCTGAAAAATTCGGATTAAGGTTGCGAGTATAGAATGTGAAAATTGCGGATGCATCAACGCAATTCCTGAAGACTTTAGAGCCTTCGTCACGGATAGCGTTAAAATTTCCATTATAAACAGTTAAACTGGCGGTTACGGTAAAGTCGCGATCCAACCGCCAGCAGTCAAAACAGTGAATATCAGAACGGAAGCGTAAAAATTGACGGAAACAATATGAAAATAAAACCCTGTTGATTCCTGATGTTCTGATATATAAATCTCCGCTGGCGGTGCATCGGTTGCCGATGCGGGGCTTTACGGCACGGAACACGCTCCCGCCGGGCTCGCACCGGGCGTCAACGGGCGCCTTCCGTACATGGGGTTAGTGGACCGGAGACCGATCTTCCCTTCCGTACATGGGGTTGGTGGACCGGAGACCGGTTGTATGCCCTAACCTAGCCATGGGGTTCTGGGTACCGCTTCACCCCCCTCCTTAGAGCAAACCCTGGGGGGGGCTCGATAACACCCACGCATGGCAGCGGGTACCCAGGACCATCCCCTGAAGGGGGGGTGTCACATCCTCACTTCAGGCTGATTCCCAGGTTAGACCGCCCAAATCTCACAGTAAAACAGGTATGATGCTGTAATTGATAGTAACTGCAGGTATAGTATCAAGTATCAAGTCCCGGGTCCTGGCGGCGATTGTTCGGCATCCAAAGGACCCGTTAACCCATACCAGGCGCACCGGGTGCCGGCTGCTACTGTCACCACCACAGTGGCAGTGGCATACACAGCCAACATAGGCGTCACACGACGACCGAGGTGGTCCCACAGGTCGAGAGCGACCACAAAGATCCATCAGGCTACCTCAAGCTTCCCAAGGCCCGCCGACTGGGGAGAGTCCCCACGGGTCCTTCCTCGGGCGCACCATGTCCATATCCATACGACGCGAGTCCAGAGTGATACAGCCGAACTCCTTAAGGGATCTTAAGGGAGCTCCTCCTTAAGGGATCGGGCATCAAGGCCGTCTTCTCCCTCGCCCTATTACCACGAAGGCCATACATGAGGGAGTCCTCATGCAGTGTGGGCGGAGGCGTCGACTCCTCAAACCACCAGTTTCCCAGGCAGACTGACCGAGGTCAGGAGCACCGGAGGCCGCCATCCGACTGCAAGTGCGTCTGCGAGTCGGTAGGCTCACACTGGGACTGACAGTGGCGGACCGCTGGGAGTGTAGTCAGGCAACTGGGCTTCCCGCCTGGCGCCATCAGGATCTCCACATCACAGCGAATAGGGCAACACGGTATCACGAGCACTCAAACAGTAGAATCTGTACTCCGGTACTGGTCCAGGCCGGACCAGGCTGTAAGAACATGTACACGGCGACTCAAGGCGCCTTTATATACGATTCGCACCCCCTCGGGGGAAAAACAGTCCACATCTCAGTGATGGGCCGACAAGACTCAACATACAGATGCACATATCCTGGGGGGCAGAAAAAGATGCAATAAGCGGGGTAAATAGGCGTGTAAACACACTCTGGATAGAGCGCCAAACCACACCACGGTCAGGATAAGGCAAATGCAGGAGGGTGGGCAGGAAAACGCCTGAGTGCAGGCCATATATATTCTCGAGACACACGTCGACTGGTCTGGATCCCGCAAATGCCATGGGATCAGACCACACACTCAAAAATCGCAATGCCGATGACAGCGGCATCCGTTGCGCAACGTCGTATGGGCTTCAAGGCCCCAAGAGCTCAGAAATATGAAGGTCAGTCGCCCTACCTGGTTTCCCAAGGATTCAGCAGGGGGGGGAGTGACAAATGGAAGAAGAGAGGGGCCATCCTCCTCTGGATACAGCAGGGGGGGGTATATGGCCACTCTGATGGCAGGTCACCGGAAGATGGAAGAGAGCAAGCAAGTAAGGGACGATCCGTCGGCCTCACAGGCGCTGAAAACACATCAGGGGAGAGCTCAGGGCGCTGATCAGGCACCCCTGGCTGCAATCGCCCGGGTGAGTGCTGCCAAGTCCGAAACATGGATATTGGTTTTGTGCTTGCGGATGTACTCCATGAAGGGAGTATTGACCCGCGGCACGAACGAGGAGACGGGTTCCCAGGTGTCGTGGGACGGCCCATAGCCTCGCCAACGAACCTTGAACTCCAGACCTCCGGGTGCCGAGGCCTTCGGACGCTGAGCAAGGATCTTCTCGACTGTATAGTCGTCCTGCTCAGCATAGTCGTCGTCCGAATCAGCCTCATGTGCGGCAGAGCTCAGGGACACATGTTGGCCACGGAGGTCGGGTTCCCGCACACAGAGTTGGCTTCCGTGGCATTCCCGGAACTGTCCGTGACCCACCTTGTGCGGTAGGTGTCCTTACCAATCCTGCGGACCACCTCGCCGGGTGTGAACCAGGTTTTGGTGCGGTGGGTGCCCATAGGGCGGGGTCTGATCACCCACACCGGGTCTCCCACCCTGAACTTCTGCGCTGTCGGAGCTTGGGGCGGACTTCTGACGCTCAGCATGCTCCTTCTCGAGCTGCTGGCGGATGTCCCGCGCCGTTTGCTCTTGCCGCGCGAAGAATTCCTTGGCATCCATGGCCATGCCATCACCAGACAAGGGAAGTCCCCTACCCAGGGGGTCCCTGCCGAACAGAATCTGGTGAGGGGACAAACCGCCCGGAGTGGGGGTGTCATGATGGGCCTTCAGAGCAGGCCACATCTCCTCAAACCAGTTCAGACGTGGATTGGTGATGTGGATCTTGCGCAGCTTCTTGAACAGCTGCCGTCCAGCCACTTCAGCACGGCCGTTGGACCGGCTGAGATAGGCGACGCTCTTGGCATGACGGATTCCCATGAGGGAACACATAGCCTTGAACCAGCCACCAGTAAACTGGGGCCCTCGGTCACTGCAAATGGTGCGGGGGATGTCAAAGATGGTCAGCCAATGACGAATCATCATGACTGCCACTTCCTTGGCAAGCAAACCATTTTTTGCGTGCCGGAACGGCTACAACGCAGCCGCTGTGGCGGTCCACACAGAGAACCACACAGTCAAAGGTCTCCTTGCCAATGTGCACTTCGGGCATGGAGAAGACGTCCATGGCCACGCTCTCCATGGGCTGGTCAGGAACCGGGGTCCATTGGGGTTCCCTCTTGACGTTCCGGTTATCGGGATTGCAGGCCTGACAGACCGAGCAACCCTTCCTGACCTTCTTGATGGCGGTGTAGAGAACGATATGGTCGATCTCGAACCTACGCTGCATGTCAAGAGCTTGCTTCTTGACCCCTGGGTGCAGCATGTGGTGGTGCCAAGCTTCACACAGCTCGAGCACCCGGGACTCTGGTACTAACAGCTTGGCATTCCGGTAGAGCTTGCCATCTTCCTCAGTCAGCCCCTTTGGCCACTTTTGCCCGTCATCAGGGTCGGTCACAGCCCTATACTCGGCCGCAAAGGCCTCAGACTTGGCGTAGTCGTCGGTCCAGTCGTCCTGGAGGCAAGACCCCGGGAAGAGGTGCTTGTCGGACTCAGCTCCATCAGGGGCGAGTACACTGACCGCTCTGCTCACCCTCGACGCGAGGGGGGCATCCGCAGCCATGACGACGAAGCATTTAACACCCTCCTCCTCCATCAGGCGCTCCATTTCGATGATCTTCTTGGCTTCAGCGGTCTCAGCCTCATCGCCATGGGCAGAGATATCCGTCATGCCCTTGCTGGCGGGATAGGCCCACCTACTGAGACAGTCCGCCACGGTGTTATCCTTTCCAGGAATATACACAACCGTGAGGTCGAACTTGGCCAAGGTCTCATGCCATCTTGCCCGTCGGGAGGCGGGACCTGAGGGGGTGTCCACGTGCTCCTTGTGCCACGACTGCAGACTCTGATGGTCGGTGCAGACGGTGACGGGATGGAGGGCTATGTACCCGGCCCATTTCCTGAGAGCCATGACGATGGCATACGCCTCCTTTTCACGGGGCGTCCACGTCCGTCTCTGGCCTTCCGCCAGGACTCGGCTCCAGAAGGCCACGGGCACGTGCCTCCCGTCGTCAAGCACTTGCTCCAACACAGCGCCAATGGCGTAGTCGGAAGCGTCGGTGCGCAGGACGAACCCTCGGCTGGGATCCACGAGGTGCAGACCCACTGCGGATAGCAGCGCCTGCTTCATCCCCTCAAAGGCACGGTCGGACTCAGCTGTCCAGACCAGCGCCTTCTTGGACCCCTTCTCGGTCTCCTCTCGGTTGCCCTTGAGCATGGTCGTCATGGGGGCTGCATACTCCGCATACATCTTGATATACCCGGAGTAGTAATTGCAGAACCCCAGATACGCCCGTAGGTCAGAGACCGTCTTGGGCTTTTCCCAGTGCTCAATCGCAGCCACCTTGCCAGGTATGGGCTTTCGCTGCCCGTTCCCGACTACCTGAGGCACGACTGGATGGGTGCCTACAGTGGTCCCATCTCAGTTCTGGTCACACTGGCTCTTCCGTGTGTTTTTCTACTCTAGTCTAACTCCGACTGAACTGAGGTCTCGTATGCAGACCATTGTGGATGCTTGTGGCTGTCATGCCAGCAAGCAGAGTCACAGTAGGGATAGGGGCCTCATTTCCAGCTTACCCATACCCTATTGTGCTAACTCTCCTCTCTATGTGGAATTTATCCACGGCCTACCACGCTTCGGCGGCTATGATAGTTGCCTAGTGGTCACGGCGGGGGGTGTACATATGAATGGCACAGGCGACACTGAAAGGACGGCTACCAAGCACCGCGAAATACCGGATGATGGGTTGTGCATGCAACACTGCCAGGGCGGGGCAGGAACAAGGGCACCGAATCTGGAAAAATCTTTTTACAGCGGTCCGACCACTTGTCAATACTTTTCTCCCCCGCGGGGGGGCAGACGGCGCACAGAAAAAATGTACCGTGCCGGCCCCACGCAACTGGCACCACCGAACACCGCAACAAGCAGAACACCTGCACGCAACAAATCCGACTGCGCAAGCACCTGCTGCAACGACGAGGAACCAACGCCGAACAGGCGACTAACACGACCGCACACCAACAAAACCGCTACAGCGAACACGACGTGACCGCAAACAGACCGCACGCGCGCCGGCCAACACCAAACTGGCCAGACATGCATGGGCCGGTACGAGAACGACGTCCAACGGGCTGGCGGCACCGTGGCGAGCCACGCCCGCCGACCACCATGATCGCGAACACAGAGGAACACCGTAACTCTACCACTGCGGACGCGGCCAACTAATTTTCACAAACTACACTACACTACACTTGGACAAACCAAGACGCAACTAACCAGCACCAACACGAACGTGCCGGCTACACGGACAGGACTTGACCATAAGACCAGCGGCAGCAGCGCGACGGAACCCACACGAACCCAGCTGACCATGCGGCGAGGACGACAACCAGGCACCAGCCACACCGCAGCTGCAGCCACCACATGACCGTAAACAGACCACACGCAAGCCAGCCAACACCAAACCAGCCAGGCGTGAACGGGTCGAAACGGGGTCGGCATCCAACGGGATGGCGGCACCGTTGTGAGCCACGCCCACTGGCGACCATGCCCACAGACACGACAGAACACCGCGACTCTACCATTACAAACGCGGCCAACCAGCGCTGACTAAGCGCACTACGCCGCACTTCGACCAATCAAGACGCAACTAACCAGCGCTGGCACGGACGTGTCGGCTGCACAAACAGCATTCGACAATACGACCACCTGCAGCAGCGCGACAAAACCCACGCAGACCCAGCCGACCATGAGGCGGCAAAGACAACCACGCACCGACCACACCGCAGCTGCAGCCTCCACTTGACCGTAAAAAGACCACACACAAGCCCGCCAACACCAAACCAGCCAGGCGTGCACGGGTCGAAACGGGAACGGCGTCCATCCAGTTGGCGACACCGTGGTGCGCCACGCCCGCCGGTGACCATGTCCGCGAACGAAACCGTGACTCTACCATCCCGCAACCGACCGACAAACATTAACAAACTACGCGGAACCGTTAAACGACCAACGAACCAACCACAACGACCTACTTTGAACCCCCGGCCCCCCGGGAGAGCGCAAGCTCGACCGAGTCAGGAGGCGTGAGTGTGCCCCACGGCATGCGAGTCTTGTAGAACGTGCTTCTTCAAGTCGCCTCACGCCGACTGAAAACCAACCCAGGTGGGGGTGCCTGCAGGACAGGGCCTTTGGCCTGGCTCCCAGCCCCTGATACCCAAAATCCAGAGGTTGATGAGGATGTGAGATGGGACCGTCCCCCACGTATCATCCGCCCGAAGGAGAGGAATGTGAGGCTTCGGTCGAACTTGGGTTACCTCTCTGGGCAGAACCCGCTGTAGGGTACTGCTCGCGGCGACCGCGCCCTTCCCCCATGTGGGGGAGCCGCTTTGTGGGGGCACGTGCAGTAGGGCCGTGGGTGGGTGAGCGAAAGCTCCTTGGTAAGACCCCCGTGCGGGGCAACCCCAGTCCCGAGTCGACCTACCTACCTACCTGACAGTAGGGATAGGGGACTGATTTCCAGCTTACCCATACCCTATTGTGCTAACTCTCTTCTCTATGTGGATTTCATCCACGGCCTACCACGCTTCGGCAGCTATGATAGTTGCCTAGTGGTCACCTGTGGCCTATCTCCCCTCACCCGTGTGTTCCCTTGCAATAAGAAAATCCAAGGTGAGCAGACTGTGAAGATGTTGGTGGAACAATGGTTCGAACCCTATGGAGCACCTAAGCAGGTGCACTCTGATGAAGATGTACGCCTCCGCAGCGACACTGGGTGGTATAAACAAGTGCCAAATGCCCTCAACGTGGAGGTAACCACAGATGTGCGCTATACCCACAGTTCTAACCCTCTCTGTGAGAGACAGAACTGTGTGGTGGAGCAAAGCCTAAGAATCCTGATGAAACAGGAGGGTGCCAAGGACTGGGTACGCCTAGTGCCCTGGGCAGTGCTGACCATGAACTCACAGCGGAGCTCTTCTACGGTTTTCACCCCCCACGAACTGTTCCATGGAGGACTACCTGCTTGGTTCTTCAAAACCCCCTTTCCTGAGGGCTTCAAGAGCCCTGTGGGAGATTGGCTCCAACACAAGCAGTCTATGGCTAACCAGGCTGGGACTAACCTGAGACACAGGTAGGTAGGTAGGTAGGTGCTCTTGGTCGTGGAGAGGCGACCCATGGTTCCCCCTGGCATCGCCCCTGTGACAAACAGGAGAAGGCTCCGCACGTGAAGAGGGGAGGCGGCTTACTTCCCGCTAGACCTGACTGTTGGCCCCCAACAAAGCGGCCCCGGGCAACACCGGGAGGGCGGATCGCCGCCTGTGTGACGTGCTTATCTCGCTGGGAGGGTGTGCCCCCGTGCTTGCGCACGTCCCCTCCTTTGGGCGGAACCCTAGAAGTTCACCGGACTTCCTGGCGTATCCCGTTCCCAAGGCATGCATGCACGTTCTTGGTACTAGGGTTCCGAGGCGCTTGGGTGTCGCATGCTCTGCCCTGAGTCCCAAAGCAGCGCAGGCCTTAGGATGCAGCCTCACCCCCGGTCTCCGGATCTCTTTTGGTCGGGTCACCTGCATGGCACGGGCTGCCTCAGTGCCCGGGCTGTGGGCACTGGGTTACCTACTGTTGTGCGGCGTTTGTGTTTGGGTCCGGGTTGCGGTTGGGTGTGGGTTTTGTTAACCCCGCCAGTCCTGGCTGGGGTCTTGGATCGGTGTGTTTGGGCACGGTTTGTGGTGTTGTCCTCCCGTCTGGCTGGGACTAACCTGAGACACATTCGTGACCGTGAACTGAGGTGACGGAACCGCCTACGGCGACCTGCCAGCTTCAAGGTTGGTGACCTCTTCCTGGTTCACCACTCACGCCTACCCTCCTGGCCACCTAGATGCCTACAGGACCCTTATTTGGGACCCTATCGTATCATCAGGATAGATGGATCCAGGATCCATGTCAGGTGCAGTCCACGTCTAGGTGGTGAACTGCTGTGTGCACCTAAACAGTTGAGGCACTATCACTCCCCTGACGATTTGTCCTGGGATGAGTGGCGCCTCAGCGACAGCGAGGTCGAGCGTATAGACCTAGAGAACGCTGCCAGTCCAGAGGAGGCAGATGAACTCGAAGAGATGACAGCCAATGAGATGGCAGTCGATGGTTACTACGTGGTTGCAGGTATTGCTCGCCACGAGTATAAACAGGGTTGGAAATTCCTAACCCTGTGCGATGGCTATGGGTTATCTGAGGCAACCTGGGAACCTATGTCAGCCTTCATACAACCAGATGGGAGTATCAACCCCATCTTCCGCTCCTACCTCGTTGATAACAACGAGGGGCAGCTACTAACCCGTGCTGAGACTCTGTCCCAGCGTAAAAAGAAAAACTAATTTCCCTGTGTCAGTCTACTGACTGTGTTCTAACCTTACAGGTGCAGTGAGCACTCTTGTGCAGACCGTCCTGTGTATGGGTTTAAGAGCAGTTGTCACAGTTGCCCCGCATTGCATCGCAGGACAGGACCGTTAGCCCCCCGTGACAACCACTCCCTGGCCGAAGGCCATTGGTTACAGACCACTGCTGACTGAGCACTGCATTGACCCTGTCTGTGCCCTGCAGTCCCATGACTATGGTTTCCAGCGTGGACCAAGTGGCCGCTTATCAGGTTTGCAGCCACCCAGCACGTGTATGCCTTGTTGACAATGTGTTGCATGGGGACTGCCCTGATGTAATGACCTTGGGGAGCCGACGAAGAACGGTGGCTTACCCCACCAGGGGGGAATGACAAGCAAGGTGTTATGAGGCAAGGTGTGTCTTCCCTCCTTGGGGACAAGCGAGCCCACACTCAGGACCCCTGACTGGTCCAGATCCGTGGGGTTCTACCCTTCCTTACAGGGTTTACCATACCCCTAAGTGTGCTGCATATGTCTGTGTGTGTCTCACTTCTCTCCCTGGCGTGGCTCCCGGAGACCGGGTTTCGCTGATGTCGGACCGAAGGTCCTAGTCAGTTACTATTACCACTCCTATGCCGCCCCATTTCTGTGCTGGCACCTATCCTTGGGGGAAGACGGCAAAAGCCCTACCTACAAGAGGGGAGGGGTGGCCAAGTGTGCTAAGGGCATACAAAACGCCCATTTTCGCTAAAGGCCAAAAGCTAACGCACTCCCCTGCCCACGTGGAAAAGCACGCGGCACAGGAGACACCACTACACTACACTCACTAACGCCAGCACCAGCCTTCAAAGGCAGGGCGAGCACTCATCACTTGCGCTCAACACCTGCCAGGCTTGCTGACCCTAACACCTACACACTCTACTGGGAGTTGAAGGCAATGAAGTCTCGGGTCCTGCTGACCCTCCTGTGAGAAAGCAAGAGAACACAGCGCTGCTAAGCGGCTGTTGCCTAACAGGGTCGCCACTACGCATTTTCCTGTCAGGGCTTGGAGGGAGGGAGTGCTCAGCATGCGTGCACAGCGTGGATGGCGGTGAAGTCAGACGGCACTCACCACTCCTGGTTGAGCTGCAGTTATTTGTTTTTGTGATCCGCGCAGCATATTTGAGCGCTGCCAAGAGGGACTGCACCAATCGCCCTTACCTTCCCCCCTGTAAAGCAAAGGCCAATGACTGAGGTTCAAGACTGAGGAACAAACACAGCCTCCACGTGTTGTACGCTACTCAGGCTGCCCTATAATACGCTGTTCCTGAACCTCAGTACAAGCAAGCAAGCTTAAGGAACTCCTCCCGTTCTCACCCGCACCCACAGGCAGTGGGTAGTGGGCCCCGGCCGCACGCCTGAACGGACGAGAAGTCAGGGGTAGGAGAGCGCCCGTCCCCGGACGCCCCACACCCAGGCAAGAGGCGCCCCCCCCCGGGCGGCCTCATTCCGCCCCCACAGCGCGCAAAGCCAGCTCGCAAGAGCGCGCGTTGTGGAGTTCAAAACGGCTCCCCACACCCGCATCCCCCGCACCCACAGCCAGTGGGTAGTGGGCCCCAGCCGCACGCCCGAAAGGACGACTGGTCGGGGGTGGGAGGGCGCCCGACCCCAGACGCCCCACACGCAGGCAAGAGGCGCCCCCCCCCGAGCACCCACATGCCGCCCCCACAGCGCGCATAGCAATCTCGCCCTGTGGGGCTGGTGACGGGTCCCCACGCCCGCACCCCCCGCATCCACCGCCAGTGGGTAGTGGGGCCTCGCCGCACGCCTGAACTGACGAGAGGTCGGGGGTGGGAGAGCGCCTGATCCCGGACGCCCCACACCCAGGCAAGAGGCGCCCCCCCCCCGGGCACCCTCATGCGGCGCCCACAGCGCGCAAAACCAGGTCGCAAGAGCGCGCGCTGCGGGCTTGGTGACGGGTCCCCACGCCCGCACCTTCCGCGCCCACAGCCAGTGGGTAGTCGGCCCTGGCCGCACGCCCGAAAAGAAGAGTGGTCGGGGGTGGGAGAGCGCCCAACCCCGGACGCCCCACACCCAGGCAAGAGGCGCCCCCCCCGGGCACCCTCATGCCGCCCCCACAGCGCGCAAGGCCAGCTCGCAGGAGCGCGCGCTGTGGGGTTGGTGACGGGTCCCTAACCCTGCAGCTGCCGCACCCAAAGCCAGTGGGTAGTGGGCCCCGGCCGCACGCCCGAAGGGACGAGGGGTCGGGGGTGGGACAGCGCCCGACCCCGGAGGCCCCACACCCAGGCAAGAGGCGCCCCCCCTGGGCACTCTCATGCCGCCCCCACAGCGCGCAAAGCCAGCTCGCAAGAGCGCGCGCTGTGGGGTTGGTGACGGGTCCCCACGCCCGCATCCCCCGCACCCACTGCCAGTGGGTACTGTTCCCCGGCCGCACGCCCGAAAGGAAGAGGGGTCGGGGGTGGGAGAGCGCCGAACCCCGGACGCCCCACACCCAGGCAAGAGGCGCCCCCCCCAGGCACCCTCGTGCCACCTCCACAGCGCGCAAAGCCAGCTCGCAAGAGCGCGCGCTGTGGGGTTGCTGACGGGTCCCCAAGCCCGCACCCCCCGCACCCACAGCCAGTGGGTAGTGGGCCCCGGCCGCACGCCTAAAGGACGAGTTGTCGGGGCTGGGAGGGCGCCCGACCCCGGATGCCCCACACCCAGGCAGGAGGCGCACCCCCCGGGCACCCTCATGCCGCCCCCACAGCGCGCAAAGCCAGCTCGCAAGAGCGCGCTCTGTGGGGTTGGTGACGGGTCCCCAAGCCCGCACCCCCCGCACCCACAGCCAGTGGGTAGTGGGCCCCGGCCGCACGCCCCAAAGAACAAGGGATCGGGGGCGGGAGAGCGCCCGACCCCGGACGCCCCACACCCAGGCAAGAGGCGCCCCCCCCGGGCGCCCTCGTGCCGCCCCATCAGCGCGCAAAGCGAGCTCGCAAGAGCGCACGCTATCGGGTTGGTGAGGGGTCCCCACGCCTGCACCCCCCGCATCCACAGCCAGTGGGTAGTGGGCCCCGGCCGCACGCCCGAAGGGACAAGTGCTTGGGGGTGGGAGAGCGCCCGACCCCGAGCGCCCCACACCCAGGCAAGAGGCGCCCCCCCCGGCCACCCTCATGCCGCCCCCACAGCGCGCAAAGCCAGCTCGCAAGAGCGCGTGCTATGGGGTGGGTAATGGCTCCCCGCGCCCGCACCCCCTGCACCCACAGCTAGTGGGTAGTGGGCCCCGGCCGCATGCCCGAAAGGACGAGTGGTCGGGGGTGGGATAGCGCCCGACCCCGGACGCCCCGCACACAGGCAAGAGGCGCCCCCCCCGGGCGCCCTCGTGCCGCCCCTACAGCGCGCCAAGCCAGCACGCAAGGCCAGCTCGCAACAGTGCGCCCGGTGGGGTTGGTGACGGGTCCCCACGCCCGGACCCACCCCACGGGGAGCGCGCAGCCCCAAGCCAGGTAGGGGGAAACGGGACCGGGCAGCCCCCCCCCCCAAAGCAAGCCAACCGGAGCAGGGGACCGAGGCAGGACACGCGGAGGGGCACGGACCGATTGGAACGGCCCTACCAGCGCCCCGCACGGGGACCGCGCGAGGTGCGCGCGCTACACCGACCCAGGGAGGGGGGGGGGGCACGGACGCCGCGAGAGCGCGAGCGCGCACACACACAAAGGACACGCGGGGAAAACCAGAAGGGCAAGCGGACCGAGCCCGCGGAACGCACAGACCGCATGGAATGGCGTCCCAGCGAGCGAGGATAAGGGACACCCAGACGGGATGGCCCACCACACACAGCGCAGGAAACGCCGGGCGGGCAGGGGGAAACGGGGAAGACACAACACCCGGCACCGGCCCCAACCTCCCCGAACCGGCTGCGAGCGCCGCGCACACATGACCAGGGCACTGCACCCGCCAAGGCAGTAGTGGCGCACTGCGCCACGCACCAGCCCCAAGGCTAGGCAGCCTCCGCGCAAGCCCACAGGGATCCCACTGGCGACGAGCCAGCGGCACGGGCCTGGCAGCGCCGGCACCCCGGGCGACCACGCATTAGGGGGGCGACGCCGTGGGTAAGCGCCCGCAGCCACAGATGCAAATTGATGCACTGACCGGGGAGTGGCGCAATGGGGAGGGACGGGGCTCCGAGCCTTGTGAACGCGGGGGACTCCGCCACCAGGCAGGAGGTGTGTCTTGAAGGGCCCCCCACAAGGGCCCGGTCGGGAGGATATCACCTGGCCCGACCAGGTGGCCCCCCGGGGCCGAAAGGCATCTAGTACCCGCAAAATCAAACCTCAAACCTCAAACCCGCACCCGTTCTCTTAAAGAACGTAGGGTGGAGCCCCTGGGTAACCTAAACAAGAGTGCACTTCGCGTGGCCTACCCTTTAATGTGTCATATGCATGCACAAATATGCACAGGGTTCCCAATATCCCCTTCTCTTGCCTAGTCTTACACAACTTAACCAATCAAAGCGTGACTCAACCAGGAAGTGAGCTCCTCCTGGACTCACCTACCTTACTCACCAAGCAGCATGGGAATGCCGAGGAAAACACGAGCGCAAAACGACCCTTAAATAAACCTACGGCGAATTATAAACCACCCTAAGCAATTAAACCACTGTGTGTCATGCATGCTTTCCTTGTCTTGTTTCCTGCAGAAAGAGGAGAGGAAGTGGCGCACTGCACAGCGCAAAACAAGCCTAAGCGTTTTAAGCAACCCTACTTCAGAGCTACGGCAACACGAACACGAGCAAGCACTTTCTTCCCTTACCTGTGAAGAGAGAACAAGGGCTAATCGGGGTACAGGGAAAGCGCCACAGCCTGTCAATGCCTCGATTAGGCACATGCATCGGGAGCACAGCGCATATTCTAACCCTATGTGCGCCCTGCGCGCTCCATTCGCATCGCATACCTTTCATTCCTGTTTTGACCTGTGCAGAGCAAAGGAGAGGAGCATCTGAACCCTTTGCGCTTGTCTGCGACTTTGAGTTATGTGTAAAAATGACGATTTCTCGCGTGATTTCGTCATTTTTTAGCGATTGGACTTCCTAAATCGCTACGCCTTTCGCTAAACCACAGGAATCACTCCCTGTTGGTCCCATTTTCTTTTTTTTTCAGCTCCTGGAGATTTGTGTCCTCCATCGGGAGTATTGCTCCGCCCTGGCCCTTGGTCAGGAAGTTTACTAAAGTGCTGTTTAAGCAGCTATAGCCCTCTGCATCAGAGCGTTCGACTGTACCCTACCCTACGTGCTCATTTGGATCAGGTACCCTTGAATTACCCAAGTAAAACCGTGGTTCAACCGGGTTCAACCGCGCACTTTCATTACGGCTTCCCCACGGCTGAACCCCTATCGTGGTACAGCAACAAATTGCTAAGTAGCAACCTGAAAACCGCTATTTTTCAGCCCTGCAAGAGATGCCACACCCCCTAAAAAGAATGTTTTTGAAAACCTTCTTACCTCATTGGCGCAAAACACTGGAGACCTATTTCTCTTGGATCATATTTCACGGCGGTGGTGGTGTAGGTGCCAGTGGCGGCAGCTGTATTGGTGAAACCGCACGGCTTGACCATCAACTTTTCGTTAGGCGTGGTGACATATACCCCTGCGCCTTGTTTGGATTCCCTTTAGGACTTTGGACCCTTTTTAGTGAACAACAATTACATGCAAGACTACACTTGATTGTCAGAAGCTTTTTTCCACATGGATTGCACTAAAATGTAACCGGCTTTGGAGGTGGTTCAACCGCTGGACAGGCGCGCGGTTGCACCGGCTTCACCGGTTCAACCGCTGTTGCACGAAGCGCTACACAAAAAACACATCTTCACCTTGGGAAGCCAAACGTGACCAGTTCATTCTGCATCGCCACAGGCAGACGTCCCCATGCAATGCCTGTGTACGGTACGAGCACAATGCGCTGTCCAGACCACGCCAGAGGCATGTGCGGCCTAAGAGCCTTAATATAGTGGGCAAGCATATGTGCCCTAGGGAGGGAGTCCTGGGTTCAAACCCAACTACCCCGGAATTTTTACCAAAAGGTTTCCTCGCACGCTGGCGACTTGTGAGGAATGCCCCATCGAAGGGACATCATTCACGGTACATTACACTGTTGTTCGAGGGTACCTACGGTATGATGGGCTTCTCTGAACTAATGAGAGTGTTTTTGGTAGTTTTAATGCACTTTCTGAGGTAATTTTGGGAATATTTGAGCCTTTTTTCCTGGTCCTAATAGCTTGATCAACTAGTAATCCAGGGGGGAGTAAGAAGAAGTCACTGCCATGTCTTTCTTCGAGGGCTTGATCCAGGCCAAGCCCCCCTTAAAGCCCTTTTGTTGATGCAAAGACTAACTTAAGTATTTTTATCACTCTTTTGAAGCTTTGGTACACTTTCTCAAAGTAACTAGGGTTATAACCCTAGCCCCCCATGAAGTTCACCCCTACCACTCAACTGAGCGGAGGTATATTCCTTCCTCGAGGATATACCGAAATAAGATAGGCATTTCATGCTTTAGGCCTTGGAGGTTAAGCCTAGTGGTCTCCCACCCCAAGACCTTATACTCAATTGTTTCTACCGCTTATTGTGGTTCTACTTCTTAACTGTTTCTGAATCCAGTTGCTTGGCCAAGTCATAATCTGTGTTTGAGCCAAACCCCTGAAGCTGGTTCGGACCCCCGTGACCATCTTTGGGTCACTTGGGGTGTGTATCTATGGGCCGGCAAGCCGCCATTGGCTGATATCATACTCTCCCATCCACCTGACCTAACCTGATGTGATAGTGTGATAGGCTTGGCCATTCCAGCTATGAGCGGCCATATTGAATACCGAGGCGCCGCCGGCTGAGATTTATATATCAAAATATCAGGAATCAACAGGGTTTTTTTTATCATAATGTTTCCGTAATTTTTCAGCTATCCGTTCTGATTGTCAATGTATCGGCTTCTGGCAGTTGGCTCGCGATTTTGCGGCAACCGATTGGTTAACTGTTATTTCCAGATAATTTAGTGAAAACCCCGATGAAGGGTCAAATCTCATCAGAAAAGGGTTCGTTGCTTCCGCAATTTTCATGTTATACACTCGCAAAATTGATTCGATTTTTTCAGACATTCAGAATCCGATTTTCGATTTCGAGGTCGCCGCACTGGATATGATGAATTTCCAGTGGTCCTACACCTTTCCCGGATCACGAAGCAACCCTTCTTTTGTTGTCTCCTTCATTTTTCTTGGAGATATAGGTGAAACAAAAATGATTCGTGACGCCACTTTGAAAAAACATATCTCCGACTCACTGCGAGGAATTCCAATTTTGAGATATGCGCTGGAATTGCCTTGGTCTCAACTTAATTCAGCAAGCGTCAAACGCCTCTGACGTGTAAACATGCCCGATGTAGCAAGGGATAATGGTCAAGAGGGTAGAAAGTGATGTAAAACTCTTGGACCATGCAACCGAATATTTTAGTGCGACTTTCGAGTGTACTGCATGAGTGTTCGGGTTGCATAGAAGCTTTTCTTGGGTTCCTATGTATTTTTAACGTGAAGTTGTGTCCATGGAAGGGGCATGGCATACCATGGTGGGAGCCACTTTTAAGGGTATGTGTTATATGGATGGTATGTGCTTCGCTATGCTCACGCCCATGTTATATATCTCTGTTTGTAGGAAGATATGTGGAGTCATACGTGGCAAGGGCTTCGCCCATGTCCTAATGGTGAGTTCCATAGAGCTAGCCCAAGTCTACCGCACATATAGTGCACGTGGGAAGCCTTACGGAGCGACCCATAAGCGCCATTTCCAATTTTCTCATTTGCAAGGTGCATGTCGAGAGGAGGTTCGAAGGTGTCTTCATGCGTCCATTTAGAGATGCAAGTGGGGGGATTGTTCACAAATGGTTCCAAGCAATAGTGTCTTGAACCATATGTTGATACCATGGGTGAGCGAAGTTATATACTATTGTGATTACTTTGAATTTAGCAACATTTGCATGTTTTTGACCTCATTTTATGCTCATTTTTGTATTTTATGTGCTCAACTGGTCGGCTAACAGTAAAGTGCCTAGAGATCTGTGAAGTATGGGATGTTGCTCAAATGTTGGCATATGCTTCGGTGTTGCACCTCACCATATGCCGGATCACGTGGTCACTTTGGCCCGGCACACGAGGCCTCACAGAATTAGGTCTTAAATTCGTGAGTTGACTTGTGAAGCATGGCATGTGTATATCCGGAGGGGTTCGGGAGCCAATGTTGGGATATTCTTGGGCATGGACCTTTGGTATATATCACCGTTGTATTTTACTCTCCGGTTTGAAACATGCATGGAGCATTTGAATATTTGCCGTATGCATTTTTGAGTATATAATTGAATTTTGGGCACTATGGCTTGATTTCCCTAATTTTGCTATGTTGTGAGGTCATCTGCATGGGGCAAATCTCCAAGCCCAATCGGCTCCAAGTCCAACCAAAATTATGGCAGGGTAGGGCATGGGCCTGAGTGCCACTCTAGGCCATGACAGGCCACCTCCCCCATTGGGCTAGGATTTAGAGGCTTGGGAGTGAATACATTTTTGGGGTTTGTGTAGTGACTTTTGACACATGGCATTTAGCCATCTTATTTGACTTGGTTCAGGGCATCATGTTGGCGAGTCAAGGGAAGGTCTTGAGTCCAGGGAATGAGGGGTCTTTGGCTGTGATTGTGTATGTTTTGATCTTTCCCCAATTTTGCTTGATTTGTGTTCATATGCCAATTTCAGGGCTTCTTTTTTGATTTTGGTGCAATTCTATGTACATGCCCAACGCCGGTGTCTCCGTTTGCACCGTGAGACGACCGGCGTGTTGAAAAGAGTTGTTGAGTGTCAACGCGGGACCTCAAACACCCTTGGAAGCCCTCAGTATGGATCAGTTGGATTTGATCTATTGTACTTGGGAGTTGGTTATTGCAAGGGATTAGAATTTGTGTGAAGGAGCCAATTTCTACTATTCTTTGTGGGACATTGTGCAGCATAGGGCAAGATCATGCAGAACCTGGTGAGGAGCAAGACCATGGGAGTGACAGGAAATGGTTGAAGGGGTACAGCAGGGGCCGGTCCTGGTAGGGACCTTCTTTATGGTAGCAGAGGTTTACCTGCCCCCTACCGCCGCACCGAGGACTTGGGCCCTCATGAGCCCTGCCCAAGGACGTCCCAGGTACAGATCGTGGAGTCGCTGGAGTCGACGCCGGACTTGGAAGCCCGAGAAGAGCGAAGAGGCTCAGGACGGAGAGCCCTTGTAGGACATGGGCTAGACATGGAGGACCTGGCCTCCATGTGTGAAAGGCAATGCCGCAAGGCTTGCAATCTCCGCTCCGCTGCGGAGGAGTTGGAGGAGACTGGCAGCAACGGCAGGGCCCGGCGTTACTGAAAGTGCGGGTCCCGGAACCCACGGCGGAAGCCAGGGCGATGAAGACGCATCCCAGCCCGGTCAGGCTGTGGTCAGCTGCAGATTCCGAGGGGCATTCTGATGGCTATCGGACCGCTTTCCCTTCGGAGTCGGAGGAGATGGCCAGACCACCCACAAGGGCGCACACGGCCCCCAAACCCAGGCTGGAGCATGACGCCGAGGCGTTGGAGAGTCCTACCAGAGCCACAACGGCGCCTGTGGCCCGGCACACGGAGCCAAAGCGGGATAACATGGGCGACACACCCATGGTGGAGGAGTCCGAGGCGCCGGGAACCGTGGGATGCGCCGGATCAGGTGGAAAGCACGTTGAGTGCCACCGCGAGCACATATCCTTCCTCATCGGCAAGTACCCAAAGATGGGGATGGACGCCATCGTGCAGCACCTCGATCGCCTGGACAACCAGAAGGACGGCCTAGAGGAGGACATTGCGGGGATCCTGGATGACCAGTCGGAAGCGGAGAGAGACATGGCGGAGCTGCAAGCCGAGCAGGACCGGTACCGGGAGAAGCTGGCGATGGCCCTGCAGAAGCGGCAGCGAGTGGTGGACAGCCTCCTCCACCTGGTGGAGGACATGTCGGGACGCCTGAAAAGGCTAGAGGAGTTACAACCCCTCGCCTCAGGTCCGGAGCTCCCGGCAAGGCCGGCAACGGCAGAGCTGGCGGAGCGGGTTAAGACCCTCAGGAGCGCCATGGAGGAACCCATTGGCGGCCCCGCAAAGGCACCTTACGCGTCTCCGCGTGTTGACCCGGGTGCGCTGCCGATTGTTCTCATGTTCAGCGAATCCATAATGCTCGGGGAGCATACAGCACCGGCTGGGTCCATGCGGGAAGAGCACGCAACCACGGACCTGAGAAGCCTGGCGGTACAGATGTCCGATGCCGCCCAGGATCCACCGACCGCTACGACTGCCCATGCAGTTTTTGCGGAAGAGGAGATCCGAACCATGCAGGGGCGAACCATGGGAAGGGCTGACAGACATGGTCGAGGCCATCCAGGCGGAAACCTGTGGGTGAAGGACCGCACTACGGGGATATGGACAGCCTGTGGAGCAATTCCTTCCCGCATCCCAAACCCCATGGGTTCAGGCCCAACTGGACCGCACTCCATGGAGGAGAGGGATGTATGGGGAGTGTACTCACACCCCCCGGCCACAGGTGGTATCCTTCCCGGTGAAGTGGTGGCTGCGGATGTCGGAGACGCCATCAGGATTGACGACCTCAGGGGAATCAAAATCCCCTACTATGATGGCAACCCCGCCAACCTGGATGACTTCATCCTGGATTGGGAGGACTTCGCCGAGGAGGTCGTCGGCGAGATGAAGGGAGCGCCAAGGGACAAGTGGGTATGTCGGACATTCCCACACAGGCTGGCGCAGGACCTGAAGGAGGAGCTCAGGGATCAGATCCGCGAGGGATTGATCCAGACGGAGCAGGCCTGCCTCCAGTGGATGGAGGACGAGGAGCGAGTGGACGCCCCCAACCAGAAGTTGGAGGATTTGTGGTCCGTTCCGCTGCCGCTGGAGCGCGGGGAGTTGAGCGTCCGGGAATGGAATCGGTACATCCGCAAGTACCGAAGAAGCCTCAAGCTGGTGGAGGACTGGAATGAGTCCAGCCAGATCCGACACCTGCTCAAGGACGTCCTCCCCGGCCACTGGAAGAAGAAGGTGGAGGACGAGGAGAAGAAGAGAGCAAGGAAGCGCGTGGCCGTACGGATCATGGCATCGGAGGACACCCACGCCGGAATAACGGAGTTTTTCCGGCGAAACCTCGGCGAGCCCAGCCGAATGTTGGGGTTGAAGAAAGCCGTCTACGTGGAGGTATTTGCCTACACCATGGGGCAAAGGCTGATGCGCCTCAACAACGCGCAGTGGAGGCGCGGAGAGCCGCTGAGGATGCAGGTCATCTTCACCCGCATGAGCCGGGACGAATTTCAAAGTACATCACGGTGGAGCTGAAGCTCAACGCCAAGAACGAGGCCCATGTGCAGGATCGACAGGGCCATGGACATCGAGGCCATGCCGCCCCCCCCCCTCCGGCCGACAGGAGGCATCGCCAGGGGACCAAAGGGCCCCGCCCACCCCCCCCCCCCCTTGGTCCGCTGGCACAACCGACCAAGGGAAAGGGAAGGAAAGGAGTGTGGTGAGGCCGATGGGCACGGTGGCCTACAGAACGAAAGGCCAGGGGAAGGGAAAGGGGAGGGGAGAGGGAAGGTTAGGGCAAGGAGGAAGAGGAAGGTCAAAGGGTGGCGAGAAGCTGATGGGCACAACCGCCTATGGAGGGAAAGGGTCCAAGGGAAGGGCGGCGAATGGCGATCGGCCAGTAGGCGCCGCCAGCTGCAGACGAGATCATCACACCATGGCGTCATGCCAAAGCCCCCCCCCTCTCCAGCCCCCTCACTCAGCTTTTATGGCACACACTCCCACACCACCCAGCCTGGATGAGACAGGAGACACTGGATTGCCACTCTGGCCCCCCTGACCCATGCAAGCCCTGTGAGATACCCATGCTTCTTCCTTTCTCTTAATTGACCCTGAGGAACACACTCACTGGCCCCAACCCTGGCTTTTTTAGATCGCTGCCATAATCCCCCTGGACCACCAACCCATACCCAGTGGCAGCCCGCGCACCCAGGGTTTTGCAAAGCCTTTGGGTTTCAGCCACGCAATCCCAGCACACATCGATCGTGCGCCCCCCCTCCCCCCCCCCTCCCACACAGGCCCGAGAGCGGGCGGGGGGGCGGCCCCCCCACCCCCCCCCCCCGCACGCACCTCAGCTGGGGAGCCACGGGCGCGGCCCTCCGCCCCCCCAGGGCCGGGGGGGCGCCCCCCCCCTCAGGAGGAACGGCGACGCGGTAAGGGCAACGGCGGCTGGACCTGCTCCCGCGAACCCACACCGGCGTGCAGGGGCAACGCGCACAACGGAACGGGAAGGAGGCCGCGCCCCACATGACCCTCCCGTAACCACAGCCCACTCCGAGGTGACAGAGGGGGGGTTCAGGTCAGCTGGGGCCCCCGGGGGAGCGGTCCACGGGCCGCCCCTCACCCCCCCCCACCCCGGGGCGGCACTTCAGCCCCGACCGCAGGCGCGCGCCGGAAGGGAGCGCGCCGGCGACACGGAGAGGGCAAGAAAGGAGTATCGCAGGCCGCCGCCCGGAGCGAGAGCAGGGAGGCCGCGGCGCGACACCCCCCCCCCCGCCCCCCCACCCGCCCGCCAGCCGCGGGGGCCCCGGCCCCCACCCCCCGAGGCAGGGGGGATGGCCCCCCCCCGCCCGAGAGGGGAGCCGGAGTGTGACCCGCCCCCCCGCCCCAGCCGCCGGCTCACATGGGGGCCGCGAAGAACAAGCGGGCCCACGCCTGCGCACCGGGACGCCGCACAGATTGTACCCAGAGAAGCCGGGTGAGCACGAACCGGAGTGGTATGGGGGGCCACGCCCCCCATGGACAGCACAACGCCAGTGACGCCCGCTTTGTTGCCTGCCCAGGGAAGGCAGAGGGACGGAAAGAGGCAGAGCGACCCCCCGCCCTACGGGCCCCGCCCCGGCCGCACAGCCGGAGGAAACGGCGCACGCCCCCCCCCCCCCCAGCCCGCCCCCCAGCATAAGAACGCCATGGACCCGCCCCGCGGCGCGCAGCCCCGACAGGGACAGAGCAGGGCCCCCACACCCGCACCCCCGCGCGCACAAGGCGGACCCCGACAGCCCACCCAGTAGACGGGCAGTCGGGGGAGGAGGAGGGCAAGACCCCAGACGCCCCACGCAACGGTCGAAGGCACCCCCCCGGGGACGCCCTGCCGCCGCCCCGACAACCCCAAGCCAAGTAGGGGGGAACCGGGACCGGACCGCCCCCCCCCAAGCACGCCAGACGGAGCAAGGGACCGGGGCAGGACACGCGGAGGGGCACGGACCACGTGGAACGGCCCTACCAGCGCCCAGTGCCGGGACCACGCGAGATGCGCGCGCCACACCACCCAGCGGGGGGGGGAGCGGACACTGCGAGAGCGCGAGCGCACACACACGAAAGGGACACGCGGGGACTACCAGGAGGGCAACCGGACCGAGCGCGCGGAATGCACAGACCGCATGGAATGGAGTACCAGCGAGCGAGGGTAAGGGACACCCGGACGGGAGGGCCCGCCCCACGCAGCGCAGAACACGCGGGGCGGGGAGGGGGAAACGAAAGAGACACGACGCCAGGTGCCGGCCCGAACCCCCCCGAACCGGCCGCGAGCGCCGCGCACACACAGACGGGGCACTGCGCCCGCCAAAGCAGTAGTGGCGCACAGCGCCACGCCCCAACCCCTAGGCTAGGCAGCCACCGCGCCAGCCCAAGGGGGTCCCACTGGCGACAAGCCAGTAGCACGGGCCCCGCGGCGCCGGCGCCCCGGGCGACCACGCATTAGGGGGGCGACGCAGTGGGTAAGCGCCCGCAGCCACGGCTGCGAATTGATGCACTGACCGGCGAGTGGCGAAACGGGGACGCCGGGGAAGGACGGGGCTCCGAGCTCTGTGAACCCGGGGGACTCCGCCACCAGGCAGGAGGTGCGTCTTGGAGGGCCCCCCACTAGGACCCGGTGGGGAGGATATCACCTGGCCCGATCAGGTGGCCCCCCGGGGCCGAAAGGCGTCTAGTACCCGCAAAAATCAAACCTCAAACCTCAAACCATCGAGGTCATCGGGAAGATCGCCAACAGCGAGAGGTCAAGGAGGACACGGTCGGCACCGCGGAGGAAGGGAGTGAAAGCGGCCAAGATCTCTGGACAGCGACCACCCAAGAGGATCATGAAGAAGCCCACTTCTTCGCGTTTGTAGCGCACAATATGAAGGAGCATGGGCAGGACAGGTCCAGGTGGAACCGCCTTGACCCATGGTTCAACAAGAACCGCAAGGAACCGCGGAGGATCGGGAACCCGCCGCTCTCGTTCCGTGAGTACAGATCACAGCACGACATTTGCTGGGTCTGCTACGGCAAGGGGAACAACCATGCACATGACCACCAGCATTGCAAGGTATATGAGGCTGACAAGAAGGCCTACGTCGCCGCCCATCCCGACAGGAAGCCCAAGGAGCAACGAATTACTGATTGGAAGGCGAAGGGCGGAGACAGTGGAAAAGGCCAAGGAAAGGGCCAAGGGAAAGGCGGAGGAAAAGGCTATGGTGGAGGACCCGGCCCAGACCGACTCGTGAGGTCGATCGAGGAGGTTGCTGAGGACATGTTGAGGACGTTGGAGGAACTCAAAAGCCAGGAACGTGCCGGACAAAGTCTGGGCGAATCGCAGCAGGACGGAGCTGCGGCAGGCCACGTCTAGGGGAGCCCCCACGGGAGTGGGACCCCGGAGGCCTCTCCTCCAAAAATCAGTGGAATCCTAGAGAAAGCGAAGGCACATCGGCTGCCGAAGAAGGCTCCAGAAGAGCCAAAACCACTGTGGGCAAGGGACGTGGTAAGAAAGAAGGAGCGACCACGGGGAGCCCTGTGGATCGGCAAGACCAGCCCAGGATCTACACCATCCGTGACCATACCCTAGAAGTCCTGATGCACCCGGATGTGCTAGAGTTGCATGCGGTGAGAGTCGTCCATACCCTGCAGGGTGACGAGCGGCAGTTGCACTTGAAGGTGCGTGTACGGTGCGGACAAGAGGAGTTGGTGGTGGATGTTTTGGTGGATATGGGTGCCCAGGTGACCCTGTTTCGGAGAGGGATGTTCAAGGAGGAATCCCTGCAGCCCAGCCGTAGACCGGTACGCCTGAAGGTGGCCAATGGAGATATTATGGGTGGTGGCACCCATGAGGCCACTATCAGTATGGAATTCTGGGAGCATGAGCGCTTGAACCGCCCTGATTTGGCGAAGAGAAGCACTCTATCCGGGAACTTCTATGTGGCCGACATTGCAGACTGGGATATGATCATGGGGTACGACTTCATGGTGGGAAACGCCATTGGAGCCCTTCCCCATCGTGCAACGCTGGTCCGGGAGGATGATGAATGCCTTACATGGCTGTCCACGGACTACGCATGCGGATGAAGAGGATCGGATCGCCCAAGCGCTGCAAGCTGTGGGTGCCAAGTCCAGTGGAGACCGCGGACTTCAGCTCACGGAGTATGGAATGGCGCCGCAGGTGTATGCCAGGATGATCCAGACGCTGGGAGCCAAAGTCCCCGATATGGACGTTCTTGCTTCCCGGGATGCCCGACTTTTGAGGAAGTGTAGGAGGCATTGGCATCAAAGAGACTCAGCCTGGCACAGGCATTGGGGTTTGAAGGAGTGGGGGCCCATGTATTGGCATGGCTCCCTGGAAAATACCAGACGTACGGTGGACAAGATGGTCGCGGATAGGGCGAAGGGGAATCTGGTCATAACCGGCATAGGATCCACCCCATGTCCGCTGGAAGGTCTCAAGTCGACGCTGGATTCCATCACCCTGAACGAGATGTCATTCAGGCCAGAGGAGGAGTTGTTCATCGACGCCAAGGGTTTATCAATGCCCTCCCCGGGTCAAGCGTGGGGTACCAAGGCTTTCCTGGTGGATGGGGCGCAAGCCCAGCCCACGGGTGATGAAACATTCATCCGTAGTGTTGAGGCGGTGCCCATGCGGGTCATGTTTGAGCCCAAGGAGGGGATGGATCAGCCAATGGATGGCATTGACGTCCCGTCCCACGCCAAGATCATCCACTTCGTCAACTACATGCGGATGGGGATGCACGACCGTGTGGTAGCCAAGAAGGGGCGAGCCATGGTCTCATCTCCGCATTGGTGGGATGACAAGATGTTGGTCACCGGCAAGTACGAGAAGGATGAGTTCGTGGCGAGGGTCATGGATCACATCGCGGACCAATATGATGGTCCGGTTGGGTCGGACCTGCTGACGCGGGATTTTCCAAGAATGGGGGACGGTAGCGACAAGAACCAGGCCGATGCCGCAAATTTCCGAAGATTCTGGATGGGAAGCGCGCCCCACGACGATGAAGACGGCATATCGGACGAGGAGAAGTCAGACTTGGACCCGGAAGAGGCGTATACCGCAGTGCGGTCGGTTGTATCCATACCGAGGCAAGCGGCTGAAGAGGCCCAGGAGAACCCGAAGGTCGCTGAGCTGAAGGAGAGGCTGATAAATGCCTATCCGCGGGTATTCAGTGGCGTCGCCAACAAGAACCCTCCAGATCGTGGGAGGTTTGGCACAGCCAGGATCAAGCTGAAGCCGAGCCCCAAAATCCATCGTCATCGGGAGTACCAACTTCAGGGCGATCGGGCCGAGGCCATGAAGAAGGTGTTGGCTGAGTTTATTGAGCGGGGCTGGATCGAACCCTCCGACAGTGAGTTGGCCAGCCCAGCCTTTATCATGCCCAAGAAAGAGAAGGGCGAGTGGAGGTTGGTGGTTGATTACAGGGGTTTGAACGAGCAAACCGAGCAACACTCGTACTCGCTACCTCTGATCGACACCATCCTCCAAAAACAACAAAAAAAGCGGATCTCCACGGTGTTGCACCTGAAACACGGCTATCACCAGATGCCGCTACACCCGGACTCCAGGCCCAGCACAGCGATGTCGACGCCGCTGGGGCCCATGCAGTGGAAAGTGGTGCCTATGGGCGCCAGAAATGGCAACGCCGCTTTCCAGCGCATGATGAAGGACCTACTCGGTCCTGTCCGGGACTGTGCCGACCCCTTTGTGGATGACATCATTATCGGGTCCGGCACGGAAGACATGGCTGAGGACGAGCTCATTGAAGCGCACGAGAAGGATCTGCGCCGAGTGCTCAGCGAGCTGGACAAGCACAACATGGTGTGCAAGCCCACCAAAGCCTCACTCTTCGTGATGGAAGTGGAGTTTGCGGGTCACGTGGTTGGTCACGGGCAACGCCGTCTAATGCCTGGGAAGCTGGCAACCCAGCACCACTGGGAGAAGCCCCAGACCATCAGCAAACTCCGATCCTTCATGGGGTTCTGCAATTACTATTCGGGCTATGTTCGGATGTATGCGGAACTATCGGGCCCGCTGCACAAGATGCTGCAGGTGCGCAAGTTCGATGGCCAGAAGGGGAGCAAGAAGAATCTTGCCTGGACCTGTAAGTGCGGCTAGCCCCATCTGCTCAGATTTTCAGACATTCTGCCCAGATTGGCTACATTTTGGTCATTTTCTTTGCTTCGGCGGAATCGCCGCCTCGCAGCTCAGTCTCAGGATATTTCCTATATATTTCTCATATGCCGGATTTGATTCCGCGGTCCACTTCCCGTAAATCCGCCGCGTTCCGCTATTTTAGCTGGAATTGCCATTTGCCGCTGACGCGCGCTCGCGGGCCAGATCGGCCAAACATTTTTACATAATTGGATTATTTAAATCTTTTCAGACAGTTTTGGACACTCAGATGTATTTAGAATAATCCGCGTCAATTTTCTTCATAGACTGGGATTTTCTGCCGGACCACAATCAGCATGGACCTTGCCTCTGTTGTCGCTGCTCTCGCCTCCGTTGGTGTTCGAGTATCCGGTTCTACCCCCAATAACAACATCCAGGGAGACTCCTCGCGTGCCTGCCTCACTGGTCTTGCCGGCCCCGAGCCCTCCGGCACCCTCAACGACCCAGGGCAGCACTTTCATGGTAGCAGAGGCTACCTGAATGTTGTTCCTTTGGTGTCCCAACCACAGCTAGCTCCCCGGTACGGTCCCGTAGACTCCGACACCTCCGGAGACGTAACGATTACGCTGCCGTGGTGCTGTGCGAACGAGACCTTGAGAGGAATGCCTTGCGCAAGCCCAAATTGCCCAAGAAGGGCACAAATCAGCAGCTGTGGAGGCCCAGATTACAATCAAGATCCCAGTCGAAATTGGCCATCAAGCAGCTGGAATCTCCCAGCCTACGCCGATGGGAACGCTCCGGTGGAGCTTACGGACCTGGCAGGTACTAATACTCCTTACCAATGTCCACATTTTGAGACCATCGACGCCGACATTGACGACATTGAGATGGGTGGTCCAGGTGAGGTACCTACCTATAATCGACCAGCCTCTTGGGCACAATGGGACAACCATTTGTCTTCAGAAGTGACCTGTAACCTTGAGGCGCTTGAGGCCCTTTGTCTATTAGCCACGTCTAAGGTGATAGGTCAAGAAAGAATCGCCTCTGATTTTTTATTTGAATATTTTTTCCTTCTTCAGGAAGAAATTAATACCAGGATGTGGTGGCGTTCTCAAGAAGATGAATCTTTTGCCATTTTTTTGCAGATCTGGGAGGCAAGCCCCTTCCCGAAGGAGAAGACCAAGGCACCTGTTGCCGGGCCCTCCGCCCCTCATCCCTCTGTTTCCATCCGCGACGATCTAGCCGCTGCGGTTGAGGAAGGAATTTTAGAGGCAGCCAGGCAGGCAAGCCTGGAAATTAGGACTGAAGGAGCTCCCCAAGTGGACTCCTGGCTGCGAACCACTGAGATTAGCGGTCCGACAGCCTGCTCAGGCCCTTCAGGACACGGTATGTACTGTCCTGCCGACTGCTCTTGCAGATTACAGCGAGATACTGAGCTCCAATTGCTCAAAGATCAAATGCAACTCATCATTCAGACGCTGGGAATTAAAGATCTTTTCACGACACACATGCGGTCTGAGGGCGCATCATCGGTGGAACAAACAACAGAACTGTCGGAGGAGGCGACAGAAATTTTTTCGATTGCTCCTTCGGTGGACTCTAAGACTACCGATGCCAGGATCAGCAGGACTAAGCTAAAGGAAAGGGTTACAATCTCTCGATCTCAGAGTAGGTCGGCGAAGGCTAGGACTGAGGCTCAGAATGCCAAGCGAACTGCCTCCCATACTGCCCTTCCTGCTGTTGATTCCAATGCAATAGCCCAGATGTTGCTCGCCCAGACCCTCGCCGGAGCTGGTGTGGCTAATGATGCCGCCAAGGTGTCTGCCATTACGGCCGGTGTTGGGCTGGATTCACTCCTTAATCCTACCTCATTGCGACTTCGTCAGGTTGCCAAGCAACGGAAGTATAATGGAAACCCCAGACGTTGGCCTCAGTTCCAACGGGAATTTAAATTGTCGGTTAAGACTCAAAAGCTCCAGGATGATCAGTTCCTGATGGCCCTCTTGGACTGCCTTGAGGGAGCGCCGGCCAACACTTGGCTCAGGACCTGGAGTGATCGTGAGGATTCAAGTTCCCCCCTTACCTTTGATGAGGTGTGGGAACAGTTGGAGGTACGTGGATCCCGGCTGCCAGAGGACCATTACCACCAGATGTTGAAGAATTTTCCCTCGTTCTCGCGATTAATCTTGCACGAAGTGCAAGACAAGAGACAGCGCTTCTGGAATCTAGTGGAAGAATCTGAACATTCAGGCGAAAAATTTTCTAGTGCCGAGCTGAAAAATCTGATTTTTGACAAGATCCCCTCAGAGACCGCCGCCACCCTTCGGAATAAACAGTCCGAAGAAAAGGTCAAGACCTGGTGGGCGGAGGTCGATGGCTTCGATGCCTCGGCCAACAGGTTTTCCGTCAGGGAATCACTTCAAAAGTGTTCCCCCACGTCATTTACCAAGGTGAAATTCACTGAAAACACGTGGAAAATCAAGTTTAATGAACACGAGGATCGGGACTTGTTTGTCCAAGTCCTCAACAGGGGAGTAAGTTTCCACGGTCATCGCCTGAAGGCCAAGAACTGGGTGTTTTCGTTCACCCCGCAGGAACTGTGGGAAGAGGTTGAGCGGCTCGCTGACGCCGCCAATCAAAATTTCCATGAGGGTCTTGGGGGAAACAAGAATACCCAGCAAAACACCCAAAATGGGGCCCAAAAGGGCAACAAAAAGGTGAATGACACCCGGAATGTGCAGGATCATTGTAGCATCTGCCTTCTTTTAGGTTCTACGAACCGAGCTAAGACGCATTCTACTGGTAATCACCGATGGTCTGCTTATGATCACAGGGTGATTGGTGAAAATGTCAGTAATTCGCAGAACTCAGACAGGAATGACAGACAGGTGCATGGTGCAAAGGGGGGAAAGGGTAATCCGACCCCCTCCGGTGGAAACAAAAATACTGGAGGCCCTGGCGGGTCCCAAGGCAAAGAAAATCGGACTCCATCCGGCTCCGGTGGGCAGCCAAACGGCCAGACAAGTCCCAATGGCAACGCCGGAGGCGGAAATCGAAATCCAGGCCAAACCCCTCAATCCGGTACAAACAAAGGAAATGCTCCAGGATCACAGGGTAAAGGTAAGGGAAATCCTTCAGGAACCCCTTTCTCTGGTAAGGGCAGAGGGCGTGGCGACGGTGGTGGTCCATCATCCGGCGGCCGTGGCCGTGGACGCGGAAAGGGCAATCATCGTGTGGATCAGGTTTCAGGTGCAGATCAGGTGTCCGATGCGGATCGAGATTATGTCGAAAATGCCCTGAATCCAGCAGATGATCCGTTCCAAGATGAGTGGATCGATGAATCAGGCTGTGTCCACAATGTTAACGCAGCCACTGGAGGTCAGAACGCCTAGGGGAGCCACGAAAATCGCCCCTCCCCAGGCGATTTCAGGCATGATCCCCAAATTCCAGATCGACCATTACTTGATGTAGGGTCGCTTGTCTCCTCTCCCCTGGATCCGGCAGCGGATCCTTCTGTTGCAGTGGACGAGGTTGGTGTACAGTCCAAGCACAGGGCCCGTCAGTTTGTCACAAAGCTGTGGGTCTCTGATTGCAAGGGAAATTTCCACCTCGCCACTTGTTTGTGTGACAATGGATCAGAGGTAAATCTCCAATCCAATTCATTCTTACCCGACGACTGCGTGTTTGAGTCGCCTCATCCTGTTACCCTCGAGGGAGTTTCTGGACATTCTCTCGCAGGTGGGCAACGCGGTTGTTATATATCAACTCATTTGGTCGCTCAAGACCTTTGGGAAGAGCAAAATGTGGAAGAAGTTGTCCTTAAGGATGACTACTTCTATCGTGCCGACATAAAGTATGACCTTTACTTGGGTCATCCTTGGCTTCGCAAGAACAGGGTAGCGCCCGTAGGTCATCGTCGTTGTTTTTTGCTGGAGTCAGGTCCCTTGGAGCGTCCTGAATTTCGTTTTTTGCACGCAGGGTTTAAAAGTGCAGAAGAATTTTTGAAGCAAAAGGTGAGACCAAAATTTGGTGAAGATGTCACCATTGCAGAGGTGAATGGGAGTGCCGATTACTCCCAAGAGTTAGAATGTCTTCGTAGGGACTCCCAGCCACGACGCCCTTCGCGCTGGCACTCTTCATCCTACAGAGTTGTCGACAAATGGCGCGATGCAATTTGTGAATATTTTCATGAACACCATTCCTTTTGGCCCCAGTATGATGCCTTTGCTAACCGTATGAACAAGCGCTTTGACAAGCACTTTAGCGACGCTTGGACCCATAAATGGGACAAGAAGTTGTGGATTAATCCTCCGTTTCACTTAATCCAGCAGGTCATCCACAAAATCAAGCAAGATAAAACCCAGGCAATTTTAGTTGTGCCCTTGTGGGACGACAAGCCTTGGTTTCAGGAATTGCAAGACATTTGTGTAGATTACATCGAACTTCCCAGGAAGATTAAGCTGTATGCCAGGGACGACACAGGTCCCCTGCCACAGCGGTCCTGGAGTTCGCTTGCATTCCTGGTGGATGGAAAGCTTTGTGACTCTAATTCTGCTGATTCTGGTACTGATTCTTGTGTTGGGTCAGAATCTGAGGTTGAGCGTGGTACTGATGATGAATCTATTTTTTCTGATTTTTGTCCGTCAGATACCCAAGGTGATCCAACGTCCAATGGATCCGCCTCGTCTCCCTCTTCCCCAATACGATCGACATCGAAAAGAATCTTCAGTGCACGGGTGAAGAAAAATTCCAAATCGCGCCGCAAATTCAGAGTTTTTTATGAAAAACCCCCTGTGGAAGCTTTCATGGATCCTTTCGAGGAGCTGGATCACGAAGAGAATCTCTGGGATTTCGACACAAGACCCACCTATCTTCAAGAGGCAGTTGATACGGACCTGTTTAGGGACATCCGTAAGAAGATTCTTCCTGCCAAAGCCGAAGAAGTCGCCAAAGTTTTTTCGACAGTAATTCCTGGCGATCAGGTAGACACTGAATTGTGTTCCAAGTCAAGAGAAAAGATTTTTGAGGAACGGAAGGACACAACCCTTTCAGGGAAGTTGATCAAAGATCCCCCTGTCCGTGGACAGTTCGGTGAAACCTTCATCGAGCTTCGTGAAGGGTACAAGGCGAAGAAACAGCGCCCTTATGAAAATCATGGACACAAACATGAGATACTCAGAAAAATCATCGAGAGAAATCTCAGGGAATTTGGTTGGCTTGAGGGTTGTATGACCAGCGAATGGTGCTGTGCACCCTTCACAGTCCCGAAGCCACCGCCTGCAGACCAGAACACTATTGATGGTTGGCGAATGGTTGTTGATTTTCGCAATCTCAACGCCGAAACCAAGGCGGATTCACACCCCCTGCCCCTCATTGAGGAGGAAATCGCCAAGAGGGCAAGAGGTCGTTTGTTTTCTGTGCTGGATCTCCGTCACGGCATTCACCAAATGCCGTTGAGGAAGGACAGCCGACCTCTGACCTGTATGTGCACGCCATGTGGCCCAGTCCAATGGACGGTCATGCCCATGGGCCTGAAGAACGCCCCTTCATTTTTCCAAAGAATGATGGAGGATGTGCTGTTCACAACCCATCCTGAGCTTCGTGCCTTCGTGAGTGTGTACATAGATGACATAATCATCGCGACGGAGGGGGAGGGACTGACCGAAGCCGAGCTGGTGGCCCTACATGAGAAGCAGCTGAACCAAGTTTTGGACATTCTTGACGCCAATCAGCTGATTTGTGGGCCAAAGAAGGGAAAATTATTTTTAAAATCAGTCGAATTTTGTGGTTCTCACCTAGAGAATGGCACCAGACGACCCAGTCCAGGGAAGCTCGTCGCTATTCAGAAGTGGAACCGCCCTGAGACGATCACAGAGTTGGGAGGATTCCTGGGTTGTTGCAATTTTTACCACACTTTTGTGCCGAATTATGCCAAATTTGCTGCCCCCCTCACTGAATCATTGAAGGTAGGGAGAGATGCGGGCAAGGCAGGTTCAAAGGTTCGTGTCAAGTGGACTGACGAGTGCGAGGAGGCCTTCCATCACTTGAAGGCGGCCCTCTGCGAAGTCGCCACGTTGCATGTGCCCCAATTTGACCGACCCTTCTACATTAGAACCGACGCATCTAGGTACGCGATCGGAGCTGTCCTTGAACAGGTTGATGAAGCCACCGGCGATCATTACCCTCTTGCATTTTGGTCTCGGAAGCTAGCCCCACGCCAAATGCAATGGTCGCCGCGTGAGCAAGAAACGTATGCCATAATTTGCGCTCTAAAAAAGTACCAATCGTGGGTTGGCACCAATCGAGTCGAGGTCCTGACGGATCATCGATCTCTGGAGTATTGGGCCACCGAACACATTGATACTGTCGCGAGCCCAGCTGGTCGCCGGGCCAGATGGCACGAATTTCTCTCTCTGTTTGACCTCCATGTGTCGTATTTGCCTGGAAAACATAACACGGTAGCGGATGCTCTGAGCCGATGGGCTTACCCCACCTCAGAGGGGCTGCAAAGTACCAACATCCATGGTACGGAGCAGGACCGCCATGTCATCATCGAATGGGATCAGGAAGAAAAGAAACTCATTCGACGTGCATGCATGCAGTGCGCTGTTAAACAGCACGCATTGCCGTGTCACGACATCACGGCCATCTCAGATCCGGCGCATGCCCATGAGATCTGCACCAAAACACTGAAAGTCGTCGAGAAAGTCACCGATCCCTCCTCAGGGAGTGTGAAACGGTTTTACTATACCCGACGAGTAAGTCGATTTCGGTTGATCCAAGGCATTAAGCGTCGAGATCCGGCCAAGACTCCACCCCTGCCTAAAGATTCCCTTATCATCCGTGACTGGACGTCCGATTACATGCAGGATCCCATGTTTAAAGAGGTCTTTGGAAATCTCAAATCGAAAGATGCTCACAGGGATGGGATTTTTTCTGAGTACTCGTTGGATGGGGGCAAGCTGTGGATGGAGGGTAAATTGTGTGTGCCAGACGCCCTAGTCCCCCGAGTGTTAAACTGGTGGCACAAATGGGAGTCCCCCCACGCACATGGCCGTCGACTGTGGTCGATGATTAAGCATAGGTTGTTTGGATCGAGGCTCTACACTCATTGCATGAAAGTAGCCGCCGGATGTGCCCAATGTGCTGTCTCGACGCCCCCCAGCGCGAAGAAGCACGGCCATCTGAGGCCTCATCCTATTCCGGAGCGTCTCTTTAACAGAGTCACCAGTGATTTCTTCTATCTCGGTGAACTCGATGACGAAGAGTGCCATTGGACTAATAAAAAAGTCAATGGTGTGCTCCTTATTCAGTGCCGTCATTCCGGCTACATTCAAGTGTTGCCTTGCAACATTGAGTCGATGACTGGCAAGGCTGCCGCCAAATGGTGCGCGCAGACCTGGATGGGAGGTTGGGACGTCCCATCCGAGGTGGTGACGGATTCAGGCAAAGAGTACACCTCCGAATGGTGGAGAGAATTATGTGCTCGCCTTGGAATCCACCACCTGCGACGTGAAATCCACTCGCATCGAGCGCTGCCTGGCGAAAGAGCCGGCCGCTCAATTATAAATATGCTTCGTAAGGAGCTCGCGAGTGAAAAGGATTTCCATTGGATGGAAGTTCTCTTCGCATTGCTTCGCCGTTACCACAACACGCCTTTGTATCATGGCCTTTCTCCAAATGAAATTGTCTTTGGACGAAAGAAGTGTTGGTGGAACATGCCGTTGAATAATCCGGGCCCCTGTAAAGATGCTTCGCTGTTTTTGGACGAAGTCCAACGAGCAGATAAAACTGTGTCGAAATTAATCGAGAAGCATCAAGCTGACTGGCTTTGGGTTCAAAATCAAGGTCGAAAAAACCCCCACAATTTTGAAGTCGATGATCGAGTTTGGCTTCGAAAATCCGAAACCACCCTGGACGGAGATGACAAGCTTCTTCCCTTGTGGGAGGGGCCATTCGCTGCTATAGCGCGTCTTGGTGAGGACAGGTGGAGGATTCATGTGGATGTCAGCAGGGAAATTGACGTTTCGGGCGATCGCCTCAAGAGAGAGATCCCCTCCCCCAAGGATCGGGTTAAACCCCTTTTTTGGACTGCGAAACATTTGTCTGATCGGGTCATCGAAGGGGGGAAGTACAAACTCAAGAGGATTGTTGAAGCAAGACGTGACGCCAAGGGCGAATGGGAATTTCTGTGTGAGTGGAGGGGCTTTGATTCCAGTCACAACAACTGGGAACCAGCCCAATCTTTTGTCCATGGATACACCAAGGGGTTCATCGACTTCCTGAAGAAGCACCCCGAAATTGGCGTACTCCTGACAGACTGTCTGTCGAAACCAGACAGACAAGTGGAGAGCGACGGAAAACGACCTGTGGTGAATCGAGATCCAGCCTTTTACGGCCCTCAGCAGCCACATTCCAGGGCTGATCCGTCGATCCCCCCTCCTGCGGTCAGGCCAGCCCAGGAGCCAAATGAGGACCAAGCTTCAAGTTCGGCCGCTGATTTGCAGCGCCCAAGCCGTACGAGGGCCAGGCCAGACAGGTTGGTGGTCACATGTATTCGTGCTTGGCCGAATTGAGGAAGCCATCCTACCACATTCTGCTCAATCCACTGTTCATTCTTTCTGTTTATGTCATGATGTGGAGAACTGCGAATGTTTGATAATTTGACGTTAATCAATCAATTTTTCTTTGGTCTCCGTTCGGTAGCGTATCGAAAGTCGAAAACCGAAAGCCACGGAGTGTGCTGCCCTGTTCAGAAAAAACCAAACTCAGGCTTAATTCAGGCAGATTCGGGGTAATCTTGTCTCTGTTGGTCTGTGCATCTTTGGAATTTGGCTACTCGTGCAGATGGAGGCAAATGTACATAATCAAAACGCTGGCCAGCGACAGTCGCCCCTTTCAGCGACATACACCCCTACAGGCACCCCCTGTAGTACTGGCTGCACCAGATGCGACGCCAGGAACTCAGATCTTACCTTCATTTGCTGTGATGCTAACGCCAAAGTCCAGATTCGGATCCAGATTTCTCAAATTTACCTTGAATTTCTCAGGTTTGTCCATCATTCTGCCACTGTTACACGAAACCCAGACGTCAACTGTTCAGACAATCTTCAGATAGGAGCTCTAGGGACTTCTAACAGTAACCTCTGAAGTCCGTAAGCTTCGTTGTATTTTTGGCACACGCCAATGTGAGCTCAATCCGACCTGAAACTGTCGTAAATGGTGAATCCAAGTGTCTTGTGGGACTCCATCGAAAGATTGGCCTTGTCCAAGTCGATTGACACCACCGCCACTGTAAATTCGGTGTCTCTCAGTTATATACTGTCAGTAAAGCGCCTCCAGCGAACCTTCGGCGCGTTACATGCCAAGGATCCAGGGCCAGCATGTCCCATCATGATGCATCATCACATGATCCACATTTTCATAGAATCTGTTAGATGCTCGCGAACCAACGTGCCGGAAAACACAATTGAGCTGAATAAACGACAATATATATTAACTTTAGTCTAAACGAAAGTGTTAGTAGTTTCAGTTCTAGACATTCTGCTGCATTTCACTTTCATCTTAGGGAATTTCTTGATTTTAGGACAATTTAGTTTGATTTCCTTGTCATCTCCTCTCATTCCTCGAAGATCTGTTTAGATCTAAGTGAACAGAAAAACATCTTTACCTTCCGTGGTTCACTTAGGGTCTGTAGACTACATTTGTATTTGTTTTCCCTCTCTGTGAGTGTTTAATCTCCTTCATCTCTGCTCAAATTGACTTTCAATTTTGTTGAATCTTGTGATCATCCACCAGATGCGCCAAATCTGAGTCACATGCTGCACTTTTCAGAACGACAAAAGCGGGATAACACGATGTAGAGTTCAGCGAGGACACCGTAGCGTGCCCGCGACAGCGAAACTGTGCCAGAGCGCTGAGATGTCACTCCATTTCTTGATCCCCCCACTCATTCCATCAATAATCTACCTCATTCTCAACCAATGCATGGTTTGGTATCGATTCTCGATACGTTTACATGCTTTTTAGCCTTTGACCTATTGTTTTACTGCACGGAGGACTGTTCGTCACTTCTCATTCTGTCTCATTTCAGGTTCATCCATCCTGATTCAGTGCCAATTCAGCCCAAATTAGGTCAGATCAAGCAGATTTCGCCCCATCGAGGCTACATTTCTATTTTTACCTGGGACTTACCCGCACTACGTTCTTCGTTGACGTAGCGACACACCCCAGTGTGTTTTTGGAGGGGGAGTGTAAGTGCGGCTAGCCCCATCTGCTCAGATTTTCAGACATTCTGCCCAGATTGGCTACATTTTGGTCATTTTCTTTGCTTCGGCGGAATCGCCGCCTCGCAGCTCAGTCTCTGGATATTTCCTATATATTTCTGATATGCCGGATTTGATTCCGCGGTCCATTTCCCGTAAATCCGCCGCGTTCCGCTATTTTAGCTGGAATTGCCATTTGCCGCTGACGCGCGCTCGCGGGCCAGATCGGCCAAACATTTTTACATAATTGGATTATTTAAATCTTTTCAGACAGTTTTGGACACTCAGATGTATTTAGAATAATCCGCGTCAATTTTCTTCATAGACTGGGATTTTCTGCCGGACCACAATCAGCATGGACCTTGCTTCTGTTGTCGCTGCTCTCGCCTCCGTTGGTGTTCGAGTATCCGGTTCTACCCCCAATAACAACATCCAGGGAGACTCCTCGCGTGCCTGCCCCACTGGTCTTGCCGGCCCCGAGCCCTCCGGCACCCTCAACGACCCAGGGCAGCACCTTCAGGACCCCTGAGGCCGCAGATGAGTTCAGCTGCGTGAAGGAGCGGCTCCTGGGGCAGCTGGGGCTATTCCTGGTGGACGCGAACAAGGGATTTGTGCTACAGACGGACGCCTCGGACTATGCTGTAGGGGCAGTCCTCGAGCAGGTCCGGGACGACGGGTCGCACGTACCCGTGGCGTTTTGGAGCCGGATCCTGACCGAGGGCCAACGTCGAACCTGGACGGCGAGGGAGAAGGAGACGTACGCCATTGTTTGTGCGCTCAGGAAGTGGTCTGGGCACATCAGATTACAACTGGTGGTGGTTTGTACGGACCATCAATCCTTACAGAGCTGGCACAAGGAGCACGTCGACACCCCCTTGGGACCGGCAGCAAGGACGTCCCGATGGCATGAGACGTTCGCCAAGTTCAACCTCAGCGTCGTATACGTCCTGGGGAAGGACAACACTGTGGCGGATTGCCTAGTTCGATGGGCCTACCCCGCTGGCAAAGCATGGATGGACATATCCAGCCATGGGGACGCCGAGGAGACCAAGCCAAGCGCATCATCGAGATGGAGAAGGCCATGGAGCAAGAGGGGGTCAAGTGCTTTGTCATGATGGCAAACCGTACAGACGTGGCCAAGTTCCGGGGCGCCCGAGTCCAAGCTATTCGAGAGGAAACCCTCGAGCAATGGATGGTGGCCCCCGTAGAGCTAGTCAGGTCGGTGCTGACAGAAGACTGGTCGGATGACTATGCAGCATCCGAACACTGGAGCAGGTACTGGAATGCCGTGAGTGCCTGACCGAGGATGGGGATAAATTATTCCTCAAGGACAAACTGTTGGTCCCTGAGAACCGAATGGAGGAGCTCATTGACGACTGGCATAACGCCCTGCTCATGCATCCTGGTCGGGACAAGATGCAGCAGGACCTGGAGTGGCGCTTCAAGTTCCCACCGGGGTACTACGCCATCCTGGACAAGTACTGCAGCGACTGCGCCGTCCGTCGAGCCACGAAGAGCCCCAACCACTCCACGGCTGGCAACCCGGTGTATACGGCTATACCGGAGGCCCCTCTGCGGTCCGTGGCCATGGATGTATTCGCCATGCCCGAGGTCACCGTGGAAGGAGAGACCTACCGACTGTGTCATCCTGGCGGTGGATAGGCACAGCGGGTATATCTTGGCGGTCCCTAGCAAAAAGTCCAAGAAGAAGGACAAGAAGGACAAGCATGGAGTGGGGCTGCATGCCAAGGCCGTCGCCAACGCCATGATCTGTCATCTGCAGCGATCGGTGCAGTCAATTTGTGGGGACTTGGTTCAAGACGATGTGCAAGCACATTTGGCTTCGGCACGCCAAGACCGTGGCGTACCACAGCCAGTCAAATGGCTGGGCTGAGGTGGCCGGGCGGCAGATGTTCGAAGAGTGCCGGCAGCTGCACATTGACGAACCGGGCTGGAATTGGTACCATTCGCTGTGGAGAGTACTCCAAGCGTACCACGACCTTCCAGCGCCCACTGGACTGTCGCCCCATCGTATCCTGTTCCTACGGGATCGAGTGTCACGTACTCTCCCGTGGTTGAACCATGGCAAAGTGGCCCGGGATGCGAGTGCTATGATGGCTGAGGCGGACGACACGGTGGCCAAAGTGTGCAAAGCACTTCAGGACGAGCATGAGAAGAGGGCCAAGTACTTCAAGCAGGGAAAACTCCACAAAATTGCTCTCAGAGACACCGTATGGGTGGAGTGGCACCACAAGGATATCCTGTCCAGGCATCGGCAGGCGTCTTGGTATGTGCCGGGGGTAATCGTTCAGAAGTTCGGGCAGGATGTGTATGCGGTTCGAGTGGGGGATAACAAGATCCTTGACCGCGACCACACCCAGCTACGTCCCCGAGCACCAGACCCCAGCTGACGTCCCGTCACCTTCGAGTTCACAGCCGGCGATGTGGACTCGGATGACGAGGGTGAGGACGACGACTTCACTGCTGAGAAGATCCTGATGGACAAGCCAGACCCGGGGACACCCAGGGGGAGGGTATATAAGGTCTGTTGGAAGGGATTTGCCGCATCCAGAGATTCGTGGGAGTCCCCGAGCAGCTTTGTTCCGAGGTATACTACGTTCTGGATCGATTATCTAAAGAAAAAGAACATTTCTTTGGATGTCAAGGACGTGTTGGTCGGATTGGTGGCTGCTAAAGCACCGTAATGGATCCCCCTTGGCATTTCTGTTTGTTTTTGTGCTTGGGAGACGGGTGAGGGCGTTCATCCAGGGATTTCTGGGCCTTGATTGGCCATATATCCTCTTCACTCGGTCTCCACAAATATATTTCATTGTGGTATACGTATTTAGACTGGTCGACGCCGTTTTCTCTATGTTTGAAGCCCTTGGTCCATGTTGTAGATCAAAAGGAGACCAGATATGGCGGAGGGCACCAATCGTGTGTGTTCTCACCCCTCCCTTGGGGCATGGGGGACGCCTACGCCGTATGTGGGGCCTCCATGTGTCCTTGGGACATGGGGGGGAGGGGGTTGGGGCCCATTGGGGTCCTCCCGTCCTCTCTTCAATGACTTCCGAGCGGATACAACGCTCTGATAAGGGGGGTGAAGCCGGTTCGGACCCCCGTGGCCATCTTTTGGTCACTTGGGGTGTGTATATATGGGCCGGCAAGCCGCCATTGGCTGATATCATACTCTCCCATCCACCTGACCTAACCTGATGTGATAGTGTGATAGGCTTGGCGATTCCAGCTATGAGTGGCCATATTCAATACCAACGCGCCGCCGGCTGAGATTTATATGTCAGAATATCAGGAATCAACAGGGTTTTTTTTATCATAATGTTTCCGTAATTTTCAGCTATCCGTTCTGATTGTCAATGTATCAGCGACTGGCAGTTGGCTCGCGATTTTGCGGTAACCGATTGGTAAACTGTTATTTCCAGATATTTTAGCAAAAACCCCGATGAAGGGTCAAATCTCATCAGAAAAGAGTTCGTTGCTTCCGCAATCTTCATGTTATACACTCGCAAAATTAATCCGATTTTTTCAGACATTCAGAATCGGATTTTCAATTTCGAGGTCGCCGCACTGGATGTGATGAATTTCGAGTGATCCTACATTTTTTCTGGATCACGAATCAACCTTCCTTTTGTTGTCTCCTTCATTTTTCTTGGAGATATAGGCGAAACAAAATTAGTTCGTGAGGCCACTCTCAAAAATCATATCTCCCGCTCACTGCGAGGAATTTCAACTTTGAGATATGGGCTGCAATTGCCTTGGTCTCAAGTTAATTGAGGAGGCGTCAAACACCTTTGATGTGTACACATGCCCGGTGTAGCAAGGGATAATGGTCAAGAGGGTAGAGGGTGATGTATAACTCTTGGACCATGCAACTGAATATTTTAATGCGACTTTCGAGTGTACCGCATGAGTGTTGGGGTTGCATGGAAATTTTTTTTTGGGTTCCTACGTATTTTTAACGTGAAGTTATGTCCATGGAGGGGCATGGCATACCATGGTGGGAGCCACTTTTAAGGGTATGTGTTATCTGGATGGTATGTGCTTCGCTATGCTCACGCCCATGTTATATATCTCCGTTTGTAGGAGGTTATGTGGAGTCATACGTGGCAAGGGCTTCGCCCATGTCCTAATGGTGAGCTCCATAGCGCTAGGCTAAGTCTACCGCACATATAGTGCACGTGGGAAGCCTTACGAAGCGACCCATAAGCGCCATTTCCAATTTTCCCATTTGCATGGTGCATGTCGAGAGGAGGTTCGAAGGTGTCTTCATGCGTCCATTTGGGGATGCAAGTGGGAGGACTGTTCACAAATGGTTCGAAGCAATAGTGTGTTGAACCAGATGTTGATACCATGGGTGAGCGAAGTTCTATACTATTGTGATTACTTTGAATTTAGCAACATTTGCATGTTTTTGACCTCATTTTATGCTCATTTTTGTATTTTATGTGCTCAACTGGTCAGCTAACAGTAATATGCTTAGAGATCTGTGAGCTATGGTATGTTGCTTAAATGTTGGCAGATGCTTCAGTGTTGCACCTCACCATATGCCGGATCACGTGGTCACTTTGGCGTGGCACACGAGGCCTCACAAAATTAGGTCGTAAATTCGTGAGTTGACTTGTGAAGCATGGCATGTGTATATCTGGAGGGATTGGGGAGCCAATGTTGAAATATTCTTGGGCATGGATCGTTGGTCTCTAACACCCTTGTATCTTACTTTCCGGTTTGACACATGCATGGAGCATTTGAATATTTGCCGTATGCATTTTTGAGTATATAATTGAATTTTGGGCACTATGGTGTGATTTGCCTAATTTTGCTATGTTGTGAGGTCATCTGCATGGGGCAATTCTCCAAGACCAATCGGCTCCAAGTCCAACCAAAGTTATGTCAGGGTAGGGCATGGTCCTGAGTGCCACTCTAGGCCATGACAGGCCATCTCCCCTACTGGGCTAGGATTAAGAGGCTTGGGAGTGAATACATTTTTGGGGTTTGTGTAGTGACTTTTGACACATGGCATTTAGCCATCTTATTTGACTTGGTTCAGGGCATCATGTTGGCGAGTCACGGGAAGGTCTTGAGTCCAGAGAATGAGGGGTCTCTGGCTGTGATTGTGTATGTTTCCATCTTTCCCCTTTTTTGCTTGATTTGTGTTCATATGCCAATTTCAGGGCTTCTTTATTGATTTTGGTGCAATTCTATGTACATGCCCAACGCCCGAGTAAGAAAAAGCGGTTTTCCAATGCCTTGAGGCATACTCTAGTTGTATTAGAGATGCATTAAGCACTCTAGCATTTTTATCTTAGTATTGGCCTAACCAAAATGGGTGAAAACACATTTTGACTTATGGAACCAAATGGAACCAAAGAACACCATGGACCCGCCCCGCGGCGCGCAGCCCCCACAGGGACAGAGCAGGGCCCCCACGCCCGCACGCCCCCGCCCACGACGCAGACCCCGACAGCCCACCCAGTGGACGGGCAGTCGGGGGAGGAAGAGCGCAAGACCCCAGACGCCCCACGCAACGGTCGAAGGCACCCCCCCGGGGACGCCCTGCCGCCGCCCCCACAACCCCAAGCCAAGTAGGGGGGAACCGGGACCGGACCGCCCCCCCCAAAGCACGCCAGACGGAGCAAGGGACCGGGGCAGGACACGCGGAGGGGCACGGACCACGTGGAACGGCCCTACCAGCGCCCAGTGCCGGGACCACGCGATATGCGCGCGCCACACCACCCAGCGGGGGAGGGAGCGGACACCGCGAGAGCGCGAGCGCACACACACGAAAGGGACACGCGGGGACTACCGGAACGGCTACCGGACCGAGCGCGCGGAACGCACAGACCGCATGGAATGGCGTACCAGCGAGCGAGGGTAAGGGACATCCGGACGGGACGGCCCGCCACACGCAGCGCAGAACACGCGGGGCGGGGAGGGGGAAACGAAAGAGACACGACGCCAGGTGCCGGCCCGAACCCCCCCGAACCGGCCGCGAGCGCCGCGCACACACGGACGGGGCACTGCGCCCGCCAAGGCAGTAGTGGCGCACAGCGCCACGCCCCAACCCCTAGGCTAGGCAGCCACCGCGCCAGCCCAAGGGGGTCCCACTGGCGACAAGCCAGTAGCACGGGCCCGGCGGCGCCGGCGCCCCGGGCGACCACGCATTAGGGGGGCGACGCAGTGGGTAAGCGCCCGCAGCCACGGCTGCGAATTGATGCACTGACCGGGGAGTGGCGAAACGGGGACGCCGGGGGAGGACGGGGCTCCGAGCTCTCTGAACCCGGGGGACTCCGCCACCAGGCAGGAGGTGCGTCTTGGAGGGCCCCCCACTAGGACCCGGTTTGGAGGATATCACCTGGCCCGGCCAGGTGGCCCCCCGGGGCCGAAAGGCGTCTAGTACCCGCAAAATCAAACCTCAAACCTCAAACCTTATGGAACCAAACACTAAATCAGGATATGGAGTGGACCCCTTAATCCCCTATCAATGTGAGGCTATTCATCTTTTCCAGAGTTGACTCAGAACTGACATATCCAGGGCAGAGCCTATGAATTTATCTATGTTTTCTCATGAATTTTTAGCTATCCTAGTCGTATGCACCCTAGGGGGCTGGGGCACCTCTTTTTGAGAGGTCGTGGGTTCAATTCCAGGTCAGCCTAGCTAAGTAGGAAGATCCCATGTGACATGGCAGTGACCTCATTGCCACATGCGAGGCCACCTCAGCATATATGGGACCCAAAACAAAGAGTGCACATCTCCTGAGATGGCACTATGGGGATTCAGTGACTATGGGGCAGTTTTCCAACTCTTTTCCCAAAACATTTCAACTATCTTTGTGAAAATGCGATCCGATTTGCCTTGAGTTGCAGTTTCTGTGAATATTCTTACATCTTTCACTGTTTACACTGCAGCCCTTTATGCTCTGATCCTGATTCTCTTCTACTTGCTTATCTCTGGCTTGGGTTATCCTGGATTGGTTGTATTTCAGCAAATAAAACATTTTCCTCATCAAAAACAAGCAGCAGGAAACCCTACACCAGCAGCAAGCAGCAGGAGGGGCACAACAAACACACAGTGTTGAAATCACTGTAAAACCTTCTGGTAGCAAGAGGCAGACTGCCTCTGCGTACCGGCAGCAACCCCGTGCCGTACATCCAGTGCGCCGAGATCGGTCATATATAAGCAAGAAGGGCGAACGAATATGGACACCCAGAAAGAGGACACCGACGTGGAAACGGCGCCTGAGGCACCAGCAATGCCAGCACCTGGGGAACCTGGACCTGGACCTAGCGCTGTACCTTCGGAGCCCTTACATGGGCCAGTGGACGTGGCGGAGGATTCCATGGAAGGACTTCAGTCGGCCTTCCACGCCCTCTCAGTCGAGGAGGTGGACACCCATCCTGTGAAGAGAAAGAGAGAGAGCGAGAAGGATGCTGGAGAAAGCATAGCAGACGAAGGAGCAGACAAAGGGCACGACCCGACGAATGATCCTACCTTCGAAGGCGCACCAAGCGCTTCTGGCCTCCACGCATCACCCTCTCTTATAACCACCAGACTCCCAACTCCAGACCCAGCCCCTGCAACATCCACACCCATAACCAACCCGCCTATGGCTGAGGGCATAGGCTTTACTGGTATGCCTACCTACGCTGCCTATGGTGTGAACCCACCTACCACTGCGTTTCCAGAGGCAACTACTACCAGTGAACCAGTGACCTCCAGTTATGCGCCGCGATGGTATGCGGCTGACTATCACCATCCTCTAGCCGCTACGGGAGCCTATGTGGATGTTCCTGGGTATGCAACCCTGAGTGGGTTGAGAAGAGGACCTGAGTCATGCGGGGGCAGCAGTAGAGGATCAGGGAGATCCTCCAACAGGTCCCTGACGCGCTCGGAGATCAGCGAGATGCTCCGAGGAGCCACCTCTAAAGTTGTTGGCGACCTCACTCAAGAGATTCGAGAGAAACTGGAGCCCCTGATATCGCCCCGAGCGTCACCGACCACGGTGGGAATGTCACCCCATCGAGTACAGGCCAACCACCTGGTGGCAGGGCTGACAAACAACCTGGGGAGCCTGAGGAGCCGACCGATGCCGACCCCTGCTGTGATACCTAGAAGCCCTTTCGTGCCGAGGACGGCCCAGCCACCCTACAGTAACGTGGCGAATTCTACGAGAGCCGAGCTGCACCGGCTGGGGCTGACAGCCCTGAGGGCAATGGTTGACGTGGAGCCTTATGGCTCTAGTGATCTAGGCTGCGACCCCTCCGATGATGAGACGCCGTCGGTGACTTCTGCTTCGCCCTCGGAGGACGACGACCCGGAGGACCCCGAGAACCCAAGTGGGAAGAAGAGAAAGAAGAAGAGGAAGACCCGACGCCCTGGAGGACGCAGGTCTCAGGAGGCTAAGGCTATTGCCACCTCCAAGATCGTGGTGAACCTGCCTGAGTTCACAGGCAAGGAGCTCAGCGAGTTCGCTGAGATTTTTGGCCCGTTTCTCCAATTGACCGGCCAAACCCACGCTAGTGGACGGGTCAAGTGCGATCTGCTCCTGCAGTGTTGCAAGACCAAGTACCTGGAGAAGCAGGTCAGACAGATCGTGACTAAGTCCGCCACCTTTGCCGATGTGTTGGTTGCCTTAGAGAGGCAGTACCCGACCTATGAAACCGACCTCTCCATCAGGGCCGAGATCCAGAACCTGGCCGTGCTGCCCAACAACCCCAAACCTGGCAGGGTCTCTGCGCTTTTGGCTGACCTGGATCACTGGGCTGGACGATTGACGCCCGGTTCCTACAGCAGCGACGACCTGCTTTTCTGGTTGGTGTCTAAGCTCCCTCGGGAGCTGTGGGACGAGTGCCGTTCAACGGCAGAGCGCAAGGCTAGAGCCATCCACTACGAGGATCTATGTGTACTACATCTGGAGCTGGCGCTGGAGAAAGAAAGCGACCAGCACCTGAACGCCTACTGTCCCGGAGGTGGAGGCTCTGGGAGCCATGGCAAAGGGTACCAAGGACCCAGACCTGGGCAGGGGACTACCCCCAAACACGCCCGTATTATGGAAAACGTCAAGGAGCTCTTCTGGTGTGATACCAGAGACGAGCAGGGCCACCTGCAGCACGCCCCTGACTGCGAGCAGCGAGACTGCTTCGTAGTCCAAGGGAAGCAGCAGGAGAAGAACAACGGCGCCAAGGCGAAGCTGCCGGATCACCACAGGTGTACAATCACCTGTGCCTTCTGTGGGAAGAGGAAGCACTACGAGGATGAGTGCTACCACAAGCAGCGCCTGTCGGTGAAGCTGAAGGGTGAGGATCCTGGCAAAGGCTCTGGCAAAGGTGGAGGCAAAGGCAAAGGCAACTACTCCGGCAAGGGCAAGTCGAAAGGACGTGGACAAGGCCAAGACAAGAGTCAAGGTGGACGAGGAGGAGGCGCTAACCGCCAGCCAGACAAGGACAACAAGAACCCGGACAAGAACAGAGGCAACCCCAACCCTAATCCAGGGGGGAACTCCGAGCCCTCTGGGGGGCAGTCTGGTCCGACCGAACGCTCACAAACGCAGGCCCAGCAAGGACAAGGAGCTAAGCGTGAGCATCAAGGCGGTGACGACGGCAATGCTAAGAAGAGACGCCGTTTCATGAGGATGGCCCGCAAGCTGCGCAACAAGGGGTGCGAGGTGACCTGTCCCGCGAAGTTCTGACGGCGACGCTCCGGTGGCGCCCAGGACCTGGTGTTTTGGGGACGTATCCGACTAGGGGGACGTGAATACCTGGGGGTATTGGATACTGGCGCCATCATATCTATAGTGGCCAAGAAAACTTTACCTTGTGGGAGCCTGAAGAACACCATGACCACCGCGGCTATACGAATGGGGGATGGACATGTGGTGCACAGCTGCGGGGACTGTGAAGTGGAGGTACCTATGGGCTCCCGGACTATCACCCATCGGTTCTATGTGATGGACACTGAGGCCTTCGACTTTGTATTGGGGACTGACTTCTTCGTGCAGCACTCCCAGGTACAATCCCTGATGCTGCAAGCGCCCTACCTCCTCTACGTGGACAACAGCAGTGGCAGGGAGTCTGTGCCACCGGAGCAGTCGGAACATACCTCAAGCTCCCTGAGGATATCGAAGGAGGAGCCCTCGAACATGATGGCGGCCTCCAAAACTGAGGACTATCAACTATTGGGGGAAGTCCTAGACCAAGGTCTGAAGGGGTTGGGTTACTCTAGAGAAGACCTGAGGGTGGAGTTGTTCGCCAGCGACAAGCAGCATGTACTGGACCTTTACTGCAGCAAGGGAAAGAACTGCAGCTACAAATTTTACTGGCCCTCTTTCGGGAAGTCCTACGGGAACCCCAGGTTCAGTGAACTGGGGAAGGTGCTGACCAAGGGGGCCTTGGAACGTTCCCTTATGGTCCTGTGTTCCCCCGATTGGGGAGCCCATGGGGGCAACGAGTACTGGCGAAATTCCCTTGACAGGCTGACTATCAGCTCTGTTCGTTTACCTGATGAGGCCATCTACGTGCCTCTGGGGCGTAAGACGCCTATTGGGAAACCCGGATTGGGGAGTATGCTCAGCGTGGTGGATGGAGGTCTTACCTCCATCCCCTGGGAGGATCTAGACCCGACTCTGGTCCAGGCTATACAACGACAAAGCGATGGACTCGCCTTGAATGACTTGAAGGATCGCCTACCACCTCAAGATGCTATTGAGACTACACCCGGAGGAGATGAATGTGTTGTGACTAACACCAACGCCCCAAACTCTCTCTGCCATGTACCTGTTCCTGATGGAGTCTCTGAGTGTGGACTATCCGAGCTGCCTAGCTCTATCCACTCAGATGACAAGACTGAGCACGACGCCTTCTTCGTGCAGACCTGTGTGGAGGAAGTGGAAAACGCCGAGTACGTCGCCCTGGTGAAACCCCTACTCTCCATGAGGGTGGAAGACCCCGTGGACGAGGAGCCGGACCCTCGATCCAGGCTAAGGGAGTATGTGGACTCCAAGAGGAAGTTGGTGGCGAAAAAGCTATGCTACGCTAAGCCTACCCGCAGCTCATGGCCACTGAAGCAAGGACGTATGGGAGACCTATCCCAATTGAAGGAGGACCTCCAACAGAAGATCACCACCTGGCAAACGGAGGTAGATCTTAAGCTCATGAAGAGCGTGTGGGGCGCCCATGTGAGAAATCCAGGGGAGGACGACCTCTCGGACGAATGTGTATGTGAACCCCCACGAGCGTGCCTATGTTGCCATCGTCCATCGGAGATGGTTGAACAACACCTACTATATGCCTACCAAGGGTTGAAGGACACTACCAAGGGCGAAGAGTCGGTGGAGGATCACCTCCCGACGTCTATTACTCAGGGGGCAGGCAACTTACACTCTGACGAGGACATGGAGGACAAGAGAAAGCTATTGGACCCGCGGGTGCAGAAGCTTATAAGGACCTATCTGGGGGTGTTCGGAGAACTACCCCCTCCAGCTTCATGTGACAAGTTGGTACAGACGAACCTCAAGCTGAAACCCGAGTTCGTCGGTCACAAGATACGGAGGAGACCCTATCCAGCTCCTAAAGAGCAGGCCGCCGAGATTGAGCGACAGATACAAGAATGTATCGACGCTGGCCTAGTCCTGGAGTACAAGGACGGGAACTACTCCCAACACTGCAGCCCCTGTTTCCTGGTGGCTAAACCTGGGTCTACAGCCAAACGGCTGGTAGTGGACTACGGAGAGCTGAGCAAGAACACGTTGAACCACTCATGGTCCATTCCTAATATGGAGTCTACCCTTGAGAAGATAGCCTCCTGTCGCTACAAGACCAAGATGGACAAGAGGAGGGGATTCTGGCAAGTGGACCTGACGCCCAATGCTCAGGAGCTACTAGCCTTCATCACCCCTCAGGGGAGGGTGTTCAAGTGGAAGGTCATGCCATTCGGCGTGGCCAACGCACCCGCTCTATTCCAAGAGCTGATGAACAAGATCTTGTCCATCCTACGAAGGAGACCTAAGGTGCAGGAACTTATGTCCCGTGGGGCCCAGATGGAAGCATACATCGACGATGTATGCCTCGGGACCAATACCCAGGAGGACCACCTAATCCTCTTGGGTGAGTTTTTTGCGGTCTGCCAGGAGAACCACACACGACTCAAGCTGGAGAAGTGTGAGTTCATGCAGGAGACCATGCAGTACCTTGGGTTTGACGTTGGCTATGGGTGGTGGACCCCAGCGGCCTCTAAGGCCAAACCCCTGATGGACGCAAAGGTACGACATGAAGACCCCAAGAAAGGACTTCATGATGTACGCAGTTTCATTGGGGCGTGCAACTTCTATCGCCGCCATATCAAAAACTTCACGTACACCAGCGCCATTCTGACGGACTTGATCAAGAAGAGTACTACTTGGCGCTGGGGCCCACAAGAGCAACAAGCGTTTGACAAGCTCAGAGACAAGGTGGCCAACGCTAAGTGCTTGGGCGTGCCTAGGGCACAATGGGAGATTATCCTCGTGACCGACGCAAGCAATGTGGGCGGTGGTGGAACATTGTTCCAATGGCAAGCAGTATAGAAGGAGGAGTTCGACTCGGCCATTTCCCAATGGGGGACGGAAGGTCTCAACCGAGATGGAACCCTGAAGCACAGCTACCCTGACAACAAGTGAGTCCTAGTACCTCTGGGCCACTGGAACTGGAAGTGGAACCAGGCCAGGGGGAACTACTTCACCTATGAGCAGGAATTGCTCGCGGGTATGCTAGTGCTATCCTCACAATCACGACTGTTGAGGAGTAACCCTGTGGTCTGGCTGTGCGACCAAGAACCGGTCCGCACTTTCCAGAAGTGCCCCCCACCTTAGAAGGCCAAGCTACGGCGCTGGTGGACCTACCTCAGTCAACTACGGCTGACGGTACACCATATCCAGGGAGTGAAGAACGAGTGTGCAGACTACATCAGCCGCAACAACTTCGACGCCCTGATTGGTCCCCGGTCTGAAGCGCTGGCTAAGGAGGCGTTCAGCCGTATGGACGTCCACTTGGACCTCAACATGACTATGATACGCCCCCCGGAAGGACTCCAACAATCCGAGTACCTGAAGGAGTTTGGGGATATCTACAAGCGGCTGGAGAAACGCCTTGAACCCCTCCTGGTCAACCAAGATCAGTGGAAGAGAAACAAGAGCTACCTCTGGCACGAGGACCGCATCGTGGTACCTAGTGACAGAGTCCCGGCGCTGCTGAAGTGGACCCATGAGTCCAGCGGTCATGTGGGTGCTGACCGTACCCTGAGGCTATTCAAGCAGTGGTTCCACACTACGTGGACTGACGACCAACTGCGGGAAACCCTCCAGCCTATTGTGGACAAGTGCCCGTGCAGGTCCTGTAAACCAGGGGATATCAGGGACACAGGTCTCTACTCGACCCTGCCCATCCCTCACTGTGCTAACAGTGTTCTATACGTGGACTACACGGAGATGCCGAAGTTCGGGGGCTATGACTTCGCCCTCGTGGTAACCTGTGGGTTGACCAGGTTTACCAGGGTGTTCCCATGTACCAAACACGTTACCGGGGAGGAGACTATCGAGATACCCCTGGAGGAGTGGTGTTGTGTCTATGGGGCGCCCAAGGAGATCAACTCCGATGAGGACGTACAAGTACGCTCAGATACCGGCTGGTACAAGAGGGTCCTGAGATCCTTCAATGTCCAGGTGTCTACAGGGATCCCCTACTCGCACACCAGCAACCCCCTATGTGAGCGACAGATCCGTGTCCTCAAGGAGAATGTAAGGATATGGTGCAAAACTGAATGCGCCAGAGACTGGGTGAGACTACTCCCCGTCATATCCTTGATGATGAACTCCCAAGAGAGTTCAGCTACTGCCTACTCGCCCCATGAGCTATTTGTAGGGCGCCCGGCGTGGTTCTTACATGCCCCCTATCCAGAGGACACCCATTCTTCTGTGGGTGAATGGGTCCAAGAGCAACAAGCGAAGGTGGACAATCCCAAGGCTATGCTCCAGAGAGTGAGGGAGCGTCAGTGGAACAAGAAGAACAAGCACTGAGTACCGGCCACCTACCAAGAGGGGGACTGGGTACTGGTGCACCACAGTCGACTACCCGCCTGGCCACGCTCTACCAGCGATTACCCATACTTCGGGCTGTACAAGATTCTATCAGTGGATGGACACCGTATCACCGTGCGGTGTTCTCCCCGTCTAGGGGGGACCCTGGTGTGCGCTGCTCAACACCTGAAGCGCTACTATGATCCTGAAGACCTCTGTGGGGAGGAGTGGGAGCTGAACGACGAGGAAATCGCCGCCCTAGACCTACAAGGGGCTGCCAGCCCTATGGAAGTTGAAGGGGAACTGCCCGACATGAACGCCGAGGAGATGGCTAAGGAGGGCTTCTACCAGGTGAAGTCTGTCCTACGCCACCGCTATCGCCAGGGTTGACGCTTCCTCACCCTCTGGGAAGGGTTTGGAGTCGAAGAGGCCACCTAGGAGCCCCTCTCTGCGTTTGTTCTACCTGAGGGACGCCTGAACTCAGTTCTGGTTCACTACTTGTCCCAGAACAACCTTGTTGAGTTGCTGAGGCTCGCTGAGACGCTTGCCTCCAAGACTAAAGCTAGGGACTGATCCTTACCCCTAAGTGTGCTACGTATGTCGGTGTGTGTCTCAATTCTCTCCCGGGCGTGGCTCCCGAATCAACGGGCTTCGCTGATGTCGGACCGAAGCTCCTAGTCAGTTACTAGTACCACTCCTATGGCGCCAAATTTCTGTGCTGGCGCCTATCCTTGGAGGAAGACGGCAGAAGCCCTACGTACTAGAGGGGAGGGGTGGCCAAGTGTGCTAAGCGCATACAAAACGCCCATTTTTGCTAAAGGCCAAAAGCTAACGCATTTGCCTGCCCAAGAGGAAAAGCACGCGGGACAGGAGACACCACTTCTCTACACACCCTACCTACAGTTGCACCATCCTGGTGGGCGAGCACTTCTGCAACTGGCTCAAGCCCCCACTCAGGACTACCACTCCTACACGCAGGCTCTACTGGGTGGCGATGAGGATGAAGGCAAGAGACCTAGCGGCTCTCCTGTAAAGAAGACAGGAGAACACAGCGCTGCTAAGCAACCGTAGCCTAACAGGGACGCCACAACGCGTTTCCGTGCTAGGGCTTGGAGGGAAGGGGTGCTCCCGTTGCGTGCACAGCGTGGATGTCGATGGAATCGAACTGCCCTCGCCACTCCTGGCTGAGGCGCAGTTAGTTGTTTGTGTGATCAGCGCCGTATGTTTTAGCATGGCTCAAGGGACTGCACTAATAACCCTACCCGCCCACCTGTAAAGCAAAGGCCAATGAGGGGGTGTTTGCGGCTGAGGAAGCAAGCCACACTCCACGTATTATACGCTTCTCAGTGTGACCTATAATACGCTGTCCTCAAACACCCCTGTCAAGCAAGCAAGCGTTACGAGACTCCTCAGGTTCTCTTAAAGAACGTACCGAGGAGCCCCTGGGTAACCTAAACAAGGTTTACCGTGCGCATTTCGCGTGGCCTACCCTTTAATGCATGTGTGAATGCACGAGCATGCACGAGGGTACTGTCCTAACCGAGGGTAGTGTCAATCTGTCTCTTTTCCCACAATCCATACCAGGATCACGAACTCCACCAGGGGTCGGCCCCTCCTGGGCTTACTCACCTTACCTACCGCTGGAGAGCGAAGCAAGGGAGAGGAGAAACGAGACACAAGCAAAGCAAGCGCTTATGCACGCGTGTGTATGTTCTAATCAGTGCTACAAAAAAGGGAGGTTGGTGTGTACGAGCAGCTGTCATGGTTGCCCCGCATTGCATCACAGGACAGGACCGTTAGCCCCCCATGACAACCACTCGCTGGCCGAAGGCCATCCCTTTTGCCCTAATCTCACCTCTAATCACCTGCAATCTCTCTAATCTAGCCCTCTATCTTTTGTTAGCGCTGCTACAAGACTCGTTCACGGAGACACGAGACGAGCAATGTGCATGCTGCATACGAGACGAGCACACCTGAGGTTTATACCTGATTCATTGCGGTCTTTTCGTTGATTTTGGAAGTCTTGGGTTTTTGATTCTTTCTGTCAGTGTGGGTGGAATCTGTATGTTTATTTATTTATGTGTGTCTCGACATTTTCCTGTCTACGTGAGACATACGTTTATAATCTCATTATTTCTGTATTTTCAGGCGCTTCGCTAGGAGCCGCTCCTGCGCGCCGCCTTTTTCTGCGTAGGAATTTCCTGATTTAAAAAATCGAGAGATGATTACAATTTTTATAAAAAGGTGCATCTGATGCAGAATTGGATTCCTCTCAGGTGTGTTGTCTTAGAAATGTTCTAGGCCGTCATTTAACCGATTTAGGTGTTGTCGCTCCGCGCTTGCGTGGATTCGTCCATAATTCTCCCATTCCTGTCTGTACAGATACCCACGCGCAGCCTCGCTGAATAGGCCGTGTTCGGGCCGAAACGCAGCAGCCTGGAGAGACTGAGCAGAACCCAAGACCCTACCAAGGGGCAATTAAATTTTTGTAACGACTCCCTTCGCCCTAAGACAGGTCACAGATCGCCTGCAGGTTTACGAGAACCCATGCGAGTGTGTATATTGCGTCTTTCGTTGGGTTTATGTCGCGCTGCGTCTCGGAGGGAGGGATGCACATGCACATGTTTTTGGCATGCTCCAAACCTAACCCAACCAAGCCACAGGAACCCCGGCAGCGCCATGAGCACTGAGCCTTCTGTAGGAAATGTCACGAACACAGCAGCAAAAAGGCGCCAGCCATGGTGAGCACCCATTTTTCCAGTGTGAGGGAGGCCATAGGTATTTTAAAGTAGATGTGGAAACCAAGGAAAGGCCAAGAAAAATACCCTAAAATGAGACAGTGGTGGCCACCACAGCACAAGGGGGGAGTAAGAAAAAGTGCTTTTCAAATGCCGTGAGGCATACTCTAGTTGTATTAGAGATGCATTAAGCACTCTAGCCTTTTTACCTTAGTACTGGCCTCACCAAAATGGGTGAAAACACATTTTGACTTATGGAACCAAACACTAAATCAGGATATGGAGTGGACCCCTCAATCCCCTATCAATGTGAGGCTATTCATCTTTTCCAGAGTTGACTCAGAACTGACATATCCAGGGCAGAGCCTATGAATTTCTCTATGCTTTCTCATGAATTCTTAGCTATCCTAGTGGTATGCACCCTAGGGGGCTGGGGCACCTCTTCTTGAGAGGTCCTGGGTCCAATTGCCGGTCAGCCTAGCTAAGTAGGAAGGTCCCATGTGACATGGCAGTGACCTCATCGCCACATGCCATGCCACCTCAGCATATATGGGACGCAAAACAGAGGGTGCACATCTCCTGAGATGGCACTATGGAGATTGAGTGACTATGGGGCAGTTTTCCTACTCTTTTCCCAAAACATTTCAACTATCTTTGTGAATATGCGATCCGATTTGCCTTGAGTTGCAGTTTCTGTGAATATTCTTACATATTTCACTGTTTACACTGCAGCCCTTCATGCTTTGATCCTGATTCTCTTCTACTTGCTTATCTCTGGCTTGGGTTATCCTTGATTGGTTGTATTTCAGCAAACAAAACATTTTCCTCATCAAAAACAAGCAGCAGGAAGCCCTACACCAGCAGCAAGCAGCAGGAGAGGCACAACAAACATACAGTGTTGAAATCACTATAAGAGGTTCTCCCGTGTCTCCGTGTGCACCGTGAGACGAGCGGCGTGTTGAAAAGAGTTGTTGAGTGTCAACGCCGGACTTCAAACACCCTTGGAAGCCCTCAGTGTGGATTTTTTGGGACTTGATCTATTGTACTTGGGAGTTGATTATTGCAAGGGATTAGAATTTGTGTGAGGGAGCCATATTTTACTATTTTTTGTGGGAAGTTGTGCAGGATAGGGCAAGATCATGCAGAACCTGGTGAGAAGCAAGACCATAGGAGTGACAGGAAATGGTGGAAGGGGTACAGCAGGGGCCGGTCCTCGTAGGGACCTTCTTTACTCCTTCGCCCATTATCCCTAACCAACACCATTTCATCCAAAAGAGTGCACATGAAGTGCCTGATGCTAACTTGGAGGCTAGAGTCAGGCCAGTTTTCACATAAAATCCTTTGTTTTATCCATTTGTGATTGAATTTTTGTATCCATACCTGCTTTGTCTATTTCATGCCTTCTGTGTTACACTGGATTTCAAACTATTCATGGATTCGATCCACATCCTGTTCTTGCTCTAGTTGCTCCTTTGGTTTTGGGATTTCACCATCAAAGACCTGCAGGATTTCATCAAAATCCATAGGGCACTAATCAAGGACATCTTTCTGCTACCTATGCTTCTTGAGTTTCCTTCCGCTGCGCGAGTCTCTGAATACGCGTGCGACCCATAGTATCTGTTTTCACGGATGAACGTGGGTTCCTATGGAGCCACTGAGCCCCACCTGTGGCTCATGAGTAAGATCCCTACACGTACATGAGATGATTGCCGCACTACCTCTGAGAGGAAGAGTCAGACCCACACAGACGACGACCTGGTGGACCTGCTGATCGAGCTAGCCCTTGAGGGGGAGAATGACTCCCACATGGAGAAATTCCTCAAGAAACACTGGGGTCGAGGTGGTACCCCTACCCCCGAACGTGGCGAAGGGAAAGGGCCTAAAGATCCCACTAACGCCCACCAGGGGCCCTCTCTGCCCTCTCTGCGCTACTGTGAACCTGTCAATGACAAGGGGGGACCTTGTCATGCCCCTGACTGCGACCACCGCAGTGGTCGTATGCTGCAGATGAAACGACAGCAGCACACCAAAGATGGGAAAACTGTGACCCATCAGGACAGCTTTAGGTGTACCGTCACCAAAACGATGTCCTTGATTAGTGCCCTATAGATTTTGATGAAATCCTGCAGGTTTTTGATGGTGAAATCCCAAAACCAAAGGAGCAAGTAGAGCAAGAACAGGATGTGGATCGAATCAATGAATAGTTTGAAATCCAGTATAACACAGAAGGGCTGCAGATAGACAAAGCAGGCTTAAATACAAGGATTCAATCACAAATGGAAAAAACAAATGATTTTAAGTGAAAACAGGCCTGACTCTAGCCTCCAAGTTAGCATCAAGCACTTCATGTGCACTCTTTGAGATGAAATGGAGCTTGCTAGGAATGTGGGGCATAGGAGTTAGGCCAGACACAGATTATGACTTGGCCAAGCAACTCAATTCAGAAACAGTTAAAAAGTGGAACCACAAAAAAAGGTAGAAACAATTGAGTATAGGGGTCTTGGGGTGGGAGACCACTAGGATTAACCTCCAAGGCCTAAAGCATGAAATGCCAATTTACTTTCGGTATATCCTCCATGAAGGAAGATACCTCCACTCAGTTCAGTGGTAGGGGTGAATTTCATGGGGGGGTAGGGTTATAACCCTAGTTACTTTGAGAAAGTGTACTAAAAGCTTCAAGAGAGTGATAAAAATAGTTAAGTTAGTCTTAGCATCAACAATAGGGTTTTGAGGGGGGCTTGGCCTGGATCAAGCCCTCCAAAAAAGACATGGCAGTGACTTTTTCTTACTCCCCCCTGGAGTACTAGTTAGCTAAGCTAGTAGGACCAAGGAGAAAGGCTCAAATATTCCCAAAATTACCTCAGAAAATGCATTAAACCTACCAAAAAAATTCTCGTCAGTTCATAGAAGCTTATCACACTGTAGATACCCTTGAAAAACAGTGTAATGTACCGTCAATGATGTCCCTTTAATGGGGCATTCCTCAAAAGTCGCCAGAGTGCGACGAAAGCTTTTGGTAAAAATTTAGGGGGTAGTGGCGTTTGAACCCAGGACTCCCTCGCTAGAGCACATATGCTTGCCCACTATGGTACAGTCGAACGCTCTAATGCGGACGGCTATCGCTGCAAAAACAGCACTTTAGTAAACATCCTGACCAGGGGCCAGGGCGGAGCAATACCTTCAATGCAGGACACAAGACTCCAGGAGCTGAAAAAAATAGTAAATGAAACCAACAGGGAGGGAATCCTGTGGTTCAGCGAAAGCTGTAGCGATTTAAGAAGTCAAATCGCTAAAAATTGATGAAATCGGAAGTGAAATCGTCATTTTTACACCAAAACTCAAAGTCACAGAAAAGCGCAACAGGAGCAGACTTCAAAAACAGGGTTGCTCAAGCGTAAACGGCTCTTGAGAAAGAAGGTATGAGCCGTAGTTTTCAAAGCTCTAAATGAAATTTTTTGCACAGTTGCATCAAAATTTTTATGAACTTTAGGAAAAAGTATCCAAGCTCAACCCACACCACAGAGCAGGTGGACAACCCACCTCTCAGGTATGCCAGTGTCATTTCACACGCATGCATTGCGTTCGTGTTGGTTGCTTCGTTAAAACGTTAGGGTTGCCAACGCTGTGTTTGCTGGGGGTTCGGGTGCTCCTCTCCTTTGCTCTGCACACGTCAAAACAGGAATGAAAGGTATGCGATGTGAACCGAGCGCACAGCGCGCACGTAGGGTTAGAATATGCGCTGTGCTCGCGATGCATGTGCCTAATTGAGGTATTCACCCGCCGTGGCGCTTTCCCTGTACCCCGATTCACCCTTGTTCTCTCCTCACAGGTAAGAAAAGAAAGTGCTTGCTCGTGTCTGTGTTGCCGTAGCTCTAAAGTAGGGTTGCTTAAAATGCGTAGGCTTGTTTTGCGCTGTGCAGTGCGCCACTCTCTCTCCTCTTTCTGCAGAAAACAAGACAAGGGAAGCATGCATGACACACAGTGCATTATTTGCTTCGTGTGGTTTATAATTCGGCGTAGGTTTGTTTAAGCGCGTAAGGTTCTTTTGCGGTCGTGTTTTCCTCGGCATTCACATGATGCGTGGTGAGTAAGGTAGGTAAGCCCAGGAGGACCTCACCTCCTGGTTGAGTCACGCTTGTCATTGGTTATTTTGGGTGAATTCAGGTAAAAACAGCAGGATATGGAGAAGTTGTGCATACCTGTGCATTCACACACGCATTAAAGGGTAGGCCACGCGAAATGCGCACGGTAAACCTTGTTTAGGTTACCCAGGGGCTCCACCCCACGTTCTATAAGAAAACGGGTGGAGTTCCTTAAACTTGCTTGCTTGATAGGGGCGTTTGTGGACAGCGTATTATAGGGCAGACTGAGAAGCGTATAACACATGAATTCTGTCTTGGTTCCTCCGCTGCAAAAGCTCCTGCATCCGCCTTTGTTCTTCCGGTGGGAAGGTAAGGGTGATTGGTGCAGTCCCACTTTGGCAGCGCTAAAAAATGCTGCGCGGATCACAAAAACAAATAATTGCAACTCAACTCAAGGAGTGGTGAGTGCAATCCGACTTCGTCGCCTTCCACGCTGTGCACGCACGCCGAACACTCCCTCTCTCCAAGCTTCGACAGGGAAACGCGTAGTGGCATCCCTGTTAGGCCACAGCCGCTTAGTAGCGCTGTGTTCTCTTGCGTTCTCACAGGAGGGTCAGTAGGACCCCTGACTCCTTCAAAAGCAGCACCAAGGAGCGTGTGTAGGTGTTACGGTCAGTAGGCCTGGCAGGAGTTGAGTGCAAGTGATGAGTGCTCACCCTGCCTTCGTAGGCCGGTTTTTGGCGTTAGTGAGTGTAGTGTAGTGGTGTCTCCTGTCCCGCGTGCTTTTCCACGGGGGCAGGGGACTGCGTCAGCTTCTTTTACTGCTCTATGGCTCCCAGCTATCCGGGTGGGGCCTCCCGTGCGTCAGCTTTTGCCCTTTGGCAAAAATGGGCGTTTTGTATGCCCTCAGCACACTTGGCCACCCCTCCCCTCTAGTACGTAGGGCTTTTGCCGTCTGCCCCCAACGATAGGCACCAGCACAGAAATTGGGCGCCATAGGGGTGGCAATATTAACTGACTAGGACCTTCGGTCCGACATCAGCAAAGCCCGGTCTCCGGAATCCACGCGTGGGAGAGAAGTGAGACACACACAGACATACGTAGCACACTTAGGGGTATGGTAAACCCTGTGAGGAAGGGTAGAACCCCACGGATCGGGACCAGTCAAGGGTCCTAACTGTGGGCTCGCTTGTCCCCAAGGAGGGAAGACACACCTTGCCTCATAACAACTTGCTTGTCATTCCCCCCTGGTGTAGTAAGCCACCGTTCTTCGTTGGCTCCCCAAGGTCATTAAATCAGGGCAGTCCCCATGCAACACATGGTCAACAAGGCATACACGTGCTGGGTGGCTGCAAACCTGATAAGCGGCCACTTGGTCCACGCTGGAAACCATAGTCATGGGACTGCAGGGCACAGACGGGGTCAGTGCAGTGCTCAGTAAGCAGTGGTCTGTGAAAAACCAATGGCCTTCGGCCAGGGAGTGGTTGTCACGGGGGGCTAACGGTCCTGTCCTGCGATGCAATGCGGGGCAACTGTGACAACTGCTCTTACACCCATGCACAGGCACATCTGCACAAGAGTGCTCACTGTACTTGTAAGGTTAGAACACAGTCAGTAGACTGACACAGGGAAATTAGTGTTTCTTTTTACGCATGGACAGAGTCTCAGCACGGGTTAGTAGCTGCCTCTCATTGTTCTCAACGAGGTAGGAGCAGAAGATGGGGTTGATACTCCCATCTCGTTGTATGTAGGCTGACATAGGTTCCCAGGTCGCCTCAGATAACCCATAGCCATCCCACAGGGTTAGGAATTTCCAACCCTGTTTATACTCATGGCGAGCAATACCTGCAACCACGTAGTAACCATCGACTGCCATCTCATCGGCAGTCATCTCTTCTAGTTCGTCTGCCTCCACTGGACTGGCAGCATTCTCTAGGTCTATACGCTCAACCTCACTGTCGCTGAGGCACCACTCATCCCAGGACAAATCGTCCGGGGAGTGATAGTGCCTCAACTGTTTAGGTGCACACAGCAGTTCACCACCTAGACGTGGACTGCACCTGACATGGATCCTGGATCCATCTATCCTGATGATACGATAGGGTCCAAAATAAGGGTCCTGTAGGCAGTTACGAGGCCTGGAGGGTAGGCGTGAATGGTGCACCAAAACAAGCTCACCAACATTGAAGCTGGCAGGTCGCTGTAGGCGGTTCTGTTGGCTCAGTTCACGGTCACGAATGTGTCTCAGGTTAGTCCCAGCCTGGTTAGCCATAGACTGCTTGTGTTCCAGCCAATCTCCCACAGGGCTCTTGAAGTCTTCAGGAAAGGGGGTTTCGAAGAACCAAGCAGGTTGTCCTCCATGGAACAGTTTGTTGGCGGTGAAACCCGTAGAAGAGCTCCGCTGTGAGTTCATGGTCAGCACTGCCCAGGGCACTAGGCGTACCCAGTCCTTGGTACGTTCCTGTTTCATCAGGATTCTTAGGTTTTGCTCCAACACACGGTTCTGTTTCTCACAGAGAGGGTTAGACGTGTCCGTATAGCGCACATCTGTGGTTACCTCCACGTTGAGGGCATTTAGGACTTGTTTGTACCACCTAGTGTCACTGCGGATGCTTACATCTTCATCAGAGTGCAGCTGCTTAGGTGCTCCATAGGGTTCGAACCATTGTTCGACCAACATTTTCACAGTCTGCTCACCTTGGATTTTCTTATTGCAAGGGAACACACAGGTGAAGCGAGATTGGCCACAGGTGACCACTAGGCAACTATCATAGCCGCCGAGGCGTGGTGGTCTGTGGATGAAATCCACATAGAGAAGAGAGTTAGCACAATAGGGTATGGGTGAGCTACAAAAAAAGACCCCTATCCCTACTGTCGCTCTGTTTGCTGGCATGACAGCCACAAGCATCCACAATGGTCTGCATACGATACCTCAGTTCAGTCAGGTTTCGACTAGGGTAGAAACGTTCACGGAAGAAGTCCACTGTGCCATTAGCGCCAGTGTGACCAGAACTGAGATGGGACCACTGTAGGCACCCATCCAGCTGTGCCTCAGGCACAACAATACGGTCCTCGTAGAAGAGATACTGATTGATTTTATACCACTGGTGGCTGTCAATGACACGGGGTTCGAGACCAGTGCTGAGGGTTTGGAGAATTTCTTTATACGTTAAACTAGAAGATTATAAAAATGACCCGTTATAAAGATCCGGACATGAAATTTTCATTTCATCCGGCTCAAGAAAAGCAAAATCTCTATTAAAAACTTAATATTCATTTTTAAATAGCATACTTATAAGTCAGACAGTTCACGTTTTCTACCGGGGATATGATGAACTGTCAGCCTGAACTGGCTCAGGTAAGTCCACGACCGCTTTAGTTTTGCTTTCTCTGGTGGTGGGCCCTTCTGAAAAGACTTCACGGGTTCCTGGTCACATAGCCAGACAATAGGGTTAGATCCCAGGAGTCGGGATTGTGACAAAAGCACCAACATACCGGCCAGGAGTTCCTGGTCATAGGTGCTGTAATTGGAACGCGCTTGGTTCCATTTCCAAATCCAGTGTCCCAGTGGCATCAGCCGCCACTCACTGGTAGGATAGTCATGTTTCAACGAGCCATCACGGTTCAGTCCACTGGTACGATAAAGGCGGTGAGTTAGTTCAGCTGGGTTAAGCTCCTGCCATTGGTAGATCGTTCCACCCCTCCCTACATCACTGGCATCAGTGATCAGGACTATCTCGCCCTTAGGGCGGGGCACTCCCAGGCAGTTGGAGGAGGCAAGTTTCTTATTCAACTCCTGGAAACACTCCTCCTCTCTGGCGGTCCACCTCCAGGGAGTAGTTTTCTTGGTTAGGTCAGTGAGGCGGGCAGAGGAGTAGATAAAATTGTGGATGTGACGCCGTTAGAAATTACAGGCGCCCAAAAAACTCCTCATGTCGTGTAGACCCTTCTTAGGGTCATCGCGAATCTGAATGTCCTGTAGGGGCTGCATCTTAGACACGGCTGGTTTCCACCAGCCAAAGCCCACGTCGAAACCCAAATATCCCATCTCCCCTTTCATAAACTCACAATTTTCCAGTTTGATTGGGAGATTGGTCTTCTTGACAAACAATGAAAAATTCCCGGAGGAGAAGGACATGGTCCTCTTGGGTATTAGTACCCAAACTCACGTCGTCGATGTGGGCCTCCATTTCTGTACCTCGAGAAATCAACTCCTGTACTAGAGGCCTGCGCCTGAGTATGTACAGAACTTTGTTCACTAGCTCCTGGAGCAGCGCTGGGGCAATAGCCACCTCAAAAGGCATGACCTTTCACTTAAAGACACGACCCTTAGGGGTTATAAAAGTCAGCCGCTCCTGAGCTGCGGCGGTTAGGTCCACCTGCCAGAAACCAGAGTGTTTGTGCATTTATGTCTTGTACCTGCATTTGGCAATACGCTCCAGGGTATTCTCCATGTTAGGAATACTCCCTGAGGGGTTCTGGATTTTCTTGTTGACCTCACCATAGTCAACAACCAGTCGTAGGGCAGTTGACCCTGGTTTAGCAACCAGGAAACAGGGACTGCAGTGACGGGGGTAGTCCCCCTTCTTATATTCTTCAACGAGGCCAGCATCAATTCATTCCTGGATCTGGCGCTCGATTTCTTCAACCTGTTCCTGTGGAGCGCGATAGGGACGATGCCTCACTCGCGTCTTTTCAAATTCAGGTTTCAGTTTCAGGTCCATCTGGAACAGTTCTTTTTAGATGGGGGCTGGCAAGGCGCCGAACACCTCCTCATAGGTTAGCAGCAGTTTCTCCAGTCGAGGGGTCAAGGTGTAGAGTCTCGAGTTTCTGCAGGAAATCCTCCTCAGCATGGAGGTTGTTCTTTCCATGTTCTTTCTTTTTCTGCCGATCAGCAGTTTCGGCAGGTACAGAACCATCGTCCCACTCAGGGGAACATTGCTGCCCATAGAACAAAGAATACACTAGCGGTATCTCAGGATCAGGCAGCGTATTGGAATCATCGTCCTCCTCAGACCAGATGGAGGATTTCCAGGTCTGTCTGAGGTATTGTAGCCGCTCTCGGCGCTCAATACCTTCGGCCTTCAGGTACAACAGCCGTCGGAGTTCCTGAGTGCCATGCTCAGACAGTGGCATGTTATTAGAGGCAGTCCGCGCTAGAGCATCAGGACTCCGGGCCACGGGTTCGGCTGTGTGCATAGGCTGCATGTGTAGCACTGGCTTCCCAACAGGGGAAGCGGATTCTGAGGTTGACTCTAGATCTACCTCCTCCAGCAACAGCTGGGCTAGGAAGGCACTGTGTTTTAGGTCAACACAGCTGGGATCAACAGGAGGGATAGTGCTGGCGATCTCAGACAATTGGTCGTCAGCATCCTCCTCAACAGCTGCAGGTTCCAGATAGCCATTGGGAGATTGATACCCTGTAAGTGTGGCAGATAGGTGCTCAGGGAGCGTTTTTTGAGATCAGAAAGGGTCAGGCCACGATTTTCGGCCATGACCTCTTTCAGTAGCACCTGGTCTAGGTCACACAGGGGTACAGGATTGAGAGATCCATCGACGATGAATAAGAAACTGCGCCACTCAGGGGCCCGCATAGCTGTGTCTGAGTCCTCAGGCACATAGATGGGACCGTCGGGGACACCTAGGATTTTATGGGGTCCAAAAATCCGAAAACCAGTTACAGTCAGAAATACTACTTTTTTTGTCAAATTGTACATAAAGAGCATATTTTCCGGAGTTAGCCCCCCCCCCATCCCCTCAAAATTGGCAATTTTTCAGCCCCTAGATCGACAATGCAGTCTTGATTCCAACTAAAATCGGCGGTATCCGAGAAATATGACATTCACCACCTAGTTGCAAATAGCAGCTTTTGTATAGATCAAACCATACAGGTTTGTTTTTGGCAAGAAATACGGTTTTTTGGTGATGGCGGCTCCAAACACTCGATAAGTTGCTCCAAAAAATTGCAAAAAACGTTTTTTTGAGTCCACCACACTCAAAATAGGGTACGAGGCCCTACAACTGACCACTCATGCCCCGAAAATGCTGTTTTAAGCCAAAAAATTGGCATTTTGGGGGCAAAAAAAGCGGTTTTTGGTGATGGTGGCTCCGGAACAATTGATCATTTGCTCAAAAACACTGCAAAAGGCACTTCTCTGAGTCCAGAACCCTCAAGATAGGGTATGGGGCCCTACCTGTGACCACTCAGGCCCCAATTGAAAATTGTTTTAGGCCAAAAAATGGCTTCTTTTGGCCATTGTTGGCAAAAAATTGCGGTTGCACTCTCCCCATGGTCATTGGATCAGTAAGAAAAAGTGCTTTTCCAATGCTTTGAGGCATACTCTAGTTGTATTAGAGATGCACTGAGCATCCAGGCATTTCTATCTTAGTATTGGTCCCACCAAAACTGGTGATAACACATTTTGACCTATGGAACCAAACACCCAATCAGGATATGGATCAGACCCCTTAATCCCCTTTCAATGTGAGGCAAATCATCTTTTCCTGAGTTGACTGAGTACTGACATATCCAGGGCAGAGCCTATGTATTTATCTATGTTTTTACATGAATTCTTACCTATCCTAGTGGTATGCACCCTAGGGGGCTGGGCACCTCTTTTTGAGAGGTCCTGGGTTCAATTCCTGGTCAGCCTAGCTAAGTAGGAACATCCCATGTGACATGGCAGTGACCTCATCGCCACATGCCCTGCCACCTCAGCACATATGGGACCCAAAACAAAGAGTCCACATCTCCTGAGATGGCACTATGGAGATAGAGTGACCGTGGGGCAGTTTTCCAACTCTTTTCCAAAACATTTCAGCTATCTTTGTGAATATGCCATCCGATTTGGCCTGAGTTGCAGTTTCTGTGAATATCCTATCATCTTTCACTGTTTACACTGCAGCCCTTCATGCTTTGATCCTGATTCTCTTCTCCTTGCACACCTCTGGCTTGGGCTATCCTGGATTTACTGGATTTCAGCAAACAAAAGCTTTTAATCTCCAAAAACAAGCAGCAGGAAACCCTACACCAGCAGCAAGCAGCAGGAGAGACAAAAACACAGTGTTGAAACCACTATAAACATTTCTGGTAGCAAGAGGCAGACTGTCTCTGCGCACCGGCAGCAACCCCGCGCAGTACATGCAGTGCGCCGAGCGGTCACATATAAGCAGAAGGGCGAACGCAGATGGATACAAGGAAAGAGGATGCCGATGTGCAGACAGCGCCTGAGGCACCGGCAAGGCCAGCACCTGGTGAACCTGGACCTGGACCTCGCGCTGTACCTTCGGAGCCCTTACATGGGCCAGTGGAAGTCGCTGAGGACTCGTTGGATGGACTCCAGACGGCCACCAGGGCCCTCTCAGTCGAGGAGGTGGTCACTCAGCCTGTGAAGAGGAAGAGAGAGAGCGAGAAGGATGCTGGAGACGAAGCAGACGAAGGAGAGGAAAAAGGGCAAGACCTGACGAATGACCCTACCTTCGAAGGCGCACCAAGCGCTTCTGGCCTCCACGCATCACCCCCTCCTATAACCACCACACTCCCAATTCCAGACCCAGCCGCTGCAACATCCACTCCCATAACCAACCCGCCTATGGCAGAGGGCACAGGCTTTACTGGCATGCCTCCCTACCCCGCCTATGGTATGGGCCCACCTACCTCTATGCTCCCCGAGGCAACTACTGCCAGTGAGCCGGTGGCCTCCAGCTCTGCGCCGCGATGGTATGCGGCTGAATATCCCCATCCACTACACGCTACTGGAACCTATGTGGATGTTCCTGGGTATGCACCTGGGTATGCAATCTTGAGTGGGTTGAGGAGAGGACCTGAGTCTCTTGGAGGCAGGAGTAGAGGATCGGGAGATCCTCCAACAGGTCCCTGACGCGTCGGAGATCAACGAGGTGCTCCGAGGAGCCACTTCAAAAATCTTGGGCGACCTCACTCAAGAGATCCGAGAGAAACTGGAGCCCCTGATGATACAGCCCCAAGCGTCACCTACCACGGTGGGAATGTCACCCCACCGAGTACAGGCCAACCACCTGGCGGCAGGGTTGACAAACACCCTGGGGAGCCTGAGGAGCCGACCGATGCCGACTCCTGCAGCTATACCGAGAAGTCCTTTCGTACCGAGAACGGCCCAGCCGCCCTACAGCCACGTGACGAACTCTACGAGGGCCGAGCTGGACCGGCTGGGGCTGCCAGCCTTAAGGGCAATGGTGGACGTGGAGCCTTATGGCTCTAGTGATCTAGGCGGAGACCCCTCTGATGATGAGCCGCCGTCGATGACTTCTGCTTCGCCCTCGGAGGACGATGACCCGGAGGACCCCGAGGACCCAAGGGGTAAGAGGAAGAAGAAGAAGAAGAAGAAGACCCGACGCCCTGAGGGACGCAGGTCTCAGGAGGCGAAGGCTATTGCCACCTCCAAGATCGCGGTGAACCTGCCTGAGTGCACAGGCAAGGACCTCAGCGAGTTCGCTGAGAATTTTGGCCAGTTTCTCCGATTGACCGGCCAAACCCACGCTAGTGGGCGAGTCAAGTGCGATCTGCTCCTGCAGTGGTGCAAGACCAAGTACCTGGAGAAGCAGGTCAGGCAGATCGTGACTAACTCCGCCACCTCTGCCGATGTGTTGGTTGCCCTCACCTAGGATTTTATGAGGTACCGGAATTCCGTAACTGAACCGTCCAAAAACTGCCGCGATCGCGATTTACGGCCCGCAGCAACCCAATTTTGCCGAGGTTTTGGTGATTTGTGCCAAATCTGTGCGCATCTGCCCCGATTTTGATAGCGCAATCGGTAAAATACAACGTTATCTAGTTGCTGTATTGAAATCAGGTCGATTGCATTACCGGATGTCCAGATAAACCCAAAATACGACCATTTTTGCCCATTTTTGCCACTTTCGGGCCATAAACGGTCATTTCAATGATGTCCTTGTGGTGTCACGAGATTTCAAATGGATCAATTTTTTCCCTAGTGCCCTGTGAGGCTAGGCAAGCAATGATTTGTGCCCGTGCCTGCCCTTTACCCAAGATAATAATCCGGAGGGTGCCAAAAAACGCCCAAAACAGCTATATTTGCACTTTTGAACACATAAATGTTGATTAAAGTGATACGGCCGTGCTTTCATGTGATTTCAAATTGATCACGTTTGTCGGCTGTGCTATGTGAGGCTTGGCAAGCAATGATTTGTGCCCGTGCATGCCCTTTACCCAAGATAATAATCCGGAGGGGGCCAAAAAACTCCCAAAACAGCTATATTTGCACTTTTGAACACATAAATGTTGATTAAAGTGATACGGCCGTGCTTTCGTATGATTTCAAATTGATCACGTTTGTCGGCTGTGCTACGTGAGGCTTGGCAAGCAACAATTTGTGACCGTGCATGCCCTTTACTCAAGGTTCTGGCCCGGAGGGTGCCAAAAAAGGCCCCAAACAGCTATATTTGCACTTTTGAACACAATAATGTTGATTAAAGTGATACGGTTGCGCTTTCGTGTGATTTCAAATTGATGAAATGTGCCCCAGGGCTAGGTGAGGCTTGGCAAGCAATGATTTGTGCCCGTGCATCCCCTTTACTCAAGGTTGCGGTCCGGATGGTGCCAAAAAACGCCCAAAACAGCTATATTTGCACTTTTGAACACACAAATGTTGATTAAAGTGATACGGTCGCGCTTTCGTGTGATTTCAAGTTGATGAAATGTGTCCCGAGTGCTAGGTGAGGCTTGGCAAGCAACAATTTGTGACCCTGCATGCTCTTTACTCAAGGTTAGGGCCCGGAGGGTGCCAAAAAAGGCCCAAAACAGCTACATTTGCACTTTTGAACACATAAATGTTGATTCAAGTGCTATCGCTGCCCGTGTGTATGATTACAAGTTGTTCAAGTTGGTCACTAGTGCTAGGTGAGGCTAGACAATGAACAATTTGTGCCCGTGCATGCTCTTTATTCAAGAATATGAACCGGAGGGTGCAAAGAAAGGCTCAAAACAACTGTATTTGCACACACGCCATCATTAGATTTGCAAATGCTGTAACGGTCAGAGCCACACTCCCTTGGCACTGCCTGTCAGAAAAAACAAAAAGGAATCCCCCTTGTACGTGAGCACATACAAGCTGCGTTTATATGGGTTGTGAGGTGTGTCCTTCTCCCTTAAATTACCCACCAAGTGGTAACAAAACGCCCCAATAGTAACAACTTGCTTGGCCGCTGTGTGTTTCGGGTCCACATGATCTACGAGGTCTCTGAGTGTGTATTTCTGACACTGTGCTGCCTCTGATAGGAAGCACGCGTCTGCAATAGGCATGATGGTATCATCTTCACTAAGAAGACATGCCGTCGGTATGCAAAGGAACCACTGAGAATTGTTACCCTTCCCATGCATTGACACACTGCACCAAACAGAAGCAAGCCATAAATGAGTTCTGACTTTTGCAATAGGCATGATTGTATTATCTTCACTAAGGAGACATGCCGTCGGCGTGCAAAGGAACCACTGAAAATTGTTACCCTTCCCATGCATTGACACACTGCACCAAACAGAAGCAGGCACAAATGAGTTCGAAGATCAAGATATTGTGGCATGTGCATACGTACCTAGGTAGAGTTAGCAGTTCATGGGCACCAACCGTGCCTCCGCCCAAAATGCTAGCTTCAAGGCTTAAACCTCGAGAAGCACTTGCAATGCGATAGGACATTTCCAACAGGGTTTACTCCGCCGCATGCTAACCACGCCCTTGACGTCCTGGTGAGTGTGTTCACCACCTTCGCTTGACAGCACCTAGGGAGCGTAGAGAAGGCATAAGAGGTATAATGTATAATAGGTTGCGTATTGCCGCAACGGGAGGACGGGGTCTACAATTATGCTAACAACCTGTAGATTGCCGTGCTTCAACAAGCGTGCTTGATAATGAGCCAAGAAATAATGGCAGTGCACCGTCAACCGCTCTTCCGGAAGATGCAATACCGAGAGTAGCTCGTCCCATCGCCGGTAATCACGGTCTCGTGCCTTGACACGTTTTGGTGCCGTGGCCCTATTTGGTCCACTGCCACACTGCAAGGGGGCAGTGTGCAGTTGGCCATCAACTGTAGGGCAAGTCTCCTCAGTTCACGTAGGTAGAACTTGTAGTGGCTCCTGCTGAACGGACCTACGTTGCGGAGTGACGGAGGTAACCTCCAGCCCATCAGCCTGTTTTGGCAGTAGTTCATAGACCTCTTGCCAAAACACGGGGTTTCTCAACAAATCCCGAATGACAAAACATCGCGGCTTCCATCAATTTGGATGGCTGCCCGGCCCACGCTCTAGTGGTGGCACATACGGCGACTCTTTGGTGTGCTTCTTGCATATCGCTTCGAATTCTTGTATCATTCCCGCGGGCACTAGCCCGGGTGCTTGGCATCTTGGTCTTGTAACCAAAGATCTATGCCATGTAAGCCTATATTGATCACAACCTCCTTTGTACAATGTGACACATTGTACCCCACATCAAGGTCCGACTCAAAGATCTGGAGGTAGTCCGCTAGAGGGGTGGGAATGTAAGTAGCTCTCCCAAACAACCCCGTTCGGGGTAATGTACAATGCGGTAACGATGTCCGTCCAGTTTGCCATCCCTTGCTGCCTTTAAGACTTCTACGAGTCCCAACAGTCTCTGTGTAGGTGCAAATGATTGGGACTTCCTTCCCAATGTACTGCCCAACCCGCAGTATCGAATCCAAGCGATGGGGCTGGTGTGTAAAGGGCAAAGTTAGGCAAATGCTCACACAACCGAGCAGCTCATACGCATCAACCTTCGCCCTGTCAAAAAACGCACCAGGTAACGTGGGTAATGCACCAGGTAGATGCAATCTGTCTCGGTTTGCTAATTGGGTGGAATGTGGGTGGTAATTCGGTGGAATCAAGCTGCACCTTTCTTGTCGACAAATGTACCCCATCTACATTGTTCACCAATTCCTCTTTCAGCTTGGTGACTCTACCGCGGTACCCACCAATGCTCTTCTCCTTGCAAATATCAATAAACTTTGCCCATGTCACTTTTGCTGTACCATGGACAACAGATTCTCCACTACTTTCTCCGACGGCGGATTGCGTGGTTCTCTTAGTCGTGTGACAATCTGGGGTTTACATTTTTTTTCTTGATTTGATGCTTGGGGGTGCCTTCGGATTTGCGTCTCAAGACATTCTGGCGGCTTGCGAGGTCAACGAAAAAGGTGTTGAAGCAATCAACGACACCAAGGATTGGGATCAAGGGTCAATGCGTGCTGTAGTACAACGCTTCAGGCTTTCGCATACGAAGAGCAGCACCGCAAAGGAACTGTGGATGCAGTTGAAGCGTGAGATTGCAGCAGGTTTGAGGGAGCCACGCACAGTACCACTGAAGATGCCTCCCAACACCCTTATCTACAAGCCATGTTTGAGTGGAGCCAAGGCAAGTTCCATTGGGAATTGTTGGGACTTAGATTGCAACTGCTGCGGCAAGGTTGCTTGACGACCTTGTTCGTGAGGTGATGGCCCAGGCTACCTTCGATTTGCACAAGTTCCCTTTCCAAGGCATGTACTTGAATACCTAACCATGTACTTGAGCAGACTAAAGGCATCCTGGGAAGGGTCTCTTGGACCGTATTTGGCGGATAAAAGAGGAGGCATCACAGTCCTTTGTAGCGCATTGTTGCAATTCGGAGACCCAGCAATTGCATTGCCAACAGCATCTGATGCACCACGGGAGGTACTGTCACACAAATTGTGTTCTGTTGACATTGCTGACCCCTTGCTCATTTTCTGAGTGTCTATTTTTTTTCGAAAGCTTTCGCTCAGGCCACTTGGCTCTTTTGCATGTGCCTCGTTTGCTTTGCTCTTGAGTCGTGGTAACCAGAGCCACCGTTGACGCAGAGACGGTAGAGAATCCAAGACGGTTTGGTGTTGCTGTGCATTGTGTACACATATGCCCCCAAATGGCTCCGTGACAAGAAGTTTGTGATTGTCCATTGCATGCATGCATACACTTGTGTGCAGAAAATATTTAGTTCCACGCCCCTGTATTTGTGATGAGTGCTTTGCCAAAAATTGTATGAACCCTAGTGCATTCAACCCATGGGAAAAACTGTAGGAATTCTGATTGGGTCGGTACATGAACTCATTGGTCAGTGTGAAATGCTGCAGTTGTTCTTGCCCAGCCCCTGCACAACCTCCTTCTGCATCCTTCTACATCCTTCTCTCTCCCCTATATTTTCCAGGTGGTAGATGCCGAGCTTCAGCCACCTTGTCGTGCCCCTCAAGTGCCGGTGGAGCCGCGGGCACTACGGGCCAGGCCAGAGCCCCCGGCAAAGCTCGATGAGGCCTTCGTGTAGAGCGAGATCCGACGCCGCACAGACGCTGCCGTGAAGGCCGAGCGCAGCCGTGCCAAGACAGACGTGACGGCAGCCCGCACCACACAGAGGAAGGCCGAGCACACGGCCAAAGAGCTTCGGCGGGTGCAGATTGGGTTGGAGAAGGAGCGCAAGGCACGCAGCGATGAGTTGCGCAAGGCGAAGGCCCGCGCCTCGGATTTGGAGAAGGCGAACAAGGATGCCGCTGATAAGGAAGCGGCTGCATCAGCTGCCGAGGCAGCTCGCAAGGAATTGGAAGCAGCTCCCAAGGAATCCGAAGTGGTGCACAGTGGGGCGCCCAATGGAATGGGGAGGAATTGGGATGGGCAATCGGCAATTGCTTTTGACACATTTATGAAATCAGTCCTCATTTCGTACAGTAGGAATTCGATATTACTTGGCATTGATTTTTGTCTATCGGTAAGATTGCTTTGCTGAATATTTCAATACGACAAAGGTCTGCAGATGCCACATGCGTATTTACTCAGGGCCCTTCCTGAGATTGTGCCCGTTCCTACTTCACAGCTGCCCCCTCTCGAAGTAGGGCTTAACAGATTTAGTGCGTTGACCGACGCACAAGCAGTGTATCTCAGGAAATAACAGAACACCTGTGCGGGGAGAATGTTGAACTGCACCATCTAGTGGCCTAAAAATCTGGTTCAGAGAACATCAAAATCCTGCATATCTGCCATGCCTCCCGCATGAGGCTGTGTCTTGTGCCTCCTCCTTGATATCGTCCATTTCACTTCACTTTGCCTCATTATGTATGGTAACCGCATCACTGACTGACCGCTGCATGGCAGCAAGTTGGCCTGCCAGTGTTGTCCAGGGCCCTGTTGTCTGTTGACTGTTGTCTGTTGCCTGACGTCAGTTGGAAGTCGTCAACTGTTGTCTGCTATCTGTTGTCTGTTGTTGTCTGTTGTCCGTTGTCTATCGCTCTGTTGCCGGCCGTCAGTTGAACATCGTCATCTATTGTCTTTTGTTTGTTGTCTGTTGTCGGTTTTCTGTTGCCTGCAGTTTGTTGAACGTCGTCGTCCATTGTCTGTTGTCTGTTGTCTGTTGCCTGTTGCCTGACGTCAGTTTATTTTCAGTGCAGACCTGGAAGGACAAAATGCAGCCCCAGTGAACACATGAAAAATGGTAAAGGCTGGATTTGTGTTCTCGCTTCGAAAAACATGTTTCGCAGGGTATTGGAGCAAGTTATGAAGTGTTTCCGAGCCGCCAGCACGAAAAAACCTGCATTTTTAGCCCCAAAAATGGCCAAAAAATGCCAGTTTTTGGCCTAAAACAGTGTTTGTGGGGCCTGAGTGGTCGGATTTAGGGCCTCCCACCCTATTTTGAGGGTGCTGGACTCAAAGAAACGTGTTTTGCCAGGTTTCCGTGCAAGGTGTTGAGTGTTTCGGAGCCGCCATCACCAAAAAAAACCCATTTTTTGCCCAAAAGTGGTCAAAAAAAGCCATCTTTTGGCTTCAAACAGTGTTTTTGGGGCCTGAGTGGGCAGCTGTAGGGCCTCCCACCCTATTTTCAGGGTGCTGGACTCACAAAAACGTATTTTGCAAACTTTTGGAGCAGGTTATCGAGTTTTTCGGAGCCGCCATCACCAAAAAAACCGCTTTTTTTGCTTCAAAATGGCCAAAAAAAAGACTTTTTTGGCCTAAAACAGTGTTTCTGGGGCCTGAGTGGTCAGTTGTAGGGCTCCCCACCCTATTTTGAGGGTGCTGGACTCAAAGAAACGTGTTTTGCAAGTTTTTGGAGCAGGTTATCGAGTGTTTTGGAGCCACCATCACCAAACAACCGCATTTTTTGCCCAAAAATGGCCAAAAAAAGATATTTTTTGGCCCAAAACAGTGTTTTTGGGGCGTGAGTGGTCAGGTGTAGGGGCCCCCACCCTATTTTGAGGGTGCTGGACTCAGAAAAAAGTGTTTTGCAAGGTTTTGGAGCAATTTATCGAGTGTTTTGGAGCCGCCATCACCAAAAAACCACATTTTTTGCCCCAAAATGGCCAAAAAATACCATTTTTTTGCCCAAAACAGTGTTTTTGGGGCCTGAGTGGGCAGTTGTAGGGCCCCCCACCCTATTTTGAGGGTGCTGCAGTCACAAAGAAGTGTTTTGCAAGGTTTTGGAGCAAGTTATGGAGTGTTTCGGAGCCGCCATCACAAAAAAGCCACATTTTTTACCCAAAAATGGCCAAAAAATGCCATTTTGTAGCCTAAAACAGCGTTTTTGGGGCCTGAGTGGTCAGTTGTAGGGCCCCATACCCTATTTTCAGGGTGCTGGGCTCATAGGAAAGGGTTTTGCAAGGTTTTGGAGTAGATAATCAAGGGTTTCAGGGCCGCCATCACCAAAAAACGCATTTTTTGCCCAAAACTGGCAAAAAAAAGCCATTTTTTGGCCCAAAACAGTGTTGTTGGGGCCTGAGTGGTCACAGGTAGGGCCCCATACCCTATTTTGAGGATGCTGGACTCAGAAAAGCGCGTTCTGCAGTGTTTTGGAGCAAATCATCAAGGGTTCCGGAGCCACCATCACCAAAGGAACCGCTTTTTTCACCCAAAAAATGCCAATTTTTTGGCCTTCAAACAGCATTTTTGGGGCATGAGTGGTCAGTTGTAGGGCCCCATACCCTATCTTGAGTGTGGTGGACTCAGAAAAACGTGTAATGCAAGGTTTTTGGAGCAAGTTATTGAGTGTTTCGGAGCGGCCATCACAAAAAAAAACCGCATTTTTTGCCCAAAAATGGCCAAAAAAGCCATTTTGTAGCCTAAAACAGCGCTTTTGGGGCCTGAGTGGTCAGTTGTAGGGCCCCATACCCTATTTTCAGGGTGCTGGTCTCAAAGAAAAGTTTTTTGCAAGGTTTTGGAGCAGACAGTCAAGGGTTTCAGGGCCGCCATCACCAAAAAGGCGCATTTTTTGGCCAAAAATGGAAAAAAAAGCCATTTTTTGGCCTAAAACAGTGTTTTTGGGGCCTGAGTGGTCACAGGTAGGGCCCCATACCCTATTTTGAGGGTGCTGGACTGAAAAAAAACGCGTTTTGCAGTGTTTTGGGGCAAATGACTAAGGGTTCCGGAACCACTATCACAAAAAAAAACCGCTTTTTTGCCCAAAGATGCCAATTTTTTGGCCTAAAACAGCATTTTTGGGGCATGAGTGGTCAGTTGTAGGGCCCCATACCCTATTTTGAGTGTGGTGGACTCAGAAAAACGTGTTTCGCAGGGTTTTGGAGCAACTTATCAAGTGTTTGGAGCCGCCATCACCAAAAAACCGTATTTCTTGCCAAAAACAAACATGTATGGTTTGAGCTATACAAAAGCTGCTATTCGCAACTAGGTGGTGAATGTCATATTTCTCAGATACGGCCAATTTTAGATGGAATCAAGCCTGCATTGTCGATCTAGGGGCTGGAAATTTTCGAATTTGGAGGGTGGGGGCGGGGCTAACTCCGGAAAATATGCTCTTTATGGTATAATTTGACAAAAAAAGTAGTATTTCTGACTGTAGCTGGTTTTGGGATTTTTGGACCCCATAAAATCCTAGGTGTGGAGTGGCAGTACCCGACCTACGAAACCGACCTCTCCATCAGGGCCGAGATCCAGAACCTGCCCGTGCTGCCCAACAACCCCAAACCTGGCAGGGTCTCTGAGCTGTTGGCTGACCTGGATCACTGGGCTGGACGACTGACGCCCGGTTCCTACAGCAGCGACGACCTGCTGTTCTGGTTGGTGGCCAAGCTCCCTCGAGAGCTATGGGACGAGTGCCGTTCGACGGCGGAGCGCAAGGCTAGATCCCTCCGCTACGAGGATCTATGCGTGCTACTCCTGGAGCTGGCGCTGGAGAAGGAGAGCGACCAGCACTTGAACAATTACCGTCCTGGAGGAGGAGGTTCTGGAGGTCATGGCAAAGGGTACCAAGGGTTCCGACCTGGGCAGGGGACTACCCCCAAACACGCCCACGCCCGTATCATGGAGAACGTGAAGGAGCTATTCTGGTGTGATGCCAGAGACGAGCAGGGCCACCTGCAGCACGCTCCTGACTGCGAGCAGCGAGACTGCTTCGTAGTCCAGGGGAAGCAGCAGAAGAAGAACACCAGCGCCAAAGCGACGCTGCCGGATCATTACAGGTGCACCATCACGTGTGCATTCTGCGGGAAGCGGAAGCACTACGAGGATGAGTGCTACCATAAGCCACGCCTATCGGCGAAGCTTAAGGGTGAAGATCCTGGCAAAGGCTCAGGCAAAGATGGAGGCAAAGGCAAAGGCAACGACTCCGGCAAGGGCAAGTCGAAAGGACGTGGTCAAGGGCAAGACAAAGGTCAAGGTGGACGAGGAGGAGGCGCTAACCGCCAGCCAGACAAGGACAACAAGAATAAGAACGGAGGCAACCCCAACCCTAATCCAGGGGGAAACTCCGAGCCCTCTGGAGGGCAGTCTGGTCCTACCACACGCTCACAAACGCAGGCCCAGCGAGAAAAAGGAGCCAAGCGTGAGCATGAAGGTGGTGATGACGGCAACGATAAGAAGAGGAGCCGTTTCATGAGGATGGCCCGCAAACTGCGGAACAAGGGGTTCGAGGTGACCTGTCCCGCGGAGTTCTGACAGGGGCCGCTCTGGTGGCACCCAAGACCTGGTGTTTTGGGTACGTATCCGACTAGGGGGACGCGAATACCTGGGGGTATTGGACACTGGCGCCACCATATCTATAGTGGCCAAGAAAATTTTACCTTGTGGGAGCCTGAAGAGCACCATGACCACCGCTGCTATACGCATGGGGGATGGACATGTGGTGCACAGCTGCGGGGACTGTGAAGTGGAGGTACCTTTGGGCTCCCGGACTATCGCCCATCGGTTCTATGTGATGGACACTGAGGCCTTCGACTTTGTACTGGGGACTGACTTCTTCGTACAGCACTCCCAGATACAATCCCTGACGCTGCACGCTCTACGTGGACCACGGCAGTGGCAGAGAGTCTGTGCCACTGGAGCAGTCGGAACATACCTCGAGTTACCTGAGACTATCGAAGGAGGAGCCCTCGAACATGATGGCGGCCTCCAAAACTGAGGACTATCAACTATTGGGGGAAGTCCTAGACCAAGGTCTGGAGGAGTTAGGTTACTCTAGAGAAGACCTGAGTGTGGAGTTGTTCGCCAGCGACAAGCAGCATGTAGTGGACCTTTACTGCAGCAAGGCCAGCGCTGCTTTGGGACTCGAGGCGGAGCGTGCGACACCCAAGCGCCTCGGAACCCAAGTACCAAGAACATGCATGCATGCCTTGGGAACGGGATACGCCAGGGAGTCCGGTGAACCTCTAGGGTTCCGCCCAAAGGAGGGGACGTGCGCAAGCACGGGGGCACACCCTCCCGGCGAGACAAGCATGTCACGCCGGCGGCGATCAGCCCTCCCGGTGTTTTCCTTGAAACTTATCTAAGTTTTCCTTCAAATAACCCAAAAATGTACCCCAAAGGCGACCACACAAGGCGACGGCAACATACTCAACATTCGACGAAATCACGGGAGTGATTTCGAAACGGTCCCTTTCATGTCCTAAGAAGATATGAACAAAGGGGGACATATAACAATGAAATATGACCAAAACAATGCATATTTACAACATGATCATGCGTCTCCCCCCAACGCGCGGTGCCGGTGCACCGACGCGTTTGGAAACCAAATCAGCATATGCATGCAAAGCCCTACTAATGGGCTGTGATTTGGTGTACTTAACTTCAAGATTCAAGACACCTACAATTTTACAGAAATTCATGAACATGGCATACTTGCGCCAAAAAAACTAGCACAGAACGGAGTCGCGATAGTGCCGTAACATTCGCTTATGTCTAAAACTGATATAGAATTAATCTTATCAATACAACTGATTGAATTCTCTTAAAAATCGTCAGAAATCGACAATTTCTGGATCGGCGCACGCGATCTCAGGACTGGCCGTCGCCGACCCAAACTCAGTTTTATAGCACAGAAAATGGTGAAAACACCATCAGTGTAAAACTACAGAAATTCCTGATTGACTGATACCAACACTGTCCAAAACAGTGCTGAGATAGCCGATTTCAGTTTGTACACATATATCAGGAAGATACACTGAAAAAAGCGAAAATATAGGTTGCAGGAAAACCTTACACTCCCCTCCCAAGTCCTGAGACACATCTCAGGCTGAAAAGCACAAAGAGGGTGCAGTGCAACAACAAAATTGGGTGGGGAAAATGCAAAGTATTTGGGTCGGGTGTTAACCCCGCAACTGAATTGCTCCACGGGTTAACACTCCCCTCCCAAGCTCAGAAACACCCACAGAAAATGGGTGCTTCTGTGGCTGAATCTATGAAGATAAGCCGCGGAGCAATAAAAAAACACAGATTTTTACTTTGATCCCGGACCTGGGATTTTAGGAGGCACCGCTGGGTTCCGGTACCCGCATGTAATGTACATGTCTACACACACACCACTCATGGCACTCACAAATGCCTCACACATAGGGTCCTCTGACACCCAGGCTCAATCACAGTAACATTTCTGCAATCCTGGACAGAAATTAATCATAAAAAAATGACCTCTGCACAGAATTTAAAATAGAAAATAGTGGAAAAAAATAGTGAACAAACAAAATATAAAAAAATGCACTTCTGAGATGTCCTGACCCTAAAACCAAAGACAACACAAAGCAAATCAGAAAAATTCACAGTTTGTAAAATCATCCACTGTCCATATAATATGATACAGAAATAACCAATAAGACCATTTCTCATGGCCCAAAGTTATTATGATTACAATTCTGGTGACCAATCTTCTTGGCCCATACCATGAATTATATTTTCTGAAATCTTCATATTTTTGACTTCCAACTTCGTAATCTGCAGGATGTGGGCAGCGCTGTCGTCCGTGCTGGAGGTTGAGAACTCACCAATGATCATGATATAATCTTGAGAACCATCCAAAGGTCCATGGCACTTTGTCCATGGCACCCAACTGGAGTAATCAATCTTGAGAACCATCCAAAGGTCCATGGCACTTTGTCCATGGCACCCAACTGGAGTAATCAATTTAAAAATATCACGTCGCACACACCATTGGGATAATCGCGCTGCAGCTTGTTCTTCAGCGCTACGCACTCCCAGCGCGATGGTGAAGGTCTCCTTGGTCGTCAATGTCCTTGTAATAGGGCTCAAAATAGTCAAATGGTCCTCAAATGGTGTAGGCACCAAGGACCTTCTTGAACATGATTTTGGGGTTTACCAATTGCTCCATAGATCTCGTCGACGATGTTTGCGTCGTCGTGGTCGTCGTCTTCAACGTCGTCGTCGTCGTCGTCGTCGTCGTTGAGGGCGTTTCGAAATTCTTTTCATTTTTGGAAATGAATGACTTAGAACTTGTTTTCCTTGAAACTTATCCAAGTTTTCCTTCAAATAACCCAAAAATGTACCCCAAAGGCGACCACACAAGGCGACGGCAACATACTCAACATTCGACGAAATCACGGGAGTGATTTCGAAACGGTCCCTTTCATGTCCTAAGAAGATATGAACAAAGGGGGACATATAACAATGAAATATGACCAAAACAATGCATATTTACAACATGATCATGGGTCTCCCCCCAACGCGTGGTGCCGGTGCACCGACGCGTTTGGAAACCAAATCAGCATATGCATGCAAAGCCCTACTAATGGGCTGTAATTTGGTGTACTTAACTTCAGGATTCAAGACACCTACAATTTTACAGAAATTCATGAACATGGCATACTTGCGCCAAAAAAACTAGCACAGAACGGTGCCGCGATAGTGCCGTAACATTAGCTTATGTCTAAAACTGATATAGAATTAATCTTATCAATACAACTGATTGAATTCTCTTAAAAATCGTCAGAAATCGACAATTTCTGGATCGGCGCACGCGATCTCAGGACTGGCCGTCGCCGACCCAAACTCACTTTTATAGCACAGAAAATGGTGAAAACACCATCAGTGTAAAACTACAGAAATTCCTGATTGACTGATACCAACACTGTCCAAAACAGTGCTGAGATAGCCGATTTCAGTTTGTACACATATATCAGGAAAATACACTGAAAAAAGCGAAAATATAGGTTGCACGAAAACCTTACAGGCCGCTTTGTTGGGGGCCAACAGACAGGTCTAGCGGGATGTAAGCCGCCTCCCCTCTTCACGCGCGGAGCCTCTTCCAGTCAGTCACAGGGGCGACGCCAGGGGGAACCAAGGGGCACCTCTCCACGACCGAGTGCACCTACCTACCTACCTGCAGCAAGGGGAAGAACTGCTGCTACAAATTTTACTGGCCCTCTTTCGGGATGGCCTACGGGAACCCCAGGTTCAGTGAACTGGGGAAGGTGCTGACCAAGGTGGCCTTGGAATGTTCCCGTATGGTCCTGTGTTCCCCCGATTGGGGAGCCCATGGGGGCAGCGAATACTGGCGAAACCTCCTGGACAGGCTGACTATCAGCTCTGTTCGGTTACCTGATGAGGCCATCTACGTGCCTCTGGGGCGTAAGACGCCTATTGGGAAACCCGGATGGGGGAGTATGCTGAGCGTGGTGGACGGAGGTCTTACCTCCATCCCCTGGGAGGATCTAGACCCGACTCTGGTCCAGGCTATACAACGAGAAAGCGACGAACTCGCCTTGGGTGACTTGAAGGATCGCCTACGACCTCAAGATGCTGTTGAGATTAGACCCGGAGGAGATGAGTACGTCGTGACTGACACCAACGCCCCCAACTCTCCCTGCCATGTACCTGTTCCTGATGGAGTCTCTGAGTGTGGACTATCTGAGCTACCTAGCTCTATCCACTCAGAAGACGAAACTGAGCACGACGCCTTCTTCGTGCAGACCTGTGTGGAGGAAGTGGAGAACGCCGAGTACGTCGCCCCACTGAAACCCCTACTCTCCATGAGGGTGGAAGACCCCGTGGACGAGGAGCCGGACCCTCGATCCAGGCTAAGGGAGTATGTGGATTCCAAGAGGAAGTTGGTGGCGAAAAAGCTATGCTACGCGAAGCCTACCTGCAGCTCATGGCCACTGAAGCAAGGACGTATGGGAGACCTATCCCAATTGAAGGAGGACCTCGAACAGAAGATCACCACCTGGCAAAGGGAGGTAGATCTTAAGCTCATTAAGAGCGTGTGGGGCGCCCATGTGAGGACCCCAGAAGAGGACGACCTCTCGGAGGAATGTGTATGTGAACCCCCTCGAGCGTGCCTATGTTGCCATCGTCCACCGGAGATGGTTGAACAAGACCTTCTATATGCCTACCAAGGGCTGAAGGACACTACCACGGGCGAAGAGTCGGTGGAGGACCACCTCCCGACGTCTATTCAGGGGGCAAGCAACTTACACTCTGACGAGGACATGGGGACAAGATCAAGGTATTGGACCCGCGGGTACAGAATCTTATAAGGACCTATCTGGAGGTGTTCGGAGAACTACCCCCTCCAGCCTCATGTGACAAGCTGGTAGAGATGGACCTCAAGCTGAAACCCGAGTTCGTGGGTCACAAGATCCCGAGGAGACCCTATCCAGCTCCTAAAGAGCAGGCCGACGAGATCGAGCGACAGATACAAGAATGTATCGACGCTGGCCTAGTCTTGGAGTACAAGGACGGGGACTACCCCCTACACTGCAGCCCCTGTTTCCTGGTGGCTAAACCTGCGTCTACAGCCAAACGGCTGGTAGTGGACTACGGAGAGCTGAACAAGAAGACGCTGAACCACTCAGGGTCCATTCCCAATATGGAGTCTACCCTGAAGAAGATAGCCTACTGCCGCTACAAGACCAAGATGGACAAAAGGAGCGGATTCTGGCAAGTGGACCTGACGCCCAACGCACAGGAACTACTGGCCTTCATCACCCCTCAGGGGAGGGTGTTCAAGTGGAAGGTCATGCCGTTTGGCGTGGCTAACGCACCCGCTCTCCTCCAAGAGCTGATGAACAAGATCATGTCCATCCTACGAAGGAGACATAAGGTGCAGGAGCTCATATCCCGTGGTGCCCAGATGGAGGCTCACATCGACGATGTATGCCTCGTGACCAATACCCAGGCGGATCACCTAATCCTCTTGGGTGAGTTCTTTGCGGTCTGCCAGGAGAACCACACACGACTCAAGCTGGAGAATTGTGAGTTCATGCAGGAGACCATGCAGTATTTGGGGTTTGACGTTGGCTATGGGTGGTGGACCCCAGCGGCCTCTAAGGCCAAACCCCTGATGGATGCCAAGGTACGACACGAAGACCCCAAGAAAGGACTTCATGATGTACGCAGTTTCATTGGGGCGTGCAACTTCTTTCGCCGCCACATCAAAAACTTCACCTACACCAGCGCCGTTCTGACAGACTTGATCAAAAAGAGTACTACTTGGCGCTGGGGCCCACAAGAGCAACAAGCGTTTGACGAGCTCAAAGACCAGGTAGCCAACGCTAAGTGCTTGGGCGTGCCTAGGGCACGAGGGGAGATTATCCTGGTGACCGACGCCAGCAATGTGGGCGGTGGTGAAACGTTGTTCCAATGGCGAGCACTAGAGAAGGAGGAGTTCGACTCGGCCATTTCCCAATGGGGGACGGAAGGTCTCAACCGAGATGGAACCCTCAAGCACAGCTACCCTGACGACAAGTGGGTCCTAGTACCTCTGGGCCACTGGAACTGGAAGTGGAACCAGGCCAGGGGGAACTACTCCACCTATGAGCAGGAATTGCTCGCGGGTATGCTAGTGCTATCCTCACAATCACGACTGTTGAGGAGTAACCCTGTGGTCTGGCTGTGCGACCAAGAACCGGTCCGCAGTTTCCAGAAGGGCCCCCCACCTGAGAAGGCCAAGCTACGGCGCTGGTGGACCTACCTCAGTCAACTACGGCTGACGGTACACCATATCCAGGGAGTGAAGGACGAGTGTGCCGACTACATCAGCCGCAACAACTTCGACGCCCTGATTGGTGCCCGGTCTGAAGCGCTGGCTAAGGAGGCGTTCAGCCGTATGGACGTCCACTTGGACCTCAACATGACGATGATACGCCCCCTGGATGGACTCCAACAATCGGAGTACCTGAAGGAGTTTGGGGATATCTACAAGCGCCTGGAGAAACGCCTTGAACCCCTCCTGGTCAACGAAGACCAGTGGAAGAGGGACAAGAGCTACCTCTGGCACGAGGACCGCATCGTGGTACCTAGAGACAGAGTCCCAGCGCTGCTGAAGTGGACCCATGAGTCCAGTGGTCATGTGGGTGCTGACCGTACCCTGAGGCTGTTCAAGCAGTGGTTCCACACTATGTGGACTGACGACCAACTGCGGAAAACCCTCCAGCCTATCGTGGACAAGTGCCCGTGCAGGTCCTGTAAACCAGGGGATATCAGGGACAGAGGTCTCTACTCGACCCTGCCCATCCCTCACTGTGCTAACAGTGTTCTAGACGTGGACCACACGGAGATGCCGAAGTTCGGGGGCTATGACTTCGCCCTCGTGGTAACCTGTGGGTTGACCAGTTTTACCAGGGTGTTCCCATGTACCAAGCACCTTACCGGGGAGGAGACTATCAAGATACTCCTGGAGGAGTGGTTTTGTGTCTATGGGGCGCCCAAGGAGATCAACTCCGATGAGGACGTACGAGTACGCTCAGATACTGGCTGGTACAAGAGGGACATTGAGATCCCTCAATGTCCAGGTGTCTACGGGGATTCCCTACTCTCACACGAGCAACCCCCTATGTGAGCGACAGATCCGTGTCCTCAAGGAGAATGTAAGGATATGGTGCAAAACTGAACGCACCAGAGACTGGGTGAGACTACTCCCCGTCATATCCTTGATGATGAACTCCCAAGAGAGTTCAGCTACTGGCTACTCGCCCCATGAGCTATTCCTAGGGCGCCCGGCATGCCCCCTATCCAGAGGACACCCAATCTTCTGTGGGTGAATGGGTCCAAGAGCAACAAGCGAAGGTTGACAAGGCCAAGGCTATGCTCCAGAGAGTGAGGGAGTGTCAGTGGAACAAGAAGAACAAGCACCGAGTACCGGCCACCTACCAAGAGGGGGACTGGGTGCTGGTGCACCACAGTCGACTACCCGCCTGGCCACGCTCTACCAGCGATGACCCATACTTCGGGCCGTACAAGATTCTATCAGTGGATGGACACCGTATCACCGTGCGGTGTTCTCCCCGTCTGGGGGGGACCCTGGTGTGCGCTGCTCAACACCTGAAGCGCTACTATGATCCTGAAGACCTCTGTGGGGAGGAGTGGGAGCTGAACGACGAGAAAATCGCCGCTCTGGACCTTCAAGGGGCTGCCAGCCCTATGGAAGTTGAGGGTGAACTCCCCGACATGAACGCCGAGGAGATGGCTAAGGAGGGCTTCTACCTGGTGAAGTCTGTCCTACGCCACCGCTATCGCCAGGGTTGGCGCTTCCTCACCCTCTGGGAAGGGTTTGGAGTCAAAGAGGCCATTTGGGAGCCCTTCTCTGCATTTGTTCTACCTGAGGGACGCCTAAACTCAGTCCTGGTTGACTACTTGTCCCAGAACAACCTTGGTGAGTTGCTGAGGCTCGCTGAGACGTTTGCCTCAAAGACTAAAGCTAGGGACTGAACCTTACCCTTACCTGCCAAAGCGTATGTGTGAGTGTGCTATTCCTAAGGTCCTGAGAGCAAGCCGCAGAAGTGGTGTCCTAATTATACCCAAGTCTGCACGCTTGCTAAACCTGGAGGGTTGGCTTATTGATGCCACGGGGTACACCCCGGGTCTCCCCTCCCCTAAGCGCCAAATTTCTGTGCTGGCGCAAAACCTTTGGGGAATACCCAGCGTACTAATCCAGGTATTGTTTTCCCTACCTATCTGTCTACTACAGGGAGGGGTGGCCAAAAGCTATGAAGGCATGAAAACGCCGTTTTGCTAAGTGGCCAAAACACTGACCTAACCACTGCCACAGCCCACCAACCCTGCTAAAATTGCAGGAAACGGGTGGGACAGTGACACACGCACTACAGGTCCTACACACCCTACAGTGGCACCATCCTGGTGGGCGAGCACTGCTGCAACTGGCTCAAGCCCCCGCTCAGGACTACCACTCCTACACGCACACTCTACTGGGTGTTGTTGAAGAACATGTCCTGGGTCCTAACGACCCTCCTGTGAGGGAACAAGAGAACACAGCGCTGCTAAGCAACTGTGGCCTAACAGGGGACGCCACAACGCGTTTTCCCTGCTAGGGTTTGGAGGGAAGAGGTGCTCTTTTTGCGTGCACGGCGCAGATGTTGATGAAGTCGGACTCCCTGCTCTGCCACAGGCAGAGGCGGAGTTACTTGTTTGTGTGATCTGCGCCCTTGTTCAGCAGGGCATGAAAAAAATGGTATGCTGCTGCACCAATCACCCTACCTGCCCACCTGTAAAGCAAAGGCAAATGGAGGGGTGTTTGCGGCGGAGGAACCAAGCCACACTCCACGTATTATACGCTTCTCAGTGTGACCTATAATACACTGTCCGCAAACGCGCTGAAGGATCAGCGCCCCTGTCAAGCAAGCAAGCGTTAAGGGACTCCTCAGGTTCTCTTAAAGAACGTACCGAGGAGCCCCTGGGTAGCCTAAACAAGGTTTACCGTGCGCACTTCGCGTGGCCTACCCTTTAATGTGTGTGTGAATGCGCGAGCATGCACGAGTGGCTTGGGCAAACCTGCCCATCTGAACCTCAATCACGAACTCCACCAGGGGGTGGCCCCACCTTGGCTTACTCACCTTACCTACCGCTGGAGAGTGAAGCAAGGTGAGGCGGAAAACGAAGCGCAAGCGAAATCGTCGCTATGCATGGGTGAGTATGTTCTAATCAGTGCAACAAAAAGGGAGGTTGGTGCTGTAAGAGCAGTTGTCACAGTTGCCCCGCATTGCACCGCAGGACAGGACCGGTAGCCCCCCGTGACAACCACTACCTGGCCGAAGGCCATCTGTTTTTTCCCTAATCTCACCTCTAATCATTCGCAATTTTTCCAATCTAGCCCTCTATCGTTTGTTAGCGCTGCTACAAGACTCGTTCACGGAGACACGAGACGAGCAATGTGCATGCTGCATACGAGACGAGCACACCTGTAGTTTTTTCCTGATTCATTGAAGTTTTTTCGTTGATTTTCGAATTCTTGGATATTTGATACTTCTATTAGTGTGGGTGGAATCTGTATGTTTATTTATTAATGTGTGTCTCGTCATTTTCAAGACTACGTGAGACATACGTTTATAATGCCATGATTTCTGCATTTTCCGGCGCTTCGCTAGGAGCCGCTCCTGCGCGCCGCCTTTTTATGCGTAGGAATTTCTTGATTTAAAAAATCTAGAGATGACTATAATTTTTATAAAAATGTGCTTCTGATACACAATTGGATTCTGCTCAGGTGTGTTGTCTCAGAAAAATTCTAGGCCGTCATTTGACGGATTTTGGTGTCGTCGCTTAGCTTTTGCGTGGATTCGTCCATAATTCTTTCATTCCTGCCTCTGCGGATACCCACGTGCAGCCTCGCTGAGTAGGCCGTGTTCCGGCCGAAACGCAGCAGCCTGGAGAGACTGAGCAGAACCCAAGACCCCTCCAAGGGGCAATTTAATTTTTTTACGACTCTCTTCGCCCTAAGACAGGTCACAGGTCGCCAGCAGGTTTACGAGAACCCATGCGAGTGAGTATATTGTGTCTTGCGTTGGGTTTGTGTCGCGCTGCGTCTTGGAGGGAGGGATGCACATGCACATGTTTTGGCATGCTCCCAAACTAACCCAACCAAGCCACAGGAGCCCCTGCAGCGCCATGAGCGCTGAGTCTTCTGTAGGAAATGTTACAAACAGAGCAGCAAAAGAGCGCCAGCCATGGTGAGCGCCCATGTTTCTGTGTGAGGGAAACTATAGGTATTTTAAAGGGGATGTGGAAACCAAGGAAAGGCCAAGAAAAATTCCCTTTTTCCTAAAATGCGACAGTGGTGGCCACCACAGCACAAGGGGGGAGTAAGAAAAAGTTCTTTTCCATTGCTTTGAGGCATACTCTAGTTGTATTAGAGATGCACTGAGCATCCAGGCATTTCTATCTTAGTATTGGTCCCACCAAAACTGGTGATAACACATTTTGACCTATGGAACCAATCACCCAATCAGGATATGGAGTGGACCCCTCAATCCCCTTTCAATGTGAGGCAAATCATCTTTTCCTGAGTTGACTGAGTACTGACATATCCAGGGCAGAGCCTATGAATTTCTCTATGTTTTTCCATGAATTCTTAGTTGTCCTAGTGGTATGCACCCTAGGGGGCTGGGCACCTCTTTTTGAGAGGTCCTGGGTTCAATTCCTGGTCAGCCTAGCTAAGTAGGAAGATCCCATGTGACATGGCAGTGACCTCATCGCCACATGCCCTGCCACCTCAGCACATATGGGACCCAAAACAAAGAGTGCACATCTCGTGAGATGGCACTATGGAGATAGAGTGACCATGGGGCAGTTTTCCACCTCTTTTCCAAAACATTTCAGCTATCTTTGTGAATATGCAATCCGATTTGACCTGAGTTGCAGTTTCTGTGAATATCCTATCATCTTTCACTGTTTACACTGCAGCCCTTCATGCTTTGATCCTGATTCTCTTCTCCTTGCACACCTCTGGCTTGGGCTATCCTGGATTTACTGGATTTCAGCAAACAAAAGCTTTTCATCTCCAAAAACAAGCAGCAGGAAACCCTACACCAGCAGCAAGCAGCAAAAGAGACAAAAACACAGTGTTGAAACCACTATAAACTTTTCTGGATCTAGCATACGGCGCCAGTAAGCGTGTTCACCAGAGCAGCCCCAGTCAGGGGTGCACATGACAACCCTTCCTCCCTCATAAGCGATTTTGATTAGAACTTTTGCGAGCAGGGAGAAGGGAGGGTTAGCATACGCTAGGCCAATTGCTTTCCAGAAGAAACGGAAAGCGTTTTTCAAATGTTTCGAGCAATATAACTGCATGATGTGCTGTCGTTGGCTCGCAAACAATTCCACCTGGATCTCATCCAGGTTTACCTGAAGGGCCGCCAATCCATTTTCAACAACGTGACGGGCCAATTGGTAGTCTTTAATATGATACTTAGTCTTGGCTGCGTAGCGCAGCCCAGATTCTTTTCGTCCTGACAGCTCCAAAGGTACGGAGAAGAGCCCACTGCCAAAGTCGCAGTGCAAAGAATAGCGGCGCTGGAGAGACAGCATTTTTACCTGGGGGTTTCTTCGTAGGAAGTCGGTACCAATGACGATGTCAAAGGCGTCGGTGTCCAGCACTCTGCAGTGTTGGGTCACAGTTTCATCGCCCAAGCATATAGTCACATCGACCCCCCCCAAGGAATGGATGGTACCCCCATCCCCTACTCTCATGGCCACGGTCCTGGTTTTCTTGAATGTTTTTAGCAGGCGCCGGGCCACTATGGAAAGTGTTGCACCGGTGTCAAGCACTGCTCGAAAAACTTGATCCCCGATTTTCACAAGGATCCAGAAAACTAAGTCCTCCTCTTCGGAGCCGCCCACCTACCCCTCATCAGGGAACTTGACATCCACCCCTGCAGCTATGAGGGACTTGGCCATCCAGGCCAGTCGCTACCTCTTGGAGTTATTCCCCTCAGGGCGCTTCTTAGGGTCACCTGCGGAGGGAGAGGGAGTTGCAGCGGGCGCTGATGAGCGCCTCTGAGGGTTAGGGGGTCCGGCTTTACCACCCCCCTTGCCACCTCCTTTACCACCTTTACCCCCATTCTGGGGGTTTCTGGCGGGTGTTTGGTTCTTCTGGCGTTCAGCCTCCTGCCGCTTGAGTTTATCACTCTCGCGTTTCTTTATGTGACATTCGTCCTCGTAGTCACGACGTTTGCCACAACAGCCACAGGTGATGGTACACCTGAAATGATCCTGATGGGTCACAGTTTTTTCAAACCCTCGAATGCTGCTGTCGGTTCATCTGCAGCATACAGCTACTGCGGTGGTCGCAGTCAGGGGCATGACAATGTCCCCCCTTGTCATTGACAGGCTTACAGTAAAACAGAGGGGATGTACCTGCATCAGGTTTAACCTCATTCATGGCACGTAGGTTACCCCTTCCTTTACCACCTCCCTGGTTGGGGGGTTTTCGAGCCCTTTCAGTTCGCCACAATCGGGGGTAGGGGTACCACCTCGGCCGAAGTGCTTCTTGAGGAAGTTCTCCATGTGGGGGTCATTCTCCCTCTCAAGAGCTAGGTCAATCAGCAGGTTCACCAGTTCGTCGTACGAGTGGGTCCGGCTTTTCCTCTCAGAGTTAGCACGGCAGTCATCCCACGTACGTTGGCAAATCTTACTCATGAGCCACAGGTGGGGCTCAGTTGCTCCATAGGAGCCCACGTTCATCCGTGAAAACAGATACTCTAGGTCGCACACGTATTCAGAGACTCGCGCAGCGGAAGCAAACTCAGGTAGCATAGGTAGCTCCTCTATCTGTGTGCGCACACTGAGGTCAGTCTCATAGACTGGGAACGTTTTCTCCAGTCTTTGGAAACCCTCTGCCCAGGAGGAACAGGTTTTCACAATCTGTTTCACCTGCTTTTGCAAAAATACCTTTTTGCATGAGCGTTTCAGCAGTGAGCATTTGGTGGCCACATCCACATGGGATTGGCCAGTCAGCAAAAGAAACTCAGCAAATTCTTCTGCCCATTCGGGCAGATTTTTCGGGTCGAACTCCGGCAGTTCTAGCTGGATGTTCGCCTGGGCAATAGGTCTGCCCATCTTCCCACCCCCCGGGGTTAGGCTAGAAGGAGAAGGAGATATTCAATACGCTGCAAGAGGTGCCAGGGCTGACAGCCCTCTTTTCTCAGTCTCCGTCACTGGCACGTCCTGTAGTTCAGCAATTGGGACTGTCCTGGCGCGAGGATGAAAAGGGCTGGGGCAAGTGACCTTGGGTAGCAACCTGGACACCCTTGATCTTTTGAGATCATCAGCCAATGTGCTCAATCTGGGTGAAGGTGAGAGTAGAGCTGGCTTGGGTAAGGGTTCAGTGATACCCAAATTAGCCTTGACAGCCTCTGACAGAGCTGTCACATCCGGGTCTTCCGATCCGGATAAAAGTTTGGCCAAAAGTTCGGCCGTACCATCCACAGCCCCATGGGTGGGCTCTGGGCGAAGAGGATGAAGACTCTTTTCAGGAGCCATTGAAGTTATCGGCAGGTCTGGATGCCATGCTCTTGGGTGCTTGTGTACTCTTGGTCGTCTCGGTAGTGATACCGTGTCCGCCAAGTCTGTAGATGGCCCAGAATAAAGGAAGGAGCCCATCTCAGTTTGGGGCGGCGACCCGAGGGCATCAAGAGGTATTTGTCCATCTTCTCCTACGGTGGACGTGTGGTACTTTTCGTGGAGCATGAACTTGTCCATCCTCCTTCGTAGGTCTTCTTGTTCTTCAGGACCACCTCCAAGAACGGTGGAAGACGAGGCCGGACAGGCCGACCGGGCGATGGAGGCTTCGACACGCCTGCGGAGCCTTTGCAGGCTGTCCTCACCATGGGCCCCTAAGGTTTCCATGGTTAATGGGGTTGTTCTGGCCGGATTTGGTTTCGCCCTTCTGTGCTCTGGATCTTCCAGGAACCCAGATGCTGCTCTGAGTGGCGGTTCACTCTTTGGGTGGGCTACACTGCCAAGTTGTACTTGTACACTTCTGATCGGCCAGGTTCGAGGGGACAGTTGAGTGGACATGTTCAATGTGCTTTTCAGTGTGCTTTTCTCGTGCTTCTGCTCAGAGTCGGTTCGAAAGGTTCTCAGGGTTTGCCTCTGCTACGAGCAAGATGTCCTTGATTAGTGCCCTATAGATTTTGATGAAATCCTGCAGGTTTTCGATGGTGAAATCAGAAAACCATTGGAGCAAGTAGAACAAGAACAGGATGTGGATCGAATCAATGAATAGTTTGAAATCCAGTATAACACAGAAGGGCTGCAGATAGACAAAGCAGGCTTAAATACGAAGATTCAATCACGAATGGAAAAAACAAATGATTTTAAGTGAAAACTGGCCTGACTCTGGCCTCCAAGTTAGCATCAAGCACTTCATGTGCACTCGTTTGGATGAAATGGAGCTGGTTAGGAATGTGGGGCATAGGAGTTAGGCCAGACACAGTAAGTAAGTAAGTAAGGGCGGCCGCATCCGCAGCCTCATCTGACTTCCCCTTGTTTGTTTTACATGGTGGCCGCCTCTGGCGGGAAGGAGTGCTCTCCACCATCAGTTCCCCTGGCGACCCCTGTCTCACCTCACGGCCGAGAACTTCAACCAGGTTCCCTCGGGGCATGACCGGTGGTAGGCTCCCTTTAGTCACTGCCTTCACGGTTTCAGCTCCTTCCGGTCACCCTTTGAAGGATCCCCCGGCCTTCCCCCCCTGGAACAGCCTATTGGGCGCCTGCAGGCGGGTTTCCTGTGGATAGCCCTCGCCGACAGCGGAGCATTTCTCTCTGTCAACCATATTCCACCTCTCCCCATCCCTCAGGGGCTGGAGTACCCACTCGGCTCCCGGATGCACTTGGTTGTCGTCCATCCACGGCTGGAGGCCAGGGGGCGACACTTTCCACGTTCCCCCTGGTCCCGCTCGCGCGTGAACCTACGTGTACTCAGGCCATTGACCCGGGGATCTCAAGGGCAACCCTCAGCCCTGCGGACACCTCACGGCCGTCCCGGAGTTCAGGGCATTTTCCCGACTTCCCGTGGCCAGGTTCCCCATGGTTGGCCCATGGTTCACCACTCCATGGCGACTGGTTTCCCAATCCCACGGGCCTGTTGTTTAGCGCTCTTGGCCCCCCTGCCCTTCCCATGTCCCATTCTCCCTTGCCTCATCCCGGCACCGGCCCGTTCGCATGGACTCCCTACCCCTTCGGGCCGTTGTGCGGCCCCAGCCACACGCCCTTCCCCGCCCCGTCCCCTTGTCCCATCATCCCGTGTTTCTACCCCACCGGGTCGCCTGCTACCCTGTGGCGCGGGCCCACTGGGGCCTCTTCCATCCAGGGACCGTTTCGTGCGCGTAGCACGGGTCGCTCCCTTCCCGCCCCCGTCCCTTTCCCCTGTGCCGCGGCCCTGGCCTAATCCCCCGGGCTGTCTTGCGGCCCCATCCCATCCCTCATCCCGTGTTTATACCCCACCGGGCCGCCAGCAACCCCGTGGCGGTGGGCCCACTGGATCCTCATCGTTCCGGGGACCGTTTCGTGCGCCTAGCACGGGTCGCTCCCTTCCCGCCCCCTTCCCCCATGCCGCGGCCCCGGCCTATTCCCCCGGGTTGTCGTGCGGCCCCATCCCATCCCTCTTCCCGTGTTTATACCCCAACGGGCCGCCAGCAACCCTTTCGCGCGGGCCCACTGGATCCCCATCCATCCGGGGACCGTTTTGTGCGCCTAGCACGGGTCGCTCCCCTCCCTCCCCCGCCCCTCTCTCCTGTGCCGTCTCCCTAGCTGCCTAGTCACCTGGGGCCGTCGCGTGGCCCTAGCCACTCGTCCTTTTCTGTCCCGCCTCCTTGTGGTGCTGCGGGGTGTTGTCCGCGTTTGTTTCCCTTTTTGTTCTTGATTTTTTCTTCTTGGTTCCCTCCTCCCTGCATGCATGCACAACAACACTGCATCGCCATCTGTCTCGGTTCTGTTCGGTGCTCACGTCCAGTCTCTCCGCCATCCTGTGGCATTGCCCCTGGCGGTCCCCGGCCATGCCGGGCATCCCAGCCATTCAGCCCGCGCTGCTGTTCATGTATCCGCTCTCTCTCCTCTCTACCATCGGCATGGTGCTTCTCTGTGAGAGACATTGTGTTCCCTTGCGCCCTCGTTGGCCCCCTGTTCCCCCCACCTCCCGCGCCCTGCCACCTCTATGTGCCCTTCCTGTGTGTCCACCCGTCCTGCTGTTTTTTTTTTTTTGTTTCTGTGCTCGCGCTCCTTGCTGCTCCCGCGCGCCCTGCGTGTGCCCTCTGCTCTTCTTCGTGTTATCCTGGTCCCGCTGCCCTGCACCCCCTCTCTCGCCTGTCTTCCCTCCCATTCTCCTTCTCGCTGTCGACCCTGCCTGCACGTCTGCCCTCCCCTATCCGTGCAGCACTGTCACTCGCGTGTGCCACTCGCGTGCCCTACCCCTGCCCCTCCCCCTCGCCCCTACCCTTTCCCCTGGGTGCTCCCTCGGTCCCCGCCTCTCACCCCATCCTGGCTGCCTGGCGCCCTGTGTAGGGGGGGCGGGGGGGGTGGGTGTATCTGTGGTCTGGACTGTGGTTCTGTACCCCCCATGCGCTCCATCACAGCAGGGAGTTGTGGTACGGAATGCTTGTCATTGTGCTGCAGTTGCGCCAGTAGTTGAGGTGCCGGCGGCAGTGCGCTCCCCACTTGTTGTCCCGGTGCTAGCACCCACGCCTGGGGTGCTTGATTCTCTGCACTTGTCATCTCGTCATCGAGCAGTATTTGTCTTGCACAAGCAACTGAATTCAGAAACAGTTAAAAAGTACAACCACAATAAGTGGTAGAAACCATTGAGTATAGGGTCTTGGGGTGGGAGACCACTAGGCTTAACCTCCAAGGCCTAAAGCATGAAATGCCTATTTTATTTCTGTGTATCCTCCATGAAGGAAGATACCTCCGCTCAGTTGAGTAGTAGGGGTGAATTTCATGGGGGGCTAGGGTTATAACCCGAGTTACTTTGAGAAAGTGTACTAAAAGCTTCAAGAGAGTGATAAAAATACTTAAGTTAGTCTTAGCATCAACAAAAGTGTTTGAAGGGGGGCTTGGCCTGGATCAAGCCCTCCAAGAAAGACATGGCAGGGACTTTTTCTTACTTCACCTGTGGTTACTGTGGCAAACGTCGTCATTACGAGGGCGAATGTCACATACAAAAACGAGAGAGTGACAAGCACAAGCGACAGGAGGTTGAATGCCACAACACCCAAACACCCACCAGAACCCCCCAGAATGGGGATAAAGGTGGTAAAGGAGGGAGCAAGGGGGGTGGCAACCGGGAAACCACAACCCCCAGAGGCGCTCATCGGCGCCCGTTAGTTCTCCCTCTCCTGCCGAAGGTGACCCCAAGAAGTGCCCACAGGGGGATAACGGCTCCCCTGAGAAGAATAACTCCACAAACAGGAGACTGGCTTGGATGGCCAAGTCCCTCATGGCTGCAGGGGTGGATGTCAAATTACTTGATGAGGAGTAGGGGGGCGGCCTCGAAGAGGAGGACTTAGTTTTCTGGATCCTCGTGGAAATCAGGAATCAAGTTTTTCGAGCTGTGCTTGATACCGGCGCAACACTTTCTATAGTGGCCCGGCGCCTGCTAAAGAGTTTCAAGAAAACTAAGACCGTGGCCATAAGAGCAGGGGATGGGCGTATCATCCATTCCTTGGGAGGAGTCGATGTGACTATTCGTCTTGGCAACGAAACTGTGACCCAACACTGCAGAGTTATGGACACTGACGCCTTTGACATCGTCATTGGTACCGGCTTCCTGCGAAGAAACCCCAAGGTAAAAATGCCGTCTCTCCAGCGCCCCTATTCTCTGCACTGCGACTTTGGGAGTGGGCTATTCTCCGTACCTTTGGAGCTGTCAGGACGAAAAGAGTCTGGGCTGCGCTACGCAGCCAAGACTAACTATCGTACTGAAAACTACCAATTGGCCCATCACGTTCTTGAAATTGGACTGGCGGCCCTTCAGGTAACCCTGGATGAGATCCAGGTGGAATTGTTTGCGAGCCAACGACAGCACATCATGCAGTTGTATTGCTCAAAACATTTGAACAACGCTTTCCGTTTCTTCTGGAAAGCAATGGGCCTAGCGTATGCTAACCCTCCCTTCTCCCCGCTTGCGAAGGTTCTAACCTAAATCGCTTATGAGGGAGGAAGGGTTGTCATGTGCACCCCTGACTAGGGTTGCTCAGGTGAGCACCCTTATTGGCGCCCTATGCTAGACTGAATGACCGTGAGAAGAGTGGAACTCCCCGACAGTCGCATTTACGTGCCTGAGGACTCAGACACAGCTATGCCGGCCCCTGAGTGGGCCAGTTTCTTATCCATTGTCGATGGATCCCTCAATCCTGTACCCCTGTGTGATCTGGGTCAGGTGCTACTGAAAGAGGTCATGGCCAAAAAACGTGGCCCTAACCCTTTCTGATCTCAAAAAACGATCCCTGAGCACCTATCTGCCACACTTACAGGGTGTGAATCTCCCGATGGCTATTTGGAACCTGTAGCTGTATAGGAGGATGCCGACGACCAACTGTCTGAGATCGCCAGCACTATCCCTCCTGTAGATCCTGGCTGTGTTGCACTAAAACACAGTGCCTTCCTGGCCCAGCTGTTGCTGGAGGAGGTAGATCTAGAGTCAACCTCAGAATCAACTTCCCGTGTTGGGAAACCGGTGCTGCACACCCAGCATATGCACTCAGGTGAACCCGTGGCCCAGAGTCTTGATGCTCTAGCGCGGCCTGCTTCTAATAACATGCCGCTGTCTGAGCATGACACTCAGGAACTCCGACGGCTGTTGTATCTGAAGGCCGAAGGTACGGAGCGCCAAGAGCGCCTATAATACCTCAGACAGACCTGCAAATCCTCCATCCGGTCTAAGGAGGACGATCATTCCTACACGCTGCCTGACCCTGAGATACCCCTAGTGTAATCTCTGCACTATGGGCAGCAATGTTTTCCTGAGTGGGATAATGGTTCAGTACCTGCCGAAACTGCTGATCGGCAGAAAAAGAAAGAGCATGGAAAGAGCAACCTCCATGCTGGAGAGGATTTCATGCAGCAAATTGGGAGTCTTAAACTTGACCCCCGACTGAATAAACTGCTCCTAACCTATGAGGAGGTGTTCGGCGCCCTGCCGCCTCCCCTTTCCTGTAAGAAATTGAGTGGCGACTTGTGCCATTGGGACACTGGAACCGGAAATGGAACCAAGCGTGTTCCAATTACAGCACCTATGACCAGGAACTCCTGGCCGGTATGTTGGTGCTCTCATCACAGTCCCGACTCCTGGGATCTAACCCTATTGTCTGGCTCTGTGGCCAGGAACCGGTAAAGTCTTTACAGAAGGGCCCGGGACCGGAGAAAGCGCAACTAAAGCAGTGATGGACTTACCTGAGCCATTTCAGGCTGACAGTTCACCATATCCCTGGTATAATAAATGAACTGTCTGACTATATATCGCGCAATAACTTCGATGCGCTTATAGGTGAGAGCTCTGAAGCACTGGCCAAAGAGGCTTTCCAGCGTATGGATGTCCAGCTTGACCTGTCCATGCGCACTGCTGGAATACTCGAGGGTTGGACCCTAACTGACTATCAGTCAGAGTATAAAGAAATTCCCCAGACCCTCAGCACTGGTCTCGAACCTTGTGTCATTGAGGGGCACCAGTGGTATAAAAACAACCAGTACCTCTTCTACGAGGACCGTATTGTCGTACCTGACGCCGGACTTGATTGGCGCCTACAGTGGTCCCATCTCAGCTCAGGTCAGACTGGCGCTAATCGCTCAGTGGACGTCTTCCGCGAGTGTTTTCACTCTAGTCTAACCCTGACTGAACTGAGGTCTCGTGTGCAGACCATTGTGGATGCTTGTGGCTGTCATGCCAGCAAGCAGAGCGACAGTAGGGATAGGGGACTGATTTCCAGCTTACCCATACCCTATTGTACTAACTCTCTTCTCTATGTGGATTTCATCCACGGCCTACCTCGCTTCGGCGGCTATGATAGTTGCCTAGTGGTCACCTGTGGCCTGTCTTGCTTCAGCCATGTGTTCCCTTGCAATAAGAAAATCACAAGTGAGCAGACTGTGAAAATGTTGGTCCAACAGTGGTTCGAATCCTATGGAGCACCTAAGCAGGTGCACTCTGATGAGGATGTACGCATCTGCAGTGACACTGGGTGGTACAAACAAGTGCTGAATGCCCTCAACGTTGAGGTAACCACTGGTGTGCGCTACACGCACACGTCTAACTCTCTTTGTGAGAGACAAAACCCTGTGGTGGAACAGAACCTGAGAATCGTGATGAAACAAGAACGTACCAAAGACTGGGTACGCCTAGTGCCCTGACCATGAACTCACAGCGGTGCTCTTCTACGGGTTTCACCCCCCGAGAACTGTTCCATGGAGGACGACCTGCTTGGTTCTTCAAAACCCCCTTTCCTGAGGACTTCAAGAGCCCTGTTGGGGACTGCCTGGAACACAAGCAGTCTATGGCTAACCAGGCTGGGACCAACCTGAGATATATCCCTGACCGTGAACTGAGCCGACAGAGTCGCCTACGGCGACCTTCCGGCTTCAAGGTTGGTGACCTTGTTTCGGTTCACCATTCACGCCTACCCTCCTGGCCTGGTAACTGCCTGCAGGACCCTTATTTTGGGCCCTATCGTATCATCAGGATAGATGGATCTAGGATCCATGTCAGGTGCAGTCCACCTCTAGGTGGTGAACTGCTTTGTGCGCCTAAACAGTTGAGGCACTATCACTCCCCTGACGATTTGTCCTGGGATGAGTGGTGCCTCAGCGACAGTGAGGTGGAGCGTATCGACCTAGAGAACGCTGCCAGCCCAGAGGAGGCAGACGAACTCGAAGAGATGACTGGTGACGAGATGGCAGTCGATGGCTTCTACGTGGTTGCAGGTATTGCTCGCCACGAGTATAAACAGGGCTAAAAATTCCTTACCCTGTGGGATTGCTATGGGCTATCTGAGGCAACCTGGGAGCCCATGTCCGCCTTTATACAACCAGATGGGAGTATCAACCCCATAATCCGCTCCTACATCGTTGAGAACAACGAGGGACAGCTACTACCCCGTGCTGAGACTCTGCCCAAGCGTAAAAAGAAAAGCTAATTTCACTGTGTCAGTCTACTGACTGTGTTCTAACCTTACAGGGGCGGTGAGCACTCTTGTGCAGATATGCCTGCGTATGTGTGTGAGAGCAGTTGTCACAGTTGCCCCGCATTGCATCGCAGGACAGGACCGTTAGCCCCCCGTGACAACCACACCCTGGCCGAAGGCCATCGGTCTTGCTCAGACCGCTGCTTTCGGAGCACTGCAATTACCCCCGCTGTGCCCTGCAGTGCCATGCCTATGTATTCCAGCGTGAGCCATTTGGCCGCTTATCAGGTTTGCAGCCACCAAGCGAGTGTGTGCCTTGTTGACCATGTGTTGCATGAGAACTGCCCTGATGTAATGACCTTCGGGAGCCAAGGAAGAACAGTGGCTTACTACTCCGGGGGGGAATGACAAGCAAGGTGTTTTGAGGCAAGGTGTGTCTTCCCTCCTTGGGGACAAGCGTGCCCACAGTTAGGACCCCTGACTGGTCCATACCCATGGCGTTCTACCCTTCCTTACAGGGTTTACCATACCCCTAAGTGTGCTACGTATGTCTGTGTGTGTCTCACTTCTCTCCCCGTCGTGGCTCCCGGAGACCGGGCTTCGCTGACGTCGGACCGAAGGTCCTAATCAGCTACTATTACCACTCCTATGGCGCCTAATTTCTATGCTGGCGCCAATCCTTTGGGGAAGACGGCAAAAGCGCTACCTACTAGAGGGGAGGGGTGGCGGTGTGTGCTAAGGGCATACAAAACGCCCACTTGTCTAAGGGCCAAAAACTAACGCACTCCCCTGCCCACGTGGAAAAGCACGCGGGACAGGAGACACCACTACACTACACTCACTACCGCGAGCACCAGCCTTCGAAGGCAGGGTGAGCAGTCATCACTTGCACTCATCACCAGCCAGGCTTGCTGACCCTGACCCCTACACTCGCTACCTTAGGTTGATGTCAAAGAGGTCTGGGGCCCTATTGACCCCCCTGTGGAAGAGCAAGAGAACAGAGCGCCACTAAGCAACTGTGGCCTAACAGGGACGGCACTACGCGTTTTCCTATAGGGCTTGGAGGGAAGGAGTGCTCCGTTTGCGTGCACAGCGTGTAGGTTGAAGAGGTCGGACTGCATTTGCCACTCACGGCTGAGTTGCAGTTTGTTGATTGTGTGATGAGCGCCCGTTTTAGCTCCGGCCGAAAAATTCAAAGTGGCCGAACACAACTGCAGCTGCACCAATCACCCTCACCTGCCCACCTGTAGAACAAAGGCTGATGGATCTGGCAGGTGGCGGAGGGACCAAGACAGCCTCCACGTATTATACGCTTCTCAGGCTGCCCTATAACACACTGGCCACTTACCAGGTTGCAAGCAAGCAAGCTTAAGGAACTCCACCCGTTCTCTTAAAGAACGTAGGGTGGAGTCCCTGGGTGACCTAAACAAGAGGTTTACCGTGAGAAAAGTTTATAGTGGTTTCAGCACTGTGTTTTTGCTTCTCCTGCTGCTTGCTGTAGGTGTAGGGTTTCCTGCTGCTTGTTTTGGAAGATGAAAACCATTTGTTTGCAGAAATATACTCAATCCAGGATAACCCAAGCCAAAGGAGTGCAAGGAGAAGAGAATGAGGATGAAAGCATGAAGGGCTGCAGTGTAAACAGTGTAAGATGGATGGATATTCACAGAAACTGCAACTCAGGTCAAATCGGAATGCATATTCACAAAGATAGCTGAAATGTTTTGGAAAAGAGGTGGAAAACTGCCCCATGGTCACTCTCTCTCCATAGTGCCATCTCAGGAGATGTGCATCCTTTGTTTTGGGTCCCATATGTGCTGAGGTGGCAGGGCATGTGGCGATGAGGTCACTGCCATGTCACATGGGATCTTTCTACTTAGCTAGGCTGACCAGGAATTGAACCCAGGACCTCTCAAAAAGAGGTGCCCAGCCCCCTAGGGTGCATACCACTAGGATGGCTAAGAATTCATGGAAAAACATAGAAAAATTCATAGGCTCTGCCTTGGATATGTCAGTTCTCAGTCAACTCAGGAAAAGATGATTTGCCTCACATTGAAAGGGGATTATTTTATGTAAAGTCCTTTTAATTTTCCACAGGTCCTGACTCCTTTCACTTCATCGACAGACCACATGCTACACCACCAACACAACAGACAACACACACCAGCACACTTCTTCACTGAATTCCGGGGTACAGAGCAAGTACACACATAACAAACACCACACACACACCAGTGCACAAAGCAGACCACACGACATCTAGGCGAGTTCCACTTTGGGTCTCTGACCCTGAATTCTGCTCCGGGGTCCTCAACCCTTTACTTCTCTGACCTGTGTCCATTTCACAGCTACAACTATCGTCTGTAAATTTCTGGACGTTTTCCTTAGGGGGACGTCAGCCCCTGAACAGGTTGATGCTGGTAAGAACATTAAAAAATTGAAAGGGGATTAAGGGGTCCACTCCATATCCTGATTGGGTGTTTGGTTCCATAGGACAAAATGTGTTATCACCACTTTTGGTGGGACCAATACTAAGATAGAAATGCCTGGATGCTCAGTGCATCTCTAATACAACTAGAGTATGCCTCAAAGCAATGGAAAAGAACTTTTTCTTACTCCCCCCTTGTGCTGTGGTGGCCACCACTGTCGCATTTTAGGAAAAAGGGAATTTTTCTTGGCCTTTCCTTGGTTTCCACATCTACTTTAAAATATCTCTAGTTTTTTCCTCACACAGAAAAATGGGCGCTCACCATGGCTGGCGCGCTTTTGCTGCTCTGTTTGTACCATTTCCTACAGAAGACTCAGCGTTCATGGCGCTGCCGGGGCTCCTGTGGCTTGGTTGGGTTAGTTTGGAAGCATGCCAAAACATGTGCATGTGCATCCCTCCCTCCAAGACGCAGCGCGACACAAACCCAACGCAAGACACAATATACACACTCGCATGGGTTCTCGTAGACCTGCTGGCGACCTGTGACCTGTCTTAGGGCGAAGGGCGTCGTGAAAAAAATTAATTTGCCTCTTGGTGGGGTCTTGGGTTCTGCTCAGTCTCTCCAGGCTGCTGCGTTTCGGCCAGAACACGGCCTACTCAGCGGAGCTGCGCGTGGGTATCTGCAGAGGCAGGAATGGGAGAATTATGGACGAATCCACGCAAAAACGAAGCGACGACATCAAAATCCGTCAAATGACGGCGTAGAATCTTTCTGAAACAACACACCTGAGCAGAATCCAATTGTGCATCAGAAGCACATTTTTATAAAAATTATACTCATCTCTAGATTTTTTAAATCAAGAAATTCATACGCAAAAAAAGGCGGCGCGCAGGAGCGGCTCCTGGCGAAGTGCCGGAAAATGAAGAAATAATGGAATTATAAACGTATGTCTCACGTAGTCTTGAAAATGACGAGACACACATTAATAAATAAACATACAGATTCCACCCACACTAATAGAAGCTTCAAAAATTCAAGAATTCGAATATGAACGAAAAGACTTCAATGAATCAGGTATAAACTACAGGTATGCTCGTTTCGTATGCCGCATACACATTGCTCGTCTCGTGTATCCGTGAACGAGTCTTGTAGCAGCGCTAACAACTATAGGACGCGATAGAGGCATTGATTAGAAAGATTGCAGATGATTAGAGGTCAGATCAGGGTGATTAGACATACACACAAGTGCATAGCAACGTTCTTCGCGTGCGCCCTCACTTGCTCTCTCTCTCCAGCGGTAGGTAAGGTGAGTAAGCCCAGGCGGAGCCACCCCCTGGTGGAGTTCGTGATTGTGGTTGAGATAGGCAGGTTTGCCCGAAACGCTCGTGCATGCTCGCGCATTCACACACGCATTAAAGGGTAGGCCACGCGAAGTGCGCACGGTACACCTTGTTTAGGCTACCCAGGGGCTCCTCGGTACGTTCTTTAAGAGAACCTGAGGAGTCCCTTAACGCTTGCTTGCTTGACAGAGGTAGCTGAATCTTCAGCGTGTTTGCGGACAGTGTATTATAGGTCACACTGAGAACCGTATAATACGGGGAGTGTGGCTTGATTTCCCCGGCGCAAACGCCTCTTCATTTGCCTTTGCCTTACAGGTGGGCAGGTAGGGTTATTGGTGCAGCAGCATACCATTTTTTTCATGCCCTGCTAAACAAGCGCGCAGATCACACAAACAAGTAACTCCCCTCTGCCTGTGGCAGAGCAGGGAGTCCGACTCCATCGACATCTGCGCCGTGCACGCAAGAGCACCTCTTCCCTCCAAGCCCTAGCAGGAGAAACGCGTTGTGGCGTCCCCTGTTAGGCCACAGTCGCTTAGCAGCGCTGTGTTCTCTTGTCATCTTCACAGGAGGGTCGCTAGGACCCACGACATGTTCTTCAGCAACATCAAGTAGAGTGTGCGTGTAGGAGTGGTAGTCCTGAGTGGGGGCTTGAGCCAGTTGCCCCAGTGCTCGCCCACTAGGATGGTGCCACTGTAGGGTGTGTAGGACCTGTAGTGCGTGTGTCACTGTCCCACCCGTTTCCTGCAATTTTAGCAGGGTTGGTGGGCTGTGGCAGTTGTTAGGTCAGTGTTTTGGCCACTTAGCAAAACGGCGTTTTCATGCCTTCATAGCTTTTGGCCACCCCTCCCTGTAGTAGACAGATAGGTAGGGAAAACAATACCTGGATTAGTACGCTGGGTATTCCCCAAAGGTTTTGCGCCAGCACAGAAATTGGGCGCTTAAGGGGGGGGAGACCCGGGGCGTACCCTGTGGCATCAATAAGCCAACCCTCAAGGTCTAGCAAGCGTGCAAACTTGGGTATAATTAGGACACCACTTCTGCGGCTTGCTCTCAGGACCTTAGGAATAGCACACTCACACATACGCTTTGGCAGGTAAGGGTAAGGTTCAGTCCCTAGCTTTAGTCTTGGAGGCAAGCGTCTCAGCGAGCCTCAGCAACTCACCAAGGTTGTTCTGGGACAAGTAGTCAACCAGGACTGAGTTTGGGCGTCCCTCAGGTAGAACAAATGCAGAGAAGGGCTCCCAGGTGGCCTCTTTGACTCCAAACCCTTCCCAGAGGGTGAGGAAGCGCCAACCCTGGCGATAGCGGTGGCGTAGGACAGACTTCACCAGGTAGAAGCCCTCCTTAGCCATCTCCTCGGCTTTCATGTCGGGGAGTTCACCTTCAACTTCCATAGGGCTGGCAGCCCCTTGTAGGTCCAGAGCGGCGATTTCCTCGTCGTTCAGCTCCCACTCCTCCCCAGAGAGGTCTTCAGGATGATAGTAGCGCTTCAGGTGTTGAGCAGCGCACACCAGGGTCCCCCCTAGACGGGGAGAACACCGCACAGTGATACGGTGTCCATCCACTGATAGAATCTTGTACGGCCCGAAGTATGGGTCATCGCTGGTAGAGCGTGGCCAGGCGGGTAGTCGAGTGTGGTGCACCAGCACCCAGTCCCCCTCTTGGTAGGAGGCCGGTACCCGGTGCTTGTTCTTCTTGTTCCACTGACGCTCCCTCACTCTCTGGAGCATAGCCTTGGCCTTGTCCACCTTCGCTTGTTGCTCTTGGACCCATTCACCCACAGAAGAATCGGTGTCCTCTGGATAGGGGGCATGTAGGAACCATGCCGGGCGCCCTAAGAAATAGCTCATGGGGCGAGTAGCCAGTAGCTGAACTCTCTTGGGAGTTCATCATCAAGGATATGACGGGGAGTAGTCTCACCCAGTCTCTGGTGCGTTCAGTTTTGCACCATATCTGTATGTTCTCCTTCAGGACACGTATCTGTCGCTCACATAAGGGGTTGGTCGTGTGAGAGTAGGGAATCCCCGTAGACACCTGGACATTGAGGGATCTCAGGACCCTCTTGTACCAGCCAGTATCTGAGCGTACTCGTACGTCCTCATCGGAGTTGATCTCCTTGGGCGCCCCATAGACACAAAACCACTCCTCCAGGAGTATCTTGATAGTCTCCTCCCCGGTAATGTGCTTGGTACATGGGAACACCCTGGTAAAACTGGTCAACCCACAGGTTACCACGATGGTGAAGTCATAGCCCCCGAACTTCGGCATCTCCGTGTAGTCCACATATAGAACACTGTTAGCACAGTGAGGGATGGGCAGGGTCGAGTAGAGACCTCTGTCCCTGATATCCCCTGGTTTACAGGACCTGCATGGGCACTTGTCCACGATAGGCTGGAGGGTTTTCCGCAGTTGGTCGTCAGTCCACGTAGTGTGGAACCACTGCTTGAACAGCCTCAGGCTACGGTCAGCACCCACATGACCGCTGGACTCATGGGTCCACTTCAGCAGCGCTGGGACTCGGTCACTAGGTACCACGATGCGGTCCTCGTGCCAGAGGTAGCTCTTGTCCCTCTTCCACTGGGCTTGGTTGACCAGGAGGGGTTCAAGGCGTTTATCCAGGCGCTTGTAGATATCCCCGAACTCCTTCAGGTACTCCGATTGTTGGAGTCCATCCGGGGGGCGTATCATCGTCATGTTGATGTCCAAGTCGACGTCCATACGGCTGAACGCCTCCTTAGCCAGCGCTTAAGACTGGGCACCAATCAGGGCGTCGAAGTTGTTGCGGCTGATGTAGTCGGCACACTCGTTCTTCACTCCCTGGATATGGTGTACCGTCAGCCGTAGTTGACTGAGGTAGGTCCACCAGCGCTGTAGCTTGGCCTTCTCAGGTGGGGGACCCTTCTGGAAACTGCGGACCGGTTCTTGGTCGCACAGCCACAGGGTTACTCCCCAACAGTTGTGCTTGTGAGGATAGCACCAGCATACCCGCGAGCAATTCCTGCTCATAGGTGGAGTAGTTCCCCCTGGCCTGGTTCCACTTCCAGTTCCAGTGGCCCAGAGGTACTAGGACCCACTTGTCGTCAGGGTAGCTGTGCTTGAGGGTTCCATCTCGGTTGAGACCTGCCGTCCCCCATTGGGAAATGGCCGAGTCGAACTCCTCCTTCTCTAGTGCTTGCCATTGGAACAACGTTCCACCACCGCCCACATTGCTGGCGTCGGTCACCAGGATAATCTCCCCTTGTGCTCTAGGCACGCCCAAGCATTTAGCGTTGGCTACCTTGTCTTTGAGCTCGTCAAACGCTTGTTGCTCTTGTGGGCCCCAGCGCCAAGTAGTACTCTTTTTGATCAAGTCCGTCAGAACGGCGCTGGTGTAGGTGAAGTTTTTGATGTGGCGGCGATAGAAGTTGCACGCCCCAATGAAACTGCGTACATCATGAAGTCCTTTCTTGGGGTCTTCGTGTCGTACCTTGGCATCCATCAGGGGTTTGGCCTTAGAGGCCGCTGGGGTCCACCAGCCATAGCCAACGTCAAACCCCAGGTACTGCATGGTCTCCTGCATGAACTCACAATTCTCCAGCTTGAGTCGTGTGTGGTTCTCCTGGCAGACCGCAAAGAACTCACCCAAGAGGATTAGGTGATCCTCCTGGGTATTGGTCCCGAGGCATACATCGTCGATGTGAGCCTCCATCTGGGCACCACGGGATATGAGCTCCTGCACCTTAGGTCTCCTTCGTAGGATGGACAAGATCTTGTTCATCAGCTCTTGGAATAGAGCGGGTGCGTTAGCCACGCTAAACGGCATGACCTTCCACTTGAACACCCTCCCCTGAGGGGTGATGAAGGCCAGTAGTTCCTGTGCGTTGGGCGTCAGGTCCACTTGCCAGAATCCGCTTCGCTTGTCCATCTTGGTCTTGTAGCGGCAGGAGGCTATCTTCTCCAGGGTAGACTCCATATTGGGAATCGACCCTGAGTGGTTCAGCGTCTTCTTGTTCAGCTCTCCGTAGTCCACTACCAGCCGTTTGGCTGTAGACCCAGGTTTAGCCACCAGGAAACAGGGGCTGCAGTGTAGGGGGTAGTCCCCGTCCTTGTACTCCAGGACTAGGCTAGCGTCGATACATTCTTGTATCTGTCGCTCGATCTCGTCAACCTGCCCTTTAGGAGCTGCATAGGGTCTCCTCCGGATCTTGTGACCCACGAACTCGGGTTTCAGCTTGAGGTCCATCTGTACCAGTTTGTCACATGAGGCTGGAGGGGGTAGTTCTCCGAACACCTCCAGATAGGTCCTTATAAGCTTCTGTACCCGCGGGTCCAATACCTTGATCTTGTCCTCCATGTCCTCGTCAGAGTGTAAGTTGCTTGCCCCCTGAGTAATAGACGTCAGGAGGTGGTCCTCCACCGACTCTTTGCCTGTGGTAGTGTCCTTCAGCCCTTGGTAGGCATATAGAAGATCTTGTTCAACCATCTCCGGTGGACGATGGCAACATAGGCACGCTCGAGGGGGTTCACAAACACATTCCTCCGAGAGGTCGTCCTCCTCTGGGGTCCTCACATGGGCGCCCCACACGCTCTTCATAAGCTTGAGATCCACCTCCCTTTGCCAGGTGGTGATCTTCTGTTCCAGGTCCTCCTTCAATTGGGAGAGGTCTCCCATACGTCCTTGCTTCAGTGGCCATGAGCTGCGGGTAGGCTTCGCGTAGCATAGCTTTTTCCCCACCAACTTCCTCTTGGAATCCACATACTCCCTGAGCCTGGATCGTGGGTCCAGCTCCTTGTCCACGGGGTCTTCCACCCTCATGGAGAGTAGGGGTTTCAGTGGGGCGACCTACTCGGCGTTCTCCACTCCCTCCACACAGGTCTGCACGAAGAAGGCGTCGTGCTCAGTCTCGTCGTCTGAGTGGATAGAGCTAGGTAGCTCAGGTAGTCCACACTCAGAGACTCCATCAGGAACAGGTACATGACAGGGAGAGTTGGGGGCGTTGGTGTCAGTCACGACGTACTCATCTCCTCCGGGTGTAGTTTCAACAGCATCTTGAGGTCGTAGGCGATCCTTCAAGTCACCCAAGGCGAGTCCATCGCTTTCTCGTTGTATAGCCTGGACCAGAGTCGGGTCCAGATCCCCCCAGGGGATGGAGGTGAGACCTCCGTCCACCACGCTCAGCATACTCCCCCATCCGGGTTTCCAAATAGGCGTCTTGCGTCCCAGAGGCACATAGATGGCCTCATCAGGCAAACGAACAGAGCTGATAGTCAGCCTGTCAAGGGAATTTCGCCAGTACTCATTCCCCCCATGGGCTCCCCAATCGGGGGAACACAGGACCATACGGGAACGTTCCAAGGCCACCTTGGTCAGCACCTTCCCCAGTTCACTGAACCTGGGGTTCCCGTAGGCCATCCCGAAAGAGGGCCAGTAAAATTTGTAGCTGCAGTTCTTCCCCTTGCTGCAGTAAAGGTCCAGTACATGCTGCTTGTCGCTGGCGAACAGCTCCACGCTTAGGTCTTCTCAAGAGTAACCCAACTCCTTCAGACCTTGGTCTACGACCTCCCCCAATAGTTGATAGTCCTCAGTTTTGGAGGCCGCCATCATGTTCGAGGGCTCCTCCTTCGATAGTCTCAGGTAACTCGAGGTATGTTCCGACTGCTCCAGTGGCACAGACTCTCTGCCAGTGCCGTGGTCCACGGAGAGGAGGTAGGGCGCTTGCAGCGTCAGGGATTGTATCTGCAAGTGCTGTACGAAGAAGTCAGTACCCAGTACAAAGTCGTAGGCCTCAGTGTCCATCACATAGAACCGATGGGCGAAAGTCCGGGAGCCCATAGGTACCTCCACTTCACAGTCCCCGCAGCTGTGCACCACGTGTCCATCCCCCATGCGTATAGCAGCGGTGGTCATGGTGTTCTTCAGGCTCCCACAAGGTAAAATTTTCCTGGCCACTATAGATATGGTGGCGCCAGTGTCCAATACCCCCAGGTATTCGCCTCCCCCTAGTCGGATACGTACCCAAAACACCAGGTCTTGGGTGCCACCAGAGCGTCCCCGTCAGAACTCCGCGGGACAGGTCACCTCGAACCCCTTGTTCCGCAATTTGCGGGCCATCCTCATGAAACGGCTCCTCTTCTTAGCGTTGCCGTCATCACCACCTTCATGCTCACGCTTGGCTCCTTGTTCTTCCTGGGCCTGCGTTTGTGAGCGTGTGGTAGGACCAGACTGCCCTCCAGAGGGCTCGGAGTTCCCCCCTGGATTAGGGTTGGGGTTGCCTCCGTTCTTGTCCTTGTTCTTGTTTTCGGGCTGGCGGTTAGCACCTCCTCCTCGTCCACCTTGACCTTTGTCTTGCCCTTGACCACGTCCTTTCGACTTGCCCTTGCCGGAGTCGTTGCCTTTGCCTTTGCCTCCATCTTTGCCTGAGCCTTTGCCAGGATCTTCACCCTTAAGCTTCGCCGATAGGCGTTGCTTATGGTAGCACTCATCCTCGTAGTGCTTCCGCTTCCCGCAGAATGCACACGTGATGGTGCACCTGTAATGATCCGGCAGCTTCGCTTTGGTGCCGGTGTTCTTCTCCTGCTGCTTCCCCTGGACTACGAAGCAGTCTCGCTGCTCGCAGTAAAGAAGGTCCCTACCAGGACCGGCCCCCGCTGTGCCCCTTCCGCCTGTAATCCCCGCTGACTTGCTCCGGATCAATGCTTGCATTTATCAAAATCCAGGGTCCAAAACCAAAAATATAGAAAATAGAAAATACAATCCTCCTTCAACCCTGAATGGCAACCAGATCCCACAAGTATGGCAATAACCCAATTCACAATCCAAATCAGGCTGCGGGCTTTCGTTCAGCACACCGGTATTCCCACGGTGGCGGGCATGTACAAGAATTGCACCAAGGAAGAAAGCCCTGAAATTGGCATATGAACACATATGAAGCAAAGTTGGGGAGAGATGGAAACTTACACAATCACAGCCATAGACCCATCATTCCCTGGACTCAAGACCTTCCCTTGACTCACCAACATGATGCCCTGAACCCAGTCCAATAAGATGGCTAAATGCCATATGTCAAAAGTCAATACACAAACCCCAAAAATGTGTTCATCCCCAAGCCTCTAAATCCTAGCCCAATAGGGAAGGTGGCGTGTCATGGCCTGGAGTGGCACTCAGGACCATGCCCTACCCTGACATAACCTTGGATGGACTTGGAGTCGAATGGGCTTGGAGAAATGACCTATGAGTTTGAACTCATAACATGTCAAAAAACTGCCAATTCACACCATATTGGCCATATGCACAAAATATGCTCAAAATTGAAGTTACTACTTATCCGAAGGCTCAGAGCATGCATGGAATCGAAGTCTAGTATTCATGGAGGATAGAGACCAAAGGCCAATGCCCATGTACATCCCCATTTCACCCTCGAAACCCCTTCGGATATGGGCGCCACGCACTGCCCAAGTCAGCCCATGATCTTGAGACCAAATCTTGTGATCCTTCGTGCGCCAAGCCAAATGGAGTACGCGATCCGGCATATGGTGGTGTTCAACCCCAAAGCATATGCCAACATATGAACAACATACCATCGTTCGACTCCCCATAGGCTTCTTGCTGTTAGCTGACCAGGTGAGTACACAAAACGCAAAAATGAGCAAAAATTGAGGTCAAAAACATGAAAATATGACCAAATACAAAGTTGTCATGATAGTATATCTCTATGCTCACCCATGATATCCGCTCATGGTTCAATACCCAAATGATTGGAACCATTTGCGAACAATTCCCCCACTTGGATCCCCAATCGGGCGCATGGAGATACCTTCGCCACTAATATCTACATGCCCCATGAAAATGGGAGTGCACCCATGGATCCCTTTGTCAAACATACCATGAGCAAGACATACGCGGTAGACTTGGTCTAGCGCTTTGAATTCCACAATTGGGACATGGGCAAAGCCCTTGTCACGTATGGCTCCCCATCTCTTCGGCCACACGAAGATATATAACATGGGCGTGAGCATATCAAACATATACCATGCATACAACACATACCCTCAAAATATGGCTCCCACCATGATATGTCATGTCCCTCCATTGACATAACTTCACGTTAAAAATACGTAGGAACCCAAGGAAAGTTGCTATGCAACCCCAACACCCATGCGGCCCACTCGAAAGTCGCATTAAAATATTCGGTCGCACGGTCCAAGAGTTATATATCACTTTATACCCTCTTGACCCTTTTCCCTTGCTACACCGGGCATGTGCACACACCAAAGGCGTTTGATGCTTCCTAAATTAAGTTGAGACCACGGCAGTTCCAACCCAACCTTCCTTATTCTCATTCCTCACACTCGCGCGTAGATATGGCTCTTCAAAGTGATCCCACGATTCGCTTTTGTTTCCCTTATATCTCCAAGTCAAATGGTCGGCAAGTATAAGGGAAACCTGATTCGGGCATAGGGAAAGGAGTATGACCAATCGAAGAATTCCAAATCAAGTGCGGCGATGTCGAAGTCGAAAATCCGATTTCGACATCACGAAAAATTCGGAATAAAGTTTCGAGTGCTTATTTAGAAAAATGCGGAAGCAACGAACCCTTTACAGATTAAATCTGACCCTTCAGAAGCGTTTCCGCCAAAATATCTGGAAATAACAGTTAACCAATCGGTTAACGCAAAATCGCGAGCCAACTGACAGTCGCCGATACATTGACCATCAGAACGCAAGGCTGAAAAATTACGGAAACATTATGATAATAAAACCCTGTTGATTCCTGATATTCCGATATATAAATCTCCGCTGGCGGTGCCTTGGTTCTGAATATGGCCGCTCATAGCCGGAATGGCCAAACCTATCACACTATCACATCGGGTTAGTCCAGGTGGATGGGAGAGTATGATATCAGCCAATGGCGGCTTGCCGGCACATAGATACACACCCCAAGTGACCCCAAGATGGCCACGGGGGTCCGAACCGGCTTCACCCCCCTTCTCAGAGCGTTGTATCCGCTCGGAAACCAATGAAGAGAGGACGGGAGGACCCCAATGGGCTCCAAACCCCCCCTCCATGTCCCAAGGACACGTGGAGGCCCCACACGCGTCGTAGGCGTCCCCCATGCCCCAAGGGAGGGGTGAGGACACTGATAATCAGCGCCCTACGCCATATCCGGTCTCCTCTTGATCTACAACATGGACCAAGGGGATCAAAGATAGAAAAACGTCGTCGGTCGACCTAAATAAGTATATCACAATGCAATATATATGTGGAGATCGAGTGAAGGGGGTATATGGCCAATCAAGGCCGAAAAATCCCCGGATGAACGCCCTCAGTTGTCTCCCCATTCACAGAAACAAACAAAATGCTAAGGGGGATCCATTATGGTGCTACAGCAGCTACCAAGTGGACCAATACGTCCTTGACATCCAAAGAAATACCCTTTTTCTTTAGGTAGTCCATCCAGACCGTGGTGTACCTCGGCACAAAACTGCTCGGAGGTTCCCACGAGTCCCTGGATGCGGCGAATCCTTTCCAACGGACTTTGTAAAGCCTCCCTCCAGGCGTCCCCGGGTCCGGCTTGTCCGCCAGGATCTTCTCCGCGGTAAAATCGTCGTCCTCACCCTCATCGTCCGAGTCCACACCGCCTGCCGTGAACTCGAAGGTGACGGGACGTCCGCTGGGGTCTGGTGCTCGGGGACGAAGCTGGGTGTGGTCGCGGTCCAGGATCTTGTTATCCCCCACACGAACCGCATACACATCCTGCCCGACCTTCCGCACGATTACCCCCGGCACATACCAGGACGCCTGCCGATGTCTGGACAGGACATCCTTGTGGTGCCGCTCCACCCACACGGTGTCTTGGAGAGCATACTTTTGGACCTTTCCCTGCTTGAAGTACTTGGCCCTCTTGTCATGCTCGTCCTGAAGTGCCTTGCACACCTTGGCCGCCGTGTCGTCCGCCTCAGACATCATAGCGTTCGCATCCCGGGCCACTTTGCCATGGTTCATCCACAGGAGAGTGCGTGACACTCGATCCCGTAGGAACAGGATGCGATGGGGCGACAGTCCAGTGGGTCCCGGAAGGTCATGATACGCTTGGAGCACTCTCCACAGCGAGTTATACCAGTTCCGGCCCGGTTCGTCAATGTGCAGCTGGCGGAACTTCTCGAACATCTGCCGCCCGGCCACTTCAGCCCGGCCATTCGACCGGCTGTGGTACGCCACGGTCTTGGCGTGCCGAATCCCCATGTGCTTGCACATCGTCTTGAACCACGTCCCCACGAATTGACTGCCCCGATCGCTGCAGACGACAGCTGGGACATCGAAAATCGTCAGCCAATGCCTGATCATGGCATTAGCGACGGTCTTGGCCTGCAGCCCCACTCCATGCTTGTCCTTCTTGTCCTTCTTCTTGGACTTCTTGCCAGGGACCGCCACGATATACCCACTGTGCCTATCCACCGCCAGGATGACACAGTCATAGGTCTCTCCTTCCACGGTGACCTCAGGCATGGCAAATACATCCATGGCCACGGACCGCATAGGGGCCTCCGGTATAGCCGTGTACACCGGGTTACCCGCTGTGGAGTGGTTAGGGCTCTTCGTGGCCCGACACCCGGCACAGTCGCTGCAGTACCTATCCAGGATGGCGTAGTACCCCGGAGGGAACTTGAAACGCCACTCCAGGTCCTGCTGCATCTTGTCTCGGCCAGGGTGCATGAGCTGGGCGTTGTGCCAATGGTCAATGAGCTCCTCCATTCGGTTTTCGGGCACCAGCAGCTTGTCCTTGAGGAACAACTTGTCGCCATCCTCGGTCAAGCCCTCGGGCCATTCGTCGTCCGACGGGGCGCTCACGGCATTCCAGTACTTGCTCCAGTGCTCGGATGCCGCGTAGTCATCCGACCAGTCCTCTGTGAGCACCGACCTGACTAGCTCTACAGGGGCCACCATCCATTGCTCGAGAGTTTCCTCTCGAATAGCTTGGACGCGGGCACCCCGGAACTTGGCCAGGTCCGTACGGTTTGCCATCACCACAAAGCACTTGACCCCCTCTTGCTCCATGACCTTCTCCATCTCGATGATGCGTTTGGCCTCCTCGGTCTCCTCAGCGTCCCCATGGCTGGATATGTCCATCCACGCCTTGCCCGCGGGGTAGGCCCAGCGACTGAGGCAATCTGCCACAGTGTTGTCCTTCCCCGGGATATACACGACGCTGAGGTTGAACTTGGCGAACGTCTCGTGCCATCGGGCCCTCCTAGCCGCTGGTCCTGAGGGGGTGTCGACATGCTCCTTGTGCCAGCTCTGTAGGGACTGGTGGTCCGTGCAAACCACCACCGGCTGCAGTCCGATGTGGCCAGACCACTTCCTGAGCGCACATACAATGGCGTATGTCTCCTTCTCCCTCGCGGTCCATGTTCGGCGTTGGCCCTCGGCCAGGATCCTGCTCCAAAACGCCACGGGAACATGAGTCCCGTCGTCCCGGACTTGCTCGAGGACTGCCCCCACGGCATAGTCCGAGGTGTCTGTCCGTAGCACGAATCCCTTGTCCGGGTCCACCAGGAACAACCCCAACTGCCCCAGGAGTCGCTCCTTCAGGCGGTTGAACGCATCCTCAGCCTCAGGGGTCCAGGCAAGCTTCTTCTTGCTCCCCTTCCGGCCATCGAACTTGCCCACTTGCAGCATCTTGCCCCGACAGTTCTGCATACATCCGGACATAGCCCGAATAGTAGTTGCAGAACCCCATGAAGGACCGGAGTTCGCTGATGGTCTGGGGCTTCTCCCAGTGATGCAGGGACGCCAGCTTCCCAGGCATGGGACGGCGTTGCCCGTGACCAACCACGTGACCCGCGAACTCCACTTCCTTCACGAATAGTGAGGCTTTGGTGGGCTTGCACACCATGTTGTGTTTGTCCAACTCGCTGAGCACTCGGCGCAGATCCTTCTCATGCGCGTCGATGAGCTCGTCCTCAGTCATGTTCTCCGTGCCGGACCCGATGATGATGTCATCCACGATGGGATCGGCAGAGTCCCGGACAGGACCGAGTAGGTCCTCCATCATGCGCTGGAAAACGGCGTTGCCATTCTTGGCACCCATAGGCACCACTTTCCACTGCATGGGCCCCAGCGGCGTCGACATTGCTGTGCAGGGCCTGGAGTCCGGCTGTAGCGGCATCTGGTGGTAACCGTGTTTCAGGTCCAACACCGTGAAAATCCGCTTCTTCTGTTGCTTTTGGAGGATGGAGTCGATCAGGGGAAGCGAGTACGAGTCGTGCTCGGTCTGCTCGTTCAAACCTCTGTAATCAACCACCAACCTCCACTCGCCCTTCTCCTTCTTGGGTACGATGAAGGCTGGGCTGGCCCACTCACTGTCGGAGGGTTCGATCCATGCCCGATCAATGAAGTCGGCCAACAGCTTCTTCATGGCCTCGGCCCGATCGCCCTGAAGTTGGTACTCCCGATGACGATAGATCTTCGGTTTCGGCTTCAGCTTGATCTTCGCTGTACCAAACCTCCCGCGATCTGGAGGGTTCTTGTTGGCGACGCCACTGAATAGCCGCGGATAAGCCTTGATCAGCCTCTCCTTCAGCTCGGCGACCTTCGGGTTCTCCTGGGCCTCCTCAGCCGCTTGCTTCGGTATAGATACAACCGACCGCACTGCGGTGTAGGCCTCTTCTGGGTCCGATTCCGACTTCTCCTCGTCCGATATGCCGTCTTCACCGTCGTGGGGAGCTCTTCCCACCGATAATCTTCGAAAATTTGCGGCCTCGGGCTGGTGACTGTCGCTATCGGCACCCATTCTTGGAAAATCCCATGTTGGTGGGTCCGACCCAACCGGACCATCGTATTGGTCCGCGATGTGGTCCATGATCCTCGCCACGAACTCGTCCTTCTCGTACTTGCCGGTGACCAACATCTTGTCATCCCACCAATGCGGAGATGTGACCATGGCCCGCCTCTTCTTGGCTGCCACACGGTCGTGCATCCCCATCCGCATGTAGTTGACGACGTCATCGATCTCGGCGTGGGACAGGACGTCAATGCCATCAATTGGCTGATCCGTCCCCTCCTTGGGCTCAAACATGACCTTCATGGGCACCGCCTCCACCCTACGGATGAATGCTTCATCACCCGTGGGCTGGGCTTGCGCCCCATCCACCAGGAAAGCCTTGGTACCCCACGCTTGACCCGGGCAGGGCATTGATACACCCTTGGCGTCGATGAACAACTCCTCCTCTGGCCCGAATGACATCTCGTTCAGGGTGATGGAGTCCAGCGTCGACTTGAGACTCTCCAGCGGACATGGGGTGGAACCTATACCGGTTATGACCAGGATCCCCTTCGCCCTATCCGCGATGATCTTCTCCACCGTACGTCTGGTGTTATCCAGGGAGCCATGCCAATACATGGGTCCCCACTCCTTCAAACCCCAATGCCTGTGCCAGGCTGAGTCTCCTCGATGCCAATGCCTCCTACACTTCCGCAGAAGTGGGGCATCCCGGGAAGCGAAGACGTCCGTCTCGGGCGCTTCGGCTCCCAGCGTCTGGATCATCCTGTCGTACACCTGCGGCGCCATTCCATACTCCGTGAGCTGAACTCCACGGTCTCCTCTGGACTTGGCACCCACAGCTTGCACCGCTCGGACGATCCGATCCTCTTCCTCAGCATTCCATTGGGATGACCCGCACGCATAATCCGTGGACAGCCATGTGAGGCATTCGTCGTCCTCCCGGACCAGCGTTGCGCGATGGGGAAGGGCTCCAATGGCGTTGGCCACCATGAAGTCATACCCCATGATCATATCCCAATCAGTAATGTCGGCCACGTAGAAGTTCCCGGATAGAGTGCTTCTCTTCGCCTGATCAGGGCGGTTCAAGCGCTCATGTTCCCAGAATTCCATACTGATAGTGGCCTCATGGGTGCCACCACCCATGATCTCTCCATTGGCGACCTTCAGGCGGACCGGTCTCCGGCTGGGCTGCAGGAATTCCTCCTTGAACAACCCTCTCCGGACCAGGCTCACCTGGGCACCCGTATCCACCAACACATCCACCACCTTCTCCTCTCGTCCGCACCGTACTCGCACTTTCAAGTGCAACTGCCGCTCGTCGCCATGAGGTGTATGGACGACTCTCACGGCATGCAACTCTAGCACGTCCGGGTGCATCAGGACTTCAAGGGTATGGTCACGGATGGTGTAGATCTTGGGTTGGTCCTGCCCGTCCACGGGGCTCTCCGTGGTCGCTCCTTCCTTCTTGCCATGTCCCGTTCCCACATGTACTTCCCTTGGCAGGGCGCTCCAGGGGTTGGGAGTGGCGAAACTCAGTGGTTTTGGCTCTTCCGGAGCCTTCTTCGGCACCCGATGTGCCTTCGCCTTCTCAGGGATTCCACTGATTTTCGGAGGAGAGACCTCCGAGGTCCCACTCCCGTGGGGGCTCCTCTAGACTTGGCTTCCCGCAGCCCCTTCCGGCTGCGATCCGCCAGGACTTTGTCCTCCACTTTGCTGGGCTTTGAGTTCCGCCAACGTCCTCAACATGTCCTCAGCAACTTCCTCGATCGACCTCACTCGTCGGTCTTGGCCAGGTCCACCACCATAGCCTCTTCCTCCGCCTTTTCCTTGGCCTTTGCCTTGGCCTTTTCCCCCGTCTCCGCCCTTCGCCTTCCAGTCGGAAATCCGCTGCTCCTTGGGCTTCTTCTCGGGGTGAGCGGCGAAGTAGGCCTTCTTGTCCGCCTCATACACCTTGCACTGACGGTGGTCGTGTGCATGGTTGTGTCCCTTGCCATAACAGACCCAGCACCCATCGTGCTGAGACCTGTACTCTCGGAACGAGAGCGGTGGGTTCCCGATCCTCCTTGGTCCTTCTCTGTTCTTCCTGGGTCCCACCTGGCTCCTTCTGGACCGATCCTGCCCATGGTTCTTCACGTTGTGCGCCACGAACGCGAAGAAATGGGCCTCCTCGTGATCCTCCCGGGACCAGTGGTCTTGGCCACTTCCACTTCCATCCTCCGCGGAGTTGGCCGTGTCCTCCTGGATCTCCCAATGATGGCGGTCGTCTAGGTGTCCTCGTTGTCCATGACCATGCCGATCCTGCACGTGGGCCTCGTTCTTCGCATTGAGCTTCAACTCCACCGTGATGTACTTCACGATCTCGTCCAGGCTCATGCGAGCGAAGATGACTTGCATCTTCAGCGGCTCCCCGCGCCTCCACTCCACGTTGTTGAGGCGCAGCAACCTTTGCCCCATGGAGTCCCCGAATACCTCCACGTACACGGCGTTCTTCAGGCCCAACATCCGGTCGGGTTCGCCCAGGTTCCTCCTGAAGAACTCAATGATACCCGCATGGGTATCCTCCGCCGCCATAATCCTTACCGCCACCCGTCGCTTGGCGCGCTTCTTCTCCTCGTCCTCCACTCTCCTCTTCCAGCTGCCGGGGAGGACGTCCTTCAGCAAGTGGCGGATCTCACTGGCCTCGTTCCAGTCTTCCACCAACTTGAGGCATCTGCGGTACTTCCGCAGATACCGGTTCCACTCCCGGACCCGCAACTCACCGCGGTCCAGCGGCAGTGGAATGGACCACAGGTCCTCCAGCTTCTGGTTAGGAGCGTCCACCCGCTCCTCATCCTCCAGCCACTGGAGGCAGGCCTGCTCCGTGCGGATCAATCCTTCCCGGATCTGATCCCGCAGCTCCTCCTTGAGATCCTGCGCCAGCCAGTGTGGGAATGTCCGGCATACCCACTTGTCCCGCGGCGCTCCCCGCATCTCGCCGACGACCTCCTCGGCGAAGTCCTCCCAGTCCAGGATGAAGTCATCCAGGTTGGACGGGTTCCCGTCATAATAGGGGATTTTGATTCCCCTGAGGTCGTCGATCCTGATGGCGTCTCCGACGTCTCCAGCCACCACTCCACCGAGACGGATACCACCTGTGCCCGGGGGGTGTGAGTACACTCCCCGTACATCCCTCTCCTCCATGGAGTGCGGTCCAGTTGGGCCTGAACCCATGGGGTTTGGAATGCGGGAAGGACTTGCTCCATCGGCCGTCCATATCCCCGTATTGGGGTCCTTCGCCCACAGGTTTCCGCTTGGATGGCCTCGACCATGTCCGTCGGCCTTTCCCATGGTTTGCCCCTGCATGGTCTGGTTCTGGATCTCCTCTTCCGCATAAACTGCATAGGTAGTCGTTGATGGCGGTAGATCCTGGGCGGCGTGGGACATCTGCACCGTCAGGCTCCTCGGGTCCGTGGCTACGTGCCCTTCCCGCCTGGACCCAGCCGGTGCCGTGTGTTCCCCGAGCATTGTGGACTCGCTGAACAGGGGAACAAACGGCAGCGCACCCGGGTCTACACGCGGAGGCGCGTAGGGTGCCTCTGCAGGGCCGCCCATGGGCTTCTCCATGGCGCTCCTGAGGGTCTTAACCCGCTCCACCAGCTCCACCGCGGCCGGCTTTGCCGGGAGCTCCGGACCCGAGGCGAGGGGCTGTCGCTCCTCTAGCCTTCTCAGGCGTCCCGACATGTCCTCCACTAAGTGGAGGAGGCTGTCTACCACTTGCTGCTGCTTCTGCAGGGCCAGCTCCAGATTCTCCCGGTACCGGGCCTGATCCGCTCGCAGCTCCTCCATGTGTTTTTCCGCGGCCGACTGGTCGTCCAGGATCCCCGCGACGTCCTCCTCTAGAGCGTCCTTGGCGTTGTCCAGCCGGTCAAGGTGATTCACGATGGCGTCCATCCCCATCTTCGGGTACTTGCCCATGAGGAAGGACACGTGCTCGCAGTGGCACGTAGCGTGCTTTCCGCCGGATTCAGCGCATCCCGCGGTTCCCGGCACCTCAGACTCATCGCCCATAGGCGTATCGCCTATGGCGTCCGTCTCTGGGCCCGTGTGCCGGGGCACAGGTGCCGTCCGGGCCCTGGCTGGCCTCTCCAAGCCCTCGGCGTCGTGCTGGAGGGCGGGCTCGGGGGCCGTATGCGCCCTGGCGATCAGCGCGGACATCTCCGGCTCCGAAGGTGGCTCGTGGGCTGTCCGATAGCCCTCGGAGTGCCCTTCGGATTCCCACAGCCTGACCGGGCTGGGGTCCGTGTCCAGAGCCCGGGCGTCCCTTGCCGCGGACTTGGGGGACCCGCGCTTCCGGTAGCGCCGGGCCCGTCCTCCACTGCTGCCTGAATGGCAGGCCTCATCAGAGTCCTCCGCGGCGGAGCGGAGGTTGCATGCCTTTCGGCAGCGACGCTCGCACATGGAGACCAGGTCCTCCATGTCACGTCCTCCTCTTCCCGAGTGTCGTTCTTCTCTTCGGGCTTCAAATTCCGGAGTTCGCCATGCTCTTGAACGTCTCGGTCCTTCTATGGCTCTAATCTCCGGCGTGGTCTCCACCGAGTCCACAATACGCACCCGGGGCGTACTTGGGCAGGGCTCATGAGGGCCCAAGTACCCGGGTCGGCGGTAGGTAGGGGCAGCAGGTAAGCCTCAGCTACCATAAAGAAGGTCCCTACCAGGACCGGCCCCCGCTGTGCCCCTTCCGCCTGTAATCCCCGCTGACTTGCTCCGGATCAATTCTTGCATTTATCAAAATCCAGGGTCCAAAACCAAAAATATAGAAAATAGAAAATACAATCCTCCTTCAACCCTGAATGGCAACCAGATCCCACAAGTATGGCAATAACCCAATTCACAATCCAAATCAGGCTGCGGGCTTTCGTTCAGCACACCGGTATTCCCACGGTGGCGGGCATGTACAAGAATTGCACCAAGGAAGAAAGCCTTGAAATTGGCATATGAACACATATGAAGCAAAGTTGGGGAGAGATAGAAACTTACACAATCACAGCCATAGACCCATCATTCCCTGGACTGAAGACCTTCCCTTGACTCACCAACATGATGCCCTGAACCCAGTCCAATAAGATGGCTAAATGCCATATGTCAAAAGTCAATACACAAACCCCAAAAATGTGTTCACTCCCAAGCCTCTAAATCCTAGCCCAATAGGGAAGGTGGCGTGTCATGGCCTAGAGTGGCACTCAGGACCATGCCCTACCCTGACATAACCTTGGATGGACTTGGAGTCGAATGGGCTTGGAGGAATGACCTATGAGTTTGAACTCATAACATGTCAAAAAAATGCCAATTCACACCATATTGGCCATATGCACAAAATATGCTCAAAATTGAAGTTACTACTTATCCGAAGGCTCAGAGCATGCATGGAATCGAAGTCTAGTATTCATGGAGGATAGAGACCAAAGGCCAATGCCCATGTACATCCCCATTTCACCCTCGAAACCCCTTCGGATATGGGCGCCACGCACTGCCCAAGTCAGCCCATGATCTTGAGACCAAATCTTGTGATCCTTCGTGCGCCAAGCCAAATGAAGTACGCGATCCGGCATATGGTGGTGTTCAACTCCAAAGCATATGCCAACATATGAACAACATACCATGGTTCGACTCTCCATAGGCTTCTTGCTGTTAGCTGACCAGGTGAGTACACAAAACGCAAAAATGAGCAAAAATTGAGGTCAAAAACATGAAAATATGACCAAATACAAAGTTGTCATGATAGTATATCTCTATGCTCACCCATGATATCCGCTCATGGTTCAATACACAAATGATTGGAACCATTTGCGAACAATTCCCCCACTTGGATCCCCAATCAGGCGCATGGAGATACCTTCGCCACTAATATCTACATGCCCCATGAAAATGGGAGTGCACCCATGGTCCCCTTTGTCAAACATACCATGAGCAAGACATACGCGGTAGACTTGGTCTAGCGCTTTGAATTCCACAATTGGGACATGGGCAAAGCCCTTGTCACGTATGGCTCCCCATCTCTTCAGCCACACGAAGATATATAACATGGGCGTGAGCATATCAAACATATACCATGCATACAATACATACCCTCAAAATATGGCTCCCACCATGATATGTCATGTCCCTCCATTGACATAACTTCACGTTAAAAATACGTACGAACCCAAGAAAAGTTGCTATGCAGCCCCAACACCCATGCAGCCCACTCGAAAGTCGCATTAAAATATTCGGTTGCACGGTCCAAGAGTTATGTATCACTTTATACCCTCTTGACCCTTTTCCCTTGCTACACCGGGCATGTGCACACACCAAAGGCGTTTGATGCTTCCTAAATTAAGTTGAGACCACAGCAGTTCCAACGCGACCTTCCTTATTCTCATTCCTCACACTCGCGCGTAGATATGGCTCTTCAAAGTGATCCCACGATTTGCTTTTGTTTCCCTTATATCTCCAAGTCAAATGGGTGGCAAGTATAAGGGAAACCTGATTCGGGCATAGGGAAAGGAGTATGACCAATCGAAGAAGTCCAAATCAAGTGCGGCGATGTCGAAGTCGAAAATCCGATTTCGACATCACGAAAAATTCGGAATAAAGTTTCGAGTGCTTATTTAGAAAAATGCGGAAGCAACGAACCCTTTACAGATGAAATCTGACCCTTCAGAAACGTTTCCGCCAAAATATCTGGAAATAACAGTTAACCAATCGGTTAACGCAAAATCGCGAGCCAACTGACAGTCGCCGATACATTGACCATCAGAACGCAAGGCTGAAAAATTACGGAAACATTATGATAATAAAACCCTGTTGATTCCTGATATTCCGATATATAAATCTCCGCTGGCGGTGCCTCGGTTCTGAATATGGCCGCTCATAGCCGGAATGGCCAAACCTATCACACTATCACATCGGGTTAGTCCAGGTGGATGGGAGAGTATGATATCAGCCAATGGCGGCTTGCCGGCACATAGATACACACCCCAAGTGACCCCAAGATGGCCACGGGGGTCCGAACCGGCTTCAGCAGTCAGGGGCGTGCTGCAGGTGGCCCTGCTCGTCTTCCCGCATCACACCAGAATAGCTGCTTCACCTTCTCCATGATACGGGTGTGGGCGTGTTTGGGGGTAGTCCCCTGCCCAGGTCGGGACCCTTGGTATCCTTTGCCATGGCCTCCAGAACCTCCACCACCAGGACGGTAGTTGTTCAAGTGCTGGTCGCTCTCCTTCTCCAGCGCCAGCTCCAGGAGTAGCACGCATAGATCCTCGTAGCGGAGGGATCTAGCCTTGCGCTCCGCCGTCGAACGGCACTCGTCCCACAGCTCTCGAGGGAGCTTGGCCACCAACCAGAACAGCAGGTCATCGCTGCTGTAGGAACCGGGCGTCAGTCGTCCAGCCCGGTGATCCAGGTCAGCCAACAGCTCAGAGACCCTGCCAGGTTTGGGATTTGTTGGGCAGCACGGGCAGGTTCTGGATCTCAGCCCTGATAGGGAGGTCGGTTTCGTAGGTTGGGTACTGCCTCTCCAGGGCAACCAACACATCGGCAAAGGTGGCGGAGTTAGTCACGATCTGCCTGACCTGCTTCTCCAGGTACTTGGTCTTGCAGCACTGCAGGAGCGGATCGCACTTCACTCGCCCACTAGCGTGGGTTTGGCCGGTCAGTCGTAGAAACCAGCCAAAATTCTCAGCGAACTCGCTGAGGTCCTTGCCTGTGAACTCAGGCAGGTTCACCACAATCTTGGAGGTGGCAATAGCCTTCGCCTCCTGAGACCTGCGTCCCTCAGGGCGTCGGTTCTTCTTCTTCTTCTTCTTCTTCTTCTTCCCCTTTGGGTCCTCGGGGTTCTCAGGGTCATGGTCCTCCGAGGGCGAAGTAGAGGTCATCGACGGCGGCTCGTCATTGGAGGGGTCTGCACCAAGATCACTAGAGCCACAAGGCTCCACGTCCACCATTGCCCTTAGGGCTGTCAGCCCCAGCCGGTCCAGCTCGGCTCTCGTCGAGTTAGTCACGTGGCTGTAGGGCGGCTGGGCCGTTCTCGGCACGAAAGGACTTCTCGGTATAGGTGCTGGAGTCGGCATCGGACGGCTCCTCAGGCTCCCCAGGGTGTTTGTCAACCCTGCCGCCAGGTGGTTAGCCTGTACTCGGTGGGGTGACATCCCCACCGTGGTAGGTGACGCGTGGGGCGGGATCATCAGGGGCTCCAGTTTCTCACGGATCTCTTGAGTGAGGTCGCCCACAATTTTTGAAGTGGCTCCTCGGAGCACCTCGTTGATCTCCGACCGCGTCAGGGACCTGTTGGAGGATCTTCCCGATCCTCTACTCCTGCCACCAAGACATTCAGGTCCTCTCCTCAACCCACTCAAGGTCGCATAGCCAGCTGCATACCCAGGAACATCCACATAGGTTCCAGTAGCGGGTAGTAGATGGGGATATTCAGCCGCATACCATCGGGGCGCAGAGCTGGTAGCCACCGGCTCACTGGCAGTAGTTGCCTCATGGAGCGCAGTGGTCGGTGGGCCCATACCATAGGCGGGGTAGGGAGGCATGCCAGTAAAGCCTGTGCCCTCTGCCATAGGCGGGTTGGTTTTGGAAGTCGATGTTGCAGCGGCTGGGAGTGTGGTGGTTAAAGGAGAGGGTGATGCGTGGAGGCCAGAAGCGCTTGGTGCGCCTTCGACGGTAGGGACATTTGTCAGGTCTTGCCCTTGTTCCTCTCCTTCATCTGCTTCGTCTCCAGCATCCTTCTTGCTCTCTCTCTTCCTCTTCACAGGTTGAGAGACCACCTCTTCGACGGACAGGGCCCCGAAGGCCGTCTAGAGTCCATCCAGCGAGTCCTCAGCCGCTTCCACTCGCCCATGTAAGGGCTCCGCCGAAGGTACAGAGCCAGGTGCTGGCCTTGCCGGTGCTTCAGGCGCTGGCGCTGTCTTCACGTCGGCGTCCTCCTTCCTTGTGTCCATCTTCAGTCACCCTTCTGCTTATATGTGCCTGTACTCGGCGCACTGGATGTACGGCGCGGGGTTGCTGCCGGTGCGCAGAGACAGACTGCCTCTTGCTACCACAAAAGTTTATAGTGGTTTCAGCACTGTGTTTTTGCTTCTCCTGCTGCTTGCTGTAGGTGTACGGTTTCCTGCTGCTTCTTTTGGAAGATGAAAACCTTTTGTTTGCAGAAATATAGTCAATCCAGGATAGCCCAAGCCAAAGGAGTGCAAGGAGAAGAGAATTAGGATCAAAGCATGAAGGGCTGCAGTGTAAACAGTGTAAGATGGATGGTTATTCACAGAAACTGCAACTCAGGTCAAATCGGAATGCATATTCACAAAGATAGCTGAAATGTTTTGGAAACGAGTTGGAAAACTGCCCCATGGTCACTCTCTCTCCATAGTGCCATCTCAGGAGATGTGCACTCTTTGTTTTGGGTCCCATATGTGCTGAGGTGGCAGGGCATGTGGCGATGAGGTCACTGCCATGTCACATGGGATCTTCCTACTTACCTAGGCTGAACAGGAATTGAACCCAGGACCTCTCAAAAAGAGGTGCCCAGCCCCCTAGGGTGCATACCACTAGGATAGGTAGGAATTCATGGAAAAACATAGATAAATTCATGGGCTCTGCCTTGGATATGTCAGTTCTCAGTCAACTCAGGAAAAGATGATTTGCCTCACATTGAAAGCGGATTAAGGGGTCCACTCCATATCCTGATTGGGTGTTTGGTTCCATAGGTCAAAATGTGTTATCACCACTTTTGGTGGGACCAATACTAAGATAGAAATGCCTGGATGCTCAGTGCATCTCTAATACAACTAGAGTATGCCTCAAAGCAATCGAAAAGCACTTTTTCTTACTCCGTGCGCAACACGCGTGGCCTACCCTTTAATGCGCCATATGCATGCACAGGAGAAGGTTTTTAAAAAATTTCTTCAGCTCATATTGTGCCTCTCCTGCTGCTTGCTGCTGGTGTAGGGTTCCCGCTGCTTGTTTTTGATGATGAAAATGTTTTGTTGTTGAAATACAAATGATTCAGGATAACCCAAGCCAGAGATGAGCACGTAGAAGACAAACAGGATCAAAGCATGAAGGGCTGCAGTCACAAAGAGTTAGTTAAAGAAAGATATCATCATCACTTTCTGAGTGTCAATTTCTTTTCGAATGCGGGAGTTTTTCTAATGCATCGCCAAATCCCGGCTTGCCCTGTGAAACCACAGTACAGACAGGCTGTAAGCCCAGGTGCAGTACAGTTATCGCAGCTCAGGATCACAACTCCCCCAGACGTTCAGAAAGTGCCGCTAGAATTTGTTTGTGGATAAAGACACGCTCGCCACTGATAAAATGACGCTGCCCATGCACCACGATTCGCTGTACGTCCCTCTTACTTCTTTGACAGCACTGGTGAACTCCATAGTCACCCAGACCGCTATTTCCGCAACCCGCAGCGCTGAAACAGGCGGACCCTGTTTTCTGCGGCAATTTGAATATCCAAGGTATGCTTCTTCTTCACAGCACAACGTGTATGACAGGCCGCCGCCACAAACGCAACACCCTCCGCAGCACTACGCCTACGAGTTCGACTGCCCAAGGAACGATTTTTATCAGCAGGACGACGTGTGTGACAACCCGCCGCAACAAGCGCAAGCTTTACCGCAGCACAATGCCTACAATCTCCTGCCGCAACCAGCGCAGCCCGAAGTGAACTTCGTGAACGACTCCTGGCAGCCATATTCACAACAAGACCCCGAGGATCCCACGCGGCGGCACACCATACATCAGGGCGATGGCTCTTGGGAACCCTACGGCGCACAGTTCACCTACGACAGGCCACCTTTGACCTCGCAAGATTCTCTTAATCAAGATGAGGTGCTTTCCCCGTGTGGAACCGTCACACAGGTTTGCGTGCGCCAGCCAGATATCCCACGACGAATCACAATATGCCCAATCCTCGGTTGAGTCTACGCTTGGTTACTTCTCGGTGCTCACGGACTACAACGATCCCGTTGATGGCTCCGAGGCGCCATTGAACGAAGACAACACTATGACTGAAGAATCCACAGAGCCCGCTGTTGACATCGCTGAGATCTCTGAGGAGGTTGCAGAAGACTTCATGTTGAAGATGGCAGGGTGACACACAATCACCAACCTGAAGTTCGCGAGGCGGCAGCCATACACATAAAAGAAGCGCAAATGGCCCGCAACACCTGCCCGGAGTGGATACTGGCGCCACACGGCGTCTCCACCTCTGTGGGCACTGGCATTTGGGCCCAGCTACAACTCCTCCTACCAGACCACACGCACGCCATTCTGACAAACCACCACTGCGATCAACAGGGGCCACTCGTGGCCACGCACACCGACATCCACCGACACCCGGCAGGCGAGGTGGAGACCCTGCCCCTCGTGGGGGCCACCATCACCATAGTGTATATCACCCCAACACAGATGAGGATCATGGCCCAGTGTGACGCCCACCACGCCCCGTTCCTTTCCGACCCACAATGGCCAGCACGCCACGTCTTCCAAGCGTACCTCCGCGCATGTGCTACGAAGGCAGGGCGCGACATGCCAGGGCCCAAGGACATCGACACAGCGTACAAAGCCTTCCAGCGCCAGCACCCCCGGCCCCTCCCAAGCGAGCACGAGAACCCCAACGACGACGGCACGACGCAGGAGGAGCCCACCCCGTCAGCCGAAGGCTGGACACCATCCACCATCCTGCTACTAGCACCAAACGGCCACAAACATGCTACCCGCACTGTCCAGCGACACCAAGCCCCCCTGGTCCATCCCCAAACACAATGCACCGTAGACCGATGTACCACCAGTCAGACACAGTGACCAGGGCATACCTCGCACGTGCTGGCACTGCGGCCCGGCAGCCCTCGACACTCCATGGCCCCTGCTACACCTCATCTCCACCCACTACCACACCCCCACCGCCGCCGCCACCGCCGACCAGCAAGCATGGCTCTCCCCCTGGTTACAGACGGTACCCCCAGACCAGCCGGCGCACGTAGCCTGGCCCCGAACACCCACGGCGACATGGACGTTCACCAACGAGCGGGCAGACCCGGACAGCGTAGCCATAGAGTACGACCGCTGCGACCCACACCGCGCAGCACCTCAGAAGGCACCCATGCGCCCCCTACAGCACAAATGCCCCACCCTCCGCGGCGACAAAGACGACAAGGAGCGGCGACAAACCATCACGTGCCAGAAGTTCCACCCCAATACGGGATACCTCTTCCACCTGATGTACGCGTATATCACCTAGGGGCGCCCGGACAGGGGCCTCCTCCGCCTCACCCCACGGGCCCAGGCCATCATCACCCAGGGGATAGGCGTCTATGCAGCGCCGCTACAGCAACCCACGCAAATCACCGTCAGAACCGCCCAAGGGAACCCCGTCTACGTCTATCACCCCACAGCAATTGCCCGCCTACCCATACCCAGCGACACCGACATCATCTACTTCACTGACGCATCCGGCACCCAGCAGCGCACCCCCAAAGTCGGTTGTGCCTCCGTGCGCATCTTCCGGCAGGCGGACGGCCTCCACGTGGAACACCACACCGGGGCCACCATCTTTGGGGCGTCCTCCCACGGCGAACTGCGCACCATGGCAGACGCCGTCACTGCCACACCGCCACCCACAACGATCCGGCCCCGCAACATCTGGGTAGTCGTGGACGCCACGGTCGACATCCACCTCACCAAGCACCTTGCGGACCTGCCCCTCCACAAGGCACTCGAGTCCGGCCTCACCACGCAAGCGGTGGGACTATGGATGGCCTTCAGGGGCATGCACCCCCAGGACGCCCTGCACATCGTCAAACAGGAGTCACACCGCTACGCATACGGCAATGGACGCGCAGACACGCAGGCCAAACACCAGAACACCAGCCACACCCCAGGGCTCGAACACGTGCGACTGGACGGCCCAAACCACAGCCACCTGCAGCACCTGCCCCCAATACCCCCGGCCACACAGCCCCCCCAATGGATGCCCGAGGACACGTCGTACACAGATCGAGACAAGCAGTACCACTACCCCACACCCATTCAGCAACTGGCCACCACACTGGGCCACCCAGCGAACACCGAACTCCTCCGACGCCTCGAAGACTCAGTCCACACACCCCTCTACTACTCCGCCCTGCGCCTGGATAGCCTCCCAGCACACCTACAAAAACCCCGGCTCCAACTCGCCCTCGAACAGCTTCCCCTCCTCACCCGATACCACCGATGGTATGCGCGCAGCTCGATCCACGTCCCCGCAGGATACACCACATGCATCTGTGGCCACGCAGAAGAAGAAACCTGGGACCACTTCAAGGTGTGCCCCCTGTACAGAGGACTTGACACCCTCACAGACTGGAACCCATCCCACACCATCGCACAGCACGCTGGATGGCTGACGCAGTCACTGGCGACCCAGCAACTCACCACCGTCCTCAAGCAGACGGAGGTACTCGAGGCGGTGAGCAGGGGACTCGTCCCCACTGCCGTCTACACCTTGCTACGCACCCAAGCGGAGGACCCCCAGGCCACGGCGGCGCACATGCAGCGGACGGCCGTTGCCAAGATAGCGGAGCAGCATGCAGCAACCCTGCCCCAAACAGACCAAGCCTACCTCCTCAAACTCCTGTTCTACCAACCATGAGAACCTACCCCATGACATACCAACACGGAACCCCCACCACGCCTACGCACCATCCACCGAGCACAACACTGGCACGGCACATGTACACGGGCACCACAGGCACCGCACACAGGCCCACCAGCATGCGTGCGCCACCAGCCCCAATCCCCCCACGCCACTGTCTGTCCACAGGTACCACCAACCGCCAGCCACCGCATGTCCCCTCTGCGTACGCCAGCGGCTAGCACAGACGGCCCTGCCCTGCAACCCAGACCACTGGGTCTGCCTAGGAGCCGCGCACCGCCTCACCCACTGCCCCCACTGCGGGGACCTCAACCCCCACCACCGCGAGCGGCCCGCGGCCCCAGCCGCACCCCCCCCCGCCAGCCACCCCAGCTTCTTCGGGCCACTCATCGACACCCTCCGGGACCACCTGGGAGGGTACTACGTGGCGGACGCGGCGGACCACGCATGGACCATAGTTCTGGCCACGGGCAGCACACCCCTGCCCCCCCACAGCCCACCTTTACGCCACAGCGGGGGCGGCTTGAACGTGGCGGCCCGCCACATCCTCCTCGCCCTATACCTCCACCACCGTGACCTACACCTCCCAGACCCACAATTACCGGCCCCCCAAGCAGCAGCCCTGACGCCAGAAGCGTGGGCGGACACGACACCAGAGGAGATAGCAGCCTACCTCCTAATCACTTGCCGCCAGTTCAACACCGCCCTCGGCCAACGGAAAGGAACCCCTTACCCACTCAGCGCACTCCTCTACCCGGCACACCGGCACCACCTCCCACAACTGAAGCCCCCTGAGGGCTGGGCGTCCTTCTGGGACGCCCACCTGGCCGCCCCTGACTGGGCCACCGCCACACGGATGCCCTCATGCTACAGCGACCCCCGCCAGCTACATCCCCACCACGCCCCAGCACAACCAGGCCCCACGAACCACCCACCCCACATGGCACACATCACCGCACCACACCATCACGTATTCCACCACCACCAGCCCCTACCACCACGCCCACCAACGCTGGGGTACCACACATAACCAGCACACCCTCAACACCACTACCACGCGGTCCAGCACCACCCCCCGCCCCCACTACACGGACCCACAACACACGAGCCACAGTACACCCCCATGGACCCGCGGGGAGCCGCGCACGCACACCAGCAAAACCAGGGCCTAGTAGGAGCGCCCCACCACCACCAGCAGACCCCCCACCCACACCCCATACCATCGAGCACCATCCACCAGCAGCCACCCATTACATACGGACCACAGCCCGACCCGGACGCCCATGCGGCTGCCTCCCACCCACACCTCGGCACCAGAACCAGTCAAGAACCGCACGGACCGAACTGCGCACACACCCAACACCCACACGACCCACAGGGACGCCCAGACCCCCAGCACGCACAACACCCACCCCCGCCCCCCCCAACACCAACAGTGCCAACCCCACACCACCCCCCCCCCCGCCCCCCCCCGAGATCAGGCCACGGACGCAACACGCGGCAGCCAGCACCAGCCAATTGACGTCGATGCCCCCGCCGACACACGCTACGCGAACCCCCCCTCCCGCGACCACCACAAGAAACCCCATCACCGGACCCCACACACGACAACGACGACCACCCCCCCAAAACCCACACCACCCTCCCCATCACACCCCGCACCACCAGCCGCCGCACCGGCCGAACCCTACGCCCTACACAACCCCGCAGCGGTACGGCAGCACCTCCGGGGACTCGGGGACCAGGACGAGCTGTGCCTCCGGGCGACCAGCGCATCCGGGCGACCACCCAGGTCCAGGCAGCCACCCTGGAGGAAGGCGTCCGAGACTTCCTCTTCGACACCTTCCTCCACGTCGCCCGACACGACCGCCCCCGATGCGCCACCCCAGTCGGCGAGAGCCCGCTTCCCGCGGGGAGCCGGATCTCGGTGCCCCCCATCGACTGGGGACGACACCTAATCGGACACCCCGTGCCGGAGCGGGACAGCACCCAGGGCCGCACCCGCTACCGCGAGCCCAACATGGCACAACCCACACCCAGCGCCACCCCCGACAACACCAAAGAGTGGGAGCAGGAAACATGGGTAGCCCGGATGGCCTCCCTGAGCAACTTCCGGCACCACGTCCCGGGGGACATCCCCATCCTCGACGACCGGCAGCCCGCCCCCTCCACGTACATGACTCTCATTTACAATCTGCACTACACCCTCTCCACCACCCACTACCACGCACCAACTGACCACTGGGTGGTGCACGGCACCGACTCCCTCCTCCCCGCCGACTACGCCCCCCCCCTCCCAAAACCCAGGCCTCGACACGTACGCCTGGGGGGACGAGCCGGACGACCCCCACATCTGGGGCACGCCGGAACGCAAATCCTTGAACACGCTGCTCTCCATCCGCAGCGGCAGCCAGGGCCTTGGTGGGGCGATGTATTGCCTCGCCAAGTGGACCCAACGGACCTGGGGGATCCTCACGGACCGGTGGCGGTGGAGGGTCACGCTGCGCCCCCAGCAGAGGGAAGCCCCCCGAAACCGCAGGGGACCCACCCCCCCACGCCCCACCACCCTACAGCTCTGCCCAAACATGGTGGCAGCCCGCCTCATGGCGCTGCTGTGGCCGGGCCCAGACACCCCCACCCAAAACTACCCCCACCTCACAGAGGAGGACATGCCCGGCATCCAGCGATGCTTCTTCCGCACCCTCGACTACCTCCAGCAAACACACCCGCACGTCCTGCAGCAGATATGGCCACCCCCCGGGTAACCCACGTGCCCGCACAGCCGAGACAACGATGCCACACCAGCACCAGCACGCACGGGTCACCAGGGAAAACGCGCGCACTCGCCCGGTGCCCGAACCCGCACCCTCGTTCTCGCTACTTGCAGGACCCAGCATCCTACGCCCGCCCCCGAAGCCCAGGGCCCGCCGCCGTCTCCCACAGCCCTCTCCTCCGCCTCCGACTCCACAACCTCCACCACCACGACCACTTCATCCACCACCACCACCACGTCCTCATCCAGCACTCCACCCCCCAGGCCGCGGGGAACACCTCCCAAACGGGCCCCCAAACCCGTCCCTACCGCGAGCAACCTCGCCGCCGCCAAGGCCGACGCCCCGACGAGGCCCGCACCCGCGACCCAGCCGAAACCCAAGACCGCCGCCAAACAGCCACCCAAACCTATCAGCACGCCACGACTGCAACCCGCAGCCAAGCCCAAACCCAAGCCCAAACCCCGCGCCACGACGGCAGCGCAAACGCGACCCCCCGAGGACGTCCTCTATGACATTCGGCCCCAGCCGTCCCAGGCCCGGAGGCAGCAGCACCCAGCACGGCGCCCACCCGCCGTCATCGACGCCGCCACCACCACCTTCATAGCACAGCGCGCCGCGGCCGAAGCACGACGCACCTCGTCCCGCCACCTCCCAAAGCCCGCACCCCAGGCCCACGGACCGCCCTCGACCAGGCCAGAACGACGCCAGGGTCCACGAGCAGCGTCCCCGCCCCCCTACCATCCCTCGACGACAGCCCACATACAGCGCATGCCCCGCTACCGCCGCCGCCGCGAGTCCCCGCCCAACCCCGAGGCGGAGACCGTGCGCGCACACCCTCGGGTCCACATCCGCGCGCGCCCCCACTCCCCGCGCACCCCCATGGAACAGGACTACGAGGAATCCCCCAGGCCCGCCACCGCCACCGGTCCCCACGACCCCGTCACACCCATCCACGCCCACTCCTCCGCCCAAAACCGCGGCCCCGCCCAGGGACAGTGGTGGCAGCGCTGGACCCACACGCAGCTCTGGGAGCTGCGAAAGTGGGCCAGGGGAGAGCCCTCCCTCGAGGGCCTGGTCCACCGGCCCCGCAAGGGGTCGGTGGAGAACTGCCGCCTCCGGCCGGCGGGAAGGTGGATGCCGCAGGCCGCATGGGAAGCCATGTTGGCCGATGCGCTCCACCCCCTGGGAGTCCACCCCCGCAACCTCCCCGCGCCCCAGGACCACCCGTATGTCCGCGCCTGCGGGAGACCCTCCAGGAGACACAGCGAGACGGCATCCGCCTGTGGGACGTCACCCAACGCCCAGCCACGCACACACACACCCCCTCAAGACCCCACAAAGGTCGGCGCAGCGACACCGGCGGCACCCACAGCACCCCAGGAACCCTGCGCACCACACAAAACGACGCGCCTGACCCCCCGGCCAGCGGCGCCGCCACCTAACCCCGTTACCCAGCAAACCACCACCACGGGGCGCCACGCCAGGCCCCGCCCAGAAGTCACCAAACGAACCGGACGCCGAAGGACGCCAACGCACACGACAACGGGCACCACTACGCCCAAAGGCACCAAGCCAAAACCCAAACACAAATCAAACCCGAGCCACACCCGGAAACCGCTAACCCTTGACACCTAACCAGGCCCGCCGAGGGAACAACGTAACCACAGCCCACACCCACAGCCCACACAGCCGCCTAACCAGCCAGCTCCAAAAGCAAAGAGACACCTAACCAAACCCACCCTGGCCCATGCCCGTGTACATCAGGACGCGCGAGCCGCACCCCTGGGGCGCGACCGCGGCCACAGCACCGAAGACACACGCCAGAGGAAACAACACTATTGCACCGCCGCACCAGCTGCCCGTGCCTGTGCCTGCAGTGTACGCGCGCCCCTGTTTTTCTTATTTTTCCATCAAAAAAAAAACGAAAATTAGGAGGGGAGGAAGAGGGACACAACCACCAATGGCACACGCGCAGCGCACACAGCGCGCACACCGGTGAACGGGCGCCACGAGGGCCAGGACACCGCACACGCGCGTGCACCGAGGGCAACAAAGGGACGAGACACCACGGCCTGGCACACCGGTGAACAAGAGCCAAGGGGCCCGGGACACCGCGCACGCAAAGCAACACACCGAGCGAGCGCACCGGTGAACAGAAGCCAAGTGGCCCAGGACACCGCACACGCAACACAACACACCGAGCGAGCGCACCGGTGAACAGAAGCCAAGTGGCCCAGGACACCGCACACGCAACACAACACACCGAGCAGGCACACCGGTGAACAGCAGCCAAGCGGCCCAGGACACCGCACACGCAACACAACACACTGAGCAGGCACACCGGTGAACAGGAGCCAAGTGGCCCAGGACACCGCACACGCAAAGCAACACACGGAGCGGGCGCACCGGTGAACAGGAGCCAAGTAGCCCGGGACACCGCACACGCAACACAACACATTCAGCGGGCGCACCGGTGAACAGGAGCCAAGTGGCCCAGGACACCGCACACGCAACACAACACACCAAGCGAGCACACCGGTGAACAGGAGCCAAGTGGCCCAGGGCACCGCAGACGCAACACAGCAAACCGCGCGGGCACACCGGTGAACAAGAGCCAAGCGGCCCAGGACATTGCACACACGTAGGGCGGCCGAGGGACAGGTAAGAACCAACACCCCATGGGTCGGACGCACTGGGGCGACCCAGCCGACCCAGCGGGCCAGTGGCAGGAGCGGTACACCAAGGCCACTGGTCCGAGCCCGGCCAGACTGCATCGGTGACTATGGCAAACGTCACCCGGAGCCATGGAAGCAACCGGTGACAGGCGAGCCGTCACACAGTCCAGGAGGGGGTCGTCTACCAAGCAGAGTGGCCCCGCAACTCAAGCCACAAGGGTGAGGCGGTCGTACCGTAGACTAGCAGGAGCAATACCCCTTGTGGTGAGAGGTACTCCACACGGCTGGGCAGCCCCCAGAGCTGCCGCCCAAAGGAGGGGGCATGTGGCCCTACCCATGGACACATGTGGGGACACCCTCCCACCTGGGACACATGGACCGGGTGGCCGCGACAATGCCTCCCCAAGCACGTGCGCGAGCGGCTCAAGAGGCACCTGACATAGGGCAGTGGAAGGGACAGGACGTCCCCTTGGTAAGACCTTCTTCCTGCAATGTCAAAGGAGGCATCCCGAGCTCCCGAAGATACCTACCTACCTTTGCATGCACGACCCCAATCCCATGAAATCCAAGACTTCCTCTTGAATTTGGGTTTCTCCAAAGAATTCTGTGATCCTTGCCTCGGCCATGACACAATCTGGCGTCCTGGGCAAGAGATGAAGGTATATGTAGACAATAAAAACATGTACACAAGTAATATGTATATGTAACACTTCTATACTATAAAATAGCATAAAAAAGAGGACGAAATGAAGGCGGCGGCGTCGCCGCCATCAGAAAATCTGACGGCTACGAGTCGTCGCCATCAGGATCTCCACTGAGATCCTGCCCAAACCGGGCCAAACAGTGGTTTTTGGGCGAAAAACAGTGAAATATAGTGATTTTTGAGCCAAAATCACTCATTTCGCGTGTCTCCCCCGAACGCGTCGCGTAGCCGACACGACGCGTTTCTGTGCCAATTCAAAATATATATGAAAAGGCCCACTGTTGGGCCACACCATGGGCGCCTGGCTGATTCCTGGGATCGCCTCAAGATTTTTTGAGAAATACGTGAACGTGACTCTTTTCGCAAAAATTGACCTTCCCGGAACGCCGCGAAAAAGGTCACGTTATATTCCTATATTTCTAAAAAGGATAAATCAATAATAAAATTGATTAAAATCTCCAGAAATCGAGAAATAAAACTTCGATCTGGAGCTGCGTCGCGCAGGCGACGACTGTCGTCGCCAGCCCAAAAATGACGAAAAATGACGATTTCTGGGGTATTTTACAGAAATCCCACAGAAATCGAGATGCCGTATTCAGCCCAGGAAAGTTCCTGAGCCAGCCCGGCGAAGAGCGCCACAGGCTGGGCAGCGGGTATGGGTCAGGCACCCCAAACCGCTTCACCCCCCTCCCTAGAAGCCTTGCCTATATCCAAAGGAAGGCAAGGCCAAGGAGGCGCTCTGACCCCTGCACTGCCCTGGTTTCAAACCGATTCAGCAGGACAGTGGGGGGGGGGGGGGGCTTCGTAAGGAATCTACATGCCACTCCCATGTAGGTCCCCTTTTTTTTTCTTCTTTTTCTTTTTTGATATATTGATAGGGCAATTGCCCCCCAGGCGACCACACTGGTCCCTGGCACTCCCTTTAGCCTCTGGTGACCAAACCAGGGGCGCTGCAGGTCCTTCCGACCTGAGTGATGGCGCTGAGGCGCACATATTGGCCCTTTTTCTTCATGGGCATGGAAACATAATAATTCAATAAATGCGAAAAAAATTATTTACGGTCAAACCCAAGGCAACGAATTCCTCGCGCCTGAATTTAGGGCCATTTCCTGCCCAAGGCGACGAATTCCTCGTGCCTGTTTAGGGTCGATTCCCAACCCAAGGCGACGAATTATCGCGCCTGATTTGGGGGATTTAGGGTGATTTCCTACCCAAGGCGACCCGCGCCTATTTAGGGTGGCGACCTCCGGAGGGCCAACCCAAGGCGACGAGTTAACGCGCCTCCTTGTGCGGTTCGCAGATGGCGTCGTCGTCGCTGTGGTCGTCGCCCAGCCACATGATGGACTTGGGGGCTGCATATGGTCCATGGGGAAGCCAAGTGAGCCCATTGTAGGAGTCAAGGAATTTTTCCTTCATCATGTTGATGCCCTGGACCTTAGCTCCAGCAGATGTTTCCCAGCGAAGAAGCGGTACTTCTGCAGTCTGGGCGTCGTCGCCCTCCGCAGGCCGTCACACCGCCTTGGTGGCCTTGGCGTCGGCCGAATTCTTTTGAAGAGGTTGGGGGGAGGGCAACCTCCAAGCTTCCCTTGGCATGCACAACCCCAATCCCATGAAATCCAAGACTTCCTCTCGAATTCCGGTTTCTCCAAAGAATTCTGTGATCCTTGCCTCGGCCATGACACAATCTGGCGTCCTGGGCAAGAGATGAAGGTATATGTAGACAATAAAAACATGTAGACAAGTAATATGTATATGTAACACTTCTATACTATAAAATAGCATAAAAAAGAGGACGAAATGAAGGCGGCGGCGTCGCCGCCATCAGAAAATCTGACGGTTACGAGTTGTCGCCATCAGGATCTCCACTGAGATCCTGCCCAAACTGGGCCAAACAGTGGTTTTTGGGCGAAAAACAGTGAAATATAGTGATTTTTGAGCCAAAAACACTCATTTGGCGTGTCTCCCCTCAACGCGTCGCGTAGCCGACACGACGCGTTTCTGTGCCAACTCAAACTATATATGAAAAGGCCCACTGTTGGGCCACACCATGGGCGCCTGGCTGATTCCTGGGATCGCCTCAGGATTTTTTGAAGAATACGTGAACGTGACTCTTTTCGCAAAAATTGACCTTTGCGGAACGCCGCGAAAAAGGTCACGTTATATTCCTATATTTCTAAAAACGATAAATCAATAATAAAATTGATTGAAATCTCCAGAAATCGAGAAATGAAACTTCGATCTGGAGCTGCGTCGCGCAGGCAACGACTGTCGTCGCCAGCCCAAAAATGACGAAAAATGACGATTTCTGAGGTATTTTACAGGGCAACGAATTCCTCGCGCCTGAATTTAGGGCCATTTCCTGCCCAAGGCGACGAATTCCTCGTGCCTGTTTAGGGTCGATTCCCAACCCAAGGCGACGAATTAACGCTCCTGATTTGGGGGATTTAGAGTGATTTCCTACCCAAGGCGACCCGCGCCTATTTAGGGTGGCGTCCTCCGGAGGGCCAACCCAAGGCGACGAGTTAACGCGCCTCCTTGTGCGGTTCGCAGATGGCGTCGTCGTCGCTGTGGTCGTCGCCCAGCCACATGATGGACTGGGGGGCTCCATATGGTCCATGGGGAAGCCAAGTGAGCCCATTGTAGGAGTCAAGGAATTTTTCCTTCATCATGTTGATGCCCTGGACCTTAGCTCCAGCAGATGTTTCCCAGCGAAGAAGCGGTACTTCTGCAGTCTGGGCGTCGTCGCCCTCCGCAGGCCGTCACACCGCCTTGGTGGCCTTGGCGTCGGCAGAATTCTTTTGAAGAGGTTGGGGGGAGGGCAACCTCCAAGCTTCCCTTGGCATGCACGACCCCAATCCCATGAAATCCAAGACTTCCTCTCGAATGTGGGTTTCTCCAAAGAATTCTGTGATCCTTGCCTCGGCCATGACACAATCTGGCGTCCTGGGCAAGAGATGAAGGTATATGTAGACAATAAAAACATGTAGACAAGTAATATGTATATGTAACACTTCTATACTATAAAGTAGCATAAAAAGGAGGACGAAATGAAGGCGGCGGCGTCGCCGCCATCAGAAAATCTGACGGCTACGAGTCGTCGCCATCAGGATCTCCACTGAGATCCTGCCCAAACTGGGCCAAACAGTGGTTTTTGGGCGAAAAACAGTGAAATATAGTGATTTTTGAGCCAAAAACACTCATTTCGCGTGTCTCCCCTCAACGCGTCGCGTAGCCGACACGACGCGTTTCTGTCCCAATTCAAACTATATATGAGAAGGCCCACTGTTGGGCCACAGCATGGGCGCCTGGCTGATTCCTGGGATCGCCTCAGGATTTTTTGAAGAATACGTGAACGTGACTCTTTTCGCAAAAATTGACCTTCGCGGAACGCCGCGAAAAAGGTCACGTTATATTCCTATATTTCTAAAAACGATAAATCAATAATAAAATTGATTAAAATCTCCAGAAATCGAGAAATAAAACTTCGATCTGGAGCTGCGTGGCGCAGGCGACGACTGTCGTCGCCAGCCCAAAAATGACGAAAAGAGACGATTTCTGGGGTATTTTACAGGGCAACGAATTCCTTTCGCCTGAATTTAGGGCCATTTCCTGCCCAAGGCGACGAATTCCTCGTGCCTGTTTAGGGTCGATTCCCAACCCAAGGCGACGAATTATCGCGCCTGATTTGGGGGATTTAGGGTGATTTCCTACCCAAGACGACCCGCGCCTATTTAGGGTGGCGACCTCCGGAGGGCCAACCCAAGGCGATGAGTTAACGCGCCTGCTTGTGCGGTTCGCAGATGGCGTTGTCGTCGCTGTGGTCGTCGCCCAGCCACATGATGGACTTGGGGGCTCCATATGGTCCATGGGGAAGCCAAGTGAGCCCATTGTAGGAGTCAAGGAATTTTTCCTTCATCATGTTGATGCCCTGGACCTTAGCTCCTGCAGATGTTTCCCAGCGAAGAAGCGGTACTTCTGCAGTCTGGGCGTCGTCGCCGTCCGCAGGCTGTCACACCGCCTTGGTGGCCTTGGCGTCGGCAGAATTCTTTTGAAGAGGTTGGGGGGAGGGCAACCTCCAAGCTTCCCTTGGCATGCACAACCCCAATCCCATGAAATCCAAGACTTCCTCTCGAATTTGGGTTTCTCCAAAGAATTCTGTGATCCTTGCCTCGGCCATGACACAATCTGGCGTCCTGGGCAAGAGATGAAGGTATATGTAGACAATAAAAACATGTAGACAAGTAATATGTATATGTAACACTTCTATACTATAAAGTAGCATAAAAAAGAGGACGAAATGAAGGCGGCGGCGTCGCCGCCATCAGAAAATCTGACGGCTACGAGTCGTCGCCATCAGGATCTCCACTGAGATCCTGCCCAAACTGGGCCAAACAGTGGTTTTTGGGCGAAAAACAGTGAAATATAGTGATTTTTGAGCCAAAAACACTCATTTCGCGTGTCTCCCCTCAACGCGTCGCGTAGCCGACACGACGCGTTTCTGTCCCAATTCAAACTATATATGAGAAGGCCCACTGTTGGGCCACACCATGGGCGCCTGGCTGATTCCTGGGATCGCCTCAGGATTTTTTGAAGAATACGTGAACGTGACTCTTTTCGCAAAAATTGACCTTCGCGGAACGCCGCGAAAAAGGTCACGTTATATTCCTATATTTCTAAAAACGATAAATCAATAATAAAATTGATTAAAATCTCCAGAAATCGAGAAATCAAACTTCGATCTGGAGCTGCGTCGCGCAGGCGACGACTGTCGTCGCCAGCCCAAAAATGACGAAAAAAGACGATTTCTGGGGTATTTTACAGGGCAACGAATTCCTTTCGCCTGAATTTAGGGCCATTTCCTGCCCAAGGCGACGAATTCCTCGTGCCTGTTTAGGGTCGATTCCCAACCCAAGGCGACGAATTATCGCGCCTGATTTGGGGGATTTAGGGTGATTTCCTACCCAAGGCGACCCGCGCCTATTTAGGGTGGCGACCTCCGGAGGGCCAACCCAAGGCGATGAGTTAACGCGCCTGCTTGTGCGGTTCGCAGATGGCGTCGTCGTCGCTGTGGTCGTCGCCCAGCCACATGATGGACTTGGGGGCTCCATATGGTCCATGGGGAAGCCAAGTGAGCCCATTGTAGGAGTCAAGGAATTTTTCCTTCATCATGTTGATGCCCTGGACCTTAGCTCCTGCAGATGTTTCCCAGCGAAGAAGCGGTACTTCTGCAGTCTGGGCGTCGTCGCCGTCCGCAGGCTGTCACACCGCCTTGGTGGCCTTGGCGTCGGCAGAATTCTTTTGAAGAGGTTGGGGGGAGGGCAACCTCCAAGCTTCCCTTGGCATGCACAACCCCAATCCCATGAAATCCAAGACTTCCTCTCGAATTTGGGTTTCTCCAAAGAATTCTGTGATCCTTGCCTCGGCCATGACACAATCTGGCGTCCTTGGCAAGAGATGAAGGTATATGTAGACAATAAAAATATGTAGACAAGTAATATGTATATGTAACACTTCTATACTATAAAAAAGCATAAAAAGGAGGACGAAATGAAGGCGGCGGCGTCGCCACCATCGAAAAATTTGACGGCTACGAGTCGTCGCCATCAGGATCTCCACTGAGATCCTGCCCAAACTGGGCCAAACACTGGTTTTTTGGCGAAAAACAGTGAAATATAGTGATTTTTGAGCCAAAAACACTCATTTCGCGTGTCTCCCCCCAACGCGTCGCGTAGCCGACACGACGCGTTTCTGTCCCAATTCAAACTATATATGAAAAGGCCCACTGTTGGGCCACACCATGGGCGCCTGGGTGATTCCTGGGATCGCCTCAGGATATTTTGAAAAATACGTGAACGTGACTCTTTTCGCAAAAATTGACCTTCGCGGAACGCCGCGAAAAAGGTAACGTTATATTCCTATATTTCTAAAAAGGATAAATCAATAATAAAATTGATTAAAATCTCCGGAAATCGAGAAATAAAATTTCGATCCGGAGCTGCGTTGCGCAGGCGACGACTGTCGTCGCCAGCCCAAAAATGACGAAAAATGACGATTTCTGGGCTATTTTACAGAAATCCCACAGAAATCGAGATGCCGTAATCAGCCCAGGAAAATTCCTGAGCCAGCCTGGCGAAGAGCGCCACAGGCTGGGCAGCGGGTATGGGTGAGGCACCCCATACCGCTCCACTACCTGAAGATGGCAACCACACGGTCTGAAATTGTAGGAGAAGAAATCGTGGAACGCACCGCCCTTCGGTTGTGGCAGGTGTTGGTAGACGAAACGGAAGCCCGTCATGCGGTTCTCTCGAAAGAACTCTTCCGTTCCCACCAAGTACTGTCCCAGTTCACACAAAGACTTGAGACAGTGTGCCGCAAGCAACTGCGGCAGTCGTTGCAGCAAGGAGCCCAGCTGCACAAAGAGCTAGCCGACGAACCGCTGATGCGCAGGCAATTGCAAAATGAATGCACACAAGAGCGCAAAAAGCGCATAGGCCCAAACACTGCAATGTCGTGCAAGAACCGCGTATACGCATGGCTAACGAAGCAGATCTCGAAGGTTTAAAAAGGTGATGAATGGTTCAAGTATTGTGGCAAGCACGTGGACCCTTTTCGCCACTCCGAGAACAGCCTCCTTGCTTTTCTTCGCCACCAAGAAACCGTCAGAGCTGGCGCCGTGTTCCACCACTTACACGCACCTCCATGGGAAAACGTGGCGCCACAAACCACGTCTTTGCCTGCGCAAGATGTGCCCACCCACAAAGACATCCTACAAGCCATTGAACAGAGTGAGTCGGCCCTGATTGTGGATCTTGTGGGCTCTTCGCAAACATGCGCATCACCCCCAGTTCGCCCGTCTTCAGCGCTCTCACTTGTTGGCCCGGAAGGCGACGATGTCCACACCCTCCTGAAGGAAGCTCAAGAATCCTTCGTGGACTTGTGGCAGACAACCTTCCCTGATAAGGAGTTAGCTACCCACTGGGTAGAGCACTGGGTAGCTTTTGCTGACTTATTGCAACTGCACATCCTGCATTATATAACATCCTGTATTGAGGTAGAAGGGGTCGCGCTGCAGCAGGCCCTCTTCACTTCCTCACTTCCTATTACGGAGTGTGACCTCTGTTAATGCAGTGACACCGCCCTAGGCCCAGACACATGGAGTTAACGAGTAATGGCCCCACAATACATGCACGGGACACATACAGCCACAACAAACGAACAGTCACAGGACGCACACATACACACACACATAACATGCATGAAAACACGCCCACCTAGAGCTCAAAGTGCATTGCTCACGTACATCTATGACAACGGGCCACCTGCGGAAAGGTGTACAGTGCCATCCTTATCACAGTCCAGACTGCAGTCTCTACAGGGCAGTGAGCCCCAACACTTCTTCCAGCAACTGTGCATGGCCAGTGCTACTGAATTCCATCTCAGCGCCTTCAGTTGCCCTGATCCTGATGCGTTGCTATCCTGAAGTATCTGTGTTTTCCCCTAGAGCTAAACGATTGCATTGGTTTTATGCGACCATTACCCTGGCATATGTTTTCTTTGTTTCAGTCACTCAGTTCCTTATGCTCACAGTCATTCAACCATTGAATTCACTGCATCAGCCACCAACCTTTTCAGCTAACTGCAGATGATGTTTTGGGGTTTTTGTTTCCAAAACAAACTCTGTGGCTTCATTTTTCTCCTGATGTAGATTCACATCAAAACTGTGCATACGCACAGTACCACCTGGTTATGCAAGTTTGTTCTCCAGATAAATTAGCATAAGGTATTTAGTCACACTCACCAGCACCCTGCTGCCGGACACGGCCCAGCGGAGTGACAGGGGCCAACAGACAGTAGTCTGTCGATCGCTGTACAGACTTCAAACCCAGGCTCAGGTGGTATATGGTCTCTGCACATACTGAATACCCGGGAGGACAGGAACTCAATGATTTGCCACACATAGCCACAGCAACCCACAGGTGGGCCTAAAAACCCATATGAGGGAAGTTGAGGCCATGCGTAGTCGCATTGAGCCACTGACACCCCCGGAACCTTCAGATTGTAGCATAGAGCAGACCCACAAGAGCCCTGAAGATGTTGACATGTGTTAAAGAAAGATATCAACAATAGACCACAGCAATAGACATTCTATGCAACTCAGGTTGAAATATTTTACATGATTGAGAAAAACTGATTGGAAAACTGCCCCAAGGGCTCACACTCTCCATAGTGCCATCTTGAGATGTGCACTCTTTGTTTTTGGGTCCCATCGGTGCTGAGGTGGCATGGCTTGTGGCGCTGAGGTCACTGCCATGTCACATGGGATATTCCTACTTACCTAGGCTGACTGGGCATTGAGCCCAGGACCTCTCAAAAAGAGGTACCCCAGCCCCCTAGGGTGCATACCACTAGGATAGCTAAGCATTTATGAGAAAACATAGATAATTTCATAGGCTCTGCCTCAGTATATCAGTGCCTCAGTCAACTCAGGAAAAGATGTTTTAGTTCACATTGTTTGGGGATATGTTTTTTTTGTGCGTGGCGGTACTCCCGCCTGAGTTCACACAATGAGTGATGGTGGCGTGAACAGATGGTGACGCGTTCCCGTGGGGGGCCGGCCACGGGACGCTGCGGTGGACACGCGCAAGTGAGCAGGCAGGCAAAGCACTACGCTCACAGGGGCATCAATGCGCTCATGTGATGTGACAAAGCGTTTCAGGATCCTTGCCACTCTGCAACAAGGGAACGAAAGTATGTACAGCAACACATCAGGATATGTACACATGGGGTTCAGACTGGACTCGAATAAGGGCATCACAGGACAATAGACACTCTATCCCAACTCGTATCCCAATCCCAGGTCCGACCCTCTCAGTGGCTGGTAGGGGCGGGGGCTCAAACACAACCCATGCCCTGCTTAGTCCGGACCCTGAAACCCTGCCAATAGGGGGGATGTCCCGCCCAGCCACAGGCGAGTTCCTCAGAACCAAGGTACTGCAAGGTCAACCGACAGTGGCTCCCCATGCTCCCCTAACGGCAGGTCCCAAGTCCTCTGTGGGCCAGAGGAATGGCCCCGCCATTATCCCTCAGGAGTTGGTAGCTGAAAATGGGCTGTTTCAGCCCAAACTGATATTAGCTTGAAGAACTCCAAAATTGACCCCTCGTCTGGACCCGCCAGAGGTAGGGACGAGGCAACTGACCCTATGCCCTTCGCATACGAACTCCCTGGAGCCCTCACCCAACCTGGTTCCCTCTGAGGTCCCGGCATCAGGGCACCACGGGTTCGCCATGTGGGGTCATGATTGCCAAAATGGCAAAATCGGCCGTCTCGGGCGACCGTCCAGGGTAGGAAATCTTGGCGATATTGATGCGCCAAGCCTTGATTCACAACCCTTGATATCCCCTTTGGTCCCATGCTCTGGGTTATCGCTTGCTGTCACGCCGGCTGCTTACTGTTCACCGAGCGGATGACCACACGGACGGGGCAGAAAGCAACATGCAGTGCAAAGGTGGGGATCGTGGATCGCACCAAAAGTTGAATAACTCCGGATGAGCCGGAGGCAAACTCAAGGGCGTTCAACCCTTGGTCATATGCTACAATATGCGCCCTTCCTTCCTGGCTAGATCCCGTGCCCCATGGAGATATGGTAATTCCAATATGGCATACAATGGCAAAAACAGCGAAATTTGGCCAAAATGGGCCGCACTCATGATTCCATATCTCCATGGCCACGGCGAGGATCCTTTCAACCAAGATTGCTATCAAAACATGGGACTTAGGTCCGAATTTGTGCCACTTCCCATCCCTCATGGTCGCCTCTAGCCATTTTCCCCATTGGAGGGAAAGTGACACACGTATGGGGCAGAATGGCAACATACCCCAAATTGGGTGACTCACAACTCTCCCATCAAGAGGAGAGGCCACATGGGGAAACACCCCATTCGATGTGGGCTCATGTGCCCTCTCCGAATTGCCCTTACTCTTGGTCAAGTGGCGCACGCAACCTCGGGGGTGAAATCAGGGGGAGAAGGAGTTTGTGGCCATTTTGGGCAAAACGGCCAAAATTCACCCAAGAGCGGTCCCTCCAAATATTGTATCTCCGTATCGCAAGAGAAAGGAGCTTCGGGCATTTGCATGGATGTAAACCGAAGCTTTGCTTCCCTTTTGCAACAAGGGTTGAGGTTCAAAGCACAATGAAAGCATTTTTAACACCTCAATCCTTGAAGCACACTATTTATCGGAAAAAGTGCATATATCGGCGATATGGCATGAACATATCCTTGGGACCTTGAGGAGCAAAAATATGAGTAAACACTTTTGGAGTAGGCCCATAGTAGGTGCGTTCAAACATGCACACTATGGTTAGATTGTCTCCGCCCACTCGTGTCATTAGTGCTTGTATATGAGCGCGTGTGCAAAGAGGCAATGTGGCACGCGTGCTCACAAGGCGAAGTAATATAAAATGGAAGACAAGGTTGTAGAAATCAACCAAGCCATCCACGATGTCCTTCGTGGTCTCTACTTTACATATTGCCTTGGTTCGAGGCTCAACTCCCCATAGGCTTCGAATACGAGCCTCGGGGGTCTGGCCATTTTGGCCTAATTTTCGACCAAAACTTGCCCTCTTTTGAAAATAGAGTTTTGATACGCATTGAATTGCGTGGAGCCATCGTTGAGTTGGCTCGAAAAACGAAAATGACCTCGGGCTTTTCGTCTTGTGAGCATTGTGTTCGGTCATTAACGTTCATGCTCACAAGGCCACAAAGTTAGCGTTTGCGCACGCAAACGACTTGGGTTTGCGAGACCCATAGGCTGCCTAAAACACCGCCATCGCCCGCTTCCCTAAGCAAGATGATATGCCCGCGTGAAAGGGGCATGGATCAAAGACATAGGGGGGAGATGTAGGGTTCCGTGCGAACTCATGGTCCTTGAGAAGCGTGAGTTCGCACGATCGACGGAAAGCCTTGCGCGCTGATTTTCTCGTAAACGCAACGGCGAAAAATTCTGGTGAACACACCAGATGAAAGTACATTAAATACCCTCTAGATTCAGCCCTTAAGTTCTCTTAGAACCTCACAGGTACTCGAGAAAAGTCAATCACAAAACTCGCCACGGAGAAGCGATGAAGGCGCGAGAACAGGCGACATCAGGCGGCGATTTCACGACAACTAGAAATCGCGGTAGAAATCGGGTATTTCACCGATTTCTGCCCGAAAATCGATCAAGACAATAAAATCACGGTAATTCTACATCGATTTATTGGTTAGAAATCGGATTCCAGATTTCACGGGTTAGAGAACAGGGATAGCCGGTGTCAACGGCTTCCGCACGGGTGTGACGGCTCGCAGGCCTCTGGGCCATGGGCCATAACGGGTGTGACGGCTCACAGGCCTCCGGGCCATGGGCCATAGGTTCTGGGTACCGCTTCACCCCCCTCCTTAGAGCAAACCCTGGGGGGGGGCTCGATAACACACAAGCATGGCAGCGGGTACCCAGGACCATCCCCTGAAGGGGAAGGGGGGTGTCACATCCTCACTTCAGGCCGGTCTGCGGGTTAGGTTGCTCATCGCGATACCACGGTAAAACAGGTATGATGCTGTAGGTGTTAGTAATAAGAGGTACAGTATCAAGTATCAAGTCCCGGGTCCTGGCGGCGATTGTTCGGCATCCAAAGGACCCGTTAACCCATACCAGGCGCACCGGGTGCCGGCTGCTACGGTCACCACCACAGTGGCAGTGGCATACACGGCCAACATAGGCGACACACGACGACCGAGGTGGTCCCACAGATAGATCCATCAGGCTACCCCAAACTTTCCAAGGCCCGCCGACTGGGGAGAGTCCCCACGGGTCCTTCCTCGGGCGCACCATGTCCATATCCATACGACGCGAGTCCAGAGTGTCACAGCCGAACTCCTTAAGAGATCTTAAGGGAACTCCTCCTTAAGGGATCGGGCATCAAGGCCGTCTTTTCCCTCGCCCTTTTACCACGAAGGCCATACATGAGGGAGTCCTCATGCAGTGTCGGCGGAGGCGTCGACTCCTCAAACCACCAGTTTCCCAGGCAGACTGACCGAGGTCAGGAGCACCGGAGGACGCCATCCGACTGCAAGTGTGTCTGCGAATCGGTAGGCTCACACTGGGACTGACAGTGGCGGACCGCTGGGAGTGTAGTCAGGCAACTGGGCTTCCCGCCTGGCGCCATCAGGATCTCCACACATCACAGCGAATAGGGCAACACGGTATCACAGGCACTCAAACAGAAGAATATGTAATGCGGTACTGGTCCAGGCTGGACCCTGTGTATGAACATGTATACGGCGACTCAGGGCGCCTCTGTATTGCGATTCGCATCCCCTCGGGGGGGAAAAATAGTCCACACTCCGGTGATGGGCTGAAGACAGCAACATACAGATGCACATATCCTGGAGGGCAGAAAAAGTAAACAATAATCGGGTAAACAGGCGTGTAAACACACTCTGGACAGAGTGCCAAACCACGCCCTGGTTAGGATAAGGCATATGCAGGAGGGTGGACAGGAAAACGCCTGAGTTCAGGCCATATATAGTCTCGAGACACACGTCGACTGGTCTGGATCCCGCAAATGCCATGGGACCAGACCACACACCAAAAATCGCAATGCCGATGACAGCGGCATCCGTTGCGCAACGTCGTATGGGCTTCAAGGCCCCAAGAGCTCAGAAACATGAAGGTCAGTCGCCCTACCTGGTTTCCCAAGGATTCAGCAGGTGGGGAGTGACGAATAGAATTGAAAGAGAGGGGCCATCCTCCTCTGGATTCAGCAGGGGGGGGTATATGGCCACTCTGATGGCAGGTCACCGGAAGATGAGAGAGAGCAAGCAAGCGAGGGACGATCCGTCGGCCTCACAAGCGCCTCAAAGCACATCAGGGGAGAGCTCAGGGCGCTGATCAGGCACCCCTGGCTGCAATCGCCCGGGTGAGTGCTGTCAAGTCCGAAACGTGGATCTTGGTCTTGTGCTTGCGGATGTACTCCATGAAGGGAGTATTGACCCGCGGCACGAACGAGGAGACGGGTTCTCAGGTATCGTGGGACGGCCCATAGCCTCGCCAACGAACCTTGAACTCAAGACCTCCGGGTGCCGAGGCTTTCGGACGCTGAGCCAAGATCTTCTCGACTGTATAGTCGTCCTGCTCCGCATAATCGTACTCCTCGCGTGCCTGCCCCCCGGGTCTTGCCGGCCCTGGGCCCTCCGGCACCATCCACAACCTAGGGCAGCACTTTCATGGTAGCAGAGGCTACCTGAATGTTGCTTCAGTGGCGTCCCATCCACAGCCCGCTCCCCAGTACGGCCCCGTAGACCCCGCCGCTTCTTCTGCCATGGTGCTGTGCGAAAGAGGCCTTGAGAGGAATGCCTTGCGCAAGTCCAAGCTGCCCAAGAAGGGCGCACATCAGCAGCTGTGGGGACCCAGATTACCATAATCCCAGTCGAAACTGGTCATCGAGCAGCTGGAATCCGCCGGCCTACGACGATGGCAATGCTCCGGTGGAGCTTACGGAGCTGACAGGTACCAACATTCCTTACGCATGTCCAACATTTGAGACCACGGACGCCGATCTGAACGATATTGAGATGGGCAGTCCAGGTGAGGTACCTAGCTATAATCGACCAGCCTCTTGGGCACACTCGGGCGACCATTTGTCCCCAGAAGTGACCCGTAGCCTTGAGGCCCTTGAGGCCCTTTGTTGGTTAGCCTCGTCTAAGCTGATCGAACAAGAAAGAATCGCCTCTGATTTTTTAGCGGAATATTTTTTCCTCCTTCAGAACGAAATTAATACCAGGATGTGGTGGCGTTCTCAAGAAGATGACTCTTTTGCCATTTTTTTGCAGATCTGGGAGGCAAGCCCCTTCCCGAAGGAGAAGGTCCGGGCACCTGTTCCCGGGCCCTCCGCCCCTCATCCCCCTGTTTCCATCCGCGACGATCCAGCCGCCGCGGTTGAGGAGGGAATTTTAGAGGCGGCCAGGCAGGCAAGCCTGGAAATCAGGGCTGAAGGAGCTCCCCAAGTGGACTCCTGGCTGCGGACCACCGAGATCAGCGGTCCGACAGCCTGCTCAGGCCCTTCAGGACACGGCATGTACTGTCCTGCCGACTGCACCTGCAGATTCCAGCGAGATGCTGAGCTCCAAGCGCTCAAAGATCAAATGCACCTCATCATTCAAACGCTGGGAATAAAAAATCTTTTCAAGACGCACATGCGGTCTGAGGGCGCCTCATCGGTGGGACAAGCAACAGAGCCATCGGAGGAGGCGACAGAAATTTTTTCAATTGCTCCTTCGGTGGACTCCAGGACCACTGATGCAAGGATCAGCAGGACCAAGCTAAAGGAAAGGGTTAAAATCTCTCGTTCTGAGAGTAGGACGGCGAACGCTAGGACTGAGGCTCAGAATGCCAAGCGAACTGCCTCCCGTACTGCCCCTCCTGCTGCTGATTCCAATACCTTAGCCCAGCTGTTGCTCGCCCAGACCCTCGCCGGAGCTGGTATGGCGAATGATGCCGCCAAGGTGTCTGCCATTACGGCCGGTGTTGGGCTGGATTCGCTTCTTAACCCTACTTCCTTGCGACTTCGTCAGGTTGCCAAGCAACTGAAGTATAATGGGAACCCCCGACGTTGGCCTCAGTTCCAACAGGAATTTAAACTGTGGGTTAAGACTCAAAAACTCCAAGATAATCAGTTCCTGATGGCCCTCTTGGATTGCCTTGAGGGAGCGCCGGCCAACTCTTGGCTCAGGACTTGGAGTGATCGCGAGGATACAAGTTCCCCCCTTACCTTTGATGAGGTGTGGGAACAGTTGGAGGTACGTGGATCCCGGCTGCCAGAGGACCACTACCACCAAATGTTGAAGAATTTTCCTTCATTCTCGCGATTAATTCTGCACGAAGTGCAAGACAAAAAACAGCGCTTCTGGAATTTAGTGGAAGAAGCTGAACATTCAGGCGAAAGATTTTCTAGTGCCGAGCTGAAAAGTCTGATTTTTGACAAGATCCCCTCAGAAACTGCCGCCACCCTTCGGAACAAACAGTCCGAAGAAAAGGTCAAGACCTGGTGGGCGGAGGTGGAAGGCTTCGATGCCTCTGCCAACAAGTTTCCCGTCAGGGAGGCACTTCAAAAGTGCTCCCCCACGTCCTTTTCTAACGTGAAATTCACCGAAGAGACGTGGAAAAAAAAGTTTCATGAGCACGAGGATCGGGACTTGTTTGTCCAAGTCCTCAACAGGGGAGTCAGCCTCCATGGCCATCGCCTCAGGGCCAAAAACTGGGTGTTTTCGTACACCCCGAAGGAACTCTGGGAGGAGGTTGAGCGGCTCGCCGACGCCGCCAACCAGAATTTCCATGAGGGTCTCGGGGGAAACAAGAATACCCAGCAAAACACCCAAAATGGGGCCCAAAAGGGCAACAAAAAGGTGAATGACACCCGGAATGTACAGCAGCACTGTAGCATCTGCCTTCTTTTAGGTTCTACGAACCGAGCTAAGTCGCATTCTACTGATAATCACCGATGGTCTCCTTACGATCACAAGGTGATTGGTGAAAATATCAGTGATTCGCAGAATTCAGACAGGAATGACAGACAGGTGCACGGTGGGAAGGCTGGAAAAGGGAATCCGACCCCCTCCGGTGGAAACAAAAACCCTGGAGGCCCTGGCGGGTCCCAAGGCACAGGAAATCGGACTCCATCCGGCTCCGGTGGGCAGCCGAACGGCGGGAAAAATCCCAATAGCAACGCCGGAGGCGGAAATCGAAATCCAGGCCAAACCCCTCAATCCGGTGCAAACAAGGGAAATGCTCTAGGATTCCAGGGTAAAGGTAAGGGAAATCCTGCGGGAACCCCTTCCTCTGGTAGGGGCAGAGGGCGTGGCGAGGGTGGAGGTCCATCATCCGGCGGGCGTGGCCGTGGACGTGGAAAGGGCAACCATCGTGTGGATCAGGTCTCAGGTGCAGATCAGGTGTCCGATGCGGACCAAGATTATGAATTAAATGCCTTGAATCCAGCAGATGATCCGCTCCAAGATGAGTGGGTCGACGAATCAGGGTGTGTCCATAATGTTAACGCAGCCACTGGAGGTCAGAACGCCTAGGGGACCCACGAAAATCGCCCCTCCCCAGGCGATTTCAGGCATGATCCCCAGATTCCTTCTCGACCACTACTTGATGTAGGGTCGCTTGTCTCCTCTCCCCTGGATCCGGCAGCGGATCCTTCAGTTGTAGTGGACGAGGTTGGTGTACAGTCCAAGCACAGGGCCCGTCAGGCCTGGCCAGCCACAAAAGGCGCCGTTCAGTGCAAAAAAGCACAGGGCCCGTCAGTTTGTCACAAAGCTGTGGGTCTCTGATTGCAAGGGCAATTTCCACCTCGCCACTTGTTTGTGTGACAATGGATCGGAGGTAAATCTCCAATCCAATTTTTTTTTGCCTGACGACAGCGTGTTTGATTCGCCTCATCCTGTTACCCTCGAGGGAGTTTCTGGACATTCTCTCGCAGGTGGGCAACGTGGTTGTTATATATCAACTCATTTGGTCGCTCAAGACCTTTGGGAAGCTGGCAATGTGGAGGATGTTATCCTTAAGGATGACTACTTCTATCGTGCCGACATAAAGTATGACCTTTACTTGGGCCATCCTTGGCTTCCCAAGAACAGGGTGGCGCCCGTAGGTCATCGGCGTTGTTTTTTGCTGGAGTCAGGTCCCTTGGAGCGTCCTGAATTTCGTTTTTTGCACGCAGGGTTTAAACGTGCAGAAGAATGTTTGAGGCAAAAGGTTACACCAAAGTTTGGCGAAGATGTCACCACTGCAGAGGTGAATGGGAGTGCCGATTACTCCCGAGAGTTAGAATGTCTTCGTAGGGACTCCCAGCCACGACGCCCTTCGCGCTGGCACTCTTCATCCTACAGAGTTGTCGACAAATGGCGCGATACAATTTGTGAATATTTTTATGAACACCATTCCTTTTGGCCACAGTGTGATGCCTTTGCTAACCGCGAGAACAAGCGCTTTGACAAGCACTTTCGCGACGCTTGGACCCATAAATGGGACAAGAAGTTATGGATTAATCCTCCGTTTCACTTAATCCAGCAGGTCATCCACAAAATCAAGCAAGATAAAACCCAGGCGATTTTAGTTGTGCCCTTGTGGGACGACAAGCCTTGGTTTCAGGAATTGCAAGACATTTGTGTAGATTACATCGAACTTCCCAGGAAGATTAAGCTGTATGCCAGGGACGACACAGGTCCCCTGCCACAGCGGCCCTGGAGTTCGCTTGCATTCCTGGTGGATGGAAAGCTTTCTGACTCTGATTCTGCTGATTCTAGTACTGATTCCTGTGTTGGGTCTGAATCTGAGGTTCAGCGTGGTACTGATGATGAATCTATTTTTTCTGATTTTTGTCCGTCAGATGCCCAAGGTGATCCAACGTCAAATGGATCCGCCTCGTCTCCCTCTTCCCCAATACGATCTACATCCAAAAGAATCTACGGCGCACGGACGACAAAAAAATTTTCTTCGCGCCGCAAATTCAGAGTTTTTTATGAAAAACCCCGTGTGGAAGCTTTCATAGATCCTTTCGAGGAGCTGGATCACGAAGAGATTCTCTGGAATGTCGACACTCGACCCACCTATCTTCAAGAGGCAGTTGATACGGACCTTTTTAGGGACATCCGTAAGAAGATTCTTCCTGCCAAGGCCGAAGAAATCGCCAAAGTTTCTTCGACAGTAATTCCTGGCGATCAGGTGGACACTGAGTTGTGTTCCAAGAAAAGAGACAAGATTTTTGGGGAACGGAAGGACACAACCCTTTCGGGGAAGTTGATCAAAAACCCCCCTGTCCGTGGGCAGTTCGGTGAAGCCTTCATCGAGCTTCGTGAAGGGTACAAGGCGAAGAAACAGCGTCCTTATGAGAACCATGGACAGAAACATGAGATACTCAGAAACAAAATCGAGAGAAATCTCAGGGAATTTGGTTGGCTTGAGGGTTGTATGACCAGCGAGTGGTGCTGTGCACCCTTCACAGTCCCGAAGCCGCCGCCTGCAGACCAGGACACTATTGATGGTTGGCGAATGGTTGTTGATTTTCGCAACCTCAACGCCGAAACCAAGGCGGATTCACACCCCCTGCCCCTCATTGAGGAGGAAATCGCCAAGAGGGCAAGAGGTCGTTTGTTTTCTGTGCTGGATCTCCGTCACGGCTTTCACCAAATGCCGTTGAGGAAGGACAGCCGACCTCTCACCTGTATGTGCACGCCATGCGGCCCAGTCCAGTGGACGGTCATGCCCATGGGCCTGAAGAATGCCCCTTCGTTTTTTCAAAGAATGATGGAGGATGTGCTTTTTACAGCTCATCCTGAGCTTCGTGCCTTCGTGAGTGTGTACATAGATGACATAATCATCGCGACAGAGGGGGAGGGACTGACCGAAGCCGAGCTGGTGGCCCTACATGAAAAGCAGCTGAACCAGGTTTTGGACATTCTTGATGCCAATCAGCTGATTTGTGGGCCAAAGAAGGGAAAACTATTTTTAAAATCAGTCGAATTTTGTGGTTCTCTCCTTGAGAATGGCACCCGACGACCCAGTCCAGGGAAGCTCGTCGCTATTCAGAAGTGGAAGCGCCCTGAGACGATCACGGAATTGAGAGGATTCCTGGGTTGTTGCAATTTTTACCACACTTTTGTGCCGAATTATGCCAAATTTGCTGCCCCCCTCACTGAACTATTGAAGGTAGGGAGAGATGCAGGCAAGGCAGGTTCAAAGGTTCGTGTCAAGTGGACTGACGAGTGCGAGGAGGCCTTCCATCACTTGAAGGCGGCCCTCTGCGAAGTCGCCACGTTGCATGTGCCGAAATTCGACCGACCCTTCTACATAAGAACCGACGCTTCTAGGTACGCGATCGGAGCTGTCCTTGAACAGGTTGATGAAGCCACAGGTGATCATTACCCTCTTGCATTTTGGTCTCGGAGGCTAGCTCCACGCCAGATGCAATGGTCACCGCGTGAGCAAGAGACTTATGCGATAATCTGCGCTCTGAAGAAGTACCAATCGTGCGTTGGCACCAATCGAGTCGAGATCCTGACGGATCATCGATCTCTGGAGTATTGGGCCACCGCACACATTGATACTATCGCGAGCCCAGCTGGTCGACGGGCCAGATGGCATGAATTTCTCAGTCTGTTTGACCTCCATGTGTCGTATTTGCCTGGAAAACACAACACGGTAGCGGATGCTCTGAGCCAATGGGCTTACCCCGCTTCAGAGGGGCTGCAAAGTACCAACATCCATGGTACGGAGCAGGACCGCCACGTCGTAATCGAGTGGGATCAAGAAGAAAAAAAGCTCATTCGACGTGAATGCATGCAATGCTCTGTTAAACAGCACGCATTACCGTGTAATGATATCACGGCCTTCTCAGATCCGGCGCATGCCCATGAGATTATCACCAAATCACTGAAAGTCGTGGAGAAAGTCGCCGATCCCTCCTCAGGGAGTGTGAAACGGTTCGAGTATACCCGACCTGTAAGTGGATTTCGGTTGATTCAGGGCATTAAGCGTCAAGATCCGGCCAAAACTCCACCCCTGCCGAGAGATTCCCTTATGATCCGTGACTGGACGAATGATTATCTGCATGATTCCATGTTTAAAGAGGTCTTTGAGAATCTCAAATCCAAAGATGCTCATAAGGATGGAATTTATTCTGAATATTCGTTGGATGGGGGGAAGCTGTGGATGGAGGGTAAATTGTGCGTATCAGACGCCCTGGCCCCCCGAGTGTTAAACTGGTGGCACAAATGAGAGTCCCCCCACGCACATGGCCGTAGATTATGGTCGATGATTAAACATAGGTTGTTCGGCTCAAGGCTATATAATCATTGTATGAAAGTAGCCGCCAGATGTGCCCAATGTGCTGTCTCGAGGTCCCCAGCGCGAAGAAGCACTGCCATCTGAGGCCACACCCTATTCCGGAGCGCCTCTTTAACAGAGTCACCAGTGATTTTTTCCATCTTGGTGAACTCGACGACGAAGAGTGCCATTGGACCAACAAAAAGGTCAATGGAGTGCTCCTTATACACTGCCGTCATTCTGGCTACATTCAGGTGTTGCCTTGCAACGTTGAGTCAATGACTGGCAAGGCTGCCGCCAAATGGTGCGCGCAGGCCTGGATGGGAGGTTGGGACGTCCCATCCGAGGTGGTTACGGACTCAGGCAAAGAGTACACCTCCGAATGGTGGAAGGAATTATGTGCTCGCCTTGGAATCCACCACCTGAGATGTGAAATCCACTCACATGGAGCGCTGCCTGGCGAAAGAGCCGGCCGCTCTATTATAAATATGCTTCGTAAGGAGCTCGCCAGTGAGAAAGACTTCCATTGGCTTGAAGTTCTCTTCGCATTGCTTCGCCGTTACCACAACACGCCATTGTACCATGGCCTTTCTCCAAATGAAATTGTCTTTGGACGAAAGAAGTGTTGGTGGAACATGCCGTTGAATAATCCTCGCCCTTGTAAAGATGCTTCGTTGTTTTTGGACGAAATCCAACGAGCAGAAAAAACTGTCTCGAAATTAATCGATAAGCATCAAGCTGACTGGCTTTGGGTCCAGAATCAAGGCCGAAAAAACCCCCACAATTTTGAAGTCGATGATCGAGTTTGGCTTCGAAAATCCGAAACTACCCTGGACGGAGATGATAAGCTTCTTCCCTTGTGGGAGGGGCCATTCGCTGTTACAGCGCGTCTAGGTGAGAACAGGTGGAGGATTCGTGTGGATGTCAGCAGGGAAATTGAAGTTTCGGGCGATCGCCTCAAGAGAGAGATCCCCTCCCCCAAGGATCGGGTTAAACCCTATTTTTGGACTTCGAAATTTTTGTCGGATCGGGTCATCGAAGGGGGGAAGTACGAACTCAAGAGGATTTTAGAGGCAAGGCGTGACGAAAAGGGCGAATGGGAATTTCTTTGTGAGTGGAGGGGCTTTGATTCCAGTCACAACAACTGGGAACCAGCCCATTCTTTTGTCCATGGGTACACCAAGGGGTTCATCGACTTCCTCAAGAAGAGCTCCGAAATTGGCGTACTCCTTACAGACTCTCTGTCGAAACCTGACAGACAGGTGGAGAGCGACGGAAAGAGACCTGTGGTGAATCGAGATCCAGCCTTTTACGGCCCTCAGCAGCCACCTTCCAGGGCTGATCCGTCGATCTCCCCTACTGCGGTCAGGCCAGCCCAGGAGCCAAATGAGGACCAAGCTTCGAGTTCGGCCGCTGATTTGCAGCGCCCAAGCCGTACGAGGGCCCCACCAGACAGGTTGGTGGTCACATGTTTTCGTGCTTGGCCGAATTGAGGGAGACCCGTCGTGACTTGAGTCGCCGACGCCTCGCCCCGTCGACCACTTATTGCAATGTGAGTGTTCTGACGACTTGAAAAAGCCACATTCTGCTCAATCCACTGTTCATTCTTCCTGATTACGACATGATGTGGAGAACTGCGAATGTTTGATAATTTGACGTCAATCAACTTTTCTTTGGTCTCCGTTCGGCAGACAAGGCGTAGATACGCTGCCGAAAGCCACGGAGTGTGCTGCCATGTCCAGAAAAAACCAAACTCAGGCTTAATTCAGGCAGATCCGGGGTAATCTTGTCTCTGTTGGTCTGTGCATCTTTGGAATTTGGCTACTCGTGCAGATGGAAGCAAATGTACATAGTAAAAACGCTGGCCAGCGACATTCACCCCTACAGGCACCCCCTGTGGTACTGGCGGCACTAGATGCGACGCCAGGAACTCAGATCTTACCTTTATTTGCCGTGATGCTGAAGCCAAAGTCCAGATTCAGATCCAGATTCCTTGAATTTACCTTGAATTCCTCAGGTTTGTCCATCATTCTGCCACTGTTGCGCAAAACCCCGACGTCAATTGTTCAGACAACCTTCATATAGGAGCTCCAGGGACTTCTAACAGCAACCTCTCGGACCTCAGAGCTTCCGTAAGCTGCGGTGTATTTTTGGCACACGCCAATGTGAGCTCAATCCGACCTGAAACTGTCGAAAATGGTGAATCCAAGTGTCTTGTGGGACTCAATCCAAAGATGGGCCTTGTCCAAGTCGATTGACACCGCCGTCACTGTAAATAAAGGACTATTCGGTGTCTCTCAGTTATATACTGTCAGTAAAGCGCCTTCAGCGAACCTTCGGCGCGTTACATGCCAAGGATCCAGGGGCATCATGTCCCATCATGATGCATCATCACATGATCCACATTTTAATGGAATCTGTTGGATGCTCGCGAACATACGTGCCGGAAAGCACAATTCAGCTGAATAAACGACAATATATATTAACTCTAGTCTAAACGAAGGTGTTAGTAGTTTCAGTTCTAGAGATTCTGCTTCATTTCACCTTCATCTTAGGAAAATCAGCAAATTCCCTCATTTTAGGACAGTTTAGGTTGATTTCCTTGTCATCTCCTCTCATTCCTCGAAGATCTGTTTACGGCCTTGCCTGACTTCGTTGACCTTGATGTTTCTCTGTTCACTTAGGGCCTGCAGACTACATTTGTATTTGTTTTCCCTCTCTGTGATTGTTTCATCTCCTTCATCTCTGCTCAAATTGATTCTCAATCTTGCTGAATCTTGTGATCATCCACCAGATGCGCCAAATCTGAGGCACATGCTGCACTTTTCAGAACGAGAAAAGCGGGAGTAACACGATGTAGAGTACGTGGAGGACACCGTAGCGTGCCCGCGACAGCTAAACTGTGCCAGAGCGCCGAGATGTCACTCCATTTCTTGATTCTCCCACTCAATCCACCAATAATCTACCTCATTCTCAACCAGGGCATGGTTTGGTATCGATTCTCGATACGTTTGCATGCTTTTTAGCCCTTAACCTAATGTTTTACTGCCCGGAGGACTGTTCGTCACTCCTCATTCTGTCTCATTTCAGGTTCATCCATCCTGATTCAGTGCCAATTCAGCCCAAATCAGGTCAGATCAAGCTGATTTCGCCCCATCGAGGCTACATTTCTATTTTTACCTGGGACTTACCCGCACTACGTTCTTCGTTGACGTAGAGACACACCCCAGTGTGTTTTTGGAGGGGGAGTGTAAGTGCGGCTAACCCCCATCTGCTCAGACTTTCGCAGATCTGCCCCAGATTGGCTACATTTTGGTCATTTTCTCTGCTTCGGCGGAATTGCCGCCCCGCAGCTCAGTCTGAGGATCAGACCTATATATTTCTGATGTGCCGGATCTGATTCCGCGGTCCATTCATCGTAAATCCGCGGCGTTCCGATCATTTACCCGGAATCGCCATTTGCCGCTGACGCGCGTGCGCGAGCCAGATAGGCCAAATATTTTTTCACAATCGGATTTTTATAAATCTTTTCAGATAGATATGGACACTCAGATGTACTTAGGAATATCCGCATCAATTTTCTTCATAGACTGGGATTTTTTGCCGGATAACAATCAGCATGGATCTTGCCTCCGTTGTCGCCGCTCTTGCCTCCGTTGGTGTCCGTGTATCCGGTTCTGCCCCCAACAGCAGCGTTCAGGTCGACTCCTCGCGTGCCTGCCCCCCGGGTCTTGCCGGCCCTCAGCCCTCTGGCACCATCCACGACCTAGGGCAGCACTTTCAACCACGCGGCGGGCTGATGTCGAACTCCTCCAGGTCCAGGTCCAGATCCTCACCTTCGCCGACATCCCACTCCACGTCTCCTCTGGGGACCTCATCCGGGGATGGTGCGGGGCGCCGGGGGCGTACCGGTGTCCGCGGTGGAGCACGGCGGTTACGGTACTCCGCGCTGAGCCACTCATCACGCCAATCCTCACTGCCACTGCCGGGCGGCACGCGCTCGTTGCGGCGGCCCGCGCTGTGGTGAGAGGGGGCGGTGAGAGAGGGGGCACTGGCGCTGGGGCGACTCCTGGGGGCTCCGCCGGGGGCGTGGGGTCTGCCTGGACCTGGTCCGGGTCCCCAGCCGTCGTTCGACGAGCCAGACTCCAGGGGTGGTTGGTCGCTGCCGACGCTCCTACGGGCTTCCAGCGCGTCCAGCCTCTGCTGCAGGCCGCTGACGACGTTGGTCAGCGACTTGGTCTCGGCCCTGGCGATGTCCAGCTCCCTCTGCGCGCGCGCGGCGACCCTGGAGATGCGAGCCATCTCGCCCTTGCCCGTGTCTACCTCCAGCTCGAGCAACTGGACTCTCCTGCGGAGGTAGACAATCCACCGCCAGGTGGTATCGGGGTCGCCGTTCCCTGGTGGGTCGTCGGGGTCCCGAGGGGGTCCTCCAGGAGGGCCTCCGCCGGGTCCGCCCGGTCCAGGGGGTCCTCCCCCGCCCGGTGGTCCGCCTCCAGGGGGTCCACTTGCTGGGCGTCCTCCAGGGGGTCCTGATGGTCCTCCGCCAGGGGGTCCCGGTGGGTCTCTGCCGGGTCGCCTCGGTGGGTCCGAGGATGGGCGCTTCTTCGTGATGCCGAGATCCATGTCGTCATCCTCGTCCATGTCGCCCCACCTGGGCATCTCGGTCTCGGAAGGCTCCGAGCTCCGGTAGGGAGGAGGGAGATCCTCATCCTCACCTTCCGGTTCCATGGGGGCGTCTCCGCCTCCTCCGCCCGTCCAAGCCACCACTTGGCGATGTCGGCGGCCTCGTTCATCCCCGTCACTGGCGGTGAAGAAGGGGTCACTGTCGTGGGGGTGTCCACCCGCTGGCCTCCGCGGCCTCTCGGGGGTCTTCCCCTTGCCCTTCCTCCGTCGACGGGCGGTGGGGCCACTGCTCCCACTGCTGCCCGTGTCGGCCTCGTCCAGCGTCATCCTGGAGGAGGCGTTCCCTTCGAAAAGTTTTCGAAGGGTCTCCACTCGTGATCCTCCCGGTGGAGTCTCGCGGCGGAGTTTGGCCTCTGCCTCCTCCATTGCGGCGGCGGTGGCTGCGGCAGCCCGCACTTCGGCTTCTTCCCGAGCACGAGCCGCCCCGGCTTCCCGGGCCTGCCCCAGCCGCGCCTTCTGCGCTTCCAACGCCGCCAGCTCGCCTCCGTCTTGGCCTTCTCCTCAGCGACCTTCCGTCGCGCGGCCTCGATGGCGTCCTTCTTGGCGGCGTCCGCCTGGGCCTTGGCCGTCGCTTCGGCGTGGGCCCTTTCCTCCGCCTCCTTCTTTGCCCTCTCTTGGGCGAGCGCCTCTTCCAGCGCCCTCACCTCGGCCTCCCTGCAGGCAATGGCCTCCTGCGTCAGGCGGGCTTCCTCATCGGCTGCCGCCAACTCACCGTTGACCTGGGCAGTCGCTGCCCCATGGGCGGCTACGGCCGTGAGTCCGGCCGCAATGGCTGCCACGGTCTGGGCGTGGATGGCCATGCCATGCGCCCACTCCGCAGCCTCCTCCTGGTCGATGCCGACGGCGCCCTCCACGGCAGCGCTGTGCTGCCTGGCCCGTTACCGGACAACCCGAAGGTTGCAGGGCACCCCACAGACGCGCTCACAGGCGCGCGCCACGTCCCTGTCGGGAGCGACGCCGCCGCTGGAGCTGGCCTGGTCGGCCGGCATCCTCCCGCGGTGGGCCGACTCCACGTCGCTGCTGGGGCCTGCTGGGGCCTGCTGGGGCCTCATGAGCAGCTGACGGGGCTTGGCCTTGGTCTGCCTGGCGACTTGGATGAAGTCGCCGAGGGTGGCGTGGCCGGGTTGATGACCACCATTGGCCCGTTGGGGACTCGGGGCTGGGGTTCCGCCCTTGGCGCCTTGGGCGGCTTCGGCGGCCAGGGACTCCTGGTACTCCTGACGCGTTCCCGTGGGGGGCCAGCCACGGGACGCTGCGGTGACACGCACAGGTGAGCAGGCAGGCAAAGCACTACGCTCACAAGGGCATCAATACACTCGTGTCATGTGACAAAGCGTTTCAGGATCCTTGCCACTCTGCAACAAGGGAACGAAAGTATGTACAGCAACATATCAGGATATGTACACATGGGGTTAAGACTGGACTGAGGTAAGGGCATCAAGGGACAATAGACACTGAGTCCCTACTCATATCCCAATCCCAGGTCCGACCCTCTCAGTGGCTGGTAGGGGCGGGGGCTCAAACACAGCCCATGCCCTGCTCAGTCCGGACCCTGAAACCCTGCCAATGGGAGAGGTGTCCCGCCCAGCAACAGGCGAGTTCCTGGCAACCAAGATACTGCGAGGCCAACTGACAATGGCTCCCCATGCTCCCCAAACGGCACGTCTCAACTCCACTCTGAGCCAGAGATATGGCCCTGCCATTATCGCCTAGGAGTTGGTAGCTGAAAATGGGCTGTTTCAGCCCAAACTGATATTAACTCAAAAATCCCCAAAATTGACCCCTCGTCCGGACCCACCAGAGGTAGGGACGAGACAACTGACCCTATGCCCTTCGAGTACGAACTGCCTGGAGCCCTCACCCAACCTGGTTCCCCCTGAGGTCCCGGCATCAGGGCAACACGGATGAGTCAAGTGGGGTCATGATGCCAAAATCACCAAGATTGGCAACATTCCCACGTGTGGCCCGCCCGGCCAAGGTAAGGCCAATGGCTCACAGGGTAGGAGGCAGGACCTAGGACTTTCATCTGAGTGTACGACTTGGAATTAGGTCCGGGCTCCTTATTGGCTTAGAGAAATGGGGCCGCCAATTGACAACACGGAAGGGGGAAATTGGGGTCCCAAAAGGGGGTCATTTTGGCTGCTCAAAATGAGCCAGAATTTGGGGGGCTCCCAATAGTATATCTCCACGCCGGCTTGAAGATCCGATTCGTCATTCCATACGCGATCCACCGGGAGTCCAACGGAGACTCCCATCACCTTGGCTCTCAAAGATCTCCATGCTACTTGGCGTGGTGATGATCCCAACTGGGTCCACAAATGTCAAAAATGGCAAAATTGCCCACACTCATTTTGGGCTAGCACCTTAACGAAGGTGGCTCCGCCTCGCCCACGTGGTGTGTGGACTATGGGGACCATTACCCATAACACCCATGTCATATATGGTCCATTGGTCAATGCGTCCGGCGTGCACGAGGGTTAGAACATAGTGCACGGCGGGCAGCAAAAGTAGAAAATTGCTCAAAATGGCCAAAGATGCGCACACTCATGGTTGGGGCAAATGAGGCACATGCCCGACTTGGACCAGAGTGTGCCATAGGATTGGTATCAAGTCATATGTGTCCAACATATCTTTTGGGCGTCGCCCAACTCCTCCGGTATTGGGAATGGCAGGGTCGCCAAGTGAGCCCATGATTTGGGATAGTCCCAAATCGCCAACATGGCGGCCACGGTATGCCAAGCCTAAGAGGAGTTATTCGCCGGGTCCAAGATATGTTGGGGACCGAAGTATGTACCCCCATGACATACTTGGGTCATGATGTCAATTGAGCGCAACGTTGAGATACACGGTCGCCACTTGACATCATGACGGGCCAAAAACGGCAAAATTGGCACAAGCACACACAAAAGTGCCTTGAAAGGCGCACAATTATATTATAATATCTTCGGCTTGGATCGTGCAATCACTTAATCCTTCTAAACACAATGACTTGACACCAATGACCTTCGATCCCACATATGTGCTCCACTTGGGGCGCCTTGAAAGGTTACGAGCGCTACTTCCCAAGTGGGCACATGAAATTATGGAAAATTGCAAAACACATGCCTTGCTCCCAACGCATCGCTTCGGGATCCCCACACAAGCTTCCCTTCACGAAGGTTAGGCTTGATCTTGATCGTAGGGAGTATGGAGAAGGGGCTTGCACAATATGAGGTCCATTGGCGGGTTTGTCTTGGAGCGATGGACCCGCCAAATGGGCACGCAATACAACACATGGCACATACCACATATTGCCCAAAAGGTAGCTCCCCCAACGATATGTCATGCCCCTCCAAGGGCATAACTTTGTGTCAATCGCTCATAGGAACTCAAGGAGAGTTCCTATGTAACACCAACACTTGCGCGCTACACTTGAAAGTTATCTTAACGCACGCAATGTCATGGCCAAAAGTTATAACGCAAACTCTACCCTCTTGACCATGATCCATTACACTAGCGCGCACGTGTGGAGACACAAGGCATATAATGCTTCCTAAATTACGTCGGGAGTATTGTGAATACATCCCACGTTTCCTTATCGTCAATACTCGCAAGCAGCACGAGATATGACCCTCAAAATTGGCCTCACGAATCAACTTTGTTTTGCCCATATCTCTGAGTCAAATGGAGGGCAAGATAAAAGGAAAGTTGATTCGTGCATAGGGAAGCACGTAGGTCCACTCGAAAGAGGTCAAATCAAGTGCGGGGATGTCGAAGTCGAAAATCCGATTTCGACATCCTGAAAAATTTGGATTAAGGTTGCGAGTGTAAGATGTGAAAATTGCGGAAGCATCCATGCAGTTCCTGAAGGCTTTGGAGCCTTCGTGACGGATTGCGTTAAAATTTCCATTATAAACAGTTAAACTGGCGGTTACGGTAAAGTCGCGATCCAACCGCCAGCAGTCAAAACAGTGAATATCAGAACGGAAGCGTAAAAATTGACGGAAACAATATGAGAATAAAACCCTGTTGATTCCTGATATTCTGATACACAAATCTCCGCTGGCGGTGCATCGGTTGCCGATGCGGGGCTTTACGGCACGGAACACGCTCCCGCCGGGCTCGCACCGGGCGTCAACGGGCGCCTTCCGTACATGGGGTTAGTGGACCTGAGACCGGTCTTCCCTTCCGTACTTGGGGTTAGTGGACCGGAGACCGGTTGTATGCCGTAACCTAGCCATGGGGTTCTGGGTACCGCTTCAGCCCCCTCCTTAGAGCAAACCCTGGGGGGGCTCGATAACACCCAAGCATGGCAGCGGGTACCCAGGACCATATCCTGAAGGGGGGGGGGGGTGTCACATCCTCACTTCAGGCTGACTCAGGCTGCCACAGTAAGATAGGTATAATGCTGTAAAAGCTCGTAGCACATGTATAGTATCAAGTATCAAATCCCGGGTCCGGGCGGCGATTGTTCGGCATCCAAAGGACCCGTTAACCCATACCAGGCGCACCGGGTGCCGGCTGCTACGGTCACCACCACAGTGGCAGTGGCATACACGGCCAACATAGGCGACACACGACGACCGAGGTGGTCCCACAGGTCGAGAGCGAGCACAAAGATCCATCAGGCTACCCCAAGCTTCCCAAGGCCCGCCGACTGGAAGAGTCCCCACGGGTCCTTCCTCGGACGCACCATGTCCATATCCATACGACGCGAGTCCAGAGTGCCACAGCCGAACTCCTTAAGAGATCTTAAGGGAACACCTCCTTAAGGGATCGGGCATCAAGGCCGTCTTTTCCCTCGCCCTATTACCACGAAGGCCATACATGAGGGAGTCCTCATGCAGTGTGGGCGGAGGCGTCGACTCCTCAAACAACCAGTTTCCCAGGCAGACTGACCAAGGTCAGGAGCACCGGAGGCCGCCATCCGAATGCAAGTGCGTCTGCGAATCGGTAGGCTCACACTGGGACTGACAGTGGCGGACCGCTGGGAGTGTAGTCAGGCAACTGGGCTTCCCGCCTGGCGCCATCAGGATCTCCACACATCACAGCGAATAGGGCAACACGGTATCACGAGCAATCAAACAGTAGAATATGTACTGAGGTACTGGTCCAGGCTGGACCATATGTAAAAACATGTAAACGGCAACTCAGGGCGCCTCTGTATCCCGATTCGTGGTGAAAAACAGTCCATCTCTCAGCGATGGGCTGATGACACTTAACATACAGATGCACATATCCTGGAGGGCAGAAAAACAAGCAATAATCTGGGTAAATAGGCGTGTAAACACGCTCTGGACAGAGCGCCAAACCACGCCACGGTCAGGATGAGGCAATGCAGGAGGGTGGGCAGGAAAACGCCTGAGTTCAGGCCATATATAGTCAGCTGACACACGTCGACTGGTCTGGATTCCGCAATGCCGATGACAGCGGCATCCGTTGCGCAACGACGTATGGGCTACAAGGCCCCAAGAGCTCAAAAATATGAAGGTCAGTCGCCCTACCCGGTTTCCCAAGGATTCAGCAGGGGGGGGAGTGACGAATAGAATTGAAGATAGGGGCCATCCTCCTCTGGATTCAGCAGGGGGGGGTATATGGCCACTCTGTCACCGACAGATGGAAGAGAGCAAGCAAGTAAGGGACGATTCGTCGGCCTCACAAGCGCTCAAAGCGCATCAGGGGAGAGCTCAGGGCGCTGATCAGGCACCCCTGGCTGCAATCGCTCGGGTGAGTGCCGCCAAGTCCGAGACATGGATCTTGGTCTTGTGCCTGCGGATGTACTCCATGAAGGGAGTATTGACCCGTGGCACGAACGAGGAGACGGGTACCCAGGTATCGTGGGACAGCCCATAGCCTCGCCAACGAACCTTGAACTCCAGACCTCCGGGTGCCGAGGCTTTCGGACGCTGAGCCAGGATCTTCTCAACTGTATAGTCGTCCTGCTCAGCATAGTCGTCGTCCGAATCGGCCTCATGTGCGGCATAGCTCAGGGACACATGCTGGCCACAGAGGTCGGGTTCCCGCACACGGAGTTGACTCTCGTGGCGCTCCCGGAACTGTCCGTGACCCACCTTGATGCGGTAGGTGTCCTCACCAATCCTGCGGACCACCTCGCCTGGTGTGAACCAGGTCTTGGTGCGGTGGGTGCCCATGGGGCGGGGTCTGATCACCCACACCGGGTCTCCCACCCTGAACTTCTGCGCTGTCGAGCTCGTTGCGGACTTCTGACGCTCAGCATGCTCCTTCTCGAGTTGCTGGCGGATGTCCCGCGCCGTTTGCTCTTGCCGCGCGAAGAACTCCTTGGCATCCATAGCCATGCCATCACCAGACAAGGGAAGTCCCCTACCCAGGGGGTCCCTGCCGAATAGAATCTGGTGAGGGGACAAACCGCCCGGTGTGGGGGTGTCGTTATGGGCCTTCAGAGCAGGCCACATCTCCTCAAACCAGTTCCGACGTGGATTGGTGATGTGGATCTTGCGCAGCTTCTCGAACAGCTGCCGTCCAGCCACTTCAGCACGGCCGTTAGACCGGCTGAGATAGGCAACGCTCTTGGCATGTCGTATTCCCATGAGGGAACACATACATTTGAACCAGCCACCAGTAAACTGGGGCCCTCGGTCACTGCAAATGGTGCGGGGGATGTCAAAGACGGTCAGCCAATGACGAATCATCATGACTGCCACTTCCTTGGCAAGCAACCCCTTTTTGCCTGCCGGAACGGCTACAACGTAGCCGCTGTGGCGGTCCACACAGAGAACCACACAGTCAAAGGTCTCCTTGCCAATGTGCACTTCCGGCATGGAGAAGACGTCCATGGCCACGCTCTCCATGGGCTGGTCAGGAACCGGGGTCCATTGGGGTTCCCCCTTGACGTTCCGGTTGTCGGGATTGCAGGCCTGACAGACCGAGCAACCCTTCCTGACCTTCTTGATGGCGGTGTAGAGAACGATATGGTCGATCTCGAACCGACGCTGCATGTCAAGAGCTTGCTTCTTGACCCCCGGGTGCAGCATGTGGTGGTGCCAAGCTTCACAAAGCTCGAGCACCCGGGACTCTGGTACTAGCAGCTTACCATTCCGGTAGAGCTTGCCATCTTCCTCAGTCAGCCCCTTTGGCCACTTCTGCCCGTCATCAGGGTCGGTCACAGCCCTGTACTCGGCCGCAAAGGCCTCAGACTTGGCGTAGTCGTCGGTCCAGTCGTCCTGGAGGCAGGACTCCGGGAAGAGGTGCTTGTCGGACTCAGCTCCATCAGGGGCGAGTACTCTGACCGCTCTGCCCACCCTCGACGCGAGGGGGGCATCCGCAGCCATGACGACGAAGCATTTAGCACCCTCCTCCTCCATCAGGCGCTCCATTTCAATGATCCTCTTGGCTTCAGCGGTCTCAGCCTCATCGCCATGGGCAGAGATATCCTGCATGCCCTTGCTGGCGGGATAGGCCCACCTACTGAGACAGTCCGCCACGGTGTTATCCTTTCCAGGAATATAAACAACCGTAAGGTCGAACTTGGCCAAGGTCTCGTGCCATCTTGCCCGTCGGGAGGCGGGACCTGAGGGGGTGTCCACGTGCTCCTTGTGCCACGACTGCAGACTCTGATGGTCGGTGCAGACGGTGACGGGATGGAGGGCTATGTACCCAGCCCATTTCCTGAGAGCCATGACGATGGCATACGCCTCCTTTTCACGGGGCGTCCACGTCCGTCTCTGGCCTTCCGCCAGGACTCGGCTCCAGAAAGCCACGGGCACGTGCCTCCCGTCGTCAAGCACTTGCTCCAACACAGCGCCAATGGCGTAGTCGGAAGCGTCGGTGCGCAGGAAGAACCCTCGGTCGGGATCCACGAGGTGCAGACCCACTGCGGATAGCAGCGCCTGCTTGTTCGCCTCAAAGGCACGGTCGGACTCAGCTGTCCAGACCAGAGCCTTCTTGGACCCCTTCTTGGTCTCCTCTCAGTTGCCCTTGAGCATGGTCGTCATGGGGGCTGCATACTCGGCATACATTTTGATATACCCCGAGTAGTAGTTGCAGAACCCCAGATACGCCCGTAGCTCAGAGACCGTCTTGGGCTTTTCCCAGTGCTCAATCGCAGCCACCTTGCCAGGTATGGGCTTTCGCTGCCCGTTCCCGACTACGTGGCCAGCGAGAACCACCTCGCTTACCGCAATGGTGGCCTTGTCACTGCTGCCCGTGAGTTTGTGCCGAACCAGAAGGTCGAGCACTCGAGTGACGTCCCTCTCATGTGCCTCCAGGAGCTCCTCGTAGCTCATGCTGGGGTCCCCGGACGCGATGATCACGTCGTCCACGAAGGGGTCCGCACAGTCACGCACCGGCTCAAGCAGGTTCTCCAGCATCCGCTGAAAGGCTGCATTGCCGTTGGTGACGCCCATGGGCATCACCTTCCACTGGAGAGGTCCAAGTGGAGTGCTCATGGCTGTGCAGGCACGGGACTTTTCGGCGAGAGGCATCTGATGATAACCATGTTTCAGGTCGATCACCGTGAAGATCCTCCGCCGGTGTTATTTTTGCAGCATATCCTCAATGTGGGGCAGCGTATAGCTGTCGTGCTGCGTTTTGGCGTTCAGGCCGCGGTAGTCGACCACGAGCCGCCACTCACCGGCAACCTTCTTGGGGACGACGAAGCACGGAGAGGCCCATTCGGAGTGGCACGGCTCGAGCCAGCCTCTCTGGATGAAGTCGCGGAGGATCTTCTCCATGGCCTCTTTCCTCTCGCCCCTTAGGCCAAACTCCCGGTGCCGATACACACGGTGTCCTGCTTCAGTCGTATCTTGGCCTCGCCATACGGTCCACGTACCGGTGGAGGAAACACAGGCTTTCCGCTGAAGAAGGTATCCCCATACTTCTGCTTCAGCCTGGCCCTCAATGCCTGGATCTTGGGGCAGTCATCGGACTCCGCCTTGGCTTTTCCGGGCACTTGAACCACGGAGCTTACTTGAGGGGCAGCGACCCCGCTCGCTTTCGGCTCAGGTGGTCTTCCCAGGTAGCCCAAAGGGCCATCTCTGGTCTTGCCTCGGAATAGATCGCCGTAGGTGGGTGGGTAACCTCTGATTGGCTCGTCCTGGCTGGATAGGTGGTCCAGCACCCTCTGCACGAAGGTGTTCCCGTCATAGGAAACAGAGACGATCGAGTCCACTTCCCACCAGGCTCTATCCTGGCCAATGCCCTCACGCTGGTTTCCCCAGTCGTGAAAGGGCTGATCCATATACCCCTGAACCATATCCCACTCCTCTTCAGTGAGGGGGTCTTCCGAATCCGATTCTTCGATGTCAACAGGGGGAACCGCAAAGCATTGCCTCCAAGGCTCCGCTACGATGCGGTTGACACACACGAAGTCCGTGGTGTCGGCCTGATCCCGGCCCCCATCCACATAGTGGAATTCCGTTGGCCATCTCTGGGGTGGCATGGGCTGTCCCTTAGCGTCCTGATAGACCCTCTCTCCAGCCGGTAGGACGACCTTGTTTAAGGTCATGTTGGTCAACGAGGCTACCCAATGTCGGGTACTTTCCTCCTCGGTGCATCCCATAGGAACAACCAGCACTGCCTTGGAGCGGTCCTTGCGAATCTTCGCTATCGCTCTTGGAATGACCCAACGGGGGCAATGGATCCACATCAATCCCTGATGCGGACCCCAGTGCTTCTTCCACGCGGAGTCCTGTGCGCTCCAGTACTTCTCACATACCCGAAGATGGGCGGAGGTTCCTGAAGAGAACGCATCCAGGGCCAGATCCGACGCTCCCAGGTCCGCGACCACTCGGTTCGCCACTTCCGGCCTTACGCCGTACTCCTGGTTTGCTGGCCCAGTGGGCTCAGTGTCCAGCGCGGCCACTTCGAGCTGATTGCGTTCGGGGTGGATCCATTGGCATTCCACATGGTGCTCAGGTGACGAAAGCCACGAGAGCTGGACGTCCTGGTACAGGGTCATGGAGGCCTGGGCCGGGAGAACGCCGGAGTCCGTCTCCATCATGAAGTCGTACCCAACGATCATGTCCCAGTCCATCTCGGCCTCGTAGAAGCGACCGTGCAGGAGGATTTCCTTGCCGAGGTCTGGGCGGCTCAGCTCACGATGGTTCACGAACTGCAGCCCGATGGCTGCTTCCTTCGTGCCTCCCACCATGTACTGGCCGTTCGCCACCTTCAGCCTGACAGGTTTCCGACTGTCGGTCAGACACTCTGGTGGAAGTAGGCCAGCCTTGACCAAGCTGACTTGAGCTCCTGTGTCCACCAACACGTCGAAAACCTTTTCCACTTCCCCGCATAAGGCACGGACTTTAAGATGCAATTGCCGCTCGCGACCGACACGGCGCACGGCGTGCAAACTCAGGTTCTCCGGCCGTTCCAGAAGCTCAACAAGCAACTGGTGCAGGTCGTGGACAATGGGCTCAGGCTGCCCATCTGCAGCATCAAGCTGCGGTCCGGGTGATCCTCCGATACTCTCGGAAAGATCTTGCAGTACATCAAACACATTCTTGGTCGCGAAGGACGGACGGGTGCAAGGGTTCGTGCCTTCACTTGCCCTCACCCCGCCTCCGCGACTGGGCGCCGGACCGGGCCTTCCGCCCGCGGCAGTCCCCTTGTGCTTTGCGACTCCCGACTGGGATGGTTCGGCGCTTCCCACGTCACCATCCTGCGACCGCCCTAGCTGGGGCCCTTGGCTGCAGGGGCTCCGCTAGGGGGCGTCGGTTGTGGAAGAAGGGGTGTTCTCCTCGGCATGAACCTCGTTGATGCCCTTCTTCCTTCTTTCGCTGCGAGTAGGCTTCTTGTCCTTGTCCTTGTTCTGGTTGTTCTGGTTGTTCTCCTTGTTCTTGTTGTCCGACCTGGGGACCCAGTTCCGCTTGATCTCCTGGATCTCCTTGGCCAACTCGGTCCCCACCGACGACATCAGCTTGGCCAGGTCGTCCTTGTCCACCTCCACCTTGGCTTCCCGGATACCTGCAGGCGCACGCTTCTTCGACCCGTGCGCCTTCTTGTAAGCGTCCGTGTCGGCCTTGTGGATGGGGCATGTTCGGTGGTCATGGTTGAAGCCTCGCTTCCTCCCATAACACACGAAACAGCCCTGGGGGTGAGCTCGTATGAACTCCCCAAAGGACAGCGGAGGGTCGCCAATGCGGCGAGGGTCCCTCTTCCCCTGCTTCCTCCAACCCTGCTGCAGGGGCTTCCAGCTTCCCGGCTTGCTCCCCGCGCTCAGGTTCTTGGCCACGAAGGCACAAACAGCCACCTCGGCAGGCTCATCGTTGTCGTCATCGTCGACGAGAGTCTCATCGCGCCGGCTCCCGCTGGGTCCATGGCAGCTTCCCCGCCAGGTCCCTCGCCAACGTAGTTGACGTCGCGGTCGCCGGGCCTCAACCCGCGGGTGTGGTAGAGGTTTCGGTACTCATTGAGTACTTCCTCGCCAACCCACTCCAGGATCTCGTCGCAGCTCATCCGCGCCGGGATGGCCTGCAGACGGATGGTCTGGCCGCCCAACTCACACTCGTCAAGGCGCCACATCGCGGTCTTCTCGCGATCGCCCGAGACGGTGATGAGGAGAGCGTTCCGCAGGGAGTGCCGTTTGACATCCCGGGCCACGTTCTTCTTCGCCCAAGCCACCACGTTCGTATGATAGTCCTTGGGGAGCATCATCTTGACCGTGTGGTTGGACTTGGCCCGCTTGGATTCCTCCTTGGTGACCCTCTTGATCCATGCCTCCGGCAGCATGGAGAGCAGGCGAGCCTGCTCGTCACCCTCGTTCCAATCCTCCACGTTGCGGCGGTGGAGGGTGTATTTCCCTCGGAAGTCCCGCCAATCCCGCAGGCGGATCTCCCGTCCATCATGCTCAAGCTTGATGGACTTCCACCGCTTGGCAGCCACCTGCGGAGCGTCCACCCGCTCCTGCTCGTTGAGCCACTTCTTGGCTTCCTTGAGGGTCTTGATTTTCCCCTCCTTGGTCGCCATGAAGTATAGCTCTCCGAGCACTTCCGGCAGGCGGTACCTGAACCGTCTGAAGACATATCTCTCCGCATCCGCGTGAGGCATGTCTTCAGTGACGGTCAGCCCCCAATCGTCCAGCTTCTCCAAGAAGCGGTCGAGGTTGAGGGGGTTGCCATCGTACATGGGGGGCTTGATGTCCTTCAAGTCTTCCCACACGGCGGCATCCGCGGCCTTAGAGACCATGAACGCCGGCCGCGAGGTCGACCGAGGTTCCCATCGGCCTCGCCCACGGACTCCCACGGCCGCCACGTCCATCTCCTCCATGGAATCCCTGTGGCTACGCCACGGTTCCTCCATGTACCCTAATCTGGTCCGTACTGCTTCCATGTACGCATCCTCATCACGGCGCTGGCGGCTGCGTTCAGCGGCCTCCCGTCGTACACCACGCGGCGGGCTGATGTCGAACTCCTCCAAGTCCAGATCCAGATCCTCACCTTCACCGACATCCCACTCCACGTCTCCTCTGGGGACCTCATCCCTGAGTCCACCATAACGTCCACCAGCCATTGGGATTGGCTCCAGGGCTGGTGCGGGGCGCCGGGGGCGTACCGGTGCCGCGGTTGAGCACGGCGGTTGCGGTACTCCGCGCTGAGCCACTCATCACGCCAGTCCTCACTGCCACTGCCGGGCGGCACGCGCTCGTTGCGGCGGCCCGCGCTGTGGTGAGAGGGGGCGGTGAGAGAGGGGGCACTGGCGCTGGGGCGACTCCTGGGGGCTCCGCCGGGGGCGTGGGGTCTGCCTGGACCTGGTCCGGGTCCCCAGCCGTCGTCCGACGAGCCAGACTCCAGGGGTGGGTGGTCGCTGCCGACGCTCCCACGGGCTTCCAGCGCGTCCAGCCTCTGCTGCAGGCCGCTGACGACGTTGGTCAGCGACTTGGTCTCGGCCCTGGCGATGTCCAGCTCCTTCTGCGCGCGCGCGGCAACCCTGGAGATGCGAGCCATCTCGCCCTTACACGTGTCTACCTCCAGCTCGAGCAACTGGACTCTCCTGCGGAGGTAGACAATCCACCGCCAGGTGGTATCCGGGTCGCCGTTCCCTGGTGGGTCGTCGGGGTCCCCAGGGGGTCCTCCAGGAGGGCCTCTGCCGGGTCCGCTCGGTCTAGGGGGTCCTCCCCCGCCCGGTGGTCCGCCTCCAGGGGGTCCACTTGGTGGGCGTCCTCCAGGGGGTCCTGATGGTCCTCCGCCAGGGGGTCCCGGTGGGTCTCCGCCGGGTCGCCTCGGTGGGTCCGAGGATGGGCGCTTCCTCGTGATGCCGAAGTCCATGTCGTCATCCTCGTCCATGTCGCCCCACCTGGGCGTCTCGGTCACGGAAGACTCCGAGCTCCGGTAGGGAGGAGGGAGATCCTCATCCTCACCTTCCGGTTCCATGGGGACGTCTCCGCCTCCTCCGCCCGTCCAAGCCACCACTTGGCGATGTCGGCGGCCTCGTTCATCCCCGTCACTGGCGGTGAAGAAGGGGTCACTGTCGTGGGGGTGTCCACCCGCTGGCCTCCGCGGCCTCTCGGGGGTCTTCCCCTTGCCCTTCCTCCGTCGACGGGCGGTGGGGCCACTGCTCCCACTGCTGCCCGTGTCGGCCTCGTCCAGCGTCATTCTGAGGGAGGGGTCCCCTTCGAAAAGTTTTCGAAGGGTCTCCACTCGTGATCCTCCCGGGGGAGTCTCGCGGCGGAGTTTGGCCTCTGCCTCCTCCATTGCGGCGGCGGTGGCTGCGGCAGCCCGCACTTGGGCTTCTTCCCGAGCACGAGCCGCCTCGTCTTCCCGGGCCTGCTGCAGCCGCGCCTTCTGCGCTTCCAACGCCGCCAGCTCCGCCTCCGTCCTGGCCTTCTCCTCAGCGACCTTCCGTCGCGCGGCCTCGATGGCTTCCTTCTTGGGGGCGTCCGCCTGGGCCTTGGCCGTCGCTTCGGCGTGGGCCCTTTCCTCCGCCTCCTTCTTTGCCCTCTCTTGGGCAAGCGCCTCTTCCAGCGCCCTCACCTCGGCCTCCCTGCAGGCAATGGCCTCCTGCGTCAGGCGGGCTTCCTCATCGGCTGCCGCCAACTCACCGTTGACCTGGGCAGTCGCTGCCCCATGGGCGGCTACGGCCGTGAGTCCGGCCACAATGGCCGCCACGGTCCGGGCGTGGATGGCCATGCCATGCGCCCACTCCGCAGCCTCCTCCTGGGCGATGCCGACGGCGCCCTCGAGAGCAGCGCTGTGCTGCCTGGACCGTTGCCGGGCAACCCGGAGGTTGCAGGGCACCCCACAGACGCGCTCACAGGCGCGCGCCACGTCCCTGTCGGGAGCGACGCTGCTGCTGGAGCTGGCCTGGTCGGCCGGCATCCTCCCGCAGTGGGCCGACTCCACGTCGCTGCTGGGGCCTGCTGGGGCCTGCTGGGGCCTCAGGAGCAGCGGACGGGGCTTGGCCTTGGTCTGCCTGGCGACTCGGATGTAGTCGCCAAGGGTGGTGGAGCCGGGGTGATGACCACCATTGGCCCGTTGGGGACTGGGGGCTGGGTTTCCGCCCTTGGCGCCTTGGGCGGCTCCGGCAGCCAGGGACTCCTGGTACTCCCGCCACTTCCGGTCCCGCTTCTTGTCCCCGGCGGACCGCTTCTCCTTCCCCGGAGACGCGCTGCTGCTGCCCTGCAGCCTGCGCTCGCTCCCCGGTTCCGGGAATTTCTTCTCGATCATGTCCCTGATGGAGACGTTGATCGAGGCGCCCGACGGGTAGGCGTTGGGGTCCTCGTCCTCCTCAATCCTGTCGGGGCGCAGCCCTTCGCCGGGCCTGTCCGGCCGGGTCCAGGTCCTCCAGCGCCTCTGCTGGTGGCGGTACTCGTACCCTTCCGCCCGCAGCCAGTCCTCCACGGCCTGCAGGCGGTTGGGGGCGATGTCCGTGCGGAGCTCGAAGCTCCTGGGCATGCCGCCTTCGCACTGGGGGTGGCTGTGGCGGTAGTGCTGGTCCCATACCAACCCACGCAGTAGTTGCGCTGCATGAGGGTGGGGCCGCGGCCACGTCCTGCCCGCTTCTTGCCAATTCACCATTGCAGCGGGGGCGTAGTTGGTCTTGAGGTCCTTGGTGTGCACTCCTTCAACTCAACGAACTGGTGGTGGTTGTTGAGGCGGGTGCTGCAGCACTGGATTGGGCGTGCGGCTGGTGCTGGTCAGCCGGTGGTTGTGGAAGTGGTTGACGCGGCCTTGCTGGTCGGCCGATGGGTCGGGTCTGTCCACTTCCTTCACGGTCGCGGCGCGGTCAGAGCGATGCTCTGGACGGCGCTGCTGGCTCCGTGACGAACTCGGCGCTGTCGCTGTGTGGCGCTGCGAGCCGCTGCGCTGCGCTGCGAGCCGCTGCGCTGCGCTGCGAGCTGCGAGCTGCGCCGCGCTGCTCGGGGTTGGTGGCCCCGAGTGGCACGCGAGGGTTGGGTAACCCCCCGGCGGTGAAACGCTTTTGACGCGTTCCCGTGGGGGGCCGGCCACGGGACGCTGCGGTGACACGCACAGGTGAGCAGGCAGGCAAAGCACTACGCTCACAAGGGCATCAATACGCTCGTGTCATGTGACAAAGCGTTTCAGGATCCTTGCCACTCTGCAACAAGGGAACGAAAGTATGTACAGCAACACATCAGGATATGTACACATGGGGTTAAGACTGGACTGGGGAAAGGGCATCAAGGGACAATAGACACTCAGTCCCTACTCATATCCCGATCCCAGGTCCGACCCTCTCAGTGGCTGGTAGGGGCGGGGGCTCAAACACAACCCATGCCCGGCTCAGTCCGGACCCTGAAACCCTGCCAATGGGAGAGGTGTCCCGCCCAGCCACAGGCGAGTTCCTGGCAACCAAAGCGCTCCATGGCCAACTGACGGTGGCTCCCTATTCTCCCCCAACGGCAGGTCCCAACTCCACTCTGAGACATTCTCACCTAGGAGTTGGTAGCTGAAAATGGGCTGTTTCAGCCCAAACTGATATTAACTCAAAAATCCCCAAAATTGACCCCTCGTCTGGACCTGCCAGAGGTAGTGACGAGGCAACTGACCCTATGCCCTTTGAGTACAAACTCCTTGGAGCCCTCACCCAACCTGGTTCCCTCTGAGGTCCCGGCATCAGGGCAATACGGATGAGTCAAGTGGGGTCATGATGCCAAAATCACCAAAATTGGCATCATTCCCACGCGTGGCTCGCCCGGCCAAGGTAAGGCCAATGGCCCACAGGGTAGGAGGCGGGACCTAGGACTTATATCTGAGTGTACAACTTGGAATTAGGTCCAGGCTCTCTATGGGCTTAGAGGAATGGGGCCGCCAATTGACCACACGGAAGGGGGAAAATTGGGGTCCCCAAATGCGGTCGTTTTGGCTGCTCGAAATGAGCCAGAATTTGGGGTGCTCCAAATAATATATCTCCACGCCGGCTTGGAGATCGGATTCGTCATTCCATACGCGATCCACCAGGAGTCCAACTCAGACTCCCATGCCCCTGGCTCTCAGAGATCTCCATGCTACTTGGCGTGGTGACGATCCCAACTGGGTCCACAAATGCAAAAATGGCAAAATTGCCCACATTCATTTTGGGCTAGCACCTTAACGAAGGTGGCTCCGCTTCGCCCACGTGGTGTGTAGACCATGGGGACCATTACCCATAACACCCATGTCATATATGGTCCATTGGTCCATGCGTCCGGCGTGCACGAGGGTTAGAACATAGTGCACGGCTGGCAGCAAAAGTAGAAAATTGCTCAAAATGGCCAAAGATGCGCACACTCATGGTTGGGGCAAATGAGGCACATGCCCGACTTGGACCAGAGTGTGCCATAGGATTGGTATCAAGTCATATGTGTCCAACATATCTTTTGGGCGTCGCTCAACTCCTCCGGTATTGGGAATGGCAGGGTCCCCAAGTGAGCCCATGATTTGGGATAGTCCCAAATCGCCAACATGGCGGCCACGGTATGCCAAGCCTCAGAGGAGTTATTCGCCGGATCCAAGATATGTTGGGGACCGAAGTATGTACCCTCACAACATACTTGGGTCATGATGTCAATTGAGCGCAACGTTGAGATACACGGTCGCCACTTGACATCATGACGGGCCAAAAACGGCAAAATTGGCACAAGCACACACAAAAGTGCCTTGAAAGGCGCACAATTATATTATAATATCTTCGGCTTGGATCGTGAAATCACTTAATCCTTCTAAACACAATGACTTGACCCCAATGACCTTCGATCCCACATATGTGCTCCACTTGGGGGGCCTTGAAAGGTTACGAGCGCTACTTCCCAAGTGGGCACATGAAATTATGGAAAATTGCAAAACACATGCCTTGCTCCCAACGCATCGCTTCGGGATCCCCACACAAGCTCCCTTTCACGAAGGTTAGGCTTGCCATTGATCGTAGGGAGTATGGAGAAGGGGCTTGCACAATATGAGGTCCATTGGCGGGTTTGTCTTGGAGTGATGGACCCGCCAAATGGGCACGCAATACAACACATGGCACATACCACATATTGCCCAAAAGGTAGCTCCCCCCACGATATGTCATGCCCCTCCAAGGGCATAACTTTGTGTCAATCGCTCATAGGAACTCAAGGAGAGTTCCTATGTAACACCAACACTTGCGCGCTACGCTCGAAAGTTATCTTAACGCACGCAATGTCATGGCCAAAAGTTATAACGCAAACTCTACCCTCTTGACCATGATCCATTACACTAGCGCGCACGTGTGGAAACGCAAGGCATATAATGCTTCCTAAATTACGTCGGGAGTATTGTGAATACATCCCACGTTTCCTTATCGTCAATACTCGCAAGCGGCACGAGATATGACCCTCAAAAGTGGCCTCACGAATCAACTTTGTTTTGCCCATATCTCTGAGTCAAATGGAGGGCAAGATAAAAGGAAAGTTGATTCGTGCATAGAGAAGCACGTAGGTCCACTCGAAAGAGGTCAAATCAAGTGCGGGGATGTCGAAGTCGAAAATCCGATTTCGACATCCTGAAAAAATCGGATTAAGGTTGCGAGTGTAAGATGTGAAAATTGCGGAAGCATCCATGCAGTTCCTGAAGGCTTTGGAGCCTTCGTGACGGATTGCGTTAAAATTTCCATTATAAACAGTTAAACTGGCGGTTACGGTAAAGTCGCAATCCAACCGCCAGCAGTCAAAACAGTGAATATCAGAACGGAAGCGTAAAAGTTGACGGAAACAATATGAGAATAAAACCCTGTTGATTCCTGATATTCTGATACACAAATCTCCGCTCGTGGTGCATCGGTTGCCGATGCGGGGCTTTACGGCACGGAACACGCTCCCGCCGGGCTCGCACCGGGCTTCAACGGGCGCCTTCCGTACATGGGGTTAGTGGACCGGAGACCGGTCTTCCCTTCCGTACTTGGAGTTAGTGGACCGGAGACCGGTTGTATGCCGTAACCTAGCCATGGGGTTCTGGGTACCGCTTCACTCCCGCCACCTCCGGTCCCGCTTCTTGTCCCCGGCGGACCGCTTCTGCTTCCCCGGAGACGCGCTGCTGCTGCCCTGCAGCCTGCGCTCGCTCCCCGGTTCCGGGAAGTTCTTCTCGATCATGTCCCACATGGAGACATTGATGGAGGCGCCCGACGGGTACACGTTGGGCTCCTCGTCCTCCTCAATCCCGTCGGGACGCAGGCCTTCGCCGGGCCTGTCCGGCCGGGTCCACGTCCTCCAGCGCTTGCGGCGGAAGCGGTACTCGTACCCTTCCGCCCACAGCCACTCCTCCACTGCCCGCAGGCGGTCCTCCCCCATGTCCTCGCCGAGCTCGAAGCTCCCGGGCATGCCGCCTTCGCACTGGGGGTGACTGTGGCGGTAGTGCTGGTCCCAAGCTAACCCACGCAGCAGGCGCGCTGCATGGGAGTGGGGCCGCGGCCACAACCTGCCCGCTTCCTGCCAATTCACCATGGCAGCGGGGGCGTAGTTGGTCTTGAGGTCCTTGGTATGCACTCGTTCAACTCAACGAACTGGTGGTGGTTGTTGAGGCGGGTGCTGCAGCACTGGACTGGGCGTGCGGCTGGTGCTGGTCAGCGGGTGGTTGTGGAAGTGGTTGACGCGGCCTTGCTGGTCGGCCGATGGGTCTGGTCTGTCCACTTCCTTCACGGTCGCGGCGCGGTCAGGGCGATGCTCTGGACGGCGCTGCTGGCTCCGTGACGAACTCGGCGCTGTCGCTGGGTGGCGCTGCGAGCCGCTGCGCTGCGCTGCGAGCCGCTGCGCTGCGCTGCGAGCTGCGAGCTGCGCCGCGCTGCTCGGGGTTGGTCGCCCCGAGTGGCACGCGAGGGCTGGGTAACCCCGCGGCGGTGAAACGCTTTTGACGCGTTCCCGTGGGGGGCCGGCCACGGGACGCTGCGGTGGACACGCGCAAGTGAGCAGGCAGGCAAAGCACTACGCTCACAGGGGCATCAATGCGCTCATGTCATGTGACAAAGCGTTTCAGGATCCTTGCCACTCTGCAACAAGGGAACGAAAGTATGTACAGCAACACATCAGGATATGTACACATGGGGTTAAGACTGGACTGGGGTAAGGGCATCACAGGTCAATAGACACTCTATCCAAACTCGTATCCCAATCCCAGGTCCGACCCTCTCAGTGGCTGGTGGGGGCGGGGGCTCAAACACAACCCATGCCCTGCTTAGTCCGGACCCTGAAACCCTGCCGATAGGGGGGGGGGTCCCGCCCAGCCACAAGCGAGTTCCTGGGAACCAAGGCGCTCCATGGCCAACTGACGGTGGCCCCCCATGCTCCCTTAACAGCAGGTCCCAACTTCACTCTGAGCGAGAGATATGGCCCCGCCATTATCCCTCAGGAGTTGGTAGCTGAAAATGGGCTGTTTCAGCCCAAACTGATATTAGCTTGAAGAACTCCAAAATTGACCCCTCGTCCGGACCCGCCAGAGGTAGGGACGAGGCAACCGACCCTATGCCCTTCGCATACGAACTCCCTGGAGCCCTCACCCAACCTGGTTCCCTCTGAGGTCCCGGCATCAGGGCACCACGGGTTCGCCACGTGGGGTCATGATTGCCAAAATGGCAAAATCGGCCGTCTCGGGCGACCGTCCAGGGTAGGAAATCTTGGCGATATTGATGCGCCAAGCCTTGATTCACAACCCTTGATATCCCCTTTGGTCCCATGCTCTGGGTTATCGCTTGCTGTCACGCCAGCTGCTTACAGTTCACCGAGGGGATGACCACACGGATGGGGCAGAAAGCAACATGCAGTGCAAAGGTGGGGATCGTGGATCGCACCAAAAGTTGAATAACTCCGGATGAGCCAGAGGAGCAAATACGAAACTCCAGGGCGTTCAACCCTCGGTCATATGCTACAATATGCGCACTTCATTCCTGGCTAGATTCCGTGCCCCATGGAGATATGGTAATTCCAATATGGCATACAATGGCAAAAACAGCGAAATTTGGCCAAAATGGCCCGCACTCATGATTCCATATCTCCATGGCCACGGCCAGGATCCTTTCAACCAAAGATGCTATCAACACATGGGACTTAGGTCCCAGTATGTGCCACTTGCCATCCTTCATGGTCGCCTCTAGCCATTTACCCCATTCGAGGGAAAGTGACACACGTATGGGGCAGAATGGCAACATACCCCAAATTGGGTGACTCACAACTCTCCCATCAAGAGGAGAGGCCACATGGGGAAACACCCCATTCGATGTGGGCTTATGTGCCCTCTCAGAATTGCCCTTACCCTTGGTCAAGTGGCGCACGCAACCTCGGGGGTGAAATCAGGGGGAGAAGGAGTTTGTGGCCATTTTGGGCAAAACGGCCAAAATTCACCCAAGAGCGGTCCCTCCAAATATCGTATCTCCGTATCGCAAGAGAAAGGAGCCTCGGGCTTTTGCATGGATGTAAACCGAAGCTTTGCTTCCCTTTTGCAACAAGGGTTGAGGTTCAAAGCACAATGAAAGCATTTTTAACACCTCAATCCTTGAAGCACACTATTTATGGGAAAAAGTGCATATATCGGCGATATTGGCATGAACATATCCTTCGGACCTTGCCGAGCAAAAATATGAGTAAACACTTTTGGAGTAGGCCCATAGTAGGTGCGTTCAAACATGCACACTATGGTTAGATTGTCTCCGCCCACTCGTGTCATTAGTGCTTGTATATGAGCGCGTGTGCAAAGAGGCAATGTGGCACGCGTGCTCACAAGGCGAAGTAATATAAAATAGAAGACAAGGTTGTAGAAATCAACCAAGCCATCCACGATGTCCTTTGTGGTCTCTACTTTACATATTGTCTTGATTCGAGGCTCAACTCCCCATAGGCTTCGAATACGAGCCTCAAGGGTTTGGCCATTTTGGCCTAATTTTCGACCAAAACTTGCCCTCTTTTGAAAATAGAGTTTTGATACGCATTGAATTGCGTGGAGCCATCGTTGAGTTGGCTCGAAAAACGAAAATGGCCTCGGGCTTTTGGTCTTGTGAGCATTGTGCTCGGTCATTAACGTTCATGCTCACAAGGCCACAAAGTGAGCGTTTGCGCACGCAAACGACTTGGGTTTGCGAGACCCATAGGCTGCCTAAAACACCGCCATCGCCCGGTTCCCTAAGCAAGATGATATGCCCGCGTGAAAGGGGCATGGATGAAAGACATAGGGGGGAGATGTAGGGTTCCGTGCGAACTCATGGTCCTTGAGAAGCGTGAGTTCGCACGATCGACGGAAAGCCTTGCGCGCTGATTTTCTCGTAAACGCAACGGCGAAAAATTCTGGTGAACACACCAGATGAAAGTACATTAAATACCCTCTAGATTCAGCCCTTAAGTTCTCTTAGAACCTCACAGGTACTCGAGAAAAGTCAATCACAAAACTCGCCACGGAGAAGCGACGAAGGCGCGGGAATAGGCGACATCAGGCGGCGATTTGACGACAATTAGAAATCGCGGTAGAAATCGGGTATTTCACCGATTTCTGCCCGAAAATCGATCAAGACAATAAAATCACGGTAATTCTACATCGATTTATTGGTTAGAAATCGGATTCCAGATTTCACGGGTTAGAGAACAGGGATAGCCGGTGTCAACGGCTTCCGCACGGGTGTGACAGCTCGCAGGCCTCTGGGCCATGGGCCATAACGGGTGTGACGGCTCACAGGCCTCCGGGCCATGGGCCATAGGTTCTGGGTACCGCTTCAATGGTGACTCAGGGCAACTGTGCAAATCCACTTTCACTGAAACAAACAACGTATTATACACCTAGCGAGCAAGGACTGACTGGAGGGAAAAGACATCCCACAACCGAGGATAGAAGTAGGGATAAAAGGCCAGGGAGGGGCCGACCTGTCACTGATTGATGAAAAAAAATTGTAACGCCCAGGCACAAAACGAAAAGGGAGAAGCAATTGATGGATAAAAAACAGGTAGTAGGTAGGTGGGTCGACTCGGGACTGGGGTTGCCCCGCTGGGAAATCCTATGAAGGGGCTTTTGCTCACCCACCCACGGCCCTACTGCACGTGCCCCCACAAAGCGGCTCCTGCACATTGTGGAAGGGTGCGGTCGCCGCGAGCAGCACCCTGCAGCGGGTTCTGCGGAGAGAGGTAACTCATGTTCGACCGAAGTCTCACACTCATCTCTTTCGGGCGGATGATACGTGGGGGAGGGTCCCATCGCACATCCTCACAACCTCCGGATTCGGGGGCCCAGGGGCCGGCAGCCAGGCCATAGGCCCTGTCCTGCAGGCACCCCCACCTGGGTTGGTTTTCAGTAGGCGTGAGGCGACTTGAAGAAGCACATGCTACAGGACTCGCATGCTGTGGCGCACACTCACGCCTCCTTACTCGGTCGAGCTTGCGCTCTCCCGGGGGGCCGGGGGTTTGAAGCAGGTCGTTGCGGTCGGTCGGTCGGTCGTTTAATGGCTCGGCGTAGTTTGTTAATGGCGGTCGGTTGCGTAATGGTAGAGTCACGGCATTCTGTTTTGTTCGTGGGTCTGGTCGTCGGCGGGCGTGGCGCACAACGGTGTCGCCAACCGGTTCGACGCCGTTCCCGTTGCAACCCTGCACGCCTGGCTGGTTAGGTGTCGGCCGGCTTGCGTGTCGTCCGTCTACGGCCAAGTCTCCGCGGCAGCTGCGGTGTGGTTGGTGCACGGTTGTCTTGGCAGCCTCATGGTCGTCTTGGTTTGCATGGGTTTTGTTGCGCTGCTGCCGGTGGTTGCATCGCCGAACTTCCGTGTCGGTGCTGGTTAGTTGTGTCCTGGTTTGTCCAAGCATGGTGTAGTGTAGGATGTTAACGTTGGTTGGTCGGGTTGGTAATGGTAGAGCTGTGGTGTTCTGTTGTGTTTGTGGGTATGGTGGTGGCTGGACGTGGCGCCAACCCGTCGGACGCTGTTCCCGTTTTGACCCATACATGCCCGCCCAGTTGGATCTTGTTCGCGTAGGTGGCCTGCCTGTTTTGATGTTGGTTGGTGCCGGTTGTGTGAGGCCGGCATGTTACGTTTTGACTGTGCGCCGTCCCCCCACCGTGGGAGAGAAAGGTAACGATGGGTGGTTTCACCGCTGCAAAGAGTTCGTAAATTTGGTGCCACATTCCCTGTCCCGCCCTGGCAGCAGTACATGCACAACTCAACATCTGGTACTTCGCAGTGCCCTTTGGACGTCCTTTCAGCTTTTTTGTGCCATTCATGTACACCTCCGTCGGTGGCAAGGCGCCGTTGGTCCCCCTTGGTGCGTCCCCGTGCTCCCCATGGGAGCCCCAGGGTGCTGTTCCGGCTCGGTGGTGCGGTGCTTGTGCTCTTTTCTGCCTGCCTGCCATGCGCCGTATCGTGCCGTGTTTCGCGGGTTATGTGGCTGGCGTGTCTGTGTCGCAGTGCTGGGTTTGGTGGTTAGGATGGTTAGGGCGGCTTGGCTCGTGCTTTGGTGCCGGGACGCTCCGTCCAGCGTGGCGAGCTGGGTTCGGGATAACACATCCGTCCCCGCTGGCAGCGGCTGGTTCGCGGGTCCCGTGTGGTGACCCTGTGGTCCCTTGCATGCTCCGGGTGGGGTTTCGGAGGAAAAGGAATGCTGGGCAGTGTTGAAGCCCCCCTCTCGCTTCTTGACCCTGTTAGCTTTCTGCGGTGAGTGTGTCCCTCGTACCATTCTCGCAGGTTTTATGTGCCGAATCCCCCCCGCGTCCTAGGCGTTTAACTTTCCCGGAAGAGGTGCGCGCCGGTCCCCGCGATGCACATATCCCTTGATTCTCGCCTTGGAAGGTAACATTCTTGACGATTGTTCGATAATATTCCGGTGGTCATCGGCCCCGCCGTGGGTCCCGCATGTTTGGCTGGCCCCTTGGCCCAGCCCCTTGCAGGTCCGGTTCGCGGGAGAGGAGGGTCAGGTGGAAGGACAGGTCCGAGTTTGGCGCCGCCCCTTTCTCTGTTGCAGCCGGGTTGCGGGGGTTCGTGAAGCGTAGCTCCCGCCCGGAAGATGTGGGAGGAAGGCGTTGGGTTGTTGTTCGTGTTCGACACCATGGGCTGCTAAGGCTAGCCTCTTTTCTTTGGGTGTCCGTTCCAGGTGCCGGGCATGGTGACGTCTTTCCCGCCGGCGTGCCCGACCGACAGGTGTTGTTGGAGTGTGTTGCGTGGCCGCGCTTTGTCGGGTTGTACCAGGGGGTCCTCTTGGGCAAGGTTGGCTCGCCCGGGGTTGTCGCGGTGGACGGCCGATTCCGCCGCCGTTGGTGTGATGTCCATCGCCGGGTCCTCCGGCGGGAGGAGGTGATCCCGCGGCCGCCGTGTCGTCTCCTCCCTTGCGGATGGCCGGTGCGGGATTCGCGTCGCGCGTGCGTGGCGGTGCGTCGTCCCTGCAGCTCCGGTGGCCGGCTGCGGCTCAGGGCTCTGGGGGGTTTCCCACGCGTCGCACAAGGGCGCTGCAGAGGGCACTGAAGATTTTGTGCACAAGGGCCGCGTGTGCCGCCTGGGCCTCGGTCTCAGTGTGGATGGTGGGCTGCAGTTGCTCGCCCAGCGCCAGCGCCCAGATCCGGTGGATCGCGAAGACTGGGCACAGGTTGGGCGCAGTGGGGGTCTCTGCCGTCGGTTCGAGCTGGGGGATGGCTCCCAGCTGCTGCCGGCCATCGAGGTAGAACCTCCATGTCGCTGACCACACCCTGGTGTGTGGCCAGCAGCGCCGCGCCCACCGCCGGAGGCAGTAGAGGGCATGGCCTGGGTGCCAGGTGCCGGCCGTCCCCGACACGATGGCCGTCAGGGGGTCCGGGGGCTGGTCCTTGAGCAGGGGGGTCGGGCTGTCCAGCAGGGCCGTGGTCGCCAGGAGCATGGAGTCGACAGCCTCCAAGCTCCAGTGGCTCTCCTGCGGGTGCGGGATGATCCGCACTTGGTAGCAGTGGTCATTTTCCAACACGACCATGGCGATGGTGCTGGGGTCACGTTTGCGCGGCGGGAGCGCCGCGCGCGCCGTCTCCGGGTACCGCGCCGCCAGGCTCGTGAGGTTACGCCCCCTGTCGCGGGCGGTCCCGCTTTCCCAGGCCTTCGTGCGGTGGGATGCGGAGGGTTTCGGGCTTCGGCGGCGGGGCGGCCCGCTCCCGGACCCCGATGCTGGGCGCGGGCCTGGGGTCCGTCGGCGGTGCTATGAGCGTGTGTACGTAGCCCAGGTGTGGGACCCATACGCCCCCCTGGGCTGGTTGGTTGGCGTTGAACCACCAGATCCACGCTTCAACAAGGTCTTCTGAGACCTCTGTTCTGGGGGTGACGAGCGCCTGCAGCTGCTGCACAAAGATTTCGGTTGTTGCTGTGTGTGGCAGGGGGACCACGGCAAAGAGCCCGTTCGGGTTGATGTCACGGAGGTGTTCCCGGAGGGCTGCCACCAGCTCGCTCGGGGGTGTGGTAGCGTGGATGCCGTAGAGCGCTCCTAGTTCCACGTCGTCGAAGGGACCCGTGACCCTTTGCTGCGGTGGCCGCGGGGGGGTTGGGAGGGGATGGTCACCCGGTCTTGGTCCAGCGTGGCGCTAGTCGGGGAGGGGTGCCGTGTGGTGGTGCCAGGGTGTCCCCCAGGCGCGTACTCCGTGGAGGGCTCCCGTTGCTGAGGCACTGAGCGGGTCGTGGCGGCGGGCAGTGGGTCAGCGGACTCCTGAGGGCCGGAGGTCACTGTCATTTCTGCGTCCGCCCTTGAGCCGCACACGTCGTGCCCCCGTTGTTGCGATGTGCCCTCCGTGCCTTGGCGGTTTGGGGGCTGTGGGGAGGGCTGTCCCCCCATCCCTTGCGCAGGCCTTCGGTCGGCCGCAGGCTCCCTTGTCCCCGCAGCGTGTGGTCCCCCCGACAGCGGAAGGGCAGCTGACCCTGGTAGGGAGGCGGCGGATGAGCTGGACGCTCCGTCTGCCGCCCGGCGGGGGACCCGCGTGAAGCACTGCCTGTCGCTCGCGCTCGACTGGCGTGAGAATGGTGGGGATGTGCACCCGTTTGGTGCAGGGCCTCTTGGACCGGCGTCGGGGATCGCTGGTAGATGATGTCTGTTGGGCGTGGGGGTCGCAGGGGCTTCCGTGGTCCGTGTCCATGTCCTCATGGAAGACGACTCGCCATGCCGCGGGAGGTGGCGTGCGGCTGGGGCGACAGGATCGGCCAGGGTTCCTTGTCTCCTGGCGTTGTTCCGGCGTGACGTCTTGCATCCCTGAGGTGTGAGGACTGCCAGCCTCCTCCACGGGGTGAATCGTTGATTGAGGCTTCTGTATGGGCACACATAGAACCGATGGGCGATAGTTCCGGAGCCCATAGGTACCTCCACTTCACAGTCCCCGCAGCTGTGCACCACATGTCCATCCCCCATTCGTATAGCCGCGGTGGTCATGGTGTTCTTCAGGCTCCCACAAGGTAAAATTTTCTTGGCCACTATGGTGGCTCCAGTATCCAATACCCCCAGGTATTCACGTCCCCCTAGTCGGATACGTTCCCAGAACACCAGGTCCAGGGCCACACCGGAGCGTCCCCGTCAGAACTCTGCGGGACAGGTCACCTCGAACTCCTTGTTCCGCAATTTGCGGGCCATCCTCATGAAACGGCTTCTCTTCTTAGCGTTGCCGTCATCACCACCTTCACGCTCACGCTTGGCCCCTTGTTCTCGCTGGGCCTGAGTATGCGAGCGTGTTGTAGGACCAGACTGCCCTCCAGAGGGCTCGGAGTTCCCCCCTGGATTAGGGTTCGGGTTGCTCCGTTCTTGTCCGGGTTCTTGTTGTCCTTGTCTGGCTGGCGGTTAGCGCCTCCTCCTCCTCCACCTTGCCTCTTGTCTTGTCCTTTTCCACGTCCTTTTGACTTGCCCTTGCCGGAGTCGTTGCCGTTGCCCTTGCCACCGCCCTTGCCAAAGCCTTTGCCCGGATCCTCGCACTTCAGCTTCGCCGACAGGCGCTGAATGTTGTAGCACTCACCCTCGTAGTGCCTCTCCTTCCCACAGAAGGCCCAGGTGAAAGTACACCTGTAGTGATCCGGCATCTTCGCCTTGGCGCCGGTGTTGGTCTTCTGCTTCTTCCCTTGGACTACGAAGCAGGCTCGAGGCTCACAGTCAGGGGCGTGCTGCAGGTGGCCATGCTCATCCCTGGCGTCACACCAGAAGAGCTCCTTGACATTGTCCATGATACGGGCGTGCTTGGGAGTAGTCCCCTGCCCAGGTCTGGGTCCTTGGTACCCTTTGCCATGGCTTCCAGAGCCTCCTCCTCCAGGACAGTAGGCGTTCAGGTGCTGGTCGCTTTCCTTCTCCAGCGCCAGCTCCAAGAGTAGCACAGACAAATCCTCGTAGTTGAGGGCTCCAGCCTTGCGCTCTGCGGTTGACCGGCACTCGTCCCACAGCTCCCGAGGGAGCTTAGCCACCAACCAGAAAAGCAGGTCGTCGCTGCTGTAAGAACCTGGCGTCAATCGTTCAGCCCAGTGATCCAGGTCCGCCGGTAGCTCAGAGACCCTGGCAGGTTTGGGGTTGTTGGGCAGCACGGCCAGGTTCTGGATCTCGGCCCTGATGGAGAGGTCGGTTTTGTAGCTAGGGTACTGCCTCTCCAAGGCAACCAACACGTCTGCAAAGGTTGCGGACTTAGTCACGATCTGCTTGACCTGCTTCTCCGAGTACTTTGTCTTGCAGCACTGCAGGAGCAAATCACACTTGACTCGCCCACTAGCATGGGTTTGGCCGGTCATTTGCAGGAACCCGCCAAAATTCTCAGCGAACTCGCTGAGATCCTTGCCTGGGAACTCAGGCAAGTTCACCACAATCTTGGAGGTGGCAATGGCCTTAGCCTCCTGAGACCTGCGTCCCTCAGGGTGCCTGGTCTTCCTCTTCTTCTTCTTCTTCCGCCCACTTGGTTTCTCGGGGTCATCAGGGTCGTCCTCCTCCGAGGGCGAAGCAGAAGTCATGGACAGCGGCTCATCGTCAGAGGGATCTCTGCCTATGTCACTAGAGCCATGGGGCTCCACGTCAACCATTGCCCTTAGGGCTGTCAGCCCCAGCCGGTCCAGCTAGGCTCTCGTGGAATTCCCCACGTGGCTGTAGGGAGGCGGGCCGTTCTTGGTATTAAAGGGCTTCTCGGTATCACAGCAGGAGTCGGCATCGGTCGGCTCCTCAGGCTCCCCAGGGTGTTTGTCAACCCTGCCACCAGTTGGTTGGCCTGTACTCGGTGGGGTGAAATTCCCACGATGGTAGGTGACGCTTGGGGTGGAATCAGGGGCTCCAGTTTAGCCCGAATCTCTTGACTGGGATCACCAACAATTTGAGAGGTGGCTCCTCGGAGCACCTCGTTGATGTCCGACCGCTTCAGGGACCTGTTGAAGGATCTCCCCGATCCTCTACTCCTGCTTCCGCACGACTCAGGGCCTCTCCTCAGTCCACTCAGGGTTGCATACCCGGGAACATCCACATAGGCTCCCGTAGCGGGTAGAGGATGGTGATAGTCTGCCGCGTACCAGCAGGGCGCAGAACTGGAGGCCACTGGCTCAGCGGCGGTAGTTGCCTTTGGGAACGCAATGGTAGATGGGTCCACACCATAGGCAGGGTAGGTAGGCATACCGGTAAAGCCTGTACCCTCAGCCATAGGCGGGGTGGTTATGGGTGTGGATGTTGCAGCGGCTGGGTTTGGAGTTGGGAGTGTGGTGGTTGTAGAAGAGGGTGATGCGTGGAGGCCAGAGGCGCTTGGTGCGCCCTCGAAGGTCGACTCACTCGTTTGGTCGTGCTCACAGTCTACTCCTGCATCTGCCATGCTTTCTCCTGCATCCTTCTCTCTCTCCCTCTTTCTCTTCACAGGGTTGGTGTCCACCTCCTCGGCTGAGAGGGCCCGGAAGGCCGACTGAAGTCCCTCGAGCGAGTCATCAACCACGTCCACTGGCCCATGTAAGGGCACCGAAGGTACAGCGCCAGCTCCAGGTCCAGGTTCACCAGGTGCTGGCATTGCTGGTGCCTCAGGCGCCGTCCTCACGTCGGTGTCCTCCTTCTTTGGGTCCATATTCGCCCTTCTTGCTTATGACACTACTCGGCGCACTGGATGTACGGCACGGGGTTGCTGCCCGTACGCAGAGACTGTCTGCCTCTGCTACCAGAAGGTTTTATAGTGTTTTCAGCACTGTGTTTTTGTTGTGCCCCTCTTGCTGCTTGTTTTTGATGAGGAAAATGTTTTATTCGTTGAAATACAACCAATCCAGGATACCCCAGGCCAGAGATAAGTAAGTAGAAGATAAACAGGATCAAAGCATGAAGGGCTGCAGTCACAAAGAGTTGGATAAAGACAACTATCAACAATAGACCACAGCAACTAACATACATTGCAACTCAGGATGAAATATTTTACATGTTTGAGAAAAACTGATTGAAAAACTGCCCCATGGGCTCACACTCTTCCCTAGTGCCATCTTGAGATGTGCACTTCTTGTTTTTGGGTCCCATAGGTGCTGAGGTGGTATGGCTTGTGGCGCTGAGGTCACTGCCATGTCACATGGGATATTCCTACTTACCTAGGCTGACTGGGCATTGAACCCAGGACCTCTCAAAAAGACGTGCCCCAGCCCCCTAGGGTGCATACCACTAAGATAGCTAAGAATTCATGAGAAAACATAGATAAATTCATAGCCTCTGCCTTCAGTATATTAGTGCCTCAGTCACCCAGGAAAAGATGGGGATTAAGGGGTCCACACAACATCCTGATTTAGTGCTTGGTTCCATAGGTCAAAATGTGTTATCACCGATTATGGTTAGGCCAATACTAAGATAGAAATGCAAGGGTGATTAGAGCACCTCTAATACAACTAAAGTATACCCTAAAGCATTGGAAAAGCACTTTTTCTTACGGGGTGTGGCAGTGGGTGTGGCAGTGGTTGTAGCAGTGGGTGTGGCGGCAGGTTTGGCAGCGGTTGTAGCAGTGGGTGTGGCAGTGGGTGAGGCAGTGGGTTTGGCAGTGGGTGGGGCAGTGGGTGTGATAGTGGGTGTGGGAGCCGGTGTGGCAGTGGATGTGCCATTGGCGTGGCAGTGGGTGTGGCAGCAGGTGTGGCAGTGGGTGTGGCGGTTGGTTTGGCAGTGGGTGTGGCAGTGGGTGTGTCAGTGGGTCCCGCAGTGAGTGTGGCAGTGGGTGTGGCAGTGGGTGTGGCAGTGGGTGTGGCAGTGGGTGTGGCACTGGGTGTGGCAGTGTATGTGGCAGCAGTGAGTCTGGCAGTGAGTGTGGCAGTGGGTGTGACGTTGTGTCTCGCAGTGGTTGTGGCAGTGGGTGTGACATTGAGTGTGGCAGTGGATGTGGCAGTGAGTGTGGCAGCGGGTGTTGCAGTGGGTGTGGCAGTGGGTGTGGCAGTGGGTGTGGCGGTTGGTTTGGTAGTGGGTGTGGCAGTGGGTGTGGCATTCGGTGTGGCAGTGACTGTGGCAGTGGGTGTGGCAGTGGGTGTGGCTGTGGGTCTGGCAGTGGGTGTGGCAGTGGGTGTGACAGTGGGTGTGGCAGTTGGTGTAGCAGTGGGTGTGGCGGCAGGTTTGGCAGTGGGTGTAGCAGTCTGTGTGGCAGTAGGTGTGGCAGTGGGTGTGGCAGTGGGTGTGGCAGTGGGTGTGGCGGTGGGTGGGGCAGTGGGGGTGACAGTGGGTGTGGCAGCCGGTGTGGCAGTGGGTGTGCCATTGGCGTGGCAGTGGGTGCTGCAGTGGCTGTGACAGTGGATTTGGCAGTGGGTGTGTCAGTGGGTCCGGCTGTGAGTGTGGCAGTGGGTGTGGCAGTGGGTGTGGCTGCCGGTGTGGCAGTGGGTGTGGCTGTGGCTGTGGCAGTGGGTGTAGCAGTGGGTGTGGCAGTTGGTGCTGCAGCGGCTGTGGCAGTAGGTGTTGCAGTTGGTATGACAGTGGGTGTGGCAGTGGGTGTGGCAGTGGGTGTGGCACTAGGTGTGGCAGTGGGTGTGGCAGTGGCTGTGGCAGTGGGTGTGGCATTGGGTGTGGCAGTGGGTGTATCAGTGGGTCCGGCAGTGAGTGTGGCAACGAGTGTGACAGCGGGTGGGGCAGTGGATGTGACTAGGTGTGGCAGTGGGTGTGGCAGTGGGTGTGGCAGTGGCTGTGGCAGTGGGTGTGGCAGTGGTTGTGGCAGTGGGTGTGGCAGTGGGTCTGGCAGTGGGTGTGTCAGTGGGTCCGGCAGTGAGTGTGGCATTGAGTGTGACCGCGGATGGGGCAGTGGATGTGACTAGGTGTGGCAGTGGGTGTGGCAGTGGGAGCGGCAGTGGGTGCTGCAGTGGCTGTGGCAGTGGGTGTGGCAGTCAGTGTGGCAGTGGGTGTGGCAGTGGGTGACGCAGTGGGTGTGGCAGTTGGTGTGGCAGTGGGTGTGGCACTAGGTTTGGCAGTGGGTGTGAAAGTGGCTGTGGCACTGGGTGTGGCGGTTTGTTTGGTAGTGGGTGTGGCAGTGGGTGTGACAGTGGGTGTGGCAGTGGGTGTGGCAGTGGGTGTGGCAGTGGGTGTGGCAGTGGGTGTGGGGGTGGCCTCGGCGCTTGGTTTGGCAGTTGGTGCTCCAGTTGGTGTTGGAGTGGGTGTGGCAGTGGGTGTGGCAGTCGGTGAGGCAGTGGGTGTGGCAGTTGGTGTGGCCGTGGGTGTGGCACTAGCTGTGGCAGTGGGTGTGGGAGTGGCTCTGGCACTGGGTGTGGCGGTTGGTTTGGTAGTGGGTGTGGCAGTGGGTGTGGCAGTGGGTGTGGCAATGGGTGTGGCAGTGGGTGTGGCAGTGGGTGTGGCAGTGGGTGTGGCAGTGGGTTTGGCAGTGGGTGTGGCAGTGCGTGTAGCAGTGGGTATGGTGGCGGGTTTGGCAGTTGGTGTGGCAGTGGGTCAGGCAGTGGGTGTGGCAGCGGGTGTAGCAGTGGGTGTCGCAGTTGCTGTGGCAGTGGATGTGGCAGTGGGTGGGGCAGTGGGTGTGACAGTGGGTGTGGCAGCCGATGTGGCAGTGGGTGTGCCATTGGCGTGGCAGTGGGTGTGGCAGTGGGTGTGGCAGTTGGTGCGGCGGTTTGTTTGGCAGTGGGTGTGGTAGTAGGTGTGTCAGTGGGTCCGGCAGTGAGTGTGGCAGTGGGTGTGGCAGTGGCCGTGGCAACGAGTGTGACAGCGGGTGAGGCAGTGGATGTGGCAGTGGGTGTGGCAGTCAGTGTGGCACTGGGTGTGGCAGTGGGTGAGGCAGTGGGTGTGGTAGTGGGTGTGATAGTCGGTGTGGCAGTGGGTGTGGCAGTGGGTGTGGCACTAGGTGTGGCAGTGGGTGTAGCAGTGGGTGTGGTAGTGGGTATGGCGGTTGGTTTGGTAGTGGGTGTGGCAGTTGGTGTGGCAGTGGGTGTGGCATTTGGTGTGGCAGTGGGTGTGGCAGTGGGTGTGGCAGTGGGTGTGGCAGTGGGTGTGACAGCGGCCGTGGCAGTGGCCTTGGCGGTTGATCTGGCAGTTGGTGCTGCAGTGGCTGTGGCAGTAGGTGTGGCAGTGGGTGTGGCAGCGAGTGTGGAAGTAGGTGTGGCAGTGGATGTGGCAGCGGGTGCGACAGTGGTTGGGGCACTGGGTGTGGTAGTGGGTGTGGCAGTGAGTGTGGCAGTGGGTGAGGCAGTGAGTGTGGCAGTGGGTGTGGCGGTGGCCTCGGTGGTTGGTTTGGCAGTTGGTGCTGCAGAGGGTGTGGCAGTGGGTGTGGCAGTGGGTGTGTCAGTGAGTGTGGCAGTAGGTGTGGCAGTGTGTGTAGCAAACTTGTAGCAGTTGGTGTGGCAGCGGGAGTGGTAGTGGATGTGGTAGTGGGTGTGGCAGTGGGTGTGGCAGTGGGTGTGGCAGTGGGTGTGGCAGTGGGTGTGGCAGTGGGTGTGACAGTGTGTGTGGCAGTGGGTATGGCGGTGGGTGTGGCAGCCGGTGTGGCAGTGGGTGTTGCAGTGGGTGTAGCAGGGGGTGTGGCAGTGGAAGTGGCAGTGGGTGTGGCAGTGGATGTGGCAGTGGGTGTGTCAGTGGGTGTGGCAGTCGTTGTGGCAGTGGGAGTTGCAGTGGGTGTGGCAGTGCGTGTGGCAGTTGGTTTGGCACTGGGTGTGGCAGCAGGAACTGGTTTGACAAGTTTGATACACGTCCGGTCCAATATCTGAGGCGCGCACGTGCGCGTTGTCTGGAACCAGGGGGGAAAGAGAGAAGGACAAAAAGAGGGACTGACACGATAACCCTGCTGTTTGTTGACTGTTTAACCACGGACAGTCTGTTTGCAAAAGACCCGAGAGAAGTGAAAAGATAGTTAGAAAACATCCTACAAACATGGAAAAACTGTCGACATGGGCATCCTCTATTTTATAGTGCCATCCAGAGATGTGCACTCTTTTTTTTGGGTCCCATAGGTGCCGAGGTGGCATGCTATGTGGCGCTGAGGTCACTGCCATGTCACATGGGATATTCCTAGGCCGACTGGGAATTGAACCCAGGACCTCTCAAAAAGAGGTGCCACAGCCCCCTAGGATGCATACCACTAGGCCAGCTAAGAATTCATGAGAAAACATAGAAAAATGTATGGGTTCTGGATCAATGTCAGCGCCTCAGTCAGTCCAGGAAATGGTGTATAAGTCAAATCAGTTGGGGGGTCAGAGTCCACACCACATGCATTGTTCAATGCTTGGTTTTATAGGTCAAAATGTCTTATCACCCCTTTTTGGTTACGCCAATACTAAGATAAAAATGTGTTATGCTTTTCGCCCCTTTATAACAACTAAAGCTAACCTTTCGGCAGGGAAATACACTTTTTCTTACTCACCGCGGACAAGAACGCGGAACCCCAGCAACAGGAACCCGTCCGCGCCGCCACGCCCCCGCCGCCCCCTCCCCCGAAAGGACATCTACGCCACACTGGCCAGCACCCTGGCACACCCCATGGACGCCGAGCAATACTACCAATGCGTCAACCGAGAACTCCCAGCGAACCACGCGACCCTCCAGGGGTGGAGGCAGGAGGAAGGAGGCGACAAGGAGTGGGGCCCGGAAGACGACCTTCTCTGGGAAGACACCATGGACACCTTCCTAGAAGAGGCAGCCAGCGGTGGGTGAGGCAGTGGCTCTGACAGTGGGTGTGGCAGTGGGTGTGGCTGTGGGTCTGGCAGTGGGTGTGGCAGTGGGTGCGGCAGTGGGTGTGGAAGTGGATGTGACTGGGTGTGGCAGTGGGTGTGGCAGTGGGTGTGGCAGTGGGTGCTCCAGTCGCTGTGGCACTGGGTGTGGCACGCGGTGTGGAAGTGGGTGTGGCACTGGGTTTGGCAGTGGGTGTGGCAGTAGGTGTGGCAGTGCGTGTGGCAGTGGGTATGACAGTGGGTGTGGCAGTGCGTGTGGCAGTGGGGGTGGCAGTGGGTGAGGCAATGGGTGTGGCTGTGGGTGTGGCAGTAGGTGTGGCATTTCATGTGGCAGTGGATGTAGCAGTGGGTGTGGCAGTGGGTGTGGCAGTGGCTGTGGCAGGGGGTGTGGCCGTTTGTTTGGCAGTGGGTATGGCAGTGGGAGTAGCAGTGGGTGTGGCAGCTGGTGTCGCAGTGGGTGTGGCACTGGTTGTGACAGTGGGTGTGGCTGTGGGTCTGGCACTGGGTGTGGCAGTGGGAGTAGCAGTGGATGTGGCAGTGGGTGTGGCAGTGGGCGTGGCAGTGAGTGTGGCAGTGGGTGTGGCAGTGAGTGTGACAGTGTGTGTGGCAGTGGGTTTGGCAGTTGGTGTGGCAGTGGGCGTGGCAGTGGATGTTGCAGTGGGAGTAGCAGTTGGTGTGGCAGTGGGTGTGGCATTGGGTGTGGCAGTGGGTGTGGCAGTGGGTGTGGCAGTGCGTGTGACAGTGTGTGTGGCAGTGGGTTTGGCAGTTGGTGTGGCAGTGGAAGTGGCAGTTGGTGTGGCAGTGGATGTGGCAGTGATTGTGGCAGTGGTGCAGCAGTGGGTGTGACAGTTGGTGTGGCAATGGTGTGGCAATGGGTGTGGCAGTGGTTGTGGCAGTGGGTGTGACAGTGGGTGTGGCAGTGGGTGTGGCGGTTGGTTTGGCAGTGGGTGTGGCAGCGGGTGTGGCAGTGGATGTGACTGGGTGTGGCAGTGGATGTGACTGGGTGTGGCAGTGTGTGTGGCAGTGGGTGCTGCAGTGGGTGTGGCAGTGCGTGTGGCAGTGCGTGTGGCAGTGGTAGTGGCAGTAGATGTGGCAGTGGGTGTGGCAGTGGGTGTGGCAGTGGGTGTGGCAGTGGGTGTGGCAGTGGGTGTGGCGGTTGGTTTGGCAGTGGGTGTGGCAGCGGGTGTGGCAGTGGATGTGACTGGGTGTGGCAGTGGATGTGACTGGGTGTGGCAGTGTGTGTGGCAGTGGGTGCTGCAGTGGGTGTGGCAGTGGGTGTGGCAGTGCATGTGGCAGTGGTAGTGGCAGTAGATGTGGCAGTGCGTGTGGCAGTGGGTAGTGCAGTGGCTGTGGCACTGCGTGTGGCAGTGGGTGTGGCAGTGGGTTAGGCAGTGGGTGTGACAGTGTGTGTGGCAGTCGGTGTGGCCGTGGTGTGGCAGTGGGTGTGGCAGTGGATGTAGCAGGGGGTGTGGCAGTGGAAGTGGCAGTGGGTGTGGCAGTGGATGTGGCAGTGGGTGTGGCAGTTGTTGTGGCAGTCAGTGTGGCAGTGGGTGTGACAGTTGGTGTGGCAATGGCGTGGCAGTGGGTGTGGCAGTGGGTGTGGCAGTGGGTGTGGCAGTGGGTGTGGCAGTGGGTGTGGCGGTTGGTTTGGCAGTCGGTACGGCAGCGGGTGTGGCAGCTGATGTGACTAGGTTTGGCAGTGGGTGTGGCCGTGGGTGTGGCAGTGCTAGCACAGTGGGTGTGGCAGTGTGTGTGGCAGTCGGTAGTGCAGCGGGTGTGGCAGTGCGTGTTGCAGTAGGTGTGGCAGTGGGTGAGGCAGTGGCTGTGACAGTGGGTGTGGCAGTGGGTGTGGCAGTGGGTGTGGCAGTGGGTGTGGAGGTGGATGTGCTTAGGTGTGGCAGTGGGTTTGGCAGTGGCTTTGGCAGTGGGTGTGGCAGTGGGTGTGGCAGTGGGTGTGGCAGTAGGAGTAAGAAAAAGTCACTGCCATGTCTTTCTTGGAGAACTTGATCCAGGCCAAGCCCCTCTTAAAACCCTTTTGTTGATGCTAAGACTAACTTAAGTATTTTAACCACTTTTTCGAAGCTTTTGGTACAATTTCTTAAAGTTACTAGGGTTGTAACCCCAGCCCCCCATGAAGTTCACCCCTACCACTCAACTGAGCGGAAGTACCTTCCTTCATGGAGGATATACCGAAATAAAATAGGCATTTCATGCTTTAGGCCTTGGAGGTTAAGCCTAGTGGTCTCCCACCCCAAGACCCCTATACTCAATTGTTTCTACCACTTATTGTGGTTCTACGTTTTAACTGTTTCTGAATTCAGTTGCTTGGCCAAGTCATTTTCTGTGTTGGCCTGATATCTATGCCCCACTTTTCTAACCAGCACCATTTCACCCAAAAGAGTGCACATGAAGTGCCTGATGCTATCTTGGAGGCCAGAGTCAGTCCAGTTTTCATATAAAATCTTTTGTATTGTCCAATTGTGATTGAACCTTTGTGTTTATACCTGCTTTGTCTATCTGCAGCCCTTCTGTGTTACACTGGATTTCACAACTATTCATTCATTCGATGCACATCCTGTTCTTGCTCTACTTGCTGCTTTGGTTGGGGTTTTCAACATCGAAATATCTACGGCATTAATCAGGGACATCTTTCCGGTAGCAGAGACGGTCCCTTGAGACCTTTGGAACCGACCCTGAGAAGAAGTGCAGCACACAAAGCTCATCAACAAGTTCATCATGTCCACGCCAAGCGTCAGAACCTGGTCCATAAGAACTGTCAAAGTACAAATGGGCAGCATGGCCCACTCTATGAGTGAACCACCTTACAGAGCTCCACATCTCAGTGGCGCATCTGGGTCCCAAAGAGATCCAGATCGCAGAAGGGCGGAACAAAACACAATCCTTACCACCGAGGCCTTAGCGGCCCACGGTGGAGACAGCCTGCATCATCTCCACAGGCGAGTAGCAGCCTCAGTCTCCCGATCTGCCTGTCCAGCATCATCCTCAACAGCGATTCGAGGCCCTGAGGAATACGAGGAACTGAGGAAGAAAATGGATGAATACATCCTCCATGAGGAATACTACAGATCCATTCGCGGAGAAGATGGGGAGGAGCCATTGGCAGTACATGGATCCAGACCACGTACAGACCTAGGGTCCTACACGCACTCCGGCCTGCCGTCCGACAGAGCCGAGACAGCATCCCTGCCAGGACGACTGAGACCCGAGTATCCAAGAGCATGTTGTCCAACCCCAGGGCTCCAGAAGTGGGCCCGACTGGAGTTGAGGAACAACATCACCCAGGGCCAACCTACGGTGCCCTGGATCATATTGCCGAACTGCTGGCCAAACTTCTGTCTGGATCAGAAGATCCAGATGTGACGGCCCCATCAGAGGCCATTAAGGCGAAACTGGGTATTGCAGAAACCTTACCCAAGCCAGAGTTGTCCTCCCCCTCTCCCGCACTGAGTACCCTGGCCGAAGATCTTAAGAGATCAAGGGTCTCAAGGCTGTTGCCTAAGGTCACCTGCCCCAGCCCCTTTCACCCCCGTGCCCGGACAGTGCCCATGGCTGAACTACAGGACGTGCCTGTGACAGAGACTGAGAAAAGAGGGCTGTCAGCCCTGGCACCTCTTGCCGGCGTATCACCTTTCGGCCTAACTCCGGGAGGTGGGAAGACAGGCAGACCCATTGCCCAGGCGAACATCCAGCTGGAACTGCCGGAGTTCGATTCCAAAAATCTGCCCGAATGGGCAGAAGAATTTGCTGAGTTTCTTTTGCTGACTGGCCAATCCCATGTGGATGTGGCCACCAAATGCTCATTGCTGAAACGCTCATGCAAAAAGAACTTTTTGCAAGAAAAAGGTGAAACAGATTGTGAAAACCTGTTCCTCCTGGGCAGAGGTACTCGAGAGATTGGAAAAAATGTTCCCAGTCTATGAGACTGATCTCAGTGTGCGCACACAGATAGAGGAGCTACCTATGCTCCCTGAGTTTCCTTCCGCTGCGCGAATCTCTGAATACATGTGCGACTTGGAGTATCTGTTTTCGCGGATGAACGTGGGCTCCTATGGGGCCACTGAGCCCCGCCTGTGGCTCATGAGTAAGATCCCCCAACGTACGTGGGATGATTGCCGCTCCACCTCTGAGAGGAAGAGTAGGACCCACTCGTACGCTGAAGTGGTGGACCTCCTGATTGAGCTAGCTCTTGAGAGAGAGAATGACTCCCACATGGAGAAATTCCTCAAGAAGCACGTGGGTCGAGGTGGAACCCCTATCCCCGAACGTGGCGAAGAGAAAAGGTCTAAAAATCCCACTAACCCCAACCAGGAGGTGGTAGAGGGAGGGGTAACCTACGTGCCATGAATGAGGTTAAACCTCATGCAGGTACACCCCCTCTGTTCTACTGCAAACCTGTCAATGACAAGGGGGGGCCTTGTCATGCCTCTGACTGCGATCACCGCAGTAGCTGTATGCTGCAGATGAAACGACAGCAGCATACCAAGGATGGGAAACCCGTGACCCATCAGGATCATTTCAGGTGTACCATCACCTGTGGCTATTGTGGCAAACGTCAACACTACGAAGACGAATGTCACATAAAGAAACGCGAGAGTGATAATTTCAAGCGTCAGGAGGCCGAACGCCAGAAGAACCAAACACCCACCAAAAACCCTCAGAATGGGGATAAAGGTGGTAAAGGAGGTGGCAAGGGGGGTGGCAAAAATGGACCTCCTAACCCCCAGAGGCGCTCATCAGCGCCCGTTGCTACACCCTCTCCTGTTGCTACACCCCCTCCTGCCGCAGGTGATCCCAAGAAGCGCCCTCAGGGGGATAACGCTACCCCTGAGGGGAAAAACTCCAAGAAGAGGCGATTGGCCTGGATGGCCAGGTCCCTCATAGCTGCAGGGGTGGATGTCAAGTTCCCTGATGAAGATTAGGGGGGCGGCTCCGAGGAGGAGGACTTGGTTTTCTGGATCCTCGTGAAAATCGGGAATATCAAGTTTTTCGAGCGGAGCTTGACACCGGTGCAACACTTTCCATAGTGGCCCGGCGCCTGCTAAAGACTTTCAAGAAAACTAAGACCGTGGCCATAATAGTAGGGGATGGGCGTACCATCCCTTCCTTGGGGGGGGTCGATGTGACTATATGCCTGGGCGACGAAACCGTGACCCAACACTGCAGAGTGCTGGACACCGACGCCTTTGACATCGTCATTGGTACCAACTTCCTACGAAGAAACCCCCAGGTAAAAATGCTGTCACTCCAGCGCCCCTATTCTTTGCACTGCGACTTTGGCAGTGGGCTATTCTCCGTACCTTCGGAGCTGTCAGGACAGAAAGAGTCTGGGCTGCGCTACGCATCCAAGACTAACTATCGTACTGAAAACTACCAATCCGCCCGTCACATTCTTGAAAATGGACTGGCGGCCCTTCAGGTAAACCTGAATGAGATCCAGGTGGAATTGTTTGCGAGCCAACAACAGCACATCATGCAGTCGGACTTCCTCGAAACAACTGAACAATGCTTTCCGTTTCTTCTGGAAAGCAACGGGCCTAGCGTATGCTAACCCTACCTTCTCCCTGCTCGCGAAGGTTCTAACCAAAATCGCTGGTGAGGGAGGAAGGGTTGTCATGTGCACCCCTGACTGGGGCTGCTCTGGTGAACATGCTTACTGGCGCCGTATGCTAGATCGAATGACCATGGGAAGAGTGCAATTCCCCGACGGCCCCATCTATGTGCCTGAGGACTCAGACACAGCTATGCAGGCCCCTGAGTGGGCCAGTCTCCTGTCCATCGTCGATGGATCTCTCAATCCTGTACCCCTGTGTGACCTAGACCAGGTGCTACTGAAAGAGGTTATGGCCGAAAATCGTGGCCTGACCCTTTATGATCTCAAAGACCGATCTGCTGAGCACCTATCTGCCACACTTACAGGGTATGAGTCTCCCAATGACTATCTGGAACCTGCAGCTGTAAAGGAGGATGCTGACGACCAGGTGTCTGAGATCGCCAGCACTATACCTCCTGTTGATGGCAGCTGTGTTGACGTAAAACATAGTGTCTTCCTAGCCCAGCTGTTGCTAGAGGAGATAGATCTAGAGTCAACCCCTGAACCCACTTCCCCTGTTTGGAAGCCAGTGCTACACATGGGGCCTATGCAAACAGGTGAACCCGTGGGCCGGAGTGCTGATGCTCTGGCACGGCCTGCTGCTAATAACATGCCATTGTCGGAGCATGACACTCAGGAACTCCGGCGGCTGTTGTACCTGAAGGCCGAAGGTATTGAGCGCCAAGAGCGGCTGCAATACCTCAGACAGACCTGGAAATCCTCCATCTGGTCTGAGGAGGACGATGATTCCTATACGCTGCCTGATCCTGAGATACCGCTAGTGTATTCTCTGCACTATGGGGGCAATGTCCCCCTGAGTGGGACGATGGTACTGTGCCTGCCGAAACTGCAGATCAGCAGAAAGAGAAAGAACACGGAAAGAGCAACCTCCATGCTGAGGAGGATTTCCTTCAGAAACTTGAGAGTCTTAACCTTGACCCCCGCCTGAAGAAACTGCTGATAACCTATGAGGAGGTGTTCGGCGCCTTGCCGCCTCCTCTCTCTTGTAGAAAACTGGTCCAGATGGACCTGAAACTGAAACCTGAATTTGAAAAGACGCGAGTGAAGCGTCGTCCCTATCCCGCTCCACAGGAACAGGTTGAAGAAATCGAGCGCCAGATCCAGGAATGTATTGATGCTGGCCTCGTTGAAGAATATAAGCAGGGGGACTACCCCCATCACTGCAGTCCCTGTTTCCTGGTTGCCAAACCAGGGTCGACTGCCCTACGACTGGTTGTTGACTATGGTGAGGTCAACAAGACAACCCAGAACCACTCAGGGAGTATTCCTAACATGGAAAATGCCCTGGAGCGTATTGCCAAATGCAGGTACAAGACCTAAATGGACAAACGCTCTGGTTTCTGGCAGGTGGACCTAACCGCCGCAGCTCAGGAGCTGCTGGCTTTTCTAACCCCTAAGGGCCGTGTCTTTAAGTCGAAGGTTATGCCTTTTGGGGTGGCTAATGCCCCAGCGCTCTTCCAGGAGCTAATGAACAAAATTTTGTACATACTGAGGCGCAGGCCTCTAGTACAGGAGTTGATTTCTCAGGGTGCAGAAATGGAGGCTCACATTGACAACGTGAGTTTGGGTACTAATATCAAAGAGGACCATGTCCTTCTCCTCCGTGAATTTTTCATTGTCTGTCAAGAAAATCATCTCACAATCAAAAGCGAAATATGTGAGTTTATGAAAGAGGAGATGGAATATTTGGGTTTCGACGTGGGGTATGGTTGCTGGAAACCAGCCGCGTCTAGGATGCAGACCCTACAGGACATGCAGATTCGCGATGACCCTAAGAAGGGTCTACACGAGGTGAGGAGTTTTGTGGGCGCCTGTAATTTCTATCCGCGTCACATCGACAATTTTACTTACTCCTCTGCCCCCCTAACTGACCTAATCAAGAAAACTACTCCCTGGAGGTGGACCGCCAGAGAGGAAGAGTGTTTCCAGGAGTTGAAGAAGAAGATTGCCTCCTCCAACTGCCTGGGAGTACCCCGCCCTGAGGGCGAGATAGTCCTGATCACTGATACCAGTGATGTGTGGGGGGTTGGTACGATCTACCAATAACAGGAGCTTAACCCCGCTGAACTAACCCACTGCCATTATCGTACTAGTGGACTGAATTGTGATGGTTCGTTGAAACATGACTATCCTACCAGTGAGTGGCGACTGGTGCCACTGGGACACTGGAATTGGAAATGGAACCAAGCGCGTTACAATTACAGCACCTATTGAAGCGGTACCAAGAACCTATGGCCCATGGCCTGTAGGCCCGTGAGCCGTCACACCCGTGCGGATGCCGTTGACACCGGCTGTCAGCGGGATATCCCTGTTCTCTAACCCGCGGAATCTGGAATCCGATATCTAACCATTAAGTTGATGTGGAATTACCATAATTTTACTGTCTTGGTCGATTTGCGGTTAGAAATCGGTGAAATACCCGATGTCTACCGCGATTTCTAATTGTCGGAAAGACGCCGCAGTCGCGCCGCCTGTCGTCGCCCGTTCCGTGCACTGCATTAGAAAATTCTGTAAGACGATTTTTCTTGAAGTTAAGACTGAAACAGTCTTCGAGTGATCCGCAATTTTTTCCTTGATAGAACGCATCGCGTCCCAGATTTTTCCCAGAAAATCTGGGCAGCCGAAGGCACTTCGAACCCCCAAGTGAAAAAACAAGGGTTACGAGCGTTCAAGCGCCCAAGGACGAACTAACGTGCCTCATAGGCACTGTGTATGAGGTTTTGCCCCCCATAGGCATAGGATGTGGCCAAAGGATCCCAACTCCATAGGCCCAAAGGGTTATTTATTTTGAGTGTTCTCCAAGAAGTGCGCTTTTTCACGTACTTGGCGTCCAAGTACGTGTAGAAGTATGTTGAGTTGGCATTTGCCCCACCCATGCTTGCCTCTACATCCGGGGCATATCACTTGTATTCCCCGGATAGCACATATATGATCTCCATATATATATTGGCAATATATTTTGCGTGCATGCTAAAATTCGGCTTTCTGAAAGGAGGTCGATTTTCGACCACAGCACTTGCATGCGTGTTAAGGGACCAACGTTACTCTAGAATATAGGCATACTTTGATTCTAGGCCACTAGGTTGGGTGTAGAAGGCGAGGGTAGGGTTGTATGCCATATTTGGTGTCATATCACGTGCCCATTTGGCGGGTGCACCATTACAGGACTAACCCGCCAATGGACCCCATATCGCACGAGGCCCTTCATTGTACTCCCAACCAACACTCGCAAGCCTAACCTTCGTGAACGGACGCTTGTGGAGCGCTCCCGAAGCGATGCGTTGCGAGCAAGGTGTGTTTTTTGCAATATTCAATATTTGCATGTGCCCACTTGGGAGGCAGCGCGCGCGACCTTCCAAAGCGCCCCAAGTGGAGCACATATGTGGAATCGAAGGTCATTGGTGTCGTGTCATTGTGTTTAGGAGGATTGGTCGAGTACTCAATTATAATATATTTGTGCACTTTTCAAGGCACTTTTGCGTGTCTTTTTGCCAATTTTGCGGTTTTTAGCCCGTCATGATGTCAAGTGGCGACCGTGTATGTCAACGTTGCGCTCAATTGACATCATGACCCAAGTATGTTCTGAAGGTACATACTTCGGTGCCCAACATATCTTGAACCCGGCGAAAAACTCCTCTTGGGCTTGGCATACCGTGGCTGCCATGTTGGCGATTTGGGACGATCCCAAATCATGGGCTCACGTGGCGACCCTGCCATTCCCAAAGCCGGAGGGGTTTGGGCGATGCACAAAAGATATGTTGGCCGCATATGACTTGATACCAATCCTATGGCACACTCCGGTCCAAGTCGGGCATGTGCCTCATTTGCCCCAACCATGAGTGTGCACATTTCTGACCATTTTGAGCAATTTTCCACATTTTCTGTCCGCCGTGCACCATGTTCAACCCCCTCGTGCACGCCGGACGCATGGACCAATGGACCATATATGACATGGGTGTTATGGATATTGGTCCCCATGGTTGGCACACCACGTGGGCGAAGTAGAGCAAACTTCGTCAAGGTGCTAGCCCAAAGTGAGTGTGGACAATTTTGCCATTTTGGCATTTGTGGACCCAATTGGGATTGTCGCCACGCCAGGTGGCATGGAGATCTTCGGGAGCCAAGTGCATGGGAGTCCTCGTTGGGCTCCTGGTGGATTGCATATGGAAACGCAGATCCAATCTCCAAGCCGGCATGGAGATATACTATTGAAAGTACTCCGGATTTTGGCTCATTTTGAGCAGCCAAAATGACCCCCTTTACGGACCCCAATTTCACCCCCCCCCCCCGTGTGGTCAATTGGCGGCCCCATATCTCTTTGCCCACAAGGAGCCCGGACCTAACTTCAAGTTGTGTACCCAGATATAGGTCCTAGGTCCTGCCTCCTATCCTGTGAGCCATTGACCTTGCCCTGGCCGGGCGAGCCACGCGTGGGAATGACGCCAATGTTGGTGATTTTGGCATCATGACCCCACTTGATGAACCCGTGGTGCCCTGATGCCGGGACCTCAGAGGGAACCAAGTTGGGTGAGGGATCCAAGCAGTTCCTTCCCGATAGGCATGGGGTCAGTTGCCTCGTCCCTACCTCTGGCGGGTCCAGACGAGGGGTCAATTTTGGAGCTTTCGGAGCTAATATCAGTTTGGGCTGAAACAGCCCATTTTCAGCTACGAACTCCTAGGGGATAATGGCGGGGCCATATCTCTGGCTCAGAGTGGAGTTGGGACCTGCAGATGAGGGAGCATGGAGAGCCACTGTCAGTTGGCCTTGGAGCCTACTTGGTTCCCAAAAACGCGCCTGTTTCTGGGCGGGACACCTCCCCTATTGGCAGGGTTTCAGGGTCTGGACTGGGCAGGGCATGGGTTGTGTTTGAGCCCCCGCCCCTGCCAGCGACTCAGAGGGTCGGACCAGGGAATGGGATATGAATTGGGACTGAGTGTCTATTGTCCTGTGGTGTCAAAAGCGTTTCACCGCCGCGGGGTTACCCATCCCTCGTATGGCACTCGGGGCCACCAACCCAGAGCAACACGGGCTTCGCAGCGCCGCCCGGCAAAAGCGCCGAGTCCGTGAAGGAAGTGCAGGGACTGGAACTCCGACATCAACGAGTTCCTTCGGCCGACCAGCAAGGCCACACTCCCAGCTACAGCAACCGCCTCAACAACCACCCCTAGGACCAGTCCATCGAGGGGAACAATAGTGAATCGGGATGAGGCGGGCAAGACTTGGCCGCAGCCCCACCCCCATGCGGTGCGCCTACTGCGTGGGTTGCTGTGGGGGCAGCACTACCGCCACAGCAATCCCCAGTGCGAAGGCGGCCTGCCCGGGAGCTTCGAGCTCCGCGAGGACATGGGCGAGGACCGCCTGCGGGCAGTGGAGGACTGGCTGCGGGTGGAAGGGTATGCGTACCGCTTCCGCCGCAAGCACTAAAGGGTCTGGACCCGCTCAGACACGCCCGGCGAAGGGCTGCGCCCCGACGGGATTGAGGAGGACGAGAAGCCCAACGAGTACCCGTCGGGCGCCACGATCAATGTCCGCATGTGGGAAATGATCGAGAAGGAATTCCCGGAGCTGGGGAACGAGCGCAGGCTGCAGGGCAGCAGCAGCAGCAGCGCGTCTCCTGGGAAGGAGAAGCGTTCCGCCGGGGACAGGAAGCGCAACAGGAAATGGCGGGAGTACCAGGCATCCCTGGCCGCTGAAGCCGCCCAAGGCGCCAGGGGCGGAACCCCAGCCCACAGCCCCCAACGGGCCAGTGGCGGTCACCACCCCGGCCACACCACCCTTGGCGACTTCCTGGAAGTCGCCAAGAAGGCCAAGGCCAACCCCTGTCCGCTGCTCCTGAGGAAGTCAGGCCCCAGCAGCGATGTGGAGTCGGCCCAACGCGGGAGGAGGCCAGCCGGCCAGGCCAGCTCAAGCAGCAGCGTCGCTCCTGACGAAAGGGACGTGGCCCGCGCTTCCGAGCGCGCCTGTGGGGTGCCCTGCAACCTTCGGGTTGCCCGGCAACGGGCCACGCAGCAGAACGCTGCCGTGGAGGGCGCCGTCGCCATCGCCCAGCACGAGGCTGGTGATTGGGGCAGGGGCATGGCCTTCCACGCCTCGTCCGTGGCGGCCATTACGGCCCGAGTCACGGCTGCAGCCGCCCATGAGGCAGCAACTGCCCAGGTCAAGGGTGAGGTGGCGGCAGCCGCCGAGGAAGCCCGCCTGACCCAAGAGGCCATTGCCTGCAAGGAGGCCGAGATGAATGCGCTGGAAGAGGCGCTTGCCCAAGAGAGGGCAAAGAAGGAGGCGGAGGAAAGGGTCCACGCCGAAGCAACGGCCAAGGCCCAGACGGACGCCGCCAGGAAGGACGCCATCGAGGCCGCGCGACAGAAGGTCGCTGAGGAGAGGGCCAAGACGAAGGCGGAGCTGGCGGCCTTGGGGGCGGAGAAGGCTCGGCTGCAGCAGGCCCGGGAAGCCGAGGCTACTCGGGCCCGGGAGGAGGCCGAAGGGCGAGCTGCCGCAGCCACGGCCGCCGCAATGGCGGAGGCGGAGGCCAAGCTCCGCCGTGAGACTCCCCTGGGAGGATCCCGAGTGGAGACCCTTCGAAAGCTTTTCGAAGGGGACGCCTCCTCCAGGATGGCGCTGGATCCGGAGGAGGTCGACACGGGCAGCAGTGGGAGCAGTGGCCCCACCGCCTACCGACGGAGGAAGGGTAAGGGGAAGACCCCCGAAAGGTCACGGAGGCCAGCGGGCGGACACCCCCACGACTCCGACCCCTTCTTCACCGCCAGCGACGGGGATGAACGAGGCCGCCAACATCGCCGAGGAGTGGCTGGCGGGGGAGGCGGAGACGTCCCCATGGAGCCAGAGGGTGAGAGTGAATATCTCCCTCCTCCCTACCGAAGCTCGGAGTCTTCCGTGTGCGGGACCGAGACGCCCAGTTGGGGCAACATGGACGAGGATGATGACATGGACTTCGACTACATGAAGAAGCCCCAATCCTCGGACCCACCGAGGCGACCCGGCGGAGACCCACCGGGACCCCCTGGCGGAGGCCCGTCAGGACCCCCTGGAGGACGCCCACCAAGTGGACCCCCTGGAGGCGGACCTCCGGGCAGGTGAGGACCCCCTGGACCGGGCGGACCCGGCGGAGGCCCTCCTGGAGGACCCCCTGGGGACCCCGACGACCCACCAGGGAACGGTGTCCCGGATGCCACCTGGCGGTGGATTGTCCACCTCAGCAGGAGGGTCCAGTCCCTCGACCGCGAGGTAGACACGGGCAAGGGCAAGATGACTCGCATCGCCAGGGTCGCCGCGGGCGCGCAGAAAGAGCTGGACATTGCCAAGACAGAGATGGTCAAGATCGCCAAGGTCGCCACCACCGCCCAGAGGGAGCTGGACATCGCCAGGGGCGAGACCAGGCTGCTGAACAAGGTCATCAACGGCCTGCAGCAGAGGTTGGACCAGCTGGAAGGCCGTGGGAGCATCGGCAGCGACCACCCACCCCTGGGGTCTGGCTCGTCGGACGACAGCTGGGGACCTGGACCAGGTCCGGGCAGAGCCCACGCCCCCGGCGGAGCCCCCAGGAGTCGCCCCAGCGCCAGTGCCCCCTCTCTCAGCGCCCCATCTCACGACAGCGTGGGCGGCCGCAACGAGCGCGTGCCGCCCGGCAGTGGCAGTGAGGAGTGGCGTGACGAGTGGCTCAGGGTGGAGTACCACAACCGCCGTGCTCCACCGCGGACACTGGTACGCCCCCGACGCCCCGCACCAGCCCCTGAGCCAATCCCAATGGCTGGCGGACGTTATGGTGGACTCAGGGATGAGGTCCCCGGAAGAGACGTGGAGTGGGATGTCGGGGGAGGTGAGGACTGGACCTGGACCTGGAGGAGTTCGGCATTACCCCGCCGCGTGGTGTACAACGGGAGGCCGCTGAACACAGCCGCCGGCGCCGTGATGAGGAGGCATACATGGATGGACTACGGCGTGAACATCTAGGTTCAGCGTACATGGAGGAACCACGGCGTAGCCACGCGGATACCGTGGAGGAGATGGAAGTGGCAGCCGTGCGAGTCCGTGGGAGAGGCCGATGGGAACCTCGGTCGACCTCGCGGCCGGCGTTCATGGTCTCTAAGGCCGCGGACGCCGCCGTGTGGGAAGACCTGAAGGACACCAAGCCCCCCATGTACGATGGTAACCCCCTCAACCTCGACCGCTTCTTGGAGAAGCTGGACTATAGGGGGGTGACCGTCACTGAAGACATGGATTCCGCAGATGCGGAGAGATATGTCTTCAAACGGTTCAGGTACCGCCTGCCGGAAGTGCTCCAAGAGCTATACTTCGTGGCGACCAAGGAGGGGAAAATCAAGACCCTCAAGGAAGCCAAGAAGTGGCTCAACGAGCAAGAGCGGGTGGACGCTCAGCAGGTGGCTGCCAAGCGGTGGAAGTCCATCAAGCTTCGGCATGATGGTTGGGAGATCCGCCTACGGGATTGGCGGGACTTCCGGGGGCAATACACCCTCTTCTGCCGCAACGTGGAGGAGTGGAATGAGGGTGACGAGCAGGCCCGCCTGCTCTCCATGCTGCCGGAAGCATGGATCAAGAGGGTCACCAAGGAGGAAGCCAAGAGGGCGGATTCCAACCACACGGTCAAGATGATGCGTTTTTTTGGACTGTGCATCCCCGCGTTACCCCTGGGGTGCTAGGGGGTATCAAGATGATGCTCCCCAAAGAGTATCATACGAGCGTGGTGGCTTGGACGAGGAAGAACGTGGCCCGGGATGTCAAACGGCACTCCCTGCAGAACGCTCTCCTCATCACCGTCTCGGGCGATCGCGAGAAGACTGCGATGTGGTCCCTTGACGAGTGTGAGGTGAGCGGCCAGACCATCCGTCTGCAGGCCATCCCGGCGCGGATGAGCTGCGAGGAGATCCTGGAGTTGGTTGGAGAGGAGGTGCTCAAGGAGTACCGGAACCTCCACCACACCCGCGGGTTGAGGCTCCGCGACCGTGACATCAACTACGTTGGCGAGGGGCCTGGCGGGGAAGCTGCCATGGACCCAGCGGGAGCCGATGGTGATGAAGCTCTCGTCGACGATGACGACGACGATGAGCCCGCCGAGATGGCCGTTTGTGCCTTCATGGCCAACAACCTGAACGCGGGGAGCAACCGGGGAATCTGGAAGCCCCTGCAGCAGGGTTGGAAGAAGAAGGAGAAGAAGGATCCCCGCCGCATTGGCAACCCTCCGCTGTCCTTTGGGGAGTTCATACGAGCTCACCCTCAGGGCTGTTTCGTGTGTTATGGGAGGAAGCAAGGCTTCAACCATGACCACCGGACATGCCCCATCCACCAGGCGGACACGGAGGCCTACAAGAAGGCGCACGGGTCAAAGAAGCGTGCACCCGCGGGCATCCGGGAGACCAAGGTGGAGGTCGACAAGGAGGAGCTCTCCAAGCTGATGTCGGTGGGGACCGAGTTGGCCAAAGAGATCCAGGAGATCAAGAGGAACTGGGTCCCCAGGTCGGACAACAAGAACAAGGAGAACAAAGAGAACGACAAGAACGAGGACAAGGACAAGAAGGGTAGGAAAAGGGGAAAGAAGAAGGGTGTCAACCAGGTTGATGCGGAGGAGAGTACCCCTACTACCACAACCGACGCCCCTTAGCGGAGCCCCTGCAGCCAAGGGCCCCAGCTAGGGCGGTCGCAGGATGGTGTCGTGGGAAGCGCCACACCATCCCAATCGGGAAACGATAAGCACAAAGGGACTGCCGCGGGCAGAAGGCCCGGTCCGGCACCCAAAGCGAAAGACAGTCGCGGTGGCGGGTTGAGGGCAAGTGAACGCACGAACCCTTGCATCCGACCATTCGCAACCAAGAATGTATTTGATGTGCTTCAAGATCTATCCGAGAGTATCGGAGGATAACCCGGACCGCAGCTGGATGCTGCAGATGGGCAGCCTGAGCCCATTGTCCACGACCTGCACCAGTCGCTTGTTGAGCTTCTGAAACGGCCGGAGATCCTGAGCTTGCACGCCGTGCGCCGTGTGGGGCGTGAGCGGCAGTTGCACCTTAAGGTCCGTGCCTTATGCGGGGAAGTGGAGAAGGTCTTCGATGTGTTGGTCGACACGGGAGCTCAGGTCAGCTTGGTCAAGGCTGGCCTACTTCCACCAGAGTGTTTGACCGACAGTCGGGGGCCTGTCAGGCTGAAGGTGGCGAACGGCCAGTACATGGTGGGAGGCACGAAGGAAGCGGCCATTGGGCGGCAGTTCGTGAACCACCGTGAGCTGAGCCGCCCGGACCTCGGCAAGGAAATCCTCCTGCAAGGTCGCTTCTACGAGGCCGAGATGGACTGGGACATGATCGTTGGGTAGAAGTTCATGATGGAGACGGACTCCGGCGTTCTTCGGCCAGGCCTCCATGACCCTGTACCAGGACGACCAGCTCTCGTGGCTTTCGTCACCTGAGCACCATGTGGATCGCCAATGGCTCCACCCGGAACGCAATCAGCTCAAAGTGGCCGCGCTGGGCACTGAGCCAACTGGGCCAGCAAACCAGGAGTACGGCGTAATGCTGAAAGTGGCGAGCCGAGTGGTTGCGGGCCTGGGAGCTTCGGATCTGGCCCTGGATGCGTTCTCTTCAGGAACCTCCGCCCATCTTCGGGTTTGTGAGAAGTACTGGAGCGCCCAGGACTCCGCGTGGAAGAAGCACTGGGGTCCGCATCAGGGTTTGATGTGGATCCATTGCCCCCGATGGGACATTCCAAGGGCGGTAGCGAAGATTCGCAAGGACCGCTCCAAGGCAGTGCTGGTTGTTCCTATGGGATGAACCGAGGAGGAAGGCACCCGACATTGGGTGGTCTCATTGACCAACATGACCTTAAACAAGGTCGTCCTACCGGCTGGAGAGAGTGTCTATCAGGACGCTAAGGGACAGCCCATGCCACCCCAGAGATGGCCAACAGAATTCCACTATGTGGATGGGGGCCTTGAACAGGCCGACACCACGGACTTCGTGTGTGTCAACCGCATCATAGCGGAGCCATGGCGGCAATGCTTTGCGGTTTCCCCTGTTGACATCGGAGAATCGGAGGACCCCCTCACGGAAGAGGAGTTGGATCTGGTCTCAGGGGTATATGGATCAGCCCTTTCACGACTGGGGAAACCAGTGTGAGGGCAAGGGCCAGGACAAAGCCTGGTGAAAAGTGGACTCGATCGTCTCTGGTTCCTATGATGGGGATACCTTCGTAAGGAGGGTGCTGGACCACATGTCCAGCCAGGACGAGCCAATCGGGGGTAATTCACCCACCTACGGCGACCATTTCCGTGGCAAGACCAGAGATGGCTCTTTGGGCCACCTGGGAAGACCACCTGAGCCGAAGCTGAGTGGGGTCGCTACCCCTCAAGTAAGCTCAGTGGTCCAGGTGCCCGGAAAAGCCAAGGCAGAGTCCAATGATTGCCCCAAGATCCAGGCATTGAGGGCCAGGCTGAAGCAGAAGTATGGTGAAACCTTCTTCAGCGGCAAACCTGTGTTTCCCCCACCGGTGCGTGGACCGTATGGCGAGGCCAAGATACGACTGAAACAGGACACCGGGAGTTTGCCCTGAGGGGCGAGAGGAAGGAGGCCATGGAGAAGATCCTCCGTGACTTCATCGAGAGAGGCTGGCTTGAGCCGTGCCACTCCGAGTGGGCCTCTCCGTGCTCCGCGTCCCCAAGAAGGTGGCCGGTGAGTGGCGGCTCGTGGTCGACTACCGCGGCCTAAACGCCCAAACGCAGCTTGACAGCTATACGCTGCCCCTCATTGAGGACATGATGCAAAAACAACACCGGCGGAGGATCTTCACGGTGATTGACCTGAAACATGGTTATCATCAGATGCCTCTCACCGAGGAGTCCCGTGCCTGCACAGCCATGAGCACCCCACTTGGACCTCTCCAGTGGAAGGTGATGCCCATGGGCGTTACCAACGGCATTGCGGCTTTTCAGCGGATGCTGGAGAACCTGCTTGAGCCGGTGCGTGACTGTGCGGACCCCTTCGTGGACGACGTGATCATCGCGTCCGGGGACCCCAGTATGAGCTATGAGGAGCTCCTGGAGACACATGAGAGGGACGTCACTCGAGTGCTCGACCTTCTGGTTCTGCACAAACTCACGGGCAGCAGTGACAAGGCCACCATTGCGGTAAGCGAGGTGGTCTTCGCTGGTGACGTAGTTGGGAACGGGCAGCGAAGCCCATACCTGGCAAGGTGGCTGCGATTGAGCACTGGGAAAAGCCCAAAACGGTCTCTGAGCTACAGGTGTACTTGGGGTTCTGCAATTACTACTCGGGGTATATCAAGATGTATGCCGAGTATGCAGCCCCCATGACGACCATGCTCAAGGGCAACCGAGAGGAGACGAAGAAGGGGTCCAAGAAGGCTCTGGTCTGGAATGATGAGTCCGACCGTGCCTTTGAGGGGATGAAGCAGGCGCTGCTATCCGCAGTGGGTCTGCACCTCGTGGATCCTGACCGAGGGTTCGTCCTGCGCACCGACGCTTCCGACTACGCCGTTGGCGCTGTGTTGGAACAAGTGCTTGACGATGGGAGGCACGTGCCAGTGGCCTTCTGGAGCCGAGTCCTGGCCGAAGGCCTGAGACTGACGTGGGCGCCCCGAGAAAAGGAGGCGTATGCCATCGTCATGGCTCTCAGGAAATGGGCTGGGTACATAGCCCTCCATCCCGTCACCGTCTGCACCGACCATCAGAGTCTGCAGTCGTGGCACAAGGAGCACGTGGACACCCCCTCTGGTCCCGCCTCCCGACTGGCAAGACGGCATGAGACCTTGGCCAAGTTCGACCTCACGGTTGTGTATGTTCCTGGCAAGGACAACACCGTGGCGGACTGTCTCAGTAGGTGGGCCTATCCCGCCAACAAGGGCATGACAGACGTGTCTGCCCATGGCGATGAGGCTGAGACCGCTGAAGCCAAGAGGATCATCGAAATGGAGCGCCTGATGGAGGAGGAGGGTGTTAAATGCTTCGTCGTCATGGCTGCGGATGCCCCCCTCGGAACGAGGATGGGCAGAGCGGTCAGAGTACTCGCCCCTGATGGAGCTGAGTCCGACAAGCACCTCTTCCCTGAATCTTGCCTCCAGGACGACTGGACCGACGACTACGCTAGGTCTGAGGCCTTTGAGGCCAAATATAGGGCTGTGACCGACCCTGATGACGGGCAGAAGTGGCCAAAGGGGCTGACTGAGGAAGATGGCAAGCTCTACCGGAATGGTAAGCTGCTGGTCCCAGAGTCCCAAGTGCCCGAGCTATGTGAGGCTTGGCACCACCACATGATGCACCCAGGGGTCAAGAAGCAACCCCTGAACATGCAGCGCCGGTTTGAGATCGACCAGATGAGTCTCTACACCGCCATCAAGAAGGTCAGGAAGGGTTGCTCGGTCTGCCAGGCTTGCAATCCCGATAACCGGAACGTCAAGGGGGAAGCCCAATGGACTTCGGTGCCTGACCAGCCCATGGAGGGCATGGCCATGGACGTCTTCTCCATGCCCGAAGCTCACATAGGCAAGGAGACCTTTGACTGTGTGGTCCTTTTTGTGGACCGCCACAGCGGCTACGTAGTAGCCGTTCCAGCACGCAAAAAGGGGTTGCTTGCCAAGGAAGTGGCAGTCATGATGATTCGTCATTTGCTGACCGTCTTTGACATCCCCCGCACCATTTGCAGTGACCAAGGGCCCCAGCTTACTGGTGGCTGGTTCAAGGCCATATGTTCCCTCATGGGAATACATCATGCCAAGAGCGTCGCCTATCTCAGCCGGTCCAATGGCCGGGCTGAAGTGGCTGGACGGCAGCTGTTCGAGAAGCTGCGCAAGATACACATCACCAATCCACGTTGGAACTGGTTTGAGGAGATGTGGCCCGCTCTGAAGGCCCATCATGACACCCCCACTCCGGGTGGTTTGTCCCCTCACCAGATTTTGTTCGGCAGGGACCCCCTGGGTCGGGGACTTCCCTTGTCTGGTGATGGTATGGCCATGGACGCCAAGGAATTCTTTGCGCGGCAAGAGGCAACGGCGCGGGACATCCGCCAGCAGCTCAAGAAGGAGTATGCTGAGCGTCAGAAGTCCGCCCCGAGCTCAACAGCGCAAAAGTTCAGGTTGGGAGACCCGGTGTGGGTGATCAGACCCCGCCCTATGGGCACCCACCGCACCAAAACCTGGTTCACCCCCGGAGAGGTGGTCCGCAGGATTGGTGAGGACACCTACCGCATCAAGGTGGGTCACGGACAGTCCCGGGAGCGCCACGAGAGTCAACTCCGTGTGCGGGAACCCGACCTCCGTGGCCAACATGTGTCCCTGGACTATGCTGCACATGAGGCTGATTCGGACGACGACTATGCTGAGCAGGACGACTATACCGTCAAGAAGATCCTGGCCCAGCGTCCGAACGCCTCGGCACCTGGAGGCCTGGAGTTCAAGGTTCGCTGGCGAGGCTATGGGCCGTCCCACGACACCTGGGAGACCGTCTCCTTGTTCGTGCCGCGGATTGAGACCCCCTTCATGGACTACATCCGCAAGCACAAGACCAAGATCCATGTCTCGGACTTGGCAGCAATCGCCCGGGCGATTGCAGCCAGGGGCGCCTGATCATCGCCCTGAGCTCTCCCCTGATGCAGTTTGAGCGCTTGTTAGGTCGACGGATCGTCCCTCACTTGCTTGCTCTCTTCCATCTTCCGGTGACCTGCCATCAGAGTGGCCGTATGCCCCCCCCTGCTGAATCCAGGAGAGGATGGCCCCTCTCTTCCACTTCTATTCGTCACTCCTCGCCTGCTGAATCCTTGGGAAACCAGGCAGGGCGACTGACCTTGACATTTCCTGAGCTCTTAGGGACTTGAAGCCCATACGACGTTGCGCAACGGATGCCGCTGTCATCGGCATTGCGATTTTTTGTGGTGTGTGGTCTGGTCCCATGACAGTTGCGGGATTCAGACCAGTCCACGTGTGTCTGCAGACTATATATGGCCTGAACTCAGGCGTTTTCCTGTCCACCCTCCTGCATATGCCTCATCCTAACCGGAACGTGGTTTGGCGCTCTGTCCAGAGTGTGTTTACACGCCTATTTACCCCGTCTATTGCTTACTTTTCTGCTCTCCAGGATATGTGCATCTGTATGTTGCGTATTATCAGCCCATCATTGAAATATGGACTGTTTTTCCCCCCCGAGGGGATGCGAATTGGAATACGAAGGCACTCTGAGTCGCCGTGTACATGCTCTTACATAGGTCCAGCCTGGACCAGTACCTAAGTACAGATTCTTCTGTTTGAGTGCCCGTGATACCGTGTGCCCTAGTGGCTGTGATGTGCTGAGATCCTGATGGCGCCAGGCGGGAAGCCCAGTTGCCTGACTACACTCCCAGCAGTCCGCCACTGTCAGTCCCAGTGTGAGCCCACCGACTTGCAGACGCACTTGCAGTCGGGTGGCGACCTCCGGTGTTCTGACCTCGGTCAGTCTGCCTGGGAAACTGGTTGTTTGAGGAGTCAACGCCTCCGGCCAGACTGCATGGGGACTCCCCCATGCATGGCGTTCGTGGTAATGGGGCGAGGGAAAAGACGCCCTTGATGCCCGATCCCTTATGGAGGAGCTCGTTCGGCTTTACCACTCTGGACTTGCGTCGTGGATATGGACATGGTGCGCCCAAGGAAGGACCCGTGGGGACTCTCCCCCAGACTGCGGCCTTGGGAAGCCTGGGGTAGCCTGATGGATCTTTGTGGTCGCTTTTGACCTGTGGGACCACCTCGGTCGTCGTGTGACGCCTATGTTGGCCGTGTATGCCACTGCCACTGTGGTAGTTACCGTCGCAGCCGGCACCCGGTGCGCCTGGTATGGGTTAACGGGTCCTTTGGATGCCGAACAATCGACGCCGGGACCCGGAACTTGATACTTGATACTATACTTGCAGTTACTAACAGCTACAGCACCGTACCTGTCTTACTGTGATGTTGTACTGGGCAGCCTAACCCGCACATCGGCCTGCAGTGGAGATGTGACCGCCCCCCCTTCAGGGAATGGTCCTCGGTACCTGCTGCCATGCTTGGGTGTTATCGAGCCCCCCCCCAGGGTTTGCTCTAAGGAGGGGGCTGAAGCGGTACCCAGAACCTATGGTCCATGGCCTGGAGGCCTGTGAGCCGTCACACCTGTGCGGAAGCCGTTGACACCGGCTGGCAGCGGGATATCCCTGTTCTCTAACCCGCGGAATCTGGAATCCGATTTCTAACCATTAAGTCGATGTGGAATTACCATAATTTTACTGTCTTGGTCGATTTGCGGTTAGAAATCGGTGAAATACCCGATGTCTACCGCGATTTCTAATTGTGGAGAGACGCTGCAGTTGCGCCGCCTGTCGTCGCCCGTTCCGTGCACTGCATTAGATAATTCTGTAAGACGATTTTTCTTGAAGATAAGACTGAAACAGTCTTCGAGTGATCCGCAATTTTTTCCTTGATAGAACGCATCGCGTCCCAGATTTTTCCCAGAAAATCTGGGCAGCCGAAGGCACTTCGAACCACCAAGTGAAATAACAAGGGTTACGAGCGTTCAAGCGCCCAAGGACGAACTAACGTGCCTCATAGGCACTGTGTATGAGGTTTTGCCCCCCATAGGCATAGGATGAGGCCAAAGGATCCCAGCTCCATAGGCGCAAAGGGTTATTTATTTTCAGTGTTCTCCAAGAAGTGCGCTTTTTCACGTACTTGGCGTCCAAGTACGTGTAGAAGTATGTTGAGTTGGCATTTGCCCCACCCATGCTTGCCTCTACATCCGGGGCATATCACTTGTATTCCCCGGATAGCACATATATGATCTCCATATATATATTGGCAATATATTTTGCGTGCATGCTAAAATTCGGCTTTCTGAAAGGAGGTCGATTTTCGACCAAAGCACTTGCATGCGTGTTAAGGGACCAACGTTACTCTAGAATATAGGCATACTTTGATTCTAGGCCACTAGGTTGGGTGTAGAAGGCGAGGGTAGGGTTGTATGCCATATTTGGTGTCATATCACGTGCCCATTTGGCGGGTGCACCATTCCAGGACTAACCCGCCAATGGACCCCATATCGCACGAGGCCCTTCATTGTACTCCGAACCAACACTCGCAAGCCTAACCTTCGTGAAGGGACGCTTGTGGAGCGCTCCCGAAGCGATGCGTTGCGAGCAAGGTGTGTTTTTTGCAATATTCAATATTTGCATGTTCCCTCTTGGGAGGCAGCGGGCGCGACCTTCCAAAGCGTCCCAAGTGGAGCACATATGTGGAATCGAAGGTCATTGGTGTCGAGTCATTGTGTTTAGAAGGATTCGTCGAGTACTCAATCCAAGCCGAAGATATTATAATATATTTGTGCACTTTTCAAGGCACTTTTGCATGTCTTTTCGCCAATTTTGCGGTTTTTGGCCCGTCATGATGTCAAGTGGCGACCGTGTTCCTCAACGTTGCGCTCAAGTGACATCCTGACCCAAGTATGTTCTGGGGGTGCATACTTCGCTGCCCAACATATCTTGGACCCGGCAAATAACTCCTCTTGGGCTTGGCATACCGTGGCCGCCATGTTGGCGATTTGGGACGATCCCAAATCATGGGCTCACTTGGCAAGCCTGCCATTCCCAAAACCGGAGGGGTTTGGGCGATGCCCAAAAGATATGTTGGACGCATATGACTTGATACCAATCTGACTTTCTGAGTGTCTATTTTTTTTCGATTGCCCCTTCAGATGGACAATGTTGCACCACTAGTCAAAAAAAAACCCGTCCAGGACTAGTGGCATTTGGGCGCATTTCACCGAAACTTGAGCATCTACCTTGGTTGGCATTGATCGTGCCACCTACGCCATTTCACTGCCGTCGCGGACATTTCTTGTCTTTGCCAACCTCTAGTCCCATTTCGCAATTCCGACGTGAACGCGCCTATTTTCACGCTACCATGTTCCCAAGCCCATATACGCTCCTTGGTTGGTCCAATGCTTCCCAAACGCAAAATTCTATGGATATTGATGACTCCAAACATCCCAATTTGCCGAAAAAAAAAAAACTTCATCCACGCTTGCCTAGCGGTTCTCCACTCACCTTTGGACAATACTCACATATTGACCAAGCGGCGCCTACGGCCCTACAACGATGGGCTTCCGTTGAAAGCAACGCCGAACGCCTCATATCTCGAACACGAAGCATCAAAGTGCAGGGCAACATGTCGTATGATGCCAAGAAGCAAATCCACACGTGTGCCACGTTGCGAAAATTATGCAACACTTGCCAATGGAACCATGAGTTCAACGTTTCCGACAAAAAGAACTCCTTCACGGAACTCAACACCACTATCCCGAAAGGCTCGGGCTTCTACTCAAATTGTGCACACGAAGACTTGGCGCACGTCTACGATATCTTGCACATCCACAAGACCTTCCTAGTGTGCCCGGTGCCGTACAACTACGTGGACCACGACTTGGGAACCACCGTAGAGACCGTGACGGATTGGGCGGCCTCCATAGGACACGCCCTTCAACTAGCCCGCTCGCGCAACGAAGAGTTTGAGGGATGGTTCATGTTACCGGCGCCCATTCAAAAATTGCAATGCGGAAAATTGCTTGTTGGTTGACCCCCGTTTGCTTCTCACTCCCTTACGCCCCTTTATTACGCAACGCTTTAGCTTCCATGATGCAAAGCAATGGTGGATCCCCGGCACCCAAAACGTTGAGAATGCCCAATACATTTTGAGGAGTGCTCTCGCCGTGCCATACATCGCCTACCGACTTCATTCCCAATCATGGTATGCTCCGTCTAAGCACCCGAGCGTCACGGTTGACCACTCCTCAAGGCTACGTCGCTTTGTACATCAAAGTACCAACTTGGATATAGAGCAAGCACATGTCCTACTTCGATTTGACGTGCTACGAGAGATGATTGATCAACGAGAACTCCCGAGTGGCCAAGAAGACACCAACACCCGAAAGAAAGCAGAGCTAGGCAACGTGCGGGACTTCTACAAATGGTTGAACAATACGCTTGCACCGGACTTTGAGGGCGCGGCGACTACCACCAATTGCAAATACTTTTTGGAGAACGCAGAAGCCCTTCGTGCACCACACCCAAATTATTATCAGTACGACTATACCATGGCTCGGGCTCTTGCAAACGAACTTATGTCTGTGCCTTTGGAGCATGGAGATGTCTTACGAGGGCGATTCTATGTGATTGAAGTGGCAAAAATGGTTGACCAACACTCTTTTTTTGTGAACCCGTCACGCAACGAGAGAAACTGCCACAAGGGAGAATTTACACCCACCGAGGTCATGAACACCCTCCTGGGCCACATGATTGGGAGACGAGGGCGCCCCCGTGTCATGGGCACGTCAATCAAGAGCCGGGATAGCGTGATAGTCCGATTGGACCTTAGCAATACCCCAAGCGACGAAGGGCGCTCGCCTCTCTCTACCTTTGCCTCTTTCCTCCACACTAATGGAGCGATGGTAATGTGCACCTCAAAGGACGGAGCGTTGATCACCTTCAATGCATTTGGACAAGGGGGCAAGCAGGAAGCTCACCCTAAATCTCCGCCAACCATGGTCTCTATTCCGCCGCTGATGCCCAGTTAGAGAGAGCCAAACGAAGTGGATGTCCAAGCGCCCAACACGACCTCACTCTTTGACATTCAATGTGCGGCGGGTCTCCTAGGCCCATTCACGCGGTTTGAACTCCAGTCGAGATCCGAAAATCCTCCTATAAGCTTCTACTCCCTCACCTATGAGAAGCTACAATCCGCTCAAATTGCCACGGGTTTTGCTATGGGCCCCATTTCCTTTCACCCGTCCCAACCTTATCTACAGGTTGACGCACTCCTACACCTCGACCCCTCGGTGGCTGAGGAGGATCGCCCGGCGGAAGCACGAGTGCAAGCGGGCCTGAACATCGGCACGTGGGCCTTCCTCAAGGACTACATCGCCAACTACAAGGAGCATCAAACACTCCTACGCCCGCCTCGCCGCCCGCCGCGACAAGAAGATCGACAACCGGAGGACCTCACGGAGGAGGACCTACCGGCCCTACGCATCATCGAGGACGTCATCGACATGACTATGGAGACCACCCTAATGGCCTACCTCGAGAAGCAGGAATGGGAGCGAGAGACCTGAAGAGGCAACCTGCACTACGGATGGAAGTATGTGGATGCCTCCCACACCCTCGAAAGAGCGGAGGAACTCCCCACGGAGCTCATGAATCTCATCGACAACCTCATGGACGCTAAGAACTCGGAGGACATCCCCCTGCTAGCGGTGCAGCCCAACCAAGTCAGCGTGAACGACTATGAACCTGGGGTGGGTATAGGATGGCATAAGGACATCGAAGACCTAGGCGACACTATCACCTCGATTTCACTCATGGGGGCTACCACCATGGAGTTCCGTAAAGGAAATGGCCCGGTGGTGAGTGTGCGGGTACCACGATACTCAGCCCTCCAAGTCACGGGAGAACTTCGAGAACAATGGCAGCATCAGGTGCCCTACCGCATGAGCGATTTGGTGGATGGAGCCGAAATCCCTCGAGACCGGCGAGTGGCGGTCGTCTTTCGCAACGTGCAGTGTGCTCTGGACGCCGAGGCCGACGCCGAAACTCGAGACGGCATCGGGCAAGCTTAGCGAACTGCTTCAACGCCTCGGCGTCCCTCAACCAAGCGCGCATCGTTTGAGAATCCCCCCTCCACCCTCTGAACCCCTCCGCCCCCGCCCCACTCCTAAAAACCCGCGACCTTCACGCTTGCCCGACCTGGCATGCTTTGGTCTTGAGCCCCCTCCCGTGACCAATTGGAGGCAAAGTAAGGGGTATGTGCGCCCAGCTGCAAAGCTCAACAACCCCCCGCCCCCCACGCTCAAAATTCCTTCACACAACCTGGAAAAGGAACCCCCCACCCCCTTCATTTTCCACCACCTACAGAAAGGGTACCATGTCTTGCTCCTCCACGAACTGAACAAAGAGCCCAGCCTCCCCCACATTATTAGCCACAGGGGGGGAAAATGCAAAATTTTCACCAACATCAACAAGAGAGAGAAAAAGAATGGCACTGCCATTGTGGTCTCTTCGGCTTTGCGGCCCTACACAAAGTTTGTTCCGAACTCGGACAACGATGGACTCATGTGCTCGGTTGAAATAACCCTCCCGGGCGGCCCCCCCACACTCCTCACTTCTCTCTACTCTCCCTTACCCGCAATTACCAGGCGACCCCTGATTGGAATCAACCTGTCGCATCTTCTTTCCCGATACCCTTACCATGTGGTGGGAGGTGATTTAAACTGCATCCGCAATCCCCATCTAGACTCCTTGCACGTTGACTCCAACCCGTGGGCCTGGGTCACTTCCAAAACTTCGGGCAGTAACCCGTCATGGATCGATACGTACCGACACATGCACAGCACTGCCCTGGGGTGGACCCGACCGGCGTCTAAGAACAGATTGGACTACATCTTTGCTTCGAGGAGCCTCTTCCATGACCAAAAAATTGCTGACGCTTCAATTCTCTATGGTGATTGCTCTACCGACCACCACCCTGTCACAGCACAACTGCACTCACCCCTCATCCCCACACAATCCCCCCCAACCCCCCGTAAACGCTTCCGAAGGCTAAAGAAACAAGAATTGCTCCGTCTTCAAGGGGGACTGCAACCCCTCAAGGAATGGTGTGAGGACTTTAACAAACACCTCCCTGACGTCCCGGCCTCTGACCTGGTCCCGATAGTGGACGCCATTCTCCGAGAGTGCTCGGAGGCCTACCACTCCATTACCAGCCCAGCGGGAGGGACAGCCCCGTCCAAAATTCAGAAAGAATTCACTGAATTGGCAAATGCCCTCCCCCCAGCCTCCCACCCCCGTTTTGGAGAAAAAATGAGGCAGCTCACTGACTACCTCGATGAATGGCAGAAAGCGAAACAGAAATCGGCCCAGACTGCGGTACACAGAGCGATCGTCCAGGGCCGCCAACTCAAGAGTGCCATCCAGAAACACCTCCAAACCCCGGATCAGGCTCCAATCTCCCTCAGGCGCTCTGACGGAACCCTTGCTACAGACACCAAAGAGGTTGCAAAGATATTTTCGGATACGCTCCTCCACTTGGGGGGTTCCCCCGACTACACCCCCCCCGACGATTTCACGGAGCGCCTCCTGAGCCACACCCCCCAGTGCCCTTCGGGCACAGAAACCCAGGACATCCCGGACATGACATGGTCAGAGTTTACCGGCATCCTCCACTCAGCTAACCCGCGCAAGGCGGGATGAGACGACCACACCAACACCTACCTGCTCTCCGCCCTCCCCCCCCACCTGCAGACGCTCTTCTTTCTGGTGGTAAATCGCTTCCTGCATGAGCCTCTGCCCCCCCACTGGAAGACTGCCCAAGTATGTTTGATCTACAAGAAAAAATGCCCCCTCGACCCCGCAAACTACCGCCCAATAGCCCTCTTAAACACTGTCTACAAGCTAGTGGCACGACATGCCGCCTCTGCCCTCCAAACCTTCATCAGAGATCATTCCAACACGGGGGCATGCCAAATTTCCGAACCATGGACCACCTTTTCCACGTCACGACAGAAATCGCCCGAAGCCCCCAAGCCTACCATTTTTACATAGATTTTAACAAGGCCTTTAACAGCGTTCCCCACCCTACCCTCCGTCGGGTCCTCCACCACTATCGAATGCCGGCGGGGCTGGTAGACCTGCTCAGTGGACTCTACGCCCACCCCCAGGACGCCCCTCTTGTCAACAATGTCACACCCTACCACTACCTCCAAACCAGGGGCCTCCGCCAGGGCTGCCCCATGTCCCCTGTCCTGTTCATGCTTTATTCTAACGTGCTGCTCCATGCAGCCCCTCAACCCTCTCCGTTGGAGAGACCCGCCGAGACCTCTGCACACGCTTTCATCGATGACAAATTGTACCGATCACCCTCCCAGACCTACATCCAAAAGTTAATTGACTTCTATGACACGGACGCCAGGACATGGGGGCTCCAAATGAACTGTGACAAGTCAGAGGTGCACACTCTGGGTGGCGTCCCACAGCAGGACCTCCAGAGCCTAAGCGGCTTCACAGTTTCTACTGTCGACCCGGATACCAAACAGCCACGGAAGGGCCACAAATACCTGGGGGTTTACATCTACAACGATAAGCACCCCCCGCAACTCCGACACCAAATACACTCGGAACTGAGCAGCCACTTCGTACACCTCTCCCCGCTTCGCCTCACCCTCCCTGAGCTGGTTAAACTGGTGAATGTCCAACTGATACCAATCCTCACCTACCGCCTCATTGCCCACCCTTTTCTCCCCAGCGAAATAGATGAGCTCACGGCAGCGGTCTGGAAAGAGCTTGCTACGCATGGCAGGATCTCGCCCAAAGTCTCCACTAAGGACATATACCAGCCACGTGCTAAGCTGGGGCTAGGCCTCCGCCACCTGGGAATAGCGGTTCACAAGTCTTTTTTTGAGGCGGGACTAAGGTACCTGAACCGGGACGGACCGCCGGCCAGTTGTGCGGCAGGTGGAGACGCCCTCATTTCGACACGGCAAAATGCCCTTCAAGATAGCTTCCTGGATGCGGCCAACCGCCTGAGTCTTCGATTCCACGCTCCTGGACCAGGGAACCCCTGCCTCCCCTGTGAGCTACACGAGCGAGAACGACTGTATGCTGCACCCCGAAATGCCCCCCCCTGCCTCGCCACGGTTACCAAAGTCTACAACAAAACAGCCACCATTAGCTTCGACACCGGGGAATCCGCTACCATCACGGAACGGAGTAATTTCACCTTCACCCCCCCCAACACCCCTCCTCTCCCCCCGGGTGACATAACCCACTACCACCTTTTCCCACCCTTCTCTTCCCCGCAAACCGGCAACCCCGACATCCCGGTTCCTCTTCAAGCGGACCTCATGGATAGCACCTGTGAAGGCCACTGGTTCCACCTGCCTAACCTCTGCCACGTTCTAAACCATGAGGATCTAATGGGGTGGGGGTGCATTCAGGCGGCTAACCTCGTCGCCGGGCTCCCTTTTGATGACACGGCGTGGATGTATACAGATGGAAGCACGGGGGATGGGGGCCATGGCAGCGCCTTCGCTATCTTTTGGCAACAACAGTGTTACGTCCTCTGCCGCTCCTCACCCTCACCCACTTCAGGCGGCTCCGAGCAATGGGCCATGGCAATAGCGTTAGCCCACCTCCCCAACATCCTCCCCCATCCTACGGTGGTGATCTTGGGTGATAACCTTGACACAGTCGAAGCGGTCAACCGGGCCCTCTCCAGCCCCCCCCCAGCGAGGCCGTCCACTTACACACAGGGCACACGAGACACTGCCTACACATCCCTCCTCGCCCCCCTCCCCCACCTGATCCATGTGGCTTGGATCAAGGGCCACGCACACTTTATGGGAAACGAGCTCGCGGACTATTTCTCACAATGGGCCGCTCAAGCATTACTGTGGCACCCCTCCCTCCTACCCCCCCCCCCCCCGCGGGAGTAGTCACTAGTGGGCGCCTAGCCCTCATGTCAAAAATTGCGAAACACCACACCCGCTCCCTTTTCCCGACCCACCCACACACGCGCCTGCACTTCAGCACCAGCGCAAGCTTTCTCCAACAGAGCAGCTTCTTCTCGGCAATCGCATTCAAGTGGGTGTCAAGCACGTATGGTTGTCAGGACTACAGACCTCACTGTGACACCAGTGACCGGACATGCCCTAAATGTCAGGAAGTACACCCGATGGTTCCCATCTCATTCTGCGCCCACTGTCCCACGATGCAATGGTTCCAACAGTGTCTCTCCAGCGCCTGGCCCCCCCCTCTTGACAAATTAGCACTCGAATGGTGGATAGCCAGCGACCGTGGGGACCGACGACTCGCTACCAGAACGCTCGACCCAAAAACGCTCCACACAACGCTTGCAACGTCCCCGTCAGGCAAGGACCTCGCTATGCATGCTAAGGACTTTGACATCGCCCTGGTTAAACGCAATAGGGCGCTCACGCCACTCATCGAGGACGCCAACAAATTTCTGCACGACAACCCACCCGGGGCCATTGCCCCACCAGTAACCAGAAACAATGTTTTTGATGCCCTGGGTGAATTCAGTACCTCCAGAGGCCATGCCCCCCAGGACCCGCCAAAATACGTTCCCCCCTCGGCCCTGCCTGCGGCGTTGTTGACACCCCCGAAACGCAAAGCCTCGGAACAACCACAGCGGAAAAAACGCCCCCCCCCCCGGCACCGCTCAAGCCAGCAAAGCCCAGCGCAGCGCAACGCGCTCTGGACGCCTACCTGCAGCCTATTGGCCCCCGCCCCCCCCCCTCCCCCCCCTGCGCCAGCCCGACGTGACAGAGCCCAGATGCAGCACAAAGGCAATGTAATAAATAAAACCATGTAATAAAATCCACACTAAGGTTAGATTCTATCCTTCTTGAAAAAATGTGAATTCCTTCAAGGCAGAAAACAACCCATAGAATTGTGTGATAGGAAATGAAAATGAAAATGAAAATGAAAATCCCCACTCTACTATGCTTCAATTTAAAATTAAAAACACAAGTACACAAACAACAAAACACAAAGCAAATGTGACACACAACAACACAAACAAAACAATTGGTGTGAACCTATGATGATTGTCGACGAGTGAGGCTGAATCACTTGGAGTCCCCTTGATATTATACCCACTTCATTGATGATTGAAACCCCTTCACTTGAGGATGGTAAATTCTGCAATCACAAACTGTTCTCCCATCACTTTGAAAGACGACAAAGGCAACATCATCACAGACCCCACCCTCCTGTGCCAGACAATGGGAGAAACCTTTGCCACCCTTGGGGGACCGAAGGACTTCAACATCGACCCAAACCTTATCGACGAACTAATGGCAAACTCCCCATCCATTCCCGCAGACCACCAAAGCCCTTCTTTCACCAAGGACTTCTTCGACAACATCCTTGCTTCGGCAAACTCCACCACAGCACCAGGCCTAGACGAGACCAACTTCTTCCTCTTCCACATCTCCCCACCTCACATCAAACACTTCCTTTTCTCAGCTTGCTCCTACTTCCTTCACAATCCCATACCAAATCAATGGATTCGCGCCAAAGTCATCCCACTCTTTAAGAAAGGTGACCCTCAAATTCCCTCCAACTACAGACCCATCTCACTACTTACCTCAATTTACGGGGTTCTAGCTTCCTACGCCACTCACGTTATCACCCTTGAACACTCCCTTTTATCCTCTTCACAATTTGGGGGGCTACCAAACCACCGATGCACCGACCACATTTTCTCCATGATCTCCAACCTTTCTACCGACCCCGACCTATACCACCTTTATCTCGACCTCAACAAAGCCTTCAACTCCGTCCCTCATCAGGCCCTCTTCCAAATTTTACGCAACTACAACTTTCCACCCTTCATCATTACTCTCATACAACAACTCTACAGCTACCCTGCTGATCTCGCCTCCGTCAACAATCACACCCTCCACGAGGCAATGAGCACCCGCGGACTCAGACAAGGATGTCCCCTCTCTCCAATCCTGTTTTGCCTCTTCATCGACCCCATCATTCGCCATTTACTCACTCTCCTCCCCTCAAAGCAACAACACCTATACGCTTTCATAGATGATCTCGCTCTTCAATCCTCCGACCCCAAAATCCTCCACACAATCCTTAACTTCCTCTTCCACACCGGACCCAAATACGGACTACTTTTTAACCAAGAAAAATCTGAACTTCACGCACTTAACAACACCCCACACGTTACCATCCGCATCTCCCCACACATACATTTCTCCACATATGACAAATCAGGTAACCCCCGCACACACTACAAATACCTAGGCACATACTTCTTTAACAAAACCCAAAACAAACACATGCATTCTCTCCTCACTAACACTCTTTCTTCTTTCTTCCACAACCTTGCCCCTCTTCCTCTCTCCTACACCGAGCTTATTAAACTCAGCAATTCACAACTCATTCCCTCTGTCACCTACCGCCCAATTTACAACTCACTCCCAGAAAATCTACTCAACTCCCTCGACAGCGCTATATGGTCTTACATTTCAAAACAAGGCCATCTATCCAAACTCACCCCAACAAAAACCAAATATGGGAACCATGCTCACTTGCAGCTGGGCATAACCTCCCTCAAATTAAAAGTTCATCAGCTAACCATCAACCATATAACTCGGTACCTCCTCAAAGAAGGACCGAAACCAACCAATGAAGCTGTCCTTTTCGCACTCTCTCAGCCAACCCCAGCCCCAAACCTTCTCCAATCATTCTCTGTCGACTCAGCAAACTTCATCAACATATCTCTGCACAACGTCCCAAACTCAAACCCAGCCCCACTCACCACCATCCCGCTCTACACCACCATCCAAGTTCAGTTTGAATGCTTCCTCTCAACCACAGCTCCAACGTCCTACTCCTATACCCGCACAAAGACTCATTCCACACCCAGCCAACGATGGGCAACAGGTACCATCATCAAACAAAACCCCACATCCACAGACGTAGACTTTGGAGACGCCATCATGACCCTGAAACTACACCACCGGTTTAAAGCCCCTCACATAAAACCCTCGACCCATCTCCTTTCTCCACCATCCCACTCTCCAGCACACATTCTACCCCCTTCCCCTACCCCTTCAGTTCGACGCGCTCCACCAGAACATACATCCAGTTTAATCTCAGAGATGTTATCCCTCTACCCCCCAGTGGCACTCTCGACTTTTGGGGCTGTCAGGACTTCATCGAAGCTATTCAACATCACCCCACCGCCACCATCATTTACACTGATGGTTCCAACAACCCTACCAAACCTCTATTACCATCCGGCCCCGCCGCCGTTATCACCACCCCCTCCTCAACGCTAGCCATAACTTCCACATGCCCCATTAAAGGCTCCTACGCTGCAAAAATCTACAGCGGACTCATGCTCACAACCTTTCCTCTACACTCACTACCTCAACCCATCATCATCCCAATCGACAACCTCTCAACCTGCAGTACCTTAAACTACATCATGTCACACTCCCACTTCCCCTTGTCCTCCTCCACCGACCCTTTCTCTTTTTGGTACTACTTGATATGGGCCTCACTCAACCAATCAAAACTTGCTCCACTCTTCGTTTGGTGCAAAGGACACGTCGACATCCTGGGGAACGAAATCGCTGACACTATTGCAAACTGGATTCCTCACAATCAATACCAACACCCCAACAACTACCTCCCGTCAGTCACTTCCCCCATCCTTACTATCGGTTTCAGCATACTTCCCGGAAAAATTGCCTACAAAAACTTGACCACTCAACTCCCTCAACATCATCACAACAACATCCATCTCTCACTCAGCAATGACTACTTTCTACACTCTTCATGGTTCTCCGTGTCTTCATTTAAATGGGTGAACGGCCTTTTCTCTTGTAAAGGCTACAAACCTCACTTCATTCTCAATGATTTTAAATGCCCGATGTGCTCCCACATTCACCCTTTGGACCCCCTGTCAACTCTCTCATACTGCACCTGAACAATTCACCTTCGCGAACTCTTCAACAACACATGGCCATTACCCTTCCGCCACAGTGTAACAAACTGGATCCCCACCGCTCCAAGGGGAGAAGTCCGAAATTATTTCAAAACCCTTGTCCGCAACTCTCTCAGCAACCTTCTCCGAACCCCACACAGAAACACTACTTATGCTCACCATATGAACTCACTCACCAAAGCCCTCCAACATCGTCGCAAACCCCTCTCCAAAGCCTTGGAGTCCATCAAAGACTGGTTCATTAACAACCCTCTGAACCTTGATCACCTCGAGCCTCACGCCTTTGACAATCCCTGGTTTACACCAATGTCTGATTTCAGCACCTCCTCCAGCGCTCCAACAAAACTCACTTATCCAAAGAAAGAAACACACAACAAACCCACCAACAAACACCCCTACCAAATTCGCTCCTCTCACAAAACAAAACCTTCATCAAAATTCCACCGCTTGAACCTCACACCCGGCAACTTCCCCAACACAACATCTTCTCCCTCAACTTCATCTCCACATTCCAATTGCACCACTTCTCGCCACCACCTTCCAAAACCTCTCGACTCTGCTCCAAAAAGACGCAGGCTGAACCCCCCCCCCCCCAGCAAGATGCATGAAAGCCCCCCCCCCCCATAAACCATAGACCCCACCTGCCCCCCATTTTCCCATAACCACAGCCCCCCCCCCTCATATCACGCTCGCCGATTCATCCCTGTTTCTTTTCGTGGTGCCGGCATACCCTGGTTTATATATCTGCTTATCTGTGTACTCTGTCTTCCTGTGATGATCCATCTGTCACTGAGCTCAGGTTCTTTTTCAGTCCCACAGACCACTGGATCTTTCGGACAATCCAGACAAGCAGGCTCCCCATTTTCACTGGAACCTGCATGCCCAGGCCCTCATTTATTTTCTAATTTTCTTTTGTATTTCTGCAGATGTCCCTGCTTCCCAGATTCATTCCCTTGTATCTTGTTTATATGTCTGCTTACCTGTGGACTCTGTCTCCCTGGGATGAGCCATCCGTCACAGAGCTCAGGTTCTTTTTCAGTCTTACAGACCACTGCATTTTGCCCTATCTCCTTTAATTTCATCACGCCTTTCAAACTGCTTCCTCTCCTGTTGGTAGCCCAGCAATATTTGATTGCCATTTGTCACTCTCTCTAGGCTATTGGTGCCTCTCTTGGCAGTGCTTTGCACCCAGGGAAATTTACAGTGGCATGATCTTTTTGTACGGGTTCCATTCCCGCGGCTGTCCTTCGAGGAACCTCGCATTGTGAGCAGTTTGTGATGATGTTTTGGGCGGGAAACCGCCATGTCTCAAAAAAGGGCAGAAGCGCAGTGAACCCGCCCCCCCCCCCCGGCCACACACCCTCCTGATCCCAAACAGCCTCGGATCGACAGATTCTTCCCCCCGAACTAGCGGCCTGAACCTGTTGTATGTCTCTCCTCATGCCTCCAGTAATTCGATACGATGTAGCTACCTAATCCACCCTGACCACAGCAGAAAGTACCCACTGTTAGCCAGGCTTTGCTTACAGTTTCGAATGCACATCCAACTCTCATGATATATCGCGTATATCACCCCCTCGTGTGCCGGCGGACGCCCTACAGGATCTTGAGGCGCCGAGCACCCGGACTTGCACTGACCCAATGGCGTAAGGGGCATCCATCGGGTGACTCTGCCTACTGGGTTCTGCTGTAAAGTAGTTTTGCAGTGTAAATTTCATCGAACAGTCTTCACCGGACCCAAAATGTGTCTACGTGCAAAAAAAAGACTTGATACCAATCCTATGGCACACTCCGGTCCAAGTCGGGCATGTGCCTCATTTGCCCCACCCATGAGTGTGCACATTTTCGGCCATTTTGAGCAATTTTCCACATTTTCTTTCCGCCGTGCACCATGTTCAACCCCCTCGTGCACGCCGGACGCATGGACCAATGGACCAGATATGACATGGGTGTTATGGATATTGGTCCCCATGGTTCGCACACCACGTGGGCGAAGCGGAGCAACCTTCGTCAAGGTGCTAGCCCAAAGTGAGTGTGGACAATTTTTCCATATTGGCATTTTTGGACCCAATTGGGATTGTCACCACGCCAGATGGCATGGATATCTTTCAGAGCCAAGGGCATGGGAGTCTTTGTTGGACTCCCGGTGAATTGCATGTGGAATGGCAGATCCGATCTCCAAGCCGACGTGGAGATATACTATTGGGAGTACCCCGGATTTTGGCTCATTTTGAGCAGCCAAAATGACCCCCTTTTGGGAGCGCAATTTCACCCCCCCCTTGTGGTCAATTGGCGGCCCCATATATCTTTGCCCACAAGGAGCCCGGACCCAACTCAAGGTTGTGTACGGAGATATAGGTCCTAGGTCCTGCCTCCTATCCTGTGAGCCATTGGCCTTGCCCTGGCCGGGCGAGCCACGCGTGGGAATGACGCCAATTTCGGTGATTTTGGCATCATGACCCCACTTGATGAACCCTCGGTGCCCTGATGCCGGAATCTCAGAGGTAACCAAGTTGCGTGAGGGCTCCAGGGAGTTCGTATTCAAAGTGCGTAGGGTCGTTTGCTTCGTCCCTACCTCTGGTGGGTCCGGACGAGGGGTCAGTTTTCGAGCTTTCAGAGCTAATATCAGTTTGGGCTGAAACAGCCCATTTTCAGCTACCAACTCCTAGGGGATAATGGCGGGGCCATATCTCTCGCTCAGAGTGGAGTTGGGACCTGCTGTTGAAGAAGCATCGGGAGCACTGTCAGTTGGTTTTGAAGTCCCTTGTTTTCCAGTAACTCGCCTGTGGCTTGGCAAAACACCTCCCCTATTGGCAGGGTCTCAGGGTCCGGACTGGGCAGGGCATGGGTTGTGTTTGAGCCCCCGCCCCAGCCAGCCACTGGGAGGGTCGGACCAGGGATTGGGATGTGAGTTGGGACTGAGTGTCTATTGTCCTGTGATGCCCTTACCTTAGTCCAGTCTTATCCCCATGTGTACATATCCCGATGTGTTGCCGTACATACTTTTGTTCCCTTGTTTCAGAGTGGCAAGGATCCTGAAACGCTTTGTCACATGACACGAGCGTAATGATGCCCCTGTGAGCGCAGTGCTTTGCCTGCCTGCTTGCTTGTGCGTGTCAACCGCAGCGTCCCGTGGCCAGGCCCCCCACGGGAAGGCGTCACTATGACCAGGAACTCCTGGCCAGTATGTTGGTGCTTTCGTCACAATCCCGACTCCTGGGATCTAACCCTATTGTCTGGCTGTGTGACCAGGAGCCTGTGAAGTCTTTTCAGAAGGGCCCACCACCAGATAAAGCAAAGCTAAAATGGTTGTGGACTTACCTGAGCCAGTTCAGGCTGACAGTGCATCATATCCCCGGATGAAAGAATGAACTGTCCGACTATATGTCGCGCAACAACTTCGATGCGCTTATAGGTGAGAGCTCTGATCCTCTCGCCAGAGGGGCTTTCCAGCGTATGGATGTCCAGCTTGACCTGTCCATGCGCACTGCTGGAATCCTGGAGGGTTGGAGTCTAACCAACTATCAGTCAGAGTATAAAGAAATTCTCGAAACCCTCAGCACTGGTCTCGAACCCCGTGTCATTGACGGGCACCAGTGGTATGAAAACAATCAGTACCTCTTCTACGAGGACCGAATTGTGGTGAATGAATGCCTACAGTGGTCCCATCTCAGTTCTGGTCACACTGGCGCTAATCGCTCAGTGGACTTCTTCCGCCAGTGTTTCTACTCTAGTCTAACCCCAACTGAAGTGAGGTCGCGTATGCAGACCATTGTGGATGCTTGTGGCTGTCATGCCAGCAAGCAGAGCGACAGTAGGGATAGGGGCCTGATCTCCAGCTTACCCATATTCTATTGTGCTAACTCTCTTCTCTACGTGGATTTCATCCACGGCCTGCCACGCTTCGGCGGCTATGATAGTTGCCTAGTGGTCACCTGTGGCCTATCTCGCTTCACCCGTGTGTTCCCTTGCAATAAGAAAATCACAGGTGAGCAGACTGTGAAAATGTTGGTGGAACAATGGTTCGAACCGTATGGAGCACCTAAGCAGGTGCACTCTGATGAAGATGTACGCATCCGCAGTGACACTGGGTGGTACAAACGAGTGCTAAATGCCCTCAACGTGGAGGTAACCACAGGTGTGCCCTATGCCCACACGTCTAACCGTCTCTGTGAGAGACAGAACCGTGTGGTGGAGCAAAACTTAAGAATCTTGATGAAACAGGAGCGTACCAAGGACTGGGTACGCCTGGTGCCCTGGGCAGTGCTGACCATGAACTCGCAGCGGAGCTCCTCTACGGGTTTTACCCCCCACGAACTGTTCCATGGAGGAAGACCTGCTTGGTTCTTCAAAACCCCCTTTCCTGAGGACTTCAAGAGCCCTGTGGGGGATTGGCTGGAACACAAACAGTCTATGGCTAACCAGGCTGGGACTTACCTGAGACACATTCGTGACCGTGAACTGAGCCGACGGAACCGCCTACGGCGACCTGCCAGCTCCAAGGTTGGTGACCTTGTTTTGGTACACCATTCACGCCTACCCTCCTGGCAACGTAACTGCCTACAGGACCCTTATTTTGGACCCTATCGTATCATCAGGATAGATGGATCCAGGATCCATGTCAGGTGCAGTCCACGTCTAGGTGGTGAACTGCTGTGTGCAGCTAAACAGTTGAGGCACTATCACTCCCCTGACGATTTGTCTTGGGATGAGTGGCGCCACAGCGACAGTGAGGTCGAGCGTATAGACCTAGAGATTGCTGCCAGTCCAGAGGAGGCAGCCGAACTCGAAGAGATGACTGCCGATGAGATGGCAGTCGATGTTTACTACGTGGTTGCAGGTATTGCTCGCCACGAGTATAAACAGGGCTGGAAATTCCTAACCCTGTGGGATGGCTCTGGGTTATCTGAGGCGACCTGGGATCCTATGTCAGCCTTCATACAACCAGACGGGAGTATCAACCCCATCTTCCGCACCTACTGAAGCGGTACCCAGAACCCCATGGCTAGGGTAAGGCATACAACCGGTCTCCGGTCCACTAACCCCATGTACGGAAGGGAAGACCGGTCTCCGGTCCACTAACCCCATGTACAGAAGGCGCCCGTCGACGCCCGGTGCGAGCCCGGCGGGAGCGTGTTCCGTGCCGTAAAGCCCCGCATCGGCAACCGATGCACCGCCAGCGGAGATTTGCATATCAGAATGTCAGGAATCAACAGGGTTTTATTTTCATATCGTTTCTGTCAATTTTTACGCTTCCGTTTGGATATTCACTGTTTTGACTGCTGGCGGTTGGTAGGTAGGTAGGTATCTTCGGGAGCTCGGGATGCCTCCTTTGACGGTGCAGGAAGAAGGTCTTACCAAGGGGACGTCCTGTCCCTCCCACTGCCCTATGTTAGGTGCCTCTTGAGCCGCTCCCGCATGTGCTTGGGAAGGCATTGTCGCGGCCACCCGGTCCATGTGTCCCAGGTGGGAGGGTGTCCCCACATGTGTCCATGAGTAGGGCCACATGCCCCCTCCTTCGGGCGGCAGCTCTGGGGGCTGCCAAGCCGTGTGGAGTATCTCTCACCAAAAGGGGTATTGCTCCCGCTTGTCTACGGTACGACCGCCTCACCCTTGTGGCTTGAGTTGCGGGGCCGCTCCGCTTGGCAGGCGACCCCCTCCTGGACTGTGTACCGGCTCGCCTGTCACCGGTTGCATCCATGGCTCCGGGTGACGTTTGCCATGGTCCCCGATGCAGCCTGGCCCGGCTCGGACCAGCAGCCTTGGAGTACCGCTCCTGCCACTGGCCCGGTGGATCGGCTGGGTCGCCCCAGTGTGTCCGACCCATGGGGTGTTGGTTCTTTCCTGTCCCCCGACCGCCCTACGTGTGTGCGGTGTCCTGGGCCTCCCGGCTCCTGTTCACCGGTGTGCCCGCTCGGTGTGTTGTGTCGGGTGTGCGGCGTCCTGGGCCTCCCGGCTCCTGTTCACCGGTGTGCCCGCTCGGTGTGGTGTGTTGCGTGTGCGGTGTCCTGGGCCTCCCGGCTGCTGTTCACCGGTGCGCCCGCTCGGTGTGTTGTGTTGTGTGTGCGGTGTCCTGGGCCTCCCGGCTCCTGTTCACCGGTGTGCCCGCTCGGTGTGTTGTGTTGCGTGTGCGGTGTCCTGGGCCTCCCGGCTCCTGGTCACCGGTGTGCCCGCTCGGTGTGTTGTGTTGCGTGTGCGGTGTCCTGGGCCTCCCGGCTCCTGTTCACCGATGCGCCCGCTCGGTGTGTTGTGTTGCGTGTGCGGTGTCCTGGGCCTCCCGGCTTCTGTTCACCGGTGTGCCCGCTCGGTGTGTTGTGTTGCGTGTGCGGCGTCCTGGGCCTCCTGGCTCCTGTTCACGGGTGTGCCCACTCGGTGTATTGTGTTGCGTGTGCGGTGTCCTGGGCCTCCTGGCTCCTGTTCACCGGTGTGCCCGCTCGGTGTGTTGCGTTGCGTGTGCGGTGTCCTGGGCCTCCCGGCTCCTGTTCACCGGTGTACCCGCTCGGTGTGTTGTTTTGTGTGTGCGGTGTCCTGGGCCTCCCGGCTCCTGTTCACCGGTGCGCCCGCTCGCTGTGTTGTGTTGCGTGTGCGGTGTCCTGGGCCTCCCGGCTCCTGTTCACCTGTGCGCCCGCTCGGTGTGTTGTGTTGGGTGTGCTGTGTCCTGGGTCTCCTGGCTCCTGTTCACCGGTGTGCCCGCTCGGTGTGTTGTGTTGCGTGTGCGGTGTCCTGGGCCTCCCGGCTCCTGTTCACCGGTGCGCCCGCTCGGTGTGTTGTGTTGCGTGTGCGGTGTCCTGGGCGTCCCGGCTTCTGTTCACCGGTGTGCCCGCTTGGTGTGTTTTTTTTTTTTGTTTTTTTTGCGTGTGCGGTGTCCTGGGCCTCCCGGTTCCCGTTCACCGGTGTGCCCGCTCGGTGTGTTGTGCTGCGTGTGCGGCGTCCTGCACTCCTGGCTCCTGTTCACCGGTGTGCCCGCTCGGTGTGTTGTGTTGCGTGTGCGGTGTCCTGGGCCTCCCGGCTTCTGTTCACCGGTGTGCCCGCTTGGTGTGTTTTTTTTTTTTTTTTTTTTTGCGTGTGCGGTGTCCTGGGCCTCCCGGTTCCCGTTCACCGGTGTGCCCGCTCGGTGTGTTGTGCTGCGTGTGCGGCGTCCTGGGCCTCCTGGCTCCTGTTCACCGGTGTGCCCGCTCGGTGTGTTGTGTTGCGTGTGCGGCGTCCTGGGCCTCCTGGCTCCTGTTCACCGGTGTGCCCGCTCGTTGTGTTGTGTTGCGTGTGCGGTGTCCTGGGCCTCCTGGCTCCTGTTCACCGGTGTGCCCGCTCGTTGTGTTGTGTTGTGTGTGCGGCGTCCTGGGCCTCCTGGCTCCTGTTCACCGGTGTGCCCGCTCGGTGTGTTGTGTTGCGTGCGCGGTGTCCTGGGCCTCCTGGCTCCTGGTCACCGGTGTGCCCGCTCGGTGTGTTGTGTTGCGTGTGCGGCGTCCTGGGCCTCCTGGCTCCTGTTCACCGGTGTGCCCGCTCGTTGTGTTGCCCTGCGTGTGCGGTGTCCTGGGCCTCCCGGCTCCTGTTCACCGGTGTGCCCGCTCGTTGTGTTGTGTTGCGTGTCCGGCGTCCTGGGCCTCCTGGCTCCTGTTCACCGGTGTGCCCGCTCGTTGTGTTGTGTTGCGTGCGCGGCGTCCTGGGCCTCCTGGCTCCTGTTCACCGGTGTGCCCGCTTGGTGTGTTGTGTTGCGTGTGCGGCGTCCTGGGCCTCCTGGCTCCTGTTCACCGGTGTGCCCGCTCGGTGTGTTGTGTTGCGTGTGCGGTGTCCTGGGCCTCCCGGCTCCTGTTCACCGGTGTGCCCGCTCGGTGTGTTGTGTTGCGTGTGCGGCGTCCTGGGCCTCCTGGCTCCTGTTCACCGGTGTGCCCGCTCGTTGTGTTGTGTTGCGTGTGCGGCGTCCTGGGCCTCCTGGCTCCTGTTAACCGGTGTGCCCGCTCGGTGTGTTGTGTTGCGTGTGCGGCGTCCTGGGCCTCCTGGCTCCTGTTCACCGGTGTGCCCGCTCGGTGTGTTGTGTTGCGTGTGCGGCGTCCTGGGCCTCCTGGCTCCTGTTCACCGGTCTGCCCGCTCGGTGTGTTGTGTTGCGTGTGCGGCGTCCTGGGCCTCCTGGCTCCTGTTCACCGGTGTGCCCGCTCGGTGTGTTGTGTTGCGTGTGCGGCGTCCTGGGCCTCCTGGCTCCTGTTCACCGGTGTGCACGCTCGGTGTGTTGTGTTGCTGTGCGGGGCGTCGCTGCGGGGCGCTCGCACGTCCATCCGGACGGCGGCTGGCGTAGCCGGCAGGGGCTGGGTACCCTCCGGGCGCACACACGTCCATCCGGACGGCGGCTGTTCGTAGCCGGCAGGGGCTGGGTACCCTCTGGGCGCGCACTCGTCCATCCGGACGGCGGCTGGCGTGCGTGTGCTTGCTCTTTGTGGCCGGGTCGGGCGGGCCGGCCTCCCGGGCGCGTTGTGGTGCGCCTCACCTTTTCCTTTGGCAGCTTTGTCTTTCTGCTTTGCTCGGCCCCCTCCGGGCTGGGGTTGCCCCCCTCTCTCCTGCTGCCCTTGCCGTTCCTCGTTGCCTTGGCGCTGTGCTTTGGTTGTTTTTCTCGGCCTCCCGCTGCCCGGCTCTTCGTGTGCTCGCGCCTCGTTGGTGTCTCCCGCTTGGCCGTTGGCTGCTCTTTGGTGGTGTCTCCCCCCCCCCCCTCCCTTTTTGTGTCTCGCGGTTTCTGGCGCTCCTGCTTGGTGCCTTGGTGGTGTTTTTTTTTTTTTTTCTTCCCCTTCTTCCCTTGTGCGCCCCCGCTTTCTCCGGTTTCCGGCCCCGGGTGCCCTGGGCCTCGGCGCTGTGCGTTGTTTGCTTTGTTGGCCTTCCGCCTCTCGGCTCTCCGTGCGCTTGTCCCTCTTTCGTGCTTTCCGCCTGGCTGGTGGTTGCTCCCCGTCGGTTGCTGCCCCCCCCCGCCCCCCCTTTTTGTCTCGCGGTTTTCGTCGCTGCCGCTCGGCGCTGTGGTGTGCTGTGTTGTGCTGTGCGTCCCTGGGTGCGGTGCTGCGCCGCGCTGCTGCGCGTTGTGTCCTCCGGTGTTGTGCTGTCCTGTGCTGTGTTGTGCTCGTTGGGTGCCACTGCTTGTTGCGCCGTGCCCTCTGGCGCTGCCCGTTGCCCTCGGGCCCTGTGCTCTGCGGCGTTGCGTTTTGCGGTGCTCCCCCGTGCTGTGTGTGTTTTGTCGTGGCGCGGTGGTGCGTGCTGTTGTTCGCCGCTCTGCTTTGTGCTGTGTGTGTCCCGGGGTGCTGTGCTGTGCGTTCCCTGTCCTCTCCGCTCTGTGTGGTGCTGTGCTTCGCTGTGCTGGTGCGCTTGCGTTGTGCTGTTCGTGTGGTGCGTGCTGTTTCTGATGCCTGGTGCTGTGGTGTGCCGTGGTGCGGTGCTGGGTCTGGTGGCCCGTGGTTGTCTGCTGGTGGCGTGTTTCGGTGTCGGTGTCCCTGTCTGGCCGCGTGGTCTGTTGCCCTATGGTTGGTGTGGTTTGGTGTGGTGCCCTGCTTTCCTGTGTCGTGTTCTGTGGTGCTGTGCTGTCGCGTGGTGCTGTGCTGTTGGCCTCTGCTGTCGTGTTGCGGTGCTGTTGGGGCTTGCTTTGCCCTCCTGTGGGCTGTCGTGCTGTGCTGTGTTGTGCTGTTGGTTGGCTGTGCTGTTTTTTGCCCGCTGGTGGTGTCTGCGTGCTGTGGTGCTCTTTTCCTCGTGCTGTGCGTTCCCTGTCTACACCGCTCTGTGCGCTGCGGTGCCTTGTTGTGCTGGCTGTGGTGCCCCGCTTCCCTGTGTCGTGTGCTGTGGCGCTGTGCTGTCGTACGGTGCTGTGCTGTCATGCTCTGCTGTCGTTTTGCGGTGCTGCTTGTGTTTGCTTCGCCCTCCTGCGGCCCGTCGTGCGGCGCCAGTGTCGTCTGCGCTGTTGTTGGTGCCTCGTGCTGTGGCGTGTCCCTGTGCGTTGTGGTGTCTCCCTGGGCGTTCTGCGGTGTGGTGGTGCTGCTCTGGTGTGTCGTGGTGTCTTGCTGTGCTGCGCGTTGTCCTGTGGTGTCCTGCGCCCTGTGTCGTGTCCTGCGGTGCCGTGCTGTCCTGCGGTGCTGTGCTGGTTTGCTGTGCTGTGCGGTTGTCTGCGCTGCTGGTGTTTGTTTTTCCTTTTGTCCTCTTTTCCTTTGCGTGGGTGTGGTTGTACCTACTTGAAAAACCGCTGCAAAATTTCGTACAATTTTTTTTTTTTTTTTTTGAAAATAAATTAAAATTATACACGACCCAACACACTCGCGTGCAGCAAGACCATGTACGATGCCGTGCCTTACGTGTTACCAGTCGTTCTTGATGTTCTTGGCCTTGTACTTGTGCGTGGCGTCGTGGAGCGTGTTCTTGTCCATTGCTAAGGGTTGACCGCGTTCCCCCAGGGCCGCCGCCTGAGCTGCAGGGCAAGGGGAGTGATGGGCACGAGGGGAGGAAGGGAGGTGCATGGAGAAGAAGAAGAAAAAGGCGGCTGGGCGCGACGTGAGGGGTCGTGGCGCGTTATGAAAAAAAAATATTTTTTTTTCGAGTTTTACGCGCTGCTCGCGACGCGTTTTTCTTTGCGCCTATAGCGAGTTAGCTGGCGGTTGGATCGCGACCTTACCGTAACCGCCAGTTTGACTGTTTATAATGGAAAATTTAACGCTATCCGTGACGAAGGCTCTAAAGTCTTCAGGAATTGCGTTGATGCATCCGCAATTTTCACATTCTACACTCGCAACCTTAATCCGAACTTTTCAGGAGGTCAAAATCGGATTTTCGACTTCGACTTCCCCGCACTTGATTTGACCTCTTTTGAGTGGACCTACGTGCTTCCCTATGCACGAATCAACTTTCCTTTTATCCTGCCCTCCATTTGTCTTAAAGATATGGGCAAAACAAAGTTGATTCGTGAGGCCACTTGTGAAGGTCATATCTCGTGTTGCTTGCGAGGAATGACAATAAGGAAACGTGGGATGTATTCACAATACTCCCGACGTAATTTAGGAAGCATTATATGCCTTACGTCTCCACACGTGCGCGCTAGTGTAATGGATCATGGTCAAGAGGGTAGAGTTTGCGTTGTAACTCTATGGCCATGATATTGCGTGCGTTAAGATAACTTTCGAGTGTAGCGCGCGAGTGTTGGTGTTGCATAGGAACTCTCTTTGAGTTCCTATGAGCGATTGACACAAAGTTATGCCCTTGGAGGGGCATGACATATCGTGGGGGGAGCTACCTTTTTGGGCAATATGGAGTATGTGCCTTGTGTTGTGTTGCGTGCCCATTTGGCGGGTCCATCGCTCCAAGCCAAGCCCGCCAATGGACCTCATATTGTGCAAGCCCCTTCTCCATACTCCCTACGATCAATTGCAAGCCTAACCTTCGTGTAGGGAAGCTTGTGTGGCGATCCAGAAGCGATGCGTTGGGAGCAAGGTCTGTGTTATGCAATTTTCCATATTATCATGTGCCCACTTGGGAAGTAGCGCTCGTAACCTTCCAAAGCGCCCCAAGTGGAGCACATACGTGGAATCAAAGGTCATTGGTGTCAAGTCATTGTGTTTAGAAGGATTAGTTGATTGCACGATCCAAGCCGAAGATATTATAATATAATTGTGCACCTCTCAAGGCACTTTTGTGTGTCTTTGTGTCAATTTTGCCGTTTTTGGTGCGTCATGATGTCAAGTGGCGACCTTGTATCTCAAGGTTGCGCCCAATTGACATCATGACCCAAGTATGTTATGGGGGTACATACTTCGGTGCCCAACATATCTTGAACCCGGGGAATAACTCCTCTTGGGCTTGGCATACCGTGGCCGCCATGTTGGCGATTTGGGACTATCTCAAATCATGGGCTCACTTGACGACCCCGCCATTCCCAAAACCAAAGGAGTTGGGCGATGCCCAAAAGATATGTTGGACACATATGACTTGATACCAATCCTATGGCACACTCCCGTCCAAGTCGGGCATGTGCCTCATTTGCCCCAACCATGAGTGTGCGCATTTTTGACCATTTTGAGCAATTTTCCACTTTTGCTGCCCGCCGTGCACTATGTTGAGCCCACCCGTGCACGCCGGACCCATGGACCAATGGACCATATATGACATGGGTGTTATGTATATTGGTCCCCATGGTTCACACACCACGTGGACGAAGCGGAGCAACCTTCGTTAAGGTGCTAGCCCAAAGTGACTGTGGGCAATTTTACCATTTTGGCATTTGTGGACCCAATTGGGATCGTCATCACGCCAGACGGCATGGAGATCTTTGGGAGCCAAGTGCATGGGAGTCTCCGTTGAACTCCTGGTGGATCGCGTATGGAATGGCAGATCCGATCTCTAAGCCGGCGTGGAGATATACTATTGGGAGCACCCCAAATTTTGGTTCATTTCGAGCAGCCAAAACGACCCCATTTTGGGACCCCAATTTCCCCCTTCCGTGTGGTCAATTTGCGGCCCCATTCCTCTATGCCCATAAGAAGCCGGGACCTAATTTCAAGTTGTACACTCAGATATAAGTCCTAGGTCCTGCCTCTCACCCTGGGAGCTATTGGCGGTCCCCTGGCTGGGCGAGCCACGCGTGGAGATGACGCCAATTTTTGTTGCTTTTGGCATCATGACCCCACTTGACGAACCCGTGGTGCCCTGATGCCGGGACCTCAGAGGGAACCAGGTTGGGTGAGGGTTCCAGTGAGTTCATACCCGAAGGGCATAGGGTCAGTTGCCTCGTCCCTACCTCTGACGGGTCCGGACGAGGGGTCAATTTTGGGGATTTCTGAGTTAATATCAGTTTGGGCTGAAACAGCCCATTTTCAGCTACCAACTCCTAAGGAGTATTGGCGGGGCCATATCTCTGACGCAGAGGGGAGTTGGGACTTGCCGTTGAGGGGGCATAGGGAGCTACTGTTGGTTGGCCTTGGAGCTCCTTGGTTCCGGAAAACTCGCCTGTGGCTGGGCGGAACACCTCCCCCATTGGCAGGGTTTCAGGGTCCGAACTGAACAGGGCATGGGTTGTGTTTGAGCCCACGCCCCCACCAGCCACTGAGAGGGTCGGACCTGGGATTGGGATACAAGTTAGGATAGAGTGTCTATTGTCCTGTGATGCCCTTACCCCAGTCCAGTCTTAACCCCATGTGTACATATCCTGATGTGTTGCTGTACATACGTTCGTTCCCTTGTTGCAGAGTGGCAAGGATCCTGAAACGCTTTGTCACATGACACGAGCGTATTGATGCCCTTGTGAGCGTAGTGCTTTGCCTGCCTGCTCACCTGTGCGTGTCACCGCAGCGTCCCGAGGCCGGCCCCCGTCGGGAACGCGTCAAAAGCGTTTCACCGCCGCGGGGTTACCCATCCCCCGCGTGCCACTCGGGGCCACCAACCCCGAGCAGCGCGGCGCAGCAGCTCGCAGCTCGCAGCTCGCAGCGCAGCGCAGCAGCTCGCAGCGCAGCGCAGCGGCTCGCAGCGCCGCCCAGCGACAGCGCCGAGTTCGTCACGGAGCCCGCAGCGCCGTCCAGAGCATCGCCCTGACCGCGCAGCGACCGTGAAAGAGGTGCACAGACCAGGACTCCTGCATCATCGAGTCCCATCGGCCGACCAGCAAGGCCGCGTCAACCACCTCCACAAGCACCGGCTGACCAGCACCAGCCGCACTCCCAATCCAGTGCTGCAGCACTCGCCTCAACAACCACCACCAGTTCGTTGAGTAGAACGAGTGCACACCAAGGACCTCAAGACCAAGTACGCCCCCCGCTGCCATGGTAAACTGGCAAGAAGCGGGCAGGACGTGGCCGCGGCCCCACCCCCATGCAGCGCGACTACTGCGTGGGTTGGTATGGGACCAGCACTACCGCCACAGCCACTCCCAGTGCGAAGGCGGCATGCCCGGGAGCTTCGAGCTCCGCACGGACATCGCCCGCGACCGCCTGCAGGCCGTGGAGGACTCGCTGCGGGCGGAAGGGTTCGCCTTCCGCTTCCAGCAGAGGCGCTGGAGGACGTGGACCCGGCCGGACAGGCCTGGCGAAGGCCTGCGCCCCGACAGGATTGAGGAGGACGAGGAGCCCAACGAGTACCCGTCGGCGCCTCGATCAATGTCTCCATGTGGGACATGATCGAGAAGAACTTCCCGGAACCGGGGAGCGAGCGCAGGCTGCAGAGCAGCAGCAGCGCGTCTCCGGGGAAGGGGAAGCGGTCCGCCGGGGACAGGAAGCGAGACCGGAGGTGGCGGGAGTACCAGGAGTCCCTGGCCGCCGAAGCCGCCCAAGGCGCCAAGGGCGGAACCCCAGCCCCCAGTCCCCAACGGGCCAATGGTGGTCATCACCCCGGCCACGCCACCCTCGGCGACTTCATCCAAGTCGCCAGGCAGACCAAGGCCAAGCCCCGTCCGCTGCTCCTGAGGCCCCAGCAGGCCCCAGCAGGCCCCAGCAGCGACGTGGAGTCGGCCCACCGCGGGGGGATGCCGGCCGACCAGGCCAGCTCCAGCAGCAGCGTCGCTCCCGACAGGGACGTGGCGCGCGCCTGTGAGCGCGCCTGTGGGGTGCCCTGCAACCTTCGGGTTGCCCCGCAACGAGCCACGCAGCACAGCGCTGCCGTGGAGGGCGCCGTCGGCATCGCCCAGGAAGAGGCTGCGGAGTGGGCGCATGGCATGGCCATCCACGCCCAGACCGTGGCGGCTATTGCGGCCGGACTCACGGCCGTAGCCCCCCACGGGGCAGCGACTGCCCAGGTCAACGGTGAGTCGGCGGCAGCCGACGAGGAAGCCCGCCTGACGCAGGAGGCCATTGCCTGCAGGGAGGCCGAGGTGAGGGCGCTGGAAGAGGCGCTTGCCCAAGAGAGGGCAAAGAAGGAGGCGGAGGAAACGGCCCACGCCGAAGCGACGGCCAAGGCCCAGGCGGACGCCGCCAAGAAGGACGCCATCGAGGCCGCGCGACGGAAGGTCGCTGAGGAGAAGGCCAGGACGGAGGCGGAGCTGGCCGCGTTGGAAGCGCAGAAGGCGCGGCTGCAGCAGGCCCGGGAAGCCGAGGCGGCTCGTGCTCGGGAGGAAGCCGAAGTGCGGGCTGCCGCAGCCACTGCCGCCGCAATGGAGGAGGCAGAGGCCGCACTCCGCCGCGAGACTCCCCCGGGAGGATCACGAGTGGAGACCCTTCGAAAGCTTTTCGAAGGGGACGCCTCCTCCAAGATGACGCTGGACGAGGCCGACACGGGCAGCAGTGGGAGCAGTGGCCCTACTGCCCATCGACGGAGGAAGGGCAAGGGGAAGACCCCCGAGAGGCCGCGGAGGCCAGCGGGTGGACACCCCCACGACAGTGACCCCTCCTTCACCGCCAGTGACGGGGATGAACGAGGCCGCCGACATCGCCAAGTGGTGGCTTGGACGGGCGGAGGAGGCAGAGAAGTCCCCATGGAGCCGGAAGGTGAGGATTAGGATCTCCCTCCTCCCTACCGGAGCTCGGAGTCTTCCGAGACCGAGACGCCCAGGTGGGGCGACATGGAAGAGGATGACGACATGGACTTCGGCATCACGAAGAAGCGCCCATCCTGGGACCCACCGAGGCGACCCGGCGGAGACCCACCGGGACCCCCTGGCGGAGGACCATCAGGACCCCCAGGAGGACGCCCACCAAGTGGACCCCCTGGAAGCGGACCACCGGGCGCAGGAGGACCCCCTGGACCGGGCGGACCCGGCGGAGGCCCTCCTGGAGGACCCCGTGGGGACCCCGACGACCCACCAGGGACGGCGACCCGGATACCACCTGGCGGTGGATTGTCTACCTCCGCAGGAGGGTCTTTTCCCTCGAGTGCGAAGTAGACACGGGCAAGGGCGAAATGGCTCGCATTGACGCGTTCCCGTGGGGGGCCGGCCACGGGACGCTGCGGTGGACACGCGCAAGTGAGCAGGCAGGCAAAGCACTACGCTCACAAGGGCATCAATGCGCTCATGTCATGTGACAAAGCGTTTCAGGATCCTTGCCACTCTGCAACAAGGGAACGAAAGTATGTACAGCAACACATCAGGATATGTACACATGGGGTTAAGACTGGACTGGGGTAAGGGCATCACAGGACAATAGACACTCTATCCTAACTTGTATCCCAATCCCAGGTCCGACCCTCTCAGTGGCTGGTGGGGGCGGGGGCTCAAACACAACCCATGCCCTGCTCAGTCCGGACCCTGAAACCCTGCCAATGGGAGAGGTGTCCCGCCCAGCCACAGGCGAGGTCCCCAGAACCAAGGAAGTCCAAGGCCAACCAACAGTAGCTCCCTATGCTCCCTTAACGGCGGGTCCTAAATCCCCTCTGAGCCAGAGATATGGCCCCGCCATAATCCCTCAGGAGTTGGTAGCTGAAAATGGGCTGTTTCAGCCCAAACTGACATTAGCTCCAAAATCTCCAAAAGTGACCCCTCGTCCAGACCCGCCAGAGGTAGGGACGAGGCAACTGACCCTATGCGCCTCGCATACGAACTCCCTGGAGCCCCCACCCAACCTGGTTCCCTCTGAGGTCCCGGCATCAGGGCACCAGGGGTTCATCACGTTGGGTCATGATTGCCAAAATGGCAAAGTCGGCCGTCTCGGGCGACCGTCGAGGGTAGGAAATCTTGGCGATATTGACGCGCCAAGCCTTGATTCACAACCCTTGATATCCCCTTTGGTCCCATGCCCTGAGTTATCGCTTGCTGTCACGCCGGCTGCTTACTGTTCATCGAGGGGATGACCACACGGACGGGGCAGAAAGCAACATGCGGTGCAAAGGTGGGGATCGTGGATCGCACCAAAAGTTGAATAACTCCGGATGAGCCGGAGGAGCAAATACAAAACTCAAGGGCGTTCAACCCTCGGTCATCTGCTACAATATGCGCCCTTTCCTCCTGGCTAGATTCCGTGCCCCATGGAGATATGGTAATTCCAATATGGCATACAATGGCAAAAACAGCGAAATTTGGCCAAAACGGCCCGCACTCATGATTCCATATCTCCATGGCCACGGCGAGGATCCTTTCAACCAAAGATGCGATAGACACATGGGACTTAGGTCCCAATATATGCCACTTGCCATCCCTCATGGTCGCCTCTAGCTATTTTCCCCATTGGAGGGAAAGTGACACACGTATGGGGCAGAATGGCAACATACCCCAAATTGGGTGACTCACAACTCTCCCATCAAGAGGAGAGGCCACATGGGGAAACACCCCATTCGATATGGGCTTATGTGCCCTCTCCGAATTGCCCTTACCCTTGGTCAAGTGGCGCACGCAACCTCGGGGGTGAAATCAAGGGGAGAAGGAGTTTGTGGCCATTTTGAGCAAAACGGCCAAAATCCACCCAAAAGTGGTCCCTCCAAATATTGTATCTCCGTATCACGAAAGAAAGGAGCCTCGGGCTTTTGCATGGATGCAAACTGAAGCTTTGCTTCCCTTTTGCAACAAGGGTTGATGTTCAAAGCACAATGAAAGCATTTTTAACACCTCAATCCTTGAAGCACACTATTTGTGGGAAAAAGTGCATATATCGGCGATATTGGCATGAGCATATCTTTGGGACCTTGAGGACCAAAAATATGAGTAAACACTTTTGGAGTGGGCCCATAGTAGGTGCTCTCAAACATGCACCCTATGGTTAGATTGTCTCCGCCCACTCGTGTCATTAGTGCTCGCATATGAGCGCGTGTGCAAAGAGGCAATGTGGCACGCGTGCTCACAAGGCGAAATAATATAAAATAGAAGACAAGGTGGTAAAAATCAACAAAGCCATCCACGATGTCTTTCGTGGTCTCTACTTCACATATTGCCTTGGTTCGAGGCTCAACTCCCCATAGGCTTCGAATACGAGCCTCGGGGGTTTGGCCATTTTGGCCTAATTTTCGACCAAAACTTGCCCTCTTTTGAAAATAGAGTTTTGGTACCCATTGAATTGCGTGGAGCCATCGTTGAGTTGGCTCGTAAAACGAAAATGGCCTCGGGCTTTTGGTCTTGTGAGCATTGTGTACGGTCATTAACGTTCATGCTCACAAGGGCACAAAGTTAGCGTTTGCGCACGCAAACGACTTGGGTTTGCGAGACCCATAGGCTGCCCAAAACACCGCCATCGCCCGCTTCCCTAAGCAAGATGATATGCCCGCGTGAAAGGGGCATGGATGAAAGACATAGGGGGGAGACGTAGGGTTCCGTGCGAACTCTTGGTCCTTGAGAAGCATGAGTTCGCACGATCGACGGAAAGCCTTGCGCGCTGATTTTCTCGAAAACGCAACGGCGAAAAATTCTGGTGAATACACCAGATGAAAGTTCATAAAATACCCTCTAGATTCAGCCCTTAAGGTCTCTTAGAACCTCACAGATACTCGAGAAAAGTCAATCACAAAACTCGCCACGGAGAAGCGACGAAGGCGCGCGAACAGGCGACATCAGGCGGCGATTTCACGACAATTAGAAATCGCGGTAGAAATCGGGTATTTCACCGATTTCTGACCGAAAATCGATCAAGACAATAAAATCACGGTAATTCTACATCGATTTATTGGTTAGAAATCGGATTCCAGTTTTCACGGGTTAGAGAACGGGGATAGCCGGTATCAACGGCTTCCGCACGGGTATGACGGCTCGCAGGCCTCCGGGCCATGGGCCATAACGGGTGTGACTGACCACAGGCCTCCGGGCCATGGGCCATAGGTTCTGGGTACCGCTTCACCCCCCTCCTTAGAGCAAACCCTGGGGGGGGCTCGATAACACGCAAGCATGGCAGCGGGTACCCAGGACCATCCCCTGAAGGGGGGGGGTGTCACATCCCACTTCAGGCTGATTTACGGGTCAGGTTGCTCATCGCGATCCCACGGTAAAACAGGTATGATGCTGTAACTGTAAGTAAGTGCAAGTATAGTATCAAGTATCAAGTCCCGGGTCCTGGCGGCGATTGTTCGGCATCCAAAGGACCCGTTAACCCATACCAGGCGCACCGGGTGCCGGCTGCGACGGTCACCACCACAGTGGCAGTGGCATACACGGCCAACATAGGCGTCACACGACGACCGAGGTGGTCCCACAGGTCGAGAGCGACCACAAAGATCCATCAGGCTACCCCAAGCTTCCCAAGGCCCGCCGACTGGGGAGAGTCCCCACAGGTCCTGCCTCGGGCGCACCATGTCCATATGCATACGACGCGAGTCCAGAGTGCCACAGCCGAACTCCTTAAGAGATCTTAAGGGAACTCCTCCTTAAGGGATCGGGCATCAAGGCCGTCTTTTCCCTCGCCCTATTACCACGAAGGCCATACATGAGGGAGTCCTCATGCAGTGTGGGCGGAGGCGTCGACTCCTCAAACCACCAGTTTCCCAGGCAGACTGACCGAGGTCAGGAGCACCGGAGGCCGCCATCTGAATGCAAGTGCGTCTGCGAATCGGTAGGCTCACACTGGGACTGACAGTGGCGGACCGCTGGGAGTGTAGTCAGGCAACTGGGCTTCCCGCCTGGCGCCATCAGGATCTCCACACACAGCGAATAGGGCAACACGGTATCACGGGCACTCAAACAGTAGAATCGGTACGTAGGTACTGGTCCAAGCCGGACCAGGCTGTAAGAACATGTACACGGCGACTCAAGGCGCCTCTGTATACGATTCGCATCCCTTCAGGGGAAAAAAAGTCCACACTTCAGTGACGGGCTGACATACAGATGCACATATCCTGGAGGGGCGGAAAAGGAAAACAGCGGGGTAAAGAGGCGTGTAAACACACTCTGGAAAGAGCGCCAAACCACGCCCCGGTTAGGATAAGGCATATGCAGGAGGGTGGACAGGAAAACGCCTGAGTTCAGGCCATATAAAGTCTGCAGACACACGTCGACTGGTCTGGATCCCGCAAATGCCATGGGACCAGACCACACACCAAAAACCGCAATGCCGATGACAGCGGCATCCGTTGCGCAACGTCGTATGGGCTTTAAGGCCCCAAGAGCTCAGAACAATGAAGGTCAGTCGCCCTACCTGGTTTCCCAAGGATTCAGCAGGGGGGGAGTGACGAACAGAAGAAGAGAGGCGCCATCCTCCTCTGGATTCAGCAGGGCGGGGTATATGGCCACTCTGATGGCAGGTCACCGAAAGATGGAAGAGAGCAAGCAAGTAAGGGACGATCCGTCGACCTCACAAGCGCTGAAAACACATCAGGGGAGAGCTCAGGGCGCTGATCAGGCACCCCTGGCTGCAATCGCCCGGGTGAGTGCTGCCAAGTCCGAACCGTGGATCTTGGTCTTGTGCTTGCGGATGTACTCCATGAAGGGAGTATTGACCCGCGGCACGAACGAGGCGACGGGTTCCCAGGTGTCGTGGGACGGCCCATAGCCTCGCCAACAAACCTTGAACTCCAGACCTCCGGGTGCCGGGGCTTTCGGACGCTGAGCCAGGATCTTCTCGACAGTATAGTCGTCCTGCTCAGCATAGACATCGTCCGAATCAGCCTCATGTGCGGCATAGCTCAGGGACACATGTTGGCCACGGAGGTCGGGTTCCCGCCCACGGAGTTGACTCTCGTGGCGCTCCCGGAACTGTCCGTGACCCACCTTGATGCGGTAGGTGTCCTCACCAATCCTGCGGACCACCTCGCCGGGTGTGAACCAGGTCTTGGTGCGGTGGGTGCCCATAGGGCGGGGTCTGATCACCCACACCGGGTCTCCCACCCTGAACTTTTGCGCTGTTGAGCTCGGGGCGGACTTCTGACGCTCAGCATGCTCCTTCTCGAGCTGCTGGCGGATGTCCCGCGCCGTTTGCTCTTGCTGCGCGAAGAACTCCTTGGCATCCATAGCCATGCCATCACCAGACAAGGGAAGTCCCCTACCCAGGGGGTCCCTGCCGAACAGAATCTGGTGAGGGGACAAACCACCCGGTGTGGGGGTGTCATGATGGGCCTTCAGAGCAGGCCACATCTCCTCAAACCAGTTCTGACGTGGATTGGTGATGTGGATCTTGCGCAGCTTCTCGAACAGCTGCCGTCCAGCCACTTCAGCACGGCCGTTAGACCGGCTGAGATAGGCGACGCTCTTGGCATGACATATCCCCATCAGGGAACACATAGCCTTGAACCAGCCACCAGTAAACTGGGGCCCTCGGTCACTGCAAATGGTGCGGGGGATGTCAAAGACGGTCAGCCAATGACGAATCATCATGACTGCCACTTCCTTGGCAAGCAACCCCTTTTTGCGTGCCGGAACGGCTACAACGTAGCCGCTGTGGCGGTCCACACAGAGAACCACACAGTCAAAGGTCTCCTTGCCAATGTGCACCTCGGGCATGGAGAAGACGTCCATGGCCACGCTCTCCATGGGCTGGTCAGGAACCGGGGTCCATTGGGGTTCCCCCTTGACGTTCCGGTTATCAGGATTGCAGGCCTGGCAGACCGAACAACCCTTCCTGACCTTCTTGTTGGCGGTGTAGAGAACGATATGGTCGATCTCGAACCGACGCTGCATGTCAAGAGCTTGCTTCTTGACCCCTGGGTGCAGCATGTGGTGGTGCCAAGCTTCACAAAGCTCGAGCACCCGGGACTCCGGTACTAGCAGCTTACCATTACGGTAGAGCTTGCCGTCTTCCTCGGTCAGCCCCTTTGGCCACTTCTGCCCGTCGTCCGGGTCGGTCACAGCCCTATACTCGGCCGCAAAGGCCTCAGACTTGGCGTAATCGTCGGTCCAGTCGTCCTGGAGGCAAGACTCCGGGAAGAGGTGCTTGTCGGACTCAGCTCCCTCAGGGGCGAGTACACTGACCGCTCTGCTCACCCTTGAGGCGAGGGGGGCTTCCGCAGCCATGACGACAAAGCATTTAGGACTCTCCTCCTCCATCAGGCGCTCCATTTCGATGATCCTCTTGGCTTCAGCGGTCTCAGCCTCATCGCCACGGTGTTATCCTTTCCAGGAATATACACAACCGTGAGGTCGAACTTGGCCAAGGTCTCATGCCATCTTGCCCGTCGGGAGGCGGGACCTGAGGGGGTGTCCACGTGCTCCTTGTGCCACGACTGCAGACTCTGATGGTCGGTGCAGACGGTGACGGGATGGAGGGCTATGTACCCAGCCCATTTCCTGAGAGCCATGACGATGGCATACGCCTCCTTTTCACGGGGCGTCCACGTCCGTCTCTGGCCTTCCGCCAGGACTCGGCTCCAGATGGCCACGGGCACGTGCCTCCCGTCGTCAAGCACTTGCTCCAACACAGCGCCAATGGCGTAGTCGGAAGCGTCGGTGCGCAGGACGAACCCTCGGTCGGGATCCACGAGGTGCAGACCCACTGCGGATAGCAGCGCCTGCTTCATCCCCTCAAAGGCACGGTCGGACTCAGCTGTCCAGACCAGAGCCTTCTTGGACCCCTTCTTGGTCTCCTCTCGGTTGCCCTTGAGCATGGTCGTCATGGGGGCTGCATACTCGGCATACATTTTGATATACCCCGAGTAGTAGTTGCAGAACCCCAGATACGCCCGTAGCTCAGAGACCATCTTGGGCTTTTCCCAGTGCTCAATCGCAGCCACCTTGCCAGGTATGGGCTTTCGCTGCCCGTTCCCGACTACGTGGCCAGCGAAGACCACCTCGCTTACCGCAATGGTGGCCTTGTCACTGCTGCCCGTGAGTTTGTGCCGAACCAGAAGGTCCAGCACTCGAGTGACGTCCCTCTCGTGTGCCTCCAGGAGCTCCTCGTAGCTCATACTGGGGTCCCCGGACGCGATGATCACGTCGTCCACGAAGGGGTCCGCACAGTCGCGCACCGGCTCAAGCAGGTTCTCCAGCATCCGCTGAAAAGCCGCATTGCCGTTGGTAACGCCCATGGGCATCACCTTCCACTGGAGAGGTCCAAGTGGGGTGCTCATGGCTGTGCAGGCACGGGACTCCTCGGCGAGAGGCATCTGATGATAACCATGTTTCAGGTCAATCACCGTGAAGATCCTCCGCCGGTGTTGCTTTTGCAGCATGTCCTCAATGAGGGGCAGCGTATAGCTGTTGTGCTGCGTTTGGGCGTTCAGGCCGCGGTAGTCGACCACGAGCCGCCACTCACCGGCAACCTTCTTGGGGACGACGAAGCACGGAGAGGCCCACTCGGAGTGGCACAGTTCAAGCCAGCCTCTCTGGATGAAGTCACGGGAGATCTTCTCCATGGCCTCTTTCCTCTCGCCCCTCAGGGCAAACTCCCGGTGCCGGTACACACGGGGGTCCTGCTTCAGTCGTATCTTGGCCTCGCCATACGGTCCACGCACCGGTCGGGGAAACACAGGCTTTCCGCTGAAGAAGGTATCACCATACTTCTGCTTCAGCCTGGCCCTCAATGCCTGGATCTTGGGGCAGTCATCGGACTCCGCCTTGGCTTTTCCGGGCACTTGAACCACGGAGCTTACTTGAGGGGTAGCGACCCCGCTCGCTTTCGGCTCAGGTGGTCTTCCCAGGTGGCCCAAAGGGCCATCCCTGGTCTTGCCTCGGAACAGATCGCCGTAGGTGGGTGGGTTACCGCCAGGCGGCTCGTCTTGGCTGGACATGTGATTCAGCACCCTCTGTACGAAGGTATTCCCGTCATAGGAACCAGAGACGATTGAGTCCACTTCCCACCAGGCTTTGTCCTGGCCTTTGCCCTCACGCTGGTTTCCCCAGTCGTGAAAGGGCTGCTCCATATACCCCTGAACCAGATCCCATTCCTCTTCAGTGAGGGGGTCTTCCGATTCTGATTCTTCGATGTCAACAGGAGGAACCGCAAAGCATTGCCACCAGGGCCATGCTATGATGCGGTTGACACACACGAAGTCCGTGGTATCGGCCTGATCAAGGCCCCCATCCACATAGTGGAATTCCGTTGGCCATCTCTGGGGTGGCATGGGCTGTCCCTTAGCGTCCTGATAGACACTCTCTCCAGCCGGTAGGACGACCTTGTTTAAGGTCATGTTGGTCAATGAGGCTACCCAATGTCGGGTACTTTCCTCCTCGGTGCATCCCATAGGAACAACCAGCACTGCCTTGGAGCGGTCCTTGCGAATCTTCGCTATCGCTCTTGGAATGGCCCAACGGGGGCAATGGATCCACATCAATCCCTGATGCGGACCCCAGTGCTTCTTCCACGCGGAGTCCTGTGCGCTCCAGTACTTCTCACACACCCGAAGATGGGCGGAGGTTCCTGAAGAGAACGCATCCAGGGCCAGATCCGAAGCTCCCAAGTCCGCGACAACTCGGCTCGCCACTTCCGGCCTTACGCCGTACTCCTGGTTTGCAGGACCAGTTGGCTCAGTGTCCAGCGCGGCCACTTCGAGCTGATTGCGCTCTGGGTGGATCCATTGGCATTCCACATGGTGCTCAGGTGACGAAAGCCACGAGAGTTGGTCGTCCTGGTACAGGGTCATGGAGGCCTGGGCCGGAAGAACGCCTGAGTCCGTCTCCATCATGAAGTCGTACCCAACGATCATGTCCCAGTCCATCTCGGCCTCGTAGAAGCGACCGTGCAGGAGGATTTCCTTGCTGAGGTCTGGGCGGCTCAGCTCACGATGGTTCACGAACTGCAGCCCGATGGCCGCTTCCTTCGTGCCTCCCACCATGTACTGGCCGTTCGCCACCTTCAGCCTGACAGGCTTCCGACTGTCGGTCAGACACTCTGGTGGAAGTAGGCCAGCCTTGACCAAGCTGACCTGAGCTCCCGTGTCGACCAACACGTCGAAAACCTTTTCCACTTCCCCGCATAGGGCACGGACCTTAAGAGGCAATTGCCGCTCGCGACCGACACGGCGCACGGCGTGCAAACTCAGGATCTCCGGCCGTTCCAGAAGCTCCACAAGCGACTGGTGCAGGTCGTGGACGATGGGCTCAGGCTGCCCATCTGCAGCATCCAGCTGCGGTCCGGGTGATCCTCCGATACTCTCGAATAGATCCTGTAGTACATCAAACACATTCTTGGTCGCGAAGGACGGACGGGTGCAAGGGTTCGTGCCTTCACTTGCCCTCACCCCGCCTCCGCGACTGGGCGCCGGACCGGGCCTTCCGCCCGCGGCAGTCCCCTTGTGCTTATCGACTCCCGACTGGGATGGCTCGGCGCTTCCCACGTCACCATCCTGCGACCGCCCTAGCTGGGGCCCTTGGCTGCAGGGGCTCAGCTAGGGGGCGTCGGTTGTGGAAGAGGGGGTGTTCTTCTCGGCCTCAACGTCGTTGACGCCCTTCTTCCTCCTCTCACTACGAGTAGGCTTCTTGTCCTTGTCCTTGTTCTGGTTGTTCTGGTCGTTCTCCTTGTTCTTGTTGTCCGACCTGGGGACCCAGTTCCTCTTGATCTCCTGGATCTCCTTGGCCAACTCGGTCCCCTGCGACACCAGCTTGGAGAGCTCGTCCCTGTCCACCTCCACCTTGGCTTCCCGGATACCCGCGGGCGCACGCTTCTTCGACCCGTGCGCCTTCTTGTAAGCCTCCGTGTCGGCCTTGTGGACGGGGCATGTTCGGTGGTCATGGTTGAAGCCTCGCTTCCTCCCATAACACACGAAACAGCCCTGAGGGTGAGCTCGTATGAACTCCCCAAAGGACAGCGGAGGGTCGCCAATGCGGCGAGGCTCCCTCTTCTCCTGCTTCCTCCAACCCTGCTGCAGGGGCTCCCAGTTTCCCGGTTTGCTCCCCGCGCTCAGGCTTTTGGCCACGAAGGCACAAATGGCCACCTCGGCGGGCTCATCGTCGTCGTCATCGTCGACGAGAGTCTCATCGCCGCCGGCTCCCGCTGGGTCCATGGCAGCTTCGCCGCCAGGTCCCTCGCCAACGTAGTTGACGTCGCGGTCGCCGGGCCTCAACCCGCGGGTGTTGTGGAGGTTTCGGTACTCCTTGAGTACTTCCTCGCCAACCCACTCCAGGATCTCGTCGCAGCTCATCCGCGCCGGGATGGCCTGCAGACGGATGGTCTGGCCGCTCAACTCACACTCGTCAAGGCGCCACATCGCGGTCTTCTCGCGATCGCCCGAGACGGTGATGAGAAGAGCGTTCCGCAGGGAGTGCCGCTTGACATCCCGGGCCACGTTCTTCTTCGCCCAAGCCACCACGTTCGTATGATACTCTTTGGGGAGCATCATCTTGACCGTGTGGTTGGACTTGGCCCGCTTGGATTCCTCCTTGGTGACCCTCTTGATCCATGCTTCCGGCAGCATGGAGAGCAGGCGAGATCCTCCACGATGCGGCGGTCGAGGGTGTATTTCCCTCGGAAGTCTCGCCAATCCCGCAGGCGGATCTCCCGTCCATCATGCTCAAGCTTGATGGACTTCCACCGCTTGGCAGCCACCTGCGGAGCGTCCACCTGCTCCTGCTCGTTGAGCCACTTCTTGGCTTCCTTGAGGGTCTTGATTTTCCCCTCCTTGGTCGCCATGAAGTATAGCTCGCCGAGCACTTCCGGCAGGCGGTACCTGAACCGTCTGAAGACGTATCTCTCCGCATCCGCGGGAGGTAGGTCTTCAGTGACGGTCAGCCCCCAATCGTCCAGCTTCTCCAAGAAGCGGTCGAGGTTGAGGGGGTTGCCATCGTACATGGGGGGCATGATGTTCTTCAAGTCTTCCCACACGGCGGCATCCGCGGCCTTAGAGACCATGAACGCCGGCCGCGAGGTCGACCGAGGTTCCCATCGGCCTCGCCCACGGACTCCCACGGCCGCCACGTCCATCTCCTCCATGGAATCCCTGTGGCTACGCCGCGGTTCCTCCATTTACGCTGAACCTAGACCTAGTTCACGCCGTACGCCTTCCATGTACGCATCCTCATCACGGCGCCGGCGGTTGCGTTCAGCGGCCTCCCGTCGTACACCACGCGGCGGGCTGATGTCGAACTCCTCCAGGTCCAGATCCAGGTCCTCACCTTCACCGACATCCCACTCCACGTCTCCTCTGGGGACCTCATCCCTGAGTCCACCATAACGTCCACCAGCGATGGGGATTGGCTCCGGGGCTGGTGCGGGGCGTCCGGGGCGTACCGGTGCCCGCGGTGGAGCACGGCGGTTGCGGTGCTCCGCGCTGAGCCACTCATCACGCCAATCCTCACTGCCACTGCCGGGCGGCACGCGCTCGTTGCGGCGGCCCGCGCTGTGGTGAGAGGGGCCTTGAGAGAGGGGGCACTGGCGCTGGGGCGACTCCTGGGGGCTCCGCCGGGGGCGTGGGGTCTGCCTGGACCTGGTCCGGGTCCCCAGCCGTCGTCCGACGAGCCAGGCTCCAGGGGTGGGTGGTCGCTGCTGACGCTCCCACGGGCTTCAAGCGCGTCCAGCCTCTGCTGCAGGCCGCTGACGACGTTGGTCAGCGACTTGGTCTCCGCCCTGGCGATGTCCAGCTCCTTCTGCGCGCGCGCGGCAACCCTGGAGATGCGAGCCATCTCGCCCTTGCCCGTGTCTACCTCCAGCTCGAGCAACTGGACTCTCCTGCGGAGGTAGACAATCCACCGCCAGGTGGTATCCGGGTCGCCGTCCCCTGGTAGGTCGTCGGGGTCCCCAGGGGGTCCTCCAGGAGGGCCTCTGCCGGGTCCGCCCGGGCCAGGGGGTCCTCCTCCGCCCGGTGGTCCGCCTCCAGGGTGTCCACTTGGTGGGCGTCCTCCAGGGGGTCCTGATGGTCCTCCGCCAGGGGGTCCCGGTGGGTCTCCGCCGGGTCGCCTCGGTGGGTCCGAGGATGGGCGCTTCCTCGTGATGCCGAAGTCCATGTCGTCATCCTCGTCCATGTCGCCCCACCTGGGCGTCTCGGTCACGGAAGACTCCGAGCTCCGGTAGGGAGGAGGGAGATCCTCATCCTCACCTTCCGGTTCCATGGGGACGTCTCCGCCGCCTCCGCCCGTCCAAGCCACCACTTGGCGATGTCGGCGGCCTCGTTCATCCCCGTCACTGGCGGTGAAGGAGGGGTCACTGTCGTGGGGGTGTCCACCCGCTGGCCTACGTGGCCTCTCGGGGGTCTTCCCCTTACCCTTCCTCCGTCGATGGGCGGTGGGGCCACTGCTCCCACTGCTGCCCGTGTCCGCCTCATCCAGCGTCATCCTGGAGGAGGCGTCCCCTTCGAAAAGCTTTCGAAGGGTCTCCACTCGTGATCCTCCTGGGGGAGTCTCGCGGCGGAGTTTGGCGTCTGCCTCCTCCATTGCGGCGGCGGTGGCTGCGGCAGCCCGCACTTCGGCTTCCTCCCGAGCACGAGCCGCCTCGGCTTCCCGGGCCTGCTGCAGCCGCGCCTTCTGCGCTTCCAACGGCGCCAGCTGCGCCTCCGTCTTGGCCCTCTCCTCAGCGACCTTCCGTCGCGCGGCCTCGATGGCGTCCTTCTTGGCGGCGTCATCCTGGGCCTTAGCCGTCGCGTCGGCGTGGGCCCTTTCCTCCGCCTCCTTCTTTGCCCTCCCTTGGACAAGCGCCTCTTCCAGCGCCTTCACCTCGGCCTCCTTGCAGGCAATGGCCTCCTGCGTCCGGCGGGCTTCCTCGTCAGTTGCCCTGATCCGGGCAGCCACTGCCTCATGGGCGGCCGTGCCTCTGCCCCACTCGGTGGCCTCCTCCTGGGCGATGCCGACGGCGCCCTCCACGGCAGCGTTCCGCTGTGTGGCCCGTTGCCGGGCAACCCGAAGGTTGCAGGGCACCCCACAGACGCGCTCACAGGCGCGCGCCACGTCCCTTTGGGCGGGAGCGGCACTGCTGCTGGAGCTGGCCTGGTCGGCCGGCATCCTCCCGCGGTGGGCCGACTCAACGTCGCTGCTGGGGCCTGCTGGGGCCTGCTGGGGCCTCAGGAGCAGCCGACGGGGCTTGGCCTGGGTCTGCTTGGCGACTTCCATGAAGTCACCAAGGATGGCGTGGCCGGGGTGATGACCACCATTGGCCCGTTGGGGATTGGGGGCTGGGGTTCCGCCCTTGGCGCCTTGGGCAGCTTCGGCGGCCAGGGACTCCTGGTACTCCCGCCACTTCTGGTCCCGCTTCTTGTCCCCGGCGGACCGCTTCTCCTTCCCCGGGGACGCGCTGCTGCTGCCCTGCAGCCTGCGCTCGCTCCCCGGTTCCGGGAATTTCTTCTCGATCATGTCCCACATGGAGACATTGATCGAGGCGCCCGACGGGTAGGCGTTGGGGTCCTCATCCTCCTCAATCCCGTCGGGGCACAGCCCTTCGCCGGGCCTGTCCGGCCGGGTCCACGTCCTCCAGCGCTTGCGGCGGAAGCGGTACTCGTACCCTTCCGCCCGCAGCCACTCCTCCACTGCCCGCAGGCGGTCCTCCCCCATGTCCTCGCGGAGCTCGAAGCTCCCGGGCATGCCGCCTTCGCACTGGGGGTGGCTGTGGCGGTAGTGCTGGTCCCATGCCAACCCACGCAGCAGGCGCGCTGCATGGGGGTGGGGCCGCGGCCACAGCCTACCCGCTTCCTGCCAGTTTACCATGGCAGCGGGGGCGTAGTTGGTCTTGAGGTCCTTGGTATGCACTCGTTCTACTCAACGAACTGGTGGTGGTTGTTGAGGCGGGTGCTGCAGCACTGGACTGGGTGTGCGGCTGGTGCTGGTCAGCCGGTGATTGTGGATGTGGTTGACGCGGCCTTGCTGGTCGGCCGATGGGTCTGGTCCGTCCACCTCCTTCACGGGGATGCTCTGGACGGCGCTGCTGGCTCCGTGACGAGCTCGGCGCTGTCGCTGGGTGGCGCTGCGAGCCGCTGCGCCCCGCTGCGAGCCGCTGCGCTGCGCTGCGAGCTGCGAGCTGCGCCGCGCTGCTCGGGGTTGGTGGCCCCGAGTGGCACGCGAGGGCTGGGTAACCCCGCGGCGGTGAAACGCTTTTGACGCGTTCCCGTGGGGGGCCGGCCACGGGATGCTGCGGTGGACACGCGCAAGTGAGCAGGCAGGCAAAGCACTACGCTCACAAGGGCATCAATGCGCTCGTGTCATGTGACAAAGCGTTTCAGGATCCTTGCCACTCTGCAACAAGGGAACGAAAGTATGTACAGCAACACATCAGGATATGTACACATGGGGTTAAGACTGGACTGGGGTAAGGGCATCACAGGACAATAGACACTCTATCCTAACTTGTATCCCAATCCCAGGTCCGACCCTCTCAGTGGCTGGTGGGGGCGGGGGCTCAAACACAACCCATGCCCTGCTCAGTCCGGACCCTGAAACCCTGCCAATGAGAGAGGTGTCCCGCCCAGGCGAGTTCCTGGAAACCAAGCTGCTTCAAGGCCAACCGACAGTGGCTCCCCATGCTCCCTTAACAGCAGGTCCCAACTCCACTCTGAGTCAGAGATATGGCCCCGCCATTATCCCTCAGGAGTTGGTAGCTGAAAATGGGCTGTTTCAGCCCAAACTGACATTAGCTCCAAAATCTCCAAAAGTGACCCCTCGTCCAGACCCGCCAGAGGTAGGGACGAGGCAACTGACCCTATGCGCCTCGCATACGAACTCCCTGGAGCCCTCACCCAACCTGGTTCCCTCTGAGGTCCCGGCATCAGGGCACCACGGGTTCATCACGTGGGGTCATGATTGCCAAAATGGCAAAGTCGGCCGTCTCGGGCGACCATCCAGGGTAGGAAATCTTGGCGATATTGACGCGCCAAGCCTTGATTCACAACCCTTGATATCCCCTTTGGTCCCATGCCCTGGGTTATCGCTTGCTGTCACGCCGGCTGCTTACTGTTCATCGAGGGGATGACCAGACGGACGGGGCAGAAAGCAACATGCGGTGCAAAGGTGGGGATCGTGGATCGCACCAAAAGTTGAATAACTCCGGATGAGCCGGAGGAGCAAATACGAAAGTCAAGGGCTTTCAACCCTTCGTCATATGCTACAATATGCGCCACTTCCCCCCGGCTAGATTCTGTGCCCCATGGAGATATGGTAATTCCAATATGGCATACAATGGCAAAAACAGCGAAATTTGGCCAAAACGGCCCGCACTCATGATTCCATATCTCCATGGCCACGGCGAGGGTTCTTTCCAACCAAAGATGCGATAGACACATGGGACTTAGGTCCCAATATATGCCACTTGCCATCCCTCATGGTCGCCTCTAGCTATTTTCCCCATTGGAGGGAAAGTGACACACGTATGGGGCAGAATGGCAACATACCCCAAATTGGGTGACTCACAACTCTCCCATCAAGAGGAGAGGCCACATGGGGAAACACCCCATTCGATGTGGGCTTATGTGCCCTCTCCGAATTGCCCTTACCCTCCGTCAAGTGGCGCACGCAACCTCGGGGGTGAAATCAGGGGGAGAAGGAGTTTGTGGCCATTTTGGGCAAAACGGCCAAAATTCACCCAAAAGTGGTCCCTCCAAATATCGTATCTCCGTATCACGAAAGAAAGGAGCCTCGGGCTTTTGCATGGATGCAAACTGAAGCTTTGCTTCCCTTTTGCAACAAGGGTTGAGGTTCAAAGCACAATGAAAGCATTTTTAACACCTCAATCCTTGATGCACACTATTTATGGGAAAAAGTGCATATATCGGCGATATTGGCATGAGCATATCTTTGGGACCTTGGGGAGCAAAAATATGAGTAAACACTTTTGGAGTGGGCCCATAGTAGGTGCTTTCAAACATGCACCCTATGGTTAGATTGTCTCCGCCCACTCGTGTCATTAGTGCTCGCATATGAGCGCGTGTGCAAAGAGGCAATGTGGCACGCGTGCTCACAAGGCGAAATAATATAAAATAGAAGACAAGGTGGTAAAAATCAACAAAGCCATCCAAGATGTCCTTCGTGGTCTCTACTTCACATATTGCCTTGTTTCGAGGCTCAACTCCCCATAGGCGCCGAATACGAGCCTCGGGGGTTTCGCCATTTTGGCCTAATTTTCGACCAAAACTTGCCCTCTTTTGAAAATAGAGTTTTGGTACCCATTGAATTGCGTGGAGCCATCGTTGAGTTGGCTCGTAGAATGGAAATGGCCTCGGGCTTTTGGTCTTGTGAGCATTGTGTTCGGTCATTGACGTTCATGCTCACAAGGGCACAAAGTTAGCGTTTGCGCACGCAAACGACTTGGGTTTGCGAGACCCATAGGCTGCCTAAAACACCGCCATCGCCCGCTTCCCTAAGCAAGATGATATGCCCGCGTGAGAGGGGCATGGATGAAAGACATAGGGGGGAGACGTAGGGTTCCGTGCGAACTCTTGGTCCTTGCGAAGCATGAGTTCGCACGATCGACGGAAAGCCTTGCGCGCTGATTTTCTCGAAAACGCAACGGCGAAAAATTCTGGTGAATACACCAGATGAAAGTTCATAAAATACCCTCTGGATTCAGCCCTTAAGTTCTCTTAGAACCTCACAGGTACTCGAGAAAAGTCAATCACAAAACTCGCCACGGAGAAGCGACGAAGGCGCGCGAACAGGCGACATCAGGCGGCGATCTCACGACAATTAGAAATCGCGGTAGAAATCGGGTATTTCACCGATTTCTGACCGAAAATCGATCAAGACAATAAAATCACGGTGATTCTACATCGATTCATTGGTTAGAAATCGGATTCCAGATTTCACGGGTTAGAGAACGGGGATAGCCGGTATCAACCGTCTCCGCACGGGTATGACGGCTCGCAGGCCTCCGGGCCATGGGCCATAACGGGTGTGACTGACCACAGGCCTCCGGGCCATGGGCCATAGGTTCTGGGTACCGCTTCAGCATCTCCAAGGTCGCCGCGCGCGCGCAGAAAGAGCTGGACATCGCCAGGGCCGAGACCAGGCAGCTGAACACGGTCATCAGCGGCCTGCAGCAGAGGCTGGACGCGCTGGAAGCCCGTGGGAGCGTCGGCAGCGACCACCCACCCCTGGAGTCTGGCTCGTCGGACGACGGCTGGGGACCCGGACCAGGTCCAGGCAGACCCCACGCCCCCGGCAGAGCCCCCAGGAGTCGCCCCAGCGCCAGTGCCCCCTCTCTCACCGCCCCCTCTCACCACAGCGCGGGCCAGCGCAACGAACGCGTGCCGCCCGGCAGTGGCAGTGAGGATTGGCGTGAAGAGTGGCTCAGCGTGGAGTACCGCAACCGCCGTGCTCCACCGCGGACACCGGTTGTAAGTGCGGCTAACCCCCATCTGCTCAGATTTTCACAGATCTGCCCCAGATTGACTACATTTTGGTCATTTTCTCTGCTTCGGCGGAATCGCTGCCTCGCAGCTCAGTCTCAGGATCAGACCTATATATTTCCGATATGCCGGATCTGATTCCGCGGTCCATTCTCCGTAAATCCGCCGCGTTCCGATCATTTACCTGGAATCGCCATTTGCCGCTGACGCGCGCTCGCGGGCCAGATCGGCCAAATATTTTTCACAATCGGATTTATATAAATCTTTTCAGATAGTTTTGGACACTCAGATGTACTTAGAATAATCCGCATCAATTTTCTTCATAGACTGGGATTTTCTGCCGGATAACAATCAGCATGGATCTTGCTTCCGTTGTTGCTGCTCTCGCCTCCGTTGGTGTCCGCGTATCCGGTTCTACCCCCAACAGCAGCGTTCAGGTTGACTCCTCGCGTGCCTGCCCCACTGGTCTTGCCGGCCCCGAGCCCTCCGGCACCATCAACGACCCAGGGCAGCACTTTCATGGTAGCAGAGGCTACCTGAATGTTGTTCCTTTGGCGTCCCAACCACAGTCAGCTCCCCAGTACGGCCCTGTAGACTCCGCCGCTGCTGGAGAAGTAAGGATTACACTGCCTTGGTGCTGCGCGAACGAGGCATTGAGAGGAATGCCTTGCGCGAGTCCGAGCTGCCCAAGAAGGGCACAAATCAGCAGCTGTGGGGACCCAGATTACTACAATCCCAGTCGAAATTGGCCATCGAGCAGCTGGAATCTGCCAGCCTACGACGATGGCAACGCTCCGGTAGACCTTACGGAGCTGGCAGGTACCAACATTCCTTACCAATGTCCAACATTTGAGACCACGGACGCCGATCTGAACGACATTGAGATGGGCGGTCCAGGTGAGGAACCTAGCTATAATCGACCAGCCTCTTGGGCACAATGGGAGGACCATTTGTCCCTAGAAGTGACCCGTAACCTTGAGGCCCTTCAGGCCCTTTGTCTCCTAGCCACGTCTAAGCTGATCGGACAAGAAAGAATCGCCTCTGATTTTTTAATCGAATATTTTTTCCTCCTTCAGGACGAAATTAATACCAGGATGTGGTGGCGTTCTCAAGAAGATGACTCTTTTGCCATTTTTTTGCAGATCTGGAAGGCAAGCCCCTTCCCGAAGGAGAAGGGCACGGCACCTGTTCCCGGGCCCTCCGCCCCTCATCCCCCTGTTTCAATCCGCCACGATCTAGCCGCCGCGGTTGAGGAGGGAATTTTAGAGGCGGCCAGGCAGGCAAGCCTGGAGATTAGGGCTGAAGGAGCTCCCCAAGTGGACTCCTGGCTGCGGACCACCGAGATCAGCGGTCCGACAGCCTGCTCAGGCCCTTCAGGACACGGTATGTACGTACAGCTGTCCTGCCGACTGTTCCTGCAGATTCCAGCGAGATTCTGAGCTCCAATTGCTCAAAGATCAAATGCACCTCATCATTCAAACGCTGGGAATAAAAAATCTTTTCAAGACGCACATGCGGTCTGAGGGCGCCTCATCGGTGAAACAAGCAACAGAGCCGTCAGAGGAGGCGACAGAAATTTTTTCAATTGCTCCTTCGGTGGACTCCAGGACCACCGATGCAAGGATCAGCAGGACCAAGTTAATGGAAAGGGTTAAAATCTCTCGTTCTGAGAGTAGGACGGCGAAGGCTAGGACTGAGGCTCAGAATGCCAAGCGAACTGCCTCCCGTACTGCCCCTCCTGCTGCTGATTCCAATACCTTAGCCCAGCTGTTACTCGCCCAGACCCTTGCCGGAGCTGGTGTGGCGAATGATGCCGCCAAGGTGTCTGCCATTACGGCCGGTGTTGGGCTGGATTCGCTTCTTAATCCTACTTCATTGCGACTTCGTCAGGTTGCCAAGCAACCGAAGTATAATGGAAACCCCCGACGTTGGCCTCAGTTCCAACGGGAATTTAAATTGTGGGTTAAGACTCAAAAACTCCAAGATGATCAGTTCCTGATGGCCCTCTTGGACTGCCTTGAGGGAGCGCCAGCCAACTCTTGGCTCAGGACCTAGAGTGATCGTGAGGATACAAGTTCCCCCCTTACCTTTGATGAGGTCTGGGAACAGTTGGAGGTACGTGGATCCCGGCTGCCAGAGGACCATTACCACCAAATGTTGAAGAATTTTCCTTCATTCTCGCGATTAATCTTGCACGAAGTGCAAGACAAAAGACAGCGCTTCTGGAATTTAGTGGAAGAAGCTGAACATTCAGGCGAAAAAGTTTCTAGTGCCGAGCTGAAAAATCTGATTTTTGACAAGATCCCCTCAGAAACTGCCGCCACCCTACGGAACAAACAGTCCGAAGAAAAGGTCAAGACCTGGTGGGCGGAGGTGGAAGGCTTCGATGCCTCTGCCAACAGGTTCTCCGTCAGGGAGGCACTTCAAAAGTGCTCCCCCACGTCCTTCACCAAGGTGAAATTCACTGAGGAGACGTGGAAAATCAAGTTTAATGAACACGAGGATCGGGACTTGTTTGTCCAAGTCCTCAATAGGGGAGTAAGTTTCCATGGCCATCGCCTGAAGGCCAAGAACTGGGTGTTTTCGTTCACCCCGAAGGAACTCTGGGAAGAGGTTGAGCGGCTCGCCGACGCCGCCAATCAGAATTTCCATGAGGGTCTTGGGGGAAACAAGAATACCCAGCAAAACACCCAAAATGGGGCCCAAAAGGGCAACAAAAAGGTGAATGACACCCGGAATGTTCAGGATCACTGTAGCATCTGCCTTCTTTTAGGTTCTACGAACCGAGCTAAGACGCATTCTACTGGTAATCACCGATGGTCTCCTTACGATCACAAGGTGATTGGTGAAAATATCAGTAATCCGCAGAATTCAGCCAGGAATGACAGACAGGTGCATGGTGGGAAGGCTGGAAAAGGGAATCCGACCCCCTCCGGTGGAAACAAAAATACTGGAGGCCCTGGCGGGTCCCAAGGCACAGGAAATCGGACTCCATCCGGCTCCGGTGGGCAGCCGAACGGCCAGAAAAATCCCAATAGCAACGCCGGAGGCGGAAATCGAAATCCAGGCCAAACCCCTCAATCCGGTACAAACAAGGGAAATGCTCCAGGATTCCAGGGTAAAGGTAAGGGAAATCCTTCGGGAACCCCCTTCTCTGGTAAGGGCAGAGGGCGTGGCGACGGTGGAGGTCCATCATCCGGCGGCCGTGGCCGTGGACGTGGAAAGGGCAACCATCGTGTGGATCAGGTCTCAGGTGCAGATCAGGTGTCCGATGCGGATCGAGATTACGTTGAAAATGCCTTGAATCCAGCAGTGGGTCGACGAATCAGGGTGTGTCCACAATGTTAACGCAGCTACTGGAGGTCAGAACGCCTAGGGGAGCCACGAAAATCGCCCCTCCCCAGGCGATTTCAGGCATGATCCCCAGATTCCATCTCGACCACTACTTGATGTAGGGTCGCTTGTCTCCTCTCCCCTGGATCCGGCAGCGGATCCTTCTGTTGTAGTGGACGAGGTTGGTGTACAGTCCAAGCACAGGGCCCGTCAGTTTGTCACAAAGCTGTGGGTCTCTGATCGCAAGGGCAATTTCCATCTCGCCACTTGTTTGTGTGACAATGGATCAGAGGTAAATCTCCAATCCAATTCTTTCTTACCCGACGACTGCGTGTTTGAGTCGCCTCATCCTGTTACCCTCGAGGGAGTTTCTGGACATTCTGTCGCAGGTGGGCAACGCGGTTGTTATATATCAACTCATTTGGTCGCTCAAGACCTTTGGGAAGAAGGCAATGTGGAGGAGGTTATCCTTAAGGATGACTACTTCTATCGTGCCGACATAAAGTATGACCTTTACTTGGGCCATCCTTGGCTTAGCAAGAACAGGGTGGCGCCCGTAGGTCGTCGGCGTTGTTTTTTGCTGGAGTCAGGTCCCTTGGAGCGTCCTGAATTTCGTTTTTTGCACGCAGGGTTTAAAAGTGCAGAAGAATTTTTGAAGCGAAAGGTTACACCAAAATTTGGCGAAGATGTCACCATTGCAGAGGTGAATGGGAGTGCCGATTACTCCCGAGAGTTAGAATGTCTTCGTAGGGACTCCCAGCCACGACGCCCTTCGCGCTGGCACTCTTCATTCTACAGAGTTGTCGACAAATGGCGCGATACAATTTGTGAATATTTTTATGAACACCATTCCTTTTGGCCACAGTATGATGCCTTTGCTAACCGTGAGAACAAGCGCTTTGACAAGCACTTTCGCGACGCTTGGACCCATAAATGGGACAAGAAGTTATGGATGAATCCTCCGTTTCACTTAATCCAGCAGGTCATCCACAAAATCAAGCAAGATAAAACCCAGGCGATTTTAGTTGTGCCCTTGTGGGACGACAAGCCTTGGTTTCAGGAATTGCAAGACATTTGTGATGATTGCATCGAACTTCCCAGGAAGATTAAGCTGTATGCCAGAGACGACCCAGGTCCCTTGCCACAGCGGTCCTGGAGTTCGCTTGCATTCCTGGTGGATGGAAAGCTTTCTGACTCTAATTCTGCTGATTCTGGTACTGATTCCTGTGTTGGGTCTGAATCTGAGGTTGAGCGTGGTACTGATGATGAATCTATTTTTTCTGATTTTTGTCCGTCAGATGCCGGAGGTGATCCAACGTCAAATGGATCCGCCTCGTCTCCCTCTTCCCCAATACCATCTACATCCAAAAGAATCTTCAGTGCACGGGCGAAGAAAAATTTGAAATCGCGCCGCAAATTCAGAGTTTTTTATGAAAAACCCCGTGTGGAAGCTTTCATAGATCCTTTCGAGGAGCTGGATCACGAAGAGAATCTCTGAAATGTCGACACTCGACCCACCTATCTTCAAGAGGCAGTTGATACGGACCTTTTTAGGGACATCCGTAAGAAGATTCTTCCTGCCAAGGCCGAAGAAATCGCCAAAGTTTTTTCGACAGTAATTCCTGCCGATCAGGTGGACACTGAGTTGTGTTCCAAGAAAAGAGACAAGATTTTTGAGGAACGAAAGGACACAACCCTTTCGGGGAAGTTGATCAAAAACCCCCTGTCCGTGGGCAGTTCGGTGAAGCCTTCATCGAGCTTCGTGAAGGTTACAAGGCGAAGAAACAGCGTCCTTATGAGAACCATGGACACAAACATGAGATACTCAGAAAAATGATCGAGAGAAATCTCAGGGAATTTGGTTGGCTTGAGGGTTGCATGACCAGCGAATGGTGCTGTGCACCCTTCACAGTCCCGAAGCCGCCGCCTGCAGACCAGAACACTATTGATGGTTGGCGAATGGTTGTTGATTTTCGCAACCTCAACGCCGAAACCAAGGCGGATTCACACCCCCTGCCCCTCATTGAGGAGGAAATCGCCAAGAGTGCAAGAGGTCGTTTGTTTTCTGTGCTGGATCTCCGTCACGGCTTTCACGAAATGCCGTTGAGGAAGGACAGCCGACCTCCCACCTGTATGTGCACGCCATGCGGCCCAGTCCAGTGGACGGTCATGCCCATGGGCCTGAAGAACGCCCCTTCGTTTTTTCAACGAATGACGGAGGATGTGCTTTTTACAGCTCATCCTGAGCTTCGTGCCTTCGTGAGTGTGTACATAGATGACATAATCATCGCGACAGAGGGGGAGGGACTGACCGAAGCTGAGCTGGTGGCCCTACATGAAAAGCAGCTGAACCAGGTTTTGGACATTCTTGATGCCAATCAGCTGATTTGTGGACCAAAGAAGGGAAAATTATTTCTAAAATCAGTCGAATTTTGTGGTTCTCTCCTTGAGAATGGCACCCGACGACCCAGTCCAGGGAAGCTCGTCGCTATTCAGAAATGGAAACGCCCTGAGACGATCACGGAATTGAGAGGATTCCTGGGTTGTTGCAATTTTTACCACACTTTTGTGCCGAATTATGCCAAATTTGCTGCCCCCCTCACTGAATTATTGAAGGTAGGGAGAGATGCGGGCAAGGCAGGTTCAAAGGTTCGTGTCAAGTGGACTGACGAGTGCGAGGAGGCCTTCCATCACTTGAAGGCGGCCCTCTGCGAAGTCGCCACGTTGCATGTGCCGCAATTCGACCGACCCTTCTACATAAGAACCGACGCTTCTAGGTACGCGATCGGAGCTGTCCTTGAACAGGTTGATGAAGCCACAGGTGATCATTACCCTCTTGCATTTTGGTCTCGGAAGCTAGCCCCACGCCAAATGCAATGGTCGCCGCGTGAGCAAGAAACCTATGCCATAATCTGCGGTCTGAAAAAGTACCAATCGTGGGTTGGCACCAATCGAGTCGAGGTCCTGACGGATCATCGATCTCTGGAGTATTGGGCCACCGAACACATTGATACTGTCGCGAGCCCAGCTGGTCGACGGGCCAGATGGCACGAATTTCTCAGTCTGTTTGACCTCCATGTATCATATTTGCCTGGAAAACACAACACGGTAGCGGATGCTCTGAGCCGATGGGCTTACCCTGCTTCAGAGGGGCTGCAAAGTACCAACATCCATGGTACGGAGCAGGACCGCCACGTCGTGATTGAGTGGGATCAAGAAGAAAAAAAGCTCATCCGACGTGAATGCATGCAATGCGCTGTTAAACAGCATGCATTACCGTGCCATGACATCACGGCCTTCTCAGATCCGGCGCATGCTCATGAAATCATAACCAAATCACTGAAAGTCGTGGAAAAAGTCACCGATCCCTCCTCAGGGAGTGTGAAACGGTTTGATTATACCCGACGTGTAAGTGGATTTCGGTTGATTCAGGGCATTAAGCGTCGAGATCCGGCCAAAACTCCACCCCTGCCGAAAGATTCCCTGATCATCCGTGACTGGACGTCCGATTATCTGCATGATCCCATGTTTAAAGAGGTCTTTGAGAATCTAAAATCCAAAGATGCTCACAAGGATGGGATTTTTTCGGAGTATTCGTTGGATGGGGGGAAGCTGTGGATGGAGGGTAAATTGTGCGTACCAGACGCCCTGGCCCCCCGAGTGTTAAACTGGTGGCACAAATGGTAGTCCCCCCACGCACATGGCCGTCGATTATGGTCGATGATTAAACATAGGTTGTTTGGCTCAAGGCTATATACTCATTGCATGAAAGTAGCCGCCGGATGTGCCCAATGTGCTGTCTCGACGCCTCCCAGCGCGAAAAAGCACGGCCATCTGAGGCCACATCCTATTCCGGAGCGCCTCTTTAACAGAGTCACCAGTGATTTTTTCTATCTTGGTGAACTCGATGACGAAGAGTGCCATTGGACGAATAAAGAAGTCAATGGTGTGCTCCTTATTCAGTGCCGTCATTCCGGCTACATTCAGGTGTTGCCTTGCAACATCGAGTCGATGACTGGCAAGGCTGCCGCCAAATGGTGCGCGCAGACCTGGATGGGAGGTTGAGACGTCCCATCTGAGGTGGTTACGGACTCAGGCAAAGAGTACACCTCCGAATGGTGGAGGGAATTATGTGCTCGCCTTGGAATCCACCACCTCAGGTGTGAAATCCACTCGCATCGAGCGCTGCCTGGCGAAGGAGCCGGCCGCTCAATTATAAATATGCTTCGTAAGGAGCTCGCGAGTGAGAAAGATTTCCATTGGCTTGAAGTTCTCTTCGCATTGCTTCGCCGTTACCACAACACGCCTTTGTACCATGGCCTTTCTCCAAATGAAATTGTCTTTGGACGAAAGAAGTGTTGGTGGAACATGCCGTTGAATAATCCTCGCCCTTGTAAAGATGCTTCGTTGTTTTTGGACGACGTCCAACGAGCAGATAAAACTGTCTCGAAATTAATCGATAAGCATCAAGCTGACTGGCTTTGGGTCCAGAATCAAGGCCGAAAAAACCCCCACAATTTTGAAGTCGATGATCGAGTTTGGCTTCGAAAATCCGAAACCACCCTGGACGGGGATGATAAGCTTCTTCCCTTGTGGGAGTGGCCATTCGCTGTTACAGCGCGTCTAGGTGAGAACAGGTGGAGGATTCGTGTGGATGTCAGCAGGGAAATTGACGTTTCGGGCGATCGCCTCAAGAGAGAGATCCCCTCCCCCAAGGATCGGGTTAAACCCCTTTTTTGGACTTCGAAATTTTTGTCCGATCGGGTCATCGAAGGGGGGAAGTACGAACTCAAGAGGATTTTAGAGGCAAGACGTGACGGAAAGGGCGAATGGGAATTTCTATGTGAGTGGAGGGGCTTTGATTCCAGTCACAACAACTGGGAACCAGCCCATTCTTTTGTCCATGGGTACACCAAGGGGTTCATCGACTTCCTCAAGAAGCACCCCGAAATTGGCGTACTCCTGACAGAATGTCTGTCAAAACCAGACAGACAGGTGGAGAGCGACGGAAAAAGACCTGTGGTGAATCGAGATCCAGCCTTTTACGGCCCTCAGCAGCCACATTCCAGGGCTGATCCATCGATCCCCCCTCCTGCGGTCAGGCCAGCCCAGGAGCCAAATGAGGACCAAGCTTCAAGTTCGGTCGCTGATTTGCAGCGCCCAAGCCGTACGAGGGCCCGACCAGACAGGTTGGTGGTCACATGTATTCGTGCTTGGCCGAATTGAGGGAGATCCGTCGTGACTTGAGTCGCCGACGCCATAATCTGGGTAACAGTCGTCTAGTCCAGGGCGTCATGGCACTCGTCGCTAGGGCTCAAGGGTGTAGGTTCGAAACCCTTGCATGTCCAACTCCTACAAAAGCTCCAGCCTCACCCCGTCGACCACTTATTCCAATGTGAGTGTTCTGACGACTTGAAAAAACCACATTCTGCTCAATCCACTGTTCATTCTTCCTGATTACGTGATGATGTGGAGAACTGCGAATGTTTGATAATTTGACGTCAATCAACTTTTCTTTGGTCTCCGTTCGGCAGACAGGGCGTAGATACGCTGCCGAAAGCCACGGAGTGTGCTGCCGTGTTCAGAAAAAACCAAACTCAGGCTTAATTCAGGCAGATTCGGGGTAATCTTGTCTCTGTTGGTCTGTGCATCTTTGGAATTTGGCTACTCGTGCAGATGGAAGCAAATGTACATAGTAAAAACGCTGGCCAGCGACATTCACCCCTACAGGCACCCCCTGTAGTACTGGCTGCACCAGATGCGACGCCAGGAACTCAGATCTTACCTTCATTTGCCGTGATGCGGAAGCCAAAGTCCAGATTCAGATCCAGGATCCTCAAATTTGCCTTGAATTTCTCAGGTTTGTCCTTCATTCTGCCATTGTTGCACGAAACCCCGACGTCAATTGTTCAGACAACCTTCAGACAGAGGCTCTAGGGACTTCTAAAAGCAACCTCTGAAGTCCGTAAGCTTCAGTGTATTTTTGGCACACGCCAATGTGAGCTCAGTCCGACCTGAAACTGTCGAAAATGGTGAATCCAAGTGTCTTGTGGGACTCAATCGAAAGATTGGCCTTGTCCAGGTCGATTGACACCGCCGCCACTGTAAATAAAGGACCATTCGGTGTCTCTCAGTTATATACTGTCAGTAAAGCGCCTTCAGCGAACCTTCGGCGCGTTACATGCCAAGGATCCAGGGCCAGCATGTCCCATCATGATGCATCATCACATGATCCACAGTCTCATGGAATCTGTTGGATGCTCGCGAACCAACGTGCCGGAAAGCACAATTGAGCTGAATAAACGACAATATATATTAACTTTAGTCTAAACGAAGATGTTAGTAGTTTCAGTTCTAGACATCCCGCTTCATTTCACCTCCATCTTAGGGAATTTGCTGATTTTAGGACAATTTAGGTTGATTTCCTTGTCATCTTCTCTGATTCCTCGAAGATCTGTGCCTAACTAAGTGAACAGAAAAACATCCCCACCTTCTGTGGTTCACTTAGGGCGTACAGACTATATCTGTATTTGTTTTCCCTCTCTGTGATTGTTTCACCTCCTTCATCCCTGCCCAAATTGACTCTCAATCTTGCTGAATCTAGTGATCATCCACCAGATGCGCCAAATCTGAAGCACATGCTGCACTTTTCAGAACGAGAAAAGCGGGATTAACTCAATGTAGAGTTCGGCGAGGACACCGTAGCGTGCCCGCGACAGCGAAACTGTGCCAGAGCGCTGAGATGTCACTCCAATTCTTGATTCCCCCACTCAATCCACCAATAATCTACCTCATTCTCAACCAGTGCATGGTTTGGTATCGATTCTCGATACATTTACATGCTTTTTAGCCCTTAACCTAATGTTTTACTGCACGGAGGACTGTTCGTCACTCCTCATTCTGTCTCATTTCAGGTTCATCCATCCTGATTCACTGCCAATTCAGCCCAAATTAGGTCAGATCAAGCAGATTTCGCCCCATCGAGGCTACATTTCTATTTTTTTCTGGGACTTACCCGCACTACGTTCTTCGTTGACGTAGCGACACACCCCAGTGTGTTTTTGGAGGGGGAGTGTAAGTGCGGCTAACCCCCATCTGCTCAGATTTTCACAGATCTGCCCCAGATTGACTACATTTTGGTCATTTCCTCTGCTTCGGCGGAATCGCCGCCTCGCAGCTCAGTCTCAGGATCAGACCTATATATTTCTGATATGCCGGATCTGATTCCGCGGTCCATTCTCCGTAAATCCGCCGCATTCCGATCATTTACCTGGAATCGCCATTTGCCGCTGACGCGCGCTCGCGGGCCAGATCGGCCAAATATTTTTCACAATCGGATTTATATAAATCTTTTCAGATAGTTTTGGACACTCAGATGTACTTAGAATAATCCGCAACAATTTTCTTCATAGACTGGGATTTTCTGCCGGATAACAATCAGCATGGATCTTGCTTCCGTTGTTGCTGCTCTCGCCTCCGTTGGTGTCCGCGTATCCGGTTCTACCCCCAACAGCAGCGTTCAGGTTGACTCCTCGCGTGCCTGCCCCACTGGTCTTGCCGGCCCCGAGCCCTCCGGCACCATCAACGACCCAGGGCAGCACTTTCACCGGTACGCCCCCGGCGCCCCGCACCAGCCCCTGGGCCAATCCCAATGGCTGGTGGACGTTATGGTGGACTCAGGGATGAGGTCCCCACAGGAGACGTGGAGTGGGATGTCGGCGAAGGTGAGGACCTGGACCTGGACCTGGAGGAGTTCGACATCAGCCCGCCGCGTGGTGTACGACGGGAGGCCGCTGAACGCAGCCGCCGGCGCCGTGATGAGGATGCGTACATGGAAGGAGTACGGCGTGAACATCTAGGTTCAGCGTACATGGAGGAACCACGGCGTAGCCACAGGGATTCCATGGAGGAGATGGACGTGGCGGCCGTGGGAGTCCGTGGGCGGGGCCGATGGGAACCTCGGTCGACCTCGCGGCCGGCATTCATGGTCTCTAAGGCCGTGGAAGCCGCCGGGTGGGAAGACTTGAAGGACATCAAGCCCCCCATGTAGGATGGCAACCCCCTCAACCTCGACCGCTTCTTGGAGAAGCTGGACGATTGGGGGCTGACCGTCACTGAAGACCTGCCTCCCGCGGATGCGGAGAGATATGTCTTCAGACGGTTCAGGTACCGCCTGCCGGAAGTGCTCCGAGAGCTATACTTCGTGGCGACCAAGGAGGGGAGAATCAAGACCCTCAAGGAAGCCAAGAAGTGGCTCAACGAGCAGGAGCGGGTGGAGGCTCCGCAGGTGGCTGCCAAGCGGTAGAAGTCCATCAAGCTTGAGCATGATGGACGGGAGATCCGCCTACGGGACTGGCGTGACTTCCGAGGGAAATACACCCTCTTCCGCCGCAACGTGGAGGATTGGAACGAGGGTGACGAGCAGGCTCGCCTGCTCTCCATGCTGCCGGAAGCATGGATCAAGAGGGTCACCAAGGAGGAATCCAAGAGGGCCAAGTCCAACCACACGGTCAAGATGATGCTCCCCAAAGAGTATCATACGAACGTGGTGGCTTGGACGAGGAAGAACGTGGCCCAGGATGTCAAACGGCACTCCCTGCGGAACACTCTCCTCAACACCGTCTCGGGCGATCGCGAGAAGACCGCGATGTGGCGCCTTGACGAGTGTGAGTTGAGCGGCCAGACCATCCGTCTGCAGCCCATCCCGGCGCGGATGAGCTGCGACGAGATCCTGGAGTGGGTTGGCGAGGAAGTGCTCAAGGAGTACCGAAACCTCCACCACACCCGCGGGTCGAGGCCCGGCGACCGCGACGTCAACTACGTTGGCGAGGGACCTGGCGGGGAAGCTGCCATGGACCCAGCAGGAGCCGGAGGCGATGAGACTCTCGTCGACGATGACGACGACGATGAGCCCGCCGAAGTGGCCGTGTGTGCCTTCGTGGCCAAGAACCTGAGCGCGGGGAGCAAGCCGGGAAACTGGAAGGCCCTGCAGCAGGGTTGGAGGAAGCAGGAGAAGAGGGACCCTCGCCGCATTGGCGACCCTCCGCTGTCCTTTGGGGAGTTCATACGAGCTCACCCTCAGGGCTGTTTCGTGTGTCATGGGAGGAAGCGAGGCTTCAACCATGACCACCGAACATGCCCCGTCCACAAGGCCGACACGGAGGCTTACAGGAAGGCGCACGGGTCGAAGAAGCGTGCGCCCGCGGGTATCCGGGAAGCCAAGGTGGAGGTGGACAGGGACGAGCTCTCCAAGCTGGTGTCGCAGGGGACCGAGTTGGCCAAGAAGATCCAGGAGATCAAGAGGAACTGGGTCCCCAGGTCGGACAACAAGAACAAGGAGAACAACCAGAATGACCAGAACAAGGACAAGGACAAGAACACTGGTAAGAAAGGGGGAAGGAAGAAGGGCGTCAACGAGGTTGATGCGGAGGAGAACACCCCTTCCTCCACAACCGACGCCCACTAGCGGAGCCCCTGCAGCCAAGGGCCCCAGCTAGGGCGGTCGCAGGATGGTGACGTGGGAAGCGCCGAACCATCCCAGTCGGGAGTCGATAAGCACAAGGGGACTGCCGCGGGAGGAAGGCCCGGTCCGGCACCCAGTCGCGGAGGCGGGGTGAGGGCAAGTGAAGGCACGAACCCTTGCACCCGTCCGTCCTTCGCGACCAAGAATGTGTTTGATGTACTACAAGATCTATCCGAGAGTATCGGAGGATCACCCGGACCGCAGCTGGATGCTGCAGATGGGCAGCCTGAGCCCATTGTCCACGACCTGCACCAGTCGCTTGTTGAGCTTCTGGAACGGCCAGAGATCCTGAGTTTGCACGCCGTGCGCCGTGTCGGTGGCGAGCGGCAGTTGCATCTTAGGGTCCGTGCCTTATGCGGGGAAGTGGAAAAGGTTTTCGACGTGTTGGTCGACACGGGCGCTCAGGTCAGCTTGGTCAAGGCTGGCCTACTTCCGCCAGAGTGTCTGACCGACAGTCGGAAACCTGTCAGGCTGAAGGTGGCGAACGGCCAGTACATGGTTGGAGGCACGAAGGAAGCGGCCATTGGGCCGCAGTTCGTGAACCATCGTGAGCTGAGCCGCCCAGACCTCGGCAAGGAAATCCTCCTGCACGGTCGCTTCTCCGAGGCCGAGATGGACTGGGACATGATCGTCGGGTACGACTTCATGATGGACACGGACTCCGGCGTCCTCCCGGCCCAGGCCTCCATGACCCTGTACAAGGACGACCAGCTCTCGTGGCTTTCGTCACCTGAGCACCATGTGGAATGCCAATGGATCCACCCCGAACGCAATCAGCTCGAAGTGGCCGCGCTGGACACTGAGCCAACTGGTCCTGCAAACCAGGAGTACGGCGTAAGGCCGGAAGTGGCGAGCCGAGTTGTCGCGGACTTGGGAGCTTCGGATCTGGCCCTGAATGCGTTCTCTTCAGGAACCTCCGCCCTTCTTCGGGTTTGTGAGAAGTACCGGAGCGCCCAGGACTCCGCGTGGAAGAAGCACTGGGGTCCGCATCAGGGATTGATGTGGATCCATTGCCCCCGTTGGGACATTCCAAGAGCGATAGCGAAGATGCGCAAGGACCGCTCCAAGGCAGTGCTGGTTGTTCCTATGGGATGCACCGAGGAGGAAAGTACCCGACATTGGGTAGCCTCATTGACCAACATGACCTTAAACAAGGTCGTCCTACCGGCTGGAGAGAGTGTCTATCAGGACGCTAAGGGACAGCCCATGCCACCCCAGAGATGGCCAACGGAATTCCACTATGTGGATGGGGGCCTTGATCAGGCCGACGCCACGGACTTCGTGTGTGTCAACCGCATCATAGCGGAGCCATGGCGGCAATGCTTTGCGGTTCCCCCTGTTGACATCGAAGAATAGGAATCGGAAGACCCCCTCACTGAAGAGGAATGGGATCTGGTTCAGGGGTATATGGATCAGCCCTTTCACGACTGGGGAAACCAGCGTGAGGGCAAAGGCCAGGACAAAGCCCGGTGGGAAGTGGACTCAATCGTCTCCGGTTCCTATGACGGGAATACCCTCGTACAGAGGGTGCTGGATCACATGTCCAGCCAAGACGAGCCGCCTGGCGGTAACCCACCCACCTACGGCGATCTGTTCCGAGGCAAGACCAGAGATGGCCCTTTGGGCCACCTGGAAAGACCACCTGAGCCGAAAGCGAGCGGAGTAGCTACCCCTCAAGTAAGTTCCGTGGTTCAAGTGCCCGGAAAAGCCAAGGCGGAGTCCGACGATTGCCCCAAGATTCAGGCATTGAGGGCCAGGCTGAAGCAGAAGTATGGGGATACCTTCTTCAGCGGAAAGCCTGTGTTTATCCCATCGGTGCGTGGACCGTATGGCGAGGCCAAGATACGACTGAAGCAGGACCCCCGTGTGTATCGGCACCGGGAGTTTGCCCTGAGGGGCGAGAGGAAAGAGGCCATGGAGAAGATCCTCCGTGACTTCATCCAGAGAGGCTGGCTCGAGCCGTGCCACTCCGAATGGGCCTCTCCGTGCTTCGTCGTCCCCAAGAAGGTTGCCGGTGAGTGGCGGCTCGTGGACGACTACCGCGGCCTGAACGTCCAAACGCAGCACGACAGCTATACGCTGCTCCTCATTGAGGACATGCTGCAAAAACAACACCGGCGGAGGATCTTCACGGTGATTGACCTGAAACATGGTTATCATCAGATGCCTCTCGCCGAGGAGTCCCGTGCCTGCACAGCCATGAGCACCCCACTTGGACCTCTCCAGTGGAAGGTGATGCCCATGGGCGTTACCAACGGCAATGCGGCTTTTCAGCGGATGCTGGAGAACCTGCTTGAGCCGGTGCGCGACTGTGCGGACCCCTTCGTGGACGACGTGATCATCGCGTCCGGGGACCCCAGTATGAGCTACGAGGAGCTCCTGGAGGCACATGAAAGGGACGTCACTCGAGTGCTCGACCTTCTGGTTCGGCACAAACTCACGGGCAGCAGTGACAAGGCCACCATTGCGGTAAGCGAGGTGGTCTTCGCTGGCCACGTAGTCGGGAGTGGGCAGCGAAAGCCCATACCTGGCAAGGTGGCTGCGATTGAGCACTGGGAAAAGCCCAAGACGGTCTCTGAGCTACGGGCGTATCTGGGGTTCTGCAACTACTACTCGGGGTATATCAAAATGTATGCCGAGTATGCAGCCCCCATGACGACCATGCTCAAGGGCAACCGAGAGGAGACCAACAAGGGTTCCAAGAAGGCTCTGGTCTGGACAGCTGAGTCCGACCGTGCCTTTGAGGGGATGAAGCAGGCGCTGCTATCCGCAGTGGGTCTGCACCTCGTGGATCCCGACCGAGGGTTCGTCCTGCGCACCGACGCTTCCGACTACGCCATTGGCGCTGTGTTGGAGCAAGTGCTTGACGACGGGAGGCACGTGCCCGTGGCCTTCTGGAGCCGAGTCCTGGCGGAAGGCCAGAGACGGACGTCATGGCTCTCAGGAAATGGGCTGGGTACATAGCCCTCCATCCCGTCACCGTCTGCACCGACCATCAGAGTCTGCAGTCGTGGCACAAGGAGCACGTGGACACCCCCTCAGGTCCCGCCTCCCGACGGGCAAGATGGCATGAGACCTTGGCCAAGTTTGACCTCACGGTTGTGTATATTCCTGGAAAGGATAACACCGTGGCGGACTGTCTCAGTAGGTGGGCCTATCCCGCCAGCAAGGGCATGACGGATATCTCTGCCCATGGCGATGAGGCTGAGACCGCTGAGGCCAAGAGGATCATCGAGATGGAGCGCCTGATGGAGGAGGAGGGTGTAAAATGCTTCGTCGTCATGGCTGCGGATGCCCCCCTCGGAAAGAGGGTGAGCAGAGCGGTCAGTGTACTCGCCCCTGAGGGAGCTGAGTCCGACAAGCACCTCTTCCCGGAGTCTTGCCTCCAGGACGACTGGACCGACGACTACGCCAAGTCTGAGGCCTTTCAGGCCGAGTATAGGGCTGTGACCGACCCTGACGACGGGCAGAAGTGGCCAAAGGGGCTGACTGAGGAAGATGGCAAGCTCTACCGGAATGGTAAGCTGCTAGTACCGGAGTCCCGGGTGCTCGAGCTTTGTGAAGCTTGGCACCACCACATGCTGCACCCAGGGGTCAAGAAGCAAGCCCTTGACATGCAGCGTCGGTTCGAGATCGACCATATCGTTCTCTACACCGCCATTAAGTAAGTCAGGAAGGGTTGCTCGGTCTGCCAGGCCTGCAATCCCGATAACCGGAACGTCAAGGACGAGGCCCAATGGACCCCGGTTCCTGACTAGCCCATGGAGAGCGTGGCCATGGGCGTCTTCTCCATGCCCGAAGTGCACATTGGCAAGGAGACCTTCGACTGCGTGGTTCTCTGTGTGGACTGCCACAGCGGCTACGTAGTAGCCGTTCTGGCACGCAAAAAGGGGTTGCTTGCCAAGGATTTGGCAGTCATGATGATTCGTCATTGGCTGACCGTCTTTGACATCCCCCGCACCATTTGCAGTGACCAAGGGCCCCAGTTTACTGGTGGCTGGTTCAAGACTATGTGTTCCCTCATGGGAATACCTCACGCCAAGAGCTTCGCCTATCTCAGCCGGTCTAACGGCCGTGCTGAGGTGGCTGGACGGCAGCTGTTCGAGAAGCTGCGCAAGATCCACATCACCAATCCACGTCGGAACTGGTTTGAGGAGATGTGGCCTGCTCTGAAGGCCAATCATGACACCCCCACTCCGGGCGGTTTGTCTCCTCACCAGATTCTGTTCGGCAGGGACCCCCTGGGTAGGGGACTTCCCTTATCTTCCGGTGACCTGCCATCAGAGTGGCCATATACCCCCCCCCTGCTGTATCCAGAGGAGGATGGCCCCTCTCTTCTTCTATTCGTCACTCCCCACCTGCTGAATCCTTGGGAAACCAGGTAGGCGACTGACCTTCATATTTCTGAGCTCTTGGGGCCTTGAAACCCATACGACGTTGCGCAACGGATGCCGCTGTCATCGGCATTGCGATTTTTTTTTGGTGTGTGGTCTGGTTCCATGGCACTTGCGGAATCCAGACCAGTCGACCTGTGTCTCGAGACTATATATGGCCTGCATTCAGGCGTTTTCCTGTCCACCCTCCTGCATTGCCTTATCCTAACCGGGATGTGGTTTGGCGCTCTGTCCAGAGTGTGTTTACGCGCCTATTTACCCCATTGATTGCTTATTTCTCTGCCCCTCCAGGATATGTGCATCTGTATGTTGAGTCTTGTCGGCCCATCACTGAGGTGTGGACTGTTTTTCCCCCGAGAGGATGCGAATCCTATACAAAGGCGCCTTGAGTCGCCGTGTACATTTTTTTACAGCCTGGTCCAGCCTGGACCAGTACCTGGGTACAGATTCTACTGTTGAGTGCTCGTGATACCGTGTGCCCTATTCGCTGTGATGTGGAGATCCTGATGGCACCAGGCGGGAAGCCCAGTTGCCTGACTACACTCCCAGCGGTCCGCCACTGTCAGTCCCAGTGTGAGCCTACCGACTCGCAGACGCACTTGCAGTCGGATGGCGGCCTCCGGTGCTCCTGACCTCGGTCAGTCTGCCTGGGAAACTGGTGGTTTGAGGAGTCGACGCCTCCGCCCACACTGCATGAGGACTCCCTCATGTATGGCCTTCGTGGTAATAGGGCGAGGGAAAAGACGGCCTTGATGCCCGATCCCTGAAGGAGGAGCTCCCTTAAGATCCCTTAAGGAGTTCGGCTGTACCACTCTGGACTCGCGTTGTATGGATATGGACATGGTGCGCCCGAGGAAGGACCTGTGGGGACTCTCCCCAGTCGGCGGGCCTTGGGAAGCTTGGGGTAGCCTGATGGATCTTTGTGGTCGCTCTCGACCTGTGGGACCACCTCGCTCGTCGTGTGTCGCCTATGTTGGCCGTGTATGCCACTGCCACTGTGGTGGTGACCGTAGCAGCCGGCGTCCAGTGCGCCTGGTATCGGTTAACGGGCCCTTTGGATTGCGAACAATCGCCGCCAGGACCCGGGACTTGATACTTGATACTATACTTGAAGTTACAAGACCCTACAGCACTATACCTGTTTTACTGTGAGATTTGAGCAGCCTAACCCGAGAATCAGCCTGAAGTGAGGATGTGCATACCCCCCCTTCAGGGGATGGTCCTGGGTACCCGCTGCCATGCGTGGGTGTTATTGAGCCCCCCCCAGGGTTTGCTCTAAGGAGGGGGGTGAAGCGGTACCAAGAACCCCATGGCTAGGGTAAGGCATACAACCGGTCTCCGGTCCACTAACCCCATGTACGGAAGGGAAGACCGGTCTCCGGTCGATTAACCCCATGTACAAAAGGCGCCCGTTAACGCCCGGTGCGAGCCCGGCGGGAGCGTGTTCCGTGCCGTAAAGCCCCGCATCGGCAACCGATGCACCGCCAGCGGAGAATTATATATCAGAATGTCACGAATCAACAGGGTTTTATTTTCATATTGTTTTCGTCAATTTTTACGCTTCCGTTCTGATATTCACTGTTTTGACTGCTGGCGGTTGGATCGCGACCTTACCGTAACCGCCAGTTTAACTGTTTATAATGGAAATTTTAACGCTATCCGTGACGAAGGCTCTAAAGTCTTCAGGAATTGCGTTGATGCATCCGCAATTTTCACATTCTACACTCGCAACCTTAATCCGAGTTTTTCAGGATGTCGAAATCGAAATTTCGACTTCGACATCCCCGCACTTGATTGGACCTCTTTCGAGTGGACCTACGTGCTTCCCTATGCACGAATCAACTTTCCTTTTATCCTGCCCTTCATTTGTCTTAAAGATATGGGCAAAACAAAGTTGATTCGTGAGGCCACTTGTGAAGGTCATATCTCGTGTTGCTTGCGAGGAATGACAATAAGAAAAAGTGGGATGTATTCACAATACTCCCGACGTAATTTAGGAAGCATTATATGCCTTGCGTATCCACACGTGCGCGCTAGTGTAATGGATCATGGTCAAGAGGGTAGAGTTTGCGTTGTAACTCTATGGCCATGATATTGCGTGCGTTAAGATAACTTTCGAGTGTAGCGCGCGAATGTTGGTGTTGCATAGGAACTCTCATTGAGTTCCTATGAGCGATTGACACAAAGTTATGCCCTTGGAGGGGCATGACATATCGTGGGGGGAGCTACCTTTTTGGGCAATATGGAGTATGTGCCTTGTGTTGTGTTGCGTGCCCATTTGGCGGGTCCATCGCTCCAAGACAAACCCGCCAATGGACCTCATATTGTGCAAGCCCCTTCTCCATACTCCCTACGATCAATTGCAAGCCTGACCTCCGTGAAGGGAAGCTTGTGTGGCGATCCCGAAGCGATGCGTTGGGAGCAAGGTGTGTGTTATGCAATTGTCCATACTTTCATGTGCCCACTTGGGAAGTAGCGCTCGTAACCTTTCAAAGCGCCCCAAGTGCAGCACATACGTGGAATCGGAGGTCATTGGTGTCAAGTCATTGTGTTTAGAAGGATTAGTTGATTGCACGATCCAAGCCGAAGATATTATAATATAATTGTGCACCTCTCAAGGCACTTTTGTGTGTCTTTGTGTCAATTTTGCCGTTTTTGGTCCGTCATGATGTCAAGTGGCGACCGTGTATCTCAACGTTGCGCCCAATGGACATCATGACCCAAGTATGTAATGGAGGTACATACTTCGGTGCCCAACATATCTTGGACCCGGCGAATAACTCCTCTTGGGCTTGGCATACCGTGGCCGCCATGTTGGCGATTTGGGACTATCTCAAATCATGGGCTCACTTGGTGACCCTGCCATTCCCAAAACCGGAGGAGTTGGGCGACGCCCAAAAGATATGTTGGACACATATGACTTGATACCAATCCTATGTGCCTCATTTTCCCCAACCATGAGTGTGCGCATTTCTGACCATTTTGAGCAATTTTCCACTTTTGCTGCCCGCCGTGCACTATGTTGAGCCCACCCGTGCACGCCGGACGCATGGACCAATGGACCATATATGACATGGGTGTTATGTATATTGGTCCCCATGGTTCACACACCACGTGGACGAAGCGGAGCAACCTTCGTTAAGGTGCTAGCCCAAAGTGAGTGTGGGCAATTTTACCATTTTGGCATTTTTGGACCCAATTGGGATCGTCACCACGCCGAGTGGCATTGAGATCTTTGAGAGCCAAGTGCATGGGAGTCTCAGTTGGACTCCCGGTCGATCGCGTATGGAATGGCGAATCTAATCTCCAAGCCGGCGTGGAGATATACTATTGGGAGCACCCCGAATTTTGGTTCATTTCGAGCAGCCAAAATGACCCCATTTTGGGACCCCAATTTCCCCCTTCCGTGTGGTCAATTGGCGGCCCCATTTCTCTATGCCCATAATGAGCCCGGACCTAATTTCAAGTTGTACACTCAGATAAAAGTCCTAGGTCCTGCCTCCAACCCTGTGTGCCATTGGCGTTGCCCTGGCCGGGCGAGCCACGCGTGGAAATGACGCCAATTTTTGTTGAGTTTGGCATCATGACCCCACTTGACGAACCCGTGGTGCCCTGATGCCGGGACCTCAGGGGGAACCAGGTTGGGTGAGGGTTCCGGTGAGTTCATACCCGAAACGCATAGGGTCTGTTGCCTCGTCCCTACCTCTGACGGGTCCGGACGAGGGGTCAATTTTGGGGATTTTTGAGTTAATATCAGTTTGGGCTGAAACAGCCCATTTTCAGCTACCAACTCCCAAGGAGTATTGGCGGGGCCAATCTCTGGCTCAGAGAGGATTTGGGACCTGCCGTTAAGGGAGCATAGGGAGCTACTGTCGGTTGGCCTTGGAGCATCTTGGGTCCCAGGAACTCGCCTGTGGCTCGGCGGGACACCTCCCCCATTGGCAGGGTTTCAGGGTCCGGACTGAGCAGGGCATGGGTTGTGTTTGAGCCCCCGCCCCCACCAGCCACTGAGAGGGTCGGACCTGGGATTGGGATACAAGTTAGGATAGAGTGTCTATTGTCCTGTGATGCCCTTACCCCAGTCCAGTCTTAACCCCATGTGTACATATCCCGATGTGTTGCTGTACATACTTTCGTTCCCTTGTTGCAGAGTGGCAAGGCTCCTGAAACGCTTTGTCACATGACACGAGCGTATTGATGCCCTTGTGAGCGTAGTGCTTTGCCTGCCTGCTCACCTGTGCGTGTCCACCGCAGCGTCCCCAGGCTGGCCTCCCACGGGAACGCGTCACTACCTCGTTGAGAACAACCAGGCTTGGGATAAGCGAGCGTTTAGCGACTGAACGGTCGTTTGTTTGTTACGCTTAGGGAAATTTATTAACAAACGACGTTTTAACAAACGACGGCCCGCAGGCCCCTGCCGCGGCGTAGCGCGCGCACTTCCTGGGTGCTGTGTCCGATGTTTTGCGTTGTCAGAACCTATGAACTGAAGGCTTTTAAAATGCACAGGATTTCAAAAACCACAGGCACAGATATGTCAGAACAGGAACACACTTCGTGCAGAATAGCAATTTTTTAGGCTTTTCACATGTTTGTATTATTAATTTCGGATTTATGCACATTGCATCTCTGTATTTTGCTTTTAGCTCAGTGGTGTCATGGGCGGCAAAGGCCATGCAACTTTTTGGCCATGCCGAGCTTGTCAGAAGTGGGAGAACTGATGAGTGAAGCTGCGGAACTACAAATAGGCGTGTGCGGTACCAATTTGCTGCTGCTGGTGCTTCCTGTGCTACCATGTGCCTTGTCCGTGAATTTTTGGAGCGAAACGTGACGAATTCTACCACGGTGAAATCCAGAAGACACGAAGACGTCAAAGGAGTGGGGGAAAAGAAGTTGGGAGACCCCTTCAAAACCGCGTCAGAAAAGTTCCACCGACGCCAAGCCCAAATGAAGCAACCCGTCGCCGAAGCTTGCAGCGATCAGCGTGATGACCACCCTACTGACGAGCGGCGTGTATGTTCGGGCCTCAGCCCCTCTCCCTGTGCAAGCGCAAGCCTCATGCTCCAGTGATGCGTCCACCAACGTGCAAGCCTCAGCAATGGGCATGGCGAAGCAGCCCTGCGCGCACTGCGCGGGACTTCAAGGCGAAGCAGCACTGCGCGTAAAGTCAAGGCGAAGCAGCACTGCGCGTGAAGTCAAGGCGAAGCAGCACTGAGCGTAGAATCAGAGCGAAGCAGCACTGCGCGCACGGCGCGTGAAGTCAGGGCGACGCGTGAAGTCAGGGCGACGCAGCACTGCCTGGGGCGACCTCCGCGCTGCGCCCAAGCGCCAAGGTAAATAAGCGTCGTCTGCCTCCAGTTGTATTCGCCAGAAGTCTTGTTTTCAGTGTGTGTCACGTGCGTGTGCCTGTCATTCACATGCAATGAGTGGATCTGTAAATTTGACTTTGGCCTCTGTGCCTCCATCAACCCTGAGGCGTGGCATGCATGTGTGTATTGATATCCTGATGTGTAGCCTTGCCTTTGTTTAGCTCTGTTGAATCCTGGGACCCCTCTTTCAAGGCCCACGCTTAGCGCTGGACCAGGAAGAAGACAGTGTGCAGTAAAGTCGACGTTAAAGTATTCTTTGTGTCTGAGTTGCAGGGCAAGACAGGGTAGAGCTGAAAAGTCATTTGCACGGTGTTTTGAGAAACATTGTCTTTTTGGCTGAACTGCAGGCAGGGTAGTGCATGAAAGGGAAGCAAACAATTTAAGGTGTGAAAGATTTGCAGGGTGTTTTGAGAAACATTTAAAAGCAGGAATTCAGAAAAAAACTTTTGGAAATTTTTTTTGAAAAAACATTTTGGAAAATATTGTGGAAAGGACCAATGGGGCAGAATAGAAATAAGCAAACCATTAGAAGCAAACCGAAAGGACATTAACAAGGAAACAAATTAACGAACGACGTTCGTTTATTTTCATCGTTCGTTCGTTCGTTCGTTTGTTCGTTAATTTTCCAAAAAAAATTAACAAACAACGTTTGTTAATCCCAACCCTGAGAACAACGAGGTGCAGCTCCTAACCCGTGCTGAGACTATGTACCAGCGTAAAAAGCGAAACTAATTTCCCTGTGTCAGTCTACTGACAGGTGCACTGAGCACTGCACTGACCCTGTCTGTGCCCTGCAGACCCATGCCTATGGTTTCCAGCGTGGGCCAGGTGGCTGCTTATCAGGATTGCAGCCACCCAGCAAGTGTATGCCTTGTTGACCATGTTGGACTGCCCTGATATAATGACCTTGGGGAGCCAACGAAGAACGGTGGCTTACTACACCAGGGGGGAATGACAAGCAAGGTGTTATGAGGCAAGGTGTGTCTTCCCTCCTTGGGGACAAGCGAGCCCACAGTTAGGACCCCTGACTGGTCCAGACCCATGGGATTCTTCCCGTCCTTACAGGGTTTACCATACCCCTATGTGTGCTACGTATGTCTGTGTGTGTCTCACTTCCCTCCCCGGCGTGGCTCCCAGAGACCGAGCTTCGCTGACGTCGGACCGAAGGTCCTAATCAGGTACTATTACCACTCCTATGGCGCCCAATTTCCTTGCTGGCGCCTATCCTTTGGGGAAGACGGCAAAAGCCCTACCTACTAGAGGGAAGGGGTGGCCAAGTGTGCTAAGGGCATACTCAACGCCCATTTTTGCTAAGGGCCAAAAGCTAACGCACTCCCCTGCCCACGAGGAAAAGCACGCGGGACAGGAGACACCACTACACGACACTCACTAACGCCAGCACCAGCCTTGGACGGCAGGGTGAGCACTTATCACCTGCACTCAACTCCCGCCAGGCTTGCTGACCCTAACCCCTACACACGCTACTTGGTGTTGCTGGCAATGAAGTCTCGGGTCCTAATGACCCTCCTGTGAAGAAGACAAGAGGACACAGCGCTGCTAAGCAACTGTGGCCTAACAGGGACGTCACAACACGTTTTCCTGCTAGGGCTTGGAGGGAAGGGGCACTCTTGTTGCGTTCACAGCGCAGATGTCGATGGAGTTGAACTGCCCACGCCACTCCTGGCTGAGGTGCAGTCAATTGATTGTGTGATCAGCGCCCCTGTTTGGCTGCGGCAGAAAAATGGGATAGCCGCCAAAGGCAGCTGCTGCGTGCACCAATCACCCTGAACCTCTCCCAGCTGTACAACAGAGGCCAATGAAGGGGTGTTTGCGGCTGAGGAACCAAGCCACACTCCACGTATTATACGCTTCTCAGTGTGACCGATAATACACTGTCCTCAAACAACCCCTGTCAGGCAAGCAAGCGTTAAGAGACTCCTCAGCTTCCCTTAAAAAACGTACCGAAGAGCCCCTGGGTAACCTAAACAAGGTTTACCGTGCGCATTTCGCGTGGCCTACCCTTTAACTCATCGTGTGCACGCATGCAGGGAAGGGAGGCGGAACCATTACCACAATGACTCAACCAGGAGGTGAGCTCCTCCTGGGCTTACCTACGTTACTCACCATGCATCGTGTGAATGCCCAAGTGAAGCGAACGCAAAACAACCCTATTGCGAGTTTTAAACAAGCCTAAGCGTTTTAAGCAACCCTACTTTAACGCTACGGCTACACACGAGCAAAAACTTTCTTTTCTTACCTGTGAGGAGAGAACAAGGATGAATTGGGGTACAGGGAAAGCGTCACAGCGTGTGAATGCCTCAATTAGTCACATGCATCGCGAGCACAGCGCATATTCTAACCCTACGTGCGCGCTGCGCGCTCCATTCGCATCGCATACCTTTCATTCCTGTTTTGACCTGTGCAGAGCAAAGGAGATGAGCACCAGAACCCCCAACGAACACAGCGTTGACAACCCTAACGTTTTGACGAAGCAACCAACACGAACGCAATGCATGCGTGTGAGATGACACTGGCATACCTGAGAGGTGGGTTGTCCACCTGCTCTGTGGTGTGGGTTGAATTTGAATACTTTTCTCTGAAGTTTATAAAAGTTTTGATGCAAGTGTGCAAAAATTTCCTTTAGAACTTTAAAAAGTACGGCTAATACCTTTTTTTTCAAATACCGTTTACGCTTGCGCAACCTTGTTTTTGAAGTCTGCTTCCTTTGCGCTTGTCTGGGACTTTGAGTTATGTGTAAAAATGATGATTTCTCGCGTGATTTCCTCAATTTTTAGCGATTTGACTTGTTAAATAGCTACCCCTTTCGCTACACCGCAGGAATCACTCCCTGTTGGTTACATTTTCTATTTTCTTCAGCTCCTGCGGATTTCTGTCCTCCATTGGGAGTATTGCTCCGCCCTGGCCCTTGGTCAGGACGTTTACTAAAGCGCTGTTTATACAGCGATCGCCGTCCGCATCGGAGCGGTCGACTGTACCCTAGTGGGCAAGCACATGTGCTCTAGGGACGGAGTCCTGGGTTCAATTCTCACACCCCCAAATTTTCACTGATACTTTTCGTCGCACGCCGGTGACTTTTGAAGAATGCCCCATCGAAGGGACATCATTCACGGTACATTACACTGTTTTTCGAGGGTACCTACAGTGTGATAGGCTTCCATGAACTGATGAGGATGTTTTTGGTAAGTTTAATGCATTTTCTGAGGTAATTTTGGGAATATTTGAGCCTTTCTCCTTGGTCCTACTAGCTTGGCTAACTAGTACTCCAGGAGGGAGTAAGAAGAAGTCACTGCCATGTCTTTCTTGGAGGGCTTGATGCAGGCCAAGCCCCCCTTAAAACCTTTCTGTTGATGCTAAGACTAACGTAAGTATTTTTATCACTCTTTTGAAGCTTTTGGTACACTTTCTCAAGGTTACTAGGGTTGTAACCCCAGCTCCCCATGAAGTTCACCCCTACCACTCAACTGAGCGGAGGTACCTTCCTTCATGGAGGATATACCGAAATAAAATAGGCATTTCATGCTTTACGCCTTGGAGGTTAAGCCTAGTGGTCTCCCACCCCAAGACCCCTATACTCAATTGCTTCTGACACTTATTGTCGTTCTACTTTTTCACTGTTTCTGAATTCAGTTGCTTGGCCAAGTCATTTTCTGTGTCGGCCTGACATCTATGCCCCACTTTCCTAACCAGCACCATTTCACCCAAAACAGTGCACATGAAGTACCTGATGCTATTTTGGAGGCCAGAGTCAGTCCAGCTTTCATATAAAATCTTTTGTATTATCCAATTGTGATTGAATCTTTGTGTTTATACCTGCTTTGTCTATCTGCAGCTCTTCTGTGTTACACTGGATTTCAAAACTATTCATTTATTATATCCACATCCTGTTCTTGCTATACTTGCTGCTTTGGTTGGGGTTTCAACTTCAAAACCTGCAGGATTTCATCAAAATATCTAGGGCATTAATCAAGGACATCTTTCTGTAGGTGTTGCAGTGCGTGTGGCAGTGGGTATGACAGTGGGTATGGCAGTGCGTGTGGCAGTGGGTGTGGCAGTGGGTGAGGCAGTGGGTGTGGCTGTGGGTGTGGCAGTGGGTGTGGCAGTTGGTGTGGCAGTGGGTGTAGCAGTGGGTATGGCTGTAGGTGTGGCAGTGGGTGTGGCAGTAGGTGGCAGGGGGTGTGGCCGTTTGTTTGGCAGTGGGTGTGGCAGTGGGAGTAGCAGTGGGTGTGGCAGTTGGTGTCGCAGTTGGTGCGGCACTGGTTGTGACAGTTGGTGTGGCTGTGGGTGTGGCACTAGGTGTGGCAGTGGGAGTAGCAGTGCGTGTGGCAGTGGGTGTGGCAGTGGGTGTGGCAGTGGATGTTGCAGTGGGAGTAGCAGTTGGTGTGGCAGTGGGTGTGGCAGTGGGTGTGGCAGTGGCTGAGGCAGTAGGTGTGTCAGTGGGTGTGGCAGTGGGTGTGACAGTGGGAGTAGCAGTGCGTGTGGCAGTGGGTGTGGCAGTGGGTGTGGCAGTGGATGTTGCAGTGGGAGTAGGAGTGGGTGTGGCAGTGGGTCTGGCACTGGGTGTGACAGTGGATGTGGCTGTGGTTGTGGCACTAGGTGTGGCAATGGGAGTAGCAGTGCGTGTGGCAGTGGGTGTGGCAGTGGGTGTGGCAGTGGATGTTGCAGTGGCAGTAGCAGTAGGTGTGGCAGTGGGTGTGGCAGTGGGTGTGGCAGCGGGTGTGGCAGTGGGTGTGGCAGTGGGTGTGGCAGTGGGTGTGGCAGTGGGTGTGAAAGTGTGTGTGGCAGTGGGTGTGGCAGTGGGTGTGGCAGTGTGTGTGGCAGTAAATGAGCCAGTGAGTGTGGCAGTGGGTGCGGTAGTTGGTGTGGAAGTAGGTGTGGCAGTGGGTGTGGCAGTAGGTGTGGCATTGGATGTGGCAGTGGGTCTGGCAGTGGGTGTGGCAGTGGGTGTGGCAGTGGGTGTGGCAGTGGGTGTGGTAGTGGGTGTGACAGTGTGTGTGGCAGTGGGTGTGGCATTGGGTATGGTGGCAGTGGCTGTGACCGTGGGTGGACACCCCTCATAACCCCCCACACTCGACAACCCGCACACACCGACCAAGGGGAGCCCCGCGCCCCGCGGCACGCGCCCGGCCCACCCAGTGGCCCGCACCTGACCCCCGCGCACACCCCAGAAGACCCAGGCCCGGCCCCCCCGGCCCTCGAATGCGGCCCACACGAACTGTTCCCCCCCGCGGACGCCAACCCACACAACCTCACACATTGCAGGACCCGGGCCAAGCCAAGCCCGGAAGGAGAAGGCCACAGCCCCGCGCCTCCCTCCTCCGCCGCTGCTGACCAGATCGGCCCGCCGGGCCGCAAGGTCACGACCGGGCCCCCCCGGCCGCTCGCCCCAAACCTACAGCCCGAGGACATGCCCTCCATCCTCCCCGCAGCAGAAGCCGCCGCCCACAAGGCCACGACCGCCCGCATCACAGCCCAACCCGCGTCCACCACCTCCTCCTCATCCTCCGCCTCATCCACCTGCTCCAACTCATCCTCCGACCCCCCCCTCCCTGCCGCCCTCATCCACAAGGCCACGGCACATGCCAAAGCCGCGGCCGCACGCACCGACCCCCCGACCCCCACACAGGCGACTCAGGCACTCCGGCAACGCACCGGGAAGACCCCCGACCCGGCACCGGCGCCCTCACACCTCCAGACAGAGGTCCTCCGCAACCTGGAACCGGACTCCAACCCCAAACCCGACCCAAAACCCAAGCCGGCGCCGAAAAGAGCACACACAACACCACAAACGCAACGACACAAACCCAAGCGACACTGCCCTAATCCAAACCCTAACCCAAGCCAGAACCCCCCACCCACCACAACCCACACACCCCTCCCACCGGCGGCCACCGTCACCACAGAGGCGGCCACTCAACACGACCCCGTCCAAACCCTCGTACACATCCCCATCTCCAAGCGCCCCATCATCCACCCCCCACAAACCACCACCGCCGCCGGCCAGACCGACCCAGGGACGTGGGACCCCTCGACCACAATCACCGTTAAGCCCGGCCCCCGACCCGCCCCCCCAGCCCACCAAATAGTACAGCCCCAGGGATTGGGCACAATGCCCGACCCCCCACCCCCACAAGGGGGACCAGAATACCCACAAGTGCTCCTAGGGCCATACCCGCAACACGAACCCTACCACTACCAACGCCACCACCACCAGCGGCCCCACCACCACCACCACCAACACCACCCCGACCACTACCACTGCCCACCACCCTACCCCACCGGGCCACAACCCCCCGTGCACAAACAGCACCAGTGTATGGGATGGCAGCCACCGAGCGCTCCACCCGCATACCCCACCTACCACCAGGGGCCACCCCCCCTATACCAGCCACCCTATCCCCCCGGCCACCACGTCTACGCCGGGGGGGCCCCCCGGACCCAACCCCGCCAGGGACAGTCACTCGACCCATACCACCAGCCGCTGCCGCCACCACACCCCTACATGGAGGATCCATGGACGACAGGGGACCTTCCCTCCCCCCCCCAAGTACCGGGCGGCACCACGCGAGGCCCCCCAGGACCCCAGGACACCTCCTGACTGGCCCGACTCGAGCGATGAGGCCCGGTCCCGCAAACAGCGGCGCTCCCGTTCCCCCCCCGCACGGCACACTCGCCCCCGGCGCCCATTTCCGCCCGCCGGGTCCCATTTGCATCCATTCCTCCCCATTTTCTCCCCTTTTCCCTCTATTTTTATCCCCGTCTTGAAGGTGTTCACACGATTTCTACCCCAATCCTTTGCCAAATCCCCTACTTCCCCCAATTGTCTCCAAATGCCCCCCCATTTTCCCGATTCCTCCAACCTCCAAAAGCCCAATTCGGTGGGTTGATGAGTTCGGATAGTGCAGATGATATGGACATGCAGAGTGGTACAAAATGCCATTTGTGACATTGTTCCGTGTTTTCTCTTCGATGGGGGTGTGTGTATGGGGATAATTCTTGAAATGTGTCCCAACAAGGGCTTCCAAAGAGCCATTGGTAGAAGGCAGCAGGGCTGTCGTCCTCCCAGGGACGAGTTGCTACGTGCTTGGTAGGTAGGTGCTGCAAAGCTGGTGAAACATCAGTCGCATTCATCGTCACGGTCTGTGAAGCGCAATGTCTCAAACTTGATGCCCCGTGTTCTCAGTGTGTTTTCGTCGATAGGCATGCTGCATCTTGATGTCTGCGTCAACATCGATGCGGGTGTCCAAAAGATCATCTGGTGCAGCCTTGTTGAGGCATTCAATTACCGACAGAATCTGGGAGTGGCTGCACGCGGGCTCTTGATAGCCGGTCCTGTGGCCTTCCTGCAGCCATGTTCGTCCCGTGCCTGCTGATCCGCACCCACCCCCCAACCCCATCCGTTTGGTTTGCCTACCGAAGGTACTTGGGGTGCATTCCAGAGGCGCAGCAACGCGTTGCGAAACGTCGTGTGTTGACACGAAAATGATCTCCACAACGGCCAAGGGGGGCACTTCCTTGGCCTTGGGATCTGTTTACTGTCCCAATGTCAGAAACAACCTGTGCGAGCGTGAGCCTGTGGTACATCAAGTGGGAAAATGGCGGGGCACAACCTTGCAAAATCCAGAGGGGGGGGATGGGGGACTTGGGGCCTGTGATGTCGCCATCAACATCATCTGGTTTTCTTCCTCGTTATTATAAAGTGGCCCTCCACGGACAGGGAGGCACTCTCGATCTGTGCAGCCACCAAGTGTGTTGGCGGCAGACTCCTGGACAGTTGTGGCATGCAGGCACTTGGCGCACCAGTCCAGGCACCTTTGGATGCACAGGGATTCGAAGGCAGGTTCAGCATTGCAACCCCAAAATATGGCGGTCTTTGTGGTGGCCCACGCACGGACCTTCGCCACATCGCCGCCACGGCGGCTCGTGCGGATGCCGATCATGTGCGATACACACCGGTGTTTGCTTTTGTGAGGCACAAAAGGAACAGCAGAGACACGCGTGTGGCGGCGTCACGCAACAGGCCGTACCGAAGCAGAAGGGGGGGCGTTGGGACATGGATGGCACGGCATATCTTCGGAATTCTCACAGAGTGGCCGGGCTGTTCTTAAGGCTAAAAAATTAACACCTGCCGGCCCCAGTGCGCTAGGACCTCTGTGCAGCGCCAGCCGGCGAGTAACTGCAGTCGGTTGACCATCAGCTACGGTCGGTTAAACCCCAACTGCCGTCAGTTGCGTGTTGATCGTCGTTGATTAACCGAATCCTGCCACCGATAACCTTAGGCCGTCCTTGGTGGAAAAAAAAAAGGAATGGACAGCAGTGCAGAATGGTGCAAACGACCCGCGGATGCACACCAAGGGCGCTTGAGAATGCGTGAGAACGACGGTTTCGTTGAAGAGGTAACGTTGGGGGCCAGATTAGGCTCATCCTCGTCAACGCCGTAAGAGACTTCAAGCAGCAACACGTACTCGGAGGGTCCAATGCTGAGGTCAGCCTACAAAAGACAAGGCAGAGCATCGATCGGGGCCTCCTGCTTCCTGCCATACAGTGAAAGGGACACTCACGGGGATCCCTGATCCAACGGTCTGTCCTTGAATTCCCCAACGGAAATTCCGTGACTTCCGTGGGGATGGGCTGAGGAGGGGATGGGGCCAGTGGGCCGCCCACCAGTTGACGTCTCACTGACAGCGCCAACTTCTTGGAGGGGTGGGCCGCTGCACCAAGGGCCCAATCACACATGCATTCTGTGTACCAACAACACACCGTAACCGGTATGCTACGCATACGCACACACACGGTCGAAGCACGAATATATAGGTATAGGCACGAAGCCTAAGGCTCTGTCTTCGGAACGAATCTTGTCACGCCAACACGGCGCTCCACACATGCACATCCTCGTATGCAGATGCAGCAATGTTCGGCAGTTCTCCATGTGAACGCTTCTCCAGCTTAACCGGCCAGGGCGCATGTACAGACTGGGGGTGGGAGTGACGGCAGGAAGCCTTGGTCCAGGTTGGTGCCACCCCCCCCCCCCCAGAAATGAGGGTATGTAATGGGGGTGGGTCGGGTAAAGAGCCGGTAGGGAATGATCCCCCCGTTCAGGCCTGGGGTACAGTTTCATTCAAGATGGAATCCTTCAGACTCGTGAATCCCTGGCGCGGTTTCACAGCAGTTGCACAAATGTGAAGGTTTGTGATAAGGGTCCACATCGAAACAATTTGAAGGCGGCATGGAGCACACAAAATGAGGCTGCATACCGTGAAGCGGTAGAGGAAGCAGGCCTCGTCACCGGAACTCACTGTGGTGTTGTACATGGCGCCCGGGAAGTTCTGCAGATACTCGTAGGTCAACTGACTGCTCGGGAATATAGGGGAGCCACTAATATGATCCACGTGGCAGGTACCATCGTTGTTCTTCCGGAACCCAATCAAAGCCTGGCAGCAAGAGACCGTGGGATGCGAGAGGAAACACCTTGTTTGACACGCCTCAATCGAATAAACCTGAGGGCATCCATCAATGTAAGGAGCACATCGTGGATGGCAGACCGAACAATGGCACACCTCAACCGGAACACCGGATGGAAAGTGGCGGTCAGCGTATTCGGGAAAGATTGTGACTGCTGCCACCAATTGCACCTCTTCATCTCTTTTGTGCCCCAGCTCCAGCAGCATGTCCTTTAAGTCCAGCAGTACGACCGCAGCAATTGTGCAAATAAAATAGCGGAACATGATTGCTGTCGTTGGAACATAAGAGGCTCGGAGCATGGGTCAGTGTAAATCGACCAAGCACGGCGATGGCAGGGCGAGCCCTGACAGCAAAGAGAAAGAGAAACTGGTGTCCGCTACACCTTGCCCGCTGCACTCTACTCAGCTTTGGGGTGGAGAACAAACCATTGAAATCAAAGATTGGTTATCTTCTTTGTGCTCACACGAAACAAAAGCTTCATTTGCAAGGGGGGATGGGGAAGCGGGGGGCTGAGGGCAGCAACACACATTTAAAACCATAGAGTGGGACTACAGGCGGCCCAATACGTTCTCGAACTGCAGGTGCTTAGTCCTGTCAGTGCTCCCAACCCGGGTGGGGGGGGGAGGGACTCCTCGGTTCTGGACGCCAACTACCGCCCCCCCAACTAACCGTTGGCCAGGGGCCCCCTTGGGGGGGGGGGTTGGCACAAGGCCTTGGCATCTGATTGTTAGCCTTTGGGGGGGGGGGCTCGGAAGAAGGGGTTCTGGGAGGGTCGAAGGGGGGGGTCTGGGGGCTTTTGCCCGTTTTACTTCTTTTTGCCCGTTTTCTTTGCATGAGTTTCATTGCCGAGATAAGTTTCCATTGCAACAATTGGGTGATGCGCCATCGACAAATAATGTGCTTTTGTTGTGTTCCAATCCAATCCTTTAATTTAAATGTCACCTATGCAACAGGCAAATTGCACAATCCCAAAACACTCCACGTTGCTCGAGGGAGGCCCGAGGACCAAAGAAGCAAGCAATGCATAACACAACACAAGATGCAATGCATGTAATGTAAGCCACGTCTGGTTCACTTTTACGTTAACATATTGCACCAAATTCATTAATGTAAAAAACATTACCAACTGGAAATGAACAGTGGGCATTATGTGCTGTCATGTGAAGAGGCCATTAGTAGCTACCATTTGGAGCTGGCTGGTGAAGGGATGAGCCATTCTTGTTTCATTTGCTTCGCAGACCTAATCCATACAAAAAAAGTTTTTTTCATGTCGAATGTAGAATGGTGGACCGGTATCATGCATGGTGTGCATTTTCAGCATCGCCAGTTCGATGGCTACCGGTGTCACCACTTTAATCGCTTCTACCATGGGCAGCGATTGGCTCGGAAATTGATCCGGCGCCCAAACTCTTCCGCGTGCGTACACCCCAATTCACACTCTGTGTTGTTTTTGCATGAGTGAGGTGTTGGCACGGCGGCCGTTTTATCTTATTCCGATGGCTATTGAATGTGATATTGTTTCAAGCTCAGGGTGGACTACAGAAAACCGTCAATTCAAATTTTGATTTCCTTTTCTCCTATCCAGTACCTCTGGCCTGTCCTATACAGAAAAACACAAGGCTTGTGCTGTGCATTTCATTCACTATCATTGCAGCCATCAAACTTTCAAAAAAGTGTCATAGACCACCTTGGCGGGGCAGCAGAACACTGAATTATGCACTTTGCACCATGCTTATCGTACATGCGTGATGCGGTATATTTGACATTGCAGTTGTTGTAGGCACAAATGGCTGTTTTATCCAATTACAATGGCCATTTATGGTCCACATGTGCACCGCACTCTATGAGAGGATGTTCTCTTAACACCAGAGCTATTATACTTAGTTCCAATGGCCATTTTATGTGATTTTTGCGGACCCCCGGGGCCTCAACCACCCACTCGCGCCGCGCCTGCACCCCGAGGCGCCACCACGACCCCCCGGAACACCGCTCCCGCCGCTCCCGCTCCCCCAGGCGCCACAACGCGCGCCACAGCCGCCCCATGTCCACCTCCCCCTCCCCCCACGGGCCCCATCGGACTTCTCGCTCCCCCCTCCGCCCGTACGCGACCCCCACCCCCTGCCCCCGCCACCACCGCTCCCGCTCCCCCCGGCGCCGCCAGGCACGCCACCGCCGCCCCCCGTCCACCTCCCCCTCCCCCCACAGGCCCCACCGGGCTCACTTTCTGAGTGTCTATTTTTTTTCGATTAACCCTCAGAATTGTTTTGATGGATCCACCAATAGTCCAGGCTATTCGGTGATTTGCAAAAATCCTGGGCTGTTCAAGTTCTGGGCCGATTCTCAATTCCCTTCGAATTTACCGTCATTTCCTTTGGAATTACCGTCATTTCCGCTATCTCTATATTGGACAAACTCTATGTTTACCGTCATTTCATACGCTTTGGCATCCCATTCCGGAACTTTGAGCATTCACCTTTCACCGCACAACATGTCGTTGTTTGGTCTTGGTTCAAAAAGCAAAGTGCCAACCATTCTGCCGCCGTCCCCTTTTGCAATCCCAAAAGGCCTCACCTATGGTGCCGCTCAACTCTTGGCTACGCCAAAAACATCTTGGGAAAATTTATTTTATTTGTTTTCTTTTTTTTTGTCTTTCTGCAGATGACCCTGTTTCCCAGTTTCAAGCCCCTGGATCCTGTTTATATGTCTGCTTACCTGTGGACTCTGTCTCCCTGGCATGATCCATCTGTCACAGAGCTCAGGTTCTTTTTCAGTCTTACAGATAACTGCATTTTTCTGACGATCCAGAAGTGTTACTCCAACAGGACTCTGGTCATGCCCTATCCCTTTTTGTTTCATCACGCCTTTCAAACTGCTTCCTCTCCTGTTGGTAGCCCAGCAATATTTGATTGCCATTTGTCAGTCTCCATAGGCTATTGGTGCCTCACTTGGCAGTGCTTTGCAACCAGGGAATTTTACAGTGGCGTGATCTTTTTGTACGGGTTCCATTCCCGCGGCTGTCCTTCAAGGAACCTCACATTGTGAGCAGTTTGTGATGATGTTTTAGGCGGGAAACCGCCATGTCTCAAAAAAACATCTTGGAAAAATGACTACGTCGAATTCGGCACTTACGAAGAAGGTACTCGCATGTTTGACTCAAAAATCTTCATTGCACACTCCAACATACGCCAATTCCTCTCCAAAAGACATCCGTTTGACCGAGATCTAAGGGGCACCGACTTCACCAACGCCTTCATCAACATAGACATCAACAAACAAACTCAACACACCTACCTAGTGCCAGCCCACGACTTGTTCATGCACAAAGATGAGTACATGCCTAAGGTTGCGTTCTACCTTGCACCTCCCATGGACAAAACGGGGTTGCCACCAATGGTGAAAACTTCCAAACACTACGTAGAATTGTTGAAGAGCCGCTTTGCTTCACCAAGCACTCCAACCCGTGGATGGTTCATTACTACGAGCTACGATAGGGAAGTCACTTCCAAGTCCTACCCCCCCACAATGAATGGTTCTCTCGTTCAAAAGAAAGATTTCATCGCCGAGATCCATGTTTTCAAGGAGACCAAAAACCAATTTGCTTTGGTAAGGAACAACACACCTAACTATGTCGAAACAAACGGACAATCTCCCCCCGTCGTGACCCTATGGCTTGATATCCGTAAAAGCAAAACAGATGAAATTCAATTCTTCGATGTAAACCTCTACGAACCATCTCTCTCCGAAGCCTTCCAACACGCCCGCATCAACAAATCACCCAACACGGTCAACTCCAAGGTTCGGATTGACGTTTCTATCAAGACCCTACGCGCTTTCTATGAAGAATCCAAAGTCCTCAGCCCAAAAATCGAGAGAGACTTCTCGCCCACGGACAATAGAATCATGCAAACGGGTTTCAATCGAGACTTCGGCGGTTTGAGTGACGCGGCTAGCATCAACTCATCCAATGCTTTCTACCCACTAGGAGGAACCCCGCAACTTCCGCTCTCTTCTTGAAGGTTTTGTGAGGTATGATTGGGACCTTTCACCGCCCTTCGACACCTACCTTCGCAATGCGGTGGTCAACTCCCCGGCGTTTGCCAAATGAGACACTTTCATCATGCTAATCGATGATCTCCAAAGCCTACGAACATTCCAGGTTGTACCCTCTCGTGATTGCAAATCTCGCAACTCCGATGACAAAGCGGGCGATATTTGGTCCATCACAAGGCGGAATTATGCGGCCCACCCACGCTACTGCATGTACGAAGGAGCTCTCATAAAAAACTTCTGCCAGTTACCCTAGACTACTCAGCGGTACCATGCAAACCTAAAAAAACCCCGCTTCAAACTCTAGCAACAAGATTGTTCCGTGACGATGGATTCTTGTTATTCAAAGGACCGGTGGGCGGCATGGTTCCCTTTTCGGATAAAAAAAAAAGCAGCCTCCCTTGCATCTACGGCTCTCCCCCAAGACAGATGGCCTCTTCCGAAAGACCCAGTCCGCACGCCGAGTGACCCATGCTTAGTTGAAGTTGCCGCGCCGATGACGGAATCTCTTCATTCGGTCAAAATTGTTATGGGCTTGCTAGGGCCTTTTCTCTCAAATGATAAGGTGATCACATCATTGAACGTTGCCACCCTATACCAACCAAAAGAGAGACTCTGCTCTATCGGCGCATGGCTTCAGCTACCGGGGAATATCTGCACGCTGCCTCGAACCGGACCGTGTCTCTCGGGAAAAAATCCTCAAACCGCACACTGACGAAAAACACCCCAACGACCTCATCGCCATTTTCCAATGTGGAGGAACCCTTGGTGCCGGAGCCTTTGTCACCCAACTCACGGAACTCCAAGAGAAACTGGACGCACAAACTCCGACCCCGTGTGACAAAATATCCCAATGGAACACGGAGGACAACACGCCTAAGACACCAACACTTGCTGATACCTCCATGGCCTCCCCTCCTTCACCACCCCTCTTTCCTCTCTCAGGAGCTACGGCACCCGACAACTCCGAGTCAACCTCAAGCACTCCTTGCCCAACCACGTCCGGTCAGTCACCGCCAAGCAACGACCACCCATCGCCCCCGCCAGAGATGCATCCCCAGACCAAAGGGGACACGGATGACCAACAACTCCTCACTCCTTTACTCGAAGCACACACCCACTACCCATACAGCCCAAACATGAATAAAGAAGTTGGGAACAAAGCCATCTCAGACTCCCAAAAAGATCACGGTTTCACCGAAGCCATCAATGTAGATCAAGACCCCACGCCGGAGGAGAAAACCGACGCCATTTTAGTCGACCACGATCCTGCGCCTGAGGTGAACCCCGTCTCTGAAGCTATCAATGTAGATCAACACCACCCGCCTGAAGAGAAAGCCGAGAAAATCGACACCATCGAAGTCGACCACGACCCTCCGCCTGAAGAGAACCCCGAAGCCCCCTACAAAATGCCCCCTGCACATTTCGCTTCTAACAAAGTCCCCGACGGTCTCGACTAATGTCCAGAACTCTTCACTGCTGAGGAAGAAGACAGCCTCATTACTATATTTGATCACCTCCAACCGAATTAGGACACCTCTATGCATCGACATCCGAAGGACTTTTGCTATGGAATGGGAGCTAATGGCACCAATATCACACGGTTGGAAGACCTACCACCCGAGTTCGAGCTTTACATTGAAAAAATTCTGCTTCAATTGTCCTCCCGCGGCAATACTATCGATGCTCCAAACCAAGTGACTGTCGCCCGTTACGAGCCTGGTTCAGGCATAGGGGATCATGTGGATGCCGAAGCGTTGGGCAAGTATGTGCTAGACTTGAACCTCAAATGTCCCGTCCCCATGCACCTTCGCCATTTGAAAGGGGGACATCACTACGTCCACTGGAGAAACTCCGGTTCGCTCACATGTTCGCGAGGAGAAGCCCGCTGGTCATACTTGCATGCAATTCCCAAAACCACCATGGATGAAAGAAATGGCCAATACACGCAACGCGTTCTCCGATACGCCATGATATTGCGCCATTGTGAATGCCATGGTTAAAAGTCTGAAGGACGTGCTCATCGGAGCTGGCATAGCAGCTCCGTCTGCCTCGACCCTTGTGGAATCCCACATGAACACCGTGCCTTTTTTTTCTTCTCCTCCCTCACCCCCAGATCTCACACACCTCACGGCGACCGGCCTTGAACCTACCACCCTCCCGTCGGTTGCCACATGTCCAACACATAATTCAAACACTTCTCGACTCGAGCCACCCTCCAACCCAAGAACCCCCCCCCCCCCCCAAGGCTTAGGCGGCTCAAGTTGCATGGTATAAACTGACAGAAAGTGCCCAAAATGCACGGCCTGGAAAAAAATCAAAAGAACCATTCTTTGGCTTGCAAAAAATGAAGCCGTTTTTGGAACACCAAAAGAACTCTTATGTAAGGAATTTTGGCCTTATCATGGTCCTGATGGGTCCAAAAAAAGCGTTTTTTGGGGCAATGGACTGTTCCTTGCGCGAGGCCTCGCGCAAGGAACAGTCCATTGCCCCTCCAAAGTCAGGTAATGATGATAGAATTGAGTAATCAAGCAGGCGCCTACACTGGAGTGACATTACAGGCACCCTTGACTTGATCACATTGTACAATATGTTTACGCGGGCGGACATTCAGTGCTCTAAACAAGCCTTGCAAATCTAATTGATGACTCAAGAAATCATTTCAAATGTTGTTGCATTCCTAACAAAAGGAGCACATACGTTGGAGGTGTTGCACAGAGTGCATCCTTCAGCATTGCTCATGATGCACACCTGTGTAATGGGCAGCAGGGGCAACTAGGATCATCATCGACAGCAACTAGGATCATCATCGACAGCAACTAGGACAGGCCTTGCAGCGTGCGCGCCTTTGTCGCGTCGCGTCGCAAGGGCGATTTGCCAGCGTGGCTGAATAATTATGAAGATCAGGATTTACGATGTTTTGGAGTGAAATGATTGTAGATTCATGAGTTTTAGATTATTATTGATCTATCGTGATTGTTGGTTTGGGTTACAGTTATGGTCGAACGTCCTGGTGTTTGCTGCGGGTTTGTGGCATCAAGTCTTCGCTCTGTTGTGCACAGTGTATATAGTATGTAGGGGACAAGCACCACTGCGTCCCCCTCACGAGCCCTGCAGTGGTGCGGGCGAAACATCAACATCGTGGACTCCGGTGATGGACTCCCAGAAGACGGTGTATGTTTTGGGTTTTGGTGTTTGCGTTCTTGTAAGGGCTTTACGTGTATGACAGAGCTATCGACATTTTGGAGTTTTGGAAAAGGGTTACGAAGGGATCAAAAATTTAGACGATTAGGGGCAAATGATGAGATTAAGAATAGTTCGAGATTTCAATGAAAACATGGCTTGGATCAACACGGTGTTTGGGTCCGTGATCGGTTGTGTTACAACCTGCCACAACTTATGGGGACTGTCAAGGAAAAAAAAGAGTATCACTGGTAACACATGAAGCATTCCCACTCAACAGATGACGCTCAGCTGGACAGGGACCCCCCATGTAGCTTTGGTTGAAGAAAAATTGATCCTTCCGTTGTTGACTATAGATCAAAGTAAAATGGGCAACAAAATATGAATTTGCGAGGCATGGCACTTTTTTGAACGTTTGTTTGGGCCAAGAAAACTGATTTGTTGGAGAGTAAAGTGCAATGTAGTGCAAACGACACCAATTATCAAGATGATGTTCGATACCTGGAGAAAGAAGGTGCCCTGGGGGAAGCAGTCTGCCAAGCACAGGGGCTGACGAAGCCCAAAAAGAGTTTTTCCGCCTCCGGGGGGGGGCAAGCTTCTGGTAAATTTCAATTGACTCAACGGCAATTTAGGTACTCGTTGCTTCAGTGAAGGTTGTGCACAAGCGCTATCAGATGAGAACCCATCACAATGGTACAATAAATGTATTTTATGGGCCTTTTTTCCTGTGTGAGGCCTCGCGCAATGAGGACTGCAATGCAGTCCCAGAACCTGAAAGTCACAACCTATACCTCTTTTTTCAGGCAGTGCAAATCAAAAAATCAAACCGTGGGGTGGGTACTAAGACCACTCGACCCTGAAGCCGTCTTTCCAAAGGAAAAGGAATCGGGTGAGGTTTGTGGTTTCGTAAGTTATGCGCGAGGCCTCGCGCATGGGGCAGCCCTTGAACGACATGTTGCATATGTTTCGCATTGATATTTAATCTGCCATGCTTCTGTTTTAATGATCCTTAGTCTTGATTGCGCGAGGCCTCGCACATAGAATTTGATCAAAAAATAATTTTTCCAGGTATGCAATGAACATGCAGAACAGAAAATGATGTTGCAACCATTTTTTCTGCAGACCATGTTCATCCAAAAAACAAGGGGAACGCCAAATGTATTTCTTTGCCAATTTCCGCTAAAAGCACATCATTTTCCACTGAAATCATAAGATTTATTTATTCTTTTTATAATTTGTTTTTGTTTTCAGCTGTCTGAAAAAAGGCACGAAATGGCACAAATGGTAAGAAAGATACTTTCTTTGGACTAATATTCTGTTTTCAAAAAACAGAGCCTGTCAAAAACTTGGGTGCATTTGGTGTGATTTGAAGTTTGCAACTTGAGCCGCCTAAGCCAGTGACAACCAAAAAGAAAAAAGGCTACGCTCCGGCAAAGTCATCACCCAAAAACCTAATCCACACCATCCGTGCCGTCACCCATAATGCAGAAGAGAAGCCTCCGACCCCCCTTCTTTTGCAACACTTCAAGCAAGGCTTCGACATTGTTTTCCTTCAAGAACTCAGAAAACAACTCCTCTTGCCCCACATTTACAACCAAAAAGGTCACAGAGCTGTGATTTTCTCAAACTTATCCCCCCACCATGAACACGGGTCCGGTTTAGCCTTCTCGCCCCTCCTCAGCCTGTTCGTCACCCCTTGCGATAATCCAGACAAAGATGGACTCATCACAGCTGCCCTCCTAACCCTGCCCGGTGCACCACCACTCCTAGTCGCCTCTGTGTACACGCCTGCAGGCGAGGTATGGAGAAGGAAAGTGGAAACCACCTTACGCCCCCTCCTCAAGCAATTTCCAAGCTTCCTGTTGGGGGGTGACTTCAATTGTCTGATTAATCCCGCCTTGGACAGCCAGGGGCTTCTGAGTGACAATCATTGGCCATGGATCAGACACTCAGCCACGGCCACCCCACCCCTACTAGGCGACACGTACCGCCTGGCTAACCCTACAACACGCGAGTTCACCAGGTATCCACAAGGACACCGTACCAGCGCGTCTAGGTTAGACTACATTTTCATTTCCTCGGCCTCAGGAGAGAAGATTTCCCTTTTGGATGCCAGCACTCACTCAGAGAACCGTGCTACTGATCACCATCCCTCCTCGTGCACCCTTTCTGTCCCCCCTACCCCCTTCCACTCATCTACAGTCAACAAACGTGTTTTCGGAAAGCTCAACAAGTCCGAGAGCAGCACGTTCAACGATGCACTGAAAGAAATGTCTGATTGGTGCCAGTCATTTACCCCTCTCATCAAAAACACCCCCCTTGCTACGGTCCAAAAATACACCTCTATGGTCATTCGGGAGCTAAGCGCTCAATACCACAACACCACAGCCCCCCGCATCAAACCCGACCCCCGAGCCGTCAAATTGATTCGCCAAGCGTTAAATGATGCCCCCCCCCCAACACACCCGCAGTTTCCGGCCCGAATGGCACAATTGAACGATGCAATCCACCAATGGGATGACACTTACAACAAATCTAAACGGTCAAAAATACCCAGGTGCCTCATCCAAAAAACAAACATCACCAAAACACTCAACGAAGCGGCAAACCCAACGGAACATCAAGCAGCCTCGTTAAAAGACCCAAACACAGGAAAACTAACATTTGACACTAAACGTCTCACCGAAATATTTTGAGAAAAGTTTATAGTGTTTTCAGCACTGTGTTTTTGCTTCTCCTGCTGCTTGTTGTTGCTGTAGGGTGTCCTGCTGCTGGTTTTGGATGATGAAAAGCTTTTATTTGTTGAAATACAGTAAAGCCAACTCAATCCAGGATAGCCCAAGCCAACAGTATGCAAAGAGAAGGTAATTCAGGATCAAAGCATGAAGGGCTGCAGTGTAAACAGTGAAAGATGATTAGGTATTCACAGAAACTGCAACTCAGGATACAAATGAATGCATATTCACAGAGATAGCTGAAATGTTTTGGGAAAAGAGTTAGAAAACTGCCTCAGGATCACTCTCTCTCCATAGTGCCATCTTAGGAGATGTGCACTCTTTGTTTTGGGTCCCATATGTGCTGAGGTGGCATGGTATGTGGCGATGAGGTCACTGCCATGTCACATGGGATCTTCCTACTCAGTTGGGATCTTCCTACTTAGTTAGGCTGACCGGGAATTGAACCCAGGACCTCTCAAAAAGAGGTGCCTAACCCCCTATGGTGCATACCACTAGGGCAGATAAGTATTCATGGAAAAACATAGATAAATTCATAGGCTCTACCTTAGGTATGTCAGTGCTCAGTCAACTCAGGAAAAGATGTTTTACTTCTGATCGAAAGGGGATTAAGGGGTCCACTCCATATCCTGATTGGGTGTTTGGTTCCATAGGTCAAAATGTGTTATCACCACTTTTGGCTGGACCAATACTAAGATAAAAATGCATGGATGCTCAGTGCATCTCTAATACAACTAGAGTATGTCCCAAAGCAATGGAAAAGCACTTTTTCTTACTCCCCCCTTGTGCTGTGGTGGCCACCACTGTCGCATTTTAGGAAAAAGGGAATTTTTCTTGGCCTTTCCTTGGTTTCCACATCTACTTTAAAATACCTACAGTCTCCCTCACACCGAAAAATGGGCGCTCACCATGGCTGGCGTCCTTTTGCTGCTCTGATTGTACAGTTTCCTACAGAAGACTCAGCGCTCTTGGCGCTGCCGGGGCTCCTGTGGCTTGGTTGGGTTAGATTGGGAGCATGCCAAACATGTGCATATGTACCCTTCCTCCAAGACGCAGCGTCGACACAACCCAAACGCAAGACACATTATACACACTCGCATGGGTTCTCGTAAACCTGCTGGCGACCTGTGACCTGTCTTAGGGCGTAGGGAGTCGAAAAGAAATTAATTTGCCCCTTGGTGGGGTCTTGGTTCTGCTCAGTCTCTCCAGGCACCTGCGTTTCGGCCCGAACACGGCCTACTCAGCGAGGCTGCGCGTGGGTATCTGCAGAGGCAGGAATGGGAGAATTATGGACGAATCCACGCAAAAACGAAGCGACGACACCAAAATCCGTCAAATGACGGCGCAGAATTTTTCTGAAACGACACACCTGAGCAGAATCCAATTGTGCATCTTCAGCACATTTTTATAGAAATTATAGTCATCTCTGGATTTTTTAAGTCCAGAAATTCATACGCATAAAATGGCGGCGCGCAGGAGCGGCTCCTAGCGAAGCGCCGGAAAATGAAAAAAATGGTGGAATTATAAACGTATGTATCACGTAGTCTTGAAAATGACGAGACACACATTAATAAACAAACATACAGATTCCACCCACACTAATAGAAGCTTCAAAAATTCAAGAATTCGAAAATCAATTGAAAAGACTTCAATGAATCAGGTATAAACTACAGGTATGCTCGTCTTGCATGCCGCATACACATTGCTCGTCTCGAGTCTCCGTGACTGAGTCGTGTAGCAGCGTTAACAACGATAACCACGATAGAACGCGGTAGAGGGATTGATTAGAAGGATTGCAGATGATTAGCGGTCAGATCAGGGTGATTAGTCATACACACAAGTGCATAGCAACGTTCTTCGCGTGCGCCCCTTTTGTTTTCTCTCCTTGCTTCACTTCCCAGCGGTAGGTAAGGTAGGTACGCCCAGGCGGGGCCACCCCCTGGTGGAGTCAAGATTGTTGTGGAGATGGGCAGGTTTGCCCACGTGATCGTGCATAGTCGTGCATGCACACACGCATTAAAGGGTAGGCCACGCGAAGTGCGCACGGTAAACCTTGTTTAGGCTACCCAGGGGCTCCTCGGTACGTTCTTTAAGAGAACCTGAGGAGTCCCTTAACGCTTGCTTGCTTGATAAGGGTAGCTGCTCCATGCAGCGTGTTTGCGGACAGCGTATTATAGGGCACACTGAGAAGGGTATAATACCTGGAGTGTGCCTTGGTTCCTCCGCCGCAAACGCCCTTTCATTTGCCTTTGTTTTACAGGTGGGCAGGTAGGGTGAGTGGTGCAGCAGCATTTTTTTATGCCCTGCTAAACAGGGGCGCAGATCACACAAACAAGTAACTCCGCTCCGCCTGAGGCAGAGCAGGGAGTCCGACTTCATCGACATCTGCGCCTTGCACACGAGAGCACTCCTTCCCTCCAAGCCCTTGCAGGGGAAACGCGTTGTGGCGTCCCCTGTGAGGCCACAGTTGCTTAGCAGCGCTGTGTTCTCTTGTCATCTCACAGGTGGGTCGCTAGGACCCTCGAGAACTTCCTCTTCGCAACGCCAAGTAGAGTGTGCGTGTAGGAGTGGTAGTCCTGCGTGGGGGCTAGAGCCAGTTGCCCAGCGCTCGCCCACCTGGATGGTGCCACTGTAGGGTGTGTAGGACCTGTAGGGGGCGTGTCACTGTCCCACCCTTTTCCTGCAATTTTAGCTGGGTTGGTGGGCTGTGACAGTGGGTTAGGTTAGTGTTTTTGGCCACATAGCAAACAGGCGTTTTGCATGCCTTCATAGCTTTTGGCCACCCCTCCCTGTAGTAGACAGGTAGGTAGGGAAAACAATACCTGGATTAACACTCTGGGTATTCCCCCAAGGTTTTGCGCCAGCACAGAAATTGGGCGCATAGGGGAGGGGAGACCCGGGGCGTACCCCGTGGCATCAATAAGCCAACCCTCCAGGTTCAGCAAGGGCGCAGACTTGGGTATAATTAGGACACCACTTCTGCGGCTTGCTCTCAGGACCTTAGGACTAGCACACTCACACATACGCTTTGGCAGGTAAGGGTAAGGTTCAGTCCCTAGCTTTATTCTTGGAGGCAAGCATCTCAGCGAGCCTCAACAACTCACCAAGGTTGTTCTGGGACAAGTAGTCAACCAGAACTGAGTTTAGGCGTCCCTCAGGTAGAACAAATGCAGAGAAGGGCTCCCAGGTGGCCTCTTCGACTCCAAACCCTTCCCAGAGGGTGAGGAAGCGCCAACCCTGGCGATAGCGGTGGCGTAGGACAGACTTCACCAGGTAGAAGCCCTCCTTAGCCATCTCCTCGGCGTTCATGTCGGGGAGTTCACCTTCAACTTCCATAGGGCTGGCAGCCCCTTGTAGGTCCAGAGCGGCGATTTCCTCGTCGTTCAGCTCCCACTCCTCCCCACAGAGGTCTTCAGGATCATGGTAGCGCTTCAGGTGTTGAGCGGCGCACACCAGGGTCCCCCCTAGACGGGGAGAACACCGCACGGTGATACGGTGCCCATCCACAGATAGGATCTTGTACGGCCCGAAGTATGGGTCATCGCTGGTAGAGCGTGGCCAGGCGGGTAGTCGACTGTGGTGCACCAGCACCCAGTCCCCTTCTTGGTAGGTGGCCGGTACACGGTGCTTGTTCTTCTTGTTCCACTGACGCTCCCTCACTCTCTGGAGCATAGCCTTGGCCTTGTCCACCTTCGCTTGTTGCTCTTGGACCCATTCACCCACAGAAGAATGGGTGTCCTCTGGATAGGGGGCATGTAGGAACCATGCCGGGCGCCCCATGAATAGCTCATGTGGCGAGTAGCCAGTAGCTGAACTCTCTTGGGAGTTCATCATCAAGGATATGACGGGGAGTAGTCTCACCCAGTCTCTGGTGCGTTCAGTTTTGCACCATATCCTGACGTTCTCCTTCAGGACACGAATCTGTCGCTCACACAGGGGGTTGCTCGTGTGAGAGTAGGGAATCCCCGTAGACACCTGGACATTGAGGGACCTCAGGACCCTCTTGTACCAGCCAGTATCTGAGCGTACTCGTACGTCCTCATCGGAGTTGATCTCCTTGGGCGCCCCATAGACACAAAACCACTCCTCCAGGAGTATCTTGATAGTCTCCTCTCCGGTAATGTGCTTGGTACATGGAAACACCCTGGTAAACCTGGTCAACCCACAGGTTACCACGAGGGCGAAGTCATAGCCCCCGAACTTCGGCATCTCCGTGTAGTCCACGTATAGAACACTGTTAGCACAGTGAGGGATGGGCAGGGTCGAGTAGAGACCTCTGTCCCTGATATCCCCTGGTTTACAGGACCTGCACGGGCACTTGTCCACGATAGGCAGGAGCGTCTTCCGCAGCTGGTCGTCAGTCCACGTAGTGTGGAACCACTGCTTGAACAGCCTCAGGGTACGGTCAGCACCCACATGACCACTGGACTCATGGGTCCACTTCAGCAGCGCTGGGACTCGGTCACTAGGCACCACGATGCGGTCCTCGTGCCAGAGGTAGCTCTTGTCCCGCTTCCACTGGTCTTGGTTGACCAGGAGGGGTTCAAGGCGTTTCTCCAGGCGCCGGTAGATATCCCCAAACTCCTGTAGGTACTCCGATTGTTGGAGTCCATCCAGGGGGCGTATCATGGTCATGTTCAGGTCCAGGTGTACGTCCATACGGCTGAACGCTTCCTTAGCCAGCGCTTCAGACCGGGCACCAATCAGGGCGTCGAAGTTGTTGCGGCTGATGTAGTCGGCACACTCGTTCTTCACTCCCTGGATATGGTGTACCGTCAGCCGTAGTTGACTGAGGTAGGTCCACCAGCGACGTAGCTTGGCCTTCTCAGGTGGGGGGCCCTTCTGGAAACTACGGACCGGTTCTTGGTCGCATAGCCAGACCACAGGGTTACTCCCCAACAGTCGTGCTTGTGAGGATAGCACCAGCATACCCGCGAGCAGTTCCTGCTCATAGGTGGAGTAGTTCCCTCTGGCCTGGTTCCACTTCCAGTTCCAGTGGCCCAGAGGTACTAGGACCCACTTGTCGTCAGGGTAGCTGTGCTTGAGGGTTCCATCTCGGTTGAGACCTTCCGTCCCCCATTGGGAAATGGCCGAGTCGAACTCCTCCTTCTCTAGTGCTTGCCATTGGAACAACGTTCCACCACCGCCCACATTGCTGGCGTCGGTCACCAGGATAATCTCCCCTTGTGCCCTAGGCACGCCCAAGCACTTAGCGTTGGCTACCTTGTCTTTGAGCTCGTCAAACGCTTGTTGCTCTTGTGGGCCCCAGCGCCAAGTAGTACTCTTCTTGATCAAGTCAGTCAGTACCGCGCTGGTGTAGGTGAAGTTTTTGATGTGGCGGCGATAGAAGTTGCACGCCCCAATGAAACTGCGTACATCATGAAGTCCTTTCTTGGGGTCTTCGTGTCGTACCTTGGCATCCATCAGGGGTTTGGCCTTAGAGGCCGCTGGGGTCCACCACCCATAGCCAACGTCAAACCCCAGGTACTGCATGGTCTCCTGCATGAACTCACACTTCTCCAGCTTGAGTCGTGTGTGGTTCTCCTGGCAGACCGCAAAGAACTCACCCAAGAGGATTAGGTGATCCTCCTGGGTATTGGTCCCGAGGCATACATCGTCGATGTGAGCCTCCATCTGGGCCCCACGGGATATGAGCTCCTGCACCTTAGGTCTCCTTCGTAGGATGGACAAGATCTTGTTCATCAGCTCTTGGAACAGAGCGGGGGCGTTAGCCACGCCGAATGGCATTACCTTCCACTTGAATACCCTCCCCTGAGGGGTGATGAAGGCCAGTAGTTCCTGCGCGTTGGGCGTCAGGTCCACTTGCCAGAATCCACTTCGCTTGTCCATCTTGGTCTTGTAGCAACAGGAGGCTATCTTCTCCAGGGTAGACTCCATATTGGGAATGGACCCTGAGTGGTTCAGCGTCTTCTTGTTCAGCTCTCCATAGTCCACTACCAGCCGTTTGGCTGTAGACCCAGGTTTAGCCACCAGGAAACAGGGGCTGCAGTGTAGGGGGTAGTCCCCATCCTTGTACTCCAGGACTAGGCCAGCGTCGATACATTCTTGTATCTGTCGCTCAATCTCGTCGGCCTGCTCTTTAGGAGCTGGATAGGGTCTCCTCCGGATCTTGTGACCCACGAACTCGGGTTTCAGCTTGAGGTCCATCTGTACCAGCTTGTCGCATGAGGCTGGAGGGGGTAGTTCTCCGAACACCTCCAGATAGGTCCTTATCAGCTTTTGTACCCGCGGGTCCAGTACCTTGATCTTGTCCTCCATGTCCTCGTCGGAGTGTAAGTTGCTTGCCCCTTGAATAGACGTCGGGAGGTGGTCCTCCACCGACTCTTCGCCCGCGGTAGCATCCTTCAGCCCTTGGTAGGCATACAGAAGTTCTTGCTCAACCATCTCCGGTGGACGATGGCAACATAGGCACGCTTTAGGGGGTTCACATACACATTCCTCCGAGAGGTCGTCCTCATCTGGGGTCCTCACATGGGCACCCCATACGCTCTTCATGAGCTTGAGATCTACCTCCCTTTGCCAGGTGGTGATCTTCTGTTCGAGGTCCTCCTTCAGTTGGGATAGGTCTCCCTTACGTCCTTGCTTCAGTGGCCACGAGCTGCGGGTAGGCTTCGCGTAGCATAGCTTTTTCGCCACCAACTTCCTCTTGGAATCCACATACTCCCTGAGCCTGGATCTAGGGTCCAGCTCTTCATCCACGGGGTCTTCCACCCTCATGGAGAGTAGGGGTTTTAGTGGGGCGACGTACTCGGCGTTCTCCACTTCTTCCACCGCAGTCTGCACGAAGAAGGCGTCGTGCTCAGTTTCGTCGTCTGAGTGGATAGAGCTAGGTAGCTCAGATAGTCCACACTCAGAGACTCCATCAGGAACAGGTACATGACAGGGAGAGTTGGGGGCGTTAGTGTCAGTCACGACGTACTCATCTCCTCCGGGTGTAGTTTCAACAGCATCTTGAGGTCGTAGGCGATCCTTCAAGTCACCCAAGGCGAGTCCATCGCTTTCTCGTTGTATAGCCTGGACCAGAGTAGGGTCCAGGTCTTCCCAGGGGATGGTGGTAAGACCTCCGTCCACCACGCTGAGCATACTCCCCCATCCGGGCTTCCCAATGGGCGTCTTGCGTCCCAGAGGCACGTAGATGGCCTCATCAGGTAACCGCACAGAGCTGATAGTCAGCTTGTCCAGGAGGGTTCGCCAGTACTCGTTGCCCCCATGGGCTCCCCAATCGGGGGAACACAGGACCATACGGGAACGTTCCAAGGCCACCTTGGTCAGCACCTTCCCCAGTTCACTGAATCTGGGGTTCCCGTAGGCCATCCCGAAAGAGGGCCAGTAAAATTTGTAGCTGCAGTTCTTCCCCTTGCTGCAGTATAGGTCCAGTACATGCTGCTTGTCGCTGGCGAACAGTTCCACACTTAGGTCTTCTCGAGAGTAACCCAACTCCTTCAGACCTTGGTCTAGGACTTCCCCCAATAGTTGATAGTCCTCAGTTTTGGAGGCCGCCATCATGTTCGAGGGCTCCTCCTTCGATAGTCTCAGGTAACTCGAGGTATGTTCCGACTGCTCCAGTGGCACAGACTCTCTGCCACTGCCGTGGTCCACGTACAGGAGGTAGGGCGCTTGCAGCGTCAGGGATTGTATCTGGGAGTGCTGCACGAAGAAGTCAGTACCCAGTACAAAGTCGAAAGCATCAGTGTCCATCACATAGAACCGATGGGCGATAGTCTTGGAGCCCATAGGTACCTCCACTTCGCAGTCCCCGCAGCTGTGCACCACATGTCCATCCCCCATCCGTATAGCGGCGGTGGTCATGGTGTTCTTCAGGCTCCCACAAGGTAAAATTTTCTTGGCCACTATCGATATTGTGGCTCCAGTATCCAGTACCCCCAGGTATTCACGTCCCCCTAGTCGGATACGTACCCAAAACACCAGGTCTTGGGTGCCACCAGAGCGTCCCCGTCAGAACTCCGCGGGACAGGTCACCTCGAACCCCTTGTTCCGCAATTTGCGGGCCATCCTCATGAAACGGCTTCTCTTCTTGGCGTTGCCGTCGTCACCACCTTCATGCTCACGCTTGGCTCCTTGTTCTTGCTGGGCCTGCGTCTGTGAGCGTGTGGTAGGTCCAGACTGCCCTCCAGAGGGCTCGGAGTTCCCCCCTGGATTAGGGTTGGGGTTACCTCCGTTCTTGTCCTTGTTCTTGTTGTCGTTCTGGCGATTAGCGCCTCCTCCTCGTCCGCCTTGACCCTTGTCTTGACCACCTTGACCACGTCCTTTCGACTTGCCCTTGCCGGAGTCGTTGCCTTTGGCCTTGCCTCCACCTTTGCCTGAGCTTTTGCCAGGATCTTCCCCCTTAAGCTTCGCCGATAGGCGTTGCTTATGGTAGCACTCGTCCTCATAGTGCTTCCGCTTACCGCAGAATGCACACGTGATGGTGCAGCGGTAATGATCCGGCATCTTCACCTTGGCGCCGGTGATCTTTTCCTGCTGCTTCCCCTGGACAACAAAGCAGTCTCGCTGCTCGCAGTCGGAGGCATGCTGCAGGTGGCCCTGTTCATCTCTGGCATCACACCAGAATAGCTCCTTCACGTTCTCCATTAGGCGGGCGTGGGCGTGTTTGGGGGTAGTCCCCTGCCCAGGTCGGGTCCCTTGGTACCCTTTGCCTCCAGAACCTCCACCACCAGGACGGTAGTGGTTCAGGTGTTGGTCGCTCTCCTTCTCCAGCGCCATCTCCAGGAGCAGCACGCATAGATCCTCGTAGCGGAGGGATCTAGCCTTGCGCTCAGCCGTCAGACGGCACTCGTCCCATAGCTCACGGGGGAGCTTGGAGCACAACCAAAACAGCAGGTCGTCGCTGCTGTAGGAACCGGGCGTCAGTCGCCCAGCCCAGTGGTCCAGGTCCGCCAACAGCTCGGAGACCCTGCCGGGTTTGGGGTTGTTCGGCAGCACGGGCAGGTTCTGGATCTCGGCCCGGATGGAGAGGTCGGTCTCGTAGGTTGGGTACTGCCTCTCCAGGGCAACCAACACGTCGGCAAAGGTGGCGGAGTTGGTGACGATCTGCCTGACCTGCTTCTCCAGGTACTTCGTCTTGCAGCACTGCAGGAGCAGGTCGCACTTCACTCGCCCACTCGCGTGGGTTTGGCCGGTCAGTCGTAGGAACCGGCCAAAGTTCTCAGCGAACTCGCTGAGGTCCTTGCCTGTGAATTCAGGCAGGTTCACCACTATCTTGGAGGTGGCAATAGCCTTCGCCTCCTGAGCTCGGCGTCCTTCAGGGCGTCGGGTCTTCTTCTTCTTCTTCTTCTTCTTCTTCTTACCCTTGGAGTCCTCGGGGTCCTCAGGGTCTTCGTCATCCGATGGCGAAGAAGAAGTCATCGAAGGCGGCCCATCATCGGAGGGGTCTCCGCCTAGATCACTGGAGCCATAAGGCTCCACGTCCACCATAGCCCTTAGGGCTGTCAGCCCCAGCTGGTCCAGCTCGGCCCTCGTCGAGTTCGTCACGTGACTGTAGGGCGGCTGGGCTGTCCTCGGGACGAATGGGCTTCTTGGTACTGCTGCAGGAGTCGGCATCGGTCGGCTCCTCAGGCTCCCCAGGGTATTCGTCAACCCTGCCGCCAGGTGGTTAGCCTGTACTCGGTGGGGTGACATCTCCACTGTCGTAGGTGACGCATGGGACGGGATCATCAGGGGCTGCAGTTTCTCCCTGATCTCTTGCGTGAGGTCGCTCACGATTTTCGAAGTGGCTCCTTGGAGCACCTCGTTGATCTCCGACCGCGTCAGGGACCTGTTGGAGGATCTTCCCGATCCTCTACTCCTGCCTCCCAGAGACTCTGGTCCTCTCCTCAACCCACTCAGGGGTGCGTACCCAGGTGCACACCCAGGAGCATACCCAGGAACTTCCATGTAGGTTCCAGTGGTGTGGAGTGGATGGGGATGGTCAGCCGCATACCAACGCGGCGCAGAGCTGGAAGCCACCGGCTCACTGGCAGTAGTTGCCTCAAGGAGCGCAGTGGTAGGTGGGCCCATGCCATAGGCGGGGTAGTGAGGCATGCCAGTAAAGCCTGTGCCCTCTGCCATAGGCTGGTTGGTTGTGGAAGTGGATGTAGCGGCGGCTGGGTGTGTGGTGGTTATGGGAGAGGGTGATGCTTGGAGGCCAGAAGCGCTTGGTGCGCCTTCGAAGGTAGGGACATCCGTCGGGTCTTGCCCTTGCTCCTCTCCTTCGTCTGCTCCTTCTCCAGCATCCTTCTCGCTCTCGTTTCCTCTCTTCCTCTTCACAGGCTGAGGCTGAGAGACCATTTCCTTCACCGACAGGGCCCCAAAGGCCGTCTGGAGGCCATCCAAGGAGTCCTCCGCCGTATCCATTGGCCCATGTAAGGGCTCCACCGAAGGTACAGCGTCAGGCGCCGGCCTTGCCGGTGTCTCTGGCGCTGGCGCTGTGTTCACCTCGGCGTCCACTCTTCCTGGATCCATCTTAATCCACCCTTCTGCTTTTGTTTGCCTGCTCGGAGCACTGGTTGTACGGCGCGGGGTTGCTGCCGGTGCACAGAGACAGGCTGCCTCTTGCTACCAGAAAAGTTTATAGTGTTTTCAGCACTGTGTTTTTGCTTCTCCTGCTGCTTGTTGTTGCTGTAGGGTGTCCTGCTGCTGGTTTTGGATGATGAAAAGCTTTTATTTGTTGAAATACAGTAAAGCCAACTCAATCCAGGATAGCCCAAGCCAACAGTATGCAAAGAGAAGGTAATTCAGGATCAAAGCATGAAGGGCTGCAGTGTAAACAGTGAAAGATGATTAGGTATTCACAGAAACTGCAACTCAGGATACAAATGAATGCATATTCACAGAGATAGCTGAAATGTTTTGGGAAAAGAGTTAGAAAACTGCCTCAGGATCACTCTCTCTCCATAGTGCCATCTTAGGAGATGTGCACTCTTTGTTTTGGGTCCCATATGTGCTGAGGTGGCATGGTATGTGGCGATGAGGTCACTGCCATGTCACATGGGATCTTCCTACTCAGTTGGGATCTTCCTACTTAGTTAGGCTGACCGGGAATTGAACCCAGGACCTCTCAAAAAGAGGTGCCTAACCCCCTATGGTGCATACCACTAGGGCAGATAAGTATTCATGGAAAAACATAGATAAATTCATAGGCTCTACCTTAGGTATGTCAGTGCTCAGTCAACTCAGGAAAAGATGTTTTACTTCTGATTGAAAGGGGATTAAGGGGTCCACTCCATATCCTGATTGGGTGTTTGGTTCCATAGGTCAAAATGTGTTATCACCACTTTTGGCTGGACCAATACTAAGATAAAAATGCATGGATGCTCAGTGCATCTCTAATACAACTAGAGTATGTCCCAAAGCAATGGAAAAGCACTTTTTCTTACTTTTTGCGACACCCTACTCATGCTGGGCGGTCCTCTAAACTATGAGCCCACTGCACACACCGCCGAAGGATACCTCCAGCATACACCCCAGTGCCCCCCCACCATGCCATCACCCCTACGCCAGAAATCACATGGCACAGTTTCACCTCCTACCCCCACTCCTGCAAACCTTCTAAGGCGGGTGGCCGAGACTCCACAAATGGGTACCTCTTTCACATCTCTCCTGAACCAGTGAAACGGTTTCTGCTCTCTGTCTGCAACTTTCACCTTACCAACGATATGCGTGATGAGTGGTTGGAAGCCAACGTGGTCTTGCTTTACAAGAAAGGCGCAACACACGACCCGGTAAACTACAGACAAATCGCCCTCCTCAACACAATCTACAAAATTGTTGCCACTCACGCTGCCAAACACCTGTACGAAATTTCCTCGTTTTATGGCCTGATCCACAAAACCCAGTTCGGAAGCCTCCCCAACCACCGGTGCTCAGATCACATTTTTCAGCTATTAGCCAAATACCAAAACTGCCCGGCTTCATATAGCCTCTACATAGATTTCAACAAAGCTTGCAACAGTGTCCCTCACGGGTCCCTGTTTAAGACCCTGGAACACTACCGCCTCCCCTACCCGCTCATTAGTCTCATCCGAGGGCTATACCGAGCTCCACGAGATTACCCGGTAGTTAACGGCCACACCGGTGCATCACACCTGCAAACCAGAGGCGTCCGCCAAGGATGTCCCTTGTCACCGATCCTGTTCGTGTTGTATGTGAATGTCTTATTATTGGCTGTCCCTCACCACCTGTCCACTCCCATCACACAACATGAATCTAGCCATGCATTCGTGGATGACCTGCTGTACCGCTCTGAATCGTCCGGACGCATTGAAGAGATCCTATCTTTCTACGACTCCAAGGGTCGGGCATGGGGCCTAGACATCAACCTCAGCAAAACAGAACTCCACAGCATGGGAAAGGCCCCTCAAGCCACGATCACAGCGCCCTCTGGAAAAAGGTTGTCAACCATCAATCCAAAAACCCTCGCCCCCCGGAAAGTATACAAATAACTTGGTGTCTATTGACGCGTTCCTGTGGGGGGCCGGCCACGGGACGCTGCGGTGACACGCACAGGTGAGCAGGCAGGCAAAGCACTACGCTCACAAGGGCATCAATACGCTCGTGTCATGTGACAAAGCGTTTCAGGATCCTTGCCACTCTGCAACAAGGGAACGAAAGTATGTACAGCAACACATCAGGATATGTACAGATGGGGTTGATACTGGACTGGGGTAAGGGCATCACCGGACAATAGACACTCTATCCCAACTCGTATCCCAATCCCAGGTCCGACCCTCACAGTGGCTGGTGGGGGCGGGGGCTCAAACACAACCCATGCCCTGCTCAGTCCGGACCCTGAAACCCTGCCAATAGGGGAGGTGTTTCGCCCAGCCACAGGCGAGTTCCTGGGAGCCAAAGAGCTCCAAGGCCAACCGCCAATCGCTCCCCATGCTCCCTTCACAGCAGGTCCCAACTCCACTCTGAGCGAGAGATATGGCCCCGCCATTATCCCCTAGGAGTCCGTAGCTGAAAATGGGCTGTTTCAGCCCAAACTGATATTAGCTCCGAAAACTCCAAAATTGACCCCTCGTCCGGAGCCGCCAGAGGTAGGGACGAGGCAACTGACCCTATGCCCTTCGCATACGAACTCGCTGGAGCCCTCACCCAATCTGGTTCCCTCTGAGGTCCCAGCATCAGGGCACTACGGGTTCGTCAAGTGGGGTCATGATTGCCAAAATGGCAAAATCGGCCGTCTCGGGCGACCGTACAGGGTAGGAAATCTTGGCGCTATTGACGCGCCAAGCCTTGATTCACAACCCTTGATATCCCCTTTGGTCCCATGCCATGGGTTATCGCTTGCTGTCACGCTGGCTGCTTACTGTTCACCGAGGGGATGACCACACGGACGGGGCAGAAAGCAACATGCGGTGCAAAGGGGGGGATCGTGGATCGCACCAAAAGTCGAATAACTCCGGATGAGCCAGAGGAGCAAATACGAAACTCAATGGCATTCAACCCTTGGTCATATGCTACAATAATCGCCCCTTCTTTGTGGCTAGATCCAGTGCCCCATGGAGATATGGTAATTCCAATATGGCATACAATGGCAAAAACAGCGAAATTTGGCCAAAATGGCCCGCACTCATGATTCCCTATCTCCATGGCCACGGTGAGGATTATTCCAACCAAAAATGCTATAAACACATGGGACTTAGGTCCCAATATATGCCACTTGCCAACCCTCATGCTCGCCCTTAGCTATTTTTCCCATTGGAGAGAAAGTGACACACAAATGGGGCAGAATGGCAACATACCCCAAATTGGGTGACTCACAACTCTCCCATTGAGAGGAGAGGCCACATGGGGAAACACCACATCCGATGCGGGTTTGTGTGCCCTCTCCGAATTGCCCTTACCCTTGGTCAAGTGGCGCACGCAACCTCGGGGGTGAAATCAGGGGGAGAAGGAGTTTGTGGCCATTTTGGGCAAAACGGCCAAAATTCACCCAAAAGTGGTCCCTCCAAATATCGTATCGCCGTATCACGAGAGAAAGGAACCTCGGGCTTTTGCATGGATGCAAACCGAAGCTTTGCTTCCCTTTTGCAACAAGGGTTGAGGTTCAAAGCACAATGAAAGCATTTTTAACACCTCAATCCTTGACGCACACTATTTATCCGAAAAAGTGCATACATTGGCGGTATTGGCATGAGCATATCTTTGGGTCATTGAGGAACAAAAATATGAGCAAACACTTTTGGAGTAGGCCCATAGTAGGTGCCCTCAAATATGCACACCATGGTTAGATTGTCTCCGCCCACTCGTGTCAATAGTGCTTGCATATGAGCGCGTGTGCAAAGAGGCAATATGGCACGCGTGCTCACAAGGCGAAATTATAGAAAATAGAAGACAAGGTTGTAAAAATCAACCAAGCCATGCACGATGTTCTTCGTGGTCTCTACTTTACATATTGCTTTGGTTTGAGGCTCAACTCCCCATAGGCTTCGAGTACGAGCCTCGAGGGTTTGGCCATTTTGGCCTAATTTTCGACCAAAACTTGCCCTCTTTTGAAAATAGATTTTTGGTACGCATTGAATTGCCTGGAGCCATCGTTGAGTTGGCTCAAAAAACGAAAATGGCCTCGGGCTTTTGGTCTTGTGAGCAATGTGTTCGGTCATTAACGTTCATGCTCACAAGGCCACAAAGTTAGCGTTTGCGCACGCAAACGACTTGGGTTTGCGAGACCCATAGGCTGCCTAAAACACCGCCATTGCCCGCTTCCCTATACAAAGCGACATGCCCCCGTGAAAGGGGCATGGATGAAAGACATAGGGGGGGGATGTAGGGTTCCGTCCGAACTCATGGTCCTTGAGAAGCATGAGTTCGCACGATCGACGGAAAGCCTTGCGCGCTGATTTTCTCGAAAACGCAACGGCGAAAAATTCTGGTGAACACACCAGATGAAAGTACATTAAATACCCTCTAGATTCCGCACTTAAGTTCTCTTAGAACCTCAAAGGTACTGGGAAAAAGTCCAGAACAAAACTCGCCACGGAGAAGCGACGAAGGCGCGCGGACAGGCGACATCAGGCGGCGATTTCACGACAATTAGACATCGCGGTAGAAATCGGGTATCTCACCGATTTCCGACTGAAAATCGCCGAAGACAATAAAATTATGGTAATTCTACATTGATTTAATGGTTAGAAATCGGATTCCAGATCTCGCGGGTTAGAGAACAGGGATGTCCCGCTGACAGCCGGTGTCAAAGGCTTCCGCACGGGTTCTGACGGCTCAAAGCCCCCGGGCCATGGGCCATAACGGGTGTGACGGCTCACAGGCCTCCGGGCCATGGGCCATAGGTTCTGGGTACCGCTTCACCCCCCTCCTTAGAGCAAACCCTGGGGGGCGCTCGATAACACCCAAGCATGGCAGCGGGTACCCAGGACCATCCCCTGTAGGGGGGGGGGGGTGTCACATCCTGACTTCAGGCTGATTTGCAGGTTAGGCTGAAATCCCGACGTATGACAGGTACAGTGCTGTAGCTGTTAGTAACTGGAAGTATAGTATCAAGTATCAAGTCCCGGGTCCTGGCGGCGATTGTTCGGCATCCAAAGGACCCGTTAACCCATACCAGGCGCACCGGGTGCCGGCTGCGACGGTCACCACCAAAGTGGCAGTGGCATACACGGCCAACATAGGCGTCACACGACGACCGAGGTGGTCCCACAGGTCGAGAGCGACCACAAAGATCCATCAGGCTACCCTAAGCTTCCCAAGGCCCGCCGGCTGGGGGAGAGTCCCCACGGGTCCTTCCTCGGGCGCACCATGTCCATATCCATACGACGCGAGTCCAGAGTGGTACAGCCGAACGAGCTCCTCCTTAAGGGATCGGGCATAAAGGCCGTCTTTTCCCTCGCCCTATTACCACGAAGGCCATACATGAGGGAGTCCTCATGCAGTGTGGGCGGAGGCGTCGACTCCTCAAACCACAAGTTTCCCAGGCAGACTGACCAAGGTCAGGAGCACGGGAGGCCGCCATCCGACTGCAAGTGCGTCTGCGAGTCGGTAGGCTCACACTGGGACTGACAGTGGCGGACCGCTGGGAGTGTAGTCAGGCAACTGGGCTTCCCGCCTGGCGCTATCAGGATCTCCACACACAGCGAATAGGGCACACGGTATCACGGGCACTCAAACAGAAGAATCTGTACTTAGGTACTGGTCCAGGCTGGACCTTAAGTAAAACATGTAAGCGGCGACTCAGGGCGCCATCGTACTCGATTCGCATCCCATCAGGGGGGGAAAAACAGTCCACACTTCAGTGATGGGCCGACATACAGATGCATATATCCTGGGGATCAGAAGAACAAGCAATAAGCGGGGTAAATAGGCGTGTAAGAACACTCTGGATACAGCGCCAAACCACGCCCCGGTTAGGAGAAGGCATATGCAGGAGGGTGGACAGGAAAACGCCTGAGTTCAGGCCATATATAGTCGCGACACACGTAGACTGGTCTGGATCCTACAAGTGCCATGGGACCAGACCACACACTCAAAAATCGCAATGCCGATGACAGCAGCATCCGTTGCGCAACGTCGTATCGGCTTCAAGGCCCCAAGAGCTCAGAAATATGAAGGTCAGTCGCCCTAACTGGTTTCCCAAGGATTCAGCAGGGGGGGGAGTGACGAATAGAAGAAGAGAGGGGCCATCCTCCTCTGGATTCAGCAGGGGAGGGTATATGGCAACTCTGATGGCAGGTCACCGAAAGATGTAAGAGAGCAAGCGAGCAAGGGACGATCCGTCGGCCTCACAAGTGCTCAAAACGCATCAGGGGAGAGCTCAGGGCGCTGATCAGGCACCCCTGGCTGCAATCGCCCGGCTGAGTGCTGCCAAGTCCGAGACATGGATCTTGGTCTTGTGCTTGCGGATGTACTCCATGAAGGGAGTATTGACCCGCGGCACGAACGAGGAGACGGGTTCCCAGGTGTCGTGGGACGGCCCGTAGCCTCGCCAACGAACCTTGAACTCCATGCCTCCGGGTGCCGAGGCCTCAGGACGCTGAGCCAGGATCTTTTCGACTGTGTAGTCGTCCTGCTCAGCATAATCGTCGTCCGAATCAGCCTCATGTGCGGCGTAGCTCAGGGACACATGCTGGCCACGGAAGTCGGGTTCCCGCACACGGAGTTGACTCTCGTGGCGCTCCCGGAACTGCCCGTGACCTACCTTGATGCGGTAGGTGTCCTCAACAATCCTGCGAACCACCTCTCCAGGTGTGAACCAGGTTTTGGTGCGGTGGGTGCCCATAGGGCGGGGTCTGATCACCCACACCGGGTCTCCCACCCTGAACTTCTGCGCTGTTGAGCTCGGGGCGGACTTCTGACGCTCAGCATGCTCCTTCTCGAGCTGCTGGCGGATGTCCCGCGCCGTTTGCTTTTGCCGCGCGAAGAATTCCTTGGCATCCATGGCCATGCCATCACCAGACAAGGGAAGTCCCCGACCAAGGGGGTCCCTGCCGAACAGAATCTGGTGAGGGGACAAACCACCCGGTGTGGGGGTGTCATGATGGGCCTTCAGAGCAGGCCACATCTCCTCAAACCAGTTCCGACGCGGATTGGTGATGTGAATCCTGCGCAGCTTCTCGAACAGCTGCCGTCCAGCCACTTCAGCATAGCTGTTAGACCGGCTGAGATAGGCGACGCTCTTGGCATGACGTATCCCCATGAGGGAACACATAGCCTTGAACCAGCCACCAGTAAACTGGGGCCCTCGGTCACTGCAAATGGTGCGGGGGATGTCAAAGACGGTCAGCCAATGACGAATCATCAGGACTGCCACTTCCTTGGCAAGCAACCCCTTTTTGCGTGCCGGAACCGCTACTACGTAGCCACTGTGGCGATCCACGCAAAGAACCACACAGTAAAAGGTCTCCTTGCGAATGTAAACTTCGGGCATGGAGAAGACGTCCATGGCCACACTCTCCATGGGCTACTCAGGAACCGGGGTCCATTGGGCTTCCCCCTTGACGTTCCGGTTATCGGAATTACAGGCCTGACAGACCGAGCAACCCTTCCTGACCTTCTTGATGGCGGTGTAGAGACCGATATGATCGATCTCGAACCGGCGCTGCATGTCAAGGGCTTGCTTCTTGACCCCTGGGTGCAGCATGTGGTGGTGCCAAGCTTCACACAGCTCGAGCACCCGGGACTCCGGTACTAGCAGCTTACCATTCCGGTAGAGCTTGCCATCTTCCTCAGTCAGCCCCTTTGGCCACTTCTGCCCGTCATCAGGGTCGGTCACAGCCCTATACTCGGCCTGAAAGGCCTCAGACTTGGCGTAGTCGTCAGTCCAGTCGTCCTGGAGGCAGGATTCAGGGAAGAGGTGCTTGTCGGACTCAGCTCCCTCAGGGGCGAGTACTCTGACCGCTCTGCCCATCCTCATTCCGAGGGGGGCATCCGCAGCCATGACGACGAAGCATTTTACACCCTCCTCCTCCATCAGGCGCTCCATTTCAAAGATCTTCTTGGCTTCAGCGGGCTCAGCCTCATCGCCATGGGCAGAGATATCCGTCATGCCCTTGCTGGCGGGATAGGCCCACCTACTGAGACAGTCCGCCACGGTGTTATCCTTTCCAGGAATATACACAACCGTGAGATCGAACTTGGCCAAGGTCTCATGCCATCTTGCCCGTCGGGAGGCGGGACCAGAGGGGGTGTCCACGTGCTCCTCGTGCCACGACTGCAGACTCTGATGGTCGGTGCAGACGGTGACGGGATGGAGGGCTATGTACCAAGCCCATTTCCTGAGAGCCATGACGATGGCATACGCCTCCTTTTCTCGGGGCGTCCACGTCCGTCTCTTGCCTTCCGCCAGGACTCGGCTCCAGAAGGCCACGGGCACGTGCCTCCCGTCGTCAAGCACTTGCTCCAACACAGCGCCAACGGCGTAGTCTGAAGCATCGGTGCGCAGGACGAACCCTCGGTCGAGATCCACGAGGTGCAGACCCACGGCGGATAGCAGCGCCTGCTTCATCCCCTCAAAGGCACGGTCGGAATGAGTATCCCAGACCAGAGCCTTCTTGGACCCCTTCTTGGTCTCCTCTCGGTTGCCCTTGAGCATGGTCGTCATGGGGGCTGCATACTCGGCATACATCTTGATATACCCGGAGTAGTAGTTGCAGAACCCCAGATACGCCCGTAGCTCAGAGACCGGTTTGGGCTTTTCCCAGTGCTCAATTCCAGCCACCTTGCCAGCCATGGGCTTGTGCTGCCCGTTCCCGACTACGTGGCCAGCGAAGACCACCTCGCTTACCGCAATGGTGGCCTTGTCACTGCTGCCCGTGAGTTTGTGCCGAACCAACAGGTCCAGCACTCGAGTGACGTCCCTCTCGTGTGCCTCCAGGAGCTCCTCGTAGCTCATACTGGGGTCCCCGGACGCGATGATCACGTCGTCCACGAAGGGGTCCGCACAGTCACGCACCGGCTCAGGCAGGTTCTCCAGCATCCGCTGAAAAGCCGCATTGCCGTTGGTAACGCCCATGGGCATCACCTTCCACTGGAGAGGTACAAGTGGGGTGCTCATGGCTGTGCAAGCACGGGACTCCTCGGCGAGGGGCATCTGATGATAACGATGTTTCAGGTCAATCACCGTGAAGGTCCTCCGCCGGTGTTGCTTTTGCAGCATGTCCTCAATGAGTGGCAGCGTATAGCTGTCGTGCTGCGTTTGGGCGTTTAGGCCGCGGTAGTCGACCACGAGCCGCCACTCACCGGCCACCTTCTTGGGGACGACGAAGCACGGAGAGGCCCATTCGGAGTGGCACGGCTCAAGCCGGCCTCTCTGGATGAAGTCACGGAGGATCTTCTCCATGGCCTCTTTCCTCTCGGCCCTCAGGGCAAACTCCCGGTGACGATACACACGGGGGTCCTGCTTCAGTCGTATCTTGGCCTCGCCATACGGTCCACGCACCGGTGGGGGAAACGCAGGCTTACCGCTGAGGAAGGTATCACCATACTTCTGCTTCAGCCTGGCCCTCAATGCCTGGATCTTGGGGCAGTCATCGGACTCCGCCTCGGCTTTTCCGGGCACTTGAACCACGGAGCTTACTTGAGGGGTAGCGACCCCGCTCGCTTTCGGCTCCGGTGGTCTTCCCAGGTGGCCCAAAGGGCCATCTCTGGTCTTGCCTCGGAACAGATCGCCGTAGGTGGGTGGGTTACCGCCAGGCGGCTCGTCCTGGCTGGACATGTGATCCAGCACCCTCTGTACGAAGGTATTCCCATCATAGGAACCGGAGACGATTGAGTCCACTTCCCACCAGGCTTTGTCCTGGCCTTTGCCCTCACGCTGGTTTCCCCAGTCGTGAAAGGGCTGATCCATATACCCCTGAACCAGATCCAGCTCCTCTTCTGTGAGGGGGTCTTCCGATTCTTCGATGTCAACAGGGGGAACCGCAAAGCACTGCCTCCATGGCTCTGCTATGATGCGGTTGACACACACGAAGTCCGTGGCGTCGGCCTGATCAAGGCCCCCATCCACATAGTGGAATTCCGTTGGCCATCTCTGGGGTGGCATGAGTAAGAAAAAGTCACTGCCATGTCTTTCTTGGAGGGCTTGATCCAGGCTAAGCCCCACTTAAAACCCTTTGTTGATCCTACGACAAACTTAAGTGTTTTTATCTCTCTTTTGTTGCCTAAAGTACACTTTCTCAAAGTAACTGGGGTTGTGACCCTAGCCCCCCCATGAAGTTCACCCCTACCACTCAACTGGGCGGAGGTACCTTCCTTCATGGAGGACATACCAAAATAAATCAGGCATTTCATGCTTGTTGGCCTTGGAGGTTAAGCCTAGTGGTCTCCCACCCCAAGACCCCTATACTCAATTGTTTCTACCACTTATTGTGGTCCTACGTTGTAACTGTTTCTGAATTCAGTTGCTTGGCCAAGTCATTTTCTGTGTGGTCCTGACATCCATGCCCCTCAGTCCTAACCAGCACCATTTCACCCAAAAGAGTGCACATGAAGTGCCTATTGCAACCTCTGAGGCAAGAGTCAGACCAATTTTCATATGAAACCTTTTGTATTATCCATTTGTGATTGAATCTATGTGCATAAACCTGCTTTGTCTATCTGCAGCCCTTCTGTGTTACACTGGATTCCAAAACCAATCATTGATTCGATCCACATCCTGTCCTTGCTCTACTTGCTGCTTTCTTTGGGGTTTTCAACTACAAAACCTGCAGGACTACATCAAAATATCTAGGGCATAATTCAAGGACATCTTTCTCTCTTCTTGATCAATTCCGTCAGAACGGCGCTGGTGTAGGTGAAGTTTTTGATGTGGCGGCGATAGAAGTTGCACGCCCCAATGAAACTGCGTACATCATGAAGTCCTTTCTTGGGGTCTTCGTGTCGTACCTTGGCATCCATCAGGGGTTTGGCCTTAGAGGCCGCTGGGGTCCACCACCCATATCCAACGTCAAACCCCAGGTACTGCATGGTCTCCTGCATGAACTCACACTTCTCCAGCTTGAGTCGTGCGTGGTTCTCCTGGCAGACCGCAAAGAACTCACCAAAGAGGATTAGGTGATCCTCCTGGGTATTGGTCCCGAGGCATACATCGTCGATGTGAGCCTCCATCTGGGCCCCACGGGATATAAGCTCCTGCACCTTAGGTCTCCTTCGTAGGATGGACAAGATCTTGTTCATCAGCTCTTGGAATCGAGCGGGTGCGTTAGCCACGCCAAACGGCATGACCTTCCACTCGAACACCCTCCCCTGAGGGGTGATGAAGGCCTGTAGTTCCTGTGCGTTGGGCGTCAGGTCCACTTGCCAGAATCCGCTCCTCTTGTCCATCTTGGTCTTGTAGCGGCAGGAGGCTATCTTCTCCAGGGTAGACTCCATATTGGGAATGGACCGGGAGTGGTTCAGCGTCTTCTTGTTCAGCTCTCCGTAGTCCACTACCAGCCGTTTGGCTGTAGACCCAGGTTTAGCCACCAGGAAACAGGGGCTGCATTGCAGGGGGTAGTCCCCGTCCTTGTACTCCAGGACTAGGCCAGCGTCGATACATTCTTGTATCTGTCGCTTGATCTCGTCGGCCTGCTCTTTAGGAGCTGGATAGGGTCTCCTCCGGATCTTGTGACCCACGAACTCGGGATTCAGCTTGAGGTCCATCTGTACCAGCTTGTCACATGAGGCTGGAAGGGGTAGTTCTCCGAACACCTCCAGATAGGTCCTTATAAGCTTCTGTACCCGCGGGTCTAATACCTTGATCTTGTCCTCCATGTCCTCGTCAGAGTGTAAGTTGCTTGCCCCCTGAGTAATAGACGTCGGGAGGTGGTCCTCCACCGACTCTTCGCCCGTGGTAGTGTCCTTCAGCCCTTGGTAGGCATATAGAAGGTCTTGTTCAACCATCTCCGGTGGACGATGGCAACATAGGCACGCTCGAGGGGGTTCACATACACATTCCTCCGAGAGATGGTCCTCCTCTGGGGTCCTCACATGGGCGCCCCACAAGCTCTTCATAAGCTTAAGATCTACCTCCCTTTGCCAGGTGGTGATCTTCTGTTCGAGGTCCTCCTTCAATTGGGAGAGGTCTCCCATAGGTCCTTGCTTCAGTGGCCATGAGCTGCGGCTAGGCTTCGCGTAGCATAGCTTTTTCGCCACCAACTTCCTCTTGGAATCCACATACTCCCTTAGCCTGGATTGAGGGTCCAGCTCTTCATCCACGGGGTCTTCCACCCTCATGGAGAGTAGGGGTTTTAGTGGGGCGACGTACTCGGCTTTCTCCACTTCCTCCACACAGGTCTGCACAAAGAAGGCGTCGTGCTCAGTTTCGTCATCTGAGTGGATAGAGCTAGGTAGCTCAGATAGTCCACACTCAGAGACTCCATCAGGAATAGGTACATGGCAGGGAGAGTTGGGGGCGTTGGTGTCAGTCACGACATACTCATCTCCTCCGGGTGTATTCTCAACAGCATCTTGAGGTCGTAGGCGATCCTTCAAGTCACCCAAGGCGAGTCCGTCGCTTTCTCGTTGTATAGCCTGGACCAGAGTCGGGTCCAGATCCTCCCAGGGAATGGAGGTAAGACCTCCGTCCACCACGCTCAGCATACTCCCCGATCCGGGTTTCCCAATAGGCGTCTTACGCCCCAGAGGCACGTAGATGGCCTCATCAGGTAACCGAACAGAGCTGATAGTCAGCCTGTCCAGGAGGTTTCGCCAGTATTCGTTGCCCCCATGGGGTCCCCAATCGGGGGAACACAGGACCATACGGGAACGTTCCAAGGCCACCTTGGTCAGCACCTTCCCCAGTTCACTGAACCTGGGGTTCCCGTAGGCCATCCCGAAAGGGGGCCAGTAACATTTGTAGCTGCAGTTCTTCCCCTTGCTGCAGTAAAGGTCCAGTACATGCTGCTTGTCGCTGGCGAACAACTCCACACTCAGGTCTTCTTGAGAGTAACCCAACTCCTTCAGACCTTGGTCTAGGACTTCCCCCAATAGTTGATAGTCCTCAGTTTTGGAGGCCGCCATCATGTTCGAGGGCTCCTCCTTCGATAGCCTCAGGTAACTCGAGGTATGTTCCGACTGCTGCAGTGGCACAGACTCTCTGCCACTGCCGTGGTCCACGTAGAGGAGGTAGGGCGCTTGCAGCGTCAGGGATTGTATCTGGAAGTGCTGTACGAAGAGATCAGTCCCCAGTACAAAGTCGAAGGCCTCAGTGTCCATCACATAGAACCGATGGGCGATAGTCCGGGAGCCCATAGGTACCTCCACTTCACAGTCCCCGCAGCTGTGCACCACATGTCCATCCCCCATACGTATAGCAGCGGTGGTCATCGGGTTCTTCAGGCTCCCACAAGGTAAAGTTTTCTTGGCCACTATAGATATTGTGGCGCCAGTATCCAATACCCCGAGGTATTGGCGTCCTCCCAGTCGGATACGTACCCAAAACACCAGGTCTTGGGTGCCACCGGAGCGTCACTGTCAGAACTCCGCGGGACAGGTCACCTCGAACCCCTTGTTCCGCAATTTGCGGGCCATCCTCATGAAACGGCTCCTCTACTTAACGTTGCCGTCATCACCACCTTCATGCTCAGGCTTGGCTCCTTGTTCTTGCTGGGCCTGCGTTTGTGAGCGTGTGGTAGGACCAGACTGCCCTCCAGAGAGCTCGGAGTTCCCCCCTGGATTAGGGTTGCGGTTGCCTCCGTTCTTGTCCTTGTTCTTGTTGTCCTTGTCTTGCTGGCGGTTAGCGCCTCCTCCTCGTCCACCTTGACCCTTGTCTTGCCCTTGACCAGGTCCTTTCGACTTGCCCTTGCCGGAGTTCTTGCCTTTGCCTTTGCCTCCACCCTTGCCTGAGCCTTTGCCAGGATCTTCACCCTTAAGCTTCGCCGATAGGCGTTGTTTATGGTAGCACTCATCCGCGTAGTGCTTCCGCTTCCCGCAGAATGCACACGTGATGGTGCACCTGTAATGATTCGGCAGCTTTGCTTTGGCGCCGGTGTTCTTCTCCTGCTGCTTCCCCTGGACTACGAAGCAGTCTCGCTGCTCGCAGTCAGGGGCGTGCTGCCGGTGGCCCTGCTCGTCCCTGGCATCACACCAGAATAGCTCCTTAACGTTCTCCATGATACGAGCGTGGGCGTGTTTGGGGGTAGTCCCCTGCCCAGGTCGGGTCCCTTGGTACCCTTTGCCATGGCCTCCAGAACCTCCACCACCAGGACGGTAGTTGTTCAAGTGCTGGTCGCTCTCCTTCTCCAGCGCCAGCTCCAGGAGTAGCACGCATAGATCCTCGTAGCGGAGGGATCTAGCCTTGCGCTCCGCCGTCAAACGGCACTCATCCCACAGCTCTCGAGGGAGCTTGGCCACCAACCAGAACAGCAGGTCGTCGCTGCTGTAGGAACCGGGCGTCAGTCGTCCAGCCCAGTGATCCAGGTCAGCCAACAGCTCAGAGACCCTGCCAGGTTTGGGGTTGTTGGGCAGCACGGGCAGGTTCTGGATCTCGGCCCTGATGGAGAGGTCGGTTTCGTAGGTCGGGTACTGCCTCTCCAAGGCAACCAACACATCGGCAAAGGTGGCGGAGTTAGTCACGGTACTTGGTCTGGCAGCACTGCAGGAGCGGATCGCACTTGACTCGTCCACTAGCGTGGGTTTGGCCGGTCAATCGGAGTAACCGGCCAAAAGTCTCAGCGAACTCGCTGAGGTCCTTGCCTGTGAACTCAGGCAGGTTCACCACGATCTTGGAGGTGGCAATAGCCTTCGCCTCCTGAGACCCGCGTCCCTCACGGCGTCGGGTCTTCTTCTTCTTCTTCTTCTTTCCCCTTGGGTTCTCGGGGTCCTCCGGGTCATCGTCCTCCGAGGGTGAAGCAGAAGTCATCGACTGCGGCTCATCATCGGTGGGGTCTCCGCCTAGATCACTAGAGCCGTAGAGCTCCACGTCCACCATTGCCCTCAAGGCTGTCAGCCCCAGCCGGTCCAGCTCGGCCCTCGTAGAGTTCGTCACCTGGCTGTAGGGCGGCTGGGCCGTTCTCGGTACGAAAGGACTTCTCGGTATAGCTGCAGGAGTCGGCATTGGTCGGCTCCTCAGGCTCCCCAGGGTGTTTGTCAGCCCTGCCGCCAGGTGATTTGGCCTGTACTTGGTGGGGTGACATTCCCACCGTGGTAGGTGACGCTTGGGGCGGTATCATCAGGGGCTCCAGTTTCTCTCGGATTTCTTGAGTGAGGTCGCCCACGATTTTTGAAACCGGATCCTCGGAGCACCTCGTTGATCTCCGACCGCGTCAGGGACCTGTTGGAGGATCTCCCCAATCCTCTACTCCTGCCTCCAAGAGATTCAGGTCCTCCCCTCAACCCACTCAAGGTTGCATACCCAGGTGCATACCCAGGAACATCCACATAGGTTCCAGTAGCGGGTAGTGGGTGGTGATAGTCAGCCGCATACCATCGCGGCGCAGAACTGGAAGCCACCGGTTCACTGGCAGTAGTTGCCTCAGGGAACGCAGTGGTAGGTGGGCCCATACCATAGGCGGGGTAGGGAGGCATGCGAGTAAAGCCTGTGCCCTCTGCCATAGGTGGGTTGGTTATGGGAGTGGATGTTGCAGCGGCTGGGTCTGGAATTGGGAGTGTTGTGGTTATAGGAGAGGGTGATGCGTGGAGGCCAGAAGCGCTTGGTGCGCCTTCGAAGGTAGGGTCATTCGTCAGGTCTTGCCCTTGTTCCTCTCCTTCGTCTGCTTCGTCTCCAGCATCCTTCTCGCTCTCTGCCTTCCTCTTCACAGGCTGAGTGACCACCTCTTCGACTGAGAGGGCCCTGAAGGCCGTCTGGAGTCCATCCAACGAGTCCTCAGCCACTTCCAGGGGCCAATGTAAGGGCTCCCAAGGTACAGCGCTAGGTCCAGGTCCAGGTTCACCAGGTGCTGGCCTTGCCGGTGCCTCAGGCGCCGTCTTCACGTCGGCGTCCTCCTTCCTTGTGTCCATCTTCGTTCGCCCTTCTGCTTATATGTGTGACTGTACTCGGCGCACTGGATGTACGGCGCGGGGTTGCTGCCGGTGCGCGGAGACAGTCTGCCTCTGCTACCAGAAAAGTTTATAGTGATTTCAACACTGTGTTTGTGCCTCTCCTGCTGCTTGCTGCTGGTGTAGGGATTCCTGCTGCTTGTTTTGGAAGCTGAAAAGCTTTTGTTTGCTGAAATACAGTCAATCCAGGATAGCCCAAGCCAGAGGTATGCAAGGAGAAGAGAATCAGGATCAAAGCATGAAGGGCTGCAGTGTAAACAGTGAAAGATGAAAGGATATTCACAGAAACTGCAACTCAGGTCAAATCGGATTGCATATTCAGAAAGATAGCTGAAATGTTTTGGAAAAGAGTTGGAAAACTGCCCCATGGTCACTCTATCTCCATAGTGCCATCTCAGGAGATGTGCACTCTTTGTTTTGGGTCCCATATGTGCTGAGGTGGCAGGGCATGTGGCGATGAGGTCACTGCCATGTTACATGGGATCTTCCTACTTAGCTGGGCTGACCGGGAATTGAACCCAGGACCTCTCAAAAAGAGGTGCCCAGCCCACTAGGGTGCATACCACTAGGACAGCTAAGAATTCATGGAAAAACATAGATAAATTCATAGGCTCTGCCCTGGATATTGAACAGGTTGGGGGGAGGGCAACCTCCAAGCTTCTTATGGCATGCACGACCCCAATCCCATGAAATCCAAGACTTCCTCTCGAATTAGGGTTTCTCCAAAGAATTCTGTGATCCTTGCCTCGGCCATGACAGAATCTGGCGTCCTGGGCAAGAGATGAAGGTATATGTAGACAATATAAACATGTAGACAAGTAATATGTATATGTAACATTTCTATACTATAAAATAGCTTAGAAAGGAAGACGAAATGAAGGCGGCGGCGTCGCCGCCATTAGAAAATCTGACGGCTACGAGTCGTCGCCATCAGGATCTCCACTGAGATCCTGCCTAAACTGTGCCAAACAGTGGTTTTTGGGCGAAAAACAATGAAATATAGTGATTTTTGAGTCAAAAACACTCATTTCGCTGGTCCTCCCCCAACGCGTCGCGTAGCCGACACGACGCGTTTCTGTCCCAATTCAAACTATATATGAGAAGGCCCACTGTTGGGCCACACCATGGGCGCCTGGCTGATTCCTGGGATCGCCTCAGGATTTTTTAAAAAATTGGTGAACGTGACTGAGTTCGCAAAATTTGACCTTCGCGGAACGCCGCGAAAAAGGTCACGTTATATTCCTATATTTCTAAAAACGATAAATCAATAATAAAATTGATTAAAATCTTCAGAAATCGAGAAATAAATCCTCGATCTGGGGCTGCGTCGCGCAGGCGACGACTGTCATCGCCAGCCCAAACATGACGAAAAATGACGATTTCTGGGGTATTTAACAGAAATCCCACAGAAATCGAGATGCCGTAATCAGCCCAGGAAAATTCCTGAGCCAGCCTGGTGAAGAGCGCCACAGGCTCGGCAGCGGGTATGGGTGAGGCACCCCATACCGCTTCAATATGTCAGTTCTCAGTCAACTCAGGAAAAGATGATTTGCCTCACATTGAAAGGGGATTAAGGGGTCTACTCCATATCCTGATTGGGTGTTTGGTTCCATAGGTCAAAATGTGTTATCACCACTTTTGGTGGGGCCAATACTAAGATAGAAATGCCTGGATGCTCAGTGCATCCCTAATACAACTAGAGTATGCCTCAAAGCATTGGAAAAGCACTTTTTCTTACTGATCGGACCGTAGCGTGGTCCTACACCGGCGCTTAGACCCAGGCGGCCTGCTGGGAGGGGCGTTCTCAGGTGTGCGACGAGATTCATCTTACTCTAGCGGAGGTAAGACGGAGGACTCCCTCGGCAGAGCCTGCGTGGGGCCCCCGAGGGACGACGCCGCGGCTCACCGTACGCGGGACCACGGCAGGCGCTCCTCCTCCACCTCCTCCACTGCCACACCCACTGCCACACCCACTGCCAGAACCACTGCCACACCCACTGCGACACGCACTGCCACACCCACTGCCGCATCCACTGCCACACCCACTGCCATACCCACTGCCACACCTAGTGCCACACCCACTGCCACACCCACTGCCTCACCCACTGTCACACCCACTGTCACAACCACTGTCACAACCACTGCCAGACCCAGTGCCGTACCCACTACCACACCCAGTCACATCCACTGCCCCAACCACTGTCACACCCACCGCCACACCCACTGCTACACCCACTACCACATCCACGGCCAAATCCACTGCCAAACCCTTTGCAACACCCACTGCCCCACTCAATGTCACACCAACTGCCAGACCGAACGCCACACCCACTGCCACACTCACTGCCACACCCGCTGCCACATACAATGCCACACCCAGTTCTACACCCACAGCCACACGCACTGCCACACCCACTGCCACACCCACTGCTACACCAACCTCCAAACCAGCCGCCACACCCACTGCCACACCCACTGCCACACCCACTGCACCACCGACTGTCACACTCACTGCCACAGCCACTGCCCCACTCAATGTCACACCCACTGCCACACCCACTGCCACACTCAACGCCACACCCACTGCCGCACCCACTGCCAAACCAACCGCCGGGGCCACTGCCACATCTACTGCAACAGCCGCTGCCGGGCCCAGTGCCACACCCGCTGCCAAACCAACTGCTATACCTTTGCCACATCTACTGCCACATCCACTGCCACACCCACCGCCACTCCCATTCACATCCACTGCCCCAACCACTGTCACACCCGCTGCCACATTCACTGCAGCACAAACTGCTAAACGAACCACCGAGGCCACTGCCACACCCGCTGTCACACCCACAGGCACAGCCACTGCCACACCTAATGCCACACCCACTGCCACACCCACTGCCACACCCACTGTCACACCAACTGCCACACCCACTGCCACACCCACTGCCTCACCCACTGCCACACCCACTGCCACACTGACTGCCACACCCACTGCCACACTGACTGCCACACCCACTGCCACAGCCACTGCAGCGACCACTGCCACACCCACTGCCACACCCACTGCCACACCCAGTCACATCCACTGCTCCACCCGCTGTCACACTCGTTGCCACACCCACTGCTACACCCACTGCCACACCCACTGCCACACCCACTGCCACACCGGCTGCCACACCCACTGTCACACCCACTGCCCCACCCACTGCAACACCCATCGCCACACCCACTGCCACACCAACTGCTACACCAACTGCCAAACCTGCCGCTACACCCACTCCGCTGCCACACCCACTACGGCACCCACTGCCACACCCACTACCAAACAAACCGCCACACCAACTGCCACACTCACTGCTACACCCACTGCCACACCCACTGCCACACCCACTGCAACACCGGCTGCCACACCCACTGTCACACCCACTGCCCCACCCACTGCCACACCCACTGCCACACCCACTGCCACACCCACTGCTACACCCACTGGTGACCTGGCACCAGTCTAAAAACCCTCAGGATGGTAGCTGTGGGACGGATTGCCCACACGCACTGCCACGCTCGAAGCCAGTCATGATACGTCTCGATTTCTTGTGCGTCTTCCCTGTGTCAGGCCGGGCCCACCCTGCCAGCCAACCGTCCAGGACCCCTCCCTGGGCCAGACATGCAGTCCTGTGGGGGACAGATGCACATACGTGGCCTCCCCCCGACCGCCAGACGCCAACGTGGCGCCTGCCCCGTCAGCTCTGCGCCGACATGGCGCGGGCTCAGTGGCAGGGCAGCATCGTGGTGCCGCAAACGTGCCCGTGTCCCGTTGTGGCGCGGCCTTCTGGGCAGAGCGCCATCGTTGCGCGGCCTTCTCGGCAGAGCGCCGCTGCGGCGCCGCCCAACCAGTCCATCGCCAACGTGGCTCCACTTCAGTGAGAGCACACCACCGTGGTGCAGCCAACACGCACGTGGGCCGCCGTGGCGCACCTTTCGGGGCACGGCGCCGTCGTGGCACTGCCCAGACAGCCCTATGCCTCCATGGGGCGAGTTCAGTGGCAGAGTGCCATCGTGGTGCCGTCAACATACACGTGCGCCATCGTGGCGCGTTCTTCAGGGCGGAACGCCACCGCGGCGCTGCCCAGCCAGCCCTGCGCCGACGTGGCGCTAGTTCAGTGACGTGGCACCACCGTTGTGTAGTCAACGTACACGTGCGCCGTCGTGGCGCAACCTTCAGGGCAGAGCGCCACTGTGGCGCTGCCCAAACGGTCTTTGTGCGCCAGCCTCGCCATGGTTTGTCCTCCAGGCCAATACTCGAGGCACCATGGCGGGGTCTGCACCTGGCGCTCCGCCACCCACAGTGACACCCCGTGCAGAGGTGACGGGTCATCGGCGGTACTCATTGCCTCGTGTGCCATCGGCGAACGTCGCCGTCCCGCTCGGGCACCATTGTGGTGCCATTTTCTCGGTCGTGTGCCGTCTCGGTGCACGTATCACTTGCGGCCGGGCGTCGTCGGTGACCTCCACGGCAGTGCACCACCGTGGTGCTATGGCAGTGAATCACGTGCTGCACTCACAGAACCCGGGGGTACCCAGGCCATCGGCCGTGCGCGCAATCGTGTATCGTGACCGTACTCGCGACGCCGGGGTACATACACCAGTGCGCATAGTCGTGCTGGGCCGCGTTCTATTTAGCCCGGCGACGTTTTTAAGTCAGGGCTGATGCCCCGGGAGACTCACACCTTCCGCTCACGTTGATCTTGGAACGCTGACTCGGGTGGATCCAGGACAGTTCGGGGCAGTCGGTGGCCGGGACCAGAGAGCTGATCGGACCGTAGCGTTGTCGTACGGCGGCTTCGTGACCCAGACGGCCTGCTGGGGAGAACATTCTCAGGTGTGCGACAAGACTCGTCTTACTCTAGCGGAGGTAAGACGGATGACTCCCTCGGCAGAGCCTGCGTGGGGCCCCCGAGGGACGACGCCACGGCCCACCGTACGTGGGACCACGGCAGGCGCTCCTCCTCCTCCTCCTCCTCCACTACAACACGAACTTCCAAACCCACTGCCACAGCCACTGCCCCACCCACTGCCACACCCACTGCCACACCCACTGCCACACCCACTGCCACAGCCACTGCAGCACCCACTGCCACACCCGCTGCCACACCCACTGCTACACCCACTACAACACTGACTGCCGGAACGACTGCCACACCCACTGCCACACCCACTGACACACCCACTGCCACACCAACTGCCAAACCAACTGCCACAATCCACTGCCACACCCACTACCAAACCAGGCGCCACACCCACTGCCACACCCACTGCCACAGCCACTGCAACACCTAGTGCCACACCCACTGCCACACCCACTGCTACACCCACTGTCAGGTAGGTAGGTAGGTAGGTAGGTGCACTGGGTCGTGGAGAGGCGCCCCATGGTTCCCCCTGGCATCGCCCCTGTGACGAACAGGAAGAGGCTCCGCGCATGAAGAGGGGAGGCGGCTTACATCCCTCTAGACCTGACTGTTGGCCCCCAACAAAGCGGCCCCGGGCATCACTGGGAGGGCTGATCGCCGCCGGCGTGACGTGCTTGTCTCGCCGGGAGGGTGTGCCCCCGTGCTTACGCACGTCCCCTTCTTTGGGCGGAACCCTGGAGGTTCACCGGACGCCCTGGCGCATCCCGTTCCCAAGGCATGCATGCACGTTCTTGGTACTAGGGTTCCGAGGCGCTGGGGTGTCGCACGCTCCGCCTCGAGTCCCAAAGCAGCGCAGGTTTTAGGATGCAGCCTTACCCCCGGTCTCCGGATCTCTTTTGGCCGGGTCAGCTGCATGGCACGGGCTGCCTCAGTGCGCGGGCTGTGGACACGGGGTTTCCTACTGTTGTGTGGCGTTTGTGTTTGGGTCCGGGTTGCGGTTGGGTTTGGGTTTACGTAGCCCCGCCAGTCCTGGCCCGGGTCTTGGGCGGGTGTGTTTGGGTACGCTTTGTGGTGTCGTCCCTCTTTTGCGTGCTGGGGTTTGTGGTATTCGTGGTTGGGCTCAGGTTTCGGCCTGCATATGGGACGTGCGTGATTGCGTGCGCGCTCCGCCTGCACCCCGCCGTTTCCGGTTCCGGTGTGCGGTGTGGAGTTTGGGTTTCGGCTGCACCCCGCCACTCCTTGGGGGGGTGTTTGCGTGTGTGTGTGCTCCTGCGCCCGTGAAGCGTGGTGTCCTGCACCTCCTGGTTGGGAGTGCTGTGCGGGGGTGCGTGTTTGTGCGTGCGCCCCGCTTGTTCCCTGCCTTTCCTGGCTGGGATGTGCTGTGTGGGCGTGCGTGCTGGGCCCGGGTCTTGGCTGTTCCCCGCCCTTCTTGGTTGGGTTGTCGGGTTGTGTTTTTTTTTTTTGCGTGTCTTGCTTTGGCTTTGTGGTGTCGGTCGCTGGCTGTCCCTGTGTCGGGCCTTGTGGTCCTTGTCCCCCCATCCCCTCTCTTTCGGGCTGGGTTGCTTGCTTCTTTTTCTTTTTTTTTCCAGCGTGGTGTGTGTCTGCGCGTTGTGGGTGTCCCTTTTCCCGGTTGGCCGCTTTTCCTGGCTTGGTGTTGCCGGTTTTGGCTGGGTGGTCCCCCTGTGCCCCTTTTGGGGGTCCTGTCTTCGGTGCCTTCTGGCTCGGAGGTTTGGCCGCCTTTTGTGGTGTTGGCGGGCGGTTTGGTAGCTGTGGGCCGTTCTCCTGCCCCCCCCCCCCTCCCCCGCTGTTTTTTTTAGGGGGGGGGGTCTGCCTGTTCCTCCCTCTGCCTTCCCTGGGCTGGCGCACGCACTGGCCCGCATTCAGTGTGGTCTTCCGGGTTGCTGTTGGTGGTTGCGTTCTGCTTGGTTCTGTCCCGGCCCCATGGGTCGGCCGGGTTATGTACATGTTTGGCTCGGCGCCCCTTCCTGCCGGGTTAGGTCCTGGCTCTGCCAGCTGGGCGGCTGCGCCAGGCGGCTTCGTGTGGCTCTGGGTTAGGGGGCTGGGGTTGTCTGTGTCCTTTCTCCTCCGCGGTGCCAGTTTTAACCTTCTGGGTGGTCCGCCACTGTTGTTGCCGGGCGCGCGGTGGTCCCGTGTGTGGCCCGCGGTGCCGGTGTGTGGCTAGTTGGTGCGGTGCCTTCCGGGGTGTGCGGCGGCTTGTTTTGGTTAGTCCTTCGGGTGAGGGTCATCCGTGCCGTGTTGTGCCGCTCTGTGCCGCGTCGCGTCGCGTCGTGATGTGGCACGTTGCACTGTGGCGCGCTGCGGTGCGGTATGCCGTGCTGTCTCGTGTTGTGCCGTGGTGGGTTGATGGAGGTCAGCCTGGCCTGTGTCGTGGTGCGCAGTGCGGGTCGGAGTGTGGCTGGCTGGTGGCTGTGGGGTGCGGTTAGGTGTGGGTGGCTCGCTGGGTCCGTGCTATGGGGGCCTGGGCGTGCCGCTCCGGCTGGTGGGTCGGGTAGGTGTCCGTGGGATTGCCCTCCCTGAGGGCCTGTGCCTTGGTCCCGTGTCCTCTGGGGGTCCCGGTCCCTAGCCTTGGTTGCTGTGGTCGTGCCTTTGTCCTTTTCCGGTGCCTGTGGGGTGGCCCTTGTGGCGGCCGGGGTCGTCGCCTGGCGGTGAGGGCGTGGTGGTGCGCCGCGCGGCGGTGTTCCCTGCGGCTCTCTCTGTGGGTGTAGCCCGTTCTCCCCGTGTACGTGTGCCCTCCATCCCCCGTGTGGTTTCCGGTCGCTGGTGGATGTGCACTGTTGTGGTCCGTACCGCGTCCGATTCTTTCTTCGGCGGTGCGTGTCCGGGGTGTGCGTCCCCGAGAGTCGTGCGGCGTTCACTGGGGGTGGGGCGGCGCTGGTCCTTCTGTCGCGGTATGCCCTTCCTGGGTGTGGGTCGTGGCGCCTGCCGTGGTGCCCTCTTCCTCTGTGCCTCGGTCCCCGCCCCTGCCCCTCTCCTGGTCCTTGGGTGGTTTCCTGCCCCCACGTTGTGTCTCTTCCGGTGCCCTGTCCCTATGGGCACCTGCCCCTCACTTGGGGCCCCTCCGTGCCCCCTTGCCTGATTGTCCGTTGCTGTCCCTTGCCCTCCCTTTGCCCGTGCCCTTCCCCTTCCCGGTGTGGTGGTGGTGCGGTGGGGGGGGGGCGCCGATGGCCCAGGCCTGGGGGTGCGTGGCCTGGAGCCATTGGCGGAGGGTTTGAGGGGTGTAGGGGGGGCGGAGGCCCTGGACCCTGTCGCGGAGGAGGGCCCCCCATGCCGCTTGCGGCATGATGGCCTCCGGGGTCGCCTCGTTGGGGTCGGCGAGGGTGCGGGTGCGCACCTCCTCGAAGATGTGCACCATGTGCACCCCTTCTTGCCTTCGCGCTCCCCCGGCCCACTTCACCCAGCGGCGGAGCTCCTGCAAAGCAGGGGCAGACCACCAGGCGAGGTGGGCGGGGGCCCGGGGGGGGGGGGGGGGCTCCGAGCTCGAGGTCCTGGAGCGGCGGGGGGAGGACATGGACCTGCGGTGGTGGCGGGGCTGGCGGTGCCTGGGGGAGCGGGAGCGGCGGTGGCGGGGGCTGGGGGTGGAGGACGGGTACAGGCGGAGGGGGGGAACGGGGGGGGGAGGTAGACATGGGGCGGCGGTTGCGTGCTTGGCGGCGCCAGAGGGGGCGGGAGTGGTGGTGGCCGGGGCTGGGGGTGGTGGATGGGTATGGGCAGGGGGGGGAACAGGGGGCCCGGTGGGGCCTTTTTTGAAATGTATAGCCACCTTAATGTCCGGACAGGGACACAGCCCTCAATCAGAGTGATGCGTATAGACAAATGTGCTTGGCTCTCCCTAGCACTATGTGAGGGTTGTAGCCATGGAGGAACCTCCGAACTCACCCTGTCATGGATGGGTAGGGTTGCAGAGAACTATGTTGCCTTGGCATGCGCCCGTGTGGGTGCCCAGTTAGTTGCACATAGAACTTGCGGATTGACAGAATGAAATCAGGATCGAGGGGAGGGATGGAGTCGTTGTGGTGTGAGACGTGGTGAGACGTGAGACGTGGACGAAATCAGCCCAGGCTTACTCAAGTGTTGGAACAAATGAGAAGTACTGAGAATTGAGGACGGGGTTCACTCTGTGTTTGGCCGAGAATAAACCGAATGTTGAGGGGGGGTAGGGCAAGCGATATAGGGGGGGGGGGTGAAAAAGACTCTGGTGTTGAACTCATTGATGGGGGCGGCTCGGCCGGAGGCGCGGGGGGGGCTGGAGCTCGGAAGAAATCTGTAATCTGTCGGTTGGAACTGTTAGCGCTGGTGGGTTGGGGGGGTGCTACCGGTTTAGGGGCGTAGGTGTCACTACGTGTTTTGCGTGGTGGAGGGTCTTCAGTGTCCCAGCTGCGTTTCGTGGGTGGTTGTTTGGGACGCATGGGCATTTTGTTTTTCTGGGTGCGTTGTTTTTATGAGGGGGGGGTTGGACTGAGTCTGGCAGGTGGTCCGGAGGCAGGGGATAGCGGTAATCGCTGTGCGCCGGTGGGGTGTGTGATGTGCGGTAGGTGCTGTATGGTTGGCCCGAGCTGTTGGGACCTTCGGGGGGGGGGGGCGTGGAAGGGGAGGGGGATCTTCGGCTAGCCAAGTGAGTTCTTTGGACAGAGCGTCTTTCAACTGTTGCTGGCGCTGGGTGAGTGCATTTTGGAAAGCCAAAACGCGCTGGGGTTTTGTTTTGCCTGTGGTGGGTGTAGTCATGGCTTCGTACAGGGTGGAGGGCACCAGAAATTTGACGAAATTTTGTTTGTCTCCTGGGTGGGAGCACTGGGCCCACCAGATGCTTGCTACCTGGTTGAAGGGCGGAGGCCACGCATTTATGAAGCTCTGGACAATATGGTCAGCGCTGGGGCAGTGGGACAAGAAGGAGGCTACATCGAGGGGGTGTGACTGTGAGCATTTGTGGCAATTTTGGGGGGTCAAGTCGTTGTGGAATGAGTATGTAATAAATATCATGTTGCCTGATGACCATTTGAAGGGGAATCCGGAGAACCACGATGAGTGATTGTAGAAGAAAAAACTGGACGGCACGTGGATGTTGTACTGGTGATGACGGGGGATGAGGGCCATCGATACAGAGGTGGTCAGGCGATGACAGACGGGCAAGCTACCGAAGGATATAGTTCCCAGGGGGGGTGGGGGCAGCAACTCAGGAGAGGATGATGAGCTGTATGCAATCCACTAGGAGAACACATGCGAACATTCATTCCCTTGAAATCCTGCATGTCCTTTGATCCATGCAAATTGCGTTGACACAAATGTAGGCATTTGAGCTTGGAGAGAGGAATAAGCCTTAACCCATGTGCCATGCGATGAGCGTGATGCCATCACGTAGGATTGGACGTTCGCAGTGCGAATCACTTGTTCTTTATCTCCAAGAACAATGCACTGCATGGGTTGGCTCAGAGAGGATACCATCGAAGAAACATAATGCCGGCCCAGTACTCAGATCCCTCAGAGGAATGGTAGGGAGATGGGAGGCACAGAACCAGGGTTGTACCGTTGGGTTTGTAGATGGTGGCGGCAGAGCCGTAACCCTCTTGCCCTGCTGAACCATCTAGGTACACCTAGGTTGATTCGGAGGAGGCTTTTTGCAGAAGTTGGCACGCTCTGTTGCAGTTCCATGCTTTGAGGTCTTCATTTCGTAGGGAGTGGGGGGGTAAACCGTGGACCTGGTACAGGTATCCCATTGGTGAGGCTTGGAGCAGGACCCCGTTCAAGGGGGGGGGGGGGTTGTCACGTAGGGGAGGGCATGCGTTGTAGGACGGGATTAAGAGAAAATGGTTCCCGAGGATGTTGTTGGGTGCTGCTATGACTGGAGGGTGGATGGTGTAGACTTTTTCAGAACCCCGGAGGGTGAAGGTTGTGTCGTCCCGTGGGAAATAAATGGATGCTTGGTCGCAGGAGGTATCAGTCACGATGCCTCTGTGGATGCCAAGCTCTGTGTTTTGGTGGCGTTGTTTGTTTCCCCACTTAGTAACTCTGTTGTTGGAGTAAGTGGTGAAACGAACATAGGCCTGTTCATGTTTTTGGAGCAGGTGGGGTGGGGTGTTGATTTCAGAACTTGTGGTGTTGAATCTTACCTGGAGACTGTGACAGGCGTCGCTGACCAGCTTAAGGACCATCGAATTTTCCTCGTTGAGTGCTGCCTTTCGAAAAAATTGGTTGGTTTCGTCCGGGCCCTCGTTGTTCAAGTAACGGATGGCCGCATTGACAGTAGAAATGTTAAGGCAGTGTCCGAAGTGGCGCAAGTCAAGTCCTCCATGGGGTCTTGAAGTGTATTTGTCTTTGTGGGACACCAATCTGGAGATGCGGTTGCGGTTCTCTGGATCATGTTCAATGGCGACGTTTTTCGAAATAATGTTTTGCAGGGAGCGAAGCTGTGATTGTTGGAGTGGGTGTGCCATGAGGCGATATTGGAGAGTGGGGATGAGTTGGAGGTTCACCAGACGGATATATTCAGAAAGGGTGGGTTGAGTGGATGTAAGAAAGTGAAAAAAGACGTGATTTCGCATTTAGCCAGTTCATATGTGAGGGTTGGGTCGGGGTCTGTGAAGAGATAGTGAAGCGGTACCCAGAACCTATGGCCCATGGCCCGGAGACCTGTGAGCCGTCACACCCGTTATGGCCCATGGCCCGGGGGCTTTGAGCCGTCACACCCGTGCGGAAGCCGTTGACACCGGCTGTCAGCGGGACATCCCTGTTCTCTAACGCGCGAGATCTGGAATCCGATTTCTAACCATTAAATTAATGTAGAATTACCATAATTTTATTGTCTTAGGCGATTTTCAGTCGGAAATTGGTGAAATACCCGATTTCTACCGCGATTTCTAATTGTCGTGAAATCGCCGCCTGATGTCGCCTGTTCGCGCGCCTTCGTCGCTTCTCCGTGGCGAGTTTTGTTCTGGACTTTTCTCGAGTACCTTTGAGGTTCTAAGAGAACTTACGGGCGGAATCTAAAGGGTATTTAATGTACTTTCATCTGGTGTCTTCACCAGAATTTTTCGCCGTTGCGTTTTCGAGAAAATCAGCGTGCAAGGCTTTCCGTCGATCGTGCGAACTCATGCTTCTCAAGGACCATGAGTTCGGACGGAACCCTACATCCCCTACCTATGTCTTTCATCCATGCCCCTTTCACGTGGGCATGTCGCTTTGTATAGGGAAGCGGGCAATGGCGGTGTTTTAGGCAGCCTATGGGTCTCGCAAACCCAAGTCGTTTGCGTGCGCAAACGCTAACTTTGTGGCCTTGTGAGCATGAACGTTAATGACCGAACACATTGCTCACAAGACCAAAAGCCCGAGGCCATTTTCGTTTTTTGAGCCAACTCAACGATGGCTCCAGGCAATTCAATGCGTACCAAAAATCTATTTTCAAAAGAGGGCAAGTTTTGGTCGAAAATTAGGCCAAAATGGCCAAACCCCCGAGGCTCGTACTCGAAGCCTATGGGGAGTTGAGCCTCAAACCAAGGCAATATGTAAAGTAGAGACCACGAAGGACATCGTGGATGGCTTGGTTGATTTTTACAACCTTGTCTTCTATTTTATATCATTTCCCCTTGTGAGCACGCGTGCCATATTGCCTCTTTGCACACGCACTCATATGCAAGCACTATTGACACGAGTGGGCGGAGACAATCTAACCATGGTGTGCATATTTGAAAACAGCTACTACGGGCCTACTCCAAAAGTGTTTGCTCATATTTTTGTTCCTCAATGACCCAAAGATATGCTCATGCCAATATCGCCAATGTATGCACTTTTTCCCATAAATAGTGTGCGTCAAGGATTGAGGTGTTAAAAATGCTTTCATTGTGCTTTGAACCTCAACCCTTGTTGCAAAAGGGAAGCAAAGCTTCGGTTTGCATCCATGCAAAAGCCCGAGGCTCCCTTCTCTCGTGATACGGCGATACGATATTTGGAGGGACCACTTTTGGGTGAATTTTGGCCGTTTTGCCCAAAATGGCCACAAACTCCTTCTGCCCCCTAATTTCACCCCCGAGGTTGCGTGCGCCACTTGACCAAGGGTAAGGGCAATTCGGAGAGGGCACACAAACCTGCATCGGATGGGGTGTTTCCCCATGTGGCCTCTCCTCTCAATGGGAGAGTTGTGAGTCACCCAATTTGGGGTATGTTGCCATTCTGCCCCATTTGTGTGTCACTTTCTTTCCAATGGGAAAAATAGCTAGAGGCGAGCATGAGAGTTGTCATTTTGCATATATTGGGACCTAGGTCCCATGTGTTTTTAGCACTTTTGGTTGGAAAAATCCTCACCGTGGCCATGGAGATATGGAATCATGAGTGCGGGCCACTTTGGCCAAATTTCGCTGTTTTTGCCATTGTATGCCATATTGGAATTACCATATCTCCATGGGGCACTGGTTCTAGCCAAAAAGAAGGGGCGATTATTGTAGCATATGACCGAGGGTTGAATGCCATTGAGTTTCGTATTTGCTCCTCTGGCTCATCCGGAGTTATTCAACTTTTGGTGCGATCCACGATCCCCCTCTTTGCACCGCATGTTGCTTTCTGCCCCGTCCGTGTGGTCATCCCTTCGGTGAACAGTAAGCAGCCAGCGTGACAGCAAGCGATAACCCATGGCATGGGACCAAAGGGGATATCAAGGGTTGTGAATCAAGGTTTGGCGCGTCAATAGCGCCAAGATTTCCTACCCTGGACGGTCGCCCGAGACGGCCGATTTTGCCATTTTGGCAATTATGACCCCACTTGACGAACCCGTGGTGCCCTGATGCCGGACCCTCAGAGGGAGCCACATTGGGTGAGGGCTCCATGGAGTTCGTATGCGAAGGGCATAGGGTCAGTTGCCTCGTTCCTACCTCTGGCGGGTCCGGACGAGGGGTCAATTTTGGAGTTTTCGGAGCTAATATCAGTTTGGGCTGAAACAGCCCATTTTCAGCTACCAACTCCTAGGGGATAATGGCGGGGCCATATCTCTGGCTCAGGGGGGAGTTAGTACCTGCTGTTAGGGGAGCATGGGTAGCCTTGGCTCCCAGGAACTTGCCTGTGGCTGGGCAGGACACCTCCCCTATTGGCAGGGTTTCAGGGTCCGGACTGAGCAGGGCATGGGTTGTGTTTGAGCCCCCGCCCCCACCAGCCACTGAGAGGGTCGGACCTGGGATTGGGATACGAGTTGGGATGGAGTGTCTATTGTCCTGTGATGCCCTTACCTCAGTCCAGTCTTAACCCCATGTGTGCATATCCTGATGTGTTGCTGTACATTCTTTCGTTCCCTTGTTGCAGAGTGGCAAGGATCCTGAAACGCTTTGTCACATGACACGAGCGTATTGATGCCCTTCTGAGCGTAGTGCTTTGCCTGCCTGCTCACCTGTGCGTGTCACCGCAGCGTCCCGTGGCCGGCCCCCCACGGGAACGCGTCAAAAGCGTTTCACCGCCGCGGGGTTACCCATCCCTCGCGTGCCACTCGGGGCCACCAACCCCGAGCAGCGCGGCGCAGCAGCTCGCAGCTCGCAGCTCGCAGCGCAGCGCAGCAGCTCGCAGCGCAGCGCAGCGGCTCGCAGCGCCGCCATGCGACAGCGCCGAGTTCGTCACGGAGCCAGCAGCGCCGTCCAGAGCATCGCCTTGACCGCGCCGCGACCGTGAAGGAGGTGCACAGACCAGGACTCCTGCATCAGCGAGTCCCATCGGCCGACCAGCAAGGCCGCGTCAACCACCTCCACAACCACCGGCTGACCAGCACCAGCCGCACTCCCAGTCCAGTCCTGCATCATCCGCCTCAACAAACACACTCAGGCACACCAGGACCAGTGCGTTGAGCGGAATGAGTGATCACCAAGGACCTCAAGACCAAGCACGCCTCCGCTGCCATGGTAAACTGGCAAGAAGCGGGTAAGACGTGGCCGCGGCCCCACCCCCATGCAGCGCACCTACGGCGCGGGTTGGTATGGGACCAGCACTACAGCCACAGCCACCCCCAGTGCGAAGGCGGCATGCCCGGGAGCTTCGAGCTCCGCACGGACATGGCCCCCGACCGCCTGCAGGCCGTGGAGGACTGGCTGCGGGCGGAAGGGTTTGCCTTCCGCTTACAGCAGGGGCGCTGGAGGACCTGGACCCGGCCGGACAGGCCCGGCGAAGGGCTGCGCCCCGACGGGATTGAGGAGGACGAGAAGTCCGACGAGTACCCGTCGGGCGCCTCGATCAATGTCTCCATGTGGGACATGATCGAAAAGAACTTCCCGGAACCGGGGAGCGTGCGCAGGCTGCAGGGCAGCAGCAGCGCGTCTCCGGGGAAGGAGAAGCGGTCGGCCGGGGACAGGAAGCGGGACCGGAAGTGGCGGGAGTACCAGGAGTCCCTGGCCGCCAAAGCCGCCCAAGGCGCCAAGGGCGGAACCCCAGCCCCGGGTCCCCAACGGGCCAATGGCAGTCACCACCCCGGCAACGCCACCCTTGGCGACTTCATCCAAGTCGCCAAGCAGACCCAGGCCAAGCCCCGTCCGCTGCTCCTGAGGAAGTCAGGCCCCAGCAGCGACGTGGATTCGGCCGACCGCGGGAGGATGCCGGCCGACCAGGCCAGCTCCAGCAGCAGCGTCGCTCCCGACCACAGAGACGTGGCACGCGCCTGTGAGCGCACCTGTGGGGTGCCCTGCAACCTTCGGGTTGCCCGGCAACGAGCCACGCAGCACAGCGCTGCCGGCGAGGGCGCCGTCGGCATCGCCCAGGAGGAGGCTGCGGAGTGGGCGCATGGCATGGCCATCCACGCCCAGACCGTGGCGGCCATTGCGGCCGGACTCACGGCCTTAGCCGCCCATGGGGCAGCGACTGCCCAGGTCAACGGTGAGTTGGCGGCAGCCGACGGGGAAGCCCGCCTGACGCAGGAGGCCATTGCTTGCAAGGAGGCCGAGGTGAAGGCGCTGGAAGAGGCGCTGGCCCAAGAGAGGGCAAAGAAGGAGGCGGAGGAAAGGGCCCACGCCGAAGCGACGGCTAAGGCCCAGGCGGACGCCGCCAAAAAGGACGCCATCGAAGCCGCGCGACGGAAGGTCGCTGAGGACAGGGCCAGGACGGAGGCGGAGGTGGCGGTGTTGGAAGCGGAGAAGGCGCGGCTGCAGCAGGCCCGGGAAGCCGAGGCGGCTCGTGCTCGGGAGGAAGCCGAAGTGCTGGCTGCCGCAGCCACCGCCGCCGCAATGGAGGAGGCAGAGGCCAAACTCCGCCGCGAGACTCCCCCGGGAGTATCACGAGAGGAGACCCTTCGAAAGCTTTTCGAAGGGGACGCCTCCTCCAAGATGACGCTGGACGAGGCCGACACGGGCAGCAGTGGGAGCAGTGGCCCCACCGCCCACCGACGGAGGAAGGGTAAGGGAAAGACCCCCGAGCGGCCACTGAGGCCAGCGGGCGGACACCCCCATGACAGTGACCCCTTCTTCGACGCCAGCGACGGGGATGAACGAGGCCGCCGACATCGCCAAGTGGTAGCTTGGACGGGCGGAGGAGGCCGAGACGTCCCCATGGAACCGGAAGGTGAGGATGAGGATCTCCCTCCTCCCTACCGGAGCTCGGGGTCTTCTGAGACCGAGACGCCCAGGTGGGGCGACATGGACGAGGATGACGACATGGACTTCGGCATCACGAAGAAGCGCCCATCCTCGGACCCTGCGAGGCGACCCGGCGGAGACCCACCGGGACCCCCTGGCGGAGGACCATCAGGACCCCCTGGAGGACGCCCACCAAGTGGACCCCGTGGAGGCGGACCACCGGGCGGGGGAGGACCCCCTGGACCGGGCGGACCCGGCGGAGGCCCTCCTGGAGGACCCCCTGGGGACCCCGACGACCCACCAGGGAACGGCGACCCGGATACCACCTGGCGGTGGATTGTCTACCTCCGCAGGAGGGTCCAGTTCCTCGAGCGCGAGGTAGACACGGGCAAGGGCGAGATGACTCGTATCGCCAGGGTCGCCGCGCGCGCGCAGAGAGAGCTGGACATCGCCAGGGGCGAGACTAAGTCGCTGAACAAGGTCATCAGCGGCCTGCAGCAGAGGCTGGACGCGCTGGAAGCTCGTGGGAGCGTCGACAGCGACCACCCACCCCTGGAGTCTGGCTCGTCGAACGCTGGGGACCCGGACCAGGTCCAGGCAGACCCCACGCCCCCGGCAGAGCCCCCAAGAGTCGCCCCAGCGCCAGTGCCCCCTCTCTCATCGCCCCCTCTCACCACAGCGCGGGCCGCCGCAACGAGCGCGTGCCGCCCGGCAGTGGCAGTGAGGATTGGCGTGATGAGTGGCTCAGCGCGGAGTACCGCAACCGCCGTGCTCCACCGCGGACACCGGTACGCCCCCGACGCCCCGCACCAGCCCCGGAGCCAATCCCCATGGCTGGTGGATGTTATGGTGGACTCAGGGACGAGGTCCCCAGAGGAGACGTGGAGTGGGATGTCGGTGCAGGTGAGGACCTGGACCTGGACCTGGAGGAGTTCGACATTAGCCCGCTGCGTGGTGTACGACGGGAGGCCGCTGAACGCAGCCGCCGGTGCCGTGATGAGGAGGCATACATGGAAGGGGTGCGGCGTGAACATCTGGGTTCAGCGTACATGGAGGAACCGCGGCGTAGCCACAGGGAGTCCATGGAGGAGATGGACGTGGCGGCCGTGGGAGTCCGTGGGAGAGGCCGATCGAAACCTCGGTCGACCTCGCGGCCGGCGTTCATGGTCTCTAGGGCCGCGGATGCCGCCGTGTGGGAAGACTTGAAGGACATCAAGCCCCCCATGTACGACGGCAACCCCCTCAACCTCGACCGCTTCTTGGAGAAGCTGGACGATTGGGGAGTAACCGTTACTGAGGACATGCATCCCGCTGATGCGGAGAAGTATGTCTTCAGACGGTTCAGGTACCGCCTGCCGGAAGTGCTCGGAGAGCTACACTTTGTGGCGACCAAGGAGGGGAAAATCAAGACCCTCAAGGAAGCCAAGAAGTGGCTCAACGAGCAGGAGCGGGTGGACGCTCCGCAGGTGGCTGCCAAGCGGTGGAAGTCCATCAAGCTTCAGCATGATGGACGGGAGATTCGCCTACGGGACTTGCGGGACTTCCGAGGGCATTACACCCTCTTCCGCCGCAACGTGGAGGATTGGAACGAGGGTGACGAGCAGGCTCGCCTGCTCTCCATGCTGCCGGAAGCATGGATCAAGAGGGTCACCAAGGAGGAAGCCAAGCGGGCCACGTCCAACCACACGGTCAAGATGATGCTCCCAAAAGAGTATCATACGAACGTGGTGGCTTGGACGAGGAAGAACGTGGCCCGGGATGTCAAACGGCACTCCCTGCGGAACGCTCTCCTCATCACCGTCTCGGGCGATCGCGAGAAGACCGCGATGTGGCGCCTTGACGAGTGTGAGTTGAGCGGCCAGACCATCCGTCTGCAGGCCATTCCGGCGCAGATGAGCTGCGACGAGATCCTGGAGTGGGTTGGAGAGGAGGTGCTCAAGGAGTACCGGAACGTCCACCACGGCCGCGGGTTGAGGCCCGGCGACCAGGACGTCAACTACGTTGGCGAGGGACCTGGCGAGAAGCTGCCATGGACCCAGCGGGAGCCGACGGCGATGAGACTCTCGTCGACGATGACGACGACAATGAGCCCGCCAAAGTGGCCGTTTGCGCCTTCGTGGCCAACAACCTGAGCGCGGGGAACAACCGGGGAAGCTGGAAGCCCCTGCAGCCGGGTTGGAAGAAGAAGGAGAAGATTGACCCTCGCCGCATTGGCGACCCTCCGCTGTCCTTTGGGGAGTTCATACGAGCTCACCCGCAGGGCTGTTTCGTGTGTTATGGGAGGAAGAAAGGCTTCAACCATGACCACCGAACATGCCCCACCCACAAGGCCGACACGGAGGCTTACAAGAAGGCGCACGGGTCGAAGAAGCGTGCGCCCGCGGGTATCTGGGAAGCCAAGGTGGAGGTGGACAGGGATGAGCTCTCCAAGCTGGTGTCGCAGGGGACCGAGTTGGCCAAGGAGATCCAGGAGATCAAGCGGAACTGGGTCCCCAGGTCAGACAACAAGAACCAGGAGAACAACCAGAATGACCAGAACAAGGACAAGGACAAGAAGGGTAAGAAAGGGGGAAGGAAGAAGGGCGTCAACGAGGTTGATGCGGAGGAGAACACCCCTACTTCCACAACCGACGCCCCCTAGCGGAGCCCCTGCAGCCAAGGGCCCCAGGTAGGGCGGCCGCAGGATTGTGACGTGGGAAGCCCCGAACCATCCCAGTCGGGAGTCGATAAGCACAAAGGGACTGCCGCGGGCGGAAGGCCCTGTCCGGCACCCAGTCGCGGAGGCAAGGTGAGGGCAAGTGAAGGCCTGAACCCTTGCACCCGTCCGTCCTTCGCGACCAGGAATGTGTTTGATGTACTTCAAGATCTATCCGAGAGTATCGGAGGATCACCCGGACCGTAGCTGGATGCTGCAGATGGGCAGCCTGAGCCCATTGTCCACGACCTGCACCAGTCGCTTGTTGAGCTTCTGCAACGGTCTGAGATCCTGAGTTTGCACGCCGTGCGCCGTGTCGGTCGCGAGCGGCAGTTGCATCTTAAGGTCCGTGCCTTATGCGGGGACGTGGAAAAAGTTTTCGGCGTGTTGGTCGACACGGGAGCTCAAGTCAGCTTGGTCAAGGCTGGCCTACTTCCACCAGAGTGTCTGACCGACAGTCGGAAACCTGTCAGGCTGAGTGTGGCGAACGGCCAGTACATGGTGGGAGGCACGAAGGAAGCGGCCATCGGGCTGCAGTTTGTGAACCATCGTGAGCTGAGCCGCCCAGACCTCGGCAAGTAAATCCTCCTGCACGGTCGCTTCTACGAGGCCGAGATGGACTGGGACATGATCGTTGGGTACGACTTCATGATGGAGACGGACTCCGGCGTCCTCCCGGCCCAGGCCTCCATGACCCTGTACCAGGACGATCAGCTCTCGTGGCTTTCGTCACCTGAGCACCATGTGGAATGCCAATGGATCCACCCCGAACGCAATCAGCTCGAAGTGGCCGCGCTGGACACTGAGCCAACTGGTCCTGCAAACCAGGAGTACGGCGTAATGCCGGAAGTGGCGAGCCGAGTTGTTGCGGACTTGGGAGCTTTGGATCTGGGCCTGGATGCGTTCTCTTCAGGAACCTCCGCCCATCTGCGGGTGTGTGAGAAGTACTGGAGCGCCCAGTACTCCGCGTGGAAGAAGCACTGGGGTCCGCATCAGGGCTTGATGTGGATCCATTGCCCTCGATGGGACATTCCAAGAGCGACAGCGAAGATTCGCAAGGACCGCTCCAAGGCAGTGCTGGTTGTTCCTATGGGATGCACCGAGGAGGAAAGTACCCGACATTGGGTAGCCTCATTGACCAACATGACCTTGAACAAGGTCGTCCTACCGGCTGGAGAGAGTGTCTATCAGGACGCTAAGGGACAGCATTCAGAAACAGTTACAAAGTAGGACCACAATAAGTGGTAGAAACAATTGAGTATAGGGGTCTTGGGGTGGGAGACCACTAGGCTTAACCTCGAAGGCCAACAAGTATGTCCTCCATGAAGGAAGGTACCTCCGCTCAGTTGAGTGGTAGGGGTGAACTTCATGGGGGGGCTAGGGTCACAACCCTAGTTACTTTGAGAAAGTGTACTTTAGGCAACAAAAGAGAGATAAAAACACTTAAGTTTGTCTTAGCATCAACAAAGGGTTTTAAGGGGGGCTTAGCCTGGATCAAGCCCTCCAAGAAAGACATGGCAGTGACTTTTTCTTACTCCCCCCTGGAGTACTAGTTCATGAAGCTAGTAGGAAGGAAGGAAAAAGGCTAAAATATTCCCAAAATTACCTCAAAGAAAATGCAGTAAACTTACCAAAAACGTCCTCATCACTTCAGAGAAGCCTATCACACTGTAGGTACCCTTGAAAAACAGTGTAATGTACCGTGAATGATGTCCCTTCGATGGGCCATTCCTCAAAAGTCGCCGGCGTGCGACGAAAACTTTTGGAAAAAGTTTGGGGGTAGTGGGAATTGAACCCAGGACTCCCTCCCTAGAGCCAATGTGCTTGCCCACTAGGGTATAGTCGAACGCTCTAATGCGGACGGCTATCGCCGTATAAACAGCGTTTTAGTATACGTCCTGACCAAGGGCCAGGGCGGAGCAATACTCCCGATGGAGGACACAAACCCCCAGGAGCTGGAAAAAATAGAAAATGGAACCAGCAGGGAGTGATTCCTGCGGTTTAGCGGAAGGGGTTGCGATTTAGCAAGTGAAATCGTTAAAAATCGACGAAACCACGCGGGAAATCGTCATTTTTGCACATAACTCATAGTCGCAGACAAGCGCAAAGGAAGCGGACTCCAAGAAAAGGGTTGCGCAAGCGTAAACGGCTTTTGGAAAAGAAAGTATGGGCCGTAGGTTTCAAAGTTTTAAAGGAAATTTTTGCACAGTTGCATCAAAATTTTTATAAACTTCAGACTCAAGTATTCAAATTCAGCCCACACCACAGAGCAGGTCAACAACCCATCTCTCAGGTATGTCAGTGTCACCTCACACTCACGCATTGCGTTCGTGTTGGTTGTTTCGTCAAAACGTTAGGGTTGTCCACGCTGTGCTCGTTGGGGGGTCGGGTGTTCTTCTCTCGTGCTCTGCAGAGGTAAAAACAGGAATGAAAGGTATGTGATGCGAATGGAGCGCGCAGCGTAGGGTTAGAATATGCGCTGTGCTCGCGATGCATGTGCCTAATCGAGGCATCCACACGCTGTGACGCTTCACCTGTATCCCTAATTCACCTTTGTTTCCTTCTTCACAGGTAAGTAAAGAAAGCGTCTGTTCGTGTGCGGCCGTGGCGTTAAAGTAGGGTTGCTTAAAACGCTTAGGCTTGTTTTGTGTTTGTTTCAATTCGGCATTCACACGATGCATGGTGAGTAAGGTAGGTTAGCCCAGGAGGAGCTCACCTCCTGGTTGAGTCAGTGGTTCAGCCTCCCTTCCCTGCGTGCACATGATGCATTAAAGGGTAGGCCACGCGAATTGCGCACGGTAAACCTTGTTTAGGTTACCCAGAGGCTCCTCGGTACGCTCTTTAAGAGAACCCGAGGAGTCTCTTAAAGCTTGCTTGCTTGACAGGGGAGCTGATCCGTCAGCGTGTTTGCGAACAGTGTATTATAGGTCACACTGAGAAGGGTATAATACCTGGAGTGTGGCTTGGTTCCTCCGTCGCAACCACCCCTTCATTTGCCTCTTTTGTACAGGTGGGAGAGGTTAAGGGTGATTGGTGCACGCAGCAGCTGCCTTCGGCGGCTACCATTTTTGGGGCGCTGATCACAAATCAAATCACTGTGCCTCAGCTAGTACTGGCGAGGGCAGTTCGACCTCAACGACATCTGCGCTGTGCACGCAACGAGAGCACCCCTTCCCTCCAAGCCCTAGCAGGGGAAACGCGTTGTGGCGTCCCCTGTTAGGCCACAGCTGCTTAGGAGCGCTGTGTCCTCTTGTTTTCTTCACAGGAGGGCCATTAGGGTCTGAGTGAACTTCGACAGCAGCACCCAGTAGCGTGTGTAGGGGTTAGGGTCAGCAGGCCTGGCAGGAGGTGAGTGCAAGTGATGAGTGCTCACCCTGCCTTGGAAGGCCGGTGCTGGCGTTAGTGAGTGTAGTGTAGTGGTGTCTCCTGTCCCGCGTGCTTTTCCTCGTGGACAGGGGAGTGCGTTAGCTTTTGGCCTGTAGCAAAAATGGGCGTTTTGTATGCCCTTAGCACACTTGGCTACCCCTCCCCTCTTAGTAGGTAGGGCTTTTGCCGTCCTACCCCAAGGATAGGCGCCAGCACAGAAATTGGGCGCCATAGGAGTGGTAATAGTACCTGATTAGGGCCTTCGGTCCGACGTCAGCGAAGCCCGCCTCCGGGAGCCACGCTGGGGAGAGTAGTGAGACACATACAGACATACGTAGCACACTTAGGGGTATGGTAAACCCTGTAAGGAAGGGTAGAGCCCCATGGGTCTGGACCAGTCAGGGGTCCTAACTGTGGGCTCGCTTGTCCCCAAGGAGGGAAGACACACCTTGCCTCATAACACCTTGCTTGTCATTCCCCCCTGGTGTAGTAAGCCACCGTTCTTCGTTGGCTCTCCAAGGTCATTACATTAGGGCAGTACCCATGCGACACATGGTCAACAAGGCACACACTCGCTGGGTGGCTGCAATCATGATAAGCGGCAACCTGGCTCACGCTGGAAACCATAGGCATGGGTCTGCAGGGCACAGACAGGGTCAGTGCAGTGCTCAGTAAGCAGTAGTCTGTAAAAAAAACCAATCGCCTTCGGCCAGGGAGTGGTTGTCACGGGGGGCTAACGGTCCTGTCCTGCGATGCAATGCGGGGCAACTGTGACAACTGCTCTTACACCCGTACACAGGCACGTCTGCAGAAGAGTGCTCACTGCACCTGTCAGTAGACTGACACAGGGAGATTAGTTGCGCTTCTTACGCTGGGACATAGTCTCAGCACGGGTTGGGAGCTGCCCCTCGTTGTTCTCAACGAGGTAAGTGCGGAAGATGGGGTTGATACTCCCATCTGGTTGTATGAAGGCTGACATAGGTACCAAGGTCGCCTCAGACAACCCATAGCCATCCCACATCGGAAAGGAATTTCCAGCCCTGTTTATACTCGTGGCGAGCAATACCTGCAACCACGTAGTAACCATCGACTGCCATCTCATCGGCAGTCATCTCTTGGAGTTCGTCTGCCTCCTCTGGACTGGCAGCGTTCTCTAGGTCTATACGTTCAATCTCACTGTCGCTGAGGCGCCACTCATCCCAAGACAAGTCGTCAGGGGAGTGATAGTGCCTTAACTGCTTAGGTGCACACAGCAGTTCACCACCTAGACGTGGACTGCACCTGACATGGATCCTGTATCCATCTATCCTGATGATACGATAGGGTCCAAAGTAAGGGTCCTGCAGGCAGTTACGTGGCCAGGAGGGTAGGCGTGAATGGTGTCACCAACCTTGAAGCTGGCAGGTCGCCGTAGGCGGTTCCGTCGGCTCTGTTCACGGTCACGAATGTGCCTCAGGTTAGTAACAGCCTGGTTAGCCAGAGACTGCTTGTGTTCCAGCCAATCTCCCACAGGGCTCTTGAAGTCCTCAGGGAAAGGGGTTTTGAAGAACCATGCAGGTCGTCCTCCATGGAACAGTTCGTGAGGGGTGAAACCCGTAGAAGAGCTCCGCTGTGAGTTCATGGACAGAACTGCCGAGGGCACTAGGCGTACCGAGTCCTTGGTGCGCTCCTGTTTCATCAGGATTCTCAAGTTTTGCTCGACCACACGGTTCTGTCTCTCACAGAGAGGGTTAGACGTGTGAGTATAGGGCACACCTGTGGTTACCTCCACGTTGAGGGCATTTAGCACTCGTTTGTACCACCCAGTGTCACTGCGGATGCGTACATCTTCATCAGAGTGCACCTGTTTAGGTGCTCCATAGGGTTCGAACCATTGTTCGACCAACATTTTTACAGTCTGCTCACCTGAGATTTTCTTATTGCAAGGGAACACACGGGTGAAGCGAGATAGACCACAGGTGACCACGAGGCAACTATCATAGCCGCCAAAGCGTGGTAGGCCGTGGATGTAATCCACGTAGAGAAGTGAGTTAGCACAATAGGGTATGGGTAAGCTGGAGATCAGACCCCTATCCCTACTGTCGCTCTGCTTGCTGGCATGACAGCCACAAGCATCCACAATGGTCTGCATACGTGACCTCAGTTCAGTCAGGGTTAGACTAGAGTAGAAACACTCACGGAACAAGTCCACTGAGCGATTAGCGCCAGTGTGACCAGAACTGAGATGGGACCACTGTAGGCACCCATCCAGTCGCGCCTCAGGCACCACAATTCGGTCCTCGTAGAAGAGGTACTGACTGTTTTTATACCACTGGTGCCCGTCAATGACACGGGGTTCGAGACCAGTGCTGAGGGTTTGGAGAATTTCTTCATACTCTGACTGATAGTCGGTTAGACTTCAACCCTCCAGGATTCCAGCAGTGCGCATGGACAGGTCAAGCTGGACATCCATACGCTGGAAAGCCTCTTTGGCGAGCGCCTCAGAGCTCTCACCAATAAGCGCATCGAAGTTGTTGCGCGATATATAGTCAGACAGTTCATTCTTAATCCCGGGGATATGATGCACTGTCAGCCTGAACTGGCTCAGGTAAGTCCACCACCGTTTTAGCTTTGCTTTTTCCGGTGGTGGGCCCTTCTGAAAAGACTTCACAGGCTCCTGGTCACACAGCCAGACAATAGAGTTAGATCCCAGGAGTCGGAATTGTGACGATAGCACCAACATACCGGCCAGGAGTTCCTGGTCATAGGTGCTGTAGTTGGAACGCGCTTGGTTCCATTTCCAATTCCAGTGTCCCAGTGGCACCAGTCGCCACTCACTGGTAGGATAGTCATGTTTCAACGAACCATCACGGTTCAGTCCAGTAGTACGATAATGGCAGTGGGTTAGTTCAGCGGGGTTAAGCTCCTGCCATTGGTAGATCGTACCTCCCCCCCCTACATCACTGGCATCAGTGATCAGGACTATCTCGCCCTCAGGGCGGGGCAGTCCCAGGCAGTTGGAGGAGGCAATCTTCTTCTTCAACTCCTGGAAACACTCTTCCTCTCTGGAGGTCCACCTCCAGGGAGTAGTTTTCTTGATCAGGTCAGTGAGGGGTGCAGAGGAGTAAGTAAAATTGTGGATGTGACGCCGATAGAAATTACAGGCGCCCACAAAACTCCTCACATCGTGTAGACCCTTCTTAGGGTCATCGCGAATCTGCATGTCCTGTAGGGGCTGCATCTTAGACGAGGCTGGTTTCCACCAGCAATACCCCACGTCGAAACCCAAATACTCCATCTCCTCTTTCATAAACTCACATTTTTCGAGTTTAATTCGGAGATGGTTTTCTTGGCAGACAATGAAAAATTCACGGAGGAGAAGGACGTGGTCCTATTTGGTATTAGTACCCAAACTCACGTCGTCGATGTGAGCCTCCCTTTCTGCACCCCGCGAAATCAACTCTTGTACTAGAGGTCTGCGCCTCAGTATGTACAAAATTTTGTTCAGAAGCTCCTGGAAGAGCGCTGGGGCATTAGCCACCCCGAAAGGCATAACCTTCCACTTGAAAACACGACCCTTAGGGGTTATAAAGGCCAACAGCTCCTGAGCTGCGGCGGTTAGGTCCACCTGCCAGAAACCCGAGCGTTTGTCCATTTTGGTCTTATACCTGCATTTGGCAATACGCTCCAGGGTGTTTTCCATGTTAGGAATACTCCCTGAGTGGTTCTGGGTTTTCTTGTTGACCTCACCATAGTCTACAACAAGACGTAGGGCAGTCGACCGTGGTTTAGCAACAAGGAAACAGGGACTGCAGTGATGGGGATAGTCCCCGTGTTTATACTCTTCAACGAGGCCAGCATCAATGCATTCTTGGATCTGGCGCTCGATTTCTTCGACCTGTTCCTGTGGAGCGGGGTAGGGACGACGCCTCACTCGCGTCTTTTCAAATTCTGGTTTCAATTTCAGGTCCATCTGGACCAGTTTTTTACAAGAAAGGGGAGGCGGCAAGGCGCCGAACACCTCCTCATAGGTTATCAGCAGTTTCTTCAGGCGGTGGTCAAGGTTAAGACCCTCGACTTTCTGAAGGAAATCCTCCTCAGCATGGAGGTTGCTTTTTCCATGTTCTTTCTTTTTATGCCGATCAGCAGTTTCGGCAGGTACAGTACCATCGTCCCACTCAGGGGGACATTGCTGCCCATAGTGTAGAGAATACACTAGAGGTATCTCAGGATCAGGCAGCGTATAGGACTCATCGTCCTCCTCAGACCAGATGGAGTATTTCCAGGTCTGTCTGAGGTATTGCAGCCGCTCTTGGCGCTCAATACCTTCGGCCTTCAGGTACAACAGCCGTCGGAGTTGTTGCGTGTCATGCTCAGACAATGGCATGTTATTAGCAGCAGGCCGTGCCAGAGTATCAGCACTCCGGGCCACGGGTTCACCTGTGTGCACAGGCTGCATGTGTAGCACTGGTTTCCCAACAGAGGAAGCGGGTTCAGAGGTTGACTCTAGATCTACCTCCTCTAGCAACAGCTGGGATCAACAGAGGGTATAGTGCTGGCGATCTCAGACAGTTGGTCGTCAGCATCCTCTTTTACAGCTGCAGGTTCCAGATAGTCATCAGGAGACTCACACCCTGTAAGTGTGGCAGATAGGTGCTCAGGAGATCGATTTTAGAGATCATAAAGGGTCAGGCCACGATTTTCGGCCATGACCTCTTTTAGTAGCACCTGGTCCAGGTCACACAGGGGTACAGGATTGAGAGATCCATCGATGATGGACAGGAAACTGGCCCACTCAGGGGCCTGCATAGCTGTGTCTGAGTCCTCAGGCACATAGATGGGGCCGTCGGGGAGTTGCACTCTTCCCACGGTCATTCGGTCAAGCATACGGCGCCAGTAAGCATGTTCACCAGAGCAACCCCAGTCAGGGGTGCACATAACAACCCTTCCTCCCTCATAAGCGATCTTGGTTAGAACCTTCGCGAGCAGGGAGAAGGGAGGGTTGGCATACGCTAGGCCCATTGCTTTCCAGAAGAAACGGAGAGCATTGTTCATTTGTTTCGAGCAGTACAACTGCATGATGTGCTGTTGTTGGCTCGCAAACAATTCCACCTGGATCTCATCCAGGTTTACCTGAAGGGCCGCCAGTCCATTTTCGAGAACATGACGGGCCAGTTGGTAGTTTTCAGTACGATAGTTCGTCTTGGCTGCGTAGCGCAGCCCAGGCTCTTCTCGTCCTGACAGCTCCAAAAGAACGGAGAATAGCCCACTGCCAAAGTCGCAGTGCAAAGAGTAAGGACGCTGTAGGGACAGCATTTTTACCTGGGGGTTTCTTCTTAGAAAGTCGGTGCCAATGACGATGTCAAAGGCGTCAGTGTCCAACACTCTGCAGTGTTGGGTCACGGTTTCGTCGCCCAGACATATGGTCACATCGACCCCCCCCAAGGAATGGATGGTACACCCATCCCCTACTCTTATGGCCACGGTGTTAGTTTTCCTGAAAGTTTTAAGCAGGCGCCGGGCCACTATGGAAAGTGTTGCACCGGTATCCAGCACTGCTCGAAAAACCTGATCCCCGATTTTCACGAGGATCCAGAAAACCAAGTCCTCCTCTTCGGAGCCGCCCCCCTATTCCTCATCAGGGAATTTCACATCCACCCCTGCAGCCATGAGGGACTTGGCCATCCAGGCCAAGCGCCTCTTCTTAGAAATATTCCCCTCAGGGGTAGCGTTATCCCCTTGGGGGCGCTTCTGGGGGACACCTGCGGCAGGAGCGGGTGTAGCAGCAGGAGTAGTTGTAGCAACGGGCGCTGATGAGCGCCTCTGGGGGTTAGGGGGTCCAGTTTTGCCACCCCCCTTGCCACCTCCTTTACCTTTATCCCCATTCGGGGGATTTCTGGCGGGCGTCTGGGTCTTCTGACGCTCCGCCTCCTGACGCTTGAGTTTGTCACTCTCGCGTTTCTTGATGTGGCATTCGTCCTCGTAGTGACGACGTTTGCCACAGTAACCACAGGTGATGGTACACCTGAAATGGTCCTGATGGGTCACCTGTTTCCCATCTTTGGTGTGCTGCTGACGTTTCATCTGCAGCATGCAGCCACTGCGGAGATCGCAGTCAGAGGCATGACAAGGTCCCCCCTTGTCATTGACAGGTCGGAAGTAGAACAGGGGGGGTGTGCCTGCATCAGGTTGAACCTCGTTCATGGCAGGTAGGTTGCCCCTCCCTTTACCACCTCCCTGGTTGGTGTTAGTGGGATTTTTATGCCCCTTCCCTTCGCCACGTTCGGAGGTAGGGGTACCACCTCGTCCCAAATGCTTCTTGAGGAATTTCTCCATGTGGGAGTCATTCTCTCTCTCAAGAGCTAGCTCAATCAAGAGATCCACCAGTGCATCGTACGAGTGGGTCCTGCTCTTCCTCTCAGAGGTGGAGCGGCAATCATCCCACGTACGCTGGGGGATCTTACTCATGAGCCACAGGTGGGGCTCAGTGGCTCCGTAGGAGCCCACGTTCATCCTCGAAAATAAGTACTCCAAGTCGCACACATACTCAGAAATTCGCGCAGCGGATGGAAACTCCGGCAGCATACGTAGCTCCTTGATCTGTGTGCGTACGCTGAGGTCAGTCTCATAGACTGGGAATGTTTTCTCTAACCTCAGGAGTACCTCTGCCCAGGTAGAACAGGTTTTCACAATCTGTTTGACCTGTTTTTGCAAAAATTTCTTTTTGCATGAGCGTTTGAGCAGTGAACATTTGGTGGCCACATCCACAAGGGATTGGCCAGTCAACAAAAGGAACTCTGCAAATTCTTCTGCCCATTCAGGCAGATTTTTGGGGTCGAACTCCGGCAGTTCCAGCTGGATGTTCGCCTGGGCAATTGGTCTGCCCGTCTTCCCACCCCCCGGAGTTAGGCCAGAAGGCGACACGCCGGCAAGAGGGGCCAGGGCTGACAGTCCTCTTCTCTCACTCTCTGTGACAGGCACGTCCTGTAGATCAGTCATAGGCACTGTCCTGGCACGGGGGTGAAAGGGGCTGGGGCAGGTGACCTTAGGCAACAGCCTTGAGACCCTTGATCTCTTGAGATCTTCGGCCAGGGTACTCAACCCTGGAGAGAGAGAGGGCAACTCAGGCTTGGGTAAGGGTTCTGCAATACCCAGCTTTGCCTTAATGGCCTCTGATAGGCTCGTCACATCTGGATCTTCTGATCCAGACAGGAGTTTGGCCAACAGCTCGGCCGTGTGATCCAGGGCACCGTAGGTTGGCCTTGGATGATGTTGTTCTTCGACTCGTGTAGGTCCCACTTCGGGAGCTCTTGGGGTTGGATACTCAGGTCTTAGTCGTCTTGGCAGGGATGCAGTGGACGGAGGACCAGAGTGTGCGTAGGACCCTAGATCTGTACGTGGTCCGGATCCATGTACAGCCAATGGCTCCTCTCCATCTTCCCCACGGATGGATTTATAGTACTCCTCATGCATGATGTACTCATCCATCTTCTTCTTCAGCTTCTCATACTCCTCAGGTCCTTCAATGGCAGTTGAGGATGAAGCTGGACAATTGGATCTTGATACTGAACCAGCCACACGTCTGTGGAGGTGACTGAAGCTGTCTCCACCGTGTGCTGCTAAGGCCTCGGTGGTAAGGCCTTTATTCTCTTCCGCCCTTCTGCGTTCTGGATCTCCTTTGGACCCAGATGCGCCACTGAGATGATGTGGAGCTCGGTGAGGTGGTTCACTCATTGGGTGGGCCATGCTGCCCATTTGTACTTGGACAGTTCGGATAGGCCAGGTCCTGACGCTTGGCGTGGACATGATGAACTTGTTGTTGAGCTTTTGTTCTGCACTTCTTCTCAGGGTCAGTTCAAAAGGTCACAAGGGACTGCCTCTGCTACTGGAAAGATGTCCTTGAATTATGTCCTAGATATTTTGATGTAGTCCTGCAGGTTTTGTAGTTGAAAACCCCAAACAGAGCAGCAAGTAGAGCAAGGACAGGATGTGGATCGAATCAATGATTGGTTTTGGAATCCAGTGTAACACAGAAGGGCTGCAGATAGACAAAGCAGGTTTATGCACATAGATTCAATCACAAATGGATAGTACAAAAGGTTTTATATGAAAATTGTCTGACTCTTGCCTCAAAGGTTGCAATAGGCACTTCATGTGCACTCTTTTGGGTGAAATGGTGCTGGTTAGGACTGAGGGGCATGGATGTCAGGACCACACAGAAAATGACTTGGCCAAGCAACTGAATTCAGAAACAGTTACAAAGTAGGACCACAATAAGTGGTAGAAACAATTGAGTATAGGGGTCTTGGGGTGGGAGACCACTAGGCTTAACCTCCAAGGCCAACAAGCATGAAATGCCTGATTTTTTTTGGTACGTCCTCCATGAAGGAAGGTACCTCCGCTCAGTTGAGTGGTAGGGGTGAACTTCATGGGGGGGCTAGGGTCACAACCCTAGTTACTTTGAGAAAGTGTACTTTAGGCAACAAAAGAGAGATAAAAACACTTAAGTTTGTCTTAGCATCAACAAAGGGTTTTAAGGGGGGCTTAGCCTGGATCAAGCCCTCCAAGAAAGACATGGCAGTGACTTTTTCTTACTAAGAGTACTACCCGGCGCTGGGGCCCACAAGAGCAACAAGCGTTTGACGAGCTCGAAGACAAGGTAGCCAACGCTAAGTGCTTGGGCGTGCCTAGGGCACAAGGGGAGATTATCCTGGTGACCGACGCCAGCAATGTGGGCGGTGGTGGAACGTTGTTCCAATGGCAAGCACTAGATAAGGAGGAGTTCGACTCGGCCATTTCCCAATGGGGGACGGAAGGTCTCAACCGAGATGGAACCCTCAAGCACAGCTACCCTGACGACACGTGGGTCCTAGTACCTCTCGGCCACTGGAACTGGAAGTGGAACCAAGCCAGGGGGAACTACTCCACCTATGAGCAGGAATTGCTCGCGGGTATACTGGTGCTATCCTCACAAGCACGACTGTTGGGGAGTAACCCTGTGGTCTGGCTTTGCGACCAAGAACCGGTCCGCAGTTTCCAGAAAGGCCCCCCACCTGAGAAGGCCAAGCAACGGCGCTGGTGGACCTACCTCAGTCAACTACGGCTGACGGTACACCATATCCAGGGAGTGAAGAACGAGTGTGCCGACTACATCAGCCGCAACAACTTCGACGCCCTGATTGGTGCCCGGTCTGAAGCGCTGGCTAAGGAGGCGTTCAGCCGTATGGACGTCCACCTTGACTTCAACATGACGATGATACGCCCCCTGGATGGACTCCAACAATCGGAGTACCTGAAGGAGTTTGGGGATATCTACAAGCGCCTGGAGAAACGCCTTGAACCCCTCCTGGTCAACAAAGACCAGTGGAAGAGGGACAAGAGCTACCTCTGGCACGAGGACCGCATTGTGGTGCCTAGTGACAGAGTTCCAGCGCTGCTGAAGTGGACCCATGAGTCCAGCGGTCATGTGGGTGCTGACCGCACCCTGAGGCTGTTCAAGCAGTGGTTTTTTTTAATGTTCTTAACCGCATCAACTTGTTCAGGGGCTGACGTCCCCCTAAGGAAGACGTCCAGAAATTTACAGACGATAGTTGTAGCTGTGAAAGGGACACAGGTCAGAGAAGTAAAGGGTTGAGGACCCCGGAGCAGAATTCAGGGTCAGAGACCCAAAGTGGAACTCGCCTAGATGTCGTGTGGTCTGCTGTGTGCACTGGTGTGTGTGTGGTGTTGGTTATGTGTGTATACTTGCTCTGTACGTGGGAGATCAGTGAAGAAGTGTGCTGGTGTGTGTTGTCTGTTGTGTTGGTGGTGTAGCATGTGGTCTGTCGATGAAGTGAAAGGAGTGAGGACCTGTGGAAAATTAAAAGGACTTTACAAAAATAGATAGATGTCGGCACAGAGTCTCTGCACCAAAGGTGGGTTGGTTTTCCTGCCCACTCTGCAGTTTGCAAAAAGCCTTGCTTTCACCCCTAGGGGAAAAGGACACAGGCAGATTGCAGCACGGTAGACTAGAGCAAGATAAGACATCAAGGCACATCAATGTGCAGAGAAGCTGAGAAATACCAGCAGAGTAGCACCAAGTAGCAGAAAGTCGAGTGGTTTCCGAAACCTTGCGCTGGCAAAAGAGATGAATCACGAAGAGGAGAGCATGGTAGAACGTTTGTCCCCCTGCCGGTCACGCCAACGAGGGCAGCAGATAGCGCTGCGCTCAATGCCTTGCACACGGCGCCAAAGAAAGTTGCAGTCGCACTTTGGATAGCTGCAGGTAGTTTGATAGCCGTGCCCCTTCACAATGGTGTCGTTACATAAGTGGCGGTGGGCGGAAAAACAGGCATCATCAAGCCAGTCCAAGTCCTCCAAAACCGATGTTGCACACGATTGCTAAAAAAATGAATAGCCATTAGCCGACCCCCCCTTAGCGAGGGAGTGAGCGCTGCTCATGGATGAGGCCAAAGAATCGGTATCCCAGAAACGGCCATGTACTCCTGAGCTCGTTTCAGAATTGTTGTCGGAAAGAGGAGGGGTATCGCCGGATTCTGCAGAATGAGGGCACCGCGTAGGTTCAAGCGTACTGTCGTCAGGGAGAAGCGTGGAGGCTTGTCCCCATACGTCTCGGTTCGGCAGAGGGACCGTGCCATAAACTGTTACGCGTACACGTTGAGCTCGCACTTTCTTCGCAGCGCAATAGTGCCGCCGATGAAACCGGGCGTGTGTAGGAACATCTCTAGGAATTTGAGTGCCGAAGTGTTCCCTCGTACACGCGGGCGTGAACCGTCTGCAACGCTTAGTCCGCGCTGGGTACCAATGTCCCTGGGCGGTTGTATCGCCGTTGAACGTCGCCCCACAGGTTACGGGTGCAGGAAGGGACTCACAGTCAGTGTCGTGCTCAGATTCACCAGCTTCAGAGACGGTCGTATCTTGTCGAGCTGTAGCAAGGGCGTTTGTAGCGTCCAGCGACGACCAGTAATTTGCAGACGCAAAGGCTGATCCAAAGATAGATTCGGTCTCAGACTCCTTGTCCTGGGAACAGCACTTGGGTAATTGGGTGGCAGCGGCGGCACTGGCACTGAGTTGCTGATGGCCAGCATCCGGGGCAATTGTGACACCGCCGCACACAGATGAGCCCGGCGGGGGCTCACAGGTGGAGACGGCCGGCGTATTGTGGGTCTCGGCAATAGAAGCTGGGTGCACCCGAATCTTTACGGGAGAGTTATCGTAGTCAAAATGTTGCTCCGCGGAGTCCCTGTGGGCCACCGCGGAGCCCGGCGCGTAGGGATTGTGGCACCATGGTAATGTCAAGGCAGACTCACCGGTAGGGCTCTCCTGCTCGTTTACCGGTCCTTCTAGTGGTAGCTCATGCCCTATAGCCTCATCAGAAATTGCTGCAGGAGCATAGGCATGCGATTGGTCCGTCCCGTCCGTAGTCCAATCGTTGGTAGCGGGCATATACACATGTGGGAAGTATTCTAACCCTTGGCTCACGTAGGCAGTCTGGCACAGGCCTTCGTCCCCGTACGTTGCGAGTTGAATGTCTTCGTCCCATCGCGGGATGAACCAGTGTCCGCTAGGTGCTGTAGCATCATGGCGTGATGCCCAAGACTCCTGTGGAGGACGAGGAAAAAGGGAAACACGCAGAGCTAGCGCGGACGTGTAAATAGAGGACAGCTCCCAAGTAAGCAGCGCGTTGATTTGTGCAGACTGCAGCGCCACAGTCTGCATTAATAACTCCAGAAATTGTCCCTGCGTCGTTGCAGCCGCGCGTAGGCGCGCCATAATTGAACCAGAGATAATTAGTCGTTCAGGGCGATTTCACGTGGGTAAAACCCGGAAAACCCCAGTGAAGGCAGATGTGGAGTATTGTTTGCGATGTTGCAGGCGCTGCGCGCGCGATCTGCCCGCGGGTTTTTTTGTTCAAGCAGTGGTTCCACACTACGTGGACTGACGACCAACTGCAGAAAACCCTCCAGCCTATCGTGGACAAGTGCCCGTGCAGGTCCTGTAAACCAGGGGATATCAGGGACAGAGGTCTCTACTCGACCCTGCCCATCCCTCACTGTGCTAACAGTGTTCTATACGTGGACTACACGGAGATGCCGAAGTTCGGGGGGCTATGACCTCGCCCTCGTGGTAACCTGTGGGTTGACCAGGTTTACCAGGGTGTTCCCATGTACCAAGCACATTACCGGGGAGGAGACTATCAAGATACTCCTGGAGGAGTGGTTTTGTGTCTATGGGGCGCCCAAGGAGATCAACTCCGATGAGGACGTACGAGTACGCTCAGATACCGGTTGGTACAAGAGGGTCCTGAGATCCCTCAATGTCCAGGTGTCTACGGGGATTCCCTACTCGCACACGAGTAACCCCCTATGTGAGCGACAGATCCGTGTCCTGCAGGAGAATGTACAGATATGGTGCAAAACTGAACGCACCGGAGACTGGGTGAGACTACTCCCCGTCATATCCTTGATGATGAACTCCCAAGAGAGTTCAGCTACTGGCTACTCGCCCCATGAGCTATTCCTAGGGCGCCCGGCATGGTTCCTACATGCTCCCTATCCAGAGGACACCCATTATTCTGTGGGTGAATGGGTCAAAGAGCAACAAGCGAAGGTGGACAAGGCCAAGGCTATGCTCCAGAGAGTGAGGGAGCGTCAGTGCAACAAGGAGAACAAGCACCGAGTACCGGCCACCTACCAAGAGGGGGACTGGGTGCTGGTGCACCACAGTCGACTACCCGCCTGGCCACGCTCTACCAGCGATGACCCATACTTCGGGGCGGACAAGATTCTATCAGTGGATGGACACCGTATCACCGTGCGGTGTTCTCCCCGTCTGGGGGGGGGCCTGGTGTGCGCTGCTCAACACCTGAAGCGCTACTATGATCCTGAAGACCTCTGTGGGGAGGAGTGGGAGCTGAACGACGAGGAAATCGCCGCTCTGGAACTACAAGGGGCTGCCAGCCCTATGGAAGTTGAAGGTGAACTCCCCGACATGAACGCCGAGGAGATGGCTAAGGAGGGCTTCTACCTGGTGAAGTCTGTCCTACGCCACCGCTATCGCCAGGGTTGGCGCTTCCTCACCCTCTGGGGAGGGTTTCGAGTCGAGGAGGCCACCTGGGAGCCCTTCCCTGCGTTTGTTCTACCTGAGGGACGCCTAAACTCAGTTTTGGTGGACTACTCGTCCCAGAACAACCTTGGTGAGTTTCTGAGGCTCGCTGAGACGCTTGCCTCCAAGACTAAAGCTAGGGACTGATCCGTACCCTTACCTGCCAAAGCGTATGTGTGAGTGTGCTATTCCTAAGGTCCTGAGAGCAAGCCGCAGAAGTGGTGTCCTAATTATACCCAAGTCTGCACGCTTGCTAAACCTGGAGGGTTGGCTTATTGATGCCACAGGGTACGCCGCGGGTCTCCCCTCCCCTAAGCGCCCAATTTCTGTGCTGGCGCAAAACCTTTGGGGAATACCCAGCGTACTAATCCAGGTATTGTTTTCCCTACCTATCCGTCTACTACAGGGAGGGGTGGCCAAAAGCTATTAAGGCATGAAAACGCCGTTTTGCTAAGTGGCCAAAAGACTGACCTAACCACTGCCACAGCCCACCAACCCTGCTAAAATTGCAGGAAACGGGTGGGACAGTGACACACGCACTACAGGTCCTACACACCCTACAGTGGCACCATCCTGGTGGGCGAGCACTGCTGCAACTGGCTCAAGCCCCCACTCAGGACTACCACTCCTACACGCACACTCTACTGGGTGTTGTTGAAGAACATGTCGTGGGTCCTAGCGACCCTCCTGTGAAGAAGACAAGAGAACACAGCGCTGCTAAGCAACTGTGGCCTAACAGGGGACGCCACAACGCGTTTCCCCTGCTAGGGCTTGGAGGGAAGGGGTGCTCTTTTTGCGTGCACGGCGCAGATGTCGATGGAGTCGGACTCCCTGCTCTGCCACAGGCAGAGGCGGAGTTATTTGTTTGTGTGATCTGCGCCCTTGTTTAGCAGGGCATGAAAAAAATGGTATGCTGCTGCACCAATCACCCTACCTGCCCACCTGTAAAGCAAAGGCAAATGAATGGGTGTTTGCGGCGGAGGACCAAGCCACACTCCACGTATTATACGCTTCTCAGTGTGACCTATAATACACTGTCCGCAAACACGCTGAAGGATCAGCTCCCCTGTCAAGCAAGCAAGCGTTAAGGGACTCCTCAGGTTCTCTTAAAGAACGTACCGAGGAGCCCCTAGGTAGCCTAAACAAGGTTTACCGTGCGCACTTCGCGTGGCCTACCCTTTAATGCGTGTGTGAATGCACGAGCATGCACGACTGTCTTGGGCAAACCTGCCCATCTTAACCGCAATCACGAACTCCACCAGGGGGTGGCCCCACCCGGGCGTACCTACCTTACCTACCGCTGGAGAGTGAAGCAAGGTGAGGAGAAAAGCGGGGCGCAAGCGAAGAACGTCACTATGCACTTGTGTGTATGTCTAATCACCCTGATCTGACCTCTAATCATCTGCAATCTTTCTAATCAATCTCTCTATCGCGTCCTATCGTTGTTAGCGCTGCTACAAGACTCGTTCACGGAGACACAAGACGAGCAATGTGTATGCTGCATACGAGACGAGCATACCTGTAGTTTATACCTGATTCATTGCAGTCTTTTCGTTGATTTTCGAATTCCTGGATTTTTGATTCTTCTATTAGTGTGGGTGGAATCTGTATGTTTATTTATTAATGTGTGTCTCGTCATTTTCAAGACTACGTGAGACATACGTTTATAATTCCATTATTTCTGCATTTTCCGGCGCTTCGCTAGGAGCCGCTCCTGCGCTCCGCCTTTTTATGCGTAGGAATTTCTTGATTTAAAAAATCTAGAGATGACCATAATTCTTATAAAAATGTGCTTCTGATGCAAAATTAGATTCTGCTCAGGTGTGTTGTCTTAGAGAAATTCTGGGCCGTCATTTGACGGATTTTGGTGTCGTCGCTTCGCTTTTGCGTGGATTCGTCCATAAATCTCCCATTCCTGCCTCTGCAGATACCCACACGCAGCCTCGCTGAGTAGGCCGTGTTTGGGCAAAGACGCAGCAGCCTGGAGAGACTGAGCAGAACCCAGGACCCCACCAAGGGGGAATTTAATTTTTTTACGACTCCCTTCGCCCCAAGACAGGTCACAGGTCGCCAGCAGGTTTACGAGAACCCATGCTAGTGTGTATATTGTGTCTTGCGTTGGGTTTGTGTCGCGCTGCGTCTTGGAGGGAGGGATGCACATGCACATGTTTTGGCATGCTCCCAAACTAACCCAACCAAGCCACAGGAGCCCCGGCAGCGCCATGAGCGCTGAGTCCTCTGTAGGAAATGTTACAAACAGAGCAGCAAAAGAGCGCCAGCCATGGTGAGCGCCCATTTTTCTGTGTGAGGGAAACCATAGGTATTTTAAAGTAGATGTGGAAACCAAGAAAGGCGAAGAAAAAAATCCCTTTTTCCTAAAATGCGACAGTGGTGGCCACCACAGCACAAGGGGGGAGTAAGAAAAAGTGCTTATCCAATGCTTTGAGGCATACTCTAGTTGTAGTAGGGATGCACTGAGCATCCAGGCATTTCTATCTTAGTATTGGCCCCACCAAAAGTGGTGATAACACATTTTGACCTATGGAACCAAACACCCAATCAGGATATGGAGTGGAACCCTTAATCCCCTTTCAATGTGAGGCAAATCATCTTTTCCTGAGTTCACTGAGAACTGACACATCCAGGGCACAGCCTATGAATTTATCTATTTTTTTCCATGAATTCTTAGCTGTCCTAGTGGTATGCACCCTAGGGGGCTGGGCACCTCTTTTTGAGAGGTCCTGGGTTCAATTCCCGGTCAGCCTAGCTAAGTCGGAAGATCCCATGTGACATGGCAGTGACCTCATCGCCACACGCACTGCGACCTCAGCACATATGGGACCCAAAACAAAGAGTGCACATCTCCTGAGATGGCACTATGGAGATAGAGTGACCATGGGGCAGTTTTCCAACTCCCTTCAGAAACATTTCAGCTATCTTTGTGAATATGCAATCCGATTTGACCAGAGTTGCAGTTTCTGTGAATATCCTTTCATCTTTCACTGTTTACACTGCAGCCCTTCATGCTTTGATCCTGATTCTCTTCTCCTTGCATACCTCTGGCTTGGGCTATCCTGGATTGACTGTATTTCAGCAAACAAAAGCTTTTCAGCTTCCAAAACAAGCAGCAGGAAACCCTACACCAGCAGCAAGCAACAGGAGAGGCACAAACACAGTGTTGAAATCACTATAAACATTTCTCGATCAGCTCTCCGGTCCCGGCTACCGACTGCCCCCATCTGTCCCGGATCCACCCAAGTCAGCGTTCCAAGATCAACGTGAGCTAAGAAGGTGTGGGTCTCCCGGGGCCTCACCCCCGAGTTGAAAACGTCGCTGGGCTAAATAGAACGCGGCCCGGCACGACTTTGCGCACTGCTGGTGGGCTGAGTACCGCCGGCTTTGCGAGTACGGTCACAATACACGATCACGCGCACCGCCGGTGGCCTGGGTACCCCCGGGTTCTGTGAGTGCGGGACGTGCGTCACGGCCATAGCACCACGGTGGTGCACCGCCGTGGAGGTCACAGACAACGCCCGGCCGCAAAGGCCGAGTCCAAACGACGAGCCGCACGATACGTGTACTGAGACGGCACGTGACCGAGAAAATGGCACCACGATGGTGCCCGAGCGACACGGCGACGTTCGTCAATGGCACGTGAGGCGGTGTGTACCGCCGATGACACGTCACCTCTGCACGGGGTGTCACGGGGGTTGGCAGAGCGCCAGGTGCAGACCTCGCCATGGTGCCTCGTGTATCGGCCTGGAGGATACACCATGGCCAGGCTGGCGCACAAAGACCGTCTGGGCAGCACCGCGGTGGCGCTCTGCCCTTAGGATTGCGCCACGATTTCGCACAGCCCTGGACGAGGCACCACGATGGCGCTTCGCCACAGGACTGGCGCCACGGCAGCGTAGGGCTGTCTAGGCAGCGCCACGATGGCGCCCAGCCCCGAAGCTCATGCCACAGCGGCGCACGTATTCGTCAGCGGCACAAAGGTGGTACCCTGCCAGTGAGCCAGCGCGTGAAGGGGGAGCGTGGGTGAGCCTGGGCGGCTGGGGGCCCTGTCCCTCACGGCACAGCACCTTTCTCCCTCGGGGGGTGCCCTCGGGGGGTGGCAGGGGTGGGCCCTTGGCTGACGCGGGTGAGCGAGCGAGCGAGTGAGTGAGTGGTTGAGTGAGTGAGTGAGTGAGTAAACACGTGGCCATTGCCTGGCTGTGCTTGTGGGCAACCCGTCCCACAGCTACCATCCTGGGGGTTTTTATCCTGGTGCCAGATATCGAGCAGGTGCACTGTGTGTGGCAGCGGTGCATCTGCCCCTCACAGGCTGCACCTCTGGCCCAGGGAGGAGTCCTGGACGGGTGGCGGGCGGCGTGGCAGTGGATTGTGGCGGTTGGTTTAGCAGTGGATGTGGCAGTGGGTGTGGCAGTGCGTGTGACATTGAGTGGGGCAGTGGGTGTTGCAGAGGGTTTGGCAGTGGGTTCGACAGTGGGTGTAGCAGTGGGTGTGGCGGCGGGTGTGACAGTGGTTGGGGCAGTGGATGTGACTGGGTGTGGTAGTGGGTGTGGCAGTGGGTGTGGCAGCGGCTGTGGCAGTGGATGTGGCAGTGGCCTCGGTGGTTGGTTTGGCTGTGGGTGCGGCAGTGGGTGTGGCGTTGGGTGTGGCAGTGGGTGTGGCAGTGGGTGTGGCAGTGGCCATGACATTGAGTGGGGCAGTGGATGTGGCAGTGAGTGTGACAGTGGGTGGTTCAGTGGCTGTGGCAGTGGGTGCGGCAGTGAGTGTGGCAGTGGGTGTGGCAGTGGGTGTGATATTGGGTGTGGCAGTGGGTGTGGCAGTGAGTCCGGCAGTGGGTGTGGCAGGGGGTGCGAAAGTGGGTGTGACAGTACGTGTGGCAGTGCGTGTGGCAGTGCGTGTGGCAGTGGGTATGGCGGATGATTTGACAGTGGGTGTGGCAGTGGGTGAGACAGTACGTGTGGCAGTGGGTGTGGTCTGACGACGCCGCCACCCACCCTGGGCGCCCCCCGGGGTCAGAGGTGCAGCCTGTGAGGGGCAGACGCACCACTGCCACACCAAGTGTGCTCCCACCAGCTGAAGCCCCCTCTGGGTCAGGTAGTCCTCATCTACCGGCTGGAGCCCCTTCTGGGCGTCTCGGTTCCGTCTGAACCTGCAGCGACTCTCCGTGTTCCGTGTGCGTGTGTTCGGCCAGACGTCTTGCCGTCGGACGCATTTCGCGGGCTGACGGACGGTGGTAGCTGGCACTACCTGACCTGACCTGACCTGTGTGGCAGTGGGTGTGGCACTAGGTGTGGCAGTGGGTGTGGCAGTGTGTGTGGGGCAGTGGGTGTGGCAGTGAGTGTGACAGTGGGTGGTGCAGTGGGTGTGGCAGTGGTTGCGGCAGTGCATGTGGCAGTGCCTGTCGCAGTGCGTGTGACATTGGGTGTGGCAGTGGGTGTGGCAGTGGGTTTGGCAATGGGTGTTGCAGTGGGTGTGGCAGAGGGTGTGGCAGCGGGTGTGGCAGTGGGTGTTGCGGCTGGTTTGGCAGTGGGTGTAGCAGTTGGTGTGGCAGAGGGTGTGGCAGTGGGTGTGGCAGAGGGTGTAGCACTGGGTGTGGCAGTGCTTGTGGCAGTGGGTGTGGCAGTGAGTGTGTCAGTGGGTGTGGTGTTGGGTGTGGCAGTGGGTGTGACATTGAGTAGGGGCAGGGAGTGTTGCAGTGGGTTTGGTAGTGGGTTTGGCAGTGGATGTGGCAGTGGGTGTAGCAGTTGGTGTGGTGGCGGGTGTGGCAGTGGGTGTGGTAGTGGATGTGGCAGTGGATGCGGCAGTGGGTGTGGCAGTGGGTGCGGCAGTGAGTGTGGCAGTGGGTGTGGCAGTGGGTGTGGCAGTGGGTGTGGCGGTGGATGTGGCAGTGGATTGTGGCGGTTGGTTTGGCAGTGGGTGTGGCAGTGTTTGTGGCGGTGGGTTTGGCAGTGGATGTTACTGGGTCTGGCAGTGGGTGTGGCAGTGGATGTGACAGTGGGTGTGGCAGTGGGTGTGGCGGTGGATGTGGCAGTGGGTCGGGCGGTTGACTTGGCACTTGGTGTGGCAATGGCGGTAGCAGTGGCTGTTGCACTGGGTATGGCAGTGTATGTGGCAGTTCGTGTGGCAGTGAGTGTGGCAGTGGGTGTGGCGTTGGGTGTGGCAGTGGTTGTGGCAGTGGGTGTGGCAGTGGGTGTGACATTGTGTGAGGCAGTGGATGTGGCCGTGGGTGTGGCAGTGGTGGAGGCATTGGGTGTGGCAGGGGGTGAGGCAGTGGGTGTGACAGTGGGTGTGGTGGTAGGTGTGGCAGTGGATGTGTCAGTGGGTTTGGCAGTGGGTGTGGCAGTGGGTGTGGCAGTGGGTGTGGCGGTGCGTGTGGCAGTGGGTGTGGCAGTGGGTGTGGCGGTTGGTTTGGCAGTGGGTGTGGCAGTGGCGGTAGCAGTGGGTGTGGCAGTGAGTGTGGCAGTGCATGTCGCAGTGGGTGTGGCAGTGACTGTGGCAGTGGGTGTGGCAGTGGATGTGGCAGTGAGTGTGGCAGTGGGTATTGCAATGGGTATGGCAGTTGGTGCGGCACTGAGTGTGGCACTGGATGTGGCAGTGGGTGAGGCATTGGGTGTGGCAGTGGGTGTGGCAGTGGGTGTGGCAGTGGGGATGGCAGTGGGTGTGGCAGCGGCTGTGGTATTAGGTGTTGCAGTGGGTGCGCCCTGGGTGTGGCAGTGGGTATGGCAGTGGGTGTGGCAGTGGGGGTGTGGCAGTGGGTGTTGCAGTGCGTGTGGCAGTGGGTGTGGCAGTGGGTGTGGCACTAGGTGTGGCAGTGGGTGTGACATTGGGTGTGTCAGTGGCTGTGGCAGTGGGTGTGGCACTAGGTGTGGCAGTGGGTGTCGCGGCAGGTGTGGCAGTGGGTGTGGCAGTGGATGTGGCAGTGGATGTGACTGGGTGTGGCAGTGGGTGTGGCAGTCGATGTGGCAGTTAATGTGACTCGGTGTGGCAGTGGGTGTGGCAGTGGGTGTCGCAGTGGGTGTGGCAGTGGGTGTGGCGGTTGATGTGGCAATGGGTCGGGCGGTTGACTTGGCAGTTGGTGTGGCAATGGCGCTAGCAGTGGCTGTTGCACTGGGTATGGCAGTGTATGTGGCAGTTGGTGTGGCAGTGAGTGTGGCAGTGGGTGTGGCGTTGGGTGTGGCAGTGGTTGTGGCAGTGGGTGTGGCAGTGGGTGTGACATTGTGTGAGGCAGTGGATGTGGCCGTGGGTGTGGCAGTGGTGGAGGCATTGGGTGTGACAGTGGGTGTGGTGGTCGATGTGGCAGTGGATGTGTCAGTGGGTTTGGCAGTGGGTGTGGCAGTGGGTGTGGCAGTGGGTGTGGCGGTGCGTGTGGCAGTGGGTGTGGCAGTGGGTGTGGCGGTTGGTTTGGTAGTGGGTGTGGCAGTGGCGGTAGCAGTGGGTGTGGCAGTGAGTGTGGCAGTGCATGTAGCACTCGGTGTGGCAGTGACTGTGGCAGCGGGTGTGGCAGTGGATGTGGCAGTGAGTGTGGCAGTGGGTGTTGCAGTGGGTGTGGCAGTGGGTGCGGCACTGAGTGTGGCACTGGATGTGGCAGTGGGTGAGGCATTGGGTGTGGCAGTGGGTGTTGCAGTGGGTGTGGCAGTGGGGGTGGCAGTGGGTGTGGCAGCGGCTGTGGCATTAGGTGGTGCAGTGGGTGCGCCCTGGGTGTGGCAGTGGGTGTCGCAGTGGGTGTGGCAGTGGGGGTGTGGCAGTGGGTGTTGCAGTGCGTGTGGCAGTGGGTGTGGCAGTGGGTGTGGCACTAGGTGTGGCAGTGGGTGTGAAATTGGGTGTGTCAGTGGCTGTGGCAGTGGATGTGGCACTAGGTGTGGCAGTGGGTGTGGCGGCAGGTGTGGCAGTGGGTGTGGCAGTGGATGTGGCAGTGGATGTGACTGGGTGTGGCAGTGGGTGTCGCAGTGAGTGTGGCAGTGGGTGTGGTAGTGGGTGTGGCAGTGGGTCTGGTGGTTTGCTTGGCAGTGGGTGTGGCAGTGGGTGTGTCAGTGGGTGTGGCAGTGGGTGTGGCACTAGGTGTGGCAGTGGGTGTGGCAGTGGATGTGACTGGGTGTGGCAGTGGGTGTCGCAGTCCGTGTGGCAGTGGGCATGGTAGTGGGTGTGGCAGTGGGTCTGGCCGTTTGCTTGGCAGTGGATGTGGCAGTGGCGGTAGCAGTGGCTGTTGCACTGGGTGTGGCAGTGTATGTGGCAGTGGGTGTGGCAGTGAGTGTGGCAGCGGGTGTGGCGTTGGGTCTGGCAGTGTGTTTGGCAGTGAGTGTGGCAGTGGGTGTGACATTGAGTGAGGCAGTGGATGTAGCAGTGAGTGTGGTCGTGGGTGTGGCAGTGGGTCTGGCAGTGGTTGAGGCATTGGGTGTGGCAGTGGGTGTGGCAGTGGGTGTGACAGTGGGTGTGGCAGTGGGTGTCGCAGTGGGTGTGACATTGAGTGAGACAGTGGATGTGGCTGTGGGTGTGGCAGTGGGTGTGGCAGTGGTTGAGGCATTGGGTGTGGCAGTTGGTGTGGCAGTGGGTGTGGCAGTGACTGTGGCAGTGGGTGTGGCCTTGGGTGTGGCAGTGGGTGTGGCAGTGGATGTGGCAGTGGGTGTGACATTGAGTGAGGCAGTGGATGTGGCCGTGGTTGAGGCATTCGGTGTGGCAGTGGGTGTGGCAGTGGGTGTGACAGTGGTTGTGGCAGTGGGTGTGGCAGTGGATGTGGCAGTGGGTGTGGCAGTGGGTGTGGCAGTGGGTGTGGCAGTGGGTGCGGCAGTGAGTGTGGTAGTGGGTGTGGCAGTGGGTCTGGCGGTTTGCTTGGCAGTGGGTGTGGCAGTGGCGGTAGCAGTGGCTGTTGCACTCGGTGTGGCAGTGTATGTGGCAGTGCGTGTGGCAGTGAGTGTGGCAGTGGGTGTGGCGTTGGGTCTGGCAGTGGGTGTGGCAGTGGGTGTGGCAGTCGGTGTGACATTGAGTGAGGCATTGGATGTAGCAGTGAGTGTGGCCGTGGGTGTGGCAGTGGGTGTGCCAGTGGGTGTGACAGTGGGTGTGGCAGTGGCTGTGGCAGCGGGTGTGACATCGAGTGAGGCAGTTGATGTGGCCGTGGGTGTGGCAGTGGGTTAGGCAGTGGTTGAGGCATTGGGTGTGGCAGTGGGTGTGGCAGTGGCTGTGGCGGTTGGTGTGGCAGTGGGTGTGGCAGTGGCGGTAGCAGTGGCTGTTGCACTGGGTGTGGCAGTGTATGTGGCAGTGGGTGTGGCAGTGACGGTGGCAGTGGGTGTGGCCTTGGGTGTGGCAGTGGGTGTGGCAGTGGGTTTGACAGTGGGTGTGGCAGTGGGTTTGGCCGTGGCTGAAGCATTGGGTGTGGCAGTGGGTGTGGCAGTGGGTTTGGCAGTGGATGTGTCAGTGAGTGTGGCAGTGGGTGTGGCAGTTGCTGTGGCAGTGGGTGTGGCAGTGGGTGTGGCAGTGGGTGTGGCAGTGGGTGTGGCAGTGGGTGTGGCGGTTCATTTTGCAGTGGGTGTGGCAGTGGCGGTAGCAGTGGGTGTGGCAGTCAGTGTGGCAGTGAATGTGGCAGTGTGTGCGGCAGTTGGTGTGGCAGTGAGTGTGGCAGTGCGTGTGACATTGAGTGAGGCAGTGGATGTGGCCGTGGTTGAGGCATTGGGTGTGGCAGTGGGGGTGGCAGTGGGTGTGGGAGTGGGTGTGGCAGTGGGTTTGGCAGTGGATGTGTCAGTGGGTGTGGCAGTGGGTGTGGCAGTTGCTGTGGCAGTGGGTGTGGCACAGTGGGTGTGGCAGTGGGTGTGGCAGTGGGTGTGGCGGTTCATTTGGCAGGGGCCTGTTGCAGTGGCGGTAGCAGTGGGTGTGGCAGTCAGTGTGGCAGTGGATGTGGCAGTGGGTGCGGCAGTTGATGTGGCAGTGAGTGTGGCAGTGCGTGTGACATTGAGTGAGGCAGTGGATGTGGCAGTGAGTGTGGCAGTGGGTGTGGCAGTGGGTGTATAGATTTTCGCAAAAATTTCATCAATTTTCCTTCTGCGCCTTTCCAGAGACCATGTAGCCAGGACTAATCCTGCCATGCCGCAAAAATCCTGGAAAGATTTGTATAAAAAGTGGTCAAATGGACTCCCAAAGCGATCGAAATCGAGAAGATAACACCGCTGACCGGAGTCATGGTTGAAGCCTAATTTTTGTGCTCTGTTGCATTTTCAGGGTCTTCAAGGGCCAACGCGGCGGGCCCCCACCCCACCGCTTCAAAATCTTTCCACAATACTGCCGCACACCCCGCAGAAGAGAACGGCCGCCAGCCGCTCACGAGGAGAACGGCCGCCAGCCGCTCAGGGGGAGAACGGCCGCCAGCCGCTCAAGAGGAGACAGCCGCCAGTCGTTCAAAAGGAGACGGCCAACAGCCGCTCAAGAGGAGACGGCCACCAGCCGTTGAGAAGTTGACGGCCTCCAACCGTTGAGAAGGAGATAGCCGCCAGCTGCTCAAGTGGAGACGGCCGCCAGCTGTTGAGAAGGAGACGGCCGCCAACCGCTCAAGACAAGACAGCGTCCAGCCGTCTGCGCAGAGGAGGACGGCCATCAGCCGCCCACAGCAGAGGAGTCAGAGGACGGCCGTCAGCCGCCCGCAGTGAAGGAGTGAGAGGACGGTCAACAGCCGTTTGTCAAAAGAAGAGAGGCTACATTGAGCAGCTCATCGGACTGGGGACCTACCAGTCCAAAAGCAAACTCGCCATGGAGTTCCGGCAGCAGCGACCTTGAAGGTCTTCATGACATTAAGTTTCCCGACGGCACGAAATGGAGCTCAAGCAAGTCCTCAACCCCTGTCACGAGTGAACGACGGACAAAAGCCAAGACCCCAACGATGCCAGCCAGAGCGCAGGATTGGTGGTACCAACCGGCATATCCAAATCCAAGTGACCCGTGGAGGCAGCAGCAAAAAGAAGAACCGCGTGCCGCCAGAGGAGTGCAGGAGCCCCGAGCAAGGCAAGCGAATCTGCGACAGAAGGAGAGACATGCAGCCATGGTTCCGCGGCAGCAAGTGCCTGTTGGGTGTGGCAGTGGGTGTGGCAGTGGATGTGGCAGTGGGTGTGACATTGAGTGAGGCAGTGGATGTGGCCGTGGTTGAGGCATTCGGTGTGGCAGTTGGTGTGGCAGTGGGTGTGACAGTGGGTGTGGCAGTGGGTGTGGCAGTGGATGTGGCAGTGGGTGTGGCAGTAGGTGTGGCAGTGGGTGTGGCAGTGGGTGTGGCAGTGAGTGTGGTAGTGGGTGTGGCAGTGGGTCTGGCGGTTTGCTTGGCAGTGGGTGTGGCAGTGGCGGTAGCAGTGGCTGTTGCACTGGGTGTGGCAGTGTATGTGGCAGTGCGTGTGGCAGTGAGTGTGGCAGTGGGTGTGGCGTTGGGTCTGGCAGTGGGTGTGGCAGTGGGTGTGGCACTGGGTGTGACATTGAGTGAGGCATTGGATGTAGCAGTGAGTGTGGCCGTGGGTGTGGCAGTGGGTGTGCCAGTGGGTGTGACAGTGGGTGTGGCAGTGGGTGTGGCAGCGGGTGTGACATTGAGTGAGGCAGTTGATGTGGCCGTGGGTGTGGCAGTGGGTGTGGCAGTGGTTGAGGCATTGGGTGTGGCAGTGGGTGTGGCAGTGGGTGTGGCGGTTGGTGTGGCAGTGGGTGTGGCAGTGGCGGTAGCAGTGGCTGTTGCACTGGGTGTGGCAGTGTATGTGGCAGTGGGTGTGGCAGTGACGGTGGCAGTGGGTGTGGCCTTGGGTGTGGCAGTTGGTGTGGCAGTGGGTTTGACAGTGGGTGTGGCAGTGGGTGTGGCCGTGGTTGAGGCATTGGGTGTGGCAGTGGGTGTGGCAGTGGGTTTGGCAGTGGATGTGTCAGTGGGTGTGGCAGTCGGTGTGGCAGTTGCTGTGGCAGTGGGTGTGGCAGTGGGTGTGGCAGTGGGTGTGGCAGTGGGTGTGGCAGTGGGTGTGGCGGTTCATTTTGCAGTGGGTGTGGCAGTGGCGGTAGCAGTGGGTGTGGCAGTCAGTGTGGCAGTGAATGTGGCAGTGGGTGCGGCAGTTGGTGTGGCAGTGAGTGTGGCAGTGTGTGTGACATTGAGTGCGGCAGTGGATGTGGCCGTGGTTGAGGCATTGGGTGTGGCAGTTGGTGTGGCAGTGGGTGTGACAGTGGGTGTGGCAGTGGGTGTGGCAGTGGATGTGGCAGTGGGTGTGGCAGTGGGTGTGGCAGTGGGTGTGGCAGTGGGTGTGGCAGTGAGTGTGGTAGTGGGTGTGGCAGTGGGTCTGGCGGTTTGCTTGGCAGTGGGTGTGGCAGTGGCGGTAGCAGTGGCTGTTGCACTGGGTGTGGCAGTGTATGTGGCAGTGCGTGTGGCAGTGAGTGTGGCAGTGGGTGTGGCGTTGGGTCTGGCAGTGGGTGTGGCAGTGAGTGTGGCCGTGGGTGTGGCAGTGGGTGTGCCAGTGGGTGTGACAGTGGGTGTGGCAGTGGGTGTGGCAGCGGGTGTGACATTTAGTGAGGCAGTTGATGTGGCCGTGGGTGTGGCAGTGGGTGTGGCAGTGGTTGAGGCATTGGGTGTGGCAGTGGGTGTGGCAGTGGGTGTGGCGGTTGGTGTGGCAGTGGGTGTGGCAGTGGCGGTAGCAGTGGCTGTTGCACTGGGTGTGGCAGTGTATGTGGCAGTGGGTGTGGCAGTGACGGTGGCAGTGGGTGTGGCCTTGGGTGTGGCAGTGGGTGTGGCAGTGGGTTTGACAGTGGGTGTGGCAGTGGGTGTGGCAGTCAGTGTGGCAGTGGATGTGGCAGTGGGTGCGGCAGTTGATGTGGCAGTGAGTGTGGCAGTGCGTGTGACATTGAGTGAGGCAGTGGATGTGGCAGTGAGTGTGGCAGTGGGTGTGGCAGTGGGTGTATAGATTTTCGCAAAAATTTCATCAATTTTCCTTCTGCGCCTTTCCAGAGACCATGTAGCCAGGACTAATCCTGCCATGCCGCAAAAATCCTGGAAAGATTTGTATAAAAAGTGGTCAAATGGACTCCCAAAGCGATCGAAATCGAGAAGATAACACCGCTGACCGGAGTCATGGTTGAAGCCTAATTTTTGTGCTCTGTTGCATTTTCAGGGTCTTCAAGGGCCAACGCGGCGGGCCCCCACCCCACCGCTTCAAAATCTTTCCACAATACTGCCGCACACCCCGCAGAAGAGAACGGCCGCCAGCCGCTCACGAGGAGAACGGCCGCCAGCCGCTCAGGGGGAGAACGGCCGCCAGCCGCTCAAGAGGAGACAGCCGCCAGTCGTTCAAAAGGAGACGGCCAACAGCCGCTCAAGAGGAGACGGCCACCAGCCGTTGAGAAGTTGACGGCCTCCAACCGTTGAGAAGGAGATAGCCGCCAGCTGCTCAAGTGGAGACGGCCGCCAGCTGTTGAGAAGGAGACGGCCGCCAACCGCTCAAGACAAGACAGCGTCCAGCCGTCTGCGCAGAGGAGGACGGCCATCAGCCGCCCACAGCAGAGGAGTCAGAGGACGGCCGTCAGCCGCCCGCAGTGAAGGAGTGAGAGGACGGTCAACAGCCGTTTGTCAAAAGAAGAGAGGCTACATTGAGCAGCTCATCGGACTGGGGACCTACCAGTCCAAAAGCAAACTCGCCATGGAGTTCCGGCAGCAGCGACCTTGAAGGTCTTCATGACATTAAGTTTCCCGACGGCACGAAATGGAGCTCAAGCAAGTCCTCAACCCCTGTCACGAGTGAACGACGGACAAAAGCCAAGACCCCAACGATGCCAGCCAGAGCGCAGGATTGGTGGTACCAACCGGCATATCCAAATCCAAGTGACCCGTGGAGGCAGCAGCAAAAAGAAGAACCGCGTGCCGCCAGAGGAGTGCAGGAGCCCCGAGCAAGGCAAGCGAATCTGCGACAGAAGGAGAGACATGCAGCCATGGTTCCGCGGCAGCAAGTGCCTGTTGGGTGTGGCAGTGGGTGTGGCAGTGGATGTGGCAGTGGGTGTGACATTGAGTGAGGCAGTGGATGTGGCCGTGGTTGAGGCATTCGGTGTGGCAGTTGGTGTGGCAGTGGGTGTGACAGTGGGTGTGGCAGTGGGTGTGGCAGTGGATGTGGCAGTGGGTGTGGCAGTAGGTGTGGCAGTGGGTGTGGCAGTGGGTGTGGCAGTGAGTGTGGTAGTGGGTGTGGCAGTGGGTCTGGCGGTTTGCTTGGCAGTGGGTGTGGCAGTGGCGGTAGCAGTAGCTGTTGCACTGGGTGTGGCAGTGTATGTGGCAGTGCGTGTGGCAGTGAGGGTGGCAGTGGGTGTGGCGTTGGGTCTGGCAGTGGGTGTGGCAGTGGGTGTGGCACTGGGTGTGACATTGAGTGAGGCATTGGATGTAGCAGTGAGTGTGGCCGTGGGTGTGGCAGTGGGTGTGCCAGTGGGTGTGACAGTGGGTGTGGCAGTGGGTGTGGCAGCGGGTGTGACATTGAGTGAGGCAGTTGATGTGGCCGTGGGTGTGGCAGTGGGTGTGGCAGTGGTTGAGGCATTGGGTGTGGCAGTGGGTGTGGCAGTGGGTGTGGCGGTTGGTGTGGCAGTGGGTGTGGCAGTGGCGGTAGCAGTGGCTGTTGCACTGGGTGTGGCAGTGTATGTGGCAGTGGGTGTGGCAGTGACGGTGGCAGTGGGTGTGGCCTTGGGTGTGGCAGTTGGTGTGGCAGTGGGTTTGACAGTGGGTGTGGCAGTGGGTGTGGCCGTGGTTGAGGCATTGGGTGTGGCAGTGGGTGTGGCAGTGGGTTTGGCAGTGGATGTGTCAGTGGGTGTGGCAGTCGGTGTGGCAGTTGCTGTGGCAGTGGGTGTGGCAGTGGGTGTGGCAGTGGGTGTGGCAGTGGGTGTGGCAGTGGGTGTGGCGGTTCATTTTGCAGTGGGTGTGGCAGTGGCGGTAGCAGTGGGTGTGGCAGTCAGTGTGGCAGTGAATGTGGCAGTGGGTGCGGCAGTTGGTGTGGCAGTGAGTGTGGCAGTGTGTGTGACATTGAGTGCGGCAGTGGATGTGGCCGTGGTTGAGGCATTGGGTGTGGCAGTTGGTGTGGCAGTGGGTGTGACAGTGGGTGTGGCAGTGGGTGTGGCAGTGGATGTGGCAGTGGGTGTGGCAGTGGGGTTGGCACTGGGTGTGGCAGTGGGTGTGGCAGTGAGTGTGGTAGTGGGTGTGGCAGTGGGTCTGGCGGTTTGCTTGGCAGTGGGTGTGGCAGTGGCGGTAGCAGTGGCTGTTGCACTGGGTGTGGCAGTGTATGTGGCAGTGCGTGTGGCAGTGAGTGTGGCAGTGGGTGTGGCGTTGGGTCTGGCAGTGGGTGTGGCAGTGAGTGTGGCCGTGGGTGTGGCAGTGGGTGTGCCAGTGGGTGTGACAGTGGGTGTGGCAGTGGGTGTGGCAGCGGGTGTGACATTTAGTGAGGCAGTTGATGTGGCCGTGGGTGTGGCAGTGGCCGTGGCAGTGGGTGAGGCATTGGGTGTGGCAGTGGGTGTGGCAGTGGGTGTGGCGGTTGGTGTGGCAGTGGGTGTGGCAGTGGCGGTAGCAGTGGCTGTTGCACTGGGTGTGGCAGTGTATGTGGCAGTGGGTGTGGCAGTGACGGTGGCAGTGGGTGTGGCCTTGGGTGTGGCAGTGGGTGTGGCAGTGGGTTTGACAGTGGGTGTGGCAGTGGGTGTGGCCGTTGTTGAGGCATTGGGTGTGGCAGTAGGTGTGGCAGTGGGTTTGGCAGTGGATGTGTCAGTGGGTGTGGCAGTCGGTGTGGCAGTTGCTGTGGCAGTGGGTGTGGCAGTGGGTGTGGCAGTGGGTGTGGCAGTGGGTGTGGCAGTGGGTGTGGCAGTTCATTTTGCAGTGGGTGTGGCAGTGGCGGTAGCAGTGGGTGTGGCAGCCAGTGTGGCAGTGAATGTGGCAGTGGGTGCGGCAGTTGGTGTGGCAGTGAGTGTGGCAGTGTGTGTGACATTGAGTGAGGCAGTGGATGTGGCCGTGGTTGAGGCATTGGGTGTGGCAGTGGGTGTGGCAGTGGGTGTGGGAGTGGGTGTGGCAGTGGGTTTGGCAGTGGATGTGTCAGTGGGTGTGGCAGTGGGTGTGGCAGTAGCTGTGGCAGTGGGTGTGGCAGTGGGTGTGGCAGTGTGTGTGGCAGTCGGTGTGGCAGTGGGTGTGGCGGTTCATTTGGCAGTGGGTGTGGCAGTGGCGGTAGCAGTGGGTGTGGCAGTCAGTGTGGCAGTGGATGTGGCAGTGGGTGCGGCAGTTGGTGTGGCAGTGAGTGTGGCAGTGCGTGTGACATTGAGTGAGGCAGTGGATGTGGCAGTGAGTGTGGCAGTGGGTGTGGCAGTGGGTGTGGCAGTGGGTGCGGCAGTGAGTGTGGTAGTGGATGTGGCAGTGGCTGAGGCATTGGGTGTGGCAGTGTGTGTGGCAGTGGGTGTGGCAGTGGGTGTGGCAGTGGGTGGGGCAGCGGGTGTGGCACTAGGTGTTGCAGTGGGTGCGGCAGTGGGTGTGGCAGTGGGTGTGGCAGTGGGTGTGGCAGTGGATGTGGCAGTGGGTGTGGCGTTGGGTGCGGCAGTGAGTGTGGCACTGGATGTGGCAGTGGGTGAGGCATTGGGTGTGGCAGTGTGTGTGGCAGTGCGTGTGGCAGTGGGTGTGGCAGTGGATGTGGCAGCCGGTGTGGCACTAGGTGTTGCAGTGGGTGCGTCAGTGGGTGTGGCAGTTGGTGTGACGCTGGGTGTGGCAGTCGGTGTGGCAATGGGTGTGGCGTTGGGTCTGGCAGTGGTTGTGGCAGTGGGTGTGGCAGTGGGTGTGACATTGAGTGAGGCAGTGGATGTGGCAGTGAGTGTGGCAGTGGGTGTGGCAGTGGGTGTGGCAGTGAGTGCGGCAGTGAGTGTGGCACTGGATGTGGCAGTGGCTGAGGCATTCGGTGTGGCAGTGTGTGTGGCAGTGGGTGTGGCAGTGGGTATGGCAGTGAGTGTGGTAGCGGGTGTGGCAATAGGTGTTCCAGTGGGTGCGGCAGACGGTGTGGCAGTCGGTGTGACGTTGGGTGTGGCAGTGGGTGTCGCAGTGGGTGTGGCGTTGGGTGTGGCAGTGGGTGTGGCAGTGGGTGTGGCAGTGGGTGTGACATTGAGTGAGGCAGTAGATGTGGCAGTGAGTGTGGCCGTGGGTGTGGCAGTGGGTGTGGCAGTGGTTGAGGCATCGGGTGTGGCAGTGGCTGTGGCAGTGGGTGTGACAGTTGGTGTGGCAATGGCTGTGGCAGTGGGTGTGGGACTAGGCCTTGCGGTGGCTGTGGCAGTGGGTGTGGCAGTGGGTGTGGCATTGGGTGTATCACTGGGTGTGGCAGTGCATGTAGCAGCAGTGGGTGTGGCAGTGAGTGTGGCGTTGGGTCTGGCAGTGGGTGTGGCAGTGGGTGTGGCAGTGGGTGTTGCAGTGCGTGTGGCAGTGGGTGTGGCAGTGGGTGTGGCGGTTGGTTTGGTAGTGGGTGTGACAGTGGGTGTGGCATTGGATGTGGCAGTGAGTGTGGCAGTGGGTGTGGCAGTGGATGAGGCATTGGGTGTGGCAGTGGGTGTGGCAGTGAGTGTGACAGTGCTGATGCGGTAGCGGGTGGGTCTCCCCAGCGCTACCGCAAAAGTCTCCGCAGGCGCAAAAATGACCTCAGCAGAGGCGTAATCCCAGATTGGAAAATAGCGATTTTTATAGTTAATTTTATAGATTTTCGCAATAATTTCATCAATTTTCCTTCTGCGCCTTTCCAGAGACCATGTAGCCAGGACCAATCATGCCATGCCGCAAAAATTTTGGAGGGTCTTGTATAAAAAGTGGTCAAATGGACTCCCAAAGCGATCGAAATCGAGAAGATAACACCGCTGAACGGAGTCATGGTTGAAGCCTAATTTTTGTGCTCTGTTGCATTTTCAGGGTCTGGGAGTGGGTGTGGCAGTGGGTGTGGCAGTGGGTGTGGCAGTGGGTGGGGCAGTGGGTGTGACAGTGGGTGTGGCAGCCGGTGTGGCAGTGAGTGTGCCATTGGCGTGGCAGCGGGTGTGGCAGTGGGTGTGGCAGTGGGTGTGGCAGTGGGTGTGGCACTGGGTGTGGCAGTCAGTGTGGCAGTGGGTGTGGCAGTGGGTGTGACAGTGGGTGTGGCAGTTGGTGTGGCAGTAGCCTCAGAGGTTGGTTTGGCAGTTGGTGCTGCAGTGGGTGTGGCAGTGGGTGTGGCCGTGCGTGTGGCAGTGACTGTGGCAGTAGGTGTGGCAGCAGGTGTGGCAGTGGGTGTGGCAGCGGGTGTGACAGTGGTTGGGGCACTGGATGTGACTGGGTGTCATAGTGGGTGTGGCAGTGGGTGTGGCAGTGGGTTGGGCAGTGGGTGTGGCAGTGGCTGTGGCTAAGGTCTAGCAGTTGGTGTGGCAGTGGGTTTGGCAGCGGGTCCGGCAGTGAGTGTGGCAGTGGGTGTGGCAGTGGCGGCGGTGGTTGGTTTGGTATTTGGTGCTGCACTGGGTGTGGCAGTTGGTGTGGCAGTGGAGGAGGAGGAGGAGGAGGAGCGCCTGCCGTGGTCCCACGTACGGTGGGCTATGCGGTCGTCCCTCGGGGGCCCCACGCAGGCTCTGCCGAGGGAGTCCTCCGTCTTACCTCCGCTAGAGTAAGACGAATCTCGTCGCATACCCGAAAGCATTCCTTCCAGCAGGCCGTCTGGGTCACAACGCCAGTGTACGACAACGCTACGGTTCGATCCGCTCTCTGGTCCCGGCCACCGACTGCCCCGAACTGTCCTGGATCCACCCGAGTCAGCGTTGCAAGATCAACGTGAGCGGAAGGTGTGGCTCTCCGGGGGCATCACCCCGGACTTAAAAGCGTCGCCAGGCTAAAAAGAACGCGGCCCGGCACGACTATGCGCACTGCCGGCAGGCTGAGTACCGCCGGCGTCGCGAGTACGGTCACGATACATGATCACGCGCACCACCGGTGGCCTGGGTACCCCCGGGTTCTCTGAGTGCGGGACGTGCGTCACTGCCATAGCACCACGGTGGTGCACCGCCGTGGAGGTCACCGACGACGCCCGGTCGCAAAGGCCCAGCCCAAACGACGAGCCCTATGATACGTGCACCGAGACGGCACGCGACCGAGAAAATGGCACCACGATGGTGCCCGAGCGAAACGGCGACGTTCGCCGATGGCACGTGAGGCGGTGAGTACCGCCGATGACCCGTCACCTCTGCACGGGGTGCCACAGTGGGTGGCGGAGCGCCAGGTGCAGACCCTGCCATGGTGCCTCGAGTATTGGCCTGGAGGACACACCATGGCGAGGCTGGCGCACGAAGACCGTTTGGGCAGCGCCACGGTGGCGCTCTGCCCTGAAGGTTGCGCCACGACAGGGGCACGGGTACATTGACTACACCACGGTGGTGCCACGTCACTGAATTAGCGCCACGTCGGCGCAGGGCTGGCTGGGCAGCGCCGCGGTGGCGTTCCGCCCTGAGGAACGCGCCACGATGGCGCACGTGTATGTTGGCGGCACCACAATGGCACTCTGCCACTAAACTCGCGCCATGGAGGCATAGGGCTGTCCGGGCAGTGCCACGACGGCGCCGTGCCCCGAAAAGTGCGCCACAGGGGCCCACGTGCGTGTTGGCTGCACCACGGTGGTGTGCTGTCACCGAAGTGGCGCCACGTTGGCGCTGGACTGTTTGGGCGGCGCCGCAGCGGAGCTCTGCCGAGAAGGCCGCGCCACAATGGCGCTCTGCCCAGCAGGCCGCGCCACAACGGCGCACGGGCACGTTTGCGGCACCACGATGCTGCCCTGCTACTGAGCCCGCGCCATGTTGGCGCAGAGCTGTCGGCGCAGGCGCCACGTTGGCGTCTGGCGGTTGGGGGCAGGCCACGTATGTGCATCTGTCCCCCACAGGACTGCATGTCTGGCCCAGGGAGGGGTCCTGGACGGTTGGCGGGCGGGCTGGGCCCGGCCTGACACAGGGAAGACGCACGAGAAACCGAGACGTATCACGACTGGCTTCGAGCGTGGCAGTGCGTGTGGGCAATCCGTCCCACAGCTACCATCCTGAGAGTTTTTAGACTGGTGCCAGGTCACCAGAGTGGGTTTGGCAGTAAGTGTAGCAGTAGGTGTGGCAGTGAGTGTAGCAAAGGTGTAGCAGTTGGTGTGGCAGCGGGTGTGGCAGTGGGTCCGGCAGCGGCTCTGGCAGTGGATGTGGAAGTGGCCTCGGCGGTTGGTTTGACAATGCGTGCGGCAGTGGGTGTAGCGTTGGGTGTGACAGTGGGTGTGAGATTGAGTGGGGCAGTGGATGTGGCAGTGATTCTGACAGTGGGTGGTGCAGAGGGTGTGGCAGTGGGTGCGGCAGTGAGTGTGGCAATGGGTGTGGCAGGGGGTGAGGCATTGGGTGTGGCAGTGGGTGTGGCAGTGGGTGTGACAGTGGGTCTGGCAGTGGGTGTGGCAGTCGGTGTGGCACTAGGTGTTGCAGTGGGTGTGGCAGAGTGTGTGGCAGTGAGTGTGGCGGTTGGTTTCGAAGTTGGTGTGGCAGTGGGTGTGACATTGAGTGGGGCAGTGGGTGTTGCAGTGGGTGTGGCCGTGGCGTCGTCCCTTGGGGACCCCACGCAGGCTCTGCCGAGGGAGTCCTCCATCTTCCCTCCGCTAGAGTAAGACGAATATCGTCGCACACCTGAGAACGCCCCTCCCAGCAGGCCGTCTGGCTCTAAGCGCCGGTGTACGACCACGCTACGGTCCGATCAGCTCTCCGGTCCCGGCCACCGACTGCCCCGAGCTGTCCTGGATCCACCCGAGTCAGCGTTCCAAGATCAACGTGAGCTTAGAAGGTGTGGGTCTCCCGGGGCTTCACCTCCGACTTGAAACCGTCGCCGGGCTAAATAGAACGCGGCGCAGCACGACTATGCGCACTGCTGGCAGGCTGAATACCGCCGGCGTCGCGAGTACGGTCACGATACACGATCACGCGCACCGCCGGTGGCCTGGGTACCCCCGGGTTCTGTGAGTGCGGGACGTGCGTCACTGCCATAGCACCACGGTGGTGCACCGCCGTGGAGGTCACCGACGACGCCCGGCCGCAAAGGCCGAGCCCAAACGACGAGCCCTATGATACGTGCACCGAGACGGCACGCGACCGAGAAAATGGCACCACGATGGTGCCCGAGCGAGACGGCGACGTTCGCCGATGGCACGTGAGGCGGTGAGTACCGCCGATGACCCGTCACCTCTGCACGGGGTGCCACAGTGGGTGGCGGAGCGCCAGGTGCAGACCCCGCCATGGTGCCTCGAGTATTGGCCTGGAGGACACACCATGGCGAGGCTGGCGCACCAAGACCGTTTGGGCAGCGCCACGGTGGCGCTCTGCCCTGAAGGTTGCGCCACGACAGGGCACGTGTACATTGACTACACCACGGTGGTGCCACGTCACTGAATTAGCGCCACGTCGGCGCAGGGCTGGCTGGGCAGCGCCGCGGTGGCGTTCCGCCCTGAGGAACGCGCCACGCTGGCGCACGTGTATGTTGGCGGCACCACAATAGCACTCTGCCACTAAACTCGCGCCATGGAGGCAGAGGGCTGTCCGGGCAGTGCCACGACGGCGCCGTGCCCCGAAAAGTGCGCCACAGGGGCCCACGTGCGTGTTGGCTGCACCACGGTGGTGTGCTGTCACCGAAGTGGCGCCACGTTGGCGCTGGACTGTTTGGGCGGCGCCGCAGCGGCGCCCTGCCGAGTAGGCCGCGCCACGATGGCGCTCTGCCCAGAAGGCCGCGCCACAACGGCGCACGGGCACGTTTGCGGCACCACAATGCTGCCCTGCCACTGAGCCCGCGCCATGTCGGCGCAGAGCTGTTGGGGCAGGCACCACGTTGGCGTCTGGCGGTTGGGGGGAGGCCACGTATGTGCAACTGTCCCCCACAGGATTGCATGTCTGGCCCAGGGAGGGGTCCTGGACGGTTGGCGGGCGGGGTGGGCCCGGCCTGACACAGGGAAGACGCACGAGAAATCGAGACGTATCACGACTGGCTTTCAGCGTGGCATTGCGTGTGGGCAATCTGTCCCACAGCTACCATCCTGAGGGTTTTTAGACTGGTGCCAGGTCACCAGTGCAGTGGGTGTGGCAATGGGTGAGGCATTGGGTGTGGCAGTGGGTGTGGCACTGGAAGTGGCAGTCCGTGTGGCAGTGGGTGTGGCAGTGGGTGTGGCACTAGGTGTGGCAGTGGGTATGGCAGTGGGTATGGTAGTGGGTGTGGCGGTTGGTTTGGTAGTGGGTGTGGCACTTGGTGTGGCAGTGGGTGCGGCAGTGGAGGAGGAGAAGGAGGAGGAGGAGGGCCTGCCGTGGTCCCACGTACTGTGGGCCGTGGCGTCGTCCCTCGGGGGCCCCACGCAGGCTCTGCCGAGGGAGTCCTCCGTCTTACCTCCGCTAGAGTAAGACGAATCTCGTCGCAAACCTGAGAAAGTTCCTCACAGCAGGCCGTCTGGGTCACAACGCCGGTGTGCGACAACGCTATTGTCCAATCAGCTCTCCGGTCCCGGCCACTGACTGCCCCGAACTGTCCTGGATCCACCCGAGTAAGCGTTCCAAGATCAACTTGAGCGGAAGGTGTGGGTCTCCCGGGGCATCACCCCCCACTTAAAAACGTCGCCGGGCTAAATAGAACGCGGCCCAGCACGACTATGCGCACTGCCTGCGGGCTGAGTACCGCCGGCGTCGCGAGTACGGTCACGATACACGATCACGCGCACCGCCGGTGGCCTGGGTACCCCCGGGTTCTGTGAGTGCCGGACGTGCGTCACTGCCATAGCACCACGGTGGTGCACCGCCGTGGAGGTCACCGACGACGCCTGGCCGCAAAGGCCGAGCCCTAACGACGAGCCCTATGATACGTGCACCGTGACGGCACGCGACCGAGAAAATGGCACCACGATGGTGCCCGAGCGAGACGGCGACGTTCGCCGATGACCCGTCACCTCTGCACGCGGTGCCACGGTGGGTGGCGGAGCGCCAGGTGCAGACCCCGCCATTGTCCCTCGAGTATTGGCCTCGAGGACACACCATGGCGAGGCTGGCGCACGGTGGCGCTCTGCCCTGAAGGTTACGCCACGACGGCGCACGTGTACGTTGACTACACCACGGTGGTGCCTCGTCACTGAACTAGCGCCACGTCGGCGCAGGGCTGGCTGGGCAGCGCTGCGGTGGCGTTCCTCCCTGAGGAACGCGCCAGGATGGCGTACATGTATCTTGGCGGCACCACAATGGCACTCTGCCACTGAATTTGCGCCATGGAGGCATAGGGCTGTCCGGGCAGTGCCACGACGGCGCCGTGCCCCGAAAGGTGCGCCACGGCGGCCCACGTGCGTGTTGGCTGCACCACGGTGGTGTGCTGTCACTGAAGTAGCGCACGTTGGCGCTGGACTGTTTGGGCGGCGCCGCAGCGGCGCTCTGCCGAGAGGGCCGCGCCACAATGGCGCTCTGCCCAGAAGGCCGCGCCACAACGGCGCACGGACACGTTTGCGGCACCACGATGCTGCCCTGCCACTGAGCCCGCGCCATGTCGGCGCAGAGCTGTCAATGCAGGCGCCACGTTGGCGTCTGGCAGTCGGGGGGAGGCCACGTATGTGCATCTGTCCCCCACAGGACTGCATGTCCGTCCCAGGGAGGGGTCCTGAACGGTTGGCGGGCGGGGTGGGCCCGGTCTGACACAGGGAAGACGCACGAGAAATCGAGACGTATCACGACCCGCTTCGAGCGTGGCAGTGCGTGTGGGCGATCCGTCCCACAGCTACCATCCTGAGGGTTTTTAGACTGGTGCCAGGTCACCAGGCAGTGGGTGTGGCAGTGGGTGTGGCCGTAGGTGTGGCAGTTGGTGTGGCAGTGGGTCCGGCAGCGGCTGTGGCTGTGGATGTGGCAGTGGCCTCGGCGGTTGGTTTGGCAGTGGGTGCGGCAGTGAATGTGACCTTGGGTGTGGCAGTGGGTGTGGCAGTGGGTGTGGCAGTGGGTGTGACATTGAGTGGGGCAGTGGGTGTGGCAGTGGGTGCGGCAGTGAGTGTGGCAGTAGGTGTGGCAATGGGTGAGTTATTGAGTGTGGCAGTGGGTGTGGCAGTATGCACGAAGTCGCCCCCCCCTACCTCCCCCCCCTACCTACCCCCCCCCCTGCCCCACTCCTACCCCCCCCTCCCCCCCCCTACCCCCCCGAAGCCCCCCCCTCCCCCCCCCTACCCCCCCCAATCCCCCCCCTACCCCCCCCGCTACCTCTGCCCCCTACCCCCCCCCCCTACGCCCCCCCCCCCCCAACTTCCCCCCCCTACCTTCGGCTCGCTTCGCTCGACAGACGGCTCGCGTCGCTCGACGCGGGGACCAGCCTTCGCACACCCCTTAAAAAACATGACTCCTGCGGTGGCCATAGACCGCCCTTTGTGTGCACCGCCTTGTGTGTGCACCGCCTTCTGTGTGTACCGCCTTGCCTGTGGCCCCTTAAATAACAAGACTGCTGCGGTGGCTACAGACCGCCTTTTGTGTGTTCCGCCTTTTGTGTGTTCCGCCTTGTGTGTGCACCGCCTTCTGTGTGTACCGCCTTGTCTGTGGCCCCTTAAGTAACAAGGGTCCTGCGGTGGCTACAGACCGCCTTATGTGTGTTCCGCCTTTTGTGTGTTCCGCCTTGTGTGTGCACCGCCTTCTGTGTGCACCGCCTTGCCTGTGGCCCCTTAAATAACAAGACTCCTGCGGTGGCCACAGGCCGCCTTTTGTGTGTTCTGCCTTGTGTGTGCACCGCCTTACCCCCCATACCCCCCCCCTACCTTCTCGACCCCCCCCCTACCTCCCCCCCCTCCCTCCCCCCCCTACCCCCCCCCCTACCTCCCCCCCCTACCCCCCCCTACCCTCCCCTACCCCCCCCAACCACCCCCTACTGAAGCGGTACCCAGAACCCCATGGCCAGGTTACGGCATACAACCGGTCTCCGGTCCACTAACCCCATGCACGGCGTGTTCCGTGCCGTGAAGCCCCGCATCGGCAACCGATGCACCGCCAGCGGAGATTTGTGTATCAGAATATCAGGAATCAACAGGGTTTTATTTTCATATTGTTTCCGTCAATTTTTATGCTTCCGTTCCGATACTCACTGTTTTGACTGCTGGCGGTTGGTTCGCGACTTTACCGTAACCGCCAGTTTAACTGTTTATAATGGAAATTTTAACGCTATCCGCGACGAAGGCTCCAAAGTCGCCAGGAACTGCATGGATGCTTCCGCAATTTTCATAATTAATACTCGCAACCTTAATCCGAATTTTTCAGGATGTCGAAATCGGATTTTCGACTTCGACATCCCCGCACTTGATTTGACCTCTTTCGAGTGGACCTACGTGCTTCCGTATGCACGAATCAACTTCCCTTTTATCCTGCCCTCCATTTGTCTTAAAGATATGGGCAAAATAAAGTTGATTCGTGAGGCCACTTGTGAAGGTCATATCTCGTGTTGCTTGCGAGGATTTACGATAAGGAAACGTGGGATGTATTCACAATACTCCCGACGTAATTTAGGAAGCATTATATGCCTTGCGTTTCCACACGTGCGCGCTAGTGTAATGGATCATGGTCAAGAGGGTAGAGTTTGCGTTATAACTCTTTGGCCATGACATTGCGTGCGTTAAGATAACTTTCGAGTGTAGCGCGCAAGTGTTGGTGTTGCATAGGAACTCTCCTTGAGTCCCTATGAGCGATTGACACAAAGTTATGCCCTTGGAGGGGCATGACATATCGTGGTGGGAGCCACTTTTTGGGGCAATATGTGGTACGTGCCATGTGTTGCGTTGCGTGCCCATTTGGCGGGTCCATTGCTCCAAGTCGAACCCGCCAATGGACCTCATATTGTGCAAGCCCCTTCTCCATACTCCCTACGGTCAATTGCATGCCTAACCTTCGTGAAGGGAAGCTTGTGTGGTGATCCCGAAGCGATGCGTTGGGAGCAAGGTGTGTGTTTTACAATTTTCCATATTTTCATGGGCCCACTTGGGAAGCAGCGCTCGCAACCTTTCAAGGCGCCCCAAGTGGAGCACATATGTGGGATCGAAGGTCATTGGTGTCAAGTCATTGTGTTTAGAAGGATTAGTTGATTACACGAACCAAGCCAAAGATATTATAATATAATTGTGCACTTTTCAATGCACTTTTGTGTGTCTTTGTGCCAATTTTGCCATTTTTGGCTCGTCATGATGTCAAGTGGCGAACGTATATCTCAACGTTGCGCTCAATTGACATCATAACCCAAGTATGTTATGAGGGTACATACTTCGGTCGCCAACATATCTTGGATCCGGCGAATAACTCCTCTTGAGCTTGGCATACCGTGGCCGCCATGTTGGCGATTTGGGACTATCCCAAATCATGGGCTCACTTGGCGACCCTGCCATTCCCAATACCGGAGGAGTTGGGCGACGCCCCAAAGATATGTTGGACATATATGACTTGATACCAATCCTATGGCAGACTCCGGTCCGAGTCGGGCATGTGCCTCATTTGCCCTAACCATGAGTGTGCGCAATTTTGGCCTTTTTGAGCATTTTTCCACTTTTGCTGCCCGCCGTGCACTATGTTCTAACCCTCGTGCACGCCGGACGCATGGACCAATGGACCATATATGACATGGGTGTTATGGGTAATGGTCCCCATGGTCCACACACCACGTGGGCGAAGCGGAGCTGCCTTCGTTAAGGCGCTAGGCCAAATTGAGTATGGGCAATTTTGCCATTTTTGCATTTGTGGACCCAATTGGGATCGTCACCACGCCAAGCAGCATGCGGATCTTTGAGAGCCAAGTGCATGGGAGTCTCTGTCGGACTCCCGGTGGATCACGTATGGAATGCCGGATCCGATCTCCAAGCCGGCGTGGAGATATACTATTGGGAGCACACTGAATTTTGGCTCATTTCAAGCAGCCAAAATGACCCAATCTTGGGACCCCAATTTCCCCCTTCCGTGTGGTCAATTGGCGGCCCCATTTCTCTAAGCCCATAGGGAGCCCGGACCCAAATCCAAGTTCCACACTCAGATATAAGTCCTAGGTCCTGCCTCCTACCCTGTGAGCCATTGGCCTTACCTTGGCCGGGGGAGCCACGCGTGGGAATGACGCCAATTTTGGTGATTTTGGCATCATGACCCCACTTGACTCATCCGTGTTGCCCTGATGCCGGGACCTCAGAGGGAACCAGGTTGGGTGAGGGCTCCAGGGAGTTCGTACTCGAAGGGCATAGGGTCAGTTGCGTCGTCCCTACCTCTGGCGGGTCCGGACGAGGGGTCAATTTTGGGGAATTTTGAGTTAATTTCAGTTTGGGCTGAAACAGCCGATTTTCAGCTACCAACTCCTGGGTGATAATGGCGGGGCCATATCTCTGGCTCAGAGTGGAGTTGGGACCTGCCATTAAGGGAGCATAGGGAGCCACTGTCGGCTGGCCTTGGAGCCCCTTGGTTCCCAGGAACTCGCCTGTGGCTGGGCGGGACACCCCCCCTATCGGCAGGGTTTCAGGGTCCGGACTGAGCAGGGCATGGGTTGTGTTTGAGCCCCCGCCCCCATCAGCCACTGAGAGGGTCGGACCTGGGATTGGGATATGAGTTGGGACTGAGTGTCTATGGTCCTGTGATGCCCTTACCCCAGTCCAGTCTTAACCCCATGTGTACATATCCTGATGTGTTGCTGTACATACTTTCGTTCCCTCTTTGCAGAGTGGCAAGGATTCTGAAACGCTTTGTCACATGACACAGGCGTATTGATGCCCTTGTGAGCGTAGTGCCTTGCCTGCCTGCTCACTTGTGCGTGTCACCGCAGCGTCCCGTGGCCGGCCCCCCACGGGAACGCGTCAAAAGCGTTTCACCGCCGCGGGGTTACCCAACCCTCGCGTGCCACTCGGGGCCACCAACCCCGAGCAGCGCGTCGCAGCAGCGCGGCGCAGCTCGCAGCTCGCAGCGCAGCGCAGCGTCTCGCAGCGCAGCGCAGCAGCTCGCAGCGCCACTCAGCGACAGCGCCGAGTTCGTCACGGAGCCCGCAGCGCCGTCCAGAGCATCGTCCTGACCGCGCAGCGCCCGTGGAAGAGGTGCACAGACCAGGACTCCTGCATCAGCCCCATCGGCCGACCCGGAGTCCCAACGGCCGACCAGCAAGGCCGCGTCAACCACCTCCACAACCACCGGCTGACCAGCACCAGCCGCACTTCCAATCCAGTGCTGCAGCACCCTCCTCAACAACCACAACCAGTTCGTTGAGTTGAACGAGTGCACATCAAGGACTTCAAGATCATCTACGCCCCCGCTGCCATGGTGAATTGGCAGGAAGCGGGCAGGACGTGGCCGCGGCCCCACCCCCGTGCAGCACGCCTGCTGCGTGGGTTGGTTTGGGACCAGCATTACCGCCACAGCAACCCCCAGTGCGAAGGGGGCATGCCCAGGAGCTTCGAGCTCCGCACGGACATCGCCCCCGACCGCCTGCAGGCCGTGGAGGACTGGCTGCGGGCGGAGGGGTACGAGTACCGCCACCAGCAGAGGCGCTGGAGGGCGTGGACCCGGCCGGACAGGCCCGGGGAAGGGCTGCGTCCCGACGGGATTGAGGAGGACGAGGAGCCCAACGCCTACCCGTCGGGCGCCTCGATCAACGTCTCCCTGTGGGACGTGATCGAGAAGAAGTTCCCGGAACCGGGGAACGAGCGCAGGCTGCAGGGCAGCAGCAGCGCGTCTCCGGCGACGGAGAAGAGGTCCGCCGGGGACAAGAAGAGGGACGGGAGGTGGCGGGAGTACCAGGAGTCCCTGGCTGCCGAAGCCGCCCAAGGCGCCAAGGGCGGAACCCCAGCCCCCAGTCCACAACGGCCCAATGGTGGACACCACCCCGGCTCCACCACCCTTGGCGACTACATCCAAGTCGCCAAGCAGACCCAGGCCAAACCCCGTCCGCTGCTCCTGAGGGCCCGGCAGGCCTCAGCAGGCCCCAGCAGCGACATCGAGTCGGCCCACCGCGGGAGGACGCCGGCCGACCAGGCCAGCTCCAGCAGCAGCGTCGCTCCCGAAAGGGACGTGGCGCGCGCCTGTGAGCGCGCCTGTGGGGTGCCCTGCAACCGTCGTGTTGCCCGGCAACGGGCCAAGCAGTACAGCGCTGCTGTGGAGGGCGCCGCCGGCATCGCCCAGGAGGAAGCTGCGCAGTGGGCGCATGGCATGGCCATCCACACCCAGACCGTGGCGGCCATTGCGGCTGGACTCACGGCCGTGGCCGCCCATGGGGTGGCGACTGCCCAGGTCAACGGTGAGTTGGCGGCAGCCGACGAGGAAGCCCGCCTGACGCAGGAGGCCATTGCCTGCAAGGAGGCCGAGGTGAAGGCGCTGGGGGAGGCGCTTGCCCAAGAGAGGGCAAAGAAGGAGGCGGAGGAAAGGGCCCACGCCGAAGCGACGGCTAAGGCCCATGAGGATGCCGCCAAGAAGGAAGCCATCGAGGCCGCGCGACGGAAGGTCGCTGAGGAGAAGGCCAAGACGGAGGCGGAGCTGGCGGCGTTGGAGGCGCAGAAGGCGCAGCTGCTGCAGGCCCGGGAGACCGAGGCGGCTCGTGCTCGGGAAGAGGCCGAAGCGCGAGCTGCCGCAGCCACCGCCGCCGCAATGGAGGAGGCAGAGGCCAAACTCCGCCACGAGACTCCCCCGGGAGGATCGCGAGTGGAGACCCTTCGAAGGCTTTTCGAAGGGGACGCCTCCTCCAGGATGAGGCTGGATGAGGCGGACACGGGCAGCAGTGGGAGCGGTAGCACCACCGCCCGTCGACGGAGGAAGGGCAAGGGGAAGACCCCCGAGAGGCCGCGGAGGCCAGCGGGTGGGCACCCCCACGACAGTGACCCCTTCTTCACCGCCAGTGACGGGGATGAACGAGGCCGTCGACATCGCCAAGTGGTGGCTTGGACGGGCGGAAGTGGCGGAGACGTCCCCATGGAAGGTGAGGATGAGGATCCCCCTCCTCCCTACCGGAGCTCCGAGTCCTCCGTGACCGAGACGCCCAGGTGGGGCGACATGGACGAGGATGACGACATGGACTTCGGCATCACGAGGAGGCGCCCATCCTCGGACCCACCGAGGCGACCCGGCGGAGACCCACCGGGACCCCCTGGCGGAGGACCTTCAGGACCCCCTGGAGGACGCCCACCAAGTGGACCCCCTGGAGGCGGACCACCAGGCGGGGGAGGACCCCCTGGACCGGGCGGACCCGGCGGAGGCCCTCCTGGAGGACCCCCTGGGGACCCCGGCGACCCACCAGGGAACGGTGTCCCGGATGCCACCTGGCGGTGGATTGTCTACCTCCGCAGGAGAGTCCAGTTGCTCGAGCTGGAGGTAGACACGGGCAAGAGCGAGATGGCTCGCATCTCCACGGTCGCCGCACGCGCGCAGAAGGACTTGGACATCGCCAGGGCCGAGACCAAGTCGCTGACCAACGTCGTCAGCGGCCTGCAGGAGAGGCTGGATGCGCTGGAAGCCCGTGGGAGAGTCGGCAGCGACCACCCACCCCTGGAGTCTGGCTCGTCGGACGACGGCTGGGGACCCGGACCAGGTCCAGGCAGACCCCACGCCCCCGGCGGAGCCCCCAGGAGTCGCCCCAGCGCCAGTGCCCCCTCTCTCACCGCCCCCTCTCACCACAGCGCGGGCCGCCGCAACGAGCGCGTGCCGCCCGGCAGTGGCAGTGAGGAATGGCGCGATGAGTGGCTCAGCGCGGACTACCACAACCGCCGTGCTCCACCGCGGACGCCTGTACGCCCCCGACGCCCGCCGCCAGCCCCGGCGCCAATCCCCAGGGCTGGAGGACGTTATGGTGGACTCAGGGATGAGGTCCCCAGAGGAGACGTGGAGTGGGATGTCGGTGAAGGTGAGGACCTGGACCTGGACCTGGACCTGGAGGAGTTCGACATCAGCCCGCCGCGTGGTGTACGACGGGAGGCCGCTGAACGCACCCGCCGGCGCCGTGATGAGGATGCGTACATGGATGCAGTACGGCGTGAACACTTCGGTTCAGCGTACGTGGAGGAACCGCGGCGTAGCCACAGGGATTCCATGGAGGAGATGGACGTGGCGGCCGTGGGAGTCCGTGGGCGAGGCCGATGGGAACCTCGGTCGACCTCGCGGCCGGCGTTCATGGTCTCTAAGGCCGCGGACGCCGCCGTGTGGGAAGACTTGAAGGACATCAAGCCCCCCATGTACGACGGCAACCCCCTCAACCTCGACCGCTTCTTGGAGAAGCTGGACGATTGGGGGCTGGCCGTCACTGAAGACCAACCTCCCGCGGATGCGGAGAGATATGTCTTCAAACGGTTCAGGTACCGCCTGCCGGAAGTGCTCGGCGAGCTATACTTCGTGGCGACCAAGGAGGGGAAAATCAAGACCCTCAAGGACGCCAAGAAGTGGCTCAACGAGCAGGAGCGGGTGGACGCTCCGCAGGTGGCTGCCAAGCGCTGGAAGTCCCTCAAGCTTGAGCATGATGGACGGGAGATCCGCCTACGGGAATGGCGTGACTTCCGAGGGAAATACACCCTCTTCCGCCGCAACGTGGAGGATTGGAACGAGGGTGACGAGCAGGCTCGCCTGCTCTCCATGCTACCGGAAGCATGGATCAAGAGGGTCACCAAGGAGGAATCCAAGAGGGCCAAGTCCAACCACACGGTCAAGATGATGCTCCCCAAGGAGTATCATACGAACGTGGTGAGTTGGGCGAAGAAGAACGTGGCCCGGGATGTCAAACGGCACTCCCTGCGGAACGCTCTTCTCATCACCGTCTCGGGCGATCGCGAGAAGACCGCGATTTGGCGCCTTGACGACTGTGAGTTGAGCGGCCAGACCATCCGTCTGCAGCCCATCCCGGCGCGGATGAGCTGCGACGAGATCCTGGAGTGGGTTGGCGAGGAAGTACTCAAGGAGTACCGAAACCTCCACCACACCCGCGGGTTGAGGCCCGGCGACCGCGACGTCAACTACGTTGGCGAGGGGCCTGGCGGGGAATCTGCCATGGACCCAGCGGGAGCGGGCGGCGATGAGACTCTCGTCGACGATGACGACGACGATGAGCCCGCCGAAATGGCCGTGTGTGCCTTCGTGGCCAAGAACCTGAGCGCGGGGACCAAGCCAGCAAACTGGAAGCCCCTGCAGCCAGGTTGGAAGAAGCAGGAGAAGAGGGACCCTCGCCGTATTGGCGACCCTCCGCTGTCCTTTGGGGAGTTCATACGAGCTCACCCGCAGGGCTGTTTCGTGTGTTATGGGAGGAAGAAAGGCTTCAACCATGACCACCGAACATGCCCCGTCCACAAGGCCGACACGGAGGCCTACAAGAAGGCGCACGGGTCGAAGAAGCGTGCGCCCGCGGGTATCCGGGAAACCAAGATGGAGGTGGACAAGGACGAGCTGGCCAAGCTGATGTCGTCGGTGGGAACCGAGTTGGCCAAGGAGATCCAGGAGATCAAGCGGAACTGGGTCCCCAGGTCGGACAACAAGAACAAGGAGAACAACCAGAATGACCAGAACAAGGACAAGGACAAGAAGGGTAAAGGAGGAGGTAAAGGGGGAAGGAAGAAAGGCGTCAACGACGTTGAGGCCGAGGAAAACACCCCCTCTTCCACAACCGACGCCCCCTAGCGGAGCCCCTGCAGCCAAGGGCCCCAGCTAGGGCGGTCGCAGGATGGTGACGTGGGAAGCGCCGATCCATCCCAGTCGGGAGTCTATAAGCACAAGGGGACTGCCGCGGGCGGAAGGCCCGGTCCGGCGCCCAGTCGCGGAGGCGGGGTGAGGGCAAGTGAAGGCACGAACCCTTGCACCCGTCCGTCCTTCGCGACCAAGAACGTGTTTGATGTACTACAGGATCTATCCGAGAGTATCGGAGGATCACCCGGACCGCAGCTGGATGCTGCAGATGGGCAGCCTGAGCCCATTGTCCACGACCTGCACCAGTCGCTTGTGGAGCTTCTGGAACGGCCGGAGATCCTGAGTTTGCACGCCGTGCGCCGTGTCGGTCGCGAGCGGCAGTTGCATCTTAAGGTCCGTGCCCTATGCGGGGAAGTGGAAAAGGTTTTCGACGTGTTGGTCGACACGGGAGCTCAAGTCAGCTTGGTCAAGGCTGGCCTGCTTCCGTCAGAGTGTCTTACCGACAGTCGGAAACCTGTCAGGCTGAAGGTGGCGAACGGCCAGTACATGGTGGGAGGCACGAAGGAAGCGGCCATTGGGCTGCAGTTCGTGAACCATCGTGAACTGAGCCGCCCAGACCTCGGCAAGGAAATCCTCCTGCACGGTAGCTTCTACGAGGCCGAGATGGACTGGGACATGATTGTCGGGTACGACTTCATGATGGAGACGGACTCCGGCGTCCTCCCGGCCCAGGCTTCCATGACCCTGTACCAGGACGACCAACTCTCGTGGCTTTCGTCACCTGAGCACCATGTGGAATGCCAATGGATCCACCCCGAACGCAATCAGCTCGAAGTGGCCGCGCTGGACACTGAGCCAACTGGTCCTGCAAACCAGGAGTACGGCGTAAGGCCGGAAGTGGCGAGCCGAGTTGTCGCGGACTTGGGAGCTTCGGATCTGGCCCTGGATGCGTTCTCTTCAGGAACCTCCGCCCATCTGCGGGTGTGTGAGAAGTACTGGAGCGCACAGGACTCCGCGTGGAAGAAGCACTGGGGTCCGCATCAGGGATTGATGTGGATCCATGGCCCCCGTTGGGACATTCCAAGAGCGATAGCGAAGATTCGCAAGGACCGCTCCAAGGCAGTGCTGGTTGTTCCTATGGGATGCACCGAGGAGGAAAGTACCCGACATTGGGTAGCCTCATTGACCAACATGACCTTGAACAAGGTCGTCCTACCGGCTGGAGAGAGTGTCTATCAGGACGCTAAGGGACAGCCCATGCCACCCCAGAGATGGCCAACAGAATTCCACTATGTGGATGGGGGCCTTGATCAGGCCGACACCACGGACTTCGTGTGTGTCAACCGTATCATAGCAGAGCCTTGGAGGCAATGCTTTGCGGTTCCCCCTGTGGACATCGAAGAATCGGACTCCGAAGACCCCCTCACTGAAGAGGAGTGGGATCTGGTTCAGGGGTATATGGATCAGCCCTTTCACGACTGGGGAAACCAGCGTGAGGGCAAAGGCCAGGACAAAGCCTGGTGGGAAGTGGACTCAATCGTCTCCGGTTCCTATGACGGGAATACCTTCGTGCAGAGGGTGCTGGATCACATGTCCAGCCAAGACGAGCCGCCTGGCGGTAACCCACCCACCTACGGCGATCTGTTCCGAGGCAAGACCAGAGATGGCCCTTTGGGCCACCTGGGAAGACCACCTGAGCCGAAAGCGAGCGGGGTCGCTACCCCTCAAGTAAGCTCCGTGGTTCAAGTGCCCGGAAAAGCCAGGGCGGAGTCCGATGACTGCCCCAAGATCCAGGCGTTGAGGGCCAGGCTGAAGCAGAAGTATGGTGATACCTTCTTCAGCGGTAAGCCTGTGTTTCCCCCACCGGTGCGTGGACCGTATGGCGAGGCCAAGATACGACTGAAGCAGGACCCCCGTGTGTATCGACACCGGGAGTTTGCCCTGAGGGGCGAGAGGAAAGAGGCCATGGAGAAGATCCTCCGTGACTTCATCCAGAGAGGCTGGCTTGAGCCGTGCCACTCCGAGTGGGCCTCTCCCTGCTTCGTCGTCCCCAAGAAGGTTGCCGGTGAGTGGCGGCTCGTGGTCGACTACCGCGGCCTGAACGCCCAAACGCAGCACGACAGCTATACGCTGCCCCTCATTGAGGATATGCTGCAAAAACAACACCGGCGGAGGATCTTCACGGTGATTGACCTGAAACATGGTTATCATCAGATGCCTCTCGCCGAGGAGTCCCGTGCCTGCACAGCCATGAGCACCCCACTTGGACCTCTCCAGTGGAAGGTGATGCCCATGGGCGTTACCAACGGCAATGCGGCTTTTCAGCGGATGCTGGAGAACCTGCTTGAGCCGGTGCGCGACTGTGCGGACCCCTTCGTGGACGACGTGATCATCGCGTCCGGGGACCCCAGCATGAGCTACGAGGAGCTCCTGGAGGCACACGAGAGGGACGTCACTCGAGTGCTGGACCTTCTGGTCCGGCACAAACTCACGGGCAGCAGTGACAAGGCCACCATTGCGGTAAGCGAGGTGGTCTTCGCTGGCCACGTGGTCGGGAACGGGCAGCGAAAGCCCATACCTGGCAAGGTGGCTGCGATTGAGCACTGGGAAAAGCCCAAGACGGTCTCTGAGCTACGGGCGTACTTGGGGTTCTGCAATTACTACTCGGGGTATATCAAAATGTATGCCGAGTATGCAGCCCCCATGACGACCATGCTCAAGGGCAACCGAGAGGAGACCAAGAAGGGGTCCAAGAAGGCTCTGGTCTGGACTGAAGAGTCTGACCGGGCCTTTGAGGGGATGAAGCAGGCGCTGCTATCCGCAGTGGGTCTGCACCTCGTGGATCCCGACCGAGGGTTCGTCCTGCGCACCGACGCTTCCGACTACGCCATTGGGGCTGTGTTGGAGCAAGTGCTTGACGATGGAAGGCACGTGCCCGTGGCCTTCTGGAGCCGAGTCCTGGCGGAAGGCCAGAGACGGACGTGGACGCCCCGTGAAAAGGAGGCGTATGCCATCGTCATGGCTCTCAGGAAATGGGCTGGGTACATAGCCCTCCATCCCGTCACCGTCTGCACCGACCATCAGAGTCTGCAGTCGTGGCACAAGGAGCACGTGGACACCCCCTCAGGTCCCGCCTCCCGACGGGCAAGATGGCATGAGACCTTGGCCAAGTTCGACCTTACGGTTGTTTACATTCCTGGAAAGGATAACACCGTGGCGGACTGTCTCAGTAGGTGGGCCTATCCAGCCAGCAAGGGCATGCAGGATATCTCTGCCCATGGCGATGAGGCTGAGACCGCTGAAGCCAAGAGGATCATTGAGATGGAGCGCCTGATGGAGGAGGAGGGTGCAAAATGCTTCGTCGTCATGGCTGCAGATGCCCCCCTCGCTTCGAGGGTGAGCAGAACAGTCAGTGTACTCGCCCCTGTGGGTGCCGCGGGCGGAAGGCCCGGGCCGGCACCCCCTGTGGGAACTGAGTCCGACAAGCACCTCTTCCCAGGACGACTGGACCGACGATTACGCCAAGTCTGAGGCCTTTGCGGCCGAGTATAGGGCTGTGACCGACCCTGACGACGGACAGAAGTGGCCAAAGGGGCTGACTGAGGAAGATGGCAAGCTCTACCGGAATGGTAAGCTGCTAGTCCCAGAGTCCCGGGTGCTCGAGCTGTGTGAAGCTTGGCACCACCACATGCTGCACCCAGGGGTCAAGAAGCAAGCTCTTGACATGCAGCGTCGGTTCGAGATCGACCATATCGTTCTCTACACCGCCATCAAAAAGGTCAGGAAGGGTTGCTCGGTCTGTCAGGCCTGCAATCCCGACAACCGGAACGTCAAGGGGGAACCCCAATGGACCCCAGTTCCTGACCAGCCCATGGAGAGCGTGGCCATGGACGTCTTCTCCATGCCCGAAGTGCACATTGGCAAGGAGACCTTTGACTGTGTGGTTCTCTGTGTGGACCGCCACAGCGGCTACGTTGTAGCCGTTCCGGCACGCAAAAAGGGGTTGCTTGCCAAGGAGGTGGCAGTCATGATGATTCGTCATTGGCTGACCGTCTTTGACATCCCCCGCACCATTTGCAGTGACCGAGGGCCCCAGTTTACTGGTGGCTGGTTCAAGGCTATGTGTTCCCTCATGGGGATACGACATGCCAAGAGCGTCGCCTATCTCAGCCGGTCTAACGGCCGCGCTGAAGTGGCTGGACGGCAGCTGTTCGAGAAGCTGCGCAAGATCCACATCACCAATCCACGGCGGAACTGGTTCGAGGAGATGTGGCCTGCTCTGAAGGCCCATCATGACACCCCCACTCCGGGCGGTTTGTCCCCTCACCAGATTCTCTTCGGCAGGGACCCCCTGGGTAGGGGACTTCCCTTGTCTGGTGATGGCATGGCTATGGATGCCAAGGAGTTCTTCGCGCGGCAAGAGCAAACGGCGCGGGACATCCGCCAGCAGCTTGAGAAGGAGCATGCTGAGCGTCAGAAATCCGCCCCGAGCTCGACAGCGCAGAAGTTCAGGGTGGGAGACCCGGTGTGGGTGATCAGACCCCGCCCCATGGGCACCCACCGCACCAAGACCTGGTTCACACCCGGCGAGGTGGTCCGCAGGATTGGTGAGGACACCTACCGCATCAAGGTGGGTCACGGACAGTTCCGGGAACGCCACGAGAGTCAACTCCGTGTGCGGGAACCCGACCTCCGTGGCCGACATGTGTCCCTGGACTACGCCAAACATGAGGCCGATTCGGACGACGACTATGCTGAGCAGGACGACTATACTGTCGAGAAGATCCTGGCTCAGCGTCCGAAGGCCTCGGCACCCGGAGGTCTGGAGTTCAAGGTTCGTTGGCGAGGCTATGGGCCGTCCCACGACACCTGGGAACCCGTCTCCTCGTTTGTGCCGCGGGTGAACACTCCCTTCATGGAGTACATCCGCAAGAACAAGACCAAGATCCACGTTTCGGACTTGGCAGCACTCACCCGGGCGATTGCAGCCAGGGGTGCCTGATCAGCGCCCTGAGCTCTCCCCTGATGTGCCTTGAGGCGCTTGTGAGGCCGACGAACCGTCCCTTACTTGCTTGCTCTCTTCCATCTTTCGGTGACGGAGTGGCCTTATACCCCCCCCTGCTGTATCCAGAGGAGGATGGCCCCTCTCTTCTTCTACTCGTCACTCCCCCCCCTGCTGAATCCTTGGGAAACCAGGTGGGCGACTGACCTTCATGTTTTTGAGCTCTTGGGGCCTTGAAGCCCATACGACGTTGCGCAACGGATGCCGCTGTCATCGGCATTGCGATTTTTTTTTGGTGTGTGGTCTGGTTCCATGGCATTTGCGGAATCCAGACCAGTCGACGTGTGTCTCGAGACTATATATGCCTGAACTCAGGCGTTATCCTGTCCATCCTCCTGCACTTGCCTTATCCTGACCGTGGCGTGGTTTGGCACTCTGTTCTGAGTGTGTTTACACGCCTATTTACCCAAATTGTTGCTTGCTTTTCTGCCCTCCAGGATATGTGCATCTGTATGTTAAGTGTCATCAGCCCATCGCTGAGGGATGGACTGTTTTTCACCACGAATCGGGATACAGAGGCGCCTTGAGTCGCCGTGTACATATCCTTACAGCCTGGTCCAGCCTGGACCAGTACTTGATTACAGATTCTACTGTTTGAGTGCCCGTGATACTGTGTTGCCCTATTCGCTGTGATGTGTGGAGATCCTGATGGCGCCAGGCGGGAAGCCCAGTTGCCTGACTACACTCCCAGCGGTCCGCCACTGTCAGTCCCAGTGTGAGCCTACCGATTTGCAGACGCACTTGCATTCGGATGGCGGCCTCCGGTGCTCCTGACCTCGGTCAGTCTGCCTGGGAAACTGGTGGTTTGAGGAGTCGACGCCTCCGCCCACACTGCATGAGGACTCCCTCATGTATGGCCACGCTTCGTGGTAGTAGGGCGAGGGAAAAGACGGCCTTGATGCCCGATCCCTTCAGGAGGAGTTCCCTTACGATTTGGGGTTCGTAAGGAGTTCGACTATGGCACTCTGGACTCGCGTCGTATGGATATGGACATGGTGCGCCCGAGGAAGGACCCGTGGGGACTCTCCCCAGTCGGCGGGCCTTGGGAAGCTTGGGGTAGCCTGATGGATCTTTGTGGTCGCTCTCGACTTGTGGGGCCACCTCGGCCGTCGTGTGACGCCTATGTTGGCCGTGTATGCCACTGCCACTGTGGTGGTGACCGTAGCAGCCGGCACCCGGTGCGCCTGGTATGGGTTAACGGGTCCTTTGGATGCCGAACAATCGCCGCCAGGACCCGGGACTTGATACTTGATACCATACATGTGCTACGAGCTGTTACAGCAGCATACCTATCCCACTGTGGGATACCTATCTTACTGTGACTTACTGAAGTGCGGATGTGACACCCCCCCCCCCTTTCAGGAAGTGGTCCTGGGTACCCGCTGCCATGCGTGGGTGTTATCGAGCCCCCCCAGGGTTTGCTCTAAGGAGGGGGGTGAAGCGGTACCCAGAACCCCATGGCCAGGTTACGGCATACAACCGGTCTCCGGTCCACTAACCCCATGCACGGCGTGTTCCGTGCCGTGAAGCCCCGCATCGGCAACCGATGCACCGCCAGCGGAGATTTGTGTATCAGAATATCAGGAATCAACAGGGTTTTATTTTCATGTTGTTTCCGTCAATTTTTATGCTTCCGTTCCGATACTCACCGTTTTGACTGCTGGCGGTTGGTTCGCGACTTTACCGTAACCGCCAGTTTAACTGTTTATAATGGAAATTTTAACGCTATCCGCGACGAAGGCTCCAAAGTCGCCAGGAACTGCATGGATGCTTCCGCAATTTTCATAATTAATACTCGCAACCTTAATCCGAATTTTTCAGGATGTCGAAATCGGATTTTCGACTTCGACATCCCCGCACTTGATTTGACCTCTTTCGAGTGGACCTACGTGCTTCCGTATGCACGAATCAACTTCCCTTTTATCCTGCCCTCCATTTGTCTTAAAGATATGGGCAAAATAAAGTTGATTCGTGAGGCCACTTGTGAAGGTCATATCTCGTGTTGCTTGCGAGGATTTACGATAAGGAAACGTGGGATGTATTCACAATACTCCCGACGTAATTTAGGAAGCATTATATGCCTTGCGTTTCCACACGTGCGCGCTAGTGTAATGGATCATGGTCAAGAGGGTAGAGTTTGCGTTATAACTCTTTGGCCATGACATTGCGTGCGTTAAGATAACTTTCGAGTGTAGCGCGCAAGTGTTGGTGTTGCATAGGAACTCTCCTTGAGTCCCTATGAGCGATTGACACAAATTTTTGCCCTTGGAGGGGCATGACATATCGTGGTGGGAGCCACTTTTTGGGGCAATATGTGGTACGTGCCATGTGTTGCGTTGCGTGCCCATTTGGCGGGTCCATTGCTCCAAGTCGAACCCGCCAATGGACCTCATATTGTGCAAGCCCCTTCTCCATACTCCCTACGGTCAATTGCATGCCTAACCTTCGTGAAGGGAAGCTTGTGTGGTGATCCCGAAGCGATGCGTTGGGAGCAAGGTGTGTGTTTTACAATTTTCCATATTTTCATGGGCCCACTTGGGGAGCAGCGCTCGCAACCTTTCAAGGCGCCCCAAGTGGAGCACATATGTGGGATCGAAGGTCATTGGTGTCAAGTCATTGTGTTTAGAAGGATTAGTTGATTACACGAACCAAGCCAAAGATATTATAATATAATTGTGCACTTTTCAATGCACTTTTGTGTGTCTTTGTGCCAATTTTGCCATTTTTGGCTCGTCATGATGTCAAGTGGCGAACGTATATCTCAACGTTGCGCTCAATTGACATCATAACCCAAGTATGTTATGAGGGTACATACTTCGGTCGCCAACATATCTTGCATCCGGCGAATAACTCCTCTTGAGCTTGGCATACCGTGGCCGCCATGTTGGCGATTTGGGACTATCCCAAATCATGGGCTCACTTGGCGACCCTGCCATTCCCAATACCGGAGGAGTTGGGCGACGCCCCAAAGATATGTTGGACATATATGACTTGATACCAATCCTATGGCACACTCCGGTCCGAGTCGGGCATGTGCCTCATTTGCCCTAACCATGAGTGTGCGCAATTTTGGCCTTTTTGAGCATGTTTCCACTTTTGCTGCCCGCCGTGCACTATGTTCTAACCCTCGTGCACGCCGGACGCATGGACCAATGGACCATATATGACATGGGTGTTATGGGTAATGGTCCCCATGGTCCACACACCACGTGGGCGAAGCGGAGCTGCCTTCGTTAAGGCGCTAGGCCAAATTGAGTATGGGCAATTTTGCCATTTTTGCATTTGTGGACCCAATTGGGATCGTCACCACGCCAAGCAGCATGGAGATCTTTGAGAGCCAAGGGCATGGGAGTCTCCGTTGGACTCTCGGTGGATCACGTATGGAATGCCGGATCCGATCTCCAAGCCGGCGTGGAGATATACTATTGGGAGCACACTGAATTTTGGCTCATTTCAAGCAGCCAAAATGACCCAATCTTGGGACCCCAATTTCCCCCTTCCGTGTGGTCAATTGGCGGCCCCATTTCTCTAAGCCCATAGGGAGCCCGGACCTAAATCCAAGTTGTACACTCAGATATAAGTCCTAGGTCCTGCCTCCTACCCTGTGAGCCATTGGCCTTACCTTGGCCGGGCGAGCCACGCGTGGGAATGACGCCAATTTTGGTGATTTTGGCATCATGACCCCACTTGACTCATCCGTGTTGCCCTGATGCCGGGACCTCAGAGGGAACCAGGTTGGGTGAGGGCTCCAGGGAGTTCGTACTCGAAGGGCATAGGGTCAGTTGCGTCGTCCCTACCTCTGGCGGGTCCGGACGAGGGGTCAATTTTGGGGATTTTTGAGTTAATTTCGGTTTGGGCTGAAACAGCCCATTTTCAGCTACCAACTCCTGGGTGGTAATGGCGGGGCCATATCTCTGGCTCAGAGTCGAGTTGGGACCTGCCATTAAGGGAGCATAGGGAGCCACTGTCGGTTGGCCTTGGAGCCCCTTGGTTCCCAGGAACTCGCCTGTGGCTGGGCGGGACACCCCCCCTATTGGCAGGGTTTCAGGGTCCGGACTGAGCAGGGCATGGGTTGTGTTTGAGCCCCCGCCCCCATCAGCCACTGAGAGGGTCGGACCTGGGATTGGGATATGAGTTGGGACTGAGTGTCTATGGTCCTGTGATGCCCTTACCCCAGTCCCGTCTTAACCCCATGTGTACATATCCTGATGTGTTGCTGTACATACTTTCGTTCCCTCTTTGCAGAGTGGCAAGGATTCTGAAACGCTTTGTCACATGACACAGGCGTATTGATGCCCTTGTGAGCGTAGTGCCTTGCCTGCCTGCTCACTTGTGCGTGTCACCGCAGCGTCCCGTGGCCGGCCCCCCACGGGAACGCGTCACTACCCCCCAGTGGGTGTAGCAGTGGGTGTGGCAGTGGGTTTGGCAGTGAGTGTGGCAGTGGGTGTGGCGTTGGGTGTGGCAGTGGGTGTGACATTGAGTGAGGCAATGGGTGTTGCAGTGCGTTTGGGAGTGAGTTCGGCAGTGAGTGTGGCAGTGGGTGTGGCAGTGAGTGTGGCAGTGAGTGCTGCAGTGGGTCCGGCACTGGGTGTGGCACTGGGTGTGGCACTGGGTGTGGCAGTGGGTGTGGCAGTGGGTGTGGCAGTGGGTGTGGCAGTTGGTGTGGCAGTGGGTGTGGCAGTGGCTGTGGCAGTGGGTTTGGCAGTGGGTGTGGCAGTGGGTATGGCAGTGGGTTTGGCAGTGGGTGTGGCAGTGGGTGTGGCCGTGGGTGTGACAGTGGGTGTGGCAGCCGGTGTGGCAGTGGGTGTGGCAGTGAGTGTGGCAGTGGGTGTGGCAGCGGGTGTGGCAGTGAGTGTGGCAGTGGGTGTGGCACTGGCTGTGGCACTGGGTGTGGCAGTGGGTGTGGCAGTGGAGGAGGAGGAGGAGGAGGAGGAGCGCCTGCCGTGGTCCCACGTACGGTGGGCCGTGGCGTCATCCCTCGGGGGCCCCACGCAGGCTCTGCCGAGGGGGTCCTCCGTCTTACCTCCGCTAGAGCAAGACGAATCTCTTCGCACACCTGAGAATGTTCCTCCCAGCAGGCCGTCTGGGTCACAACGCAGGTGTACGACAACGCCATGGTGTGTGGCGGAGCGCCAGGTGCAGACCCCGCCATGGTGCCTCGAGTACTGGCCTGGAGGACCGTTTGGGCAGCGCCACGGTGGCGCTCTGCCCTGAAGGTTGCGCCACGACGGCGCACGTGTACGTTGACTACACCACGGTGGTGCCACGTCACTGAACTAGCGCCAAGTCGGCGCAGGGCTGGGTGGGCAGCGCCGCGGTGGGGTTCCACCCTGAGGAACGCGCCACGATGGCGCACGTGTATGTTGGCGGCACCACGATGGCACTCTGCCACTGAACTCGCGCCATGGAGGCATAGGGCTGTCCGGGCAGTGCCACGACGGCGCCGTGCCCCAAAAGGTGCGCCATGGAGGCCCACGTGCGTGTTGGCTGCAGCACGGTGGTGTGCTGTCACTGAAGTGGCGCCACGTTGGCGCTGGACTGTTTGGGCGGCGCCGCAGCGGCGCTCTGCCGAGAAGGCCGCGCCACGATGGCGCTCTGCCCAGAAGGCCGCGCCACAACGGCGCACGGGCACGTTTGCGGCACCACGATGCTGCCCTGCCACTGAGCCCGCGCTATGTCGGCGCAGAGCTGTCGGGGCAAGCGCCACGTTGGCGTCTGGCGGTCGGGGGGAGGCCACGTATGTGCATCTGTCCCCCACAGAACTGCATGTCTGGCCCAGGGAGGGGATTTGGACGGTTGGCGGGCGGGGTGGGCCCGGCTTGACACAGGGAAGACGCACCAGAAATCGAGACGTATCACGACTGGCTTCGAGCGTGGCAGTGCGTGTGGGCAATCCGTCCCACAGCTACCATTCTGAGGGTTTTTAGACTTGTGCCAGGTCACCAGAGCAGTGGGTGTAGCAGTGGGTGTGCAAGCGTGTGTGACAGCGGGTTGGGCAGTGGATGTGAATGGTTGTTGCATTGGGTGTGGCAGTGGGTGTGGCTATGGGTGTGGCAGTGGGTGTGGCAGTGAGTGTGGTAGTGGGTGTGGCACTGGGTGTGACAGTGGGTGTGACAGTGGGTGTCGCAGCCGGTGTGGCAGTGGGTGTGGCAATGGCGTGGCAATGGTGCGGCAGTGGGTTCGGCAGTGGGTATGGCGGTTGGTTTGGCAGTGGGTGTCGCAGTGGGTGTGCAAGTGGGTGCGGCAGTGAGTGTGGCAGTGGGTGTAGCAGTGGGTGTGGCAGTGGGTGCTGCAGTCGCTGTGGCAGTGAGTGTGGCAGTGGGTGTGGCAGTGGTTGTAACAGTGGGTGTGGCAGTGGGTGCGGCAGTGGGTCCGGCAGTGGCTGTGGCAGTGGGTGTGACAGTCAGTTTGGCAGTGGATGTGACTGGGTGCGGCAGTGGGTGTGACAGTGGGTGTGACAGTGGTTGGAGCAGTGGCTCTGGCAGTAGCTGTGGCAGTGGGTGTGGCAGTGGGTGTGGCACCGGGTGTGGCAGTGGGTCTAGCTATGGGTCTGGCAGTGATTGTGGCAGTGGGTGTGGCAGTGGGTCCGGCAGTGGGTGTGGGAGTGGGTGTAGCAATGGGTGTGGCAGTGGGTGCTGCAGTCGCTGTGGCAGTGAGTGTGGCAGTGGATGTGGCAGTGGGTGTGACAGTGGGTGGCGCAGTGGCTATCGCAGTGGCTGTGGAAGTGGGTGTGGGAAAGGGTGTGGCAGTGGCTGTGGCAGTGGGTGTGGCAGTGGGTGTGGCAGTTGATGCGACAGTCGGTGTGACAGTGGTTGGGTCAGTGGCTGTGGCAGTGGCTGTGACAGTGCGGGTGGCAGTGGGTGTGGCAGTGGGTGTGGCAGTGGGTGTGGCAAGGGGTCTGGCAGTGGCTGTGGCAGTGGGTGTGGCAGTGGGTGTGGCGGCTGGCTTGGCAGTGGGTGTAGCAGTGGGTGTGGCAGTGGGTGTGGCAGTGGGTGTGGTCATGGCTGTGGCAGTGGATGCGGCAGTGGGTGTGGCAGTGGGTGTGGCACTGGCTGTGGCACTGGGTGTCACAGTCACTGTGGCAGTGGATGTGACTGGGTGCGGCAGTGGGTGTGACAGTGGGTGTGACAGTGGTTGGAGCAGTGGCTCTGGCAGTGGCTGTGGCAGTGGGTGTGCAGTGGGTGTGGCACCGGGTGTGGCAGTGGGTCTAGCTATGGGTCTGGCAGTGATTGTGGCAGTGGGTGTGGCAGTGGGTCCGGCAGTGGGTGTGGGAGTGGGTGTAGCAATGGGTGTGGCAGTGGGTAATGCAGTCGCTGTGGCAGTGAGTGTGGCAGTGGATGTGGCAGTGGGTGTGACAGTGGGTGGCGCAGTGGCTATCGCAGTGGGTGTGGAAGTGGCTGTGGGAAAGGGTGTGGCAGTGGCTGTGGCAGTGGGTGTGGCAGTGGGTGTGGCAGTTGGTGCGACAGTGGGTGTGACAGTGGTTGGGGCAGTGGCTGTGGCAGTGGCTGTGACAGTGCGGGTGGCAGTGGGTGTGGCAGTGGGTGTGGCAGTGGGTGTGGCAATGGGTCTGGCAGTGGCTGTGGCAGTGGGTGTGGCAGTGGGTGTGGCGGCTGGCTTGGCAGTGGGTGTAGCAGTGGGTGTGGCAGTGGGTGTGGCAGTGGGTGTGGTCATGGCTGTGGCAGTGGGTGTGGCAGTGGGTGTCGCAGTGGGTGTGGCGGCAGCTGTGGCAGTGGGTGTGGTAGTGGATGCCGCAATGGATGTGGCAGTGGGTGTGGCATTGGGTGTGGCAGTGGTTGTGACAATGGGTGTGGCGGTGGGTCTGGCAGTGGGTGTGGCCGTGGGTGTGGCAGTGTGTGTGACAGTGGGTGTGACAGTGGCTGTGGCAGTGGCTGTGGCAGTGGCTGTGGCAGTGGGTGTGGCAGTGGGTCTGGCAATGGGTCTGGCAGTCTTTTTTGTTTGAGCCATCAATTGGAATTTTTCTCTTCTTTTTTTTTTCAGGACCACTACGGCAAGAGCGCAAGACTTGAGCAGAATGAAAGGGCTTTGTACTTTAGTAATTCTCAGATCAGCTACAGGGCCCCAGACTGATTACAGGCAAGCCAGAATGTTCCAGTCTGTTTTACTTTTTGCCCCTGCACTTGCTCGCTTCTCTTCGCTCAATCCACTGGTCCATTTTTCCATCATATCATCTTTTTGTTATTTTGCCTTTGTATAGGCTATATATCCCTTTGCATCTTTCACCGAAATGGCCTCCACTAGTATTTTAACCTTTTCAGGCCCATGGTGCAGTTCATGCAGTGTTTTCACCCTGACGTGGTTTGTAAATACCCGCGGCTGTCCTTCGGAGAACTTCGGCTCACCATGAACGCTCATTTTGCCCATGGTTAGGCCGCTTTGGTGCAATGCTTTGGGCGGGGGACCGCCATGCCTCAAAAAAATGGGTCTGGCAGTGAGTGTGGCAGTGGGTGTGGCAGTGGGTCCGGCAGTGAGTGTGCCAGTGGGTGTAGCAGTGGGTGTGGCAGTGGGTGCCGCAGTGAGTGTGGCAGTGGGTGAGGCAATGGGTGTGACAGTGGGTGGGGCAGTGGCTGTGGCAGTGGGTGTGGCACTGGGTGTGGCAGTGGTTGTGGCAGTGGATGTGGCTGTTGCTGTGACAGTGGGTGTGGCAGTGTGTGTGGCAGTCGGTGTGACAGTGGGTGTAGCAGTGGGTGTGGCAGTGGCTGTGGCAGTGCGTGTGGCAGTGGCCGTGGCAGTGGGTGTGGCAGTGGGTGTAGCATTGTGTGTGGCGGCGGGTGTGGCAGTGGGTGTGGCAGTGGATGTGGCAGTGGTTGTAGCAGTGGGTGTGGCACTAGGTGTTGCAGTGGGTGTGGCAGTGGCTGTGGCAGTGAGTGTGGCGGATTGGTTTGGTAGGTGGTGTGGCAGTGGGTGTGGCAGTGGGTGTGGCAGCCGGTGTGGCAGTAGGTGTGGGAGTGGGTGTGGCAGTGGGTGTGGCACTAGGTGGGGCAGTGTATGTGGCAGTGAGTGTGGCAGTAAGTGTGGCAGTGGGTGTGGCATTGGGTGCGGCAGTGGGTGTGGCAGTGCGTGTGGCAGTGGATGTTACATTGAGTGGAGCAGTGCATGTGCCAGTGAGTGTGGCAGTGGGTGTGGCAGTGGGTTCGGCAGTGAGTGTGGCAGTGGGTGTGGCAGTGGGTGAGGCATTGGGTGTGGCAGTGGGTGTGGCAGTGGCTGTGACAGTGGGTGTGGCAGTGGGTGTGGCGGTTGGTTTGTTAGTGGGTATGGCAGTTGATGTGACAGTATGGTGTGGCAGTGGGTGTGGCAGTGGGTGTGGCAGTGGGTGTGGCAGTGGGTGTGGCGGTGGGTGTGGTAGTGGGTGTGGCGGTTGGTTTGGTGGTGGATGTGGCAGTGGATGTGACTGGGTGTGGCAGTGGGTGTGGCAGTGGGTGTGGCAGTGGGTGTGGCAGTGGGGGTGGCAGTGGGTGTGGCTGTTGGTTTGGCAGTGGGTGTGGCAGTGTATGTGGCAGTGGGTGTGGCAGTGGATGTGGCAGTGGGTGTGGCAGTAGGTGTGGGAGTGAGTTTGGCAGTGGGTGTGGCACTAGGTGTGGCAGTGTATGTGGCAGTGAGTGTGGCAGTCAGTGTGGCAGTGGGTGTGGCATTGGGTGTGGCAGTGGATGTGGCAGTGCGTGTGCCAGTGGATGTTACATTGAGTGGAGCAGTGCATGTGCTAGTGAGTGTGGCAGTGGGTGTGGCAGTGGGTTCGGCAGTGAGTGTGGCAGTGGGTGTGGCAGTGGGTGAGGCATTGGGTGTGGCAGTGGGTGTGGCAGTGGGTGTGACAGTCGGTGTGGCAGTGGGTGTGGCAGTGGTTGTGGCAGTGGGTGTGGCGGTTGGTTTGGTAGTGGGTATGGCAGATGGTGTGACAGTTTGGTGTGGTAGTGGGTGTGGCAGTGGGTGTGGCAGTGGGTGTGGCAGTGGGTGTGGCGGTTGGTCTGGTAGTGCATGTGGCGGTTGGTTTGGTGGTGGATGTGGCAGTGGATGTGACTAGGTGTGGGAGTGGGTGTGGCAGTGGGTGTGGCAGTGGGTGTGGCAGTGGGGGTGGCAGTGGGTGTGGCTGTTGGTTTGGCAGTGGGTGTGGCAGTGTATGTGGCAGTGGGTGTGGCAGTGAGTGTGGCAGTGGGTGTGGCGGTTGGTTTGGTAGTGGGTGTGGCACTTGGTGTGGCAGTGGGGGTCGTAGTCGGTGTGGCAGTGGGTGTGGCAGTGTGTGTGATAGTGGGTGCGGCAGTGGGTGTGGCAGTAGGTGTGGCAGTTGGTGTGGCAGTGGGTGTGGCACTGGGTCCGGCAATGAGTGTGGCAGTGGGTGTGGCAGTGGGTGTGGCGGTTAATTTGACAGTGGGTGTGGCAGCCGCTGTGGCAGTGGGTGTGCCAAAAGTGTGGCAGTTGGTGTGGCAGTGGGTCCGGCAGCGGCTGTGGCAGTGGATGTGGCAGTGAGAAACGTTTATAGTGATTTCACCACTGTGTTTGTGCCTCTCCTGCTGCTTGCTGCTGCTGTAGGGTTTCCTGCTGCTTGTTTTGGAAGATGAAAAGCTTTTGTTTGCTGAAATACAGTCAATCCAGGATAGCCCAAGCCAGAGGTATGCAAGGAGAAGAGAATCAGGATCAAAGCATGAAGGGCTGCAGTGTAAACAGTGAAAGATGAAAGGATATTCACAGAAACTGCAACTCAGGTCAAATCGGATTGCATATATACAAAGATAGGTGAAATGTTTTGGAAAAGAGTTGGAAAACTGCCCCATGGTCACTCTATCTCCATAGTGCCATCTCAGGAGATGTGCACTCTTTGTTTTGGGTCCCATATGTGCTGAGGTGGCAGGGCATGTGGCGACGATGTCACTGCCATGTCACCTGGGATCTTCCTACTTAGCTAGGCTGACCGGGAATTGAACCCAGGACCTCTCAAAAAGTGGTGCTGAGCCCCCTAGGGTGCATACCACTAGGACAGCTAAGAATTCATGTAAAAAACATAGATAAATTCATAGGCTCTGCCCTGGATATGTCAGTACTCAGTCAACTCAGGGTTAGATGATTTGCCTCACATTGAAAGGGGATTAAGGGGTCCACTCCATATCCTGATTGGGTGTTTGGTTCCATAGGTCAAAATGTGTTATCACCACTTTTGGTGGGGCCAATACTAAGATAGAAATGCCTGGATGCTCAGTGCATCCCTAATACAACTAGGGTATGCCTCAAAGCATTGGAAAAGCACTTCTTCTTAATCCCCCCTTGTGCTGTGGTGGCCACCACTGTCGCACTTTAGGAAAAAGGGATTTTTTTCTTGGCCTTTCCTTGGTTTCCACATCCACTTTAAAATACCTATAGTTTCCCTCACACAGAAAAATGAGCGCTCACCATGGCTGGCGCTCTTTTGCTGCTCTGTTTGTAACATTTCCTACAGAAGACTCAGCGCTCATGGCGCTGCCGGGGCTCCTGTGGCTTGGTTGGGTTAGTTTGGGAGCATGCCAAAACATGTGCATGTGCATCCCTCCCTCCAAGACGCAGCGCGACACAAACCCAACGCAAGACACAATATACACACTAGCATGGGTTCTCGTAAACCTGCTGGCGACCTGTGACCTGTCTTAGGGCGAAGGGAGTCGTAAAAAAATTAAATGGCCCCTTGGTGGGGTCTTGGGTTCTGCTCAGTCTCTCCAGGCTGCTGCGTTTCGGCCCGAACACGGCCTACTCAGCGAGGCTGCGCGTGGGTATCTGCAGAGGCAGGAATGGGAGAATTATGGACGAATCCACGCAAAAGCGAAGCGACGACACCAAAATCCGTCAAATGACGGCCTAGAATTTCTCTAAGACAACACACCTGAGCAGAATCCAATTGTGCATCAGAAGCACATTTTTATAAAAATTATAGTCATCTCTAGATTTTTTAAATCAAGAAACTCCTATGCATAAAAAGGCGGCGCGCAGGAGCGGCTCCTAGCGAAGCGCCGGAAAATGCAGAAATAATGGAATTATAAACGTATGTCTCACGTAGTCTTGAAAATGACGAGACACACATTAATAACTAAACATACAGATTCCACCCACACTAATAGAAGAATCAAAAATTCAAGAATTCGAAAATCAACGAAAGGACTTCAATGAATCAGGTATAATCTACAGGTATGCTCGTCTCGTATGCAGCATACACATTGCTCGTCTCGTGTCTCCGTGAACGAGTCTTGTAGCAGCGCTAACAACGACAGGACGCGATAGAGGGATTGATTAGAAAGATTGCAGATGATTAGAGGTCAGATCAGGGTGATTATACATACACACAAGTGCATAGTGACGTTTTTCGCTTGTGCCCCTCACGTGCTCACTTGCTCTCTCTCTCTCCAGCGGTAGGTAAGGTGAGTAAGCCCAGGTGGGGCCAGCCCCTGGTGGAGTTCGTGATTGAGGTTCAGATGGGCAGGTTTGCCCACGATATTCGTGCATGCTCGCGCATTCACACACGCATTAAAGGGTAGGCCACGCGAAGTGCGCAAGACAAACCTTGTTTAGGCTACCCATGGGCTCCTCGGTACGTTCTTTAAGAGAACCTGAGGAGTCCCTTAACGCTTGCTTGCTTGACAGGGGAGCTGATCCTTCAGCGTGTTTGCGGACAGTGTATTATAGGTCACACTGGGAAGCGTATAATACGTGGAGTGTGGCTTGGTTCCTCCGCCGCAAACACCCCTTCATTTGCCTTTGCTTTACAGGTGGGCAGGTAGGGTGATTGGTGCAGCAGCATACCCTTTTTTTCATGCCCTGCTAAACAAGGGCGCAGATCACACAAACAAATAACTCCGCCTCTGCCTGTGGCAGAGCAGGGAGTCCGACTCCATCGACATCTGCGCCGTGCACGCAAAAGCAGCACCTCTTCCCTCCAAGCCCTAGCAGGGGAAACGCGTTGTGGCGTCCCCTGTTAGGCCACTTCTGCTTAGCAGCGCTGTGTTCTCTTGTCTTCTTCACAGGAGGGTCGCTAGGACCCACGACATGTTCTTCAACAACACCCAGTAGAGTGTGCGTGTAGGAGTGGTAGTCCTGAGTGGGGGCTTGAGCCAGTTGCAGAAGTGCTCGCCCACCAGGATGGTGCCGGTGTAGGGTGTGTAGGACCTGTAGTGCGTGTGTCACTGTCCCACCCGTTTCCTGCAATCTTAGCAGGGTTGGTGGGCTCTGGCAGTGGTTAAGTCAGTGTTTTGGCCACTTAGCAAAACGGCGTTTTCATGCCTTAATAGCTTTTGGCCAGCCCTCCCTGTAGTAGACAGATAGGTAGGGAAAACAATACCTGGATTAGTACGCTGCGTATTCCCCAAGAGTTTTGCGCCAGCACAGAAATTGGGCGCTCAGGGGAGGGGAGACCCGGGGCGTACCCCGTGGCATCAATAAGCCAACCCCCCAGGTTTAGCAAGCGTGCAGACTTGGGTATAATTAGGACACCACTTCTGCGGCTTGCTCTCAGGACCTTAGGAATAGCACACTCACACATACGCTTAGGCAGGTAAGGGTAAGGTTCAGTCCCTAGCTTTAGTCTTGGAGGCAAGCGTCTCAGCGAGCCTCAGCAACTCACCAAGGTTGTTCTCGGACAAGTAGTCCACCAGAACTGAGTTTAGGCGTCCCTCAGGTAGAACAAACGCAGAGAAGGGCTCCCAGGTGGCCTCTTCGACTCCAAACCCTTCCCAGAGGGTGAGGAAGCGCCAACCCTGGCGATAGCGGTGGCGTAGGACAGACTTCACCAGGTATAAGCCCTCCTTAGCCATCTCCTCGGCGTTCATGTCGGGGAGTTCACCTTCAACTTTCATAGGGCTGGCAGCACCTTGTAGGTCCAGAGCAGCGATTTCCTCGTCGTTCAGCTCCCACTCCTCCCCACAGAGGTCTTCAGGATCATAGTAGCGCTTCAGGTGTTGAGCAGCGCACACCAGGGTCCCCCCTAGAGGGGAGAACACCGCACGGTGATACGGTGTCCATCCACTGATAGAATCTTGTACGGCCCGAAATATGGGTCATCGCTGGTAGAGCGTGGCCAGGCGGGTAGTCGACTGTGGTGCACCAGCACCCAGTCACCCTCGTGGTAGGTGGCTGGTACTCGGTGCTTGTTCTTCTTGTTCCACTGACGTTCCCTCACTCTCTGGAGCATAGCCTTGGCCTTGTCCACCTTCGCTTGTTGCTCTTGGACCCATTCACCCACAGAAGAATGGGTGTCCTCTGGATAGGGGGCATGTAGGAACCATGCCGGGCGCCCTAGGAATAGCTCGTGGGGCGAGTAGCCAGTAGCTGAACTCTCTTGGGAGTTCATCATCAAGGATATGACGGGGAGTAGTCTCACCAAGTCTCTGGTGCGTTCAGTTTTGCACCATATCCGTACATTCTCCTTCAGGACACGGATCTGTCGCTCACATAGGGGGTTGCTCGTGTGCGAGTAGGGAATCCCCGTAGACACCTGGACATTGAGGGATCTCAGGACCCTCTTGTACCAACCGGTATCTGAGCGTACTCGTACGTCCTCATCGGAGTTGATCTCCTTGGGCGCCCCATAGACACAAAACCACTCCTCCAGGAGTACCTTGATAGTCTCCTCCCCGGTAATGTGCTTGGTACATGGGAACACCCTGGTAAACCTGGTCAGCCCACAGGTTACCACGAGGGCGAAGTGTAATAAGTCAGGGCATTTGGGCCTCCCAGAAGCTTTCTCAAGGATCTCTACTAGACCTCTCCAAGCTTCAAGATCCTAAAACACTAGGATATTTGCTCATATTTGGCTTATATTCTAAGCCTATAGCTTACTGCTAGACTCTACTGCTCTTAGGTACACTACAGAGAGCAGAGATCTAGGATACATTAGTAGCCATACATGAATAATCACATGCCATATGCTTATAATTTGATTTAATCATGTTTTATGCTATTTTAGAAGGTTCTAATGTATTAGAAGCTATTTTGAAGCTATTTCGAGGCTTCAGATGGCCTGTCGCGACTGTCGCCGTCTTTTGCCGCCGACAGCAACTTACGTAATGTCTACAAGGCCTGTGATAAGATAGGGTACTCAGAAAGTTGCTAAAATATAGGTTTTCTTGCCTTTTTAATGAGAATTTATTGTTATATCAATTTTCTTGTTATTTAGGCATGTGAACCCGTATTACTGGACCAGCCATGAAAGTGCTGCCCCGGGTCGTTGATGGTGCCGGAGGGCTCGGGGCCGGCAAGACCAGTGGGGCAGGCACGCGAGGAGTCGACCTGAACGCTGCTGTTGGGGGTAGAACCAGATACACGGACACCAACGGAGGCGAGAGCAGCAACAACGGAAGCAAGGTCCATGCTGATTGTTATCCGGCAGAAAATCCCAGTCTATGAAGAAAATTGATGCGGATTATTCTAAGTACATCTGAGTGTCCATATCTATCGGAAAAGATTTAAATAAATTCGATTGTGAAAAATATTTGGCTGATCTGGCCCGCGAGCGCGCGTCAGCGGCAAATGGCGACTCCAGGTAAATGATCGGAACGCGGCGGATTTACGGAGAATGGACCGCGGAATCAGATCCGGCACATCAGAAATATATAGGTCTGATCCTGAGACTGAGCTGCGAGGCGGCGATTCCGCCGAAGCAAAGAAAATGACCAAAATGTAGTCAATCTGGGGCAGATCTACGAAAATCTGAGCCGATGGGGGTTAGCCGCACTTACACTCCCCCTCCAAAAACACACTGGGGTGTGTCGCTACGTCAACGAAGAACGTAGTGCGGGTAAGTCCCAGGAAAAAATAGAAATGTAACCTCGATGGGGCGAAATCTGCTTGATCTGACCTGATTTGGACTGAATTGGCACTGAATCAGGATGGATGAACCTGAAATGAGACAGAATGAGGAGTGATGAACAGTCCTCCGTGCAGTAAAACATTAGGTTAAGGGCTAAAAAGCATGTAAACGTATCGAGAATCGATACCAAACCATGCATTGGTTGAGAATGAGGTAGATTATTGGTGGATTGAGTGGGGGAATCAAGAAATGGAGTGACATCTCAGCGCTCTGGCACAGTTTCGCTGTCGCGGGCACGCTACGGTGTCCTCGCCGAACTCTACATCGTGTTACTCCCGCTTTTCTCGTTCTGAAAAGTGCAGCATGTGCTTCAGATTCGGCGCATCTGGTGGATGATCACAAAAATCAGCAAGATTAGGAATCAATTTGGGCAGAGATGAAGGAGATTAAACAATCACAGAGAGGAAAAACAAATACAAATGTAGTCTGCAGGCCCCAAGTGAACAGAAAAACATCAGCGTCCACAAGGTTAGGCAAGGCCGTAAACAGATCTTCGAGGAATGAGAGGAGATGACAAGGAAATCAACCTAAATTGTCCTAAAATCAGCAAATTCCCTAAGATGAAGGTGAAATGAAGCGGAATGTCTAGAACTGAAACTACTAACACTTTCGTTTAGACTACAGTTAATATATATTGTCGTTTATTCAGCTCAATTGTGCTTTCCGGCACGTTGGTTCGCGAGCATCCAACAGATTCCATCAAAATGTGGATCATGTGATGATGCATCATGATGGGACATGATAGCCCTGGATCCTTGGCATGTAACGCGCCGAAGGTTCGCTGAAGGCGCTTTACTGACAGTATATAACTGAGAGACACCGTATTTACAGTGGCGGCGGTGTCAATCGACTTGGACAAGGCCCATCTTTCGATTGAGTCCCACAAGACACTTGGATTCACCATTTTCGACAGTTCCAGGTCGGATTGAGCTCACATTGGCGTGTGCCAAAAATACAACGAAGCTTACGGACTTCAGAGGTTGCTGTTAGAAGTCCCTAGAGCTCCTATCTGAAGGTTGTCTGAACAATTGACGTCTGGGTTTCGTGCAACAGTGGCAGAATGATGGACAAACCTGAGGATTTCAAGGTAAATTCAAGGAATCTGGATCTGAATCTGGACTTTGGCTTCAGCATCACGGCAAATGAAGGTAAGATCTGAGTTCCTGGCGTCGCAACTGGTGCAGCCAGTACTACAGGGGGTGCCTGTAGGGGTGAATGTCACCGGCCGGTGTTTTTACTATGTACATTTGCTTCCATCTGCACGAGTAGCCAAATTCCAAAAATGCACAGACCAACAGAGACAAGATTACCCCGAATCTGCCTGAATTAAGCCTGAGTTTGGTTTTTTCTGAACACGGCAGCACACTCCGTGGCTTTCGGCAGCGTATCTACGCCTTGTCTGCCGAACGGAGACCAAAGAAAAGTTGATTGACGTCAAATCATCAAACATTCGCAGTACTCCACATCATTTCGAAATCAGGAAGAATGAACAGTGCATTGAGCAGAATGTGGTTTTTTCAAGTCGTCAGAACACTCACATTGGAATAAGTGGTCGACGGCGCGAGGCTGGAGCTTTTGTAGGAGTTGGACATGCAAGGGTTTCGAACCTACACCCTTGAGCCCTAGCGACGAGTGCCATGACGCCCTGGACTAGACGACTGTTACCCAGATTATGGCGTCGGCGACTCAAGTCACGACGGATCTCCCTCAATTCGGCCAAGCACGAATACATGTGACCACCAACCTGTCTGGTTGGGCCCTCGTACGGCTTGGGCGCTGCAAATCAGCGGCCGAACTTGAAGCTTGGTCCTCATTTGGCTCCTGGGCTGGCCTGACCGCAGGAGGGGGGATCGACGGATCAGCCCTGGAATGTGGCTGCTGAGGGCCGTAAAAGGCTGGATCTCGATTCACCACAGGTCTTTTTTCGTCGCTCTCCACCTGTCTGTCTGGTTTCGACAAACAGTCTGTCAGGAGTACGCCAATTTCGGGGTGCTTCTTGAGGAAGTCGATGAACCCCTTGGTGTACCCATGGACAAAAGAATGGGCTGGTTCCCAGTTGTTGTGACTGGAATCAAAGCCCCTCCACTCACATAGAAATTCCCATTCGCCCTTTCCGTCACGTCTTGGTTCTAAAATCCTCTTGAGTTCGTACTTCCCCCCTTCGATGACCCGATCGGACAAAAATTTCGAAGTCCAAAAAAGGGGTTTAACCCGATCCTTGGGGGAGGGGATCTCTCTCTTGAGGCGATCGCCCGAAACATCAATTTCCCTGCTGACATCCACACGAATCCTCCACCTGTTCTCACCTAGACGCGCTGTGACAGCAAACGGCCCCTCCCACAAGGGAAGAAGCTTATCATCTCCGTCCAGGGTGGTTTCAGATTTTCGAAGCCAAACTCGATCATCGACTTCAAAATTGTGGGGGTTTTTTCGGCCTTGATTCTGGACCCAAAGCCAGTCAGCTTGATGCTTATCGATTAATTTCGAGACAGTTTTATCTGCTCGTTGGACGTCGTCCAAAAACAACGAAGCATCTTTACAAGGGCGAGGATTATTCAACGGCATGTTCCACCAACACTTCTTTCGTCCAAAGACAATTTCATTTGGAGAAAGGCCAAGGTACAAAGGCGTGTTGTGGTAACGGCGAGGCAATGCGAAGAGAACTTCAAGCCAACGGAAATCCTTTTCACTCGCGAGCTCCTTACGAAGCATATTTATAATAGAGCGGCCGGCTCTTTCGCCAGGCAGCGCTCGATGCGAGTGGATTTCACATCTCAGGTGGTGGATTCCAAGGCGAGCACATAATTCCCTCCACCATTCGGAGGTGTACTCTTTGCCTGAGTCCGTAACCACCTCGGATGGGACGTCCCAACCTCCCATCCAGGTCTGCGCGCACCATTTGGCGGCAGCCTTGCCAGTCATCGACTCAATGTTGCAAGGCAACACTTGAATGTAGCCGGAATGACGGCACTGAATAAGGAGCGCACCATTGACCTTTTCATTGGTCCAATGGCACTCTTCGTCATCGAGTTCACCGAAATAGAAGAAATCACTGGTGACTCTGTTAAAGAGGCGCTCCGGAATAGGGTGTGGCCTCAGATGGCCGTGCTTCTTCGCGCTGGGGGGCGTCGAGACAGCACATTGGGCACATCCGGCAGCTACTTTCATGCAATGAGTATATAGCCTTGAGCCAAACAACCTATGTTTAATCATCGACCATAATCGACGGCCATGTGCGTGGGGGGACTCCCATTTGTGCCACCAGTTTAACACTCGGGGGGCCAGGGCGTCTGGTTCGCACAATTTACCCTCCATCCACAGCTTCCCCCCATCCAACGAATATTCCGCAAAAATTCCATCTTTGTGAGCATCTTTGGATTTGAGATTCTCAAAGACCTCTTTAAACATGGAATCATGCAGATAATCGGACGTCCAGTCACGGATGATAAGGGAATCTTTCGGCAGGGGTGGAGTTCTGGCCGGATCACGACGCTTAATGCCCTGAATCAACCGAAATCCACTTACACGTCGGGTATAGTCAAACCGTTTCACACACCCTGAGGAGGGATCGGTGACTTTCTCCACGACTTTCAGTGATTTGGTGCAGATCTCATGAGCATGCGCCGGATCTGAAAAGGCCGTGTTGTCATGGCACGGTAATGCATGCTGTTTAACAGCGCATTGCATGCATTCACGTCGGATGAGCTTTTTTTCCTCTTGATCCCACTCGATCACGACGTGGCGGTCCTGCTCCGTGCCATGGATGTTGGTACTTTGCAGCCCCTCTGAAGCGGGGTAAGCCCATCGGCTCAGAGCATCCGCTACCGTGTTGTGTTTTCCAGGCAAATACGACACATGGAGGTCAAACAGACTGAGAAATCCGTGCCATCTGGCCCGTCGACCAGCTGGGCTCGCGACAGTATCAATGTGTTCGGTGGCCCAATACTCCAGAGATCGATGATCCGTCAGGACCTCGACTCGATTGGTGCCAACCCACGATTGGTACTTTTTTAAAGCACAGATTATGGCGTAGGTTTCTTGCTCACGCGGCGACCATTGCATTTGGCGTGGGGCTAGCTTCCGTGACCAAAATGCAAGAGGGTAATGATCACCTGTGGCTTCATCAACCTGTTCAAGGACAGCTCCGATCGCGTACCTAGAAGCGTCGGTTCTTATGTAGAAGGGTCGGTCAAATTTCGGCACATGCAACGTGGCGACTTCGCAGAGGGCCGCCTTCAGGTGATGGAAGGCCTCCTCGCACTCGTCAGTCCACTTGAAACGAACCTTTGAACCTGCCTTGCCCGCATCTCTCCCTACCTTCAATAATTCAGTGAGGGGGGCAGCAAATTGGGCATAATTCGGCACGAAAGTGTGGTAAAAATTGCAACAACCCAGGAATCCTCTCAATTCCGTGATCGTCTCAGGGCGCTTCCACTTCTGAATAGCGACGAGCTTCCCTGGACTGGGTCGTCGGGTGCCATTCTCTGATTTTAAAAATAATTTTCCCTTCTTTGGCCCACAAATCAGCTGATTGGCATCAAGAATGTCCAAAACTTGGTTCAGCTGCTTTTCATGTAGGGCCACCAGCTCGGCTTCGGTCAGTCCCTCCCCCTCCGTCGCGATGATTATGTCATCTATGTAGACACTCACGAAGGCACGAAGCTCAGGATGAGCTGTAAACAGTACATCCTCCATCATTCTTTGAAAAAACGAAGGGGCGTTCTTCAGGCACATGGGCATGACCGTCCACTGGACTGGGCCACATGGCGTGCACATACAGGTGAGATGTCGGCTGTCCTTCCTCAACGGCATTTGGTGAAAGCCGTGACGGAGATCCAGCACAGAAAACAAACGACCTCTTGCCCTCTTGGCGATCTCCTCCTCAATGAGGGACAGGGGGTGTGAATCCGCCTTGGTTTCGGCGTTGAGGTTGCGAAAATCAACAACCATTCGCCAACCATCAATAGTGTTCTGGTCTGCAGGCGGCGGCTTCGGGACTGTGAAGGGTGCACAGCACCATTCGCTGGTCATACAACCCTCAAGCCAACCAAATTCCCTGAGATTTCTCTCGATTTTTTTTCTGAGTATCTCATGTTTGTGTCCATGGTTCTCATAAGGACGCTGTTTCTTCGCCTTGTAACCTTCACGAAGCTCGATGAAGGCTTCACCGAACTGCCCACGGACAGGGGGGTCTTTGATCAACTTCCCTGAAAGGGTTGTGTCCTTCCGTTCCTCAAAAATCTTGTCTCTTTTCTTGGAACACAACTCAGTGTCCACCTGATCGCCAGGAATTACTGTCGAAAAAACTTTGGCGACTTCTTCGGCCTTGGCAGGAAGAATCTTCTTACGGATGTCCCTAAAAAGGTCCGTATCAACTGCCTCTTGAAGATAGGTGGGTCGAGTGTCGACATTCCAGAGATTCGCCTCGTGATCCAGCTCCTCGAAAGGATCTATGAAAGCTTCCACACGAGTTTTTTCATAAAAAACTCCGAATTTGCGGCGCGATTTAAAATTTTTCTTCGCCTGTGCACTGAAGATTCTTTTGGATGTAGATCGTATTGGGGAAGAGGGAGACGAGGCGGATCCATTTGACGTTGGATCACCTTGGGCATCTGACGGACAAAAATCAGAAAAAATAGATTCATCATCAGTACCACGCTCAACCTCAGATTCAGACCCAACACAGGAATCAGTACCAGAATCAGCAGAATCAGAGTCAGAAAGCTTTCCATCCACCAGGAATGCAAGCGAACTCCAGGACCGCTGTGGCAGGGGACCTGTGTCGTCCCTGGCATACAGCTTAATCTTCCTGGGAAGTTCGATGTAATCTACACAAATGTCTTGCAATTCCTGAAACCAAGGCTTGTCGTCCCACAAGGGCACAACTAAAATCGCCTGGGTTTTATCTTGCTTGATTTTGTGGATGACCTGCTGCATTAAGTGAAACGGAGGATTAATCCATAACTTCTTGTCCCATTTATGGGTCCAAGCGTCGCGAAAGTGCTTGTCAAAACGCTTGTTCTCGCGGTTAGCAAAGGCATCATACTGTGTCCAAAAGGAATGGTGTTCATAAAAATATTCACAAATTGTATCGCGCCATTTGTCGACAACTCTGTAGGATGAAGAGTGCCAGCGCGAAGGGCGTCGTGGCTGGGAGTCCATACGAAGACATTCTAACTCTCCGGAGTAATCGGCACTCCCATTCACCTCTGCAATGGTGACATCTTCGCCAAACTTTGGTGTAACCTTTCGCTTCAAAAATTCTTCTGCACTTTTAAACCCTGCGTGCAAAAAACGAAATTCAGGACACTCCAAGGGACCTGACTCCAGCAAAAAACAACGCCGATGACCTACGGGCGCCACCCTGTTCTTGCTAAGCCAAGAATGGCCCAAGTAAAGGTCATACTTTATGTCGGCACGATAGAAGTAGTCATCCTTAAGGACAACTTCCTCCACATTACCTTCTTCCCAAAGGTCTTGAGCGACCAAGTGAGTTGATATATAACAACCGCGTTGCCCACCTGCGAGAGAATGTCCAGAAACTCCCTCGAGGGTAACAGGATGAGGCGACTCAAACACGCAGTCGTCGGGTAAGAAAGAATTGGATTGGAGATTTACCTCTGATCCATTGTCACACAAACAAGTGGCGAGGTGGAAATTTCCCTTGCGATCAGAGACCCACAGCTTTGTGACAAACTGACGGGCCCTGTGCTTGGACTGTACACCAACCTCGTCCACTACAACAGAAGGATCCGCTGCCGGATCCAGGGGAGAGGAGACAAGCGACCCTACATCAAGTAGTGGTCGAGCAGGAATCTGGGGATCATGCCTGAAATCGCCTGGGGAGGGGCGATTTTCGTGGCTCCCCTAGGCGTTCTGACCTCCAGTGACCGCGTTAACATTGTGAACACACCCTGATTCTTCGACCCACTCATCTTGGAGCGGATCATCTGCTGGATTCAAGGCATTTTCAGCGTAATCTCGATCCGCATCGGACACCTGATCTGCACCTAAGACCTGATCCACACGATGGTTGCCCTTTCCACGTCCACGGCCACGGCCGCCGGATGATGGACCTCCACCTTCGCCACGCCCTCTGCCCTTACCAGAGAAAGGGGTTCCCGAAGGATTTCCCTTACCTTTACCTTGGAATCCTGGAGCATTTCCCTTGTTTGTACCGGATTGAGGGGTTTGGTCTGGATTTCGATTTCCGCCTTCGGCGTTGCTATTAGGATTTTTCTGGCCGTGCGGCTGCCCACCGGAGCCGGATGGAGTCTGATTTCCTGTGCCTTGGGACCCGCCAGGGCCTCCAGTATTTTTGTTTCCACCGGAGGGGGTCGGATTCCCTTTTCCAGCCTTCCCACCGTGCACCTGTCTGTCATTCCTGTCTGAATTCTGCGGATTACTGATATTTTCACCAATCACCTTGTGATCATAAGGAGACCATCGGTGATTACCAGTGGAATGCGTCTTAGCTCGGTTCGTAGAACCTAAAAGAAGGCAGATGCTACACTGATCCTGAACATTCCGGGTGTCATTCACCTTTTTGTTGCCCTTTTGGGCCCCATTTTGGGTGTTTTGCTGGGTATTCTTGTTTCCCCCAAGACCATCATGGAAATTCTGATTGGCGGCGTCGGCGAGCCGCTCAACCTCTTCCCAGAGTTCCTTCGGGGTGAACGAAAACACCAAGTTCTTGGCCTTCAGGCGATGGCCATGGAAGCTTACTCCCCTGTTGAGGACTTGGACAAACAAGTCCCGATCCTCGTGTTCATTAAACTTGATTTTCCACGTGTTTTCAGTGAATTTCACTTTGGAAAACGACGTGGGGGAACACTTTTGAAGTGATTCCCTGACGGAGAACCTGTTGGCCGAGGCATCGAAGCCTTCGACCTCCGCCCATCAGGTCTTGACCTTTTCTTCGGACTGTTTATTCCGAAGGGTGGCGGCAGTTTCTGAGGGGATCTTGTCAAAAATCAGATTTTTCAGCTCGGCACTAGAAAATTTTTCGCCTGAATGTTCAGCTTCTTCCACTAAGTTCCAGAAGCGCTGTCTTTTGTCTTGCACTTCGTGCAAGATTAATCGCGAGAATGAAGGAAAATTCTTCAACATTTGGTGGTAATGGTCCTCTGGCAGCCGGGATCCACGTACCTCCAACTGTTCCCACACCTCATCAAAGGTAAGGGGGGAACTTGTATCCTCACGATCACCCCAGGTCCTGAGCCAAGTGTTGGCCGGCGCTCCCTCAAGGCAGTCCAAGAGGGCCATCAGGAACTGATCATCTTGCAGTTTTTGAGTCTTAACCCACAATTTAAATTCCCGTTGGAACTGAGGCCAACGTCGGGGGTTTCCATTATACTTCGGTTGCTTGGCAACCTGACGAAGTCGCAATGAAGTAGGATTAAGAAGCGAATCCAGCCCAACACCGGCCGTAATGGCAGACACCTTGGCGGCATCATTCGCCACACCAGCTCCGGCGAGGGTCTGGGCGAGCAACAGCTGGGCTAAGGCATTGGAATCAGCAGCAGGAGGGGCAGTACGGGAGGCAGTTCGCTTGGCATTCTGAGCCTCAGTCCTAGCCTTCGCCGTCCTACTCTCAGAACGAGAGATTTTAACCCTTTCCTTTAGCTTGGTCCTGCTGATCCTTGCGTCGGTGGTCTTGGAGTCCACCGAAGGAGCAATTGAAAAAATTTCCGTCGCCTCCTCCGACGGCTCTGTTGCTTGTTCCACCGATGAGGCGCCCTCAGACCGCATGTGCGTCTTGAAAAGATTTTTTATTCCCAGCGTTTCAATGATGAAATGCATCTGATCTTTGAGCGTTTGGAGCTCAGCATCTCGCTGAAATCTGCAGGAGCAGTCGGCAGGACAGTACATACCGTGTCCTGAAGGGCCTGAGCAGGCTGTCGGACCGCTGATCTCGGTGGTCCGCAGCCAGGAGTCCACTTGGGGAGCTCCTTCAGCCCTAATTTCCAGGCTGGCCTGCCTGGCCGCCTCTAAAATTCCCTCCTCAACCGCGGCGGCTAGATCGTCGCGGATGGAAACAGGGGGATGAGGGGCGGAGGGCCCGGGAACAGGTGCTGTGCCCTTCTCCTTCGGGAAGGGGCTTGCCTTCCAGATCTGCAAAAAAATGGCAAAAGAGTCATCTTCTTGAGAACGCCACCACATCCTGGTATTAATTTCGTCCTGAAGGAGGAAAAAATATTCCATTAAAAAATCAGAGGCGATTCTTTCTTGTCCGATCAGCTTAGACTTCGCTAAGAGACAAAGGGCCTCAAGGGCCTCAAGGTTACGGGTCACTTCTGGGGACAAATGGTCGCCCCATTGTGCCCAAGAGGCTGGTCGATTATAGCTAGGTACCTCACCTGGACCACCCATCTCAATGTCGTCAAGATCGGCGTCCGTGGTCTCAAATGTTGGACATTGGTAAGGAATGTTGGTACCTGCCAGCTCCGTAAGGTCTACCGGAGCGTTGCCATCGTCGTAGGCTGGCGGATTCCAGCTGCTCGATGGCCAATTTCGACTGGGATTGTGGTAATCTGGGTCCCCACAGCTGCTGATTTGTGCCCTTCTTGGGCAGCTTGGACTGGCGCAAGGCATTCCTCTCAAGGCCTCGTTCGCGCAGCACCAAGGCAGTGTAATCGTTACTTCTTCAGAAGCGGCGGGGTCTACGGGGCCGTACTGGGGAGCGGGCTGTGGTTGGGACACCAAAGGAACAACATTCAGGTCGCCTCTGCTACCATGAAAGTGCTGCCCTGGGTCGTTGATGGTGCCGGAGGGCTCGGGGCCGGCAAGACCAGTGGGGCAGGCACGCGAGGAGTCGACCTGAACGCTGCTGTTGGGGGTAGAACCAGATACACGGACACCAACGGAGGCGAGAGCAGCAAAAACGGAAGCAAGGTCCATGCTGATTGTTATCCGGCAGAAAATCCCAGTCTATGAAGAAAATTGATGCGGATTATTCTAAGTACATCTGAGTGTCCATATCTATCTGAAAAAATTTAAGTAAATCCGATTGTGAAAAATATTTGGCCGATCTGGCCCGCGAGCGCGCGTCAGCGGCAAATGGCGATTCCAGGTAAATGATCGGAACGCGGCGAATTTACGGAGAATGGACCGCGGAATCAGATCCGGCACATCAGAAATATATAGGTCTGATCCTGAGACTGAGCTGCGAGGCGGCGATTCCGCCGAAGCAAAGAAAATGACCAAAATGTAGTCAATCTGGGGCAGATCTACGAAAATCTGAGCAGATGGGGGTTAGCCGCACTTACAAGCCAGTTGGTCCAGCTCAATGTTTGTTCAGGACTTCGTCTTCTTGCTGTTGCCTGTGTCCTGTACTTGCCAACAAGATCAATTGTAATGGAGAACATTGGAAACAATTTGATTTTTAAGTGCAAGACAAGGAAAATGGGTTTTCTATATGCACCCAAGCACAAGCATATGACACGAAGTCATAGCCCCCGAACTTCAGCATCTCCGTGTAGTCCACGTATAGAACACTGTTAGCACAGTGAGGGATGGGCAGGGTCGAGTAGAGACCTCTGTCCCTGATATCCCCTGGTTTACAGGACCTGCACGGGCACTTGTCCACGATAGGCTGGAGGGTTTTCCGCAGTTGGTCGTCAGTCCACGTAGTGTGGAACCACTGCTTGAACAGCCTCAGGGTGCGGTCACCACCCACATGACCGCTGGACTCATGGGTCCACTTCAGCAGCGCTGGGACTCTGTCACTAGGCACCACAATGCGGTCCTCGTACCAGAGGTAGCTCTTGTCCCTCTTCCACTGGTCTTGGTTGACCAGGAGGGGTTCAAGGCGTTTCTCCAGGCGCTTGTAGATATCCCCAAACTCCTTCAGGTACTCCGATTGTTGGAGTCCATCCAGGGGGCGTATCATCGTCATGTTTAGGTCCAAGTGGACGTCCATACGGCTGAACGCCTCCTCAGCCAGCGCTTCAGACCGGGCACCAATCAGGGCGTCGAAGTTGTTGCGGCTGATGTAGTCGGTACACTCGCCCTTCACTCCCTGGATATGGTGTACCGTCAGCCGTAGTTGACTGAGGTCCTCCAGCGCCGTAGCTTGGCCTTCTCAGGTGGGGGGCCCTTCTGGAAACTGGGGAGGGGTTCGTTCACGACTTCGTCTTCTTGCTGTTGCCTGTGTCCTGTACTTGCCAACAAGATCAATTGTAATGGAGAACATTGGAAACAATTTGATTTTTAAGTGCAAGACAAGGAAAATTGGTTTTCTATATGCACCCAAGCAGGAGCATATGACAGTCCAGTAATCCGAAGTTCCAGCAGGTCGACGACGACGAGGACGACGAGCAGCAGCTGGGCCAGCGTACGCTGTTCAAGTAAAGTGAGTTCTTTGCTTGAATTTATTGGAAAGTTCAAGAAACCTTCAAGTCTTGAAGGTATACTTCCTTGTACCTCAAAAAGAAGCTTCAAATCAATTCGAAACTGGAAGGGCGCAGCTCCAGGCGCGCTGAAGCGACGACGAGCGACGCCAGAGGCTGCAGCAGACTTCGAAAAGACGCCTAGACGCTTTACTTCAATGAGTTTGGTGAAGATTTTGGAGGATTTTAAGTTAACAAGAAGTTTCAAAAATGTGGTGAACTTCTACAACACAAGGCGACTTCCCAGCGCTTCAGCGACGACGACAACAACTTCTACGACGACGACGTGCTGCAGGAGCGCTGCGAGCGAGCTTCCAGAGGCTCTCTTGAGGCTCTTTGAGCCCTAGAGCTATTGATTGTGTGCCTTTTGTTAGCTACATTTTGCATGCTTGTTGTTTTGCTTCTCAAGGCTTTACTTCTCCTTGCTTACGGTCCCTCTGGTTGACCCTATGTCAAGGGAAGGGGCAACAGCGACGGTCCGTGACTAAAAGTCCCCACCCCAGTCACCCTCCTTGGAGCCCAAAAGCTTTGATTTCTTCATGATTTCTTCCATCTCTTTCTTCTATCAAAAGGCCAAAAATGTCGAAAATGGCCTCCTTCATTTTACGCATAACTACGCGCCAGTGCGTCGAATTGCGCCAACTAAAGCGCTGTTGTAAAGTAGAGAGCGCTGGCTTTCAAATGCAACTCTCACTTTGTTTCAACTCCTCAAGGGCTATTTTCTGTGATTTATTCAGAATGACCCATGAATCACTTTTTGCCCAACCCTCTGAAACACCTCAAAATGACATTTGGTGTTTTACGCATATCTGCGCGCCACTGCGCTGAAAAAATCCAAACCACGTATTTTTCGAAAGTAGACAGTGGCACGCTTCTTTCCATCACTTCATTTTCCTGGAAACACTTTTTCTGCTTGTTTTCTCATCCCCAACAATGTCACCCATAAACCACACCCCAAAAACCTCTTAAAAGCGCCTTTTGTGCTTTCTTCATATCTCCCTGAGAAAAAAGGTTTGAGGTTCGACATTATTTTTCTAAACAACACTGAAGTACGTGCTTTTTAACTCTGACTCGTTTTTATTTTCAGAAAACAAGAATGGCTATGGTAAAATTGCAACAAGTTACCACACAAACCACTTCGTGAAAAATCATGCAAAATGGTTTCGGAGGTTTAATCATTTCTCTGAGACTATTGTGCGTTCGAACCTGAACCAAGGCGATTTGTAAACACTGGAGTACGAAGTTTACGACAAATGTTTACTTCCAATTTCTGTGGGCGAGAATAGATTTTTCGCATGGTGGTTAACTTGGTGCATGAAAGCATGTTTTCAATTTTTGTGTTCATCAATCTACAAGAAAAACACCTTTCTCAGAGCTTATGGTGAGTTGGACAGTCATCAAAGCTGTTTTGGAAAGGTAATGGTGTCTAGTTTGCAGAAATCGCATCATTGGATTTTATTGAAAATGGGATGACAGTGCAAAAGTTCGGTTTCCTTATGCTTTTTTCATGCTTTTTCAGCATGTGTGTCATGTGAGATTCATGTGTCTCCCCCCAACTTCTATTTCTCTGACCCTATGATGAGTTGGGGAAACATCAAATATGTTTCGAAAACCTAGGGACATGCCCTACACAGTGCAGATGTTCTTTCTCTGACATCTCAGCAACATAGTACAGAAAAAAGGTGCGGAAGCTGGGCACTTTCAAGGAAAAACATGGTTTTTGGTCATTTTTTTGCAAAACCATTCGCGATTTCTGTGGTCTTCTAACCTTGAATCATTGTATGATATTGCAGTTTATGATTGTTTGCATCAGTTTTGATTCATTCTGACTAGGCTTAGCCTAGGTAGAAAGGTATATACCTTAGAATTACTTTAGACACGCAATACATAGCGAAACATTTTGTTGTCTTTTTCGGCGGCAAAACAAACTTGGCCACAACCATTAACAGACCGTTTGCGACCGCCGCATTCACCGTCTAAGCCTTTCCCTTACTCCCCAGGCTGAGTGGCTCAGTTCGGCTGGCCCGTTGTCATGGGGACAAAGAAGGCGTGGGGCTTGTTGCCACCAGGGAGTAGGGAGACGAAAGACGGGTGTAAGCGGAAGGCGGAACAGAAGACTCTGCAGGAGCACCCAAGTGAAATATTAAAAGACCGCATTCGACCAAACCATTGGCATTGACCGCTCTCGGGGTCCTTGTGACCATTCCCCGATGAGAGAGGTTGGTCGTGGTAACTGGTCGCTGAAGAAGCTTGCAAAACTTACTTACTTACTTACTCTAGCCAACTAGCTAGCCAACTAGCTAGTGTAGGAGGTGCTTTGATTTTATGGTATTACCCTAATGCTAACGGTTGCGTATGCAACTTAATGTCTTCGGTCCTCCCCCTGTAGGGCAGGGTGGTGAGGAGAAGTGCCGCAAGGCGCTGGTACTGTAATAGACGTAACCATTCCAGTAGGTGCAGGCTGGAATGTTAGTGTGCAATGCCATATAACTGATTTTCATCTCTTTACCGTACTGCCCGACATAGTTCAATGTAGTTCTGAGCACGGTCCGTGCCCCGTCATGGGTTGCCGAGACTCTGCATAGACTGCATGACTTCTGGTCACGGTCCGCCACTCATGCGTGTGCTGAGACCCTTTCCAGAAGCCTGAATTTGTCAAGCTATTTCATTTGAGCACAATTGCATTTGAGCTAGGAAGTGATTTGTCCTCACTTCACTCTACCATGCATCTCATCCTTCACTGCATGGCCGTCAAGGCAAGCGTTTGACTAGTGACGTATTCTACTCTCCATTCGGATTGCGTTTCATTCATTTCGTTCAGAAAGGTGACTCATTTATTGCATTTCACTTTGCAAATCTTACATTTCATACTTATTGCATTACTTCCTTATTGCAAGGGCTTGCCCATACCGCTCGAAATGCAATATGGTCCGTAATTGAGCTGCCCTACGTAGTTCTATGAGCACCTTTTCTCAATAGACCCCGACTTTTGGATCGCAGCGACGAACAATCAATTCGTATCCACTCAACTTTTGTTGATTAACTGCAAGTTGTGAGGAATGAATCTCTTTTGAAAACCCTCGCGATCATTGACCTAGGTCATTTAGTCTAAAGAGCTAGTTTATCCTCAAATTTGCTACCGAACCACTACGGGTACGTTCCGCTTCGTTAACTTTCGCTAGATCGCCTGGTACAGCGTCAGATACCGGGTTTGAGAGTGCTCAATTGAGTGTTTGTAGTCTACGACATTACATTCTCCATCTCCCCGACCAAAAGCAGGTCACAACCCTACCCTGGCATTTTACCCCTAAGGGAGCATTATTTTGCCCTATATATGGGATATATGTGGGATAGGGTATATCATATTCCATTTCCTTGTTAGGAACATAGAATGTGGGATAGATAAGGCAATCATGGATGTTTAGTAGTTATATCAATTAGTGGATGATAGGGTGGATTTCTCATATGTGCATATCAGGTATTTCATTGGCTATGTGTACCATATCTGTTTGCAGGATACTATTCAGTCAACACTATCGTTATGTCTTCGGTGCCAAGCAATGTTGCTGCCCATGCCACTGCGACCTCTGCTCCTGACCACCCGGTCTGGTTTCATGGTAGCAGAGGCGAAAATTTTTCGTCTCTGTTGGGCGTTTGGCATCGCGGAAAGCGATCGGTCCAAGACATCGTGGACCAAATTCAAGTTAAAATCTCTTCCCCGGGAGGGATAGCTGAGGGTGTCCAGGTCCCCACTCTCAGGACCGCCTCGGCCCTGACCCCATCGACCGGGCAGGGGCCGCAAAAACGGGCCAAGCCCCAAGTGGCTACAAATCCTAAGTTTCCGAAATCCCCGAATGTTCCCATCGGGGCCCCCCATCCTCGAAATCCAGCTCGTGTACCTGGGATGGTTGGGGGGGAAATAGACGGCCACCTTCAGGGAGCGATGAGAGGACCACAATCGCCTATTATGGGCTCGGGAACCGTTACTAGCGCCGAGAATCGGGCAGTTATCGACCAATCTACTGGGGTGATCGAGCGTACGAACGCTGCGCCCTCACGCGCTGCCAACTGGGGTACGATGGCTTCGCCAATGGGGCCTATCGTGGTTGACTCTGGCACTCCTCCGTCGCTAGGGGGGTTGCCAGAGCCTCAGGTCAGAAAAAACCTGTTTGCGGCAGGGCCCATCAGCCCCATTGTTGACCAACTCGACGCTGAAAACCGTCGAGTCCTCGCGCTCACGCCTGATCCCCATGGCCATCTGGGTCCGGCTCGAGAGGCCGTGGCCCTGATCCAGCAAGCCCTGTCGGGGACTAGGCAGAACCCCACGGTGGTGGAATCGTCGCCCACTCCAATGAGTGGATCGCGGCGGTTTCCCTCCCTGGTGGAGGAATCTCCTGCCTTGGGAGCGTATCCCAATCCCCCGAGCGGATCCAGGCTAAATCCTACGATCATCGAGGAATCCCCCACGCAAATCGAGGAGGATGAGTGTGACCAGTGGTTCCCCCTGGCGTTGGAGCAGTGGAACGACGATGAGGAGGAGGAGATTGGAGTGTTGGAACGTCATGAACTCCATCATTCCCCTATTTCCGTTGCCTCGTCGCCTGCACCTCCTGAACCTATGTCAGGGACCAGGGATCGCCCCATGCTGGTGGAAGAATCCCCGGCCCCCCACTACATCACGGTGGAGGACTCTCCGGCCCCTCAGTTCATTGCAGTGGAAGAGTCTCCGGTGCCTATGAGCGGCGTCAAAAACCGCCCGTGTCTTGTCGTGGAATCTCCGGAGCCTACGGAGGACCGGGCCGGTACTACATCTCCAGTGCCTATGAGTGGCACGAAAGATCGTCCATCCCTAGTGGATGATTCTCCGGCAATGCCGAAGGTCAACAATCTGTGCTGGGGGGGAGGGAATCAGGTGGAGGGAGGTTCAGCAACCCTCCCAATAAATTTGGTCTCTCCCCCCACAAATACATCTCCTACGGAGGACCCCCAACTGCCCAATTGGGGGGGGGATCCAGAAGTTGCAACGGGATCGGAGCCTGTTTTCGCTTCCCATCCGAGAACTCGATCACCTATGGTGGTTCATGAGTCACCACAGTATATTGTGGTGGACGATTCCCCACCCCCACCGCCGCGACCGAATACTGTTGGTCATGTTCCCCCTCCGCCGTCACCCCGCCACCGCCAGGTGGCTTACATCGAGCACGTGCAAGGAATCCCGCACCTGGTTCGGCCATCTAGTGGTGGGGGTTCGGGGGGGGGACATCCCTCTAGTGGGGGGGCGCCAGCGCCTGTTGCTGCGCGCCCCACACCCCCGTCTCGCCCTGCGGGGGGGCCCTCTGGTCCCTCTGTGGCAGGGGGGGCTGCTGGGGGGGGCGGTGGTGGGTCATCTCCTCCTCGTGGAGGGGGGGGTCCATCTTTTCGACATTCTGGGGGCCCCACTCCTACACGGGGGGAGGAAGACTTACAGCACACCTGTGGCTGTCCCCGGTGTGTGGTGCACTACGAAACGTGCATCCAATCTCTGATGGCACAGGTGGAGGACCTGCGAAATCAGAATCTGGAGTTGCAGCGATCCCATCAGGAACTTTCTCAGGCAGTAGCCTCTACCGTGGGCATCAGTCAGTCCTACGGGGACCGGATGACCCAAATCTTGTCTACATTGGCTAAGTTTGACGCGGCGGTTCAGGGCTACCGCGAGGATTCTAAGGTGGTGGAGGCTAGCGTGGCGGATCATCTTAGGATGTCCGACGGCAACACGGCTAAGTGCTTTAGCGCAGTGGAGTCGCTCGCTACACGTTATGCCGCCGTTGCATCTAGGATCGATGCGTGGGACCACTGGTACTCCACGCCTGCAGAACCCGTTACTGTGGTCCTACCCCCGCCATCGGCGCCTCCGCCCGTTCCTGATCCTACACCGGCGGCGCCTACGGCGCCCATGGGCGCGCCATCCGGTTCATCCGGTGGTGGTTGTGTCCTTCCTTTCTCCGTCCACCCATCCCACGATTGCATCTACCATCTGAACGCTTGTCCGGATTCGGGGTGGCCGAGGGGGGGGGAAGAACACCACGAACACCCCCACCCCCAAGAACCTACATCGTGGAGGGGAATCGCCGAAAAGCAGAAGGAACGTGCTGTTCCCGAGTGGAGGGCGACGCCTAAGGGCGAGGAACACCCCACGGAGCCTACGGCCCCGTGGGCCAATGAAGAGGAGAACACCTCTTCGTTGGGGAACATTAATCCCCTCACGAAAAATGTTTTCACTTCCCCTGGGAAACCTTCGTACACGCCCTCTCATCCTACGGATACGTGTACAGTCTCTCCAGTGAAGGTTGCACCAAGTGCAAGTGGAGGTGCACCCCCAACCATGGCTCCCCCTGCTTACCACCCGTACCAAATGCCTATGGTGCAAAATAGTTACACCAAAGCGGTGGAGGATAGTGATATGCCTAAACCGCAATTTAATGGGCAACTAGAGTGCTACGACGAGTGGGTGGAGAAGCTTCAACAATGGTTGGGGGTGTGTGATCCCATGTACCGAAAGGCCAACGAGGCAAAAATGATTTTGAGTACCTTGCCCCCATGGCTAAAGGCGATCATCAACGCCCGGGTTGCCGAGGCCACCCACCACACACGCACGGCCCCCACCCTCAAAGAGTTGTGTGACTTTTTGGAACAACGTTTCCACGAGTATGACCCCTCAAGGGCTGATGAAAGGTGGCGAGCCCTCACCCCCAGGGTGGTTAAAGGGCAAGTGACCCTCATCGACCTTGAAGATTTCTATGCTCGTTGGCAACGTTTGTTGCCTCTGAGCAATGAGACTCGTCCCCACGTGATCCCGGAGCAGCTCCTAAGCAAGCTCCCGTGGATCAAGGAGAAGGTTGTCAAGCAAGAGGCTAAGAATAGCCCAGACAGCTATGTGGTGGATTTTAGTGGCCTTGACCCTTCGCCGGGTCGCCCCCCATTCGAAAAAGACCTCAGGAAATATAGCGCTCAAGCTTGCACTACGGTTCCTGAGATTGTTTCCTATTCGGGGCCGGGGGTGATAGTTGACTGCAAAGACCCGGCTCTCCAGGAGTGTATCTTGAAACTCAACAACACAACTCACACATGCGGCTACACTTTGAAAGTGGAGCAACGTAGGCCTCGTTTGAAGCCTGCGAAAATCTACGCCCTTGCCCATAAAAGCGTATCGGAGAGGGAAGCTCTCGAACGCCTCAATAAAGGAGACAAGACGACGGTGACATACACTCATCGCCCTTCTCACAATAAAACCGCGGTGCATGCGGTTAATGCGGAGGCTACGGCGGACCCTGACACCTCCGAACCCGCTGACACCTCCGTCAACGCCGTGGGTCACTCTAAACCTCCGGCGAAGAAACCCGTCGACCCCGGGGCTAAACCGCCACCTACCTTTTGGGTTCCGTGTTCCAAACATTGGAAAAAACATAAACAAACGGAGATGGACATGTCTTGGATTGATTGGGGTGCCACCAATACCACCCTTTGGACGTGTAAGCCTAATTCTCCGTGCAATGACACTCATTGGAACATTGCGGGTAAGTCTAAAGGTGGTAAGCCTAAGGGTGGCGATAAGGGTGGCGGTGGTGATAAGGGTGGCGGTGGTTATAAGGGTGGCGGCGGCAAAGGCCATAAAGGAGGCAAGGGAGCGCCGAACGGGCGCGGACGTTGGTAGGAGTGCCCAGAGGCGCCCCCTTCGAAAGAAGAAAACCTCGGGCACCCCTGTGACACTACCGTGGCTCTCGTTCCATCGAGAGTCATGAAGGGGCATATAGTGACCAATGAGATTCAAACCGAACTTTCCGTTCAGGTTGTTTTGCCCAATGGAGAACGCAAGGCCCTCCGTGTTTTGGTGGATTTTGGGTGCCAAGCGGTCGCTTTGGCCAACACCAATGTTTTTGGAGACCAACTCTCCGAAAAATATGAATCCCCCCAACGGAGGCGCCTACTCCAAGCCGATAATGAGACGCCTTTGCCGGGGGGGGACGAGCAAATAGACGTCAAAATTCAATTTACGGGGGTTGTGGATGGTAGTGTTTCACTTCCTCGTGTTGCCCAGTATGGCGTGTCCCCGTACCTTGTCCCGAATTTACCTTGGGATATGGTTTTGGGGCACCCATGGGGTTACGAACATTGTGTGAGCCATTTTGCCCGCTTCAATTGTTTGTACTCTCACCATCCAGTGCACCCCCGTTTTTGGATTGAGGACTTCCGTGAGGCTCCACGAACCGGCAAACCATTTTTGGTGAAACCCATTCATGGTAAGGTGTCACGTCAGTCCGTGTGGGGCCTAACCGTTCCAGTCATTGGGGCGGTCACTCCTACGCACCCTGCCCCGGCCATTGTGGTTACGCCCCCTGGTGGCGAACCGCCTAACCGTGTTGAGGCCGAGAAACACATATCCTATGCCTTGACCGCTTCCTCCGTGGCCCCCGTACAGGACCGGGCTTGTGCTTTGGAGCTCGTTGAATTTGCTCCCGAAGCCCTTGCCCGTGATGTTCTACCTACGCGGCGTGATGGGTCCATGTGGACCCAGTCTGACTATGGCCTCACGCCATATTGGGCCGCACGTGTCAAAAAACAATTTGGCAAAAACCCCGACGTGGACGCCTCCAATAGGGTCCCGGGTATGGCCCAGGCTACCCGTTGGGTTTCGCCGCTTGAAGATTTCTTTTCCACTCCCGCGGACCCCTCCAAATTGTATTGGATGTGCCCTCCCTATCATCGGTTTTCCAATTGTGTTCGGAAAACTCGGCAAGAAAAACTACGAGCCATCGTCGTAGGGCCGAAGTGGACACATAGGGAGTGGCGGAAACTCCTTATGGAAATTACTTTGCAAGGGTACCACCTTCCTGGGCCAGAGACTAAAGCCTATCTCTATCTATGACCACCTCACGCCCCTTCCTCAACGGGGTTGGTCCACGGTGGCGCTATACGTGGACGGTGGTATTGCGGAGGAAAATTTGGCGGCCACTAAATGTCATGTGGCCTCCGTTTTGGCACCGGCCGTCTCTAACCCCAACACGGATGGCGAGCCGGGCATGACCTCGGAGGAAGAGTCGGAGGATGAAAGGGTGCCTAACCATTTGGCTTCGGTGCGTACCCTCACGTATCAGGCGACCCATAAAAAACTCCCCGCACCCGTTACTCTTGATCCTACCCCCGAAGATTTGGAGGCACAAGAATGCGTGCGTTCGCGCATTGCGAAAATTGAACGAGAGTTATTGGGTGGGAGGGCCACTACCGTTAAGCGTTACCGAACACGATTGTTGGCGGCTTCTCGTGTGGGTGGCGTTGTCACCACCCAAGAGCCTATTGTGTCTCCGGAGGTGGAGCTCATGAGGAGGCGCATCCTCGCGGACTATGAGCGGGATGTTTTTAGTCGGGAGGTTCGTCTCCGTCCGGGCCAGGAACACCCTAAGGTCCGTGGTACGGAGCGGTTGGGGTTTGCTAAACTTGACCTATACCCGAACGCCAAACCCAAGTCCGTAAAACCTATACGGTTGGTGGGGGAGCGTGCCGCGGCGGAGCAAGAAATAGTGGAGGACTTTTTGGCTCGTGGCTGGATTGAGCCGTGCCCTGCCTCCGAATGGGCGTCCAACGGTTTCGTTGTGCCTAAGAAAGAGAAGGGAAAATGGCGCCTCGTGGTGGACTACCGCCAACTTAATGAGGCTACCTTGCCCGACGCACACCCCCTCCCCCTCATAGAAAACATGTTGGAAAATCAATCCAAACACAAGATTTTCACTATTGTGGACTTGAGTAAAGGGTTTCATCAAATTCCCCTTCACCCTGAATCCCGGGCTAAGACCGCCATGAATTTGGCGGGTAAGCGATACCAATGGCGTGTTATGCCTATGGGTATCAAGAATGGGCCCGCTATTTTTCAACGGGTCATGGACCATGTTTTGCAGGGTTTGGATTGTGCGGACGTATATATTGATGATATTATTATTGGTTCCTCCGGTGCGACGGAGGAGGAGCTATTGGCTAACCACGACCGCAACGTGCGTGCCGTGTGGGATAGGCTACGAAAAAAGGAGTTGGTTGCTTCGGTTAGCAAAACCGATTTCTTTGTTCGTTCGGTTGAGTTTTGTGGCCATGTGTTGGAAAATGGCACACGTCGGCCGGCGCCAGGGAAAATGTTGGCGCTTGAGCGTTGGGACAAACCGGATAATGTTCGGGAGCTCCGGGGATTTTTGGGGCTCGCCAACTATTATTCGGGCTATGTACAAAACTACGCCTCCATAGCTACCCCTTTGATTAATATGTTGAAGGATTTGCCTAAGCATAAGAATGGCAAAAAGATAGGCCTAAAATGGAATGCTTCGGCTAACGAGGACTTTTTGAAGCTCAAGCGTGCTATTACGGATATTGTTCCCCTCCAACTAGCCGATTGGGATAAGGACTTTGTCCTCACCCCGGACGCTAGTAATTGGGCGGTGGGGGCGGCCCTACAGCAGGAAAGTCCCGATGGTGCCCTACGCCCCCTTGCCTTTTTCTCCCGCAAATTGTCAGGCAGCCAATTGAATTGGAGCCCTCGGGAGAAAGAATGCTACGCCATAGTGGCGGCGCTTTTAAAAAGGCATGGTTGGGTGGGGAACAAGCGCGTGGAGGTCCGTACGGACCACCGTAGCCTTGAAAATTGGGCTACGGAGGACCTCAAAACCGTGGGGGGTCCCTCTCCACGCCAAGCACGTTGGCATGAATTGTTCTCTAAATTCGACCTCCATGTGGTTTACACTCCGGGGCCAGTGAACCCCGTGGGTGATTTCTTGTCCCGTTGGGCTTACCCTGCTAACCCGGCGTTGGGTGATGTGTCCATACATGGGACGGCCCAAGCGGCCGGGGATGTGCGGGACATGATGGCGGCCGAGAAGGAGGAACTTCTCGCCCGCCCCCTTGTATTTAGGGCGGTTGTGGCGCCCGTTGTTACTAGGTCTAAAGCGGCGCCTCGGGCTCAAGGGGCGCCCGCGTGTGATCCACCCCCTCTGGCTTCGCCTCCAGTGGGGGGGGGGACGAAGCAAAAGAGAAAGCTTTGGAGACTGGAGCGAATTGTCAAGATAAAAAAACCTTGGAAGTCCCACAAGAAAGCAACTCCTATACATGGGGAGGATGCTCCCAATGTTTTTGAGATAAATTGGGCTAAACACTACCCAAATTGTCAACGTTACAAACAAATGTGGCAAGATGCCTTGAATGGGAGCTTCCAAGATGGAGTTAGGTTGGTGGATAACAAGCTCGTCCGTAATGGACGGTGGTGTGTTCCTACGCCGCTAGTGCATCGTTTGGTAGCCGAATACCATGATGCATTTCACTTAACTACCTCCAGTGTGGAAAAACACTGGAAGGAAATTAACCATGGCGTGGAAGGTGAGGGGTTGTACAAAGCAGTGGAACTGCAATGTCAAACGTGTCCCTCATGTGCCATTCACACGCATGACACCAAGCGCAAGCAAGGGTACATGACCCCTATGCCTATACCTATGGAGCCCATGGACTCCCTAGCGCTTGATGTGTTTCACTACCCTTCCACCTCCCACGATGGAGAGGTGTATGACCGAATGCTCCTATGTGTATGCCGGCTTTCCGGCTACCTCATCGCGATCCCTATTCCTAAACCCCGTCATGAAGACAAGGATGAAGGGCTAACGGGGAGAAGAGCGGCCCATTTGGTAATTGAGCGCTGGGTGGATAGGTTCGGAGCCCCTCGTGAAATATGCTCCGACCGTGGGCCACAATTTGTGAGCCAATATTTCCAAACCCTTTGTTCTAAGATTGGTGCCCGCTCGACTATGTGTCTTGCGGGTAGGCACCAAGGTAATGGCAAGGCCGAAAATACTGGCAAGCAGCTAAGGCGTGCCGTTGCTAAAGCCATTACCTTGAAGAAAAAGAAAACTAATTGGGCAGAGGTTTTGCCCGCCGTTGTACGAGCGTGGCATGAGACTACAGGTCCTTCAGGTTATACACCTAACGAGATTGTGTTTGATAAACACAACCGTACTAAGGGGCCTCCTCTTGCTGAGCCTAAGGGGGTTGCCGAAGACGCCGCTCACTACTTCCAACGGCGTGAGGAGCTTATTGCTCTTGCACGGAGGGCTATGATTCAAGTGCAAGAGACAATGGCTCGTAAGTATAATAAGAGTAGGAGGATGTCCCCCAATTTCTCAAAAGGGGACCGCGTATGGGTCTGTCGCCAACACAAGAATCTTGGCGATAAGACTTGTCCCTATTGGGATGGGCCCTATGAGGTTGTGGCCAAGAAGGCGCACGACCTCTATGTTATTCAAGTGGACCAACGGAGGTTAGTTGACGTCCACGTTGATTGTTTAATGAAAACGGTCAACTCCCCTCGCTCCCCCGTGCCTCTAAATTACACGGAGGAGGTTGCTAGGGTGCCCTCCCAGTTTGAGGAGGACACCTATAATGTCAAGAAAATATTAAGTCACCGTACTTACCGCAAGAGACTTCTCTTCAAGGTGCGGTGGGAGGGTTATACCAAAGATTGGGATACCGAGGAACCCGTTGAAACCTTCTTACCATCCTACAACAAAGTTTGGAGAGATTACTTGCAGAAACAGAATCTCACCCAAACCGTTGACATCCTTGCCCACCTTGGTGGACCGCTCTCATGAGCGAGCCACGAAAAGAAAACCCTAACCAATATGGATATATTATTGTTTGGGGAAGGGAGGAGAGAGCGAGAAGCGGTGGGAGACAGGAAAGAAGATGTGCATGCGCGGCGCGCTCCTCGGTTACAAAAATCCCCACCGGAGCAGGGACATGGGCAAACAAATGAAATGCAAGATTGAAGAACAATAAAGCAAAGCAAATCCAAAGGCAAAAGTGAACAAGGGCAGTCGAACAATCTACATCAACAACAAGTCGCAATGAAACAACAGCGACAACAGCAAATAAGACGAATGCATGACAACGATAGCAAGCAATCAGAAGAAAACAAAACAATGACGACAGGTTCAATCATCTAGCCAGATGAGAACAACAACCAACACAAAAACAAGCAAACCAAAGAACACGCAGAAGAAGCCATGACTGGCAACCACAACATACAGAACATTCGAAAGTCAAAAACATAGGCAAGAGCAAAAAGAAGTCAGAAGAGGACAGTGCGAGGTTATTGCGTCAGGTACGCAGTGAACAGGTGGTGCCTCAGGTTCAGGATCAGGACGTCTCGACAGAGCTCAGGGAAGCTACAATGAGACATCAGATGGATACCCGCTTGCGGTCGTTGTTCAGTGACAGTCAATCACCCCTGCAGAGCTCCAGTGGGGATTCTGTGAATCACGAGAAGCGCGTTGAGCGCATCATCCATAATTTATGTTGTGCTGAGAGTGGGCTGGACCCGTTTCAGCTTGCAGTGCTGACTCAGGAGCCACTCACTAAATGTTTGTTTGGCAAGTGGGACAACGAATACCAGAGTGACCGCAATTTTTCGACCATTTTTGACAAATTGTCACAGGGTCAGGCCGTTGAAGGTTTTTCGCTTTTTCAGGGGAAGCTGCGACACCATGGCAAAATCGTGGTTCCGTTTTCATTAACGGATAAGGTTCTGACTGCCATGCATCAGTATGTCCATCCAGGTAGGGACAAACTGATAGAGTTGGTCCGCAGAAAATTTTATTTCACCTTCCGGCCGAGTGTTTTGAAGAAAAAGGTCACTGAATTGGTTAAACGATGTCCTGTTTGTCAAACGTGTAAAACAGGCCCAGCACGCTTTGATGAATGTCGTTTTTTCCCTGTCCCCCAGTATCCCTTTGCATCGCTTGCCATTGATTTTGTATCACTGCCGGAAGTTACTTCGGCCGGACAGGTGTATGACCAGTGTATGGTAATTGTAGACAGGCTGACAGGATATTTGACTGCGGTGCCATGCAGGGCCCAGGGCCTGGATGCCAAAGCAGCGGCAGATTTGTTTTTGCAACGCTGCTTGTTCTTCACTGGCGTGCCGAAAGAAATCATGAGTGACAATGACAATGTCATTACCAGTGATTTCTTTCACAGTTTGTGTGAGAAAATGGGGATTGAGACCCACAGGGGTGTTATATATAGGCCTTCGAGTAATGGGAGGGCCGAAAATGCAGTCAAGGCGGTAGTAAATTCGCTCCGCCTGTATTTGGAGCAGCGAAAGGCGCTGTGGGTGAATGCGCTACCGCTGGCAGTGTGGGCAGTGAATGACCTGCCTGGCATTCACGGTCCCTACAGCCCTCACAGACTGGTGTTTGGGCGTGACCCCATTGGTTTTGGGGACTGTCCACCGGTCCAGGATGACTGTGCGGAAGACGCCCTGACATTTTTCTCCCGTTTGGAGAAGGAACGAAGGGAGGTGCAGAAAAAATTGAAAAAGATTCATGCCGCACAGCGGAATAAGTTTCTTCAGAAATTCCCGACCCTGAACTTGCTTCCAGGGGACAAGGTGTGGGTGAAGAACCTCCCAGGCCAATCTAAGTTAGATAGGCTGTGGCAGGGTCCCTGTGAGGTGGAGAGGGTCATTTCTGCTTCGAGAGTGGTGGTGAATACCCCTCAAGGGGATCAGACATTGTCTACCAGTAGATTGAAGCATTACATGCATCCGTATGGTGCACCAGATTCTGCACATCCTTTCAATTACTTTTCCAAGGAGGACGTCGCCCCCCCTGTGGTACAGCACTGGGTGCCAGAGAAATTTTTGGCTACCAGGGTTTACCCCAATGGTGTTCGTAAGTGGAAAGTGAAGTGGCGGGGTCATACAAGTCCCACATGGGAGCCTGCCAGTAGCTTCATGAATGAACTCAACAAAGACTGGCATGCCTTCAATCAAAAGAAGGGGCTCCATCTCACAGTTGATGATGTAGTTAGTATGTCTTGAATGTATGATGCATCCCCCTCACCCTGTTTATTTGTACTCCTCTCTTTCAGGTGCAATGAACTCGATTCAATGCAGACAGCTCAGTGATCGATGTCAGTTTTAGGGTATGCCACCATTTTTCGGGTTCCACGCCACATCACTCTGGACTGCTTCTCAGGAGTCCAATCAGCATCAATAAAGACAAATGAAGGATCCAGAGAACAAATCTCAGAAGTAATCTAACTCATATATGACTTCAGTGAATGGGCTTTGTATATTAGCATTCATGTCTGTTTGTTTGAAGACATTGCGTTGTGATGCACAGAGATTTGCATTTGTATGTTCGAGCCCTTGCCTGGAGCCCACTGAATGTTGTACAATGAACTTCTGAGAAACAATGGATCCCCAATGTCAACAACAAAAAAAAAAGAAAAAAAAAAAAAACCAGTGGAACCGGTGGTATACGCGTAGTACTGACTTCCCCCCTCTGTGCACAGGCAGGCAGTCAGAGTTACAGGACAGTGCTGTGAGTCAATGCCAGGGCAATGAGATGACAGGTTTGTAGTTCTTGGAACTCAGTGCCCCTATCCTGGGTACAGATGGGCAGACGGCTGTGGCAGCACCCTCAGGCAGCTCCCAGGTCATAGAACCACAGGCCTGCTGGGGCTGGTATCCAGTTTTTCAGCCCCAAAAAGGGATTTTTTGGGCTTGGGAGGGGAGTGTAGCCGCCAGCATGCAGCGACGGAAGTCGCCTGAGCATTTCGTGTTATTTAGCGATGATCATGAGATTTAGCGCTGTGCAGTGCAGTTTCGATTGTGGAAGTTTCATTCCAAAATACAACGATTTTCTGTCACTGCATAGGTTCCTGTTATGTTCGAAATGGCTTTGGTGCTCGTCCACTGATCTGTTTGGCTTTGGGTAAGCATTGGAGTAATTCTAGGACAAGACATCAAGGAGGACTTGGACTAGTACAAGAGCGAGAAGCGGTGGGAGACAGGAAAGAAGATGTGCATGCGCGGCGCGCTCCTCGGTTACAAAAATCCCCACCGGAGCAGGGCGGTGGGTACCGCAGGTTTACCCCACCGTCTACCTCTCTCACCGCTAAAGGCTTGAGAGTCCTTGGGGTGGGGTGGCGTGGCATATAGCCTGGGGCGGAAGTGGGACGTGTTCTTTCGGGGGTCTTAATGCCATTCAAACCCCTATCCTTGGGTCTTACTGGAGCACTCCTACCACCACCAGGACTACTGCCGTCAGTCCTGCCCACGATGACGCCCCCTGTCAAGGGTGCTAACAACGTGGCAAGCACTTCCCGAAGACTCTGCCGGGTTGTGCGCATGGTGGTGTTTGCAAGGTTTCGGAGTGCCGCCCCGTACCGAAACCACGACCCCACGACCGTCCCTGACCCGTGACCCAAGCCAACGAGCTAAATCATTTGCTCAAAATGGCGAAGGCTTGAAAACTTCTTTTGGTTGGCGGGTACAACCCATTTTCCCTTTTGTGTTGGGCGTGATGGTTTTCCACCGATTTGCCCTTGTCCACACGAGGGTAGGTATACAAGGTACGAAGTACTCGTGTGGCTCACATTACGTGGAAAAAAATTTCGTGGCGTGCAAAATTGCCACTACATACGGCGAGGACTTAAGCCTAGAGGGAGGGGTCGTCCTCTACAATACAAGTATTCTAATATGAATTGCAATGGGTGCCTTTGCCCCGTCACTCTATGAGTGGGTGGGGTCTTCAAAGGCAAAGAGTGGCGTTGCGGATTTGGGCCGTCTCCGTCGCCTGGGTATTTGTCCCCGGTCGCTATGCGTGCCCGGGTTGGGAGTGGGTACCCTCCATTGCCATTGCATGGGGCCGCATGCTGGCTGGGTGTGCTCTTCATGTCCTTGATGAATTTCGCGGGGGGATTCCTGCCTGCAACGAGAGGGAACAAACAATATGATGAAAAGGGCGAGTGTGCACATGCATATGTTTATGAGAGAATATGTATATTAATGTTTTCTCTAGAGTTCCCCACGAGTGGACTTGGATTTCCACAACACCCGAGGGGTCCTCTATCCCAACACCCAACCAAACGGGTTGGGATATGGGCGTGGCATTTTTCTTTATAGAGACCCGTGCGTGGACTTGGATTTCCACAACACACACGAGTCTCTCTGTCCGAGACACACCAAAACCGGGTGTGCCCGTGGCCAATGGTAGCGTGTGTGTGCGCATGCCATCAATTTAGTTACGGGATTATATGGTTGCCTATTACGTTGGTTATCACCCGCCCCCCGAACAAGCAAGACCTAGGTTGACACCTACCTTTGGGGTTTTGTAGCCGTGTACACCGGCCCAAGTTTACACACGGAGGTGTAAACATGAACCGTCATACACGGTGTAGAGGGGTTGGGGGAATAAAACTCCTTCGGGGCGTGTCATCGTGCCCCCGGGGAGCAGGGTGGGCTGATACACCAGCGGGACCGTACGGGCGACCTCCCCAATTTGCAACCTGGAGGTGACCCCCTGCGCTACGGCCCACCGACCGACAAAGGTAACACGCAAGCTAACCTAAGTGTTTATACGCACGCCCCCAAGATGCACACAAACACCAAGCAACAAGGTGGCGTATCTATACACGTGTTCTATTGTGGATATGCTTACTGTTTGTTGTGTGTACGTGAGTAGTTTGTGGAAGCTCTTGCACGTGCCGTATGTGTGGAGTGCTGCCATCACGTGCCCCAAGGCCGCCACCGCGAGACCCACACTCTGTGATGCCCTCCGGGCAAGTGTGTGCCCCCGGGCCCTGCCAATGGGTGTGCGCGCACAAGTGTGTCTTGTGTTTGTCGGTGTGCATCGCTCTATTATGTGTATATATGATATATATACGTAGTATGGCTCCTAGGTGAGGGGTTAGCAGTGAGTTCAGGTTTTCATTACATGGTTATGAGGTTTGTCTTCTTAAGTGTATCTACTCACACCCTCATCCCATCTCCGTACCTCCTCCTTTACCCTCTATGTGGTGCATCACGTGCTACACACATGCTAGGTTAGACATTCACACGGACACGACCCTTGGCTGAGCCGTGCCCGTACCCGTATCCGTTCCACTTGATCATTTTTCTTTGGTGTCTGGTCTGTTTGACAAGTGGGCCTTTGGCTAGGCCTTGTCTCGGTCTTTTACAAGCAAGTAATCAAGCAAGTTTACATCTTACAAGCAAGAGCTCACTCATTACTACAAGCGTTACGGGCAAGCACATCAAGAACATCAAGCACATCACGCCCTCATAAACGATCTAAAGCACGTGGGTGCAAGGTGTGGGCATCGTACCCGTGTTTTGGTTTGTGCCTAAATGATCGTCGATCATTTACCCTGAGGCATCGTGACCTCTTTCCTCTACTTAGTGAGCTACCGCGCGCGCTGTGGGGCCATCGTGGCCGTGTTTATTAGTGGGCCTAAGCATGCACAAGATAGAGGCAGGCACAAGACAGTGATGCATCGCAAGGCAACAATATGGCAAGATCACGGTGTTCACTGTTCCAAAGTGTGAAAAAAGGGCTGTGGTGGCTGTAAGGACTGTTACCACGGTTGCCCCGCGTTGCACTGCGAGACAGAACCGTTAGCCCCCCGTGGTAACAGTCCCCTGGCCGAGGGCCATCAGATTTTGTTGTGTACCTTGTGATCCTTTCCCTGGCCTCTATCTCTACTATCCCTCGTGCTCCCTTGTGCAGGCACAGTCCTACGTTGCTGTCTGACTCTCCCGTCAATTCTCCTGGCAGCTTTTTCAAAAAGTGAAATTTTTGCACTTTCGCGTCGCACCGCTTCGCATGTACCATTACCTTCAGTTTTGTTTGAAAGTGTGATTTCACTTTGCCTTTAGTTTTAATTCTTTGAAAAACTACCTGCCCTTACCTGCTGGACCCCACATGCCTCATGCAACACGCAGGGACCAGACTCTACGCGCAACAGCTCGCGATTTCGCCTACTACTTATTGCGGGACGTGCGGGATCCCGATCGTCAATTTCTGTATTTCGGCGGTGGTTCGATTCCCAACGATCGGAGCTACTCCAGCGGCCGTGCGGCCGGCTTCGAGATTGCTTGCGTAGGTTCGATTCCCTATAGGGGGGATTTGCTAACCTGTGATTTGCTGCTGTTTGTGACTGCTACGTTCCTCTTGGGCATGTACTTCCTGCCCGTGGCAGTCGTTTTAAGTGGGGGGGTGAAGCAGGTCACAACCCTACCCTGGCATTTTACCCCTAAGGGAGCATTATTTGGCCCTATATATGGGATATATGTGGGATAGGGTATATCATATTCCATTTCCTTGTTAGGAACATAGAATGTGGGATAGATAAGGCAATCATGGATGTTTAGTAGTTATATCAATTAGTGGATGATAGGGTGGATTTCTCATATGTGCATATCAGGTATTTCATTGGCTATGTGTACCATATCTGTTTGCAGGATACTATTCAGTCAACACTATCGTTATGTCTTCGGTGCCAAGCAATGTTGCTGCCCATGCCACTGCGACCCCTGCTCCTGACCACCCGGTCTGGTTTCACCATCAGCATGACAGACTTACTTGGATTTTTCACACATTCCCTCCCTCATCACACCACACATACCAGCCACACACAAACACATACCATGAGTCATTTGATTATTCCATTTGTTCTCTTTGGATGTCACACTCTGAGGAATTGCTGTAGTACCACATCCCTCAAATTTTTGCCTACGAGCCAATTTCTAAGTCATTTCCTTCGTGTAGATAGTCAGTGTCCGCTTACAGGAGCCGGCATTGGTCTCACCCCGCCACGTCTTTGTTGTGTAACACAAGTGAACAGGTTTAAGCTTGGTCACTTTGCCTGTTACTTGGCTAATGCATTCCGCGATGTGTTATTGAAGAGCCCTACGCCGGTAGCCACTGAGACCAGCGGTGCACTACGGTAGGCTCTTTGAAAAGGATTATCGAAAGGTATCGAAAGCCTACCGTAATGGGCTTCTACCCTTGCGCGGGTGGATAAGTACTTTCCCTGCAGTGGGATAGACCCCTTCTCTTGCGGTAGAGATAGATGACGGAGTTAAGCTCCAAGAGGATAGCCTGTATCCTGCAATTCAGTTGAGCGGAATTCACTCTTCATGGAGGAAGACAGGCCCCCGCACGGATGGCTTTGTACAACCATCTGCTGGGCAAGGGGCTCGCCGTAATTGGTCTTCCGGTAAGGTACAGAACACACTTTAACTACGATAGCATTTTTCGGAGATTTACCACTTCTACTTGTCTAAGACAACCTGACAATGATACATTTTGCGTATGAGGCAGTGGCGACCCTCCAGTCGTGTAGGATATCCGTTGGCTCGCACTAGAGCTGAACGGCGTTCCTTGAAAGATCCGACCTTTCAACTTTTTCTCAAATATTACTTACCTACTTCGTTTCCAACCAACCCCAGGGGACCAACCCACCCCTACCCGTGAACCCAACCCCTACATGCACACATAAAATTCATTGCTTTTGTCATCTTTAGCACTTGCCACAACCCATACATCTTCTTTCTCTCAATTTACATGATGAACACACTTCTACATTTTCACTTCTTCGTGCAAATTATTTGCTTTGGTAATTTAAGTCATTTGGGACATGTCTACACAAATCAGTATTCCCGCTAGCTTAATATCTCATTAGATTTCTGTTGGCTATGTCCTATTGAGGAACATGGTTCATATGCTCTGCGGCCCAGAGCATTTTTCCGTGATGTGATATTGATTCTTTTGTACATGATTGCTAAGCTTGTTAGGTAACTGACGTTTCAGCTTTGTTTTTAGAGACAGCTAGAAAGTATGAGTAAAAGGTTGGTAATGACAGACTATATCTTTCAACGTTATTTTGGTTGAAGTATTAGTATAAATCCCCATACCCCCAGACGGATCAATCCCCACGGCCGGGATAAGAAAGAGCAGATCCGGGTCAGATGATGTCTACTCATCGTGACTGCCACCCCCCCCACACACTATGAGTTATCCCTACCCGCTAAACTAATCAACAATTAGTCATTGCTGATGCTGCTCCGCTTTCTCTGTCCATGTAATGCAGGCCAAGAAACCCATTGCATCAAATAGGTACCAATGCATCCATTGCATTAGGTAGCCACATGTAACGCGTCCGTTGAGTAAGGTGGTATATCCTCTCTTTGGATGACGAAGACAAGCCTGTCAATAGACAGCTTGGGCAGAGCTTGAATTTCCAGTTTAACCCCACATGTTGCATTTCATTCTCAATTGTGATTGATTTTCCGTATAGCTCATTGTAATTCATACATCTACATCCAGGTGTATTACCCTTACCCTCATTGTTTGCCTGAAGATTTAGGTTCTCGTTGCTCATACTTTGTATGCTACCTTTTTGCTTAGTGTTTCTCATGTTTCATTTTGAGCCCTACCATACCAAAGACTTAGGAACTTTACCCTCTTAGGTGGAGATAGATCTTTACCTCTAGGATGGGGGTAGTAAAACACTACATTAGACACTCATAACATTCACTATGTGCGTGCCTTATGCCCATACCCCTCCTTATGTTAGATTATCAGCTTGTCATGAACATTCTTAGCGAATGTGCATGAAGCTTAGGAAGGGGGTGTAATAAGTCAGGGCATTTGGGCCTCCCAGAAGCTTTCTCAAGGATCTCTACTAGACCTCACCAAGCTTCAAGATCCTAAAACACTAGGATATTTGCTCATATTTGACTTATATTCTAAGCCTATAGCTTACTGCTAGACTCTACTGCTCTTAGGTACACTACAGAGAGCAGAGATCTAGGATACATTAGTAGCCATACATGAATAATCACATCCCATATGCTTATAATGTGATTTAATCATGTTTTATGCTATTTTAGAGGGTTCTAATGTATTAGAAGCTATTTTGAAGCTATTTCGAGGCTTCAGATGGCCTGTCGCGACTGTCGCCGTCTTTTGCCGCCGACAGCAATTTACGTAATGTTGACAAGGCCTGTGATAAGATAGACTACTCAGAAAGTTGCTAAAATATATATTTTCTTGCCTTTTTAATAAGAATTTATTGTTATATCAATTTTCTTGTTATTTAGGCATGTGAACCCGTATTACTGGACCAGCCAGTTGGTCCAGCTCAATGTTCGTTCACGACTTCGTCTTCTTGCTGTTGCCTGTGTCCTGTACTTGCCAACAAGATCAATTGTAATGGAGAACATTGGAAACAATTTGATTTTTAAGTGCAAGACAAGGAAAATGGGTTTTCTATATGCACCCAAGCACAAGCATATGACACGAAGTCATAGCCCCCGAACTTCGGCATCTCCGTGTAGTCCACGTATAGAACACTGTTAGCACAGTGAGGGATGGGCAGGGTCGAGTAGAGACCTCTGTCCCTGATATTTCCCTGGTTTACAGGACCTGCACGGGCACTTGTCCACGATAGGCTGGAGGGTTTTCCGCAGTTGGTCGTCAGTCCACGTAGTGTGGAACCACTGCTTGAACAGCCTCAGGGTGCGGTCAGCACCAACATGACCGCTGGACTCATGGGTCCACTTCAGCAGCGCTGGGACTCTGTCACTAGGCACCACAATGCGGTCCTCGTGCCAGAGGTAGCTCTTGTCCCTCTTCCACTGGTCTTGGTTGACCAGGAGGGGTTCAAGGCGTTTCTCCAGGCGCTTGTAGATATCCCCAAACTCCTTCAGGTACTCCGATTGTTGGAGTCCATCCAGGGGGCGTATCATCGTCATGTTGAGGTCCAAGTGGACGTCCATACGGCTGAACGCCCCCTTAGCCAGCGCTTCAGACCGGGCACCAATGAGGGCGTCGAAGTTGTTGCGGCTGATGTAGTCGGCACACTCGTTCTTCACTCCCTGGATATGGTGTACCGTCAGCCGTAGTTGACTGAGGTAGGTCCACCAGCGCCGTAGCTTGGCCTCCTCAGGTGGGGGGCCCTTCTGGAAGCTGGGGAGGGGTTCCTGGTCGCACAGCCAGACCACAGGGTTACTCCCCAACAGTCGTGCTTGTGAGGATAGCACCAGCATACCCGCGAGCAATTCCTGCTCATAGGTGGAGTAGTTCCCCCTGGCCTGGTTCCACCTCCAGTTCCAGTGGCCCAGAGGTACTAGGACCCACTTGTCGTCAGGGTAGCTGTGCTTGAGGGTTCCATCTCGGTTGAGACCTTCCGTCCCCCATTGGGAAATGGCCGAGTCGAACTCCTCCTTCTCTAGTGCTTGCCATTGGAACAACGTTCCACCACCGCCCACATTGCTGGCGTCGTCACTAGGAGAATCTCCCCTTGTGCCCTAGGCACGCCCAAGCACTTAGCGTTGGCTACCTTGTCTTTGAGCTCGTCAAACGCTTGTTGCTCTTGTGGGCCCCAGCGCCAAGTAGTACTCTTCTTGATCAAGTCCGTCAGAACAGCGCTGGTGTAGGTGAAGTTTTTGATGTGGCGGCGATAGAAGTTGCACGCCCCAATGAAACTGCGTACATCATGAAGTCCTTTCTTGGGGTCTTCGTGTCGTACCTTGGCATCCATCAGGGGTTTGGCCTTAGAGGCCGCTGGGGTCCACCACCCATAGCCAACATCAAACCCCAGGTACTGCATGGTCTCCTGCATGAACTCACACTTCTCCAGCTTGAGTCGTGTGTGGTTCTCCTGGCAGACCGCAAAGAACTCACCCAAGAGGATTAGGTGATCCACCTGGGTATTGGTCCCGAGGCATACATCGTCGATGTGAGCCTCTATCTGGGCACCACGGGATATGAGCTCCTGCACCTTAGGTCTCCTTCGTAGGATGGACAAGATCTTGTTCATCAGCTCTTGGAATAGAGCGGGTGCGTTAGCCACGCCAGACGGCATGACCTTCCACTTGAACACCCTCCCCTTGAGGGGTGATGAAGGCCAGTATTTCCTGTGCGTTGGGCGTCAGGTCCACCTGCCAGAATCCGCTCCTCTTGTCCATTTTGGTCTTGTAGCGACAGGAGGCTATCTTCTCCAGGGTAGACTCCATATTGGGAATGGACCCTGAGTGGTTCAGTGTTTTCTTGTTCAGCTCTCCGTAGTCCACTACCAGCCGTTTGGCTGTAGACCCAGGTTTAGCCACCAGGAAACAGGGGCTGCAGTGTAGGGGGTAGTCCCCGTCCTTGTACTCCAGGACTAGGCCAGCGTCGATACATTCTTGTATCTGTCGCTCAACCTCGTCGGCCTGCTCTTTAGGAGCTGGATAGGGTCTCCTCCGGATCTTGTGACCCACGAACTCGGGTTTCAGCTTGAGATCCATCTTTACCAGCTTGTCACATGAGGCTGGATGGGGTAGTTCTCCGAACACCTCCAGATAGGTCCTTTCAAGCTTCTGTACCCGCGGGTCCAATACGTTGATCTTGTCCTCCATGTCCTCGTCAGAGTGTAAGTTGCTTGCCCCCTAAAGAAGGTCCCTACCAGGACCGGCCCCCGCTGTGCCCCTTCCGCCTGTAACCCCTGCTGACTTGCTCCTGATCAACGATTGCATTTATCAAAATCCAGGGTTCCAAATCCAACAATATAGAAAATACTATCGTCCTTCAACCCTGGACAGCAACCAGATCCCACAAATACAGCAATAGCCCAATTCACAATCCAATACGGGCTGCGGGCTTCCGTTCAGCACACCGGTCGTCTCACGGTGGCGGGCATGTACAAGAATTGCACCAAGGAAGAAAGCCCTGAAATTGGCATATGAACACAAATAAAGCAAAGTTGGGGAAAGATGGAAACGTACACATTCACAGCCATAGAACCCTCATTCCCCGGACTCAAGACCTTCCCTTGACTCACCAACATGATGCCCTGAACCCAATCAAATAAGATGGCTAAATGCCATGTGTCACAAGTCACTACATACACCCAAAAATGTGTTCACTCCCAAGCCTCTAAATCCTAGCCCAATAGGGGAGGTGGCGTGTCATGGCCTAGAGTGGCTCTCAGGACCATGCTCTACCCTGACATATACTTGGTTGGACTTGGAATCCAATGGGCTTGGAGAACTGCCCCATGAAGATGACCTCACAACCTAACAAAATCAGGCAAAACACACCATAGTGCTCAATATTCAATAATATACTCAAAAATGCATACGGCAATTACCCAAATGCTCCATGCATGTGTCAAACCGGAGGGTAATATACAAGGGTGATATACACCAAAGGTCCATGCCCAAGAATATCCCATCATTGGCTCCGAAACCCTTCCGGTTATGTACATGACATGCTTCACAAATCCGCTCATGAATTTGAGACCTAATTTTGTGAGGCCTCGTGTGCCGCGCCAAAGTGACCATGTGATCCGGCATATGGTGAGGTACAGCACCGAAGCATATGCCAACATATATGCAACATACCATAGTTCACGGATCTCTAGGCACCTTGCTGTTAGCCGACCAGTTGAGCACATAAAACACAAAAATGAGGTCAAAAACATGAAAATATGTCCAAATACAAAGTTGTCATGATAGTATATCTCTATGCTCACCCATGATATCCGCTCATGGTTCAATACACAAATGAGTGGAACCATTTACAAACAATTCCCCTACTTGGATCCCCCATCGGGCGCATGGAGATACCTTCGCCACCCATATCTACATGCCCCATGAAAATGGGAGTGCACTCATGGATCTCTTTGCCAAACATACCATGAGCAATACATACGCGGTAGACTTAGTCTAGCGCTTTGAATTCCACAATTGGGACATGGGCAAAGCCCTTGTCACGTGTGGCTCCCCATCTCTTCGGCCACACGAAGATATATAACATGGGCGTGAGCATATCGAAACACATACCATGCATATAACACATACCCTCAAAAGTGGCTCCCACCATGGTATGCCATGCCCCTCCATGGACATAACTTCACGTTAAAAATACGTGGGAACCCAAGGAAAGTATCTATGCAACACCAACACTCATGCGGTACACTCGAAAGTCGCAATAAAATGTTCGGTTGCACGGTCCAAGAGTTATATATCATTTTCTACCCTCTTGACCATTATCCCTTGCTACACCAGGCATGTGTACACACCAAAGGCGTTTGATGCTTTCTAATTCAAGTTGAGACCAAGGCGCTTGCAACGCAACCTTTCTTATTCTCTTTCCTCACACTCGCGTAGATATGGCCCTTCAAAGTGGTCCCACGATTCACTTTTGTTTCCCTTATATCTCCAAGTCAAATGGGTGGCAAGTATAAGGGAAACCTGATTCGGACATAGGGAAAGGAGTACGACCACTCGAAGAAGACCAAATCAAGTGCGGCGATGTCGAAGTCGAAAATCCGATTTCGACATCGCGAAAAATTCAGGATAAAATTTCGAGTGCATATTTAGAAAATTGCGGAAGCAACGAACCCTTTACTGATGAAATCTGACCCTTCATCGGAGTTTCCGCCAAAATATCTGGAAATAACAGTTAACCAATCGGTTACCGCAAAATCGGGAGCCAACTGACAGTCGCCGATACATTGACAATCAGAACAGAAGGCTCAAAAATTACGGAAACATTATGATAAAAAAACCCTGTTGATTCCTGATATTCCGATATATGAATCTCCGCTGGCGGCGCCTCGGTACTGAATATGGCCGCTCATAGCCGGAATGGCCAAACCTATCACACTATCACATGGGGTTAGGTCAGGTGGATGGGAGAGTATGATATCAGCCAATGGCGGCTTGCCGGCACATAGATACACACCCTAAGTGACCCCAAGATGGCCACGGGGGTCCGAACCGGCTTCACCCCCCTTCTCAGAGCGTTGTTACCGCTCGGAAGTCATTGAAGAGAGGACGGGAGGACCCCAATGGGCTCCAGCCCCCCCCCCTCATGTCCCAAGGACACATGGAGGCCCCACACACGTCGTAGGCGTCCCCCACGCCCCAAGGGAGGGGTGAGGACACTGATAATCGGTGCCCTACGCCATATCCGGTCTCCTCTTGATCTACAACATGGACCAAGGGGATCAAAGATAGAGAAACGCTGTCGGTCGACCTAAATAAGTATACCACAATGAAATATATATGTGGAGATCGAGTGAAGGGGGTAGATGGCCAATCAAGGCCCAAAAATCCCCAGATGAACGCCCTCACCCGTCTCCCAAGCACAGAAACAAACAAAAATGCCAAGGGGGATCCATTACGGTGCTACAGCAGCAACCAAATGGACCAACACGTCCTTGACATCCAAAGAAATATTCTTTTTCTTCAGATAGTCCATCCAAACCGTGGTATACCTCGGCACGAAACTGCTCGGAGGCTCCCACGAATCCCTGGATGCGGCGAATCCTGACGCGTTCCCATGGGGGGCCGGCCACGGGACGCTGCGGTGACACGCACAGGTGAGCAGGCAGGCAAGGCACTACGCTCACAAGGGCATCAATACGCTCGTGTCATGTGACAAAGCGTTTCAGGATCCTTGCCACTCTGCAACATGGGAACGAAAGTATGTACAGCAACACAACAGGATATGTACACATGGGGTTAAGACTGAACTGAGGTAAGGGCATCACAGGACAATAGACACTCAGTCCCAACTTATATCCCAATCCCAGGTCCGACCCTCTCAGTGGCTGGTGGGGGCGGGGGCTCAAACACAAACCATGCCCTGCTCAGTCCGGACCCTGAAACCCTGCCAATGGGAGAGGTGTCCCGCCTAGCCACAGGCGAGTTCCTGGGAACCAAGTGGCTCCAAGGCCAACCGACCATGGCTCCCCATGCTCCCTCAGCGACAGGTCCCAACTCACCTCTGAGCCAGAGATATGTACCCGCCATTATCACCTAGGAGTTGGTAGCTGAAAATGGGCTGTTTCAGCCCAAACTGATATTAGCTCAAAAATCTCCAAAAATGACCCCTCGTCCGGACCCGCCAGAGGTAGGGACGAGGCAACTGACCCTGTGCCCTTCGCATACAAACTCCCTTGAGCCCTCACCCAACCTGGTTCCCTCTGAAATCTCAGCATCAGGGCACCACAGGTTCGTCAAGTGGGGTCATGATGCCAAAATCACCAAAATTGGCGTCATTCCCACGCGTGGCTCGCCCGGCCAGGGCGAGCCCAATGGCTCATAGGTTAGGGGCAGGACCTAGGACTTTTATCTGAGTGTACAACTTGGAATTAGGTCCGGGCTCCCTGTGGGCATAGAGATATGGGGCCGCCAATTGACCACACGGGGGGTTGAAATTGGGGTCCCAAAAAGGGGTCATTTTGGCTGCCTGAAATGAGCCAAAATTCGGGGTGCTCCCAATAGAATATCTCCACGCCGGCTTGGAGATCGGATCCGCCATTCCATACGCACTCCACCGGGAGTCCAACAGAGACTCCCATGCACTTGGCCCTCAAAGATCTCCATGCCACTTGGCGTGGTGACGATCCCAATTGGGTCCACAAATGCCAAAATGGCAGAATTGCCCACACTCACTTGGGGCTAGCACCTTAACGAAAGGTTGCTCTGCTTCGCCCACGTGGTGTGTGAACCATGGGGACCAATATGCATAACACCCATGTCATATATGGTCCATTGGTCCATGCGTCCGGCGTGCACGGGTGGGCTCAACATAGTGCACGGCGGGCAGCAAAGGTGGAAAATTGCTCAAAATGGCCAAAAATGCGCACACTCATGGTTGGGGCAAATGAGGCACATGTCCGACTCGGACCGGAGTGTGCCATAGGATTGGTATCAAGTCATATGTGTCCAACATATCTTTTGGGCGTCGCCCAACTCCTCCGGTTTTGGGAATGGCAGGGTCGCCAAGTGAGCCCATGATTTGGGATAGTCCCAAATCGCCAACATGGCGGCCACGGTGTGCCAAGCCCAAGAGGAGTTATTCGCCGGGTCCAAGATATGTTGGGCACCGAAGTATGTACCCTCATATCATACTTGGGTCATGATGTCAATTGAGCGCAACGTTGAAATACACGGTCGCCACTTGACATCATGACGGGCCAAAAACGGCAAAATTGGCGCAAAGATACACAATAGTGCCTTGAAAGGTGCACAATTATATTATAATATCTTCGGCTTGGATCGTGCAATCAACTAATCCTTCTGAACAAAATGACTTGACACCAATGACCTTCGATTCCACATATGTGCTCCACTTGGGGCGCTTTGAAAGGTTACGAGCGCTACTTCCCAAGTGGGCACATGAAAATGAGGAAAATTGCAAAACACACACCTTGCTCCCAACGCATCGCTTTGGGATCGCCACACAAGCTTCCCTCCACGAAGGTTAGGCTTGCAATTAATTGTGGGGAGTACGGAGAAGGGGCTTGCACAATATGAGGTCCATCGGCGGGTTTGGCTTGGAGCGATGGACCCGCCAAATGGGCACGCAACACAACACATGGCACATACCACATATTGCCCAAAGAGGTAGCTCCCCCAACGATATGTCATGCCCCTCCAAGGGCATAACGTTGTGTCAATCGCTCATAGGAACTCAAAGAGAGTTCCTATGCAACACCAACACTCGCGCGCTACACTGGAAAGTTATCTTAACGCGCACAATATCATGGCCAAAGAGTTACAACGCAAACTCTACCCTCTTGACCATGATGGATTACGCTAGCGCGCATGTGTGGAGACGCAAGGCATATAATGCTTCCTAAATTACGTCGGGAGTATTGTGAATACATCCCACGTTTCCTTATTGTCATTCCTCGCAAGCGGCACGAGATATGACCTTCACAAGTGGCCTCACGAATCAACTTTGTTTTGCCCATATATCTAGGACGAATGGAGGGCAAGATAAAAGGAAAGTTGATTCGTGCATAGGGAAGCACGTAGGTCCACTCGAAAGAGGTCAAATCAAGTGCGGGGATGTCGAAGTTGAAAATCCAATTTCGACATCCTGGAAAATTTTGATTAAGGTTGCGAGTGTGGAATGTGAAAATTGCGGATGCATCAATGCAATTCCTGAGGACTTTAGAGCCTTCGTCACGGATAGCGCTAAAATTTCGATTAATAACAGTTAAACTGGCGGTTACGCTAAAGTCGCGAGCTAACCGCCAGCTGTCAAAACAGTGAATATCAGAACGGAAGCGTAAAAATTGACGGAAACAATATGAAAATAAAACCCTGTTGATTCCTGATATTCTGATATATAAATCTCCGCTGGCGGTGCATCGGTTGCCGATGCGGGGCTTTACTGCACGGAACACGCTCCCGCCGGGCTCGCACCGGGCTTCAACGGGCGCCCTCCGTACATGGGGTTAGTGGACCGGAGACCGGTCTTCCCTTCCGTACATGGGGTTAGTGGACCGGAGACCGGTTGTATGCCCCACCATGGTCATGGTGTTCTGGGTACCGCTTCACCCCCCTCCTTAGAGCAAACCCTGGGGGGGGCTCGATAACACCACGCATGGCAGCGGGTACCCAGGACCATCCTCTGAAGGGGGGGTGTGTCACATCCTCATTCAGGCTGATTCGCAGGCTGCCCAAATCCCACAGTAAAACAGGTATGAAGCTGTAGTCGTTAGTAACCGCAAGTATAGTATCAAGTATGAAGTCCCGGGTCCTGGCGGCGATTGTTCGGCATCCAAAGGACCCGTTAACCCATACCAGGCGCACCGGGTGCCGGCTGCTACGGTCACCACCACAGTGGCAGTGGCATACACGGCCAACATAGGCGTCACACGACGACCGAGGTGGTCCCGCAGGTCGAGAGCGACCACAAAGATCCATCAGGCTACCCCAAGCTTCCCAAGGCCCGCCGACTGGGGAGAGTCCCCACGGGTCCTTCCTCGGGCGCACCATGTCCATATCCATACGACGCGAGTCCAGAGTGGTACAGCCGAAGGAGCTCCTCCTTAAGGGATCGGGCATCAAGGCCGTCTTTTCCCTCGCCCTATTACCACGAAGGCCATACATGAGGGAGTCCTCATGCAGTGTGGGCGGAGGCGTCGACTCCTCAAACCACCAGTTTCCCAGGCAGACTGACCGAGGTCAGGAGCACCTGAGGCCGCCATCCGACTGCAAGTGCGTCTGCGAGTCGGTAGGCTCACACTGGGACTGACAGTGGCGGACCGCTGGGAGTGTAGTCAGGCAACTGGGCTACCCGCCTGGCGCCATCAGTATCTCCACATCACAGCGAATAGGGCACACGGTATCACGGGCACTCAAACAGTAGAATATGTACTTAGGTACTGGTCCAGGCTGGACCCTAAGTAAAAGCATGTAAACGGCGATTCAGGGCGCCTCTGTATTTCGATTCGCATCCCCTCGGGGGGGAGAAAACAGTCCATCTGTCGGTGATGGGCTGACACTCGTAACATACAAAGGCACATATCCTGGGGGGGCAGAAAAGCAAAACAAACAGGGTAAATAGGCGTGTAAACACACTCTGGACAGAGCGCCGAACCACGCCACGGTCAGGATAAGGCAATGCAGGAGGGTGGACAGGAAAACGCATGAGTTCAGGCCATATATAGTCTCGAGACACACGTCGACTGGTCTGGATTCCGCAAGTGCCGAGGAACCAGACCACACACCAAAAAATCGCAATGCCGATGACAGCGGCATCCGTTGCGCAACGTCGTATGGGCTTCAAGGCCCGAAGAGCTCAGAAATATGAAGGTCAGTCGCCCTACCTGGTTTCCCAAGGATTCAGCAGGTGGGGAGTGACGAATAGAATTGAAAGAGAGGGGCCATCCTCCTCTGGATTCAGCAGGGGGGGGTATATGGCCACTCCGATGGCAGGTCACCGAAAGATGGAAGAGAGCAAGCAAGTAAGGGACGATCCGTCGACCTCACAGGCGCTCAAAATGCATCAGGGGAGAGCTCAGGGCGCTGATCAGGCACCCCTGGCTGCAATCGCCCGGGTGAGTGCTGCCAAGTCCGAAACGTGGATCTTGGTCTTGTGCTTGCGGATGTACTCCATGAAGGGAGTATTGACCCGCGGCACAAACGAGAAGACGGGTTCCCAGGTGTCGTGGGACGGCCCATAGCCTCGCCAACGAACCTTGAACTCCAGACCTTCGGGTGCCGAGGCTTTCGGACGCTGTTCCAGGATCTTCTCGACTGTATATTCGTCCTGCTCAGCATAGTCGTCGTCCGAATCAGCCTCATGTGCGGCATAGCTCAGGGACACATGTTGGCCACGGAGGTCGGGTTCCCGCACACGGAGTTGACTCTCGTGGCGCTCCCGGAACTGTCCGTGACCCACCTTGATGCGGTAGGTGTCCTCACCAATCCTGCGGACAACCTCGCCGGGTGTGAACCAGGTTTTGGTGCGGTGGGTGCCCATAGGGCGGGGTCTGATCACCCACACCGGGTCTCCCACCCTGAACTTCTGCGCTGTCGAGCTCGGAGGGGACTTCTGACGCTCAGCATGCTCCTTCTCAAGCTGCTGGCGGATGTCCCGCGCCGTTTCCCCTTGCCGCACGAAGAATTCCTTGGCATCCATAGCCATGCCATCACCAGACAAGGGAAGTCCCCTACCAAGGGGGGGCCTGCCGAACAGAATCTGGTGAGGGGACAAACCGCCCGGAGTCTGGGTGTCATGATGGGCCTTCAGAGCAGGCCACATCTCCTCAAACCAGTTCCGCCGTGGATTGGTGATGTGGATCTTGCGCAGCTTCTCGAACAGCTGCCGTCCAGCCACTTCAGCACGGCCGTTAGACCGGCTGAGATAGGCGACGCTCTTGGCGTGACTTATTCCCATGAGGGAACACATAGCCTTGAACCAGCCACCAGTAAACTGGGGCCCTCGGTCACTGCAAATGGTGCGGGGGATGTGAAAGACGGTCAGCCAATGACGAATCATCATGACTGCCACTTCCTTGGCAAGCAACCCCTTTTTGCGTGCCGGAATGGCTACAACGTAGCCGCTGTGGCGGTCCACACAGAGAACCACAGAGTCAAAGGTCTCCTTGCCAATGTGCACTTCGGGCATGGAGAAGACGTCCATGGCCACGCTCTCCATGGGCTTGTGAGGAACCGGGGTCCATTGGGCTTCCCCCTTGACGTTCCGGTTGTCGGGATTGCAGGCCTGACAGACCGAGCAACCCTTCCTGACCTTCTTGATGGCGGTGTAGAGAACGATATGGTCGATCTCGAACCGACGCTGCATGTCAAGAGCTTGCTTCTTGACCCCTGGGTGCAGCATGTGGTGGTGCCAAGCTTCACACAGCTCGAGCACCCGGGACTCCGGTACTAGCAGCTTACCATTCCGGTAGAGCTTGCCATCTTCCTCAGTCAGCCCCTTTGGCCACTTCAGCCCGTCGTCAGGGTCGGTCACAGCCCTATACTAGGCCGCAAAGGCCTCAGACTTGGCGTAATCGTCGGTCCAGTCGTCCTGGAGGCAAGACTCTGGGAAGAGGTGCTTGTCGGACTCAGCTCTCTCAGGGGCGAGTACTCTGACCGCTCTGCTCACCCTCGTTGCGAGGGGGGCATCCGCGGCCATGACGACGAAGCATTTTACACCCTCCTCCTCCATCAGGCGCTCCATCTCAATGATCCTCTTGGCTTCAGCGGTCTCAGCCTCATCGCCACGGGCAGACACGTCTGTCATGCCCTTGCTGGCGGGATAGGCCCACCTACTGAGACAGTCCGCCACGGTGTTATCCTTTCCAGGAATATACACAACCGTGAGGTCGAACTTGGCCAAGGTGTCATGCCATCTTGCCCGTCGGGAGGCGGGACCTGAGGTGGTGTCCACGTGCTCCTTGTGCCACGACTGCAGACTCTGATGGTCGGTGCAGACGGTGACGGGATGGAGGGCTATGTACCCAGCCCATTTCCTGAGAGCCATGACGATGGCATACGCCTCCTCTTCACGGGGCGTCCACGTCCGTCTCTGGCCTTCCGCCAGGACTCGGCTCCAGAAGGCCACGGGCACGTGCCTCCCGTCGTCAAGCACTTGCTCCAACACAGCGCCTACGGCGTAGTCGGAAGCGTCGGTGCGCAGGACGAACCCTCGGTCGGGATCCACGAGGTGCAGACCCACTGCGGATAGCAGCGCCTGCTTCATCCCCTCAAAGACACGGTCGGACTCTTCAGTCCAGACCAGAGCCTTCTTGGACCCCTTCTTGGTCTCCTCTCGGTTGCCCTTGAGCATGGTCGTCATGGGGGCTGCATACTCGGCATACATTTTGATATACCCCGAGTAGTAGTTGCAGAACCCCAGATACGCCCGTAGCTCACAGACCGTTTTCGGCTTTTCCCAGTGCTCAATCGGAGCCACCTTGCCAGGTATGGGCTTTCGCTGCCCGTTCCCGACTACGTGGCCAGCGAAGACCACCTCGCTTACCGCAATGGTGGCCTTGTCACTGCTGCCCGTGAGTTTGTGCCGAACCAGAAGGTCCAGCACTCGAGTGATGTCCCTCTCATGTGCCTCCAGGAGCTCCTCGTAGCTCATACTGGGGTCCCCGGACGCGATGATCACGTCTTCCACGAAGGGGTCCGCACAGTCACCCACCGGCTCAAGCAGGTTCTCCAGCATCCGCTGAAAAGCTGCATTGCCGTTGGTAACGCCCATGGGCATCACCTTCCACTGGAGAGGTCCAAGTGGGGTGCTCATGGCTGTGCAGGCACGGGACTCCTCGGCGAGAGGCATCTGATGATAACCATGTTTCAGGTCAATCACCGTGAAGATCCTCCGCCGGTGTTGCTTTTGCAGCATGTCCTCAATGAGGGGCAGCGTATGGCTGTCGTGTTGCGTTTGGGCGTTCAGGCCGCGGTAGTCGACCACGAGCCGCCACTCACCGGCAACCTTCTTGGGGACGACGAAGCACGGAGAGGCCCTATTCGGAGTGGCACGGCTCGAGCCAGCCTCTCTGGATGAAGTCACGGAGGATCTTCTCCATGGCCTCTTTCCTCTCGCCCCTCAGGGCAAACTCCCGGTGCCGATACACACGGGGGTCCTGCTTCAGTCGTATCTTGGCCTCGCCATACGGTCCACGCACCGGTGGGGGAAACACAGGCTTACCGCTGAAGAAGGTATCACCATACTTCTGCTTCAGCCTGGCCCTCTATGCCTGGATCTTGGGGCAGTCATCGGACTCCGCCTTGGCTTTTCCGGGCACTTGAACCACGGAGCTTACTTGAGGGGTAGCGACCCCGCTCGGTTTCAGCTCAGGCGGTCTTCCGGGGTGGCCCAAAGGGCCATCTCTGGTCTTGCCTCGGAATAGATCGCCGTAGGTGGGTCGGTTACCCCCAACTGGCTCGTCCTGGCTGGACAAGTGGTCCAGTACCCTCCTTACCAAGGTATCTCCATCGTAGGAACCAGAGACGATCGAGTCCACTTCCCACCAGGCTTTGTCCTGGCCCTTGCTTTCACGCTGGTTTCCCCAGTCGTGAAAGGGCTGATCCATATACCCCTGAACCAGATCCAGCTCCTCTTCAGTGAGGGGGTCCTCCGATTCTCCGATGTCAACAGGGGGAACCGCAAAGCATTGCCTCCAAGGCTCCGCTATGATGCGGTTGACACACACGAAATCCGTGGCGTCCGCCTGATCAAGGCCCCCATCCACATAGTGGAATTCTGTTGGCCATCTCCGGGGTGGCATGGGCTGTCCCTTAGCGTCCTGATAGACACTCTCTCGAGCTGGTAGGACGACCTTGTTTAAGGTCATGTTGGTCAATGAGGCTACCCAATGTCGGGTACTTTCCTCCCCGGTGCATCCCATAGGAACAACCAGCACTGCCTTGGAGCGGTCCTTGCGAATCTTCGCTATCGCCCTTGGGATGTCCCAACGGGGGCAACGGATCCACATCAATCCCTGATGCGGACCCCAGTGCTTCTTCCACGCGGAGTCCTTGGCGCTCCAGTACTTCTCACAAACCCGAAGATGGGCGGAGGTTCCTGAAGGGAACGCATCCAGGGCCAGATCCGAAGCTCCCAAGTCCGCGACAACTCGGCTCGCCACTTCCGGCATTACGCCGTACTCCTGGTCTGCAGGACTGACGCGTTCCCCTGGGGGGCCGGCCACGGGACGCTGCGGTGACACGCACAGGTGAGCAGGCAGGCAAGGCACTACGCTCACAAGGGCATCAATACGCTCGTGTCATGTGACAAAGCGTTTCAGGATCCTTGCCACTCTGCAACAAGGGAACGAAAGTATGTACAGCAACACATCAGGATATGTACACATGGGGTTAAGACTGGACTGGGGTAAGGGCATCACAGGACCATAGACACTCAGTCCCAACTCATATCCCAATCCCAGGTCGGACCCTCTCAGTGGCTGATGGGGGCGGGGGCTCAAACACGACCCATGCCCTGCTCAGTCCGGACCCTGAAACCCTGCCAATGGGAGAGATGTCCCACCTAGCCACAGGCGAGCTCCTGAAAAACCAAGCAGCTCCAAGGCCAACCGACGAGAGCTTCCTATGCTCCCTCAACGGCAGGTCCCAACTCCCCTCTGAGCCAGAGATATGGCCCCGCCATTATCACCCAGGAGTTGGTAGCTGAAAATGGGCTGTTTCAGCCCAAACTGGAATTACCTCAAAAATCTCCAAAAATGACCTCTCGTCCGGAACCGCCAGAGGTAGGGACGAGGCAACTGACCCTATGCCCTTCGAGTACGAACTCTCTAGAGCCCTCACCCAACCTGGTTCCCTCTGAGGTCCCGGCATCAGGGCAACACGGATTCGTCAAGTGGGGTCATGATGCCAAAATCACCAAAATTGGTGTCATTCCCACGCGTGGCTCGCCTGGCCAGGGCAAGGCCAATGGCTCACAGGGTCGGAGGCAGGACATAGGACTTATATCTGAGTGTACAACCTGGGATTAGGTCCGGGCTTCCTGTGCGCATAGAGGAATGGGGCCGCCAATTGACCACACGGAAGGGGGAAATTGGGGTCCCAAAATGGGGTCATTTTGGCTGCTCGAAATTAGCAAAATCCGGGGTGTTCCCAATAGTATATCTCCACGCCGGCTTGGAGATCGGATCTGCCATTCCATACGCGATCCACCAGGAGTTCAACAGAGATTTGGCTCCTGAAGATCTCCATGCTACTCGGCGTGGTGATGATCCCAACTGGGTCCACAAATGCCAAAATTGCAAAATTGCCCACACTCACTTTGGGCTAGCACCTTAACGAAGGTGGCTCCGCTTCGCCCACGTGGTGTGTGGACCATGGGGACCATTACCCATAACACCCATGTCATATATGGTCCATTGGTCCATGCGTCCGGCGTGCACGAGGGTTAGAACATAGTGCACGGCGGGCAGCAAAAGTGGAAAATTGCTCAAAATGGCCAAAAATGCGCACACTCATGGTTGGGGCAAATGAGGCACATGTCCGACTCGGACCGGAGTGTGCCATAGGATTGGTATCAAGTCCTATGTGTCCAACATATTCTTTGGGCGTCGCCCAACTCCTCCGGTTTTGGGAATGGCAGGGTTGCCAAGTGAGCCCATGATTTGGGATAGTCCCAAATCGCCAACATGGCGGCCACGGTATGCCAAGCTGAAGAGGAGTTATTCGCCGGGTCCAAGATATGTTGGGCACCGAAGTATGTACCCTCAAAACATACTTTGGTCATGATGTCAATTGGGCGCAACGTTGAGATACACGGTCGCCACTTGACATCATGACGGGTCAAAAATGGCAAAATTGGCGAAAGGACACGCAAAAGTGCCTTGAAAGCTACACAATTATATTATAATATCTTCGGCTTGGATCGTGCAATCAACTAATCCTTCTAAACATAATGACTTGACACCAATGACCTTCGACTTCACATATGTGCTCCACTTGGGGCGCCTTGAAAGGTTACGAGCGCTACTTCCCAAGTGGACACATGAAAATATGGAAAATTGCAAAACACACACCTTGCTCCCAACGCATCGCTTTGGGATCGCCACACAAGCTTTCCTCCACGAAGTTAGGCTTGCAATTGATCGTGGGGAGTATGGAGAAGGGGCTTGCACAATATGAAGTACATTGGTGGGTTCGGCTTGGAGCGATGGACCCGCCAAATGCAACACATGGCACATACCACATATTGCCCAAAAAGGTAGCTCCCCCCACGATATGTCATGCCCCTCCAAGGGCATAACTTTGTGTCAATCGCTCATAGGAACTCAAGGAGAGTTCCTATGCAACACCAACACTCGCGCGCTACACTGGAAAGTTATCTTAACGCACGCGATGTCATGGCCAAGGAGTTATAACGCAAACTCCACCCTCTTGACCATGATCCATTACACTAGCGCGCACGTGTGGAAACGCAAGGCATATAAAGCTTCCTAAATTACGTCGGGAGTATTGTGAATACATCCCACGTTTTCTTATTGTCATTCCTCGCAAGCAACACGAGATATGACCTTCACAAGTGGCCTCACGAATCAACTTTGTTTTGCCCATATCTTTAAGACAAATGGAGGGCAGGATAAAAGGAAAGTTGATTCGTGCATAGGGAAGCACGTAGGTCCACTCGAAAGAGGTCAAATCAAGTGCGGGGATGTCGAAGTCGAAAATCCGATTTCGACATCCTGAAAAATTCGGATTAAGGTTGCGAGTGTAAGATGTGAAAATTGCGGAAGCGTCCATGCAGTTCCTGAAGGCTTTGGAGCCTTCGTGACGGATTGCGTTAAAATTTCCATTATAAACAGTTAAACTGGCGGTTACGGTAAAGTCGCGATCCAACCGCCAGCAGTCAAAACAGTGAGTATCAGAACGGAAGCGTAAAAATTGACGGAAACAATATGAAAATAAAACCCTGTTGATTCCTGATATTCTGATATACAAATCTCCGCTGGCGGTGCATCGGTTGCCGATGCGGGGCTTTACGGCACGGAACACGCTCCCGCCGGGCTCGCACCGGGCGTCAACGGGCGCCTTCCATACATGGGGTTAGTGGACCGGAGACCGGTCTTCCCTTCCGTACATGGGGTTAGTGGACCGGAGACCGGTTGTATGCCCTAACCTAGCCATGGGGTTCTGGGTACCGCTTCACCCCCCTCCTTAGAGCAAACCCTGGGGGGGGCTCGATAACACCCACGCATGGCAGCGGGTACCCAGGACCATTTCCTGAAGGGGGGGGGGGGTGTCACATCCTCACTTCAGGCTGGCTCAGGTTAGGCCGCCCGAATCCCACAGTAACATAGGTATGATGCTGTATAAGCTCGTAGCACATGTATAGTATCAAGTATCAAGTCCCGGGTCCTGGCGGCGATTGTTCGGCATCCAAAGGACCCGTTAACCCATACCAGGCGCACCGGGTGCCGGCTGCTACGGTCACCACCACAGTGGCAGTGGCATACACAGCCAACATAGGCGTCACGCGACGACCGAGGTGGTCCCACAGGTCGAGAGCGACCACAAAGATCCATCAGGCTACCCCAAGCTTCCCAAGGCCCGCCGACTGGGGAGAGTCCCCACGGGTCCTTCCTCGGGCGCACCATGTCCATATCCATACGACGCGAGTCCAGAGTGATACAGCCGAACTCCTTAAGGGATCTTAAGGGAGCTCCCCCTGAAGGGATCGGGCATCAAGGCCGTCTTTTCCCTCGCCCTATTACCACGAAGGCCATACATGAGGGAGTCCTCATGCAGTGTGGGCGGAGGCGTCGACTCCTCAAACCACCAGTTTCCCAGGCAGACTGACCGAGGTCAGGAGCACCGGAGGCCGCCATCCGACTGCAAGTGCGTCTGCGAATCGGTAGGCTCACACTGGGACTGACAGTGGCGGACCGCTGGGAGTGTAGTCAGGCAACTGGGCTTCCAGCCTGGCGCCATCAGGATCTCCACACATCACAGCGAATAGGGCAACACGGTATGACGGGCACTCAATGAGTAGAATCTGTATTCGGGTACTGGTCCAGGCTGGACCAGGCTGTATGAACATGTACACGGCGACTCAAGGCGCCTTCGTATTCTTTTCTGAAAAACAGTCCACACTCCGGTGATGGGCTGAAGACAGCAACATACAGATGCACATATCCTGGAGGGCAGAAAAGCAAAACAAGCGGGGTAAATACACTCTGGACAGAGTGCCAAACCACGCCCCGGTTAGGATAAGGCATATGCAGGAGGGTGGACAGGAAAACGCCTGAGTTCAGGCCATATATAGTCTGCAGACACACGTCGACTGGTCTGGACCCCGCAAGTGCCATGGGACCAGACCACACACTCAAAAATCGCAATGCCGATGACAGCGGCATCCGTTGCGCAACGTCGTATGGGCTTCAAGGCCCCAAGAGCTCAGAAAAATGAAGGTCAGTCGCCCTACCTGGTTTCCCAAGGACTCAGCAGGGGGGTGAGTGACGAATAGAAGAAGAGAGGGGCCATCCTCCTCTGGATTCAGCAGGGGGGGGCATATGGCCACTCTGTCACCGAAAGATGGAAGAGAGCAAGCAAGTAAGGGACGATTCGTCGTCCTCACAAGCGCTCAAGACACATCAGGGGAGAGCTCAGGGCGCTGATCAGGCACCCCTGGCTGCAATCGCCCGGGTGAGTGCTGACAAGTCCGAAACGTGGATCTTGGTCTTGTGCTTGCGGATGTACTCCATGAAGGGAGTATTGACCCGCGGCACGAACGAGGAGACGGGTTCCCAGGTGTCGTGGGACGGCCCATAGCCTCGCCAACGAACCTTGAACTCCAGACCTCCGGGTGCCGAGGCCTTCGGACGCTGAGCCAGGATCTTCTCGACGGTATAGTCGTCCTGCTCAGCATAGTCGTCGTCCGAATCGGCCTCATGTGCGGCATAGCTCAGGGACACATGCTGGCCACGGAGGTCGGGGTCCCGCACACGGAGTTGACTCTCGTGGCGCTCCCGGAACTGTCCGTGACCCACCTTGATGCGGTAGGTGTCCTCACGAATCCTGCGGACCACCTCGCCGGGTTTGAACCAGGTTTTGGTGCGGTGGGTGCCCATAGGGCGGGGTCTGATCACCCACACCGGGTCTCCCACCCTGAACTTCTGCGCTGTCGAGCTCGGGGCGGACTTCTGACGCTCAGCATGCTCCTTCTCGAGCTGCTGGCGGATGTCCCGCGCCGTTTGCTCTTGCCGCGCGAAGAATTCCTTGGCATCCATAGCCATGCCATCACCGGACAAGGGAAGTCCCCTACCCAGGGGGTCCCTGCCGAACAGAATCTGGTGAGGGGACAAACCGCCCGGAGTGGGGCTGTCATGATGGGCCTTCAGAGCAGGCCACATCTCCTCAAACCAGTTCCGCCGTGGATTGGTGATGTGGATCTTGCGCAGCTTCTCGAACAGCTGCCGTCCAGCCACTTCAGCACGGCCGTTAGACCGGCTGAGATAGGCAACGCTCTTGGCGTGACGTATTCCCATGAGGGAACACATAGCCTTGAACCAGCCACCAGTAAACTGGGGCCCTCGGTCACTGCAAATGGTGCGGGGGATGTCAAAGACGGTCAGCCAATGACGAATTATCATGACTGCCACTTCCTTGGCAAGCAACCCCTTTTTGCGTGCCGGAACGGCTACTACGTAGCCACTGTGGCGATCGACACAGAGAACCACACAGTCAAAGGTCTCCTTGCCAATGTGTACTTCGGGCATGGAGAAGACGTCCATGGCCACGCTCTCCATGGGCTGGTCAGGCACCGGCGTCCATTGGGGTTCCCCCTTGACGTTCCGGTTATCGGGATTGCAGGCCTGACAGACCGAACAACCCTTCCTGATCTTCTTGATGGCGGTGTAGAGAAGGATATGGTCGATCTCGAACCGACGCTGCATGTCAAGAGCTTGCTTCTTGACCCCTGGGTGCAGCATGTGGTGGTGCCAAGCTTCACACAGCTCGAGCACCCGGGACTCTGGTACTAGCAGCTTACCATTCCGGTAGAGCTTGCCATCTTCCTCAGTCAGCCCCTTTGGCCACTTCTGCCCGTCATCAGGGTCGGTCACAGCCCTATACTCGGCCGCAAAGGCCTCAGACTTGGCGTAGTCGTCGGTCCAGTCGTCCTGGAGGCAAGACTCCGGGAAGAGGTGCTTGTCGGACTCAGCTCCATCAGGGGCGAGTACTCTGACCGCTCTGCTCCACTTCGACGCGAGGGGGGCATCTGCAGCCATGACGACCAAGCATTTAGCACCCTCCTCCTCCATCAGGCGCTCCATTTCGATGATCATCTTGGCCTCAGCGGTCTCAGCCTCATCGCCATGGGCAGAGATATCCGTCATGCCCTTGCTGGCGGGATAGGCCCACCTACTGAAACAGTCCGCCACGGTGTTATCCTTTCCAGGAATATACACAACCGTAAGGTCGAACTTGGCCAAGGTCTCATGCCATCTTGCCCGTCGGGAGGCGGGACCTGAGGGGGTGTCCACGTGCTCCTTGTGCCACGACTGCAGACTCTGATGGTCGGTGCAGACGGTGACGGGATGCAGGGCTATGTACCCAGCCCATTTCCTGAGAGCCATGACGATGGCATACGCCTCCTTTTCACGGGCCGTCCACGTCCGTCTCTGGCCTTCCGCCAGGACTCGGCTCCAGAAGGCCACGGGCACGTGCCTCCCGTCGTCAAGCAATTGCTCCAACACAGCGCCAATGGCGTAGTCGGAAGCATCGGTGCGCAGGACGAACCCTCGGTCGGGATCCACGAGGTGCAGACCCACTGCGGATAGCAGCGCCTGCTTCATCCCCTCAAAGGCACGGTCGGACTCAGCTGTCCAGACCAGAGCCTTCTTGGACCCCTTCTTGGTCTCCTCTCGGTTGCCCTTGAGCATGGTCGTCATGGGGGCTGCATACTCGGCATACATCTTGATATACCCCGAGTAGTAGTTGCAGAACCCCAGATACGCCCGTAGCTCAGAGACCGTCTTGGGCTTTTCCCAGTGCTCAATCGCAGCCACCCTGCCAGGTATGGGCTTTCGCTGCCCGTTCCCGACTACGTGGCCAGCGAAGACCACCTCGCTTACCGCAATGGTGGCCTTGTCGATGCTGCCCGTGAGTTTGTGCCGAACCAGAAGGTCCAGCACTCGAGTGACGTCCCTCTCGTGTGCCTCCATGAGCTCCTCGTAGCTCATACTGGGGTCCCCGGACGCGATGATCACGTCGTCCAGGGAAGGGGTCCGCACAGTCGCGCACCGGCTCAAGCAGGTTCTCCAGCATCCGCTGAAAAGCCGCATTGCCGTTGGTAACGCCCATGGGCATCACCTTACACTGGAGAGGTCCAAGTGGGGTGCTCATGGCTGTGCAGGCACGGGTCTCCTCGGCGAGAGGCATCTGATGATAACCATGTTTCAGGTCAATCACCGTGAAGATCCTCCGCCGGTGTTGTTTTTGCAGCATATCCTCAATGAAAGGCAGCGTATAGCTGTCGTGCTGCGTTTGGGCGTTCAGGCCGCGGTAGTCGACCACGAGCCGCCACTCACCGGCAACCTTCTTGGGGACGACGAAGCAGGGAGAGGCCCACTCTGAGTGGCACGGCTCAAGCCAGCCTCTCTGGATGAAGTCACGGAGGATCTTCTCCATGGCCTCTTTCCTCTCGCCCCTCAGGGCAAACTCCCGGTGCCGATACACACGGGGGTCCTGCTTCAGTCGTATCTTGGCCTCGCCATACGGTCCACGCACCGGTGGGGGAAACACAGGCTTACCGCTGAAGAAGGTATCACCATACTTCTACTTCAGCCTGGCCCTCAATGCCTGAATCTTGGGGCAATCGTCGGACTCCGCCTTGGCTTTTCCGGGCACTTGAACAACGGAGCTTACTTGAGGGGTAGCTACTCCGCTCGTCTCCGGCTCAGGCGGTCGTCCCAGGTGGCCCAAAGGGCCATCTCTGGTCTTGCCTCGGAATGGATCGCCGTAGGTGGGTGGGTTACCCCCGACTGGCTCGTCCTGGCTGGATAGGTGGTCCAGCACCCTCTGCACGAAGGTGTTCACGTCATAGGAACCAGAGACGATCGAGTCCACTTCCAACCAGGCTCTGTCCTGGCCCTTGCCCTCACGCTGGTTTCCCCAGTCGTGAAAGGGCAGATCCATATACCCCTGAACCAGATCCCACTCCTCTTCAGTGAGGGGGTCTTCCGAATCCGATTCTTCGATGTCAACAGGGGGAACCGCAAAGCATTGCCGCCAGGGCTCTGCTATGATGCGGTTGACACACACGAAGTCCGCGGCGTCGGCCTGATCAAGGCCCCCATCCACATAGTGGAATTTTGTTGGCCATCTCTGGGGTGGCATGGGCTGTCCCTTAGCGTCCTGATAGACGCTCTCTCCAGCCGGTAGGACGACCTTGTTTAAGGTCATGTTGGTCAATGAGGCTACCCAATGTCGGGTATTCTCCTCCTCGGTGCATCCCATGGGAACAACCAGCACTGCCTTGGAGCGGTCCTTGCGAATCTTCGGTATCGCTCTTGGAATGTCCCATCGAGGGCAATGGATCCACATCAATCCCTGATGCCGACCCCAGTGCTTCTTCCACGCGGAGTCCTGTGCGCTCCAGTACTTCTCACACACCCGCAGATGGGCGGAGGTTCCTGAAGAGAACGCATCCAGGGCCAGATCCGAAGCTCCCAAGTCCGCGACAACTCGGCTCGCCACTTCCGGCCTTACGCCGTACTCCTGGTTTGCAGGACCAGTTGGCTCAGTGTCCAGCGCGGCCACTTCGAGCTGATTGTGTTCGGGGTGGATCCATTGGCATTCCACATGGTGCTCAGGTGACGAAAGCCACGAGAGCTGGTCGTCCTGGTACAGGGTCATGGAGGCCTGGGCCGGGAGGACGCCGGAGTCCGTCTCCATCATGAAGTCGTACCCGACGATCATGTCCCAGTCCATCTCGGCCTCGTAGAAGCGACCGTGCAGGAGCATTTCCTTGCCGAGGTCTGGGCGGCTCAGCTCACGATGGTTCACGAACTGCAGCCCAATGGCCGCTTCCTTTGTGCCTCCCACCATGTACTGGCCGTTCGCCACCTTCAGCCTGACAGGTTTCCGACTGTCGGTCAGACACTCTGGTGGAAGTAGGCCAGCCTTGACCAAGCTGACTTGAGCTCCCGTGTCGACCAACACGTCGAAAACCTTTTCCACTTCCCCGCATAAGGCACGGACCTTAAGATGCAACTGCCGCTCGCGACCGACACGGCGCACGGCGTGCAAACTCAGGATCTCCGGCCGTTCCAGAAGCTCAACAAGCGACTGGTGCAGGTCGTTGACAATGGGCTCAGGCTGCCCATCTGCAGCATCCAGCTGCGGTCCGGGTGATCCTCCGATACTCTCGGAAAGATCTTGTAGTACATCAAACACATTCTTGGTCGCGAAGGACGGACGGGTGCAAGGGTTCGTGCCTTCACTTGCCCTCACCCCGCCTCCGCTACTGGGTGCCAGACCGGGCCTTCCGCCCGCGGCAGTCCCTTGTTCTCCTTGTTCTTGTTGTCCGACCTGGGGACCCAGTTCCGCTTGATTTCCTGGATCTCCTTTGCCAACTCGGTCCCCACCGACGACATCAGCTTGGCCAGCTCGTCCTTGTCGACCTCCACTTTGGCTTCCCGGATACCCGCGGGCGCACGCTTCTTGGACCCGTGCGCCTTCTTGTAAGCCTCCGTGTCGGCCTTGTGGACGGGGCATGTTCGTTGGTCATGGTTGAAGCCTCGCTTCCTCCCATAACACACGAAACAGCCCTGAGGGTGAGCTCGTATGAACTCCCCAAAGGACAGCGGAGGGTCGCCAATGCGGCGAGGGTCCCTCTTCTCCTGCTTCCTCCAACCCTGCTGCAGGGGCTTCCAGTTTCCCGGCTTGCTCCCCGCGCTCAGGATCTTGGCCACGAAGGCACAAACCGCCACCTCGGCGGGCTCATCGTCGTCGTCATCGTCGACGAGAGTCTCATCGCCGCCGGCTCCCGCTGGGTCCATGGCAGCTTCCCCGCCAAGTCCCTCGCCAACGTAGTTGACGTCGCGGTCGCCGGGCCTCAACCCGCGGGTGTGGTGGAGGTTTCGGTACTCCTTGAGTACTTCCTCGCCAACCCACTCCAGGATCTCGTCGCAGCTCATCCGCGCCGGGATGGCCTGCAGACGGATGGTCTGGCCGCTCAACTCACACTCGTCAAGGCGCCACATTGCGGTCTTCTCGCGATCGCCCGAGACGGTGATGAGAAGAGCGTTCCGCAGGGAGTGCCGTTTGACATCCCGGGCCACGTTCTTCTTCGCCCAAGCCACCACGTTCGTATGATACTCTTTGGGGAGCATCATTTTGACCGTGTGGTTGGACTTGGCCCGCTTGGATTCCTCATTGGTGACCCTCTTGATCCATGCTTCCGGCAGCATGGAGAACAGGCGAGCCTGCTCCTCACCCTCGTTCCAATCCTCCACGTTGCGGCGGTAGAGGGTGTATTTCCCTCGGAAGTCCCGCCAATCCCGCAGGCGGATCTCCCGTCCATCATGCTCAAGCTTGATGGACTTCCACCGCTTGGCAGCCACCTGCGGAGCGGCCACCCGCTCATGCTCGTTGAGCCACTTCTTGGCTTCCTTCAGGGTCTTGATTTTCCCCTGCTTGGTCGCCATGAAGTATAGCTCTCCGAGCACTTCCGGCAGGCGGTACCTGAACCGTCTGAAGACATATCTCTCCGCATCCGCGTGAGGCATGTCTTCAGTGACGGTCAGCCCCCAATCGTCCAGCTTCTCCAAGAAGCGGTCGAGGTTGAGGAGGTTGCCGTCGTACATGGGGGGCTTGATGTCCTTCAAGTCTTCCCAGACGGCGGCGTCCGCGGCCTTAGAGACCATGAACGCCGGCCGCGAGGTCGACCGAGGTTCCCATCGGCCTCGCCCACGGACTCCCATGGCCGCCACGTCCATCTCCTCCATGGAATCCCTGTGGCTACGCCGCGGTTCCTCCATGTACGCTGAACCAAAATGTTCACGACGTACTGCATCCATGTACGCATCCTCATCACGGCGCCGGCGGCTGCGTTCAGCGGCCACCCGTCGTACACCACGCGGCGGGCTGATGTCGAACTCCTCCAGGTCCAGGTCCAGGTCGTCACCTTCGCCGACATCCCACTCCACGTCTCCTCCGGGGACCTCATCCCTGAGTCCACCATAACGTCCACCAGCCATTGGGATTGGCCCAGGGGCTGGTGCGGGGCGCCGGGGGCGTACCGGTGTCCGCGGTGGAGCACGGCGGTTGCCGTACTCCGCGCTGAGCCACTCATCACGCCAATCCTCACTGCCACTGCCGGGCGGCACGCGTTCGTTGCGGCGGCCCGCGCTGTGGTGAGAGGGGGCGGTGAGAGAGGGGGCACTGGCGCTGGGGCGACTCCTGGGGGCTCCGCCGGGGGCGTGGGGTCTGCCTGGACCTGGTCCGGGTCCCCAGCTGTCGTCCGACGAGCCAGACTCCAGGGGTGGGTGGTCGCTGCCGACGCTCCCACGGGCTTCCAGCGCGTCCAGCCTCTGCTGCAGGCCGCTGATGACCGTGTTCAGCTGCGTGGTCTCGCCCCTGGCGATGTCCAGGTCTTTCTGCGCGCGCGCGGCGACCCTGGAGATGCGAGCCATTTCGCCCTTGCCCGTGTCTACCTCCAGCTCGAGCAACTGGACTCTCCTGCGGTGGTAGACAATCCACCGCCAGGTGGTATCCGGGTCGCCGTTCCCTGGTGGGTCATCGGGGTCCCCAGGGGGTCCTCCAGGAGGGCCTCCGCCGGGTCCGCCCGGTCCAGTGGGTCCTCCCCCGCCCGGTGGTCCTCCTCCAGGGGGTCCACTTGGTGGGCGTCCTCCAGGGGGTCCTGATGGTCCTCCGCCAGGGGGTCCCGGTGGGCCTCCGCCAGGTCGCCTCGGTGGGTCCGAGGATGGGCGCTTCTTCGTGATGCCGAAGTCCATGTCGTCATCCTCGTCCATGTCGCCCCACCTGGGCGTCTCGGTCTTGGAAGACTCCTGGCTCCGGTAGGGAGGAGGGAGATCCTCATCCTCACCTTCCGGTTCCATGGGGACGTCTCCGCCTCCTCCGCCCGTCCAAGCCACCACTTGGCGATGTCGGCGGCCTCGTTCATCCCCGTCGCTGGCGGTGAAGAAGGGGTCACTGTCGTGAGGGTGTCCACCCGCTGGCCTCCGCGGCCTCTCGGGGGACTTCCCCTTGCCCTTCCTCCGTCGATGGGCGGTGGGGCCACTGCTCCCACTGCTGCCCGTGTCGGCCTCGTCCAGCGTCATCCTGGAGGAGGCGTCCCCTTCGAAAAGCTTTCGAAGGGTCTCCACTCGTGATCCTCCCGGGGGAGACGCGCGGCGGAGTTTGGCCTCTGCCTCCTCCATTGCGGCGGCGGTGGCTGCGGCAGCTCGCGCTTCAACTTCCTCCCGGGCGCGAGCCGCTTCGGCTTCCCGGGCCTGCTGCAGCCGCGCCTTCTGCGCTTCCAACGCCGCCAGCTCCGCCTCCGTCTTGGCCTTCTCCTCAGCGACCTTCCTTCGCGCGGCCTCGATGGCGTCCTTCTTGGCGGTGTCCGCCTGGGCCTTGGCCGTCGCTTCGGCGTGGGCCCTTTCCTCCGCCTCCTTCTTTGCCCTCTCTTTGGCAAGCGCCTCTTCCAGCGCCCTCACCTCGGCCTCCCTGCAGGCAATGGCCTCCTGCGTCAGGCGGGCTTCCTCGTCGGCTGCCGCCAACTCACCGTTGACCTGAGCAGTCGCTGCCCCATGGGCGGCTACGGCCGTGAGTCCGGCCGCAATGGCCGCCACGGTCCTGGCGTGGATGGCCATGCCATGCGCCCACTCTGCAGCCTCCTCCTGGGCGATGCCGACGGCGCCCTCCACGGCAGCGCTGTGCTGCCTGCCCCGTTGCCGGGCAACCCGAAGGTTGCAGGGCACCCCACAGGCGCGCTCACAGGCGCGCGCCACGTCCCTGTCGGGAGCGGCGCTGCTGCTGGAGCTGGCCCGGTCGGCCGGCATCCTCCCGCGGTGGGCCGACTCCACGTCGCTGCTGGGGCCTGCTGGGGCCTGCTGGGGCCTCAGGAGCAGCGGACGGGGCTTGGCCTTGGTTTGCCTGGCGACTCGGATGTAGTCGCCAAGGGTGGTGGAGCCGGGGTGGTGACCGCCATTGGCCCGTTGGGGACTGGGGGCTGGGGTTCCGCCCTTGGCGCCTTGGGCGGCTTCGGCGGCCAGGTACTCCTGGTACTCCCGCCACTTCCGGTCCCGCTTCCTGTCCCCGGCGGACCGCTTCTCCTTCCCCGGAGACGCGCTGCTGCTGCCCTGCAGCCTGCGCTCGCTCCCCGGTTCCGGGAAGTTCTTCTCGATCATGTCCCACATGGAGACATTGATCGAGGCGCCCGACGGGTACACGTTGGGCTCCTCGTCCTCCTCAATCCCGTCGGGACGCAGGCCTTCGCCGGGCCTGTCCGGCCGGGCCCACGTCCTCCAGCGCCTCTGCTGGAAGCGGAAGGCGAACCCTTCCGCCCGCAGCCAGTCCTCCACGGCCTGCAGGCGGTCGGGGGCGATGTCGGTGCGGAGCTCGAAGCTCCTGGGCATGCCGCCTTCGCACTGGGGGTGGCTGTGGCGGTAGTGCTGGTCCCATACCAACCCACGCAGTAGTTGCGCTGCATGTGGGTGGGGCCGCGGCCACGTCCTGCCCGCTTCTTGCCAATTCACCATGGCAGCGGGGGCGTAGTTGGTCTTGAGGTCCTTGGTGTGCACTCGTTCCACTCAACGAACTGGTGGTGGTTGTTGAGGCGGGTGCTGCAGCACTGGATTGGGAGTGCGGCTGGTGCTGGTCAGCCGGTGGTTGTGGAGGTGGTTGACGCGGCCTTGCTGGTCGGCCGATGGGTCTGGTCTGTCCACTTCCTTCACGGTCGCGGCGCGGTCAGGGCGATGCTCTGGACGGCGCTGCTGGCTCCGTGACGAACTCGGCGCTGTCGCTGGGTGACGCTGCGAGCCGCTGCGCTGCGCTGCGAGCCGCTGCGCTGCGCTGCGAGCTGCGAGCTGCGCCGCGCTGCTCGGGGTTGGTGGCCCCGAGTGGCACGCGAGGGTTGGGTAACCCCGCGGCGGTGAAACGCTTTTGACGCGTTCCCGTGGGGGGCCGGCCACGGGACGCTGCGGTGACACGCACAGGTGAGCAGGCAGGCAAGGCACTATGCTCACAAGGGCATCAATACGCTCGTGTCATGTGACAAAGCGTTTCAGGATCCTTGCCACTCTGCAACAAGGGAACGAAAGTATGTACAGCAACACATCAGGATCTGTACACATGGGGTTAAGACTGGACTGGGGCAAGGGCATCACAGGACCATAGACACTCAGTCCCAACTCATATCCCAATCCCAGGTCCGACCCTCTCAGTGGCTGATGGGGGCGGGGGCTCAAACACGACCCATGCCCTGCTCAGTCCGGACCCTGAAACCCTGCCAATGGGAGAGGTGTCCCACGCAGCCACAGGCGACCTCGTGGGAACCAAGTAGCCTCAAGGCTCACCGACAGTGGCTCCCAATGCTCCCTCAACAGCAGGTCCGAACTCCGAGCCAGAGATATGGCCCCGCCATTATCACCCAGGAGTTGGTAGCTGAAAATGGGCTGTTTCAGCCCAAACTGGAATTAGCTCAAAAATCTCCAAAATTGACCTCTTGTCTGGACCCGCCAGGGGTGGGGACGAGGCAACTGACCCTATGCCCTTCGAGTACGAACTTTCTGGAGCCTCCACCCAACCTGGTTCCCCCTGAGGTCCCGGCATCAGGGCACCACGGGTTCGTCAAGTGGGGTCATGATGCCAAAATCACCAAAATTGGCGTCATCCCCACGCGTGGCTCGCCCGGCCAGGGCAAGGCCAATGGCTCACAGGGTAGGAGGCAGGACCTAGGACTTTTATCTGAGTGTACAACTTGAAATTAGGTCCAGGCTCAATGTGGGCATAGAGATATGGGGCCGCCAGTTGACCACACGGAAGGGGGAAATTGGGGTCCCAAAATGTGGTCATTTTGGCTGCTCGAAGTTAGTATATCTCCACGCCGGCTTGGAGATCGGATCCGCCATTCCATACGCAATTTACCAGGAGTCGAACAGAGACTCCCATGCCCTTGGTTTCCAAAGATCTTTATGCCACTTGGCGTGGTGACGATCCCAACTGGGTCCACAAATGCCAAAATGGCAAAATTGCCCACACTCACTTTGGGCTAGCACCTTAACGAAGGTGGCTCCGCTTCGCCCACGTGGTGTGTGGACCATGGGGACCATTACCCATAACACCCATGTCATATATGGTCCATTGGTCCATGCGTCCGGCGTGCACGAGGGTTAGAACGTAGTGCACGGCGAGCAGCAAAAGAGGAAAATTGCTCAAAATGGCCAAAAATGCGCACACTCATGGTTAAGGCAAATGAGGCACATGCCCGACTTGGACCGGAGTGTGCCATAGGATTGGTATCAAGTCCTATGTGTCCAACATATCTTTTGGGCGTCGCCCAACTCCTCCGGTTTTGGGAATGGCAGGGTCGCCAAGTGAGCCCATGATTTGGGATAGTCCCAAATCGCCAACATGGCGGCCACGGTATGCGAAGCTCAAGAGGAGTTATTCGCCGGGTCCAAGATATGTTGGGCACCGAAGTATGTACCCTCATATCATACTTATGTCATGATGTCAATTGAGCGCAACGTTGGGATACACGGTCGCCACTTGACATCAAGCTGGGTCAAAAATGGCAAAATTGGCGAAAGGACACGCAAAAGTGCCTTGAAAGCTACACAATTATATTATAATATCTTCGGCTTGGATCGTGCAATCAACTAATCCTTCTAAACATAATGACTTGACACCAATGACCTTCGATTTCACATATGTGCTCCACTTGGGGCGCCTTGAAAGGTTACGAGCGCTACTTCCCAAGTGGACACATGAAAATATGAAAAATTGGAAAACACACACCTTGCTCCCAACGCATCGCTTTGGGATCGCCACACAAGCTTTCCCCCACGAAGGTTAGGCTTGCAATTGATCGTGGGGAGTATGGAGAAGGGGCTTGCACAATATGAAGTCCATTGGTGGGTTCGGCTTGGAGCTATGGACCCGCCAAATGGGCACGCAACACAACACATGGCACATACCACATATTGCCCAAAAAGGTAGCTCCCCCCACGATATGTCATGCCCCTCCAAGGGCATAACTTTGTGTCAATCGCTCATAGGAACTCAAGGAGAGTTCCTATGCAACACCAACACATGCGCGCTACACTCGAAAGTTATCTTAACGCACGCGATGTCATGGCCAAGGAGTTATAACACAAACTCTACCCTCTTGACCATGATCCATTACACTAGCGCGCACGTGTGGAGACGCAAGGCATATAATGCTTCCTAAATTACGTCGGGAGTATTGTGAATACATCCCACGTTTCTTTATTGTCATTCCTCACAAGCGGCACGAGATATGACCCTCACAAGTGGCCTCACGAATCAACTTTGTTTTGCCCATATCTCTAAGACAAATGGAGGGCAAGATAAAAGGAAAGTTGATTCGTGCATAGGGAAGCCCGTAGGTCCACTCGAAAGAGGTCAAATCAAGTGCGGGGATGTCGAAGTCGAAAATCCGATTTCGACATCCTGAAAAGTTCGGATTAAGGTTGCGAGTGTAAGATGTGAAAATTGCGGAAGCGTCCATGCAGTTCCTGAAGGCTTTGGAGCCTTCGTGACGGATTGCGTTAAAATTTGCATTATAAACAGTTAAACTGGCGGTTACAGTAAAGTCGCGATCCAACCGCCAGCAGTCAAAACAGTGAGTATCAGAACGGAAGCGTAAAAATGGACGGAAACAATATGAAAATAAAACCCTGTTGATTCCTGATATTCTGATATACAAATCTCCGCTGGTGGTGCATCGGTTGCCGATGCGGGGCTCTACGGCACGGAACACGCTCCCGCCGGGCTCGCACCGGGCGTCAACGGGCGCCTTCCATACATGGGGTTAGTGGACCGGAGACCGGTCTTCCCCTCCGTACATGGGGTTAGTGGACCGGAGACCGGTTGTGTGCCCTAACCTAGCCATGGGGTTCTGGGTACCGCTTCAGGACCAGTTGGCTCAGTGCCCAGCGCGGCAACTTCAAGCTGATTGCGTTCAGGGTGGATCCATTGGCATTCCACACAGTGCTCAGGTGACGAGAGCCACGAGAGCTGGTCGTCCTGGTACAGGGTCATGGAGGCCTGGGCCGGGAAAACGCCGGAGTCCGTCTCCATCATGAAGTTGTACCCAACGATCATGTCCCAGTCCATCTCGGCCTCGTAGAAGCGACCATGCAGGAGGATTTCCTTGCCGAGGTCTTGGCGGCTCAGCTCACGATGGTTCACGAACTGCAGCCCGATAGCCGCTTCCTTCGTGCCTCCCACCATGTACTGGCCGTTCGCCACCTTCAGCCTGACAGGTTTCCGACTGTCGGTCAGACACTCTGGCGGAAGTAGGCCAGCCTTGACCAAGCTGACCTGAGCGCCCGTGTCAACCAACACGTCGAAAACCTTTTCCACTTCCCCGCATAAGGCACGGACCTTAAGGTGCAACTGCCGCTCGCGCCCAACTCGGCGCACGGCGTGCAAGCTCAGGATCTCCGGCCGTTCCAGAAGCTCGACAAGCGACTGGTGCAGGTCGCGGACAATGGGCTCAGGCTGCCCATCTGCTGCATCCAGCTGCGGTCCGGGTGATCCTCCGATACTCTCGGATAGATCCTGAAGTACATCAAACACATTCTTGGTCGCGAAGGACGGACGGGTGCAAGGGTTCGTGCCTTCACTTGCCCTCACCCCGCCTCCGCGACTGGGTCCCGGACCGGGCCTTCCGCCCGCGGCAGTCCCTTTGTGCTTCTCGACTCCCGACTGGGATGGTTCGGCGCTTCCCACGTCACCATCCCGCGACCGCCCTAGCTGGGGCCCTTGGCTGCAGGGGCTCCGCTAGGGGGCGTCGGTTCTGGAAGAAGGGGTGTTCTCCTCCGCATCAACCTCGTTGACGCCCTTCTTCCTTCCCCCTCTCTTACCCTTCTTGTCCTTGTCCTTGTTCTGGTCATTCTGGTTGTTCTCCTTGTTCTTGTTGTCCGACCTGGGGACCCAGTTCCGCTTGATCTCCTGGATCTCCTTGGCCAACTCGGTCCCCACCAACGACATCAGCTTGGCCAGCTCGTCCTTGTCGACCTCCGATTTGGCTTCCCGGATACCCGCGGGCGCACGCTTCTTCGACCCGTGCGCCTTCTTGTAAGCCTCCGTGTCGGCCTTGTGGGTGGGGCATGTTCGGTGGTCATGGTTGAAGCCTTTCTTCCTCCCATAACACACGAAACAGCCCTGCGGGTGAGCTCGTATGAACTCCCCAAAGGACAGCGGAGGGTCGCCAACGCGGCGAGGGTCCCTCTTCTCCTTCTTCTTCCAACCCGGCTGCAGGGGCTTCCAGCTTCCCCGGTTGTTCCCCGCGCTCAGGTTGTTGGCCACGAAGGCGCAAACGGCCACCTCATCGTCGTCGTCATCGTCGACGAGAGTCTCATCGCCGCCGGCTCCCGCTGGGTCCATGGCAGCTTCCCCGCCAGGTCCCTCGCCAACGTAGTTGACGTCGCGGTCGCCGGGCCTCAACCCGCGGGTGTGGTGGAGGTTCCGGTACTCCTTGAGCACCTCCTCTCCAACCCACTCCAGGATCTCGTCGCAGCTCATCCGCGCCAGGATGGCCTGCAGACGGATGGTCTGGCCGCTCAACTCACACTCGTCAAGGCGCCACATCGCGGTCTTCTCGCGATCGCCCGAGACGGTGATGAGGAGAGCGTTCCGCAGGGAGTGCCGTTTGACATCCCGGGCGAAGTTCTTCCTCGTCGGAGCCACCACGTTCGTATGATACTCTTTGAGGAGCATCATCTTGACCGTGTGGTTGGACTTGGCCCGCTTGGATTCCTCCTTGGTGACCCTCCTGATCCATGCTTCCGGCAGCATGGAGAGCAGGCGAGCCTGCTCGTCACCCTCGTTCCAATCCTCCACGTTGCGGCGGAGGAGGGTGTAATGCCCTCGCAAGTCTCGCCAGTCCCGTAGGCGAATCTCCCGTCCATCATGCTGAAGCTTGATTGACTTCCACCGCTTGGCAGCCACCTGCGGAGCGTCCACCCGCTCCTGCTCGTTGAGCCACTTCTTGGCTTCCTTGAGGGTCTTGATTCTCCCCTCCTTGGTCGCCACGAAGTATAGCTCTCCGAGCACTTCCGGCAGGCGGTACCTGAACCGTCTGAGGACATACTTCTCCGCATCAGCGGGATGCATGTTTTCAGTAACGGTTACCTCCCAATCGTCCAGCTTCTCCAAGAAGCGGTCGAGGTTGAGGGGGTTGCCGTCGTACATGGGGGGCTTGATGTCCTTCAAGTCTTCCCACACGGCGGCATCCGCGGCCTTAGAGACCATGAACGCCGGCCGCGAGGTCGACCGAGGTTCCCATCGGCCTCTCCCACGGACTCCCACGGCCGCCACGTCCGTCTGCTCCATGGAATCCTTGTGGCTACGCCGCGGTTCCTCCATGTACGCTGAACCTAGATGTTCACGCCGTACTCCTTCCATGTACGCATCCTCATCACGGCGCCGGCGGCTGCGTTCAGCGGCCTCCCGTCGTACACCACGCGGCGGGCTGATTTCGAACTCCTCCAGGTCCAGGTCCAGGTCGTCACCTTCGCCGACATCCCACTCCACGTCTCCTCTGGGGACCTCATCCCTGAGTCCACCATAACGTCCACCAGCCATTGGGATTGGCTCCTGGGCTGGTGCGGGGCGCCGGGGGCGTACCGGTGTCCGCGGTGGAGCACGGCGGTTGCGGTACTCCGCGCTGAGCCACTCATCACGCCAATCCTCACTGCCACTGCCGGGCGGCACACGCTCGTTGCGGCGGCCCGCGCTGTGGTGAGAGGGGGCGGTGAGAGAGGGGGCACTGGCGCTGGGGCGACTCCTGGGGGCTCCGCCGGGGGCGTGGGGTCTGCCTGGACCTGGTCCGGGTCCCCAGCCGTCGTCCGACGAGCCAGACTCCAGGGGTGGGTGGTCGCTGCCGACGCTCCCACGGGCTTCCAGCGCGTCCAGCCTCTGCTGCAGGCCGCTGATGACCGTGTTCAGCTGCCTGGTCTCGGCCCTGGCGATGTCCAGCTCTTTCTGCGCGCGTGCGGCGACCTTGGAGATGCGAGTCATCTCGCCCTTGCCCGTGTCTACCTCGCACTCGAGGAACTGGACCCTCCTGCGGAGGTAGACAATCCACCGCCAGGTGGTATCCGGGTCGCCGTTCCCTGGTGGGTCGTCGGGGTCCCCAGGGGGTCCTCCAGGAGGGCCTCCGCCGGGTCCGCCCGGTCCAGGGGGTCCTCCCCCGCCCCCTGGTCCGCCTCCAGGGGGTCCACTTGGTGGGCGTCCTCCAGGGGGTCTGGATGGTCCTCCGCCAGGGGGTCCCGGTGGGTCTCCGCCGGGTCGCCTCGGTGGGTCCGAGGATGGGCGTTTCTTCGTGATGCCGAAGTCCATGTCGTCATCCTCGTCCATGTCGCCCCACCTGGGCGTCTCGGTCTCGGATGACTCCGAGCTCCGGTAGGGAGGAGGGAGATCCTCATCCTCACCTTCCGGTTCCATGGGGACGTCTCCGCCTCCTCCGCCCGTCCAAGCCACCACTTGGCCATGTCGGCGGCCTCGTTCATCCCCGTCGCTGGCGGTGAAGAAGGGGTCACTGTCGTGGGGGTGTCCGCCCGCTGGCCTCCGTGGCCTCTCGGGGGACTTCCCCTTACCCTTCCTCCGTCGGTGGGCGGTGGGGCCACTGCTCACACTGCTGCCCGTGTCGACCTCGTCCAGCGTCATCTTGGAGGAGGCGTCCCCTTCGAAAAGCTTTCGAAGGGTCTCCACTCGTGATCCTCCCGGGGGAGTCTCGCGGCGGGTTTGGCCTCTGCCTCCTCCATTGCGGCGGCGGTGGCTGCAGCAGCTCGCCTTTCGGCCTCCTCCCGGGCACGAGCCGCCTCAGCTTCCCGGGTCTGCTGCAGCCGCGCCTTCTCCGCTTCCAACGCCGCCAACTCCGCCTCCGTCTTGGCCCTGTCCTCAGCGACCTTCCGTCGCGCGGCCTCGATGGCGTCCATCTTGGCAGCGTCCGCCTGGGCCTTCACCGTTGCCTCGGCATGGGCCCTTTCCTCCGCCTCCTTCTTTGCCCTCTCTTGGGCAAGCGCCTCCTCCAGCGCCTTCACCTCGGCCTCCTTGCAGGCAATGGCCTCCTGCGTCCGGCGGGCTTCCTCGTCGGTTGCCCTGATCCGGGCAGCCACTGCCTCATGGGCGGCCGCAGCCGTGAGACCGGCCGCGATGGCTGCCACTTTCGAGGCGTGGTAGTCCATGCCTCTGCCCCACTCGGTGGCCTCCTCATTGGCGATGCCGACTGCGCCCCCCACGGCAGCGTTCTGCTGCGTGGCCCGTTGCCGGGCAACCCGAAGGTAGCAGCGCACCCCACAGGCGCACTCACAGGCGCGCGCGGCGTCCCTTTGGGCGGGAGCGGCGCTGCTGCTGGAGCTGGCCTGGTCGGCCGGCAGCCTCCCGCGGTGGGCCGACTCCACGTCGCTGCTGGGGCCTGCTGGGGCCTGCTGGGGCCTCAGGAGCAGCGGACGGGGCTTGGCCTTGGTCTGCTTGGCGACTTGGATGTAGTCGCCAAGGGTGGTGGAGCAGGGGTGATGACCACCATTGGCCCGTTGGGGACTGGGGGCTGGGGTTCCGCCCTTGGCGCCTTGGGCGGCTTCGACGGCCAGGGACTCCTGGTACTCCCGCCACTTCCGGTCCCGCTTCTTGTCCCCGGCGGACCGCTTCTCCTTCCCCGGAGACGCGCTGCTGCTGCCCTGCAGCCTGCGCTCGCTCCCCGGTTCCGGGAAGTTCTTCTCGATCATGTCCCACATGGAGACGTTGATCGAGGCGCCCGACGGGTACTCGTTGGGGGTCTCGTCCTCCTCGATCCCGTCGGGGCGCAGCCATTCGCCAGGCCTGTCCCGCCGGGTCCAGGTCCTCCACCGCCTCTGCTGAAAGCGGAAAGCAAACCTTTCCGCCCGCAGCCAGTCCTCCACGGCCTGCAGGCGGTCGGGGGCCATGTCCGTGCGGAGCTCGAAGCTCCCGGGCATGCCGCCTTCGCACTGGGGGTGGCTGTGGCGGTAGTGTTGGTCCCGAAACCAACCCACGCAGCAGGTGTGCCGCATGGGGGTGGGGCCGCGGCCACGTCCTGCCCGCTTCTTGCCAGTTTACCATGGCAGCGGGGGGCGTACTTGGTCTTGAGGTCCTTGGTGTGCACTCGTTCCAGTCAACGAACTGGTGGTGGTTGTTGAGGCTGGTGCTGCAGCACTGGATTGGGAGTGCGGCTGGTGCTGGTCAGCCGGTGGTTGTGGAGGTGGTTGAAGCGGCCTTGCTGGTCGGCCGATGGGACCCGCTGATGCAGGAGTCCTGGTCTGTGCGCCTCTTTCACGGTCGCTCCGCGGTCAGGGCGATGCTCTGGACGGCGCTGCGGGCTCCGTGACGAACTCGGCGCTGTCGCTGGGCGGCGCTGCGAGCCGCTGCGCTGCGCTGCGAGCTGCTGCGCTGCGCTGCGAGCTGCGAGCTGCGAGCTGCTGCGCCGCGCTGCTCGGGGTTGGTGGCCCCGAGTGGCACGCGGGGGATGGGTAACCCCGCGGCGGTGAAACGCTTTTGACGCGTTCCCGTCGGGGGCTGGCCACGGGACGCTGCGGTGACACGCACAGGTGAGCAGGCAGGCAAGGCACTACGCTCACAAGGGCATCAATACGCTCGTGTCATATGACAAAGCGTTTCAGGATCCTTGCCACTCTGCAACATGGGAACGAAAGTATGTACAGCAACACAACAGGATATGTACACATGGGGTTAAGACTGGACTGGGGTAAAGGCATCACACGACAATAGACACTCAGTCCCAACTTATATCCCAATCCCAGGTCCGACCCTCTCAGTGGCTGGTGGGGGCGGGGGCTCAAACACAACCCATGCCCTGCTCAGTCCGGACCCTGAAACCCTGCCAATGGGAGAGGTGTCCCGCCTAGCCACAGGCGAGTTTGTGGGAACCAAGGCGCTCCAAGGCTGACCGACAGTGGCTCCCGATGCTCCCACAACAGCAGGTCCCAACTCCCCTCTGAGCCAGAGATATGGACCCGCCATTTTCACCTAGGAGTTGGTAGCTGAAAATGGGCTGTTTCAGCCCAAACTGATATTAGCTCAAAAATCTCCAAAATTGACCCCTCGTCCGGACCCTCCAGAGGTGGGGACGAGGCAACCGACCCTATGCCCTTCGAATAAGAACACCCTGGAGCCCTCACCGGACCTGGTTCCCTCTGAGTTCCCGGCATCAGGGCACCACGGGTTCGTCAAGTGGGGTCATGATGCCAAAATCACCAAAATTGGCGTCATTCCCACGCGTGGCTCGCCCGGCCAGGGCAAGCCCAATGGCTCACAGGCTAGGAGGCAGGACCTAGGACTTCTATGTGAGTGTACAACTTGGAATTAGGTCCGAGCTCCCCGTGGGCACCGAGATATGGGGCCCCCAATTGACCACACGGGGGGTTGAAACTGGGGTCCCAAAAAGGGGTCATTTTGGCTGCCTGAAATGAGCGAAAAAATTCGGGGTGCTCCCAATAGTATATCTCCACGCCGGCTTGGAGATCGGATCCGCCATTCCATACCTGATTCACCAGGAGTCCAACGGAGACTCCCATGCCCTTGGCTCTCAAAGATCTCCATACCACTCGGCGTGGTGACGATCCCAATTGGGTCCACAAATGCCAAAATGGCAAAATTGCCCACACTCACTTTGGGCTAGCGCCTTAACGAAGGTTGCTCCGCTTCGTCAACGTGGTGTGTGAACCATGGGGACCAATATGCATAACACCCATGTCATATATGGTCCATTGGTCCATGCGTCCGGCGTGCACGGGTGGGCTCAACATAGTGCACGGCGGGCAGCAAAAGTGGAAAATTGCTCAAAATGGCCAATAATGCGCACACTCATGGTTGGGGCAAATGAGGCACATGTCCGACTCGGACCGGAGTGTGCCATAGGATTGGTATCAAGTCATATGTGTCCAACATATCTTTTGGGCATCGCCCAACTCCTCCGGTTTTGGGAATGGCGGGGTCGCCAAGTGAGCCCATGATTTGGGATAGTCCCAAATCGCCAACATGGCGGCCACGGTGTGCCAAGCCCAAGAGGAGTTATTCGCCGGGTCCAAGATATGTTGGGCACCGAAGTATGTACCCTCATATCATACTTGGGTCATGATGTCAATTGAGCGCAACGTTGAAATACACGGTCGCCACTTGACATCATGACGGGCCAAAAACGGCAAAATTGGCACAAAGATACACAATAGTGCCTTGAAAGGTGCACAATTATATTATAATATCTTCGGCTTGGATCGTGCAATCAACTAATCCTTCTAAACATAATGACTTGACACCAATGACCTCCGATTCCACATATGTGCTCCACTTGGGGCGCTTTGAAAGGTTACGAGCGCTACTTCCCAAGTGGGCACATGAAAATATGGAAAATTGCAAAATACACACCTTGCTCCCAACGCATCGCTTCGGGATCGCCACACAAGCTTCCCTCCACGAAGGTTAGGCTTGCAATTGATCGTGTAGAGTGCGGAGAAGGGGCTTGCACAATATGAGGTCCATTGGCGGGTTTGGCTTGGAGCGATGGACCCGCCAAATGGGCACGCAACACAACACATGGCACATACCACATATTGCCCGAAAAGGTAGCTCCCCCCACGATATGTCATGCCCCTCCAAGGGCATAACTTTGTGTCAATCGCTCATAGGAACTCAAGGAGAGTTCCTATGCAACACCAACACTCGCGCGCTACACTCGAAAGTTATCTTAACGCACGCAATATCATGGCCAAAGAGTTACAACGCAAACTCTACCCTCTTGACCATGATCCATTACGCTAGCGCGCATGTGTGGAGACGCAAGGCATATAATGCTTCCTAAATTACGTCGGGAGTATTGTGAATACATCCCACGTTTCCTTATTGTCATTCCTCGCAAGCGGCACGAGATATGACCTTCACAAGTGGCCTGACGAATCAACTTTGTTTTGCCCATATCTCTAAGACGAATGGAGGGCAAGATAAAAGGAAAGTTGATTCGTGCATAGGGAAGCACGTAGGTCCACTCGAAAGAGGTCAAATCAAGTGCGAGGATGTCGAAGTCGAAAATCCGATTGCGACATCCTGAAAAATTCGGATTAAGAGTGCGAGTGTGGAATGTGAAAATTGCGGAAGCGTCCATGCAATTCCTGAGGACTTCAGAGCCTTTGTCACGGATAGCGCTAGTATTTCCATTAATAACAGTTAAACTGGCGGTTACGCTAAAGTCGCGAGCTAACCGCCAGCTGTCAAAACAGTGAATATCAGAACGGAAGCGTAAAAATTGACGGAAACAATATGAAAATAAAACCCTGTTGATTCCTGATATTCTGATATATAAATCTCCGCTGGCGGTGCATCGGTTGCCCATGCGGGGCTTTACGGCACGGAACACACTCCCGCCGGGCTCGCACCGGGCTTCAACGGGCGCCCTCCGTACATGGGGTTAGTGGACCGGAGACCGGTCTTCCCTTCCGTACATGGGGTTAGTGGACCGGAGACCGGTTGTATGCCCCACCATGGTCATGGTGTTCTGGGTACCGCTTCAATCCCTTCCAACGGACTTTATGAAGCCTCCCCCCAGGCGTCTCGGGTCTGGCTTGTCCGCCAGGATCTTCTCAGCGGTGAAGTCGTCGTCCTCACCCTTGTCGTCCGAGTCCACATCACCGGCCGTGACCTCGAAGGTGACGGGACGTCCGCTGGGGTCTGGTGCTCGGGGACGAAGCTGGGTATGGTCGCGGTCCAGGATCTTATTATCCCCTACACGAACCGCATACACATCCTGCCCGACCTTCCGCACGATTACCCCCGACACATACCAAGACGCCTGCCGATGCCTGGACAGGACATTCTTGTGGTGCCGCTCCACCCACACGGTGTGTTGGAGAGCATACTTCTGGACTTTTCCCTGCTTGAAGTACTTGGCCCTCTTGTCATGCTCGTCCTGAAGTGCCTTGCACACCTTGGCCGCCGTGTCGTCCGCCTCAGCCATCATGGCGTTCGCATCCCTGGCCACTTTGCCATGGTTCAACCACGGGAGAGTGCGTGATACTCGATCCCGTAGGAACAGGATACGATGGGGCGACAGTCCAGTGGGTCCCGGAAGGTCGTGATACGCTTGGAGTACTCTCCACAGCGAATTATACCAATTTCGGCCCGGTTCGTCGATGTGCAGCTGGCGGAACTTTTCGAACATCTGCCGCCCGGCCACCTCAGCTCAGCCATTCGACCGGCTGTGGTACGCCACGGTCTTGGCGTGCCGAATGCCCATGTGCTTGCACATCGTCTTGAACCACGTCCCCACAAACTGACTGCCCCGATCGCTGCAGATGAAAGCTGGGACATCGAAAATCGTCAGCCAATGCCTGATCATGGCATTAGCGACGGTCTTGGCCTGCAGCCCCACTCCATACTTGTGCTTCTTGTCCTTCTTCTTGGACTTCTTGCCCGGGACTGCCACGATATATCCGCTGTGCCTGTCCACCGCCAGGATGACACAGTCGTAGGTCTCTCCGTCCACGGTGACCTCAGGCATGGCGAACACATCCATGGCCACGGACCGCCTAGGGGCCTCCGGTATAGCCGTATACACCGGGTTACCCGCTGTGGAGTGGTTGGGGCTCTTCGTGGCCCGACACACGGCACAGTCGCTGCAGTACCTATCCAGGATGGCGTAGTACCCCGGAGGGAACTTGAAACGCCACTCCAGGTCCTGCTGCATCTTGTCTCGGCCAGGGTGCATGAGCTGGGCGTTGTGCCAATGGTCAATGAGCTCCTCCACTCGGTCCTCGGGCACCAGCAGCTTGTCCTTGAGGAACAGCTTGTCTCCATCCTCGGTGAAGCCCTCAGGCCACTGGTCGTCCAACGGGGCGCTCACGGCATTCCAGTACTTGCTCCAGTGCTCGGATGCCGCGTAGTCATCCGACCAGTCCTCTGTGAGCACCGACCTGACTAGCTCTACAGGGGCCACCATCCATTGCTCGAGGGTTTCCTCTCGAAAAGCTTGGACGCGGGCACCCCGGAACTTTGCCAGGTCCGTACGGTTTGCCATTACCACAAAGCACTTGACCCCCTCTTGCTCCATGGCCTTCTCCATCTCGATGATGCGTTTGGCCTCCTCGGTTTCCTCGGCGTCCCCATGGCTGGATATGTCCATCCACGCCTTGCCCGCGGGGTAGGCCCAGCAACTGAGGCAATCTGCCACAGTGTTGTCCTTCCCCGGGACGTATACGACGCTGAGGTCGAACTTGGCGAACGTCTCATGCCATCGGGCCCTCCTTGCCGCCGGTCCGGAGGGGGTGTCGACGTGCTCCTTGTGCCAGCTCTGCAAGGACTGATGGTCTGTACAAACCACCACCGGTTGCAATCCGATGTGGCCAGACCACTTCCTGAGCGCACAAACGATGGCGTACGTCTCCTTCTCCCTCGCGGTCCAGGTTCGGTGTTGGCCCTCGGCCAGGATCCGGCTCCAAAACGCCACGGGTACGTGTGACCCGTCGTCCCGGATCTGCTCGAGGACTGCCCCTACAGCATAGTCTGAGGCGTCCGTCCGTAGCACGAATCACTTGTCCGGGTCCACCAAAAATAGTCCCAGCTGCCCCAGGAGTCGCTCCTTCAGGCGGCTGAACGCATCCTCGGCCTCAGGGGTCCAGGCAAGCTTCTTCTTGCTCCCCTTCCGGCCATCGAACTTGCCCACTTGCAGCATCTTGTGCAGCGGCCCCGACAGTTCTGCATACATTCGGACATAGCCCGAATAGTAGTTGCAGAACCCCATGAAGGATCGGAGTTCGCTGATGGTCTGGGGCTTCTCCCAGTGGTGCAGGGACGCCAGCTTCCCAGGCATGGCACGGCGTTGCCCGTGACCTACCACGTGACCCGCAAAATCCACTTCCTTCACGAAGAGTGAGGCTTTGGTGGGCTTACACACCATGTTGTGCTTGTCCAACTCGCTGAGTACTCGGCGCAGATCCTTCTCATGCACGTCGATGAGCTCGTGCCGGACCTGATGATGATGCCATGCACGAAGGGATCGGCACAGTCCCGGACGGGACCGAGTAGGTCCTCCATCATGCGCTGGAATGCGGCGTTGTCATTCTTGGCGCCCATAGGCACCACTCTCCACTGCATGGGCCCCAGCGGCGTCGACATCGCTGTGCAGGGCCTGGAGTCCGGGTGTAGCGGCATCTGGTGATAGCCGTGTTTCAGGTCTAACACCGTGAAAATCCGCTTTTTCTGTTGCTTTTGGAGGATGGAGTCGATCAGGGGAAGCGAGTACCAGTCGTGCTCGGTCTGCTCGTTCAAACGTCTGTAATCAACCACCAACCTCCACTCGCCCTTCTCCTTCCTGGGCACAACGAAGGCTGGGCTGGCCCACTCACTGTCCGAGGGTTCGATCCATCCTCGCTCAATGAACTTGGCCAACAACTTCTTCATGGCCTCGGCCCGATCGCCCTGAAGTTGGTACTCCCGATGACGATAGATCTTGGGGTTCGTCTTCAGCTTGATCCTCGCCGTGCAAAACCTCCCACGATCTGGAGGGTTCTTGTTGGCGACGCCACTGAATAGCCGCGGATAGGCATGGATCAGCCTCTCCTTCAGCTCGGCGACCTTCGGGTTCTCCTCTGCCTCTTCTGCCGCTTGCTTCGGTATCGATACAACCGACCGCACTGCGGTGTAGGCCTCTTCCGGGTCCGAATCCGACTTCTCCTCGTCCGATATGCCGTCTTCATCGTCGTGGGGCATGCTTCCCACCGATAATCTCCGAAAATTTGCGGAATCGGGCTGTTTCTTGTCGCTCTCGGCACCCATTCTTGGAAAATCCCATGTCGGCGGGTCCGACCCAACCGGACCATTATATTTGTCCGCGATGTGATCCATGACCCTCGCCACGAACTCATCCTTCTCGTACTTGCCGGTGACCAACATCTTGTCATCCCACCAATGCGGAGATGTGACCATGGCCCGCCTCTTCTTGGCTGCCACACGGTCGTGCATCCCCATCCGCATGTAGTTGACGACCTTGTCGATCTCGGCGTGGGACAGGACGTCAATGCCATCGATTGGCTGATCCGTCCCCTCCTTGGGCTCAAACATGACCTTCATGGGCACCGCCTCTAACCTACGGATGAATGCTTCATCACCCGTGGGCTGGGCTTGCGCCCCATCCACCAGGAAAGCCTTGGTACCCCACGCTTGACCCGGGGAGGGCATTGATACACCCTTGGCGTCGATGAACAACTCCTCCTCTGGCCCGAATGACATCTCGTTCAGGGTGATGGAGTCCAGCGTCGACTTGAGACCTTCCAGCGGACAGGGGTTGGATCCTATGCCTGTTATGACCAGGATCCCCTTCGCCCTATCGACGACGATCTTCACCACCGTGCGTCTGGTGTTATCCAGGGAGCCATGCCAATACATGGGCCCCCACTCCTTCAAACCCCAATGCCTGTGCCAGGCTGAGTCTCCTCGATGCCAATGCCTCCTACACTTCCGCAGAAGTGGGGCATCCCGGGAAGCGAAGACGTCCGTCTCGGGCGCATCAGCTCCCAGCATCTGAATCATCCTGGCGTACACTTGCGGCGCCATTCCATACTCCGTGAGCTGAACTCCACGGTCTCCTCTGGACTTGGCACCCACAGCTTGCACCGCTTGGACGATCCGATCCTCTTCCTCAGCATTCCATTGGGATGATCCGCATGCATAGTCCGTGGAAAGCCATGTTAGGCATTCATCATCCTCCCGGACCAGCGTTGCACGATGGGGAAGGGCTCCAATGGCATTTGCCACCATGAAGTCATACCCCATGATCATATCCCAATCGGTAATGTCGGCCACATAGAAGTTCCCGGATAGAGTGCTTCTCTTCGCCTGATCAGGGCGGTTCAAGCGCTCATGCTCCCAGAATTCCATACTGATGGTGGCCTCATGGGTGCCGCCACCCATAATCTCTCCGTTGGCGACCTTCAGGCGGACCGGTCTCCGGCTGGGCTGCAGGAGTTCCTCCTTGAACAACCCTCTCCGGACCAGGCTCACCTGGGCACCCGTATCCACTAACACATCCACCACCTTCCCCTCTCGTCCGCACCGTACTCGCACTTTCAAGTGCAACTGCCGCTCGTCGCCATGAGGTGTATGGACGACTCTCACGGCATGCAACTCTAGCACGTCCAGGTGCATCAGGACTTCAAGGGTGTGGTCACGGATGGTGTAGATCTTGGGTTGGTCCTGCCCGTCCACGGGGCTCTCCGTGGTCGCTCCTTCCTTCTCGCCATGTCCCGTACCAACAAGTACTTCCCTTGGCAGGGCGCTCCAGGGGTTGGGAGTGGCGAAACTCAGTGTTTTTGGCTCTTCCGGAGCCTTCTTCGGCACCCGATGTGCCTTTGCTTTCTCAGGGATTCCACTGATTTTCGGAGGGGAGACCTCCGAGGTCCCACTCCTGTGGGGGCTCCTCTAGACTTGACTTCCCGCAGCCCCTTCCGGCTGCGATCCGCCAGGACTTTGTCCACCACGTTGCTGGGCTTTGAGTTCCTCCAACGTCCTCAACATGTCCTCAGCAACTTCCTCGATCGACTTCACTCGTCGGTCTTGGCCAGGTCCACCACCATAGCCTCTTCCTCCGCCCTTTCCTTGGCCTTTGCCTTGGCCTTTTCCCCCGTCTCCGCCCTTCGCCTTCCCATCGGAAATCCGCTGCTCCTTGGGCTTCTTCTCGGGGTGAGCGGCGAAGTAGGCCTTCTTGTCCGCCTCATACACCTTGCACTGACGGTGGTCATGTGCATGGTTGTTTTCCTTGCCATAACAGACCCAGCACCCGTCGTGCTGAGACCTGTACTCCCGGAACAAGAGCGGTGGGTTCCCGATCCTCCTTGGCTCTTTGTTCTTCTTGGGTCCCACCCGGTTCCATCTGGACCGATCCTGCCACAAACGCGAAGAAATGGGCCTCCTCGTGATCCTCCCGGGACCCGGTCCAGTGGTCTTGGCCACTTCCACTACCATCCTCCGCGGAGTTGGCCGTGTCCTCCTCAATCTCCCGATGATGGCGGTCTTCTCGGTGGCCTCGTTGTCCATGACCATGTCGATCCCGCATGTGTGCCTCGTTCTTCGCATTGAGCTTCAACTCCACCGTGATGTACTTCACGATCTCGTGCAGGCTCATGCGGGCGAAGATGACCTGCATCCTCAGCGGCTCCCCGCGCCTCCACTCCATGTTGTTGAGGCGCAGCAACCTTTGCCCCATGGAGTCTCCAAATACCTCCACGTACACGGCGTTCTTCAGTCCCAACATCCGGTTGGGCTCGCCCAGGTTCCTCCTGAAGAACTCCATGATACCCGCATGGGTATCCTCCGCCGCCATGATCCTCACCGCCACCCGCTTCTTGGCGCGCTTCTTCTCCTCGTCCTCCACTCGCCTCTTCCAGTGGCCGGGGAGGACATCCTTCAGGAGGTGGCGGATCTCGCTGGACTCGTTCCAGTCCTCCCCCAGCTTCAGGCTCCGTCGGTACTTCCGCAGGTACCGGTTCCACTCCCGGACCCGCAGCTCGCCGCGGTCCAGCTGCAGCGGGATGGACCACAAGTCCTCCAGCTTCTGGTTCGGAGCGTCCACCCGCTCCTCATCCTCCAACCACTGGAGGCAGGCCTGCTCCGTACGGATCAATTCTTCCCGGATCTGATCCCGCAGCTCCTCCTTCAGGTCCTGCGCCAGCCGGTGTGGGAATGTCCGACATACCCACTTGTCCCGCGGCGCTCCCCGCATCTCGCCGACGACCTCCTCGGCGAAGTCCTCCCAATCCAGGATGAAATCGTCCAGGTTGGAGGGATTGCCATCATAGTAGGCAATTTTGATTCCCCTGAGGTCGTCAATCCTGATGGCGTCTCCGACGTCCCCAGCCACCACTCCACCGAGACGGATACCACCTGTGGCCGGGGGGTGTGAGTATACTCCCCGTACATCCCTCTCCTCCATGGAGTGCGGTCCAGTTGGGCCTGAACCCATGGGGTTTGGAATGCGGGAAGGACTTGCTCCATCGGCCATCCATATCTGCGTATTGGGGTCCTTCGCCCACAGGTTTCCGCCTGGATGACCTCGACCATGTCCTCCGGCGCTTCCCATGGTTCGCCCCTGCATGGTCTGGTTCTGGATCTCCTCTCCCGCATAAACTGCATAGGCAGTCGTAGTGGGCGGTGGATCCTGGGTGGCATGGGACATCTGTACCGTCAGGCTCCTCGGGTCCGTGGTTGCGTGCCCTTCCCGCATGGACCCAGCCGGCGCCGTTTGTTCCCCAAGCATTGTGGATTCGCTGAACATGGGAACAAAAGGCAGCGCACCCGGGTCAACACGCCGCGGCGCGTAGGGTGCCTCTGCCGGACCGCCCATGGGTTTATCCATGGCGCTCCGCAGGGTCTTAACCCGCTCCACCAGATCTGCCGCTGCCGGCTTTGCCGGGAGCTCCGGACCCGAGGCGAGGGGCTGTAGCTCCTTTAGCCTTTTCAGGCGTCCCGACACGTCCTCCACCAGGTAGAGGAGGCTGTCCACCACTCGCTGCTGCTTCTCCAGGGCCAGCTCCAGATTGTCCCGGTACCGGTCCCGTTCCGCTCGCAGCTCTTCCATGTCTTTCTCCGCGGCCAACTGGTCATCCAGGATCCCGGCGACGTCCTCCTCTAGGCCGTCCTTCGCGTTGTCCAGGCGGTCGAGGCGATGCACGATGGCGTCCATCCCCATCTTCGGGTACTTGCCCATGAGGAAGGACACGTGCTCGCAGTGGCACGCGGCGTGCTTTCCGCCTGATCCAGCGCATCCCGCGGTTTCCGGCGCCTCAGACTCATCGCCCATGGGCGTATCGCCTATGGCGTCCGTCTCCGGTCCCGTGTGCCGCGGCACAGGTGCCGTCCGGGCCCTGGCTGGCCTCTCCAAGCCCTCGGCGTCGTGCTTCAGGGCGGGCTCGGGGGCCGTATTCGCCCTTGTGGGCGGTCTGGACGTCTCCTCCGACTCCGAAGGTTGCTCATAGGCTGTCCGATAGCCCTCGGAGTGCTCGGAGTCCCACAGCCTGACCAGGCTGGGGTCCGTATCCATAGCCCCGGCGTCCCCTGCCGCGGGCTTGGGTGACCCGCGCTTCCGGTAGCGCCGGGCCCGTCCTCCACTGCTGCCTGAATGGCAGGCCTCCTCAGAGTCCTCCGCGGCGGAGAGGAGGTTGCATGCCTTTCGGCAGCGACGCTCACACATGGAGACCAGGTCCTCCATGTCACGTCCTCCTCTTCCCAAATGTCGTACTTCTCGTCGGGCTTCAACTTCCGGAGTCCCCGGGTCGGCGGTAGGTAGGGGCAGCAGGTACGCCTCTGCTACCATAAAGAAGGTCCCTACCAGGACCGGCCCCCGCTGTGCCCCTTCCGCCTGTAGCCCCTGCTGACTTGCTCATGATCAACGATTGCATTTATCAAAATCCAGGGTTCCAAATCCAAAAATATAGAAAATACTATCCTCCTTCAACCCTGGACAGCAACCAGATCCCACAAATACAGCAATAGCCCATTTCACAATCCAATACGGGCTGCGGGCTTCCGTTCAGCACACCGGTCGTCTCACGGTGGCGGGCATGTACAAGAATTGCACCAAGGAAGAAAGCCCTGAAATTGGCATATGAACACAAATAAAGCAAAGTTGGGGAAAGATGGAAAGGAACACATTCACAGCCATAGACCCCTCATTCCCTGGACTCAAGACCTTCCCTTGACTCACCAACATGATGCCCTGAACCCAATCAAATAAGATGGCTAAATGCCATGTGTCACAAGTCACTACATAAACCCAAAAAAAGGTGTTCACCCCCGAGCCTCCAAATCCTAGCCCAATAGGGGAGGTGGCGTGTCATGGCCTAGAGTGGCACTCAGGACCATGCCCTACCCTGACATATACTTGGTTGGACTTGGAGTCCAATGGGCTTGGAGAACTGCCCCATGAAGATGACCTCACAACCTAACAAAATCAGGCAAAACACACCAGAGTGCTCAATATTCAATAATATACTCAAAAATGCATACGGCAATTACCCAAATGCTCCATGCATGTGTCAAACTGGAAAGTAATTTACAAGGGTGATATACACCAGAGGTCCATGCGCAAGAATATCCCATCATTGGCTCCGAATTTCTTCCAGTTATGTACATGACATGCCTCACAAGTCCACTCATGAATTTGAGACCTAATTTTGTGAGGCCTCGTGTGCCACGCCAAAGTGACCATGTGATCTGGCATATGGTGAGGTAAAACACCGAAGCATATGCCAACATATAAGCAACATACCATAGTTCACGGATCTCTAGGCACTTTGCTGTTAGCCGACCAGTTGAGCACATAAAACACAAAAATGAGCATAAATTGAGGTCAAAAACATGAAAATATGTCCAAATACAAAGTTGTCATGATAGTATATCTCTATGCTCACCCATGATATCCGCTCATGGTTCAATACACAAATGATTGGAACCATTTACGAACAATTCCCCCACTTGGATCCCCAATCGGGCGCATGGAGATACCTTCGCCACCCATATCTACATGCCCCATGAAAATGGGAGTGCACTCATGGAGCTCTTTGCCAAACATACCATGAGCAATACATACGCGGTAGACTTAGTCTAGCGCTTTGAATTCCACAATTGGGACATGGGCAAAGCCCTTGTCACGTGTGGCTCCCCATCTCTTCGGCCACACGAAGATATATAACATGGGCGTGAGCATATCGAAACACATACCATGCATATAACACATACCGTCAAAAGTGGCTCCCACCATGGTATGCCATGCCCCTCCATGGACATAACTTCACGTTAAAAATACGTGGGAACCCAAAGAAAATTTCTATGCAACCCCAACACTCATGCGGTACACTCGAAAGTCGCAATAAATTGTTCGGTTGCACGGTCCAAGAGTTATATATCACTTTCTACCCTCTTGACCAATATCCCTTGCTACACCGGGCATGTGTACACACCAAAGGCTTTTGATGCTTCCTAAATTAAGTTGAGACCAAGGCGCTTGCAACGCAACCTTTCTTATTCTCTTTCCTCACACTCGCACGTAGATATGGCCGTTCAAAGTGGTCCCACGATTCACTTTTGTTTCCTTTATATCTCCAAGTCAAATGGGTGGCAAGTATAAGGGAAACCTGATTCGGACATAGGGAAAGGAGTACGACCACTCGAAGAAGACCAAATCAAGTGCGGCGATGTCGAAGTCGAAAATCTGATTTCGACATCCCGAAAAATTCAGAATAAAATTTCGAGTGCATATTTAGAAAATTGCGGAAGCAACGAACCCTTTACTGATGAAATCTGACCCTTCATCGGAGTTTCCGCCAAAATATCTGGAAATAACAGTTAACCAATCGGTTACCGCAAAATCGCGAGCCAACTGACAGTCGCCGATACATTGACAATCAGAACGGAAGGCTCAAAAATTACGGAAACATTATGATAAAAAAACCCTGCTGATTCCTGATATTCCGATATATAAATCTCCGCTGGCGGCGCCTCGGTACTGAATATGGCCGCTCATAGCCGGAATGACCAAACCTATCACACTATCACATCGGGTTAGGTCAGGTGGATGGGAGAGTATGATATCAGCCAATGGCGGCTTGCCGGCACATAGATACACACCCCAAGTGACCCCAAGATGGCCACGTCGGTCCGAACCGGCTTTTCCCCTGAGTAATAGACGTCGGGAGGTGGTCCTCCACCGACTCTTCGCCCGTGGTAGTGTCCTTCAGCCCTTGGTAGGCATGTAGAAGGTCTTGTTCAACCATCTCCTGTGGACGATGGCAACATAGGCACGCTCGAGGGGGTTCACATACACATTCCTCCGAGAGGTCGTCCTACTCTGGGGTCCTCACATGGGCGCCCCACAGGCTCTTCATAAGCTTAAGATCTACCTCCCTTTGCCAGGTGGTGATCTTCTGTTCGAGGTCCTCCTTCAATTGGGAGAGATCTCCCATACGTCCTTGCTTCAGTGGCCATGAGCTGCGGGTAGGCTTCGCGTAGCCTAGCTTTTTCGCCACCAACTTCCTCTTGGAATCTACATACTCCCTTAGCCTGGATCGAGGGTCCAGCTCTTCATCCACGGGTCCTTCCACCCTCATGGAGAGTAGGGGTTTTAGTGGGGCGACGTACTCGGCGTTCTCCACTTCCTCCACACAGGTCTGCACGAAGAAGGCGTCGTGCTCAGTTTCGTCATCTGACTGGATAGAGCTAGGTAGCTCAGATAGTCCACACTCAGAAACTCCATCAGGAACAGGTACATGGCAGGGAGAGTTGGGGGCGTTGGTGTCAGTCACGACGTACTCATCTCCTCCGGGTGTAGTCTCAACAGCATCTTGAGGTCGTAGGCGATCCTTCAAGTCACCCAAGGCGAGTCCGTTGCTTTCTCGTTGTATAGCCTGGACCAGAGTCGGGTCCAGATCCTCCCAGTGGATGGAGGTAAGACCTCCGTCCACCACGCTCAGCATACTCCCCCATCCCGGTTTCCCAATAGGCGTCTTACGCCCCAGAGGCACGTAGATGACCTCATCAGGTAACCGAACAGAGCTGATAGTCAGCCTGTCCAGGAGGTTTCGCCAGTATTCGTTGCCCCCATGGGCTCCCCAATCGGGGGAACACAGGACCATACGGGAACGTTCCAAGGCCACCTTGGTCAGCACCTTCCCCAGTTCACTGAACCTAGGGTTCCCGTAGGCCATCCCAAAAGAGGGCCAGTAAAGTTTGTAGCTGCAGTTCATCCCCTTGCTGCAGTAAAGGTCCAGTACATGCTGCTTGTCGCTGGCGAACAACTCCAAACTCAGGTCTTCTCGAGAGTAACCCAACTCCTTCAGACCTCCGTCTAGCACTTCCCCCAATAGTTGATAGTCCTCAGTTTTGGAGGCCGCCATCATGTTCGAGGGCTCCTCCTTCGATAGCCTCAGGTAACTCGAGGTATGTTCCGATTGCTCCAGTGGCACAGACTCTCTGCCACTGCCGTGGTCCACGTAGAGGAGGTAGGGCGCTTGCAGCGTCAGGGATTGAATCTGGGAGTGCTGTACAAAGAAGTCAGTCCCCAGTACAAAGTCGAAGGCCTCAGTGTCCATCAGATAGAACCGATGGGCGATAGTCTGGGAGCCCATAGGTACCTCCACTTCACAGTCCCCGCAGCTGAGCACCACATGTCCATCCCCCATACGTATCGCAGCGGTGGTCATGGTGTTCTTCAGGCTCCCACAAGGTAAAATTTTCTTGGCCACTATAGATATTGTGGCGCCAGTATCCAATACCCCCAGGTATTCGAGTCCCCCTAGTCAGATACGTACCCAAAACACCAGGTCTTGGGTGCCACCGGAGCGTCCCCGTCAGAACTCCGCGGGACAGGTCACCTCGAACCCCTTGTTCCGCAATTTGCGGGCCATCCTCATGAAACGGCTCCTCTTCTTAGCGTTGCCGTCATCACCACCTTCATGCTCACGCTTGGCTCCTTGTTCTTGCTGGGCCTGCGTTTGTGAGCGTGTGGTAGGACCACACTGCCCTCCAGAGGGCTCGGAGTTCCCCCCTGGATTAGGGTTGGGGTTGGCTTCCTTCTTGTCCTTGTTCTTGTTGTCCTTGTCTGGCTGGCGGTTAGCGCCTCCTCCTCGTCCACCTTGACCCTTGTCTTGCCCTTGACCACGTCCTTTCGACTTGCCCTTGCCGGAGTCGTTGCCTTTGCCTTTGCCTCCACCTTTGCTTGAGCCTTTGCCAGGATCTTCACCCTTAAGCTTCGCCGATAGGCGTTGCTTATGGTAGCACTCATCCTCGTAGTGCTTCCGCTTCCCGCAGAATGCACACGTGATGGCGCACCTGTAATGATCCGGCAGCTTCGCTTTGGCGCCGGTGTTCTTCTCCTGCTGCTTCCCCTGGACTACAAAGCAGTCTCGCTGCTCACAGTCAGGGGCGTGCTGCAGGTGGCCCTGCTCGTCCCTGGCATCACACCAGAATAGCTCCTTAACGTTCTCCATGATACGGGCGTGGGCGTGTTTGGGGGTAGTACCCTGCCCAGGTCGGGACCCTTGGTACCCTTTGCCATGGCCTCCAGAACCTCCACCACAAGGACGGTAGTTGTTCAAGTGCTGGTCGCTCTCCTTCTTCAGCGCCAGCTCCAGGAGTAGCACGCATAGATCCTCGTAGCGGAGGGATCTAGCCTTGCGCTCCGCCGTCGAACGGCACTCGTCCCACAGCTCTCGAGGGAGCTTGGCCACCAACCAGAACAGCAGGCCATCGCTGCTGTAGGAACCGGGCGTCAGTCGTCCAGCCCAGTGATCCAGATCAGCCAACAGCTCAGAGACCCTGCCAGGTTTGGGGTTGTTGGGCAGCACGGGCAGGTTCTGGATCTCCGCCCTGATGGAGAGGTCGGTTTCGTAGGTCGGGTACTGCCTCTCCAAGGCAACCAACACATCGGCAAAGGTGGCGGAGTTAGTCACGATCTGCCTGACCTGCTTCTCCAGGTACTTGGTCTTGCAGCACTGCAGGAGCAGACCGCAGTTGACTCGTCCACTAGCGTGGGTTTGGCCGGTCAATCGGAGAAACCGGCCAAAATCTCAGCGAACTCGCTGAGGTCCTTGCCTGTGAACTCAGGCAGGTTCACCACGATCTTGGAGGTGGCAATAGCCTTCGCCTCCTGAGACCTGCGTCCCTCAGGGCGTCCGGTCTTCTTCTTCTTCTTCTTCTTCTTTCCCCTTGGGTTCTCGGGGTCCTCCGGGTCATCGTCCTCCGAGGGCGAAGCAAAAGTCATAGACGGCGGCTCATCATCGGGGGGGTCTCCGCCTAGATGACTAGAGCCATAAGGCTCCACGTCCACCATTGCCCTCAAGACTGTCAGCCCCAGCCGGTCCAGCTCGGCCCTCGTAGAGTTCGTCACGTGGCTGTAGGGCGGCTTGGCCGTTCCCGGTACGAAAGGACTTCTCGGTATCGCTGCACGGGTCGGCATCGGTCGACTCCTCAGGCTCCCCAGGGTGTTTGTCAGCCCTGCCGCCAGGTGGTTGGCCTGTACTCGATGCGGTGACATTCCCACCGTGGTAGGTGACGCTTGGGGCGGTATCATCAGGGGCTCCAGTTTCTCTCGGATCTCTTGAGTGAGGTCGCCCACGATTTTTGAAGTGGCTCCTCGGAGCACCTCGTTGATCTCCGACCGCGTCAGGGACCTGTTGGAGGATCTCCCCGATCCTCTACTCCTGCCTCCAAGCGACTCAGGTCCTCTCCTCAACCCACTCAAGGTTGCATACCCAAGTGCATACCCGGGAACATCCACATAGGTTCCAGTAGCGGGTAGTGGATGGTGATAGTCAGCCGCATACCATCGCGGCGCGGAACTGGAAGCCACCGGCTCACTGGCAGTAGTTGCCTCAGAGAACGCAGTGGTAGGTGGGCCATACCATAGGCGGGGTAGGGAGGCATGCCAGTAAAGCCTGTGCCCTCCGCCATAGGCGGGTTGGTTATGGGAGTGGATGTTGCAGCGGCTGGGTCTGGAATTGGGAGTGTGGTGGTTATAGGAGAGGGTGATGCGTGGAGGCCAGAAGCGCTTGGTGCGCCTTCGAAGGTAGGGTCATTCGTCAGGTCTTGCCCTTGTTCCTCTCCTTCGTCTGCTTCGTCTCCAGCATCCTTCTCGCTCTCTCTCTTCCTCTTCACAGGCTGAGTGACCACCTCTTCGACTGAGAGGGCCCTGAAGGCCGTCTGGAATCCATCCAACGAGTCCTCAGCCACTTCCACTGGCCCATGTAAGGGCTCCGAAGGTACAGCGCTAGGTCTAGGTCCAGGTTCACCAGGTGCTGGCCTTGCCGGTGCCTCAGGCGCTGTCTTCACGTCGGCGTCCTCCTTCCTTGTATCCATCTTCGTTCGCCCTTCTGCTTATATGTGACTGCACTCGGCGCACTGGATGTACGGCGCGGGGTTGCTGCCGGTGCGCAGAGACAGTCTCTTGCTACCAGAAAAGTTTATAGTGATTTCAACACTGTGTTTGTGCCTCTCCTGCTGCTTGCTGCTGGTGTAGGGTTTCCTGCTGCTTGTTTTGGAAGATGAAAAGCTTTTGTTTGCTGAAATACAGTCAATCCAGGATAGCCCAAGCCAGAGGTATGCAAGGAGAAGAGAATCAGGATCAAAGCATGAAGGGCTGCAGTGTAAACAGTGAAAGATGAAGGGACATTCACAGAAACTGCAACTCAGGTCAAATCGGATTGCATATTCACAAAGATAGCTGAAACGTTTTGGAAAAGAGTTGGAAAACTGCCCCATGGTCACTCTATCTCCATAGTGCCATCTCAGGAGATGTGCACTCTTTGTTTTGGGTCCCATATGTGCTGAGGTGGCAGGGCATGTGGCGACGAGGTCACTGCCATGTCACCTGGAATCTTCCTACTTAGCTAGGCTGACCAGGAGTTGAACCCAGGACCTCTCAAAAAGAGGTGCCCAGCCCCCTAGGGTGCATACCACTAGGACAGCTAAGAATTCATGGAAAAACATAGATAAATTCATAGGCTCTGCCCTAGATATGTCAGTACTCAGTCAACTCAGGGTTAGATGATTTGCCCCACATTGAAAGGGGATTAGGGGGTCCACTCCATATCCTCATTGGGTGTTTGGTTCCATAGGTCAAAATGTGTTATCACCACTTTTGGTGGGGCCAATACTAAGATAGAAATGCCTGGATGCTCAGTGCATCCCTAATAGAAATAGGGTACGCCTCAAAGTATTGGAAAAGCACTTTTTCTTACTCAGTGGAGGAGGAGGAGGAGGAGGAGGAGAAGCGCCTGCCGTGGTCCAACGTACGGTGGGCCGTGGCGTCGTCCCTCGGGGGCCCCACGTAGGCTCTGCCGAGGGAGTCCTTCGTCTTAGCTCCGCTAGAGTAAGACGAATCTCGTCGCACACCTGAGAACGTTCCTCCCAGCAGGCCGTCTGGGTCACAACGCCGGTGTACGACAACGCTACGGTCCGATCAGCTCTCCAGTCCCGGCGACCGACTGCCCCGAATCGTCCTAGATCCACCCGAGTCAGCAGTGGGTATGGCCGTGGGAGACATTGAGTGGGGCAGTGGATGCGGCAGTGAGTGTGACAGTGGGTGTTACGGTGGGTGTGGCAGTGGGTGTGGCAGCGGATGTGGCAGTCGGTGTGGCAGTTGGTGTGGCAGTGGGTGTGGCAGTTGGTGTGGCAGCAGGTGTGGCAGTGGGTGTGACAGTGGGTGTGGTAGTGGATGTGACATTGAGTGGGGCAGTGGGTGTTGCAGTGGGTGTGTCAGTGCATTCGGCAGTGAGTGTGGCAGTGGGTGTTGCAGCGGGTGTGACAGTGGGTGTGGCAGCCGGTGTGGCAGTGGATATGGCAGCGGGTGTGGCAGTGGGTGTGGCAGCCCATGGGTGTGGCAGCCGGTGTGGCAGTGGGTGTGCCAATGGCGTGGCAGTGGATGTGGCAGTGGGTGTGGCAGTGGGTGTGGCGGTTGGTTTGGCAGTGGGCTTTGGCTGTGGGTCCGGCAGGGGGTGTGGCTGTGGGTGTGGCAGTGGGTGTAGCAATGGGTGTGCCAGTGGGTGTGGCAGTGAGTGTGGCAGTGGGTGTGGCAGTTGGTGTGGCAGTGAGGTTTGAGGTTTGAGGTTTGATTTTGCGGGTACTAGACGGCTTTCGGCCCCGGGGGGGCACCTTGTCGGGCCAGGTGATAACCTCCCCACCGGGTCCTAGTGGGGGGCCCTCCAAGACGCACGGGCGGAGTCCCCCGGGTTCACAGGGCTCGGAGCCGCGTCCTTCCCCGGCTTCCCCGTTTCGCCACTCCCCGGTCAGTGCATCAATTCTCAGCCGTGGCTGCGGGCGCTTACCCACTGCGTCGCCCCCCTAATGCGTGGTCGCCCGGAGCGCCGGCGCCGCCGGGCCCGTGCTACTGGCTTGTCGCCAGTAGGACCCCCTTGGGCAGGCGCGGAGGCTGCCTAGCCTAGGGGTTGGGGCGTGGCAGTGGGTGTGGCATTGGGTGTGGCAGGAGGTGTGGCAGATGGTGTAGCAGTGGGTGTGGCATTGGGTGTGGCAGTGGGTGCGGTAGTGGGTGTGACATTGAGTGGGGCAGTGGGTGTTGCAGTAGGTGTGGCAGCGGGTGTGACAGTGGTTGTGGCAGCCGGTGTGGCAGTGGGTGTGGCAGCGGGTGTGGCAGTGGGTCTGGCAGCCCATGGGTGTGGCAGCCGGTGTGGCAGTGGGTGTGGCAATGGCCCGGCAGTGGGTGTGGCAGTGGGTGTGGCAGTGGGTGTGGCGGTAGGTTTGGCAGTGTCCTTGGCTGTGCGTCTGGCAGTGGGTGTGGCTGTAGGTGTGGCAGTGGGTCTAGCAGTGGGTGTGCCAGTGGGTGTGGCAGTGAGTGTGGCAATGGGTGTGGCAGTTGGTGTGGCAGTGGTTGTGGCAGTGGGTGTGGCAGTGGGTGTGGCTGTTGGTTTGGTAGTGGGTGTGGAACTGGGTGTGGCATTGGGTGTGGCAGTGGGTGTGGCAGTGGGTGTGGCAGTGGGTGTGGCAGTGCGTGTGGCAGTGGGTGTGGCAGTGGTTGTGACAGTGGGTGTGGCAGCCGGTGTGGCAGTGAGTGTGGCAGTGGGTGTGGCAGTGGGTCCGGCAGTGAGTGTGGCAGTGGGTGTGGCAGTACGTGTGGCAGTGGGTGTGCCAGTGGGTGTGGCAGTGAGTGTGGCAGTGGGTGTGGCAGTGGGTTTGGCAGCGGGTGTGACAGTGGGTGACGCAGTGGATGTGACTAGGTGTGGTAGTGGGTGTGGCAGTGGGTGTGGCAGTGGGTGTGGCGGTTGGTGTGGTAGTGGTTGTGGCAGTGGGTGTGGCAGTGGGTGTGGCAATGTATGTGGCAGTGGTTGTGGCAGTGAGTGTGGCAGTGGGTGTCGCGTCGGGTGTGGCAGTGGGTGTGGCAGTTGGTTTGGCAGTGGGTGTGGCAGTGGGTCCGGCAGTGGGTGTGGCAGTGGGTGTGGCAGTGGGTCTGGCAGTGGGTATGGCAGCGAGTGTGAGGCAGTGGGTGGCGCAGTGGGTGTGACTGGGTGTGGTAGTAGGTGTGGCAGTGGGTGTGCCAATGGGTGTTGCAGTGGGTGTTCTAAATACCTGCAGTCCGCCTTGCATATATGCCTGTTAAAGAAAGACCCACAATGGCTGATTCGCAACAGCCGCCCCATCGTCATCGGCCCTGTCCTGCGCCGAAGAGAGTCCACCCTGCTGTTTGCTAAATTCATGTCCCGCAGTGAGCTGACCGGGCTTATGCCCCCCTGGGCATATGCCTACCGCAAGGAGGTCACCCCCCACGATCTGGGTCTGTTTTTAAGATGGTTTCTGGCCTATTGGGCAGTCAAGTCGCCGTCAGGGTGTTGGTGTGCAGACTGGGATGAGTCAAATGCATTCTGTAACGTGAACAGGGACGCCCTTCGGGGCTACCTCATGGATGACCCATCGCTGGAGCATGTGGGTGTGCTGACCAAGTGGTTTTTCGATGGTCTCATGGTCTACCTACAGACTCCGTATGGGCTTGCCCCCCCGTATTACATGCAGCAAGGGGGTATCCAGGGCGACAGCATGGGTGTTGGGGGCTACCTGATACCGCGCATTTTGCGGTCGTGGGCCCTGCTGGATTGTGTCGCAGGACCCCCGCACCCCTGCCTCCCGGGAGTGCAAGTTCCGGAAGTCATTTTTTCTGATGACGGACGCCAGATGGCACTGTCCCCACAGGAGATGGTGCACAACCTGGCTGAGTCCTACAGGCTGGCATCGGTGTCTGGCGGGACAGTGAATGCGTCCAAGCTCAAGATGTATCACATTTTCCATGCCCACGGCAGGCTGCATTATGGGAAAGGGTCCATAGCGTGCGCCCTCGGGCAGCTGGATTACCAGCCCAATGGGCTCAAGACGGTGGGCATACCCTGTGTCATGGGTGAGTCCCCCAGGGTCTATGTCAGTGCCATTGCACAGTTGTTTGTGCATGTGCTGGCCAGGGTACGGCGCACCAGGCCGTCCTGCATTCTGGCCCTGCGAGTGGCACTGTCGTATGCAGTGTCCTCGTTAGACTTCCGTCTCACCCTCGTGCCCATGGCGGCCTCAGACCTGGCTCCGCTGCAAGCTCAACTGCAGCAGGTGGCCCGCAGTTCACTGCATCTTCCCACTTGGTTTCCTTCCAGGTACCTGGTGGTCCCTCTTCACCTGGGGGGTCTGGGGTATCCCCATCTGGAGCTGCGTCTGCGTCTGCAGCGCATTCTCCTCACGTTGAAGGCTGCCAGCGGTCGCAGTGTATATACCAGAGAGTTGGTGCGCGGCCTGCTGCATGATCCAGTCTGGGAGAGTCTGCCAGAGTCGGACCCGAGGGTCTTGCTCCGGGAGTGCGAAGCTCTCAGTCTCGAGCTCTGTGTGAACCCCTGTGATGTCCTTCAGGATGCAGGTTTCCATGAGCACTGGCTGAGGCGTGGCCTGCATCACCCGGTCACGGTTGTGTCCGACGGCGCCTCAGTACAACGAGGCATCGGCTTTGCCGCCGTTCTTCTTGACTCTGCGGGTGTGGCCGCTCACTTCTGGTGCCACGTTTCAGTAGCCGACCCCTCGTCCTGGGCTGCTGAGTGGCTGGGCCGAGCGTTGTCTGCCGTTGTACTTAGCAACCTCGGGGTGGTGTCGGCACTCCTTCTTGGAGACAATCTGTCAGCTGCGGTGAACGAGGGCCTCAGCAAACCCACACCCTCTCATTACGTGAATGTACTGATACGATATGTGGCGCGGCTGCTCCTAAAGGCTGGTCACCACGAAAGGTATGTGCCGTCTCAGCACACTACGGGGTGGCAGCACGTGATCGCGCAAGCACAGGCGACTGCCCACGAGCTTGCGTCGGTGCCCCCCCTGGGGCCCCTACCTGTGGCTGTGCCCTTTTTACATGCTCTGCGTCCCTATTCTGTGCTCCTGCACCACGGTGCGCTGTGCATTACTCCTCAGTCAGTCCTACAGACTATATATGAGGCCTCCGTGTTCCCCCCATCCCAGTCCCCACCCCTGTGCCTTCCAAGTTTCCGTAACAGCTCGTGGGGCCGCCACCTCACTGAGCTACTTCTCACTAACGACGAGATTAGGGTGAGTATGTGGGTCAGGTCCTTCCATCACATCCGGCACGCGCCCCCCCAGGCGTACTGCCCCTTCTGTGAGCTGCCGGTGGAGGACTGGACAGCTCATTTCACGCTGGAGTGTCTTCGACTTTTTGTGGCTGTGGCCTCGGCGTTTCGCTCTCTTTTGGCCGAGCTGATTACTCTAGGGTGGAAGGTGGAACAAGAGACGGTGCATGCAGCTCAGGTGTGTAAAGGGTCTGCACTCCTTTCCATACGGGTGGTGCCTGATGAGATGCCTGTGGCTGAGCGGGGGGTCCTTTGGGTCACCATGTCCGGGCTCTTGAGCATGTCTCTATCTGAGACGGACCAGGAGGCTCCCGTCCCCCTGGACCAGCTAGCTCTGACCTTTATCAGGGCCCTGCACTCGGCGGTGACCACGGTTGACCTGGGGCTGTGGTTGGAGGCGGGGCAGGCCCATGGCCGCAGCGGGCGATCAGGCCTGCCGTGGAGTGACAGGGTATTCCTGACCTACTTGTCCACCTGCACTGGGGCGGGGTGCCCAGTGCCCGGCGTCCGTCTCCCCCCGTGGGCAGTCCGCAGTGCCGGTGACCGACAGGTGGTATGGTGTCCAGACAGCATCCGAGAGCCGAATGACAGTTTAATTGCCCTGTCTCCGACCGGCAGTGCCGGCGTGATGGACAGTATTTTTCGCCTGGGGCGGCTCTGGACCCTACAGTGGATGGACCCAGAGGGTTGTGACGGCTTTGTGCCGTTACGCCGACAACTGCAGTGCCTGTGATACATGCCCGACTTCATGCTGTTGTTGCTGACAGGGCGGGTTCAGGGTCAGGGATCCGACGTATTACGCCAGCGAGAGCGCGCGGAGCAAGCCAGAGGTGAGACCCACCAGTCCCCACTATGCCGGGGCCTGCCGGTGGGACTGGTGTTCGTGAGCGTCCGCTCGACAGCCTGCTGATGGCCTTGCTTGGCCCAGGCGACCCTCTTTCTCGCGCCATGCTTGGTGCATCCGCCCCCCTCACCTGGGGCCCCTTCCTCGGAGTGTGTGTGTGTGTTCCGGCTGGACGTTCTGCCGATGGACGCCTCCGGGCGGGTCAACGGACGATGGCTTCAGCACACCATGACATGACATGACATGACAGTGGGTGTGGCAGTGGGTGTGGCAGTGAGTGTGGCAGTGGGTGTGGCAGTGGGTGTGTAGGTTAGTGTGGTAGTGGGCGTGGCAGTGAGTGTGGCAGCGGGTGTGACAGTGGGTGGCGCAGTGGGTGTCACTGGGTGTGGTAGTGGGTGTGGCAGTGGGTGTGCCAGTGGGTGTGGCAGTGGGTTTGGCAGTAGGTGCTGCAGTGGGTGTGGGAGTTGGTGTGGCAGTGAGTGTGGCAGTGGGTGTGGCAGTGGGTGAGGCAGTGGGTGTGGCAGTGGGTGTGGCAGTGGGTGTGGCATTGGATGTGGTAGTGGGTGTGGCGGTGGGTGTGGCAGTGGGTGTGGCAGTGGGTGTGGCAGTGGGTGTGGCATTGGATGTGGTAGTGGGTGTGGCGGTGTATGTGGGAGTGGGTGTGGCAGTGGGTGTGGCAGTGGGTGTGGCAGTGGGTGTGGCAGTGGGTGTGGCAGTGGGTGCTGCAGTGGGTGTGGCAGTTGGTGTCGCAGTGGGTGTGACAGTGGGTGTGGCAGTGAGTGTGGCAGTGGGTGTGGCAGTGGGTGAGGCAGTGGATGTGGCAGTGGGTGTGGCGGTGGGTGTGCCGTTGGATGTGGTAGTGGGTGTGGCGGTGGGTGTGGCAGTGGGTGTGGCAGTGGGTGTGGCAGTGGGTGTGGCAGTGGGTGTGGTAGTGGTTGTGGCAGTGGGTGTGGCAGTGGGTGTGGCAGTGGGTGTGGCAGTGGGTGTGGCAGTGGGTGTGGCAGTGGGTTTGGCAGTGGGTGCTGCAGTGGCTGTGGCAGTTGGTGTGGCAGTGGGTGTAGCACTGTGTGTGGCAGTGGGTGTGGCAGTGAGTGTGGCAGGGGGTGTGGCAGTGGGTGTGGCAGTGGGTGTGGCAGTGGGTGTGGCGGTGGGTGTGGCATTGGGTGTGGTAGTGGGTGTGGCGGTGGGTGTGGCAGTGGGTGTGGCAGTGGCTGTGGCAGTGGGTGTGACAGTGAGTTCGGCAGTGGATGTGACTGGGTGCGGCAGTGGGTGTGGCAGTGGGTGTGGCAGTGGGTGTGGCATTGGGTGTGGCAGTGGGTGTGGCAGTGGGTGTGGCAGGGGGTTTGGCAGTGGGTGCTGTAGTGGGTGTGGCAGTTGGTGTGGCAGTGGGTGTGGCAGTGGGTGTGGCAGTGGATGTGACTGGGTGTGGCAGTGGCTGTGGCAGTGGGTGTGGCAGTGGGTGTGGCAGTGGGTGTGGCAGTGGGTGTGGCAGTGGGTGTGGCATTGGGTGTTGCAGTGCGTTTGGCAGTGGGTGTGGCGGCAGGTGTGGCAGTGGGTGTGGCAGTGGGAGGGGCAGTGGGTGTGGCAGTGGCTGTGGCAGTGGGTGCGACAGTGGGTGTGGCAGTGGGTGTGGCAGTGAGTCCGGCAGTGGGTTTGGCAGTGGGTGCGAAAGTGGGTGTGACAGTACGTGTGGCAGTGCGTGTGGCAGTGCGTGTGGCAGTGGGTATGGCGGATGATTTGACAGTGGGTGTGGCAGTGGGTGTGACAGTACGTGTGGCAGTGGGTGTGGCACTAGGTGTGGCAGTGGGTGTGGCAGTGTCTGTGGCAGTGGCGGTGGCAGTGCGTGTGGCGGTTGGTTTGGCAGTGGGTGTGGCAGTGGGTGTGGCAGTGGGTGTGGCAGTGGGTGCGACAGTGGGTGTGGCAGTGGCCGTGGCAGTGCGTGTGGCTGCTGGTTTGGCAGTGGGTGTGGCAGTGGGCGTGGCAGTGAATGTGGCGGTTGGTTTGGCAGTGGGTGTAACAGTGGGTGTGGCAGTAGGTGTGGCAGTTGGTTTGGCAGTGAGTGTGGCAGTGGGTGTGGCAGTGGGTGTGGCAGTGGGTGTGGCAGTGGGTGCGGCAGTGGGTGTGACAGTGGATGTGGCGGTAGGTGCGACAGTGGGTGTGGCAGTACGTGTGGGAGTGGGTGTGGCTGCTGGTTTGGCAGTGGTTGTAGCAGTGGGTGTGGCAGTGCGTGTGGCGGTTGGTTTGGCAGTGGGTGTAACAGTGGGTGTGGCAGTAGGTGTGGCAGTTGGTGTGGCAGTGGGTGCGGCAGTGGGTTTGACAGTGGATGTGGCGCTGGGTGGGACAGTGGGTGTGGCAGTATGTGTGGGAGTGGGTGTGGCTGCTGGTTTGGCAGTGGGTGTGGCAGTGGCAGTGGCAGTGTGTGTGGCGGTTTGTTTGGCAGTGGGTGTTGCAGTGGGTGTGACAGTGGGTGTGGCAGTGGGTGTGGCAGTGCGTGTGGCAGTGGATCTGGCACTGGATGTGGCAGTGGCTGTGGCAGTGGCAGTGGCAGTGTGTGTGGCGGTTTGTTTGGCAGCGGGTGTTGCAGTCGGTGTGACAGTGGGTGTGGCAGTGGGTGTGGGAGTGCGTGTGGCAGTGGATCTGGCACTGGATGTGGCAGCGGGTGTGGCAGTGGGTGTGGCAGTGGCCGTGGCAGTGCGTGTGGCGGTTGGTTTGGCAGTGGGTGTCGCAGTGCGTGCGGCAGTGGGTGTGACAGAGGATGTGGCTGTGGGTGCGACAGTGCGTGTGGCAATACGTGTGGGAGTGGGTGTGGCAGTGGGTTTGGCAGTGGGTTCGGCAGTGGCTGTGGCAGTGGATGTGGCCGTGGGTGTGGCAGTTGGTGTGGCAGTGGGTGTGGCAGTAGGTGCGACAGTGGGTGTGGGAGTATGTGTGGGAGTGGGTGTGGCTGCTGGTTTAGCAGTGGGTGTGGCAGTGGGTTCGGCAGTGGGTGTGGCAGTGGCGGTGGCAGTGCGTGTGGCGTTTGGTTTGGCAGTCGGTTTGGCAGTGGGTGTGGCAGTGGGTGAGGCAGTGGGTGTGGCAGTGGGTGTGGCGGTGGGTGTACCGTTGGATGTGGTAGTGGGTGCGGCGGTGGGTGTGGCAGTGGGTGTGGCAGTGGGTGTGGCAGTGGGTGTGGCAGTGGGTGTGGTAGTGGGTGTGGCAGTGGGTGTGGCAGTGGGTGTGGCAGTGGGTGTGGCAGTGGGTGTGGCAGTGGGTGTGGCAGTGGGTCTGGCAGTGGGTGCTGCAGTGGGTGTGGCAGTTGGTGTGGCAGTGGGTGTAGCAGTGGGTGTGGCAGTGGGTGTGGCAGTGAGTGTGGCAGGGGGTGTGGCAGTGGGTGTGGCAGTGGGTGTGGCAGTGGGTGTGGCGGTGGGTGTGGCGTTGGATGTGGTAGTGGGTGTGGCGGTGGGTGTGGCAGTGGGTGTGGCAGTGGGTGTGGCAGTGGGTGTGGCAGTGGCTGTGGCAGTGGGTGTGACAGTGAGTCCGGCAGTGGATGTGACTGGGTGCGGCAGTGGGTGTGGCAGTGGGTGTGGCAGTGGGTGTGGCAGTGGGTGTGGCAGTGGGTGTGGCAGTGTGTGTGGCAGGCTGTTTGGCAGTGGGTGCTGCAGTGGGTGTGGCAGTTGGTGTGGCAGTGGGTGTGGCAGTGGGTGTGGCAGTGGATGTGACTGGATGTGGCAGTGGGTGTTGCAGTGGGTGTGGCAGTGGGAGTGGCAGTGGGTGTGGCAGTGGGTGTGGCAGTGGGTGTGGCATTGGGTGTTGCAGTGCGTTTGGCAGTGGGTGTGGCGGCAGGTGTGGCAGTGGGTGTGGCAGTGGGTGGCGCAGTGGGTGTGGCAGTGGCTGTGGCAGTGGGTGTGACAGTGGGTGTGGCAGTGGGTGTGGCAGTGAGTCCGGCAGTGGGTGTGGCACTGGGTGCAAAAGTGGGTGTGACAGTACGTGTGGCAGTGCGTGTGGCAGTGCGTGTGGCAGTGGGTGTGGCGGATGATTTGACAGTGGGTGTGGCAGTGGGTGTGACAGTACGTGTGGCAGTGGGTGTGGCACTAGGTGTGGCAGTGGGTGTGGCGGTTGGTTTGGCAGTGGGTGTGGCAGTGGGTGTGGCAGTGGGTGTGGCAGTGGGTGCGACAGTGGGTGTGGCAGTGGCCGTGGCAGTGCGTGTGGCGGTTGGTTTGGCAGTGGGTGTGGCAGTGGGTGTGGCAGTGGGTGTGGCAGTGGGTGCGACAGTGGGTGTGGCAGTGGCCGTGGCAGTGCGTGTGGCTGCTGGTTTGGCAGTGGGTGTGGCAGTGGGCGTGGCAGTGAATGTGGCGGTTGGTTTGGCAGTGGGTGTAACAGTGGGTGTGGCAGTAGGTGTGGCAGTTGGTTTGGCAGTGAGTGTGGCAGTGGGTGTGGCAGTGGGTGTGGCAGTGGGTGTGGCAGTGGGTGCGGCAGTGGGTGTGACAGTGGATGTGGCGGTAGGTGCGACAGTGGGTGTGGCAGTACGTGTGGGAGTGGGTGTGGCTGCTGGTTTGGCAGTGGTTGTAGCAGTGGGTGTGGCAGTTCGTGTGGCGGTTGGTTTGGCAGTGGGTGTAACAGTGGGTGTGGCAGTAGGTGTGGCAGTTGGTGTGGCAGTGGGTGCGGCAGTGGGTTTGACAGTGGATGTGGCGCTGGGTGCGACAGTGGGTGTGGCAGTATGTGTGGGAGTGGGTGTGGCTGCTGGTTTGGCAGTGGGTGTGGCAGTGGCAGTGGCAGTGTGTGTGGCGGTTTGTTTGGCAGTGGGTGTTGCAGTGGGTGTGACAGTGGGTGTGGCAGTGGGTGTGGCAGTGGGTGTGGCAGTGGATCTGGCACTGGATGTGGCAGCGGGTGTGGCAGTGGGTGTGGCAGTGGCCGTGGCAGTGCGTGTGGCGGTTGGTTTGGCAGTGGGTGTGGCAGTGCGTGCGGCAGTGGGTGTGACAGAGGATGTGGCGGTGGGTGCGACAGTGCGTGGGGCAGTACGTGTGGGAGTGGGTGTGGCAGTGGGTTTGGCAGTGGGTTCGGCAGTGGCTGTGGCAGTGGGTGTGGCCGTGGGTGTGGCAGTTGGTGTGGCAGTGGGTGTGGCAGTGAGTGCGACAGTGGGTGTGGGAGTATGTGTGGGAGTGGGTGTGGCTGCTGGTTTAGCAGTGGGTGTGGCAGTGGGTTTGGCAGTGGGTGTGGCAGTGGGTGTGGCAGTGGGTGTGGCAGTGGGTGTGGCAGTGGGTGTGGGAGTGGCTGTGGCAGTGGATGTGGCGGTGGGTGCGAAAGTGGGTGTGGCAGTACGTGTGGGAGTGGGTGTGGCTGCTGGTTTGGCAGTGGATGTGGCAGTGGGTGTGGCAGTGGGTGTAGCAGTGGGAGTAGCAGTGGGTGTGGCAGTTGGTGTGACAGTGGATGTGGCAGTAGGTGTGGCAGTTGGTGTGGCAGTACTTCTGGGAGTGGGTCTGGCTGCTGGTGTGGCAGTGGGTGTGGCAGTGGCTGTGGCAGTGGGTGTGGCGGTTGGTTTGGCAGTGGGTGTGAAAGTGGGTGTGCGCAGTGGGTGTGGCAGTGGGTGTGGTAGTGGGTGTGGCAGTGGGTGTGGCAGTGGATCTGGCACAGGGTGTGGCAGTGGGTGTGGCAGTGGGTGTGATAGTGGGTGTGGCAGTGGGTGTGGCAGTGGATGTGGCAGTGGGTGTGGCAGTTGGTTTGGCAGTTGGGCTGCCATTGGGTGTGGCAGTAGGTGTGGCAGTGGATGTGGCAGTGGCAGTGGCAGTGGGGCTGGAAGTGGGTGTGGCAGTGGGTGTGGCAGTAGGTGTGGCACTGGGTGTGGCAGTGGATGTGGTAGTGGGTGTGGCGGTTTTTTTTCAGCAGTGGGTGTGGCAGTGGGTGTGGCAGTGGATCTGGCAGTGCATGTGACTGGGTGTGGCAGTGGGGGTGGCAGTGGGTGTGGCAGTGGGTGTGGCAGTGGGTGTGACAGTGGGTGTGGCAGTGGGTGTGGCACTGGGTGTGGCAGTGGGTGTGGCAGTGGGTGCGACAGTGGGTGTGACGGTACGTGTGGCAGTGGGTGTGGCAGTGTGTGTGGCAGTGGGTGTGGCGGTTGGTTTGGCAGTGGGTGCGGCAGTGGGTGTGGCAGTGTATGTGGCTGGCTGTGGCAGTGGGTGTGGCAGTGGGTTTGGCAGTGGGTGTCGCAGTGGGTTTGGCAGTGGCCGTGGCAGTGCGTGTGGCGGTTGGTTTCGCAGTGGGTGTGGCAGTGGGTGTGGCAGTGGGTGTGGGAGTGGGTGTGGCAGTGGGTGTGGGAGTGGCTGTGACAGTGGATGTGGCGGTGGGTGCGACAGTGGGTGTGGCAGTACGTGTGGGAGTGGGTGTGGCTGCTGGTTTGGCAGTGGATGTGGCAGTGGGTGTGGCAGTGGGTGTAGCAGTGGGAGTAGCAGTGGGTGTGGCAGTGGGTGTGACAGTGGATGTGGCAGTAGGTGGGGCAGTTGGTGTGTGGCATTGGGTGTGACAGTGGGTGTGGCAGTGGGTGTGGCAGTGGGTGTGGCAGTGGGTGTGGCGGTTGGTTTGGCAGTGGGTGTGAAAGTGGGTGTGCGCAGTGGGTGTGGTAGTGGGTGTGGCAGTGGGTGTGGCAGTGGATGTGGCAGTGGGTGTGGCGGTTGGTTTGGCAGTGGGTGTGCCATTGGGTGTGGCAGTAGGTGTGGCAGTGGATGTCGCAGTGGCAGTGGCAGTGGGGCTGGAAGTTGGTGTGGCAGTGGGTGTGGCAGTGGGTGTGGCATTGGGTGTGGCAGTGGATGTGGTAGTGGGTGTGGCAGTAGGTGTGGCAGCGGGTGTGGCAGTGGGTGTCAAGGTGGGTGTGGTAATGGGTGTGGCAGTGGGTATGGCAGTGGGTGTGGCACTGGGTGCAGCAGTGGATGTGGCTGGGTGTGGCAGTGCGTGTGGCAGTGTGTATGGCAGTGGGTGTGGTGGTGGGTGTGACAGTGGGTGTGGCAGTGTGTGTGACAGAGGATGTGGCTGGGTGTGGCAGTGGTTGTGGCGTTGGTTCTGCCGGTGCGTGTGGCAGTGGGTGTGGCAGTGGGTGTGCCAGTGAGTGTGGCAGTGGGTGTGGCAGTGGGTGTGGCAGTGGCTGTGGCGGTTGCTTTGGCAGTGGGTGTGACAGTGGGTGTGACAGTGGGTGTGTCAGTGGGTGTGGTAGTGCGTATGGCAGTGGGTGTGGCGGTGGGTGCGGCAGTGGATGTGGCTGGGTGTGGCAGTGCGTGTGGTAGTGGCTGTGGCAGTGGGTGTGGCGGTGGGTGTGACAGTGGGTGTGGCAGTGGGTGTGGCGTTGGTGTGACGGAGGATCTGGCTGGGTGTGGCAGTGGTTGTGGCATTGGGTCTTCCGGTGCGTGTGGCAGTGGGTGTGGCAGTGGGTGTGGCAGTGGGTGTGGCACTGGGTTTGACAGTCAGTGTGGCAGTGGGTGTGGCAGTGGGTGCGGCAGTGGATGTGGCAGTAGGTGTGGCAGTGAGTGTGGCCGTGGGTGTGTTAGTGGATGTGGCTGGGTGTGGCAGTGGGTGTGGCAGTTGGTGTGGCAGTGGGTGTGGCAGTCAGTGTGGCGGTGGACGTGGCAGTGGGTGTGGCAGTGGGTCTGGCAGTGAGTGTAGCAGTGGGTGTGGCAGTGGTGTGGCAGTGAGTGTGGCAGTGCGTTTGGCAGTGGCCGTGGCAGTGCGTGTGGCGGTTGGTTTGGCAGTGGGTGTGGCAGTGGGTGTGGCAGTGGGTGTGGCAGTGGGTTTGGCACTGGGTGTGGCAGTGGGGGTGACAGTGGATGTGGCAGTGGGTGTGGCAGTACGTGTGGGACCGGGTGTGGCTGCTGGTTTGGCAGTGGGTGTGGCAGTGGGTGTGGCAGTGGGTGTAGCAGTGGGAGTAGCAGTGGGTGTGGCAGTGGGTGTGACAGTGGATGTGGCAGTAGGTGTGGCAGTTGGTGTGGCAGTACGTGTGGGAGTGGGTCTGGCTGCTGGTGTGGCAATGGGTGTGGCAGTGGCTGTGGCAGTGGGTGTGGCGGTTGGTTTGGCAGTGGGTGTGCGCAGTGGGTGTGGCAGTGGGTGTGGTAGTGGGTGTGGCAGTGGGTGTGGCAGTGGATCTGGCACAGGGTGTGGCAGTGGGTGTGGCAGTGGGTGTGGCAGTGGATGTGGTAGTGGGTGTGGCAGTGGATGTGGCAGTGGGTGTGGCGGTTGGTTTGGCAGTGGGTGTGCCATTGGTTGTGGCAGTAGGTGTGGCAGTGGATGTGGCAGTGGCAGTGGCAGTGGGGCTGGAAGTGGGTGTGGCAGTTGGTGTGGCAGTGGGTGTGGCAGTGGGTGTGGCAGTGGATGTGGTAGTGGGTGTGTAAGTGGCAGTGGCAGTGGGTGTGGCGGTTTTTTTTCGGCAGTGGGTGTGGCAGTGGGTGTGGCAGTGGATCTGGCAGTGGATGTGACTTGGTGTAGCAGTGGGTGTGGCAGTGGGTGTGGCAGTGGGTGTGGCAGTGGGTGTGACAGTGGGTGTGGCAGTGGGTGTTGCAGTGCGTGTGGCAGTGGGTGTGGCAGTGGGTGCGGCAGTGGGTGTGACGGTACGTGTGGCAGTGGGTGTAGCAGTGCGTGTGGCAGTGGGTGTGGCGGTTGAGTTGACAGTGGGTGTGGCAGTGGGTGTGGCATTCGGTGAGGCGGTTGGTTTGGCAGTGGGTGTGGCAGTGGGTGTGGCAGTGGGTGTGGCAGTGGATGTGGCAGTGGGTGTGGCGGTTGGTTTGGCAGTGGGTGTGCCATTGGTTGTGGCAGTAGGTGTGGGAGTGGATGTGGCAGTGGCAGTGGCAGTGGGGCTGGAAGTGGGTGTGGCAGTAGGTGTGGCAGTGGGTGTGGCAGTGGGTGTGGCAGTGGATGTGGTAGTGGGTGTGGCAGTGGATGTGGCAGTGGGTGTGGCGGTTGGTTTGGCAGTGGGTGTGCCATTGGTTGTGGCAGTAGGTGTGGCAGTGGGTGTGGCAGTGGGTGTGGCAGTGGATCTGGCAGTGGATGTGACTGCGTGTGGCAGTGGGTGTGGCAGTGGGTGTGGCAGTGGGTGTGGCAGTGGGTGTGACAGTGGGTGTGGCAGTGGGTGTGGCAGTGGGTGCGGCGGTGGGTGTGGCAGTGGGTGCGACAGTGGGTGTGACGGTACGTGTGGCAGTGGGTGTGGCAGTGCGTGTGGCAGTGGGTGTGGCGGTTGGTTTGGCAGTGGGTGTGCCATTGGTTGTGGCAGTAGGTGTGGCAGTGGGTGTGGCAGTGGGTGTGGCAGTGGATCTGGCAGTGGATGTGACTGGGTGTGGCAGTGGGTGTGGCAGTGGGTGTGGCAGTGGGTGTGGCAGTGGGTGTGACAGTGTGTGTGACGGTACGTGTGGCAGTGGGTGTGGCAGTGTGTGTGGCAGTGGGTGTGGCGGTTGGTTTGGCAGTGGGTGCGGCAGTGGGTGTGGCAGTGTATGTGGCTGGCTGTGGCAGTGGGTGTGGCAGTGGGTTTGGCAGTGGGTGTCGCAGTGGGTTTGGCAGTGGCCGTGGCAGTGCGTGTGGCGGTTGGTTTCGCAGTGGGTGTGGCAGTGGGTGTGGCAGTGGGTGTGGGAGTGGGTGTGGCAGTGGGTGTGGGAGTGGCTGTGACAGTGGATGTGGCGGTGGGTGCGACAGTGGGTGTGGCAGTACGTGTGGGAGTGGGTGTGGCTGCTGGTTTGGCAGTGGATGTGGCAGTGGGTGTGGCAGTGGGTGTAGCAGTGGGAGTAGCAGTGGGTGTGGCAGTGGGTGTGACAGTGGATGTGGCAGTAGGTGGGGCAGTTGGTGTGTGGCATTGGGTGTGACAGTGGGTGTGGCAGTGGGTGTGGCAGTGGGTGTGGCAGTGCGTGTGGCGGTTGGTTTGGCAGTGGGTGTGAAAGTGGGTGTGCGCAGTGGGTGTGGTAGTGGGTGTGGCAGTGGGTGTGGCAGTGGATGTGGCAGTGGGTGTGGCGGTTGGTTTGGCAGTGGGTGTGCCATTGGGTGTGGCAGTAGGTGTGGCAGTGGATGTCGCAGTGGCAGTGGCAGTGGGGCTGGAAGTTGGTGTGGCAGTGGGTGTGGCAGTGGGTGTGGCATTGGGTGTGGCAGTGGATGTGGTAGTGGGTGTGGCAGTAGGTGTGGCAGCGGGTGTGGCAGTCGGTGTCAAGGTGGGTGTGGTAATGGGTGTGGCAGTGGGTATGGCAGTGGGTGTGGCACTGGGTGCAGCAGTGGATGTGGCTGGGTGTGGCAGTGCGTGTGGCAGTGTGTATGGCAGTGGGTGTGGTGGTGGGTGTGACAGTGGGTGTGGCAGTGTGTGTGACAGAGGATGTGGCTGGGTGTGGCAGTGGTTGTGGCGTTGGTTCTGCCGGTGCGTGTGGCAGTGGGTGTGGCAGTGGGTGTGCCAGTGAGTGTGGCAGTGGGTGTGGCAGTGGGTGTGGCAGTGGCTGTGGCGGTTGCTTTGGCAGTGGGTGTGACAGTGGGTGTGACAGTGGGTGTGTCAGTGGGTGTGGTAGTGCGTATGGCAGTGGGTGTGGCGGTGGGTGCGGCAGTGGATGTGGCTGGGTGTGGCAGTGCGTGTGGTAGTGGCTGTGGCAGTGGGTGTGGCGGTGGGTGTGACAGTGGGTGTGGCAGTGGGTGTGGCGTTGGTGTGACGGAGGATCTGGCTGGGTGTGGCAGTGGTTGTGGCATTGGGTCTTCCGGTGCGTGTGGCAGTGGGTGTGGCAGTGGGTGTGGCAGTGGGTGTGGCACTGGGTTTGACAGTCAGTGTGGCAGTGGGTGTGGCAGTGGGTGCGGCAGTGGATGTGGCAGTAGGTGTGGCAGTGAGTGTGGCCGTGGGTGTGTTAGTGGATGTGGCTGGGTGTGGCAGTGGGTGTGGCAGTTGGTGTGGCAGTGGGTGTGGCAGTCAGTGTGGCGGTGGACGTGGCAGTGGGTGTGGCAGTGGGTCTGGCAGTGAGTGTAGCAGTGGGTGTGGCAGTGGTGTGGCAGTGAGTGTGGCAGTGCGTTTGGCAGTGGCCGTGGCAGTGCGTGTGGCGGTTGGTTTGGCAGTGGGTGTGGCAGTGGGTGTGGCAGTGGGTGTGGCAGTGGGTTTGGCACTGGGTGTGGCAGTGGGGGTGACAGTGGATGTGGCAGTGGGTGTGGCAGTACGTGTGGGAGTGGGTGTGGCTGCTGGTTTGGCAGTGGGTGTGGCAGTGGGTGTGGCAGTGGGTGTAGCAGTGGGAGTAGCAGTGGGTGTGGCAGTGGGTGTGACAGTGGATGTGGCAGTAGGTGTGGCAGTTGGTGTGGCAGTACGTGTGGGAGTGGGTCTGGCTGCTGGTGTGGCAATGGGTGTGGCAGTGGCTGTGGCAGTGGGTGTGGCGGTTGGTTTGGCAGTGGGTGTGCGCAGTGGGTGTGGCAGTGGGTGTGGTAGTGGGTGTGGCAGTGGGTGTGGCAGTGGATCTGGCACAGGGTGTGGCAGTGGGTGTGGCAGTGGGTGTGGCAGTGGATGTGGTAGTGGGTGTGGCAGTGGATGTGGCAGTGGGTGTGGCGGTTGGTTTGGCAGTGGGTGTGCCATTGGTTGTGGCAGTAGGTGTGGCAGTGGATGTGGCAGTGGCAGTGGCAGTGGGGCTGGAAGTGGGTGTGGCAGTTGGTGTGGCAGTGGGTGTGGCAGTGGGTGTGGCAGTGGATGTGGTAGTGGGTGTGTAAGTGGCAGTGGCAGTGGGTGTGGCGGTTTTTTTTCGGCAGTGGGTGTGGCAGTGGGTGTGGCAGTGGATCTGGCAGTGGATGTGACTTGGTGTAGCAGTGGGTGTGGCAGTGGGTGTGGCAGTGGGTGTGGCAGTGGGTGTGACAGTGGGTGTGGCAGTGGGTGTTGCAGTGCGTGTGGCAGTGGGTGTGGCAGTGGGTGCGGCAGTGGGTGTGACGGTACGTGTGGCAGTGGGTGTAGCAGTGCGTGTGGCAGTGGGTGTGGCGGTTGAGTTGACAGTGGGTGTGGCAGTGGGTGTGGCATTCGGTGAGGCGGTTGGTTTGGCAGTGGGTGTGGCAGTGGGTGTGGCAGTGGGTGTGGCAGTGGATGTGGCAGTGGGTGTGGCGGTTGGTTTGGCAGTGGGTGTGCCATTGGTTGTGGCAGTAGGTGTGGGAGTGGATGTGGCAGTGGCAGTGGCAGTGGGGCTGGAAGTGGGTGTGGCAGTAGGTGTGGCAGTGGGTGTGGCAGTGGGTGTGGCAGTGGATGTGGTAGTGGGTGTGGCAGTGGATGTGGCAGTGGGTGTGGCGGTTGGTTTGGCAGTGGGTGTGCCATTGGTTGTGGCAGTAGGTGTGGCAGTGGGTGTGGCAGTGGGTGTGGCAGTGGATCTGGCAGTGGATGTGACTGCGTGTGGCAGTGGGTGTGGCAGTGGGTGTGGCAGTGGGTGTGGCAGTGGGTGTGACAGTGGGTGTGGCAGTGGGTGTGGCAGTGGGTGCGGCAGTGGGTGTGGCAGTGGGTGCGACAGTGGGTGTGACGGTACGTGTGGCAGTGGGTGTGGCAGTGCGTGTGGCAGTGGGTGTGGCGGTTTGTTTGACAGTGGGTGTGGCAGTGGGTGTGGCATTGGGTGAGGCGGTTGGTTTGGCAGTGGGTGCGGCAGTGGGTGTGGCAGTGGGTGTGGCAGTGAGTTTGGCAGTGGCCGTGGCAGTGGGTGTGGCGGTTGGTTAGGCAGTGGGTGTGGCAGTGGGTGTGGCAGTGGGTGTGGCAGTGGGTGTGGCAGTGGGTTTGGCAGTGGCTGTGACAGTGGATGTGGCGGTGGGTGCGACAGTGGGTGTGGCAGTACGTGTGGCAGTGGGTGTGGCAGTGGGTGTAGCAGTGGGAGTAGCAGTGGGTGTGGCAGTGGGTGTGACAGTGGATGTGGCAGTAGGTGTGGCAGTTGGTGTGTGGCATTGGGTGTGGCAGTGGGTGTGGCAGTGGGTGTGCGCAGTGGGTGTGGCAGTGGGTGTGGTAGTGGGTGTGGCAGTGGGTGTGGCAGTGAGTGTGATAGTGGGTGTGGCAGTGGGTGTGGCAGTGGATGTGGCAGTGTATGTGGCAGTGGGTGTGGCAGTTGGTTTGGCAGTGGGTGTGCCACTGGGTGTGGCAGTAGGTGTGGCAGTGGATGTGGCAGTGGCAGTGGCAGTGGGGGTGGAAGTGGGTGTGGCAGTGGGTGTGGCAGTGGGTGTGGCAGTGGGTGTGGCAGTGGATGTGGTAGTGGGTGTGGCAGCGGGTGTGGCAGTGGGTGTGGCGGTGGGTGTGGTAATGGGTGTGGCAGTGGGTATGGCAGTGGGTGTGGCACTGGGTGCGGCAGTGGATGTGGCTGGGTGTGGCAGTGCGTGTGGCAGTGCGTATGGCAGTGGGTGTGGCGGTGGGTGTGACGGTGGGGGTGGCAGTGGGTGTGTCTGAGTGAGGCAGTGGGTGTGACAGTGGGTGTGGCAGTGGGTGTGACAGAGGATGTGGCTGGGTGGCATTGGGTGAGGCAGTGGTTGTGGCATTGGATCTGCCGGTGCGTGTGGCAGTGGGTGTGGCAGTGGATGTGGCAGTGGCAGTGGCAGTGGGGCTGGAAGTGGGTGTGGCAGTGGGTGTGGCAGTGGGTGTGGCAGTGGCTGTGGCAGTGGGTGTGGCAGTGGATGTGGTAGTGGGTGTGGCAGCGGGTTTGGCAGTGGGTGCGGTAGTGGGTGTGGCAGTGTATGTGGGACTAGGTGTGGCAGTGTGTGTGGCAGTGGGTGTGGCGGTTGGTTTGGCAGTGGGTGTGACAGTGGGTCTGGCAGTGGATGTGGCTGAGTGAGGCAGTCGGTGTGGCAGTGGGTGTGGCAGTGGGTGTGACAGAGGATGTGGCTGGGTGTGGCAGTGGTTGTGGCGTTGGTTCTGCCGGTGCGTGTGGCAGTGGGTGTGGCAGTGGTTGTGGCAGTGAGTGTGGCAGTGGGTGTGGCAGTGGGTGTGGCGGTTGGTTTGGCAGTGGGTGTGACAGTGGGTGTGACAGTGGGTGTGTCAGTGGGTGTGGTAGTGCGTATGGCAGTGGGTGTGGCGGTGGGTGCGGCAGTGGATGTGGCTGGGTGTGGCAGTGCGTGTGGCAGTGCGTGTGGCAGTGGGTGTGGCGGTGGGTGTGACAGTGGGTGTGGCAGTGGGTGTGGCAGTGGGTGTGACGGTGGGTGTGACAGTGGGTGTGACAGTGGGTGTGGCAGTGGTTGTGGCATTGGGTCTGCCGGTGCGTGTGGCAGTGGGTGTGGCAGTGCGTGTGGCAGTGGGTGTGGCACTGGGGGTGGCACTGGGTTTGACAGTGGGTGTGGCAGTGGGTGTGGCAGTGGGTGTGGCAGTGGATGTGGCAGTAGGTGTGGCAGTGGGTGTGGCCGTGGGTGTGTTAGTGGATGTGGCTGGGTGTGGCAGTGGGTGTGGCAGTTGGTGTGGCAGTGGGTGTGGCAGTGGGTGTGGCAGTTGGTGTGGCAGTGGGTGTGGCAGTGGGTGTGGCGGTGCACGTGGCAGTGGGTGTGGCAGTGGGTCTGGCAGTGAGTGTAGCAGTGGGTGTTGCAGTGGTGTGGCAGTGAGTGTGGCAGTAGGTGAGGCGGTGAATTTGGCAGTGGGTGTGGCAGTGGGTGTGGCAGTGGCCGTGGCATTGGGTGTGACAGTGGGTGTGGCAGTGGGTGTGGCAGTCGGTCTGACAGAGGATGTGGCTGGGTGTGACAGTGGTTGTGGCATTGGGTCTGCCGGTGCGGGTGGCAGTGGGTGTGTCAGTGGGTGTGGCAGTGGGTTTGGCACTGGGTGTGGCACTGGGGGTGACAGTGGGTGTGGCAGTGGGTGTGGCAGTGGGTGTGGCAGTGGATGTGGAAGTAGGTGTGGCAGTGGGTGTGACAGTGGGTGTGGCAATGGATGTGGCAGTGGGTGTGGCAGTGGGTGTGGCAGTGGGTGTGGCAGTCAGTGTGGCAGTGGATGTGGCAGCGGGTGTGGCAGTGGGTGTGGCAGGGGGTGTAGCAGTGGGTGTGGCAGTGGTGTGGCAGTGGTTGTGGCATTGGGTCTGCCGGTGCGTGTGGCAGTGGGTGTGGCAGTGGGTGTGGCAGTGGGTGTGGCACTGGGTGTGGCACTGGGTGTGGCACTGGGTGTGACAGTGGGTCTGGCAATGAGTGTGGCAATGGGTGTGGCAGGGGGTGTGACAGTGGATGTGACAGTGGGTGTGGCAGTGGGGGTGTGACAGTGGTTGTGGCAGTGGGTGTGGCAGTGGGTGTGGCAGTGGGTGGGACAGTCGGTGTGGCAGTGGATGTGGCAGTCGGTGTGGCAATGGGTTTGGCAGTGGGTGTGGCGGCTGGTTAGGCAGTGGGTGTGGCAGTGGGTGTGGCAGTGGGTGTGGCGGTTGGTTTGGCAGTAAATTTGACAGTGGGTGTGGCAGTGGGTGTGGCAGTGGGAGTGACAGTCCGGGTGGCAGTGGGTGTGGCAGTGGATTTGGCAGTGGGTGTGGCAGTGGGTGTCGCAGTGGGTGTGGCCGTGGGTGTGGCAGTGGGTGTGGCAGTGGGTGTGGCAGTGGGTGTGGCAGTGGGTGTGGCACCGGACAAGGAAAATATTTTACAAATGGTCAAACCAACAATTCAACTCCTTGGAGAAGCATACGCGAATGGGCCCACAAATGGATGCAGCTGCAAAGCAATTTTCAATTTTGGAGCCCCACCCCAGTTAATTCCCTCATCCGTTGGCGTACCCAGAAACAATATCGCGAGCAACGTTCAACTTGCATGCTAGGGTTGCTTTTAGCAGTTCAAGTCAAACCGAAACCGTAAACGTGCACATGGCAGAAACCCATACATGGTAAGTCAACCGTTAATGTCAGACCACCATTTCTGGTGCCACGCTACGCGGCATTACCGGTTCCATATCCACAAGCGCAAATGAATGACTGCATATACTATACTCTGTGTCACACTGATTTGGCCATCATGATAGGCGAATGACACACTGCCGCCGAACGTCTCTTCTGAAACCCGAATTGCAACTGAGAAAGATGAACTTAGGCATAACAAAGAACGGTTCAAGAAAGGACATGTATTTGTGGTGCAACAGGGCGTATCTGATGTCTTGGGCGTTGTGAGCCTACTGTCCCTGGAAGGAAAACCGATTGTGTCAGAGACAGGAAAGGAGTGAATCTGCACTAAACCCTGCTCCTCCAAAGCCTGCGAATTGTCTGCAGGATTGGCAGGAAGCTGCAGTTAGAAAACAAGGATGACAAGCCTAGCTGTGAAATTGTCATGCTGTCCCCAGAATGACTTGTTTTGAACCGTTTGATCGGTGGTGAAGAGAGCAAACGTAGAATTCTCAGTGGCTCCGTGCACTGAGGGTGCTCTTCATTCTTCACGTTTCCGCTGCAGCGTGGACATTACCGAACAGGTTTCCGTGTGGTTTCAGGAAACGGACTGTCTATCCAGGCCTGTCCAACTAATCCAAGAGTCTTTCCAAAACAAGGATTGTGGTAATAGACCCCTTGGAACCCTGCCAACCCCGTGCTTTCCGGCCCCGGGCTGCCCTGTTCACCCAAAACACACATATTGTGCATCAATGCACAATACAATCAAACCATACATGCATATTTCTGATACACCATCGCTGCCTGTAGTGCCGCAGTATTACACATTACACATGCCTCTCAAAGCTTTTGTCTACAGTCTGTGCCACCCTCACCCGGACATCAGAATGGATGCCAAAACTAATTAGTCCATTCTGAGAAGTCGCAGGGACAGCAATCAATCCACACAACCTCGTGACCATCAGCAACTGCTTCCAATGGCTCTTCCTCCACAATCTCCGCAATCGCAGATTTCTCGCATGACGCTGGACAGCCGTGAGCTGATGCTCGGAGGGCGCTGGGGAGGTGGGTGGCAAACTTCTTACCACTGCACATTTTCCAAAGTAGCAAACCATGCTAAAATACCCGAAGGGGGTTGGGACAAAGGGGTGCAGGAAAATGTGCAATTATCTCCCGCACACGTACCATACCATCCTCCTGCGGATGTGTTTGAATACTCATCCTGTCTGTGTTTGCCCAGTGTCATTGTAGCTTTCCTGTGTATGAATTAAATGCAGAAAATAAACATGTATGTGATGCATTTTTTGTGATGCATCAGGGGAGGTTTTGCCCTTTGTAAAATCAGCATTTCGGAGACAAATTATTGCCCAATGCATTTTTCGGCTTTGACACCTCAAACCCCCCCCCCCCGCCCAAGTGCTCTGTCGGCCCAAATTTCAGCCACCCCTCTGGGCCCCCTAGTCTACGCGGGCTGTAGCGCCGCAGCCAGTGCAGCCAGCACCGGTGGCACCCAGGGCAGGGAGGTGGTGGTGAGCAGTCATCAGTGGATGACTCAGAACTGCTATCAGATGACGTGGCCTGGAGACTGCAGCAAACAGACAAGACGCGACAGACGGACAGGACAGAGGGTTGAAATTCTGTGCACATGAATGTTGGCCTTTGGTAACACAGACAAAGCACAAAAGTTTTTAATGTGTGCAACATCCCTGACCTGTTCAAGTCCAGAAATGTGTGGAACCCAAAGGTGGGGAGCAAAGAAGGCGGGGGTGGCCCAGGCGGGAGGGCGGGAGAGGAACTTACAGGCTTTTAACTTAGAAAGGATGGTTCGCCAAAAATGAAAAATTAAAATTTGCAAAGAGGTGCTGCCAGTGGCCCCCTGTGTTTAACTGACTTTTGCTTGTTTCCTTGACAGGGGCTGGTTGCTTCGGGGAAGGGGTCGAGAGCAGGGTGGGGGGGTTTAAGGGGTATGTGGGCCTGTGACTGACTGGCAGGGTCCCCCCTGATGGGGGGACCCGTAGCAAAGAGTGCACCCCCCCCGCCAGCAATGCATCATATCATGTCTCCTCTATAAGGGGGGCGTGGAAGGGAATGGGGCGAGAGACCGGTAACATGGGAAAGCGTGTCCCACGCCATTTATTTCCGTAGGGTATGCAGGGTTGCAGGCCGAACCTACCCAGAGGCCGGCGGCAGAAGCCTGGCACGCAAAGCTGCCGGTGGTGGCGTTGCAGCAGCCATGCCCGGAGCACGGGCCCGACACTCCCCCGTGATACTCGCCAATGCAGAACGCACCGTAATGACCGGGATAGCAGCTGCACGGGAGCCCATAGCCCCATCAGGTTACTGTCGGTGGCCTCTGCAGACAAGAGCACAAGCGCCCCCAGGGTACACTGAGTCACAGGACGCTGCGAAGTACCCAACGGCACGGGTGCAGGCACCATTTCCTGATACACGTTCCGAACAACGCCATGACCGCTGCACGGATGAGAGGAGGAGGGCGAATATTGTTCAGAGTAGTATTGCCGCAGTCCGTACGTAGTAGCTGAGATCACAGCTGCACGAACCAGAGCCTCCAGCCCCATCAGAGCATTGCCCGTGGTCGTTGCATGCACCCGCGCCGGCGGCCCCGGGACATTCGTTCCCATAGGGTGCCCCAAAGCCCTCCACAAGTGATCCATTCAGTCCGCGAAGTAACTGCAGGGGCTTACGAATACCAAATCAATGAGTACTGCAAACAGCGCCGACTGCGCCGCATTGAACGGGCCATCCATATCAGAGTCATGCATCAACGCGGCGTTGCTGCGCCCGTCGTCCCTGGGATTCAAGATCTTGCTCCATGGTGACAAAAAGAGCTACCAACAGCAGAATAGTGAACACACATACAAAGCGAGAGCAAAACATGACCAAAAGCAAAGTATTTGCAGGAGGGCATTCGAGTGTTTTCATGTGGGTGCGGTGTGCGTGTCTTGTGTTTGCACAGGAACCTAATTCATCAACAACTAGCATTTGGCTTGCATTGTTCATTTTAATGATCTTGTATGCACAGATGTATCTATCTTGACCTGACCTGTGTAGTACATTCCATTGGTGTGTGCCCATATTATTCACAAGGATCACAGTCACCACCTGCCCTCTTCATCCAGCCTCACATCTCCTCCCTCTTGGATCATTGTAAATATACAGTTGAGGCTGGACTGTGCAAAGAGTTACTCTGTGGTGGTGACATGGTTGGGCAGGCGACACTTCTATCACCCATGTGATACGATTGCAAACTCATGCAACACGCCCTGTTCAGTGAGTCTGCCCAGAGCATTGTACACCCTGATGTTGTTGCCCTGTTTGGTTTCCGTGTAGTCACCGGGGGCTGCAGGTCCAGGCTTTCCCATTGTATCTCAGGGGTTATAAAAGCTGACGCCATGGCTCTGCCTTTGCGCCAACACACAAGCCTATTGCTACGAGATTCATCTGGGTCCCAATTAGGCTACCACCAATCCGTGTTGCGCTGTGATACAAAGGGACCCATGGTCTTTCAGTGGTCACTGATGAGCATCCATTCTTTCCTTGCACTGCGCGCGCATCGCACGCTACGTTTAGACAAGGTTCCCCCCGAAGAGCCCGCCCTTTGCAAACACCCTTAAAATCAGACGACCCCTACTACCCTAGCCTTGGGGGTGCAAAGTAGCCAAGGGGTGTACAAATAGCAATCACTAGTTGAACCTGTCTTCTTGTGCTTTTGCAAATTGACATAGAAAATCTTTTGTTCCTTTTTTGGTCTCACTGAACAATGTTGCATCCAAATTTGATGGATCTTACTCGACTGAAACGTGGGTGTGCTGGAATTACTTGTACGTGAGCATTGTGCACTGACACAGTATCACACAATCACGCCAAACATCTGACATCAGCATCGCACGTAAGATGTCTACCATGCCACATACTCTTCATCATCTCTTCAAAGATCCATGTCGGATCATCAATGAAGGGACCGACAAAATATGTGTCAATATGGTGCCATAACACCTCAACCAGTGTGTCCGTTTCAAAGTTGTGGGGTTGCAAAACGCATCCATAGACGTAGCACAAGACAACACAAAGAATGCACAAAAAGTAGCCCCAAAGCCCATCACCCCAACTCAATGGGCCACACCAAAGTGCCGTGAGTCCACCATCCCAACTCAAGGGGCTGCACCAAAGTGTGGCAGTCCTGCCTCCCTGGGGAAATCAACCTAGAAAGGAGTGGGTATGGTGGAAATGAGCACAAAATGTGTGAAAAGAGGTGGAATTGGGTAAAACTAGGTGAAAATGCCATATTCCCAATGTGGAAGAAGCACCAAAAACTATTGTCAAACAACCGCAATGCCTAGAGTATACAAATTATGGGTTTTCAGTACGCCACACACCCAAATAGTCACACTGCGCTTGAGGGCCCCCTGTATGTGCTACCCACGCCTGCCTATAGACTGGCATAACACAACATTCTTATCAAGGGCATATTCTGTCAAGGGCTTGGCTTTGGGCATTTTGGGGCCAAATATTGTGAAAACAACATCTTTCTGTACTGTACAAGGTTGTGCACAGCCACCATTACCTTAAACACATCCCCTACGTACTTGGCGTTGAATAGCATATCGGACAAACATCCACCAACCGACCATGTGGGGACACAATCCTTCATCCCACCAAATGTCATCCACCAATGAAATTCAAGGGTCTGCGGGCAAGGTCAATGGGGATTGACATGTCTATTCTAAGAAGCAGAGAGCAAGAAACTGAAGTTCCATAGTAGACGCCCTGAAGGTGTATTATCACAAGTCCATCACACCAACTCGAGGAGCCGCACAAATGATGTGGGAAACCAACACCCCAACACAAAACGAGTGCGAGTCCATCACCCCGGCTGTAGGGTCACACCGAAGTGTGGAGGTCCATCACCCCAACCCGGGGGCCACACCGAAGCGTGTGGGAGTCCATCACCCCAACTCGAGGGGCCACACAGAAGTATGTCAGGGTCCACATAATCCAACATCGATCTACAATGAGGAGCACGCAGCAAAAGGGCGTGGAATTGGGTGCAAATGGGTGAATACAATGGGTGAAAATGGATGATAAAAGAAGTACGTCATGTCCCAGATGCATAAAAATCTTTCAAAAACCCCTTTATGGAACAACCCTGGAAGCCTTTTATGGAACAACAAACCAGTGGAAAAGGGCCAAAACTAGGGTTCCGGTGGTTGACGACATACAAAAATGTGTATTGTGTGCACACTGCGTGCATAGCAGCCTCCATGGTGACAGAGGAGGTGCATTAACACTAAGCATGGGTTTTGGGGGGTGCAAAAAAAGCACCAACGGATATTTTGGGAAATGGGGAAACCCAGTTTGGGTGTCGAAAATAGAATCTCTCAAAACTCACTTTTTTTTAACATTTTGATTGTCTAAAGACGGTAAAAACCGCATGTAGACGCCCTTTTGGGCCCTCTTTGATCTCTATGGGGGCCAGTGAGCTGGTTACAATGCATGATGAGGTTGTGTCCCGTGCTCACTGCATGGCATTCAAGACAACTCTGGGAATCAAGGTTCGGTGGTGTGAAAAAAAGCAATTTGCATGTCAACAGGAGGGGGGCGTCCGATGTGCACGATAGTGTCAGGACTGCTGCAACACCAAGACAAGAGGAAGGGGGTGGATTGACTAAATGTAAAGAATGCATCATGCATCAGCATGTTTCTTTTTGGTTCCAGGTCTTGGTGAGCTGGCAAACACTACTCACAAGGTGTCAAAGGGGGATGAGGGGGGCAGTGGCAGGAGAAATAATGACTAGGCTATGGCTTGCAGACGCCCTGTGGGTGGGAGTTCCATTTACTGCCAGGCCAAACCTGGCTTGCCCACCCACCAACTCACAAGAAAACCAACCTTTATCAAACAGCTCCACATTTGGGACCGCTTTTAGGTACACAAGCTTTTTTTGGCTCCAGGGCCTGTGGGGTGAGGCGTATTTTGCTAACTAATCGATAGCCTGACCTTGACCAAGGAGAAGCTGACAGTCCTCGTCACGAAAATATTATATGTTCACCACTGTAGACGGAGGTAATGGCTTGGCAAATCCTTCCATGACCACAGTTCTTGGAGCCACACGTGATACCCTGCACTGGGAGGAACCCCTCCAGTAGTGAACAGCAGAGCCCAATAAAAGTGATCCCCTCCGCTCGAGCAGCAGACACATGCACTGCAACTGCACTGGCCCTAGGCTTAAGAATATCAGGTTGAATGGCGAATTCCACGTGGAAAGCCACCATCAATGTCACACAGTGTGCACATGTGGAAATTGCTCAAGAACCCTGCACATCAGCCCTTCAGAGGTCCTCGATGGAGAAATGAAATGAAACTTGCTGGTGTGCTGCTGCATCCATCAGCACATGATATGGCAGTGGAAAGGGATTGCGCGTCCAGGGCAGAGAGACAATTCCGGCGGGTGTGGGGAGTCTCTTCACAACACAGAACGCAACACAGAACACCGCACGACCTTGGGCCCTATTGATCGATTGGACAACCCTGGGGAGGGGCTCTCCCAAAGCCACAGACTGGGCTCACAGTTCAACTGCTTCGGGATGCTTGGCTATGTGCTGAAGCCGTCGTTGGGTTTAGGCTTACCAACGGAAGAGCATAGCAACTGCACAGCCAGCCCTCTGCCGAAACGCACACCCTGTGTGTTGACAGTTCCCCCAGGTCGTGGTCCAAAGGAGAGGGTAAAACCGTATTGTGGCAGAGGGCAATACACTTCACACTCTGGACAGAATACAGCGACACATGAAGTTCCGGCCTTCCACATTCGCCCACCCGGCCCATAATGCATGCTGCAGCCATGAGTTGTGAGTGTTGACGCAGTGTACCACCGAACCCTGGGGTTGCGCTTTCCAAAAGTGTTTGATGCTTTTTTGGTATATACACATTGCCATCATGGCACACCATTGTGGACTTTACTTGGACGTCTTCTCCTGCGATTTCTACCATGAGAGCGTGACTATCTGGTGGTAGTCCTATCCATAGAGCAGTGGCTGGTCCGAATAGTAGCTCTTCGTGTGAAAGGCATCAGAACCAGTGGTAGAAATACTACATCAGGATGAGGCTGCAATGAGCATAATGCCTGGGTATCAACTGATGCAGAGGCACAACAGCAGACGACTCTGAGATGGTCTAAAACGCCTGTGAAGAACCTAACCCCAGATTCCAAGCATAACAGTTGACGTTCTGAAGAGGAAAAACTGCGCACGCCCCACAGGCAAGCCACACTTTCAAACAAGGGAATGGGGGGCATTAACAATGGCTGTAATGGAAATAATGACTAGGCTATGGCTTGCATACTCCCACCAACAGGGCCACCCACCCACTCACAAGAAAACCAACCTTTACCAAACAGCTCCACATTTGGGACCGCTTTTAGGTACACAAGCTTTTTTTGGCTCCAGCTCCTGGGGGACGAGGGGTATTTTGCTAACTAACCGATAGCCTGAGCTTCACCAAGGAGAAGCTGACAGTCCTCGTCACGAAAATATTATACGTTCACCACTGTAGACGGAGGTAATGGCTTCCATAGAGGCAAATTCTTCCATGACCACAGTCCTTGGAGCCACACGTGCAACCCTGCACTGCGAGGAACCCCTCCAGTAGTGTACAACAGAGCCCAAGAAAAATGATCCCCTCCGCTCGAGCAGCAGACACATGCACTGCAATCCTTTTCCAAGAGCCCTGCACAACAGCCCTTCAGAGGTCCTGGATGGAGGAATGAAATGAAATTTGCTGGTGTGCTGCTGCATCCATCAGCACATGATATGGCAGTGAAAAGGGCAGGGAGAAAATTAGGGCGGGCTGGAGGGGGCTCTTCACGATTCTGGAGAACGACACAGAACAACGCACGACTGGAGTGGCTATGGACCCTCTGCATGCCCTCAAGACAGGCACAGACCAGCAATGCAAATGCCCGCAGCCTCGCCGTATCCATCGATAATCCTCCGTTCAAGAAAGGGAGGGAGGGAAGGAGAAAGGGAGGGAGAAAGGGAGCACACTGTGGCAAGCGGCAAACTAATTGTAAGTAGAATCGGAGGAGCATCGAAAAGGCAACCTTTTACACCAGCATGGCCTCACCAACGAAAGGAACCCGGAAGGGAAATGAAGGTTCTTGGTGTGCCACCTGCGGCTGAAGAGCGACGTCCAGATGATGCAAATGCTTTGGTGGGGCTGTACTGCCATGCACACAGGTACTTAGCCTTCACTAAATGCCCATGAAACAGACTATTGCACCCTCAGGGAATGGCAACGGTGTGAAAGAAGCAGCTCCGGAAGAAAGCCAGCGAAATGCTTTCTGCGAGAAGCGATTTGCATTCCATTGATGATTCCACCTGAAACCCGTCTCTAACAGCTGGCCAGGGCGTGGTTTCGTGGGTGGGTGAGAAGGTACCAAAATGCCAAAGTACGTAAGTCAAGTTAGAAGCCCTGGGCCCCATTGATCGATTGGACAACCCTGGGGAGGGGCTCTCCCAAAGCCACAGATTGGGCTCACAGTTCAACTGTTTCGGGATGCTTGGCTATTTGCTGAAGCCGTCGTTGGGTTTAGGCTTACCAACGGAAGAGCATAGCAACTGCACAGCTGGCCCTGTGCCGAAACGCACACCCTGTGTGTTGACAGTTCTCCCAATTTGTGGTCCAAAGGAGAGGGCCACATCCACGGGGACGTCAGACCCACCTGCATCCTCCAATGGAGGAGACTGCAGACCGTCAGACCCCCCCCCCGATTTGCTCATTTGCGGTCCCGAAAGTCACGTCAAAACGGCGGTTCAACGCCCACCCCTGTGCTCAGACAAGGCCGTGCATGCCCACGACACACGTGACAGCAAAGCATGCACGGGCCTCAAGCCTCTCACAAAGCAATGGTAACGTGCACATTTAACCCCCCAAAAATTCTGATTGTCCTTATTCACTGCCGCGGGCATCGGGTGGACTTCCGGGGCGTCGGGTGGGGCTTCCCGGATGGCCCCGACACCCGGGTCCCCGACCCCCCGGACACCCGCGCCCCCGACACCCTAATCCCAGAGTGGGACTTTGCACGGGCCTCGGGGGCTGGCCGGTTGACGTTGTCCTCCTCGGCGTCGTCCTCCTCGGCGGCATACCCCATACTTCTTTCGCTGTACAAGCGCGTGACAAACACCCAATCCTCCATTCTGGACCACAAAAACAGTGGTCCCAAAACTTCCTCAAAATCATACCCCAGGACCCGCTCGGCGGGGGCCCATGGGAGGGCCCCGCTCGTGGCCCTCTGTGCCAGGTCAGTGAAGTCTGCGGATCGAGCCCAGATGCTCCAAAAGCCCCGGCAGCAGCCGCACATCGTCCACAGGGGCTGGAGCAGGCCCTTTGGGGATGTCAGGTCCGGACGAGGAACCAGCGGACGGGGCCATGGCCGGGGACCCGGCAGCGGGTGTGTGAGGGGCCTGCGCGACCGGAGCAGTTGGGCGCGTGGGGGGCCGTGGGACCAGCTCGTGCCAGTCCAGACCTCGAGGCTCTGCAGGGCTTTGTCCGGCTGACCCCTGACGGACCACAGCCCGGCCCAGATGCACTGCATGTGCGCCAGTGCACAGCCGCAGAAGTACGCCCGCTGCAGCAGTGCCTTCCCCTCCGTGAAATCCCCCCGCCCAATGCTCCCCAACGCACGCCGCAGACACGTGTGCCCCTCCTCCTCGGCCATCAGCATGGCGCGCACCTCCCACCGCACCTCCTCCGGCATCTGCACCTCTCCGGCATTGCACAGCCACCCCCGCGTGACAACGCGCAGAACGCAGGACAGCGGCACACTGAATGCGTTGACCCAGTCCACAACGTAACCGGATCCTGTGCGCTTGCACAAATGGATGTGCAGTCGGCGGGTGGCGGCGCCCGCTCAGTCTGCGGCGCCCGCTCTCTCTGCAGCGCCACTGGGCAGCTGCTGGGGTCGCTCGAGCGCAGCAGTGGCACAGACCCCAAACAGCTGGCGATCAAGGATGCGGAGGCAGAGCACCCTCCACACCTGCGGGAAAGGTGGGGCATGTGGCTGCACTGGCATGGGCCCCGGCATGAGCACTGGCATGAGGATGTCCGAGTCATCCGCATCGACATCCATGCACTCGTGCACGTCCGGTTGTGCTGCGAGGCAGCCCTGGGCGTCCACTCGCCGCTTCTTGTTGATTGGACCTTCGGGTTCGTGCGGCCTCCGCCTTTTCTTTGTGGTCTTGCGCAGACGCTTAGGCCTGCCTTCTGGGACTTCGGGGCTTGTGACTTGCTCCGTCCAGATGTCCTCCTGCAGGTCGAGGAACGACGACTCATAGTCGGAGCCAAAATCCACCCGATACTGGTTTGGCTCACTGTCCACGCGTCACACGATGCTGCCTGCTCTCCATTTGTCCTTCTGTTCCTCATCGGTCGTCCAGACAAACACCACGTGGCTGGGCCTCAACTCCATCTGCCAAATGTGCTTGGGTGGGTCTTTGGTGCGCATCGTGATGAGGAAAAGGAGACGTCGAAAACAAAAGACACTCAGAAAGCGTAAGTGGATGCACACAGGTGAGGGGTCCATGCAAAAGAAAACAGTTGTTCAGCTCCTGGGTCCAAATCCACACACAGTGGCCGCAATATTCAAAAAGGTATCCCCCCCCTTCCGAGGGATGAATATAATGGCGGGGAGGCCCCACCCGCGCCCCCGCAGATGACGAAATGACGATTACAAAATGCCGGCCAACCAAAGTACAGTGCAGTAACAGCCCTGGGTCCCTCTTCTCTGAGGCACAAGACGAAGCACTGGACGTGGGTCATTGCTGTCATCCCAAAAACGAATGTGAACAGTGTTTTACACGTGTTACACGTGTTTGACGCATCTTCCCAAAATGCGTTAAATTTCAGCCTCATCCTCAGAGCTAGATGACTCACTTGACGAACTGGGGTACTGGCTGCTGCTAGAGGGGGGGCAACAGTGAGGCATACCTGCAAAGCAAAAAAGAAGAAGCACTGGAAAATTGCAATTTTGTAATTGTCATTTCGTCATTTCAGGGATCCTCAGCCCCCCCCCCCCCCACACCCCCGCCAAAATAATGGTGGCAGTGTTGTGTTCACCACTGCCCCTTGTGAAAAATGGTACCCGGGTACGGGGGGTAGAGGGGTCAAAATCGAACGATTCATTGGGGGATCATTTTGTCTCCCAAAACGATCATTTTACAAGAGGTTTGACATCCGATATCACCCACTGGGGAATGCCACACGAATGACCCCCCAGAAGGAGGGCGGTATGGTGCCTGCGCCTGCGCTTGATCTGACAACCTCTCTTCGAAGTGATATCACCAACTTCGGTTTCCTAGCCTAGTGGGTCGACATTCATCATCTTTGAATTTGTTTGGTCGGCCGCGACCAGGGGTCATATATATCATGCCCTACCAGAGGTCCCGACCAAAGAGTCACCGCAGGATGCTTTTTTGGACAAGGCAATAATTTTACAAACGGTCAAACCGACAATTCAACTCCTTGGAGAAGCATACGCGAATGGGCCCCCAAATGGATGCAGCTGCAAAGCAAATTTCAATTTTGGAGCCCCACCCCAATCCATTCCCTCATCCGTTGGCGTACCCAGAAACAACATCACGAGCAATGTTCAACTTGCATGCTAGGGTTGCTTTTACCAGTTCGAGTGGAACCGAAACCGTAAACTTGCACATGGCAGAAACCCAAACATGGAAAGTGAAGCCTGAATGTGAGACCACCATTTCTGGTGCTATGCTACATGGCATTACCGGTTCCACAAGTGCAAATGAATGACTGCATATACTATACTCTGTGTCACACTGATTTGGCCATCATGATATGCGAATGACACACTGCCACCATACGTCCATTTTGAAACCCCAAATGCAATTCGTAAAGATGAACTTAGGCATAACATAAAACGTAGCTGTGAAATTGTCATGCTGTCTCCAGAATGACTTGTTTTGAATCAGCAGTGAGGACAGCAAACGTAGAATTCTCGTTGGCTCCGTTGCTTCATTTTTCCGCTGCAGCGTGGACATTACCGAACAGGTTGGCGTGTGGTTTCAGGAAACGGACTGTCTATGCAGGCCTGTCCAACTAATCCAACAGTCTTTCCAAAACAAGGATTGTGGGAATAAGGCCCTCTTGGAACCCTGCCAAGCCCGTGCTTTCCGGCAACCCCGGGCTGCCCTGTTTACCCAAAATACACATATTGTGCATCGATGCACAATACAATCAAACCATACATGGATATTTCTAATACACCATGGCTGCCTGTAGTGCAGCAGTATTATACACGTTCCTCTCAAATTTTGGTCTACAATCTGTGCCACCTTCACCACGACATCTGAATAGATGCCAAAACTAGCAGCCAACTAATTAGTCCATTCTGAGAATTCGGAGGGACAGCAATCAATCCACATGACCTCGTACCCAGCAGCAATGGCTCTTCCTCCACATTCTCCGCAACCTCAGATTTCTCGCATGACGCTGGGCAGGCTTGAGCTAATGCTTAGAGGGCGCTCAGGGCGGCATAACAAGTGCACCCTTTTTGAAAACATGTGGATCACTGGGCTCTAGCCCCCTGAATCACCACAGTGGGACTGACGAAAAATTTACGGCTATCCCCAATTGTGGTAAGGGATGGGACTCCGGAGAGGATGTGCTAAGAGAGAGCCAACCGGTGTTTGGCCGATTACCAGCAGAGGGAGCAAGCCACTTCTGTGACCACATTCCTAACCCGCCTGGATGCAAAACATTGCGCAGGTTTCTCGCCCACAGGCAGATGGGGCTGTGAGGCCATGTCCTCAACCCAAACCCAGACCAAAGCCTAAACCCAAGCCAGAAGCGGCTTGTGTACCATGGCCCGGTAAACCTCCGGCAGCTGTGCCTTCAGATCCCAGGCCATCACAAAACCCCATGTTGTATTTTACGGCGCTGGCGCCCGCGGGGGGGGGGGGGTCAGAAACCCCCCCCCCCCCCCGTGGGGGCTCGTTTTCCTAGAATATACTACATAGTGGGGGGAGATATTATTTTTCCCGTAGCTATGCACGACATTCCTGGATGTTTGCAGAAAATTGGTGTTCAATCGTCTCTGGTCCCATACCAACTCTTACCCAGCCCTTACCCCTGCTCATAAAGAACACATGCAATGACATTGTGGGGCTACTAGCCGCCGAGGTAGGTGCCAGCTGGGCAGGTTAACCCGTCACTTTGTTTTTCGCTTCAGTCCGTCACTCTTTTACTCGGACAAGTGCGGACTTCCAACAGCGCAACAGAGACATTCAAATAGAGCCTTGCGCTCAGCGAGAACCAACGACACGTTGTTCGACTGTGCGGGGTAATCCTACCACTGAGAGCTGACAATGAACCCGATGATGCCAACGGCATCCTGGGGCATATGCCCCCCACGATCACATCACGGGTCCCAGACGATAAGCCGCATGCAAGCGGGTGCACATGACAGGCAGGTTAGACTATAGCGGTAGGACATAGAAACTTTTATCGTTTACAGCTCACGGGTTTCGCTGTCTCTTCTCACACCACGTGTTTGGGACTTCTTTCCTTCCCTCTGACCTGCTTTGCGAGCCTACGCAAGCCCGTGCATGGCCACCGCACGTTTCCCGTGTGCGTTATTCAATCGTGCATTGTCATCTCACCCGTCGTGCAGCCATCCCATAATGGCCCGTGCGGGTGGTCCACTGAATGTAGTATGAATCAGGTAGGTTAGCGCGCATGTTAGAGCTTGTAGGGAAAGAGGAACCAAAGTTAATGTGGGTGCAGCAGGTGCATCCGCCTTCTTGCGCTGCACAGCAGACACCACAAGTCAGTTAGGCCACGACGTGTCCTCCAACGCATCATGGAGCCCAGGGAAACTTGAACCGGATCGACATGAGTCACCATATTCTCCGCGTTTACACACCCGGCTGAGCCAGCCAGCTTCCTATCCCAACATTGGGGCCGTTCTTTGACACCCTTGCAGCTCATACTGCTTGGAACAATCCACAGGTCAGGGAGACAAACTGATCCAGGGCGCGGTCATGGAGGCGTCACGTTAGGGACGGTCATACAAGTCGCTGCACAGGTCCCCCGCAACGTATTCTCGGCAACATTCGTCCAGATGATCCTTCCTGGCGGAGGGACACTCTCATGGGCACGCACTACGACCACCGCACTCAATCTCCATCCGGGACCATGATCTCCCGGGTACCTTCTAGTGCATGTAGCACCTCTGTGTCTCCTTGTGACCTGCATCGCGATTAGTCGCACCCCACGGTCTCTATCACCTCCTGATACCCTTGCACCGGCCCGGACTCCATCGGCACATAAAGCGGCGACGCCTCGTTTACTGGGTGGTCCCCCACATACTCCACACAAGAGCTGTCATCGACATCCATGAGCGAGAGGTCATCACCGTCGGAGATCCAAATGCACTCCGGCACACTCGTCCTTTCGTGCTCGGACCGTGTAGCCCTCTTGCCCCTTCCTGCGTGAACCAGGCCTTCATCGCGTGTCGGCGACACCTTGCTGGATGACGAGAGCGGAAGTGGCGCAGGGGGGTAGTCCAGCACCATTACACCCACACCCTGTGAAAGCGCAGAGCTGCCTCGGTGTGGGGCGGGCACCGGATGCCGGATTTCCAGTTCCGGGCTGCACGGACGACAAGGATGGGCTCGTAGGTCCCCAACTGTGGTGTGGCCCCGTTCAGCCTGGAACCAGTAGTTCCGGTAGTACCTTCTGGACTGGTGCCATTCTGCCGCTGAGGCAGCCCTGCCCGTTGGCGCAGCCCTGTCGTCCATTCTACCCTGCAAGATCGGAGCACTGGCATGCATCTCTTGGCGCTCCGGAAGAAATCGAAAAAAAGGGACTTCAAAGTTTTGGACTGTTCGGTCAGAAAAACGGTGAAGTCCCTGCTAGGGGCTTCGCGAGCGAGCGCGCACACGTGTCTGGTAAATGGCCAAAATGTCGGTGAAAACTGAGAATGGCGCCGTTTACTAGCTAGATTCAGGCCGCATGGGCGACTCTGACACCAATAAACAGATTTGGAACGATCTTGGGTTCGGTGTATGCTCCTCAGCACCTATAAAAATGCAACTACTGGCACCCCACAGGACCATACACCATGGATGATTTTCAGCGCGGAATTTTGGCAAAAATGACCAAGCATGCCAAATGAAGCCCAAAACCCCTGAAACTCGAGCACATGAGTCACACAACTCGTCACAAGCGGATGGGGATGGTTCCAATGACTTGTTTGGATGGTGAAGTCCCTGCCAGGGGCTTCGCGAGCGAGCGCGCACACGTGTGTGGTAAATGGCCAAAATGTCGGTGAAAACTGAGAATGGCGCCGTTTACTAGCCAGATTCAAGCCGCATGGGCGACTCTGACACCAATAAACAGATTTAGAACGATCTTGGGTTCGGTGTATGCCCCTCAGCACCTATAAAAATGCAACTACTGGCACCCCACAGGACCATACACAATCGGTGATTTTCAACGGAGAATTTTGGCAAAAATGACCAAGCATGCCAAATGAAGCTCAAAGCCCCTGAAACTCGAGCACATGAGTGACACAACTCGTCAAAAACGGATGGGGATGGTCCCAATGACCTGTTTACATTGTGCACAATCGAAAAAAAGGGACTTCAAAGTTTTGGACTGTTCGGTCAGAAAAACGGTGAAGTCCCTGCAAGGGGCTTCGCGAGCGAGCATGCGCGCGCGTGTGGTAAATGACCAAATTACCCCCTCCGCTCGAGCAGCGGATGCATGAACTGCAACTGCACTGGCCCCGGGCTTACGAATACCACAAGTTGAATGGCGAATTCCACATTGCAAGCCACCATCAATGTCACACATCGTGCCCATCAGCCAATTAGCACATCAGCCCTTCAGAGGTCCCGGATGGAGAAATGAAATGAAATTCCCAAGGTTGGCAACAGCCACCATTACCTTAAAGATATCCCCTACGCACTAGGCAGTGAATAGCACATCGGACAAACATCCACCAACCGACCCGTGCTGAGTAGCCGGGATAGCAGCTGCACGAGCCAGAGCCTCCAGTCCCATCAGAGCATTGCCCATGGCTGTTGCATGCACCGGCGCCGGCAGCCCGAGGACATACGTTCCCATAGGGTTCCCCAAAGTATCCAGAATCGCAGGTGCACGTACCATCAGCATCGTTGCAAGTGCCATGGCCATTGCAGGGATTCGCAGCGCACGGCAAACATTCCCCGGTGCAGTCCGACCCGAAGTACGACGTGGCACAAGTGCATACGCCCGGACCAGTAGCCCCTTCATCGCCGCTACCGCGGCCATTGCATGGATTCGACTTGCCGCCAGCGCATTGGCTGCCACAGTTGGGGCCATATACAGCGGACACACACGTGCACCATCTGTCTCCAGTCACGCCCTCGTTGCATGACCCGTTCCCGCATTCCGGGCATTGCGTACAACTGGGGCCGTGGTACCCAGAAGCACAGGCACAGCGGTCGCTGCCTGTCCAGTGCCCTGCATCAGATGCCTGGCAGGTACAAGTGCCAGGAACCTCGCTGCATCCACCATGCCCTGAGCACGGGTTCGAGGCTCCCCCGGGGCGCTTATTGCCGCAGTCCGTACGTAGTAGCTGAGATCACAGCTGCACGAGCCAGAGCCTCCAGCCCCATCAGAGCATTGCCCGTGGTCGTTGCATGCACCCGCGCCAGCGGCCCCGGGACATTCGTTCCCATAGGGTGCCCCAAAGCCCTCCACAAGTGATCCATTCAGTCCGCGAAGTAACTGCAGGGGCTTACGAATACCAAATCAATGAGTACTGCAAACAGCGCCGACTGCGCCGCATTGAACGGGCCATCCATATCAGAGTCATGCATCAACGCGGCGTTGCTGCGCCCGTCGTCCCTGGCATTCAAGATCTTGCTCCATGGTGACAAAAAGAGCTACCAACAGCAGAATAGTGAACACACATACAAAGCGAGAGCAAAACATGACCAAAAGCAAAGTATTTGCAGGAGGGCATTCGAGTGTTTTCATGTGGGTGCGGTGTGCGTGTCTTGTGTTTGCACAGGAACCTAATTCATCAACAACTAGCATTTGGCTTGCATTGTTCATTTTAATGATCTTGTATGCACAGATGTATCTATCTTGACCTGACCTGTGTAGTACATTCCATTGGTGTGTGCCCATATTATTCACAAGGATCACAGTCACCACCTGCCCTCTTCATCCAGCCTCACATCTCCTCCCTCTTGGATCATTGTAAATATACAGTTGAGGCTGGACTGTGCAAAGAGTTACTCTGTGGTGGTGACATGGTTGGGCAGGCGAAGCTTCTATCACCCATGTGATATGACTGCAAACCCATGCAACACGCCCTGTTCAATGAGTCTGCCCAGAGCATTGTACACCCTGATGTTGTTGCCCTGTTTGATTTTCGTGTAGTCACCGGGGGCTGCAGGTCCAGGCTTTCCCATTGTGTCTCAGGGGTTGTAAAAAATGATGCCATGGCTCTGCCTTTGCTCCAACACACGTGCCTATTGCTACGAGATTCACCTGGGTCCCAATTAGGCTACCACCAATCCGTGTTGCGCTGTGATAGAAAGGGGCCCATGGTCTTTCAGTGGTCACTGAAGAGCATCCATTCTTTCCTTGCACTGCGCGCGCATCGCACGCTACGTTTAGACAAGATTCCCCATGGAAAATCCTTTGTTCCTTTTTTTTTCTCACTGAACAATGTTGCATCCAAATTTGATGGATCTTACTCGACTGAAACGTGGGTGTGCTGGAATTAATTGTACGTGAGCATTGTGCACTGACACAGTATCACACAATCACGCCAAACATCTGAGATAAACATCGCACGTAAGAATCCTAACATGCCACATACTCTTCATCTTCTCTTCAAAAATCCACGTTGGATCATCATTGAAGGGACCGACAAAATATGTGTCAATATGGTGCCATAACCCCTGCCTCCCTGGGGTTCCCATGGTGGGGAGAAATCAACCTAGAAAAGAGTTGGTGTGGAAGAAGCACCGAAACCTATTGTCAAACAACCACAATGCCTAGAGTATACAAATTATGGGTTTTCAGTACGCCACACACCCAAAAAGTCACACTGCGCTTGAGGGCCCCCTGTATGTGCTACTCACGCCTGCCTATAGACTGCCATAACACAACATTCTTATCAAGGGCATATTCTGTCACGGGCTCGGCTTTGGGCATTTTGGGGCCAAATATTGTGAAAACAACATCTTTCTGTACTGTACAAGGTTGTGCACAGCCACCATTACCTTAACATATCCCCTACGTACTTGGCGTTGAATAGCACATCGGACAGACATCCACCCACCGACCATGTGGGGAGACAATCCTTCATCCCACCAAATGTCATCCACCAATGAAATTCAAGGGTCTGCGGGCAAGGTCAATGGGGATTGACTTCTGTATTTGGAGAAGCAGAGAGCAAGACACTGAAGATCCGTAGTAGACGCCCTGAAGGTGTATTATCACACACCTCGACCAGTGTGTCTGTTTCAAAGTTGTGGGGTTGCAAAACACATCCATAGACGTAGCACAAGACAACACAAAGAATGCACAAAAAGTAGCCCCAAAGCCCATCACCCCAACTCAAGGGGTCACGCCAAAGTGCCGTGAGTCCATCATTCCAACTCAAGGGGCTGCACCAAAGTGTGACAGTCCATCACACCGACTCGAGGAGCCGCACAAATGATGTGGGAATCCAACACCCCAACACAAAACGAGTGCAAGTCCATCACCCCGGCTGTAGGGTCACACCGAAGTGTGGAGGTCCATCACCCCAACCCGGGGGCCACACCGAAGCGTGTGGGAGTCCATCACCCCAACTCGAGGGGCCACACAGAAGTATGTCAGGGTCCACATAATCCAACATCGATCTACAATGAGGAACACGCAGCAAAAGGGCGTGGAATTGGGTGCAAATGGGTGAATACAATGGGTGAAAATGGATGATAAAAGAAGTACGTCATGTCCCAGATGCATAAAAATCTTTCAAAAACCCCTTTATGGAACAAAAAACCAGTGGATAAGGGCCAAAACTAGGGTTCCGGTGGTTGACGACATACAAAAATGTGTATTGTGTGCGCACTGCGTGCATAGCAGCCTCCATGGTGACAGAGGAGGTGCATTAACACTAAGCATGGGTTTTGGGGGGTGCAAAATAAGCACCAACGGTTATGTTGGGAAATGGGGAAACCCAGCTTGGGTATCGAAAATAGAACTTCCCAAACCTCACTTTTTGGAACATTTTGATTGTCTAAAGACGGTAAAAACCGCATGTAGACGCCCTTTTGGGCCCTCTTTGATCTCTATGGGGGCCAGTGAGCTGGTTACAATGCATGATGAGCTTGTGTGCCGTGCTCACTGCATGGCATTCAAGACAACTCTGGGAATCAAGGTTCGGTAGTGTGAAAAGAAAAAAGCAAGTTCCATGTCAACAGGAGGAGGGCATCCGATGTGCACGATAGTGTCAGGACTGCTGCAACACCAAGACAAGAGGGTGGGGGTTGATTGACTAAATGCAAAGAATGCATCATGCATCAGCATGTCTCTTTTTGGTTCCAGGTCTTGGTGAGCTGGCAAACACTACTCACAAGGTGTCAAAGGGGGATGAGGGGGCAGTGGCAGGGGAAATAATGACTAGGCTATGGCTTGCAGACGCCCTGTGGGTGGGAGTTCCATTTACGGCCAGGCCAAACCTGGCTCGCCCACCCACCAACTCACAAGAAAACCAACCTTTATCAAACAGCTCCACATTTGGGACCGCTTTTAGGTACACAAGCTTTTTTTGGCTCCAGCTCCTGGGGGGTGAGTGGTATTTTGCTAACTAATCGATAGCCTGAGCTTCACCAAGGAGAAGCTGACAGTCCTCGTCACGAAAATATTATACGTTCACCACTGTAGACGGAGGTAATGGCTTGGCAAATCCTTCCATGACCACAGTCCATGGAGGCACACGTTCAACCCTGCACTGGGAGCAACCCCTCCAGTAGTGAACAGCAGAGCCCAATAAAAATGATCCCCTCCGCTCGAGCAGCAGACACATGCACTGCAACTGCACTGGCCCCGGGCTTAAGAATATCACAGGTTGAATGGCGAATTCCACATTGAAAGCCACCATCAATGTAACACAGTGTGCACATGTGGGCACTGCTCAAGAGCCCTGCACATCAGCCCTTCAGAGGTCCTGGATGGAGAAATGAAATGAAACTTGCTGGTGTGCTGCTGCATCCATCAGCACATGATATGGCAGTGAAAAGGGATTGCGCGTCCAGGGCAGAGAGAACGTTCCGGCGGGTGTGGGGGGTCTCTTCACGTTTCTGGACCACAACACAGAACACCGCACGACCTTGGGCCCTATTGATCGATTGGACAACCCTGGGGAGGGGCTCTCCCAAGACCACAGACTGGGCTCACAGTTCAACTGCTTCGGGATGCTTGGCTATGTGCTGAAGCCGTCGTTGGGTTTAGGCTTACCAACGGAAGAGCATAGCAACTGCACAGCCAGCCCTCTGCCGAAACGCACACCCTGTGTGTTGACAGTTCTCCCAAGTCGTGGTCCAAAGGAGAGGGTAAAACCGTATTGTGGAAGATGGCGATACACTTCATACTCTGGACAGAATGCAGCGACACATGAAGTTCCGGCCTTCCACATTCGCCCACCCGGCCCATAATGCATGCTGCAGCCATGAGTTGTGAGTGTTGACGCAGTGTACCACCGAACCCTGGGGTTGCGCTTTCCAAAAGTGTTTGATGCTTTTTTGGTATATACACATTGCCATCATGGCACACCATTGTGGACTTTACTTGGACGTCTTCTCCTGCGATTTCTACCATGAGAGCGTAACTATCTGGTGGTAGTCCTATCCATAGAGCAGTGGCTGGTCCGAATAGTAGCTCTTCGTGTGAAAGGCATCAGAACCAGTGGTAGAAATACTACATCAGGATGAGGCTGCAATGAGCATAATGCCTGGGTATCAACTGATGCAAAGAAACAACAGCACATGACTCTGAGATGGTCCAAACCCCTGTGAAAAACCTAACCCCAGATTTCGAGCATAACAGTTGAGGTTCTGAAGAGTAAAAACTGCGCACGCCCCACAGGCAAGCCACACTTTAAAACAAGGGAATGGGGGGCATTAACAATGGCTGTAATGGAAATAATGACTAGGCTATGGCTTGCAGGCGACCTGTTGGTGGGGGTTCCATTTACGGCCAGGTCAAACCTGGCTCGACCACCCAACTCACAACAAAACCAACCTTTATCAAACAGCTCCACATTTGGGACCGCTTTTAGGTACACAAGCTTTTTTTGGCTCCAGCTCCTGGGGGATGAGGAATATGTTGCTAACTAAGGGATAGCCTGACCTTCACCAAGGAGAAGCTGACAGTCCTCGTCACGAAAATATTATACGTCCACCACTGTAAACGGAGGTAATGGCTTGGCAAATCCTTCCATGACCACAGTCCTTGGAGGCACACGTGCAACCCTGCACTGGGAGGAACCCCTCCAGTAGTGAAAAGCAGAGCCCAAGAAAAATTATCCCCTCCGCTCGAGCAGCAGACACATGCACTGCACCTGCACTGACCCTAGGCTTAAGAATATCCCAGGTTGAATGGCGCATTCCACAAATGTCACAGAGTGTGCACACGTGGGCACCGCTCAAGAACCCTGCACATCAGCCCTTCAGATGTCCCGGTTGGAGAAATGAAATGAAATTTGCTGGTGTGCTGCTGCATCCATCAGCACATGATATGGCAGTGAAAAGGGCAAAGAGAAAATTGCGGCGGGCTGGAGGGGGCTCTTCACGCTTTGGACCCTCTGCATGCCCTCGAGACAGGTAGAGACCAGCATTGCAAATGCCCGCAGCCTCGCCGTATCCATCAATAATCCTCCGTTCAAGAAAGGCGGGGAGGGAAGGAGAGAGGGTGGGTGAAAGGGAGCACACTGTGGCAAGCGGCAAACTAATTGTAAGTAGAATCGGAGGAGCACCGAAAAGGCAACCTTTTACACCAGCATGGCCTCACCAACGAAACGGATCCGGAAGGGAAATGAAGGTTCTTGGTGTGCCACCTGCGGCTGAAGAGCGACGTCCAGATGATGCAAATGCTTTGGTGGGGCTGTACTGCCATGCACACAGGTACTTAGCCTTCACTAAATGCCCATGAAACAGACTATTGCACCCTCAGGGAATGGCAATGATGTGAAAGAAACAGCCCCGGAAGAAAGCCAGCGAAATGCTTTCTGCGAGAAGCATTTTGCATTCCACTGATGATTCCATCTGAAACCCGTCGCTGACAGCTAGCCAGGGCGTGGTTTCGTGGGTGGGTGAGAAGGTACCAAAATGCCAACGTACGTAAGTCAAGTTAGAAGCCCTGGGCCCCATTGATCGATTGGACAACCCTGGGGAGGGGTTCTCCCAAGACCACAGACTGGGCTCACAGTTCAACTGCTTCGGGATGCTTGGCTATGTGCTGAAGCCGTCGTTGGGTTTAGGCTTACCAACGGAAGAGCATAGCAACTGCACAGCCAGCCCTCTGCCGAAACGCACACCCTGTGTGTTGACAGTTCTCCCAAGTCGTGGTCCAAAGGAGAGGGTAAAACCGAATTGTGGCAGAGGGCAATACACTTCACACTCTGGACAGAATGCAGCGACACATGAACTTCCGGCCTTCCACGTTCGCCCACCCGGCCCATAATGCATGCTGCAGCCATGAATTGTGGGTGTTGACGCAGTGTACCACCGAACCCTGGGGTTGCGCTTTCCAAAATTTTATGATGTTTTGGCATATACACCTTGCGATCATGGCAGACCATTGTGGGCGTTACTCGGACGTCAGACCAACCTGCATCCTCCAATGGAGCAGACTGCAGACTGTCAGACCGCAATTGGCGGAAGCACGGCCGCGGTCCCAAAAGTCACGTCAAAACGGCGGTCCAACGCCCACCCCTGTGCTTAGACAAGGCCGTGCATGCCCACGTCACACGTGACAGCAAAGCATGCGCGGGCCTCAAACCTTACACAAGCAATGGTAACGTGCACATTTAACACCCCAAATATCCTGATTGTCCTTATTCACTGCCGCGGGCATCGGGTGGACTTCCATGGCGTCGGGTGGGGCTTGCCAGATGGCCCCGACACCCGGGTCCCCGACCCCCCGGACGCCCCCGACCCCCCGGACACGCGCGCCCCTGACACCCTCGTCCCAGAGCGGGACTTCACACGGGCATCGGGGGCTGGCAGGTCGTCGTCCTCGGCGTCGTCGTCCTCGACGGCAAACCCCAGGACCCGCTCGGCGGGGGCCCATGGGAGGGCCCCGCTCGTGGCCCTCTGCGCCAGGTCAGTGAAGTCTGGGTGTCCCCGGATCGAGCCCAGATGCTCCAGAAGCCCCGGCAGCAGCCGCACATCGTCCACAGGGGCTGGAGCAGGCCCTTCGGGGATGTCAGGTCCGGACGAGGAACCAGCGGACGGGGCCATGGCCGGGGACCCGGCAGCGGGTGTGTGAGGGGCCTGCGCGACCGGAGCAGTTGGGCGCGTGGGGGGCCGTGGGACCAGCTCGTTCCAGTCCAGACCTGCCCTAACCGCATCCTTGAGGCTCTGCAGGGCTTTGTCCGGCTGACCCTTGACGGACCACAGGGCGGCCCAGATGCACTGCATGTGCGCCAGTGCACAGCCGCAGAAGTACGCCCGCTGCAGCAGTGCCTTCCCCTCCGTGAAATCCCCCCGCCCAATGCTCCCCAACGCACGCCGCAGACACGTGTGCCCCTCCTCCTCGGCCATCAGCATGGCGCGCACCTCCCGCCGCACCTCCTCCGGCATCCGCACCTCTCCGGCATTGCACAGCCACCCCCGCGCGACAACGCGCAGAACGCAGGACAGCGGCACACTGAATGTGTTGACCCAGTCCACAACGTAACCGGATCCTGTGCGCTTGCACAAATGGATGTGCAGTCGGCGGGTGGCGGCGCCCGCTCGGTCTGCGGCGCCCGCTCTCTCTGCAGCGCCACTGGGCAGCTGCTGGGGTCGCTCGAGCGCAGCAGTGGCACAGACCCCAAACAGCTGGCGATCAAGGATGCGGAGGCAGAGCACCCTCCACACCTGCGGGAAAGGTGGGGCATGTGGCTGCACTGGCATGGGCCCCGGCATGAGCACTGGCATGAGGATGTCCGAGTCATCCGCATTGACATCCATGCACTCGTGCACGTCCGGTTGTGCTGCGAGGCAGCCCTGGGCGTCCACTCGCCGCTTCTTGTTGATTGGACCTTCGGGTTCGTGCGGCCTCCGCCTTTTCTTTGTGGTCTTGCGCAGACGCTTAGGCCTGCCTTCTGGGACTTCGGGGCTTGTGACTTGTTCCGTCCAGATGTCCTCCTGCAGGTCGAGGAACGACGACTCATAGTCGGAGCCAAAATCCACCCGATACTGGTTCGGCTCACTGTCCACGCGTGACACGATGCTGCCTGCTCTCCATTTGTCCTTCTGTTCCTCATCGGTCGTCCAGACAAACACCACGTGGCTGGGCCTCAACTCCAACTGCCAAATGTGCTTGGGTGAGTTTTTGGTTCGCATTGTGATGAGGAGCCGTCGAAAAAAAAAGACACTCAGAAAGCGTAAGTGGATGCACACAGGTGAGGGGTCCATGCACAAGAAAACAGTTGTTCAGCTCCTGGGTCCAAATCCACACACAGTGGCCGCAATATTCAAAAAGGTATCCCCCCCCCTTCCGAGGGATGAATATAATGGCGGGGAGGCCCCACCCGCGCCCCCGCAGATGACGAAATGACGATTACAAAATGCCGGCCAACCAAAGTACAGTGCAGTCACAGCTCTGGGTCCCTCTTCTCTGAGGCACAAGACGAAGCACTGGACATGGGTCATTGCTGTCATCCCAAAAACCAATGTGAACAGTGTTTTACACGTGTTACACGTGTTTGACGCATCTTCCCAAAATGTGCTAAATTTCAGCCTCATCCTCAGAGCTGGATGACTCAATTGACGAACTGGGGTACTGGCTGCTGCTAGAGGGGGGGCAACAGTGAGGCATACCTGCAAAGCAAAAAAAAAGCACTGGAAAATTGCAATTTTGTAATTGTCATTTCGTCATTTCAGGGGTCCTCAGCCGCCCCCCCCCCCCCCCCACACACACCCACCAAAATAATGGTGGCAGTGTTATATTCACCACTGCCCCTTGTAAAAAATGGCACCCGGGTAATCAAACGATTCATTGAGGGATTATTTTGTCTCCCAAAACGATGATTTTACGAGAGGTTGGACATACGATATCACCAACTGGGGAATGCCACACGAATGACCCCCAAAAAACTAGGGCGGTATGGTGCCTGCGCCTGCGCTTGATCTGACAACCTCTCTTCGAAGTGATATCACCAACTTCGGTTTCCTAGCCTAGTGGGTCGACATTCATCATCTTTGAATTTGTTTGGTCGGCCGCGACCAGGGGTCATAGATGTCATGCCCTACCAGAGGTCCCGACCAAAGAGTCACCGCAGGATGCTTTTTTGGACAAGGCAATAAGTTTACAAACGGTCAAACCGACAATTCAACTCCTTGGAGAAGCATACGCGAATGGGCCCCCAAATGGATGCAGCTGCAAAGCAAATTTCAATTTTGGAGCCCCGGCCCAATCAATTCCCTCATCCGTTGGCGTACCCAGAAACAACATCACGAGCAATGTTCAACTTGCATGCTAGGGTTGCTTTTAGCAGTTCGAGTGGAACCGAAACCGTAAACTTGCACATGGCAGAAACCCAAACATGGAAAGTGAAGCCTGAATGTGAGACCACCATTTCTGGTGCTATGCTACACGGCATTACCGGTTCCACAAGTGCAAATGAATGACTGCATATAGTATACTCTGTGTCACACTGATTTGGCCATCATGATATGCGAATGACACACTGCCACCATACGTCTATTCTGAAACCCCAAATGCAACTCAGAAAGATGAACTTAGGCATAACATAAAACGTAGCTGTGAAATTGTCATGCTGTCTCGAGAATGGTTTGTTTGGAATCAGCGTTGAGGACAGCAAACGTAGAAATCTCAGTGGCTCCGTGCGTTGAGGGAACTCTTCAATCTTCACTTTCCCGCTGCAGCGTGGACATTACCGAACAGGTTTGCGTGTGGTTTCAGGAAACGGACTGTCTATCCAGGCCTGTCCAACTCAGCCAACAGTCTTTTCAAAACAAGGATTGTGGGAATAAGGCCCTTGGAACCCTGCCAACCCCGTGCTTTCCGGCAACCCCGGGCTGCCCTGTTTACTCAAAATACACATATTGTGCATCGATGCACAATACAATCAAACCATACATGGATATTTCTAATACACCATCGCTGCCTGTAGTGCCGCAGTATTATACACGTTCCTCTCAAATTTTGGTCTACAATCTGTGCCACCTTCACCACGACATCTGAATAGATGCCAAAACTAGCAGCCAACTAATTAGTCCATTCTGAGAATTCGGAGGGACAGCAATCAATCCACATGACCTCGTACCCAGCAGCAATGGCTCTTCCTCCACGTTCTCCGCAACCTCAGATTTCTCGCATGACGCTGGGCAGCCTTGAGCTAATGCTTAGAGGGCGCTGGGGAGGGGGCTGGCAAACTTCTTACCACCGAAGGGGGTTGGGAGAAAGGGGTGCAGGAAAATGTGCAATTATCTCCCGCACACGTACAATACCATCCACCTGCAGATGTGTTTGAATACTCATCCTGTCTGTCTTTGCCCAGTGTCATTGTAGCTTTCCTGTGTATGAATTAACTGCAGAAAATAAACATGTATGTGATGCATTTTTTGTGATGCATTTGTGGATGTTTTGCCCTTCGTAAAATCATCATCTGGGAGACAAATTATTGCCCAATGCATTTTTCGGTTTTGACACCTCAAAGCACCCCCCCCCCAAGTGGATCTTTTGGAAATAGTTCCTGTATACCTTTCTAGAGAGCACCATTCCCTTTGACCTTGCCACCAGCCCCTCCTGGACCTGAACCTTGGAACTGCTAGACCAGCAAGACCACTGCTCTCTTTTTCTCACAGGGACGTGTGCACCTCAGACCACATCATGTCTCCGGTCAGAATCAACGTCAAACAATCCATCTTTACAAATGAAACACTGCAATGAGGGTGCCTGTATCGCACCGCACTCACCGCGTGTTTTGTCGGATATTTACCATCACAGCACAGGTCAACGTCAAATCCTTCTTTTTCACACCATGATGAGCTAGTGCAGCCTGCTCACTAAGACTTGGGGTGCACTACGCGCACAGATACAGCCGTAAACCCCCAAACCTAGGGCGCCACAACAAGTGCACCCTTTTTGAAAACATGTGTATCACTGGGCTCTAACCCCCTGAATCCCCACAGTGGGACTGACGAAAAATTTACGGCTATCCCCAATTGTGGTAAGGGATGGGACTCAGGAGAGGATGTGCCAAGAGAGAGCCAACCGGTGTTTGGCCGATTACCAGCAGAGGAAGCAAACCACTTCTGTGACCCAACTCCTAACCCGCCTGGATGCAAAACATTGCACAGGTTTCTCGCCCACAAGCAGATGGCGCTGTGAGGCCATGTCCTCAACCCAAACCCAGACCAAAGCCTAAACCCAAGCCAGAAGCGGCTTGTGTACCATGGCCCGGGAAACCTCCGGCAGCTGTGCCTTCAGATCCCAGGCCATCACAAAACCCCATGTTGTATTTTACGGCGCTGGCGCCCGCGGGGGAAGGGGGGTCAGAAAAAAAAAATCTCCTCCCCCCGTGGGGGCTCGTTTTCCTAGAATATACTACATAGTGGGGGGAGATATTATTTTTCCCGTAGCTATGCACGACATTCCTGGATGTTTGCAGAAAATTGGTGTTCATTCGTCTCTGGTCCCATACCAACTCTTACCCAGCCCTTACTCCTGCTCATAAAGAACACGTGCAATGACAAAGCTATATGACATATGACACCAAACTTGTGTCACGCTTAAAATGTAATCAACGGTTTGTTTGCTGTTTACATTGTTCGCAAGACAACACACTGCGTCGTCCACAGGAGTACAGGAGGGAAAGCTCTCAAGACATCAAAGCTCATCGTGACTTTCCAATGGGCGAGGTGGTGGTGAGGAGTCATCAGTGGATGACTCAGAACTGCTATCAGATGACGTGGCCTGGAGACTGCAGCAAACTGACGCCACAGACGGACAGGACAGAGGGTTGAACTTCTGTGCACATGAATGTTGGCCTTTGGTAACACAGACAAAGCACAAGAAATTTTAATGTCTGCAACATCCCTGACCTGTTCAAGTCCAGGAATGTGTGGAACCCGAAGGTAGGTGGCAAAGAAGGCGGGGGTGGCCCAGGCGGGAGGGCAGGAGAGGAACTTACAGGTTTTTATTTTTTAAATCCCACCCTGACCTCTTGGACCCCTTGAGTGCCTGGGCGTCCTCTCCTCCCCCCCAGTAGGGCAAGAAGGTGAAACCTTCCTGCCCAGGCACCCAGCCACCAGACAGCACCTGTTTAACTAAGAAAGGATGGTTCGCCAAAAATGAAAAATTAAGATTTGCAAAGAGGTGCTGCCAGTGGCCCCCTGTGTTTAACTGACTTTTGCTTGTTTCCTTGACAGGGGCTGGTTGCTTCGGCGAAGGGGTCGAGAGCAGGGTGGGGGGGTTTAAGGGGTATGTGGGCCTGTGACTGACTGGCAGGGTCCCCCCTGATGGGGGGACCCGTAGCAAAGAGTGCAGCCCCCCCGCCAGCAATGCATCATATCATGTCTCCTCTATAAGGGGGGCGTGGAAGGGAATGGGGCAAGAGGCCGGTAACATGGGAAAGCGTGTCCCACGCCATTTATTTCCGTAGGGTATGCAGGGTTGCAGGCCGAACCTACCCAGAAGCCGGCGGCAGAACCCTCGCACGCAAAGCTGCCGGTGGTGGCGTTGCAGCAGCCATGCCCGGAGCACGGGCCCGACGCTCCCCCGGGATACTCACCAATGCAGAACGCACCGTAATAGCCGGGATAGCAGCTGCACGGGAGCCCACAGCCCCATCAGGTCACTGTCGGTGGCCTCTGCAGACAAGGGCACAAGCGCCCCCAGGGTACACTCAGTCATAGAACGCTGCGAACGGCACGGGTGCAGGCACCATTTCCTGATACACGCTCCGAACAACGCCATGACCGCTGCACGGATGAGAGGAGGAGGGCGAATATTCTTCAGAGCAGGGCAGACCAAAATACCGTGAGCTGCATGTGCAAGAGCCCGTCCCAGTAGCCCCTTCATCGCCGCTACCGTGGCCATTGCATGAATTTGACTTGCCGCCAGCGCATTGGATGCCACAGTTGGGGCCATATACATCGGACACACACGTGCACCATCCGTCTCCAGTCACGCCCTCGTTGCATGACCCGTCCCCGCATTCCGGGCATTGAGTACAACTGGGGCCGTAGTACCCAGAAGCAAAGGCACTGCAGTCGCTGCCTGTCCAGTGCCCTGCACCAGATGCCTGGCAGGTACAAGTGCCATGAACCTCGCTGCATCTATCATGCCCTGACCACGGGTTCGACGCTCCTCCAGGGCACTCATTGCCGCAGTCCGTATCGTAGTAGCCGGGGTCGCAGCTGCACGAACCAGAGCCTCCAGCCCCATCGGAGCATTGCCCATTGCCGTTGCATGCACCGGCGCCGGCACCCCCGGGACATTCGTTCCCACAGGGTGCCCCAAAGTATCCAGAATCGCAGGTGCACGTACCATCAGCATCGTTGCAAGTGCCATGGCCATTGCAGGGATTCGGAGCGCACGGCAAACATTCCCCGGTGCAGTCCGACGCGACGTACGACGTGGCACAAGTGCACACGCCCGGACCAGTAGCCCCTTCATCGCCGCTACCGTGGCCGTTGCATGGATTCGACTTGCCGCCAGCGCATTGGCTGCCACAGTTGGGGCCATATACATCGGACACACACGTGCACCATCCGTCTCCAGTCACGCCCTCGTTGCATGACCCGTTCCCGCATTCCGGGCATTGGGTAGCCCTTTGAAAGCAAACCTCCGGAGCACTGCTTTCAAACAAGGGTGCGAGGCCCCAAATGCCCATGGCGTCCAATCATCCAAAAAGCAGCCCCGTGCCAAAAGAGGAGTCGGGAACATGGGGTGCAGGCCATGGGGTGTAACCATCACCCCATGTAACCCGGGGATGCATGCGGTGCAGGTATCACCTGCTCACAATCAGTTTGGGTCTCTTGCCGGGAGCACGGGCTGCCACTTTCCGCGGGGCCGCTAATCGGGCAACTCGGGGGCAGTGCGGCGGCAAGAGTCTTCCCCCATCTCTTCGCTGGGCCCTGGATCCAAAGCCTTACTTCGCCCCGAATGTTGCCGCCCACAAAAGGTCAAGTCGAGTGTGTTCGCCTCGAGTCCCTGCAATACAAGCAACTGGCTCAATGACTGCGGCAGCGCCTGCGACGCGATCATGTGCACTGCGATGGGCGTGATGATGCGGCGGCTCATCTTTGATCGGGGGGGGTCACCCCCGTTCCGGATCACCTCCACAACGGCCGGTCGCTCAATCAATTCATCGCCCATTCAATGCGTAGCAGGACCCCACGTCAGGTCCCCGCACACAATTCGAGCCGCCGGCGCCCTCGCACTCCGCCCGGGTCCCGATGACGACGCCAGTGGTCAGATTGGCCACCAGCTCGTCCCGCTCCTTCGCGGTGTGCCCCGAGCACTCTCGAGGGGGGGTCCGCCGGGGGAGCGGGGCGCTGCAAGGCACGCCCCCGGGGGGTCAAGGCGGTCCGTGTTGATGCATCGGTACATGCCCCGCCGCTGCTGTGAGGCGAGGAGGGCCAGGGGGGTCATCGGGGGTGGGCCCCGGGATGCGGTCCCGCTCGGCCTCCGGGTCCCGGTCTTTCCGGGCGGTGCAGAACTCTTCGGTCCGGGGCCGTGTGGAACCGCATGTCGCTCCTGCGGAGGTGGCCCGGAAGTGCGGGCACATCCCAAGAGGCCGCGAAGAGCCCGGCACGCAGCTTCGATGCCCTGCAGACCCCGAACCGGCGGCAGTAGTCGTCGCCGATGTAGTGCAGGATGGGCTTGCCCTCTGGGGACCGCGGAATGCGGGTTGGCTGCCTCGCGGTGAAGTACACGTTGGTGTGCGTCATCCGCCGGGGGGTCACGGGGGGGCATTGCACCCGTCGAAATGGGCCGCGGCCGTCCGCTTTGATGTGTTTGAGTGTCGTGTCGTCCGCCGCGCCACGGATGTCTGCACTGAGAGCGACGGTTTCGGACGTGTCGTTGTTGGGGGGGTGGACGAACACCTCTCGGAATGGGTGGTACCCCTCCTTCAGAGCGTCGACGATCCTTTTGAGGTCGTCCGGTTTGTCGGAATTGGACACGACCAGAGAAGCGGTTTCCGCATCTGCGGGCATTTCGTTGACGAGCGGACCCCCATGGGTCATGTACTCGTCCTCATAGAAGCCTGGGACAATGGACATGTGCACATAGCTGGCGATGAATTTGGCACTGGGCTTGTACCCTCTGAAAAGATCTAAATCGATCCGGTTGCGGTCGCAGATGTACTCCGAAATGGGTACGTCATGGGCTGCATCATGTTGGCCAACAACCCACCCCACTTTTGACCCACCCAGACCCCCCCCCTCCCTCTTACAATCTTTTTTGGGGTGGGGGTGGGCTTTGGGCTTTGGGCTTGTCTTCCCGAATCCGAAGAGGGCCTTAGGGGCCCACGGAGTGCCGCTCATTGGGGAAGTTCGGCTCAGGCGCACCACACTCACCCCCATACCATGCGGTCTGGGAGCGGGGCATACACCTCCTAGTGCGGTCGTGCGTGTGCTGGTGCAGGTAAGGGGCAGGTAGAGGGCGTGCAAGTGTTGGGGGGGGGAGGGGTAGAGAAGGAGGGACGGAGAAGGGAAGACGGGTACTTTCGGGGCCCCGGTTCCCCTGGTTGGCGACGTCAAGTCCTCCCCTACCGCCCGGGGGAGGATGCTCCGCCTGGAAAGAAAGAAATTGGGAGCAGAAAGCATCGCCGGAGCGCCGACTGACATGCCAGGAGGGGGATCCGAACCCAGGACACGCCATGCGGCAGTGTACTGAGTTACCGCTGGGCCACACGGCCAGGGATCGGCATGGAGGGCCAGGGGTATAGGGTTGGTGCAGGGAAGGGGCGAGGTTGGTCTGCCAGAGCGGCCGTGGGGCCGCCCATTACTCTGTACAAGGGGTGAAATGGTGGGAGCATGGGGTTTGAGAAGGTAGGGCCTCTCGCGCAAGCGTGGGGCTTTGGGGGGGGCAGAGGAGGGGAGGAAAGAAAGAAGCAGGGAGGAGAGAGGTTGGGTCGCCGGCGGACGTGCCTGGAGGGAGATGGGGGAGGGACAGCACCGTCGGATCGCCGGCGGACGTGCTGGGAGGGAGGCTAGCAGGGGACAGCACCGTCAGATCGCCGGCGGACATGCTGGGAGGGAGGCCAGGAGGAACTTGCACCGTCGGATCGCCGGCGGACGTGCTCGGGAGGAGGAGGGCATGGCTGGGGGGAGGGGTGCGGCGGGGCGGGGGGTGGGGGGTACACTTGGTGTGGCAGTGGTGTGTCTGCCCCTCACAGGCTGCACCTCTGACCCCAGGGGGCGCCCGGGGCGGGTGGGGGCAGTGGCCGGCCTGACTCGGTGGGGTAGGGGTGGGGGAGGGGCACTCCAGGACCAGAGCCCCCCCCAAAAAAGGGGCCGATCGGACGCCAAAGCCCGTCCAATACGCCCCCGCAGATCGCAAACTACACAAATGCCAGGGCCCTGAGGAGCACACACCGTCCGGCAGTGGCACGCCCACCGGCCCACGCCGTGTTGAGCCATGCCCCCCCCCACCCCCTTTGTCCGGATGCAGTGAGGCTCCCCTCCGCGATGGGCTGATCACGGGTCGCGCCACCGGCACGGCGGGCCCTCACGCCTCCGCTCCGTCGGCCACGTCGTGTTCCGGTCCGGAAACGGCGGTTGCCGGGCCCCGCACATTGCGCTGTGTGAACCGAAGTGTCCGGCCTCGTTTTTTTTCGACCGAATAAAGGTTTTTGGGAGCGCATTCGGCGCCGCATTCCAGAGATTTAGCGGGCCTATGGAGCCCCGACTCCAGATCCCCGGGGTTGAGGGCAAATGTTGCAGCAGGGACCCCCCCTCCCCCCCCCCCCCCCAAGGCACCAGGCTGCACAGCACCAACGGCCAGCACAAAGATCCCTTCAGAGACATTGTCATGTATGCCCCGGCCCTCCATTCATTAGGGAAGCCGAACCTCCAACTGCGGAAAGGGGGGGGGGATCTGCCACATCGGCAAAGTGCACCGGCAAAGTGGGTGTGCTGGTGGGTACTACCCGGGGGCGCAGGGAGGGGGGGCAGGACCGGGCCTGAGGGGGTGGGGGGCTGAAGGGGGGTTTCAAGAGCGGCAGCAGCGGCGGGTACTGGCGGTTGGGGAGTGGGTTCAGTAATCGGTGGCCGTGCGGGCGGTTGTAAAACGGTTGGGAGGGGCGATGGGGGGCGCACAGAGGCCTTTTGGGGCCCTGAATAACACTCATACCCCGAGATGGTGCGTTGAGAACAATGCTCGCCGGGTGTGTGTGGCGCTGTTTCAGTTCTGAGGATAGTCCCATGAGCCCACTGCCCTCCAGGCACTGCCCCTTGTCACAGCGGAGGTGGGGACGGGACCTCCCCCAGCGTTGATCATGTTGGTCTGGTCCTCGGCCTTGCCCTCGCCGAGTTGAAGGCGATGCCACGTCCACCGCAGATTTTGTTGTAGTGAAATGGGTACTGGTGAATAAACATGTCCTCCATACCCTCATCCCCTACGACCACACACGGACCACACCTCATCCAAAGCTCCTCCGTTTGTTCTGCCGTGGTGGCATAACTCGATTCCATAAACATGGTTGAAGGACAATGTTGGGAGCAACCTCGGGCAGCAAGCATGTCCAGCGTACGATGGGCATTCTGATAGGTCTTCCCACCAAGACCCAAGGGCTGCGTTCCTTTGTTTGAACGACAGGGCACGCGGGCACAGCCAAGAGTGCCACAAAACACACACTTTGTGGAACTCTCGCAGTACAAAGGCAGAGGCTGGTACACCCGGAGTACGTACAGCACCAATCGTGGGCGGCTACCTCCTCAAATGTGCAGGGCATGGCAAGCACGGCAACAAGGCACCACAAGATGAAGGCAAGGGAAGAACTGGCATGTGTGGTTAGTGTGTGCTTGCTTGCCTCCCTACACGCACACGACCACCACTTCCGAAACTTCGGCTTCCCACCAAACAAAAACTGCAAACCCCAATTTTCCAAACTACAACGGCAAATCCTAAACCTTCAAATGGAAACAACAAACCCGAAATCTCAAACAAAAGCGGTCAACCCTAAATGTTCAATGGAAAGAGGCAATCCAAATGATAACGGCAAACCCTAGACCTTCAAACGAAAACGGCAAGCCGCACTCAATCTTGAAACGATGACGGCAAAGCTAATGCACAACGAAGTGCTGCCCGTGTCCAACGAAGTGCTGCGAAGTGCTGCCCGTGTCCAACGAAGTGCTGCCCGTGCGCAACGAAGTGCTGCCCGTGCGCAAACAAATGCTGCCCGTGCGCAAGGAAGTGCTGCCCGTGCGCAAGGAAGTGCTGCCCGTGCGCAAGGAAGTGCTGCCCGTGCGCAAAGAAGTGCTGCCCGTGCGCAAGGAAGTGCTGCCCGTGCGCAAACAAATGCTGCCCGTGCGCAAGGAAGTGCTGCCCGTGCGCAAGGAAGTGCTGCCCGTGTGCAAGGAAGTGCTGCCCGTGCGCAACGAAGTGCTGCCCGTGCGCAAACAAGTGCTGCCAGTGCGCAAACAACTGCTGCTCGTGTCCAAGGAAGTGCTGCCCGTTTCCAAGGAAGTGCTGCCCGTGCGCAAGGAAGTGCTTGGGCTTGGGCTTGGGCTTGGGAAAGGAGATTTACGCACGGCCCCGAGCCACGAGATTCAGCACAGTACCCTGGGGGTTGTCCAGAGCAAGGCTGGACCAGGAAGAAGCGAAACTTCGCGACCTCCCTTGGCCGTGGAGCGGGCGACCTATAGGCCCCGGGGATAGCAGTAGCCCAAGAGTTTGGGTGCGCATCCGGCAGCAACAGGCGAGCTCGAATTCGCGGGGGCTAGGATGGTCTCATATGGACCACCCATCCAAGCTAAGCAGGGGAGTTTCCACACAGCCGCCTTCACCCCATATACCGCCCCGCGGTATACTTTACCCACAGGCCTGCTCATGTGGGAGGCCCTTAGGGGGTGAGAATCCAGCGACTGGGCTTCCACCCATGCTAGCAGCGGCTTTGCAACACAGTTGAGGGGGGGAAAGGAGGGACAAGGAGGGGAAAGTTTGTGTCAGCACCATTAACTCTACTGCTCCGCGGTATTCCAAAATCTCGTCGGACTTTGGTTTGACGAGCCACTGACCTCGTTGCGATGTTTACCACCGGGTTTTGGTTGCGTAGAGCGAAGGCACAGCGAAGGCACAGCTAAGGTACGGTGACTGCAGGGCGCCGGGAATGTTACCTGTTATCCTGCCTTTAGGTTGTTGCTCCCCTCCCCCCTCGCCCCCAAGCTAACCTGTTGGCACTCACAAAAAAGAATAACTATCTATGAGTACCCTGGTACGCTCCTTGTCTTCGGTTTGCCCCGCTGGTGCCACTAGCGGGGCCCGAACCCGCACACTACAGTTTCCATGGTGGGGCCACTAGCCGCTGAGGTAGGTGTCAGCTGGGCAAGTTAACCCGTCACTTTGTTTTACGCTTCGTTCCGTCACTTCTTTCCCCGTACAAGTGCGGACTCCCAACAGCGCAACAGAGACATTCAAATAGAGACGTGCGCTCACCGAGAACCAACGACACGTTGTTCGACTGTGCAGGGTAATCCTGCCACTCAGAGATTACGACGAACCCGATGACGCCAACGGCGTCCCGGGGCATATGCCCCCCACTTCAAGTGCATGTCGTGGGATCATATGACAGGTCCCAGGCGATAAGCCGCATGCAGGCGGGCGCACATGACAGGCAGATTAGACTGCAGCGGTAGGACAAAGAAACTTTTATCGCTGACGGCTCGGGGAGCTTCTGTGCAAGCTGGGTTTCGCTGGCTCTTCTCACACCACGCGGTTGGGACTTCTTCCCCCCCCCCTCTGACCTGCATTGCGATCCTCAAGGGACACGCAAGCGCGTGCATGGCCACCGCACGTTTCCCGTGTGCGTCATTCAGTCGTGCATTGTCATCTCACCCGTCATGCAGCCATCCCATAACTTGTCGCCACGGCCCGTGCGAGTGGCCCGCTGAATGTAGCCTAAATCAGGTAGGTTAGCGCGCAGGTTAGGGCTTGTAGGGACAGAGGAACCGAAGTCAATGTGGGTGCAGCGGGTGGATCTGCCTTCTTGCGCTGCACAACAGACACCACAAGTCAGTTAGGCCGCGAGGCGTCCTTCAGCGCATCATGGAGCCCAGGGAAACTTGAACCGGATCGACATGAGTCACCATATTCTTCGCGTTAACGCACCCAGCTGAGCCAGCCAGCTTCCTGTCCCAACGTTGGGGCCGCTCTTTGACACCCTTGCAGCTCATACTGCTTGGAACAATCCACAGGTCAGGGAGAAAAACTGATCCAGGGCGCGGTCATGGAGGTGTCGGCCCCACACCCCCGCTAAACTAATGGTGGCAGTGTTGTGTTCACCACTGCCCCTTGTGAAAAATGGTACCCGGGTACGGGGGGTAGAGGGGTCAAAATCGAACGATTCATTGGGGGATCATTTTGTCTCCCAAAACGATGATTTTACAAGAGGTTTGACATCCGATATCACCCACTGGGGAATGCCACACGAATGACCCCCCAGAAATAGGGCGGTATGGTGCCTGCGCCTGCGCTTGATCTGACAACCTCTCTTCGAAGTGATATCACCAACTTCGGTTTCCTAGCCTAGTGGGTCGACATTCATCATCTTTGAATTTGTTTGGTCGGCCGCGACCAGGGGTCATATATATCATGCCCTACCAGAGGTCCCGACCAAAGAGTCACCGCAGGATGCTTTTTTGGACAAGGCAATAATTTTACAAACGGTCAAACCGACAATTTAACTCCTTGGAGAAGCATACGCGAATGGGCCCCCAAATGGATGCAGCTGCAAAGCAAATTTCAATTTTGGAGCCCCACCCCAATCAATTCCCTCATCCGTTGGCGTACCCAGAAACAACATCACGAGCAATGTTCAACTTGCATGCTAGGGTTGCTTTTAGCAGTTCGAGTGGAACCGAAACCGTAAACTTGCACATGGCAGAAACCCAAACATGGAAAGTGAAGCCTGAATGTGAGACCACCATTTCTGGTGCTATGCTACATGGCATTACCGGTTCCACAAGTGCAAATGAATGACTGCATATACTATACTCTGTGTCACACTGATTTGGCCATCATGATATGCGAATGACACACTGCCACCATACGTCCATTTTGAAACCCCAAATGCAATTCAGAAAGATGAACTTAGGCATAACATAAAACGTAGCTGTGAAATTGTCATGCTGTCTCCAGAATGACTTGTTTTGAATCAGCAGTGAGGACAGCAAACGTAGAATTCTCGTTGGCTCCGTTGCTTCATTTTTCCGCTGCAGCGTGGACATTACCGAACAGGTTTGCGTGTGGTTTCAGGAAACGGACTGTCTATCCAGGCCTGTCCAACTAATCCAACAGTCTTTCCAAAACAAGGATTGTGGGAATAAGGCCCTCTTGGAACCCTGCCAACCCCGTGCTTTCCGGCAACCCCGGGCTGCCCTGTTTACCCAAAATACACATATTGTGCATCGATGCACAATACAATCAAACCATACATGGATATTTCTAATACACCATGGCTGCCTGTAGCGCAGCAGTATTATACACGTTCCTCTCAAATTTTGGTCTACAATCTGTGCCACCTTCACCACGACATCTGAATAGATGCCAAAACTAGCAGCCAACTAATTAGTCCATTCTGAGAATTCGGAGGGACAGCAATCAATCCACATGACCTCGTACCCAGCAGCAATGGCTCTTCCTACACATTCTGCGCAACCTCAGATTTCTCGCATGACGCTGGGCAGGCTTGAGCTAATGCTTAGAGGGCGCTCAGGGCGCCATAACAAGTGCACCCTTTTTGAAAACATGTGGATCACTGGGCTCTAGCCCCCTGAATCACCACAGTGGGACTGACGAAAAATTTACGGCTATCCCCAATTGTGGTAAGGGATGGGACTCAGGAGAGGATGTGCCAAGAGAGAGCCAACCGGTGTTTGGCCGATTACCAGCAGAGGGAGCAAGCCACTTCTGTGACCACATTCCTAACCCGCCTGGATGCAAAACATTGCGCAGGTTTCTCGCCCACAAGCAGGTGGCGCTGTGAGGCCATGTCCTCAACCCAAACCCAGACCAAAGCCTAAACCCAAGCCAGAAGCGGCTTGTGTACCATGGCCCGGTAAACCTCCGGCAGCTGTGCCTTCAGATCCCAGGCCATCACAAAACCCCATGTTGTATTTTACGGCGCTGGCGCCCGCGGGGGGGGGGGGTCAGAAAAAAAAATCCCCTCCCCCCGTGGGGGCTCGTTTTCCTAGAATATACTACATAGTGGGGGGAGATATTATTTTTGCCGTAGCTATGCACGACATTCCTGGATGTTTGCAGAAAATTGGTGTTCAATCGTCTCTGGTCCCATACCAACTCTTACCCAGCCCTTACCCCTGCTCATAAAGAACACATGCAATGACATTGTGGGGCTACTAGCCGCCGAGGTAGGTGTCAGCTGGGCAGGTTAACCCGTCACTTTGTTTTTCGCTTCAGTCCGTCACTCTTTTCCTCGGACAAGTGCGGACTTCCAACAGCGCAACAGAGACATTCAAATAGAGCCTTGCGCTCAGCGAGAACCAACGACACGTTGTTCGACTGTGCGGGGTAATCCTACCACTGAGAGCTGACAATGAACCCGATGATGCCAACGGCATCCTGGGGCATATGCCCCCCACGATCACATCACGGGTCCCAGACGATAAGCCGCATGCAAGCGGGTGCACATGACAGGCAGGTTAGACTATAGCGGTAGGACATAGAAACTTTTATCGTTTACAGCTCACGGGTTTCGCTGTCTCTTCTCACACCACGTGTTTGGGACTTCTTTCCTTCCCTCTGACCTGCTTTGCGAGCCTACGCAAGCCCGTGCATGGCCACCGCACGTTTCCCGTGTGCGTTATTCAATCGTGCATTGTCATCTCACCCGTCGTGCAGCCATCCCATAATGGCCCGTGCGGGTGGTCCACTGAATGTAGTATGAATCAGGTAGGTTAGCGCGCATGTTAGAGCTTGTAGGGAAAGAGGAACCAAAGTTAATGTGGGTGCAGCAGGTGCATCCGCCTTCTTGCGCTGCACAGCAGACACCACAAGTCAGTTAGGCCACGACGTGTCCTCCAACGCATCATGGAGCCCAGGGAAACTTGAACCGGATCGACATGAGTCACCATATTCTCCGCGTTTACACACCCGGCTGAGCCAGCCAGCTTCCTATCCCAACATTGGGGCCGTTCTTTGACACCCTTGCAGCTCATACTGCTTGGAACAATCCACAGGTCAGGGAGACAAACTGATCCAGGGCGCGGTCATGGAGGCGTCACGTTAGGGACGGTCATACAAGTCGCTGCACAGGTCCCCCGCAACGTATTCTCGGCAACATTCGTCCAGATGATCCTTCCCGGCGGAGGGACACTCTCATGGGCACGCACTACGACCACCGCACTCAATCTCCATCCGGGACCATGATCTCCCGGGTACCTTCTAGTGCATGTAGCACCTCTGTGTCTCCTTGTGACCTGCATCGCGATTAGTCGCACCCCACGGTCTCTATCACCTCCTGATACCCTTGCACCGGCCCGGACTCCATCGGCACATAAAGCGGCGACGCCTCGTTTACTGGGTGGTCCCCCACATACTCCACACAAGAGCTGTCATCGACATCCATGAGCGAGAGGTCATCACCGTCGGAGATCCAAATGCACTCCGGCCCACTCGTCCTTTCGTGCTCGGACCGTGTAGCCCTCTTGCCCCTTCCTGCGTGAACCAGGCCTTCATCGCGTGTCGGCGACACCTTGCTGGATGACGAGAGCGGAAGTGGCGCAGGGGGGTAGTCCAGCACCATTAGACCCACACCCTGTGAAAGCGCAGAGCTGCCTCGGTGTGGGGCGGGCACCGGATGCCGGATTTCCAGTTCCGGGCTGCACGGACGACAAGGATGGGCTCGTAGGTCCCCAACTGTGGTGTGGCCCCGTTCAGCCTGGAACCAGTAGTTCCGGTAGTACCTTCTGGACTGGTGCCATTCTGCCGCTGAGGCAGCCCTGCCCGTTGGCGCAGCCCTGTCGTCCATTCTACCCTGCAAGATCGGAGCACTGGCATGCATCTCTTGGCGCTCCGGAAGAAATCGAAAAAAAGGGACTTCAAAGTTTTGGACTGTTCGGTCAGAAAAACGGTGAAGTCCCTGCTAGGGGCTTCGCGAGCGAGCGCGCACACGTGTGTGGTAAATGGCCAAAATGTCGGTGAAAACTGAGAATGGCGCCGTTTACTAGCTAGATTCAGGCCGCATGGGCGACTCTGACACCAATAAACAGATTTGGAACGATCTTGGGTTCGGTGTATGCTCCTCAGCACCTATAAAAATGCAACTACTGGCACCCCACAGGACCATACACCATGGATGATTTTCAGCGCGGAATTTTGGCAAAAATGACCAAGCATGCCAAATGAAGCCCAAAACCCCTGAAACTCGAGCAGATGAGTCACACAACTCGTCACAAGCGGATGGGGATGGTTCCAATGACTTGTTTGGATGGTGAAGTCCCTGCCAGGGGCTTCGCGAGCGAGCGCGCACACGTGTGTGGTAAATGGCCAAAATGTCGGTGAAAACTGAGAATGGCGCCGTTTACTAGCCAGATTCAAGCCGCATGGGCGACTCTGACACCAATAAACAGATTTAGAACGATCTTGGGTTCGGTGTATGCCCCTCAGCACCTAGAAAAATGCAACTACTGGCACCCCACAGAACCATACACAATCGGTGATTTTCAACGGAGAATTTTGGCAAAAATGACCAAGCATGCCAAATGAAGCTCAAAGCCCCTGAAACTCGAGCACATGAGTGACACAACTCGTCAAAAACGGATGGGGATGGTCCCAATGACCTGTTTACATTGTGCACAATCGAAAAAAAGGGACTTCAAAGTTTTGGACTGTTCGGTCAGAAAAACGGTGAAGTCCCTGCAAGGGGCTTCGCGAGCGAGCGTGCGCGCGCGTGTGGTAAATGACCAAATTACCCCCTCCGCTCGAGCAGCAGATGCATGAACTGCAACTGCACTGGCCCCGGGCTTACGAATACCACAAGTTGAATGGCGAATTCCACATTGCAAGCCACCATCAATGTCACACATCGTGCCCATCAGCCAATTAGCACATCAGCCCTTCAGAGGTCCCGGATGGAGAAATGAAATGAAATTCCCAAGGTTGGCAACAGCCACCATTACCTTAAAGATATCCCCTACGCACTAGGCATTGAATAGCACATCGGACAAACATCCACCAACCGACCCGTGCTGAGTAGCCGGGATAGCAGCTGCACGAGCCAGAGCCTCCAGTCCCATCAGAGCATTGCCCATGGCTGTTGCATGCACCGGCGCCGGCAGCCCGAGGACATACGTTCCCATAGGGTGCCCCAAAGTATCCAGAATCGCAGGTGCACGTACCATCAGCATCGTTGCAAGTGCCATGGCCGATGCAGGGATTCGCAGCGCACGGCAAACATTCCCCGGTGCAGTCCGACCCGAGGTACGACGTGGCACAAGTGCATACGCCCGGACCAGTAGCCCCTTCATCGCCGCTACCGCGGCCATTGCATGGATTCGACTTGCCGCCAGCGCATTGGCTGCCACAGTTGGGGCCATATACAGCGGACACACACGTGCACCATCTGTCTCCAGTCACGCCCTCGTTGCATGACCCGTCCCCGCATTCCGGGCATTGCGTACAACTGGGGCCGTGGTACCCAGAAGCACAGGCACAGCGGTCGCTGCCTGTCCAGTGCCCTGCATCAGATGCCTGGCAGGTACAAGTGCCAGGAACCTCGCTGCATCCACCATGCCCTGAGCACGGGTTCGAGGCTCCCCCGGGGCGCTTATTGCCGCAGTCCGTACGTAGTAGCTGAGATCACAGCTGCACGAGCCAGAGCCTCCAGCCCCATCAGAGCATTGCCCGTGGTCGTTGCATGCACCCGCGCCAGCGGCCCCGGGACATTCGTTCCCATAGGGTGCCCCAAAGCCCTCCACAAGTGATCCATTCAGTTGGCGAAGTAACTGCAGGGGCTTACGAATACCAAATCAATGAGTACTGCAAACAGCGCCGACTGCGCCGCATTGAACGGGCCATCCATATCAGAGTCATGCATCAACGCGGCGTTGCTGCGCCCGTCGTCCCTGGCATTCAAGATCTTGCTCCATGGTGACAAAAAGAGCTACCAACAGCAGAATAGTGAACACACATACAAAGCGAGAGCAAAACATGACCAAAAGCAAAGTATTTGCAGGAGGGCATTCGAGTGTTTTCATGTGGGTGCGGTGTGCGTGTCTTGTGTTTGCACAGGAACCTAATTCATCAACAACTAGCATTTGTCTTGCATTGTTCATTTTAATGATCTTGTATGCACAGATGTATCTATCTTGACCTGACCTGTGTAGTACATTCCATTGGTGTGTGCCCATATTATTCACAAGGATCACAGTCACCACCTGCCCTCTTCATCCAGCCTCACATCTCCTCCCTCTTGGATCATTGTAAATATACAGTTGAGGCTGGACTGTGCAAAGAGTTACTCTGTGGTGGTGACATGGTTGGGCAGGCGAAGCTTCTATCACCCATGTGATATGACTGCAAACCCATGCAACACGCCCTGTTCAATGAGTCTGCCCAGAGCATTGTACACCCTGATGTTGTTGCCCTGTTTGATTTTCGTGTAGTCACCGGGGGCTGCAGGTCCAGGCTTTCCCATTGTGTCTCAGGGGTTGTAAAAAATGATGCCATGGCTCTGCCTTTGCTCCAACACACGTGCCTATTGCTACGAGATTCACCTGGGTCCCAATTAGGCTACCACCAATCCGTGTTGCGCTGTGATAGAAAGGGGCCCATGGTCTTTCAGTGGTCACTGAAGAGCATCCATTCTTTCCTTGCACTGCGCGCGCATCGCACGCTACGTTTAGACAAGATTCCCCATGGAAAATCCTTTGTTCCTTTTTTTTTCTCACTGAACAATGTTGCATCCAAATTTGATGGATCTTACTCGACTGAAACGTGGGTGTGCTGGAATTAATTGTACGTGAGCATTGTGCACTGACACAGTATCACACAATCACGCCAAACATCTGAGATAAACATCGCACGTAAGAATCCTAACATGCCACATACTCTTCATCTTCTCTTCAAAAATCCACGTTGGATCATCATTGAAGGGACCGACAAAATATGAGTCAATACGGTGCCATAACCCCTGCCTCCCTGGGGTTCCCATGGTGGGGAGAAATCAACCTAGAAAGGAGTTGGTGTGGAAGAAGCACCGAAACCTATTGTCAAACAACCACAATGCCTAGAGTATACAAATTATGGGTTTTCAGTACGCCACACACCCAAATAGTCACACTGCGCTTGAGGGCCCCCTGTATGTGCTACTCACGCCTGCCTATAGACTGCCATAACACAACATTCTTATCAAGGGCATATTCTGTCACGGGCTCGGCTTTGGGCATTTTGGGGCCAAATATTGTGAAAACAACATCTTTCTGTACTGTACAAGGTTGTGCACAGCCACCATTACCTTAACATATCCCCTACGTACTTGGCGTTGAATAGCACATCGGACAGACATCCACCCACCGACCATGTGGGGAGACAATCCTTCATCCCACCAAATGTCATCCACCAATGAAATTCAAGGGTCTGCGGGCAAGGTCAATGGGGATTGACTTCTGTATTTGGAGAAGCAGAGAGCAAGACACTGAAGATCCGTAGTAGACGCCCTGAAGGTGTATTATCACACACCTCGACCAGTGTGTCTGTTTCAAAGTTGTGGGGTTGCAAAACACATCCATAGACGTAGCACAAGACAACACAAAGAATGCACAAAAAGTAGCCCCAAAGCCCATCACCCCAACTCAAGGGGTCACGCCAAAGTGCCGTGAGTCCATCATTCCAACTCAAGGGGCTGCACCAAAGTGTGACAGTCCATCACACCGACTCGAGGAGCCGCACAAATGATGTGGGAATCCAACACCCCAACACAAAACGAGTGCAAGTCCATCACCCCGGCTGTAGGGTCACACCGAAGTGTGGAGGTCCATCACCCCAACCCGGGGGCCACACCGAAGCGTGTGGGAGTCCATCACCCCAACTCGAGGGGCCACACAGAAGTATGTCAGGGTCCACATAATCCAACATCGATCTACAATGAGGAACACGCAGCAAAAGGGCGTGGAATTGGGTGCAAATGGGTGAATACAATGGGTGAAAATGGATGATAAAAGAAGTACGTCATGTCCCAGATGCATAAAAATCTTTCAAAAACCCCTTTATGGAACAAAAAACCAGTGGATAAGGGCCAAAACTAGGGTTCCGGTGGTTGACGACATACAAAAATGTGTATTGTGTGCGCACTGCGTGCATAGCAGCCTCCATGGTGACAGAGGAGGTGCATTAACACTAAGCATGGGTTTTGGGGGGTGCAAAATAAGCATCAACGGTTATGTTGGGAAATGGGGAAACCCAGCTTGGGTATCGAAAATAGAACTTCCCAAACCTCACTTTTTGGAACATTTTGATTGTCTAAAGACGGTAAAAACCGCATGTACACGCCCTTTTGGGCCCTCTTTGATCTCTATGGGGGCCAGTGAGCTGGTTACAATGCATGATGAGCTTGTGTGCCGTGCTCACTGCATGGCATTCAAGACAACTCTGGGAATCAAGGTTCGGTAGTGTGAAAAGAAAAAAGCAAGTTCCATGTCAACAGGAGGAGGGCATCCGATGTGCACGATAGTGTCAGGACTGCTGCAACACCAAGACAAGAGGGTGGGGGTTGATTGACTAAATGCAAAGAATGCATCATGCATCAGCATGTCTCTTTTTGGTTCCAGGTCTTGGTGAGCTGGCAAACACTACTCACAAGGTGTCAAAGGGGGATGAGGGGGCAGTGGCAGGGGAAATAATGACTAGGCTATGGCTTGCAGACGCCCTGTGGGTGGGAGTTCCATTTACGGCCAGGCCAAACCTGGCTCGCCCACCCACCAACTCACAAGAAAACCAACCTTTATCAAACAGCTCCACATTTGGGACCGCTTTTAGGTACACAAGCTTTTTTTGGCTCCAGCTCCTGGGGGGTGAGTGGTATTTTGCTAACTAATCGATAGCCTGAGCTTCACCAAGGAGAAGCTGACAGTCCTCGTCACGAAAATATTATACGTTCACCACTGTAGACGGAGGTAATGGCTTGGCAAATCCTTCCATGACCACAGTCCTTGGAGGCACACGTTCAACCCTGCACTGGGAGCAACCCCTCCAGTAGTGAACAGCAGAGCCCAATAAAAATGATCCCCTCCGCTCGAGCAGCAGACACATGCACTGCAACTGCACTGGCCCCGGGCTTAAGAATATCACAGGTTGAATGGCGAATTCCACATTGAAAGCCACCATCAATGTAACACAGTGTGCACATGTGGGCACTGCTCAAGAGCCCTGCACATCAGCCCTTCAGAGGTCCTGGATGGAGAAATGAAATGAAACTTGCTGGTGTGCTGCTGCATCCATCAGCACATGATATGGCAGTGAAAAGGGATTGCGCGTCCAGGGCAGAGAGAACGTTCCGGCGGGTGTGGCGGGTCTCTTCACGTTTCTGGACCACAACACAGAACACCGCACGACCTTGGGCCCTATTGATCGATTGGACAACCCTGGAGAGGGGCTCTCCCAAGACCACAGACTGGGCTCACAGTTCAACTGCTTCGGGATGCTTGGCTATGTGCTGAAGCCGTCGTTGGGTTTAGGCTTACCAACGGAAGAGCATAGCAACTGCACAGCCAGCCCTCTGCCGAAACGCACACCCTGTGTGTTGACAGTTCTCCCAAGTCGTGGTCCAAAGGAGAGGGTAAAACCGTATTGTGGAAGATGGCGATACACTTCATACTCTGGACAGAATGCAGCGACACATGAAGTTCCGGCCTTCCACATTCGCCCACCCGGCCCATAATGCATGCTGCAGCCATGAGTTGTGAGTGTTGACGCAGTGTACCACCGAACCCTGGGGTTGCGCTTTCCAAAAGTGTTTGATGCTTTTTTGGTATATACACATTGCCATCATGGCACACCATTGTGGACTTTACTTGGACGTCTTCTCCTGCGATTTCTACCATGAGAGCGTAACTATCTGGTGGTAGTCCTATCCATAGAGCAGTGGCTGGTCCGAATAGTAGCTCTTCGTGTGAAAGGCATCAGAACCAGTGGTAGAAATACTACATCAGGATGAGGCTGCAATGAGCATAATGCCTGGGTATCAACTGATGCAAAGAAACAACAGCACATGACTCTGAGATGGTCCAAACCCCTGTGAAAAACCTAACCCCAGATTTCGAGCATAACAGTTGAGGTTCTGAAGAGTAAAAACTGCGCACGCCCCACAGGCAAGCCACACTTTAAAACAAGGGAATGGGGGGCATTAACAATGGCTGTAATGGAAATAATGACTAGGCTATGGCTTGCAGGCGACCTGTTGGTGGGGGTTCCATTTACGGCCAGGTCAAACCTGGCTCGACCACCCAACTCACAACAAAACCAACCTTTATCAAACAGCTCCACATTTGGGCCCGCTTTTAGGTACACAAGCTTTTTTTGGCTCCAGCTCCTGGGGGATGAGGAATATGTTGCTAACTAAGGGATAGCCTGACCTTCACCAAGGAGAAGCTGACAGTCCTCGTCACGAAAATATTATACGTCCACCACTGTAAACGGAGGTAATGGCTTGGCAAATCCTTCCATGACCACAGTCCTTGGAGGCACACGTGCAACCCTGCACTGGGAGGAACCCCTCCAGTAGTGAACAGCAGAGCCCAAGAAAAATTATCCCCTCCGCTCGAGCAGCAGACACATGCACTGCACCTGCACTGACCCTAGGCTTAAGAATATCCCAGGTTGAATGGCGCATTCCACAAATGTCACAGAGTGTGCACACGTGGGCACCGCTCAAGAACCCTGCACATCAGCCCTTCAGATGTCCCGGTTGGAGAAATGAAATGAAATTTGCTGGTGTGCTGCTGCATCCATCAGCACATGATATGGCAGTGAAAAGGGCAAAGAGAAAATTGCGGCGGGCTGGAGGGGGCTCTTCACGCTTTGGACCCTCTGCATGCCCTCGAGACAGGTAGAGACCAGCATTGCAAATGCCCGCAGCCTCGCCGTATCCATCAATAATCCTCCGTTCAAGAAAGGCGGGGAGGGAAGGAGAGAGGGTGGGAGAAAGGGAGCACACTGTGGCAAGCGGCAAACTAATTGTAAGTAGAATCGGAGGAGCACCGAAAAGGCAACCTTTTACACCAGCATGGCCTCACCAACGAAACGGATCCGGAAGGGAAATGAAGGTTCTTGGTGTGCCACCTGCGGCTGAAGAGCGACGTCCAGATGATGCAAATGCTTTGGTGGGGCTGTACTGCCATGCACACAGGTACTTAGCCTTCACTAAATGCCCATGAAACAGACTATTGCACCCTCAGGGAATGGCAATGATGTGAAAGAAACAGCTCCGGAAGAAAGCCAGCGAAATGCTTTCTGCGAGAAGCATTTTGCATTCCACTGATGATTCCATCTGAAACCCGTCGCTGACAGCTAGCCAGGGCGTGGTTTCGTGGGTGGGTGAGAAGGTACCAAAATGCCAACGTACGTAAGTCAAGATAGAAGCCCTGGGCCCCATTGATCGATTGGACAACCCTGGGGAGGGGTTCTCCCAAGACCACAGACTGGGCTCACAGTTCAACTGCTTCGGGATGCTTGGCTATGTGCTGAAGCCGTCGTTGGGTTTAGGCTTACCAACGGAAGAGCATAGCAACTGCACAGCCAGCCCTCTGCCGAAACGCACACCCTGTGTGTTGACAGTTCTCCCAAGCCGTGGTCCAAAGGAGAGGGTAAAACCGAATTGTGGCAGAGGGCAATACACTTCACACTCTGGACAGAATGCAGCGACACATGAACTTCCGGCCTTCCACATTCGCCCACCCGGCCCATAATGCATGCTGCAGCCATGAATTGTGGGTGTTGACGCAGTGTACCACCGAACCCTGGGGTTGCGCTTTCCAAAATTGTATGATGTTTTGGCATATACACCTTGCGATCATGGCAGACCATTGTGGGCGTTACTCGGACGTCAGACCAACCTGCATCCTCCAATGGAGCAGACTGCAGACTGTCAGACCGCAATTGGCGGAAGCACGGCCGCGGTCCCAAAAGTCACGTCAAAACGGCGGTCCAACGCCCACCCCTGTGCTTAGACAAGGCCGTGCATGCCCACGTCACACGTGACAGCAAAGCATGCGCGGGCCTCAAACCTTACACAAGCAATGGTAACGTGCACATTTAACCCCCCAAATATCCTGATTGTCCTTATTCACTGCCGCGGGCATCGGGTGGACTTCCATGGCGTCGGGTGGGGCTTGCCAGATGGCCCCGACACCCGGGTCCCCGACCCCCCGGACGCCCCCGACCCCCCGGACACGCGCGCCCCTGACACCCTCGTCCCAGAGCGGGACTTCACACGGGCATCGGGGGCTGGCAGGTCGTCGTCCTCGGCGTCGTCGTCCTCGACGGCAAACCCCAGGACCCGCTCGGCGGGGGCCCATGGGAGGGCCCCGCTCGTGGCCCTCTGCGCCAGGTCAGTGAAGTCTGGGTGTCCCCGGATCGAGCCCAGATGCTCCAGAAGCCCCGGCAGCAGCCGCACATCGTCCACAGGGGCTGGAGCAGGCCCTTCGGGGATGTCAGGTCCGGACGAGGAACCAGCGGACGGGGCCATGGCCGGGGACCCGGCAGCGGGTGTGTGAGGGGCCTGCGCGACCGGAGCAGTTGGGCGCGTGGGGGGCCGTGGGACCAGCTCGTTCCAGTCCAGACCTGCCCTAACCGCATCCTTGAGGCTCTGCAGGGCTTTGTCCGGCTGACCCTTGACGGACCACAGGGCGGCCCAGATGCACTGCATGTGCGCCAGTGCACAGCCGCAGAAGTACGCCCGCTGCAGCAGTGCCTTCCCCTCCGTGAAATCCCCCCGCCCAATGCTCCCCAACGCACGCCGCAGACACGTGTGCCCCTCCTCCTCGGCCATCAGCATGGCGCGCACCTCCCGCCGCACCTCCTCCGGCATCCGCACCTCTCCGGCATTGCACAGCCACCCCCGCGCGACAACGCGCAGAACGCAGGACAGCGGCACACTGAATGTGTTGACCCAGTCCACAACGTAACCGGATCCTGTGCGCTTGCACAAATGGATGTGCAGTCGGCGGGTGGCGGCGCCCGCTCGGTCTGCGGCGCCCGCTCTCTCTGCAGCGCCACTGGGCAGCTGCTGGGGTCGCTCGAGCGCAGCAGTGGCACAGACCCCAAACAGCTGGCGATCAAGGATGCGGAGGCAGAGCACCCTCCACACCTGCGGGAAAGGTGGGGCATGTGGCTGCACTGGCATGGGCCCCGGCATGAGCACTGGCATGAGGATGTCCGAGTCATCCGCATTGACATCCATGCACTCGTGCACGTCCGGTTGTGCTGCGAGGCAGCCCTGGGCGTCCACTCGCCGCTTCTTGTTGATTGGACCTTCGGGTTCGTGCGGCCTCCGCCTTTTCTTTGTGGTCTTGCGCAGACGCTTAGGCCTGCCTTCTGGGACTTCGGGGCTTGTGACTTGTTCCGTCCAGATGTCCTCCTGCAGGTCGAGGAACGACGACTCATAGTCGGAGCCAAAATCCACCCGATACTGGTTTGGCTCACTGTCCACGCGTGGCACGATGCTGCCTGCTCTCCATTTGTCCTTCTGTTCCTCATCGGTCGTCCAGACAAACACCACGTGGCTGGGCCTCAACTCCAACTGCCAAATGTGCTTGGGTGAGTTTTTGGTTCGCATTGTGATGAGGAGCCGTCGAAAAAAAAAGACACTCAGAAAGCGTAAGTGGATGCACACAGGTGAGGGGTCCATGCACAAGAAAACAGTTGTTCAGCTCCTGGGTCCAAATCCACACACAGTGGCCGCAATATTCAAAAAGGTATCCCCCCCCTTCCGAGGGATGAATATAATGGCGGGGAGGCCCCACCCGCGCCCCCGCAGATGACGAAATGACGATTACAAAATGCCGGCCAACCAAAGTACAGTGCAGTCACAGCCCTGGGTCCCTCTTCTCTGAGGCACAAGACGAAGCACTGGACATGGGTCATTGCTGTCATCCCAAAAACCAATGTGAACAGTGTTTTACACGTGTTACACGTGTTTGACGCATCTTCCCAAAATGTGCTAAATTTCAGCCTCATCCTCAGAGCTGGATGACTCAATTGACGAACTGGGGTACTGGCTGCTGCTAGAGGGGGGGCAACAGTGAGGCATACCTGCAAAGCAAAAAAAAAGCACTGGAAAATTGCAATTTTGTAATTGTCATTTCGTCATTTCAGGGGTCCTCAGCCGCCCCCCCCCCCCCCCACACACACCCACCAAAATAATGGTGGCAGTGTTATATTCACCACTGCCCCTTGTAAAAAATGGCACCCGGGTAATCAAACGATTCATTGAGGGATTATTTTGTCTCCCAAAACGATGATTTTACGAGAGGTTGGACATACGATATCACCAACTGGGGAATGCCACACGAATGACCCCCAAAAAACTAGGGCGGTATGGTGCCTGCGCCTGCGCTTGATCTGACAACCTCTCTTCGAAGTGATATCACCAACTTCGGTTTCCTAGCCTAGTGGGTCGACATTCATCATCTTTGAATTTGTTTGGTCGGCCGCGACCAGGGGTCATAGATATCATGCCCTACCAGAGGTCCCGACCAAAGAGTCACCGCAGGATGCTTTTTTGGACAAGGCAATAAGTTTACAAACGGTCAAACCGACAATTCAACTCCTTGGAGAAGCATACGCGAATGGGCCCCCAAATGGATGCAGCTGCAAAGCAAATTTCAATTTTGGAGCCCCGGCCCAATCAATTCCCTCATCCGTTGGCGTACCCAGAAACAACATCACGAGCAATGTTCAACTTGCATGCTAGGGTTGCTTTTAGCAGTTCGAGTGGAACCGAAACCGTAAACTTGCACATGGCAGAAACCCAAACATGGAAAGTGAAGCCTGAATGTGGGACCACCATTTCTGGTGCTATGCTACACGGCATTACCGGTTCCACAAGTGCAAATGAATGACTGCATATAGTATACTCTGTGTCACACTGATTTGGCCATCATGATATGCGAATGACACACTGCCACCATACGTCTATTCTGAAACCCCAAATGCAACTCAGAAAGATGAACTTAGGCATAACATAAAACGTAGCTGTGAAATTGTCATGCTGTCTCGAGAATGGTTTGTTTGGAATCAGCGTTGAGGACAGCAAACGTAGAATTCTCAGTGGCTCCGTGCGTTGAGGGAACTCTTCAATCTTCACTTTCCCGCTGCAGCGTGGACATTACCGAACAGGTTTGCGTGTGGTTTCAGGAAACGGACTGTCTATCCAGGCCTGTCCAACTCAGCCAAGAGTCTTTCCAAAACAAGGATTGTGGGAATAAGGCCCTTGGAACCCTGCCAACCCCGTGCTTTCCGGCAACCCCGGGCTGCCCTGTTTACCCAAAATACACATATTGTGCATCGATGCACAATACAATCAAACCATACATGGATATTTCTAATACACCATCGCTGCCTGTAGTGCCGCAGTATTATACACGTTCCTCTCAAATTTTGGTCTACAATCTGTGCCACCTTCACCACGACATCTGAATAGATGCCAAAACTAGCAGCCAACTAATTAGTCCATTCTGAGAATTCGGAGGGACAGCAATCAATCCACATGACCTCGTACCCAGCAGCAATGGCTCTTCCTCCACGTTCTCCGCAGCCTCAGATTTCTCGCATGACGCTGGGCAGCCTTGAGCTAATGCTTAGAGGGCGCTGGGGAGGGGGCTGGCAAACTTCTTACCACCGAAGGGGGTTGGGAGAAAGGGGTGCAGGAAAATGTGCAATTATCTCCCGCACACGTACAATACCATCCACCTGCAGATGTGTTTGAATACTCATCCTGTCTGTCTTTGCCCAGTGTCATTGTAGCTTTCCTGTGTATGAATTAACTGCAGAAAATAACCATGTATGTGATGCATTTTTTGTGATGCATTTGTGGATGTTTTGCCCTTCGTAAAATCATCATCTGGGAGACAAATTATTGCCCAATGCATTTTTCGGTTTTGACACCTCAAAGCACCCCCCCCCCCAAGTGGATCTTTTGGAAATAGTTCCTGTATACCTTTCTAGGGAGCACCATTCCCTTTGACCTTGCCACCAGCCCCTCCTGGACCTGAACCTTGGAACTGCTAGACCAGCAAGACCACTGCTCTCTTTTTCTCACAGGGACGTGTGCACCTCAGACCACATCATGTCTCCGGTCAGAATCAACGTCAAACAATCCATCTTTACAAATGAAACACTGCAATGAGGGTGCCTGTATCGCACCGCACTCACCGCGTGTTTTGTCGGATATTTACCATCACAGCACAGGTCAACGTCAAATCCTTCTTTTTCACACCATGATGAGCTAGTGCAGCCTGCTCACTAAGACTTGGGGTGCACTACGCGCACAGATACAGCCGTAAACCCCCAAACCTAGGGCGCCACAACAAGTGCACCCTTTTTGAAAACATGTGTATCACTGGGCTCTAGCCCCCTGAATCCCCACAGTGGGACTGACGAAAAATTTACGGCTATCCCCAATTGTGGTAAGGGATGGGACTCAGGAGAGGATGTGCCAAGAGAGAGCCAACCGGTGTTTGGCCGATTACCAGCAGAGGAAGCAAACCACTTCTGTGACCCAACTCCTAACCCGCCTGGATGCAAAACATTGCACAGGTTTCTCGCCCACAAGCAGGTGGCGCTGTGAGGCCATGTCCTCAACCCAAACCCAGACCCAAGCCTAAACCCAAGCCAGAAGCGGCTTGTGTACCATGGCCCGGGAGACCTCCGGCAGCTGTGCCTTCAGATCCCAGGCCATCACAAAACACCATGTTGTATTTTACGGCGCTGGCGCCCGCGGGGGAAGGGGGGTCAGAAAAAAAAAATCTCCTCCCCCCGTGGGGGCTCGTTTTCCTAGAATATACTACATAGTGGGGGGAGATATATTTTTTTTCCCGTAGCTATGCACGACATTCCTGGATGTTTGCAGAAAATTGGTGTTCATTCGTCTCTGGTCCCATACCAACTCTTACCCAGCCCTTACTCCTGCTCATAAAGAACACGTGCAATGACAAAGCTATATGACATATGACACCAAACTTGTGTCACGCTTAAAATGTAATCAACGGTTTGTTTGCTGTTTACATTGTTCGCAAGACAACACACTGCGTCGTCCACAGGAGTACAGGAGGGAAAGCTCTCAAGACATCAAAGCTCATCGTGACTTTCCAATGGGCGAGGTGGTGGTGAGGAGTCATCAGTGGATGACTCAGAACTGCTATCAGATGACGTGGCCTGGAGACTGCAGCAAACTGACGCCACAGACGGACAGGACAGAGGGTTGAACTTCTGTGCACATGAATGTTGGCCTTTGGTAACACAGACAAAGCACAAGAAATTTTAATGTCTGCAACATCCCTGACCTGTTCAAGTCCAGGAATGTGTGGAACCCGAAGGTAGGTGGCAAAGAAGGCGGGGGTGGCCCAGGCGGGAGGGCAGGAGAGGAACTTACAGGTTTTTATTTTTTAAATCCCACCCTGACCTCTTGGACCCCTTGAGTGCCTGGGCGTCCTCTCCTCCCCCCCCAGTAGGGCAAGAAGGTGAAACCTTCCTGCCCAGGCACCCAGCCACCAGACAGCACCTGTTTAACTAAGAAAGGATGGTTCGCCAAAAATGAAAAATTAAAATTTGCAAAGAGGTGCTGCCAGTGGCCCCCTGTGTTTAACTGACTTTTGCTTGTTTCCTTGACAGGGGCTGGTTGCTTCGGGGAAGGGGTCGAGAGCAGGGTGGGGGGGTTTAAGGGGTATGTGGGCCTGTGACTGACTGGCAGGGTCCCCCCTGATGGGGGGACCCGTAGCAAAGAGTGCAGCCCCCCCGCCAGCAATGCATCATATCATGTCTCCTCTATAAGGGGGGCGTGGAAGGGAATGGGGCAAGAGGCCGGTAACATGGGAAAGCGTGTCCCACGCCATTTATTTCCGTAGGGTATGCAGGGTTGCAGGCCGAACCTACCCAGAAGCCGGCGGCAGAACCCTCGCACGCAAAGCTGCCGGTGGTGGCGTTGCAGCAGCCATGCCCGGAGCACGGGCCCGACGCTCCCCCGGGATACTCACCAATGCAGAACGCACCGTAATAGCCGGGATAGCAGCTGCACGGGAGCCCACAGCCCCATCAGGTCACTGTCGGTGGCCTCTGCAGACAAGGGCACAAGCGCCCCCAGGGTACACTCAGTCATAGAACGCTGCGAACGGCACGGGTGCAGGCACCATTTCCTGATACACGCTCCGAACAACGCCATGACCGCTGCACGGATGAGAGGAGGAGGGCGAATATTCTTCAGAGCAGGGCAGACCAAAATACCGTGAGCTGCATGTGCAAGAGCCCGTCCCAGTAGCCCCTTCATCGCCGCTACCGTGGCCATTGCATGAATTTGACTTGCCGCCAGCGCATTGGATGCCACAGTTGGGGCCATATACATCGGACACACACGTGCACCATCCGTCTCCAGTCACGCCCTCGTTGCATGACCCGTCCCCGCATTCCGGGCATTGAGTACAACTGGGGCCGTAGTACCCAGAAGCAAAGGCACTGCAGTCGCTGCCTGTCCAGTGCCCTGCACCAGATGCCTGGCAGGTACAAGTGCCATGAACCTCGCTGCATCTATCATGCCCTGACCACGGGTTCGACGCTCCTCCAGGGCACTCATTGCCGCAGTCCGTATCGTAGTAGCCGGGGTCGCAGCTGCACGAACCAGAGCCTCCAGCCCCATCGGAGCATTGCCCATTGCCGTTGCATGCACCGGCGCCGGCACCCCCGGGACATTCGTTCCCACAGGGTGCCCCAAAGTATCCAGAATCGCAGGTGCACGTACCATCAGCATCGTTGCAAGTGCCATGGCCATTGCAGGGATTCGGAGCGCACGGCAAACATTCCCCGGTGCAGTCCGACGCGACGTACGACGTGGCACAAGTGCACACGCCCGGACCAGTAGCCCCTTCATCGCCGCTACCGTGGCCGTTGCATGGATTCGACTTGCCGCCAGCGCATTGGCTGCCACAGTTGGGGCCATATACATCGGACACACACGTGCACCATCCGTCTCCAGTCACGCCCTCGTTGCATGACCCGTTCCCGCATTCCGGGCATTGGGTAGCCCTTTGAAAGCAAACCTCCGGAGCACTGCTTTCAAACAAGGGTGCGAGGCCCCAAATGCCCATGGCGTCCAATCATCCAAAAAGCAGCCCCGTGCCAAAAGAGGAGTCGGGAACATGGGGTGCAGGCCATGGGGTGTAACCATCACCCCATGTAACCCGGGGATGCATGCGGTGCAGGTATCACCTGCTCACAATCAGTTTGGGTCTCTTGCCGGGAGCACGGGCTGCCACTTTCCGCGGGGCCGCTAATCGGGCAACTCGGGGGCAGTGCGGCGGCAAGAGTCTTCCCCCATCTCTTCGCTGGGCCCTGGATCCAAAGCCTTACTTCGCCCCGAATGTTGCCGCCCACAAAAGGTCAAGTCGAGTGTGTTCGCCTCGAGTCCCTGCAATACAAGCAACTGGCTCAATGACTGCGGCAGCGCCTGCGACGCGATCATGTGCACTGCGATGGGCGTGATGATGCGGCGGCTCATCTTTGATCGGGGGGGGTCACCCCCGTTCCGGATCACCTCCACAACGGCCGGTCGCTCAATCAATTCATCGCCCATTCAATGCGTAGCAGGACCCCACGTCAGGTCCCCGCACACAATTCGAGCCGCCGGCGCCCTCGCACTCCGCCCGGGTCCCGATGACGACGCCAGTGGTCAGATTGGCCACCAGCTCGTCCCGCTCCTTCGCGGTGTGCCCCGAGCACTCTCGAGGGGGGGTCCGCCGGGGGAGCGGGGCGCTGCAAGGCACGCCCCCGGGGGGTCAAGGCGGTCCGTGTTGATGCATCGGTACATGCCCCGCCGCTGCTGTGAGGCGAGGAGGGCCAGGGGGGTCATCGGGGGTGGGCCCCGGGATGCGGTCCCGCTCGGCCTCCGGGTCCCGGTCTTTCCGGGCGGTGCAGAACTCTTCGGTCCGGGGCCGTGTGGAACCGCATGTCGCTCCTGCGGAGGTGGCCCGGAAGTGCGGGCACATCCCAAGAGGCCGCGAAGAGCCCGGCACGCAGCTTCGATGCCCTGCAGACCCCGAACCGGCGGCAGTAGTCGTCGCCGATGTAGTGCAGGACGGGCTTGCCCTCTGGGGACCGCGGAATGCGGGTTGGCTGCCTCGCGGTGAAGTACACGTTGGTGTGCGTCATCCGCCGGGGGGTCACGGGGGGGCATTGCACCCGTCGAAATGGGCCGCGGCCGTCCGCTTTGATGTGTTTGAGTGTCGTGTCGTCCGCCGCGCCACGGATGTCTGCACTGAGAGCGACGGTTTCGGACGTGTCGTTGTTGGGGGGGTGGACGAACACCTCTCGGAATGGGTGGTACCCCTCCTTCAGAGCGTCGACGATCCTTTTGAGGTCGTCCGGTTTGTCGGAATTGGACACGACCAGAGAAGCGGTTTCCGCATCTGTGGGCATTTCGTTGACGAGCGGACCCCCATGGGTCATGTACTCGTCCTCATAGAAGCCTGGGACAATGGACATGTGCACATAGCTGGCGATGAATTTGGCACTGGGCTTGTACCCTCTGAAAAGATCTAAATCGATCCGGTTGCGGTCGCAGATGTACTCCGAAATGGGTACGTCATGGGCTGCATCATGTTGGCCATCAACCCACCCCACTTTTGACCCACCCAGACCCCCCCCCTCCCTCTTACAATCTTTTTTGGGGTGGGGGTGGGCTTTGGGCTTTGGGCTTGTCTTCCCGAATCCGAAGAGGGCCTTAGGGGCCCACGGAGTGCCGCTCATTGGGGAAGTTCGGCTCAGGCGCACCACACTCACCCCCATACCATGCGGTCTGGGAGCGGGGCATACACCTCCTAGTGCGGTCGTGCGTGTGCTGGTGCAGGTAAGGGGCAGGTAGAGGGCGTGCAAGTGTTGGGGGGGGGGGGGTAGAGAAGGAGGGACGGAGAAGGGAAGACGGGTACTTTCGGGGCCCCGGTTCCCCTGGTTGGCGACGTCAAGTCCTCCCCTACCGCCCGGGGGAGGATGCTCCGCCTGGAAAGAAAGAAATTGGGAGCAGAAAGCATCGCCGGAGCGCCGACTGACATGCCAGGAGGGGGATCCGAACCCAGGACACGCCATGCGGCAGTGTACTGAGTTACCGCTGGGCCACACGGCCAGGGATCGGCATGGAGGGCCAGGGGTATAGGGTTGGTGCAGGGAAGGGGCGAGGTTGGTCTGCCAGAGCGGCCGTGGGGCCGCCCATTACTCTGTACAAGGGGTGAAATGGTGGGAGCATGGGGTTTGAGAAGGTAGGGCCTCTCGCGCAAGCGTGGGGCTTTGGGGGGGGCAGAGGAGGGGAGGAAAGAAAGAAGCAGGGAGGAGAGAGGTTGGGTCGCCGGCGGACGTGCCTGGAGGGAGATGGGGGAGGGACAGCACCGTCGGATCGCCGGCGGACGTGCTGGGAGGGAGGCTAGCAGGGGACAGCACCGTCAGATCGCCGGCGGACATGCTGGGAGGGAGGCCAGGAGGAACTTGCACCGTCGGATCGCCGGCGGACGTGCTCGGGAGGAGGAGGGCATGGCTGGGGGGAGGGGTGCGGCGGGGCGGGGGGTGGGGGGTACACTTGGTGTGGCAGTGGTGTGTCTGCCCCTCACAGGCTGCACCTCTGACCCCAGGGGGCGCCCGGGGCGGGTGGGGGCAGTGGCCGGCCTGACTCGGTGGGGTAGGGGTGGGGGAGGGGCACTCCAGGACCAGAGCCCCCCCCAAAAAAGGGGCCGATCGGACGCCAAAGCCCGTCCAATACGCCCCCGCAGATCGCAAACTACACAAATGCCAGGGCCCTGAGGAGCACACACCGTCCGGCAGTGGCACGCCCACCGGCCCACGCCGTGTTGAGCCATGCCCCCCCCCACCCCCTTTGTCCGGATGCAGTGAGGCTCCCCTCCGCGATGGGCTGATCACGGGTCGCGCCACCGGCACGGCGGGCCCTCACGCCTCCGCTCCGTCGGCCACGTCGTGTTCCGGTCCGGAAACGGCGGTTGCCGGGCCCCGCACATTGCGCTGTGTGAACCGAAGTGTCCGGCCTCGTTTTTTTTCGACCGAATAAAGGTTTTTGGGAGCGCATTCGGCGCCGCATTCCAGAGATTTAGCGGGCCTATGGAGCCCCGACTCCAGATCCCCGGGGTTGAGGGCAAATGTTGCAGCAGGGACCCCCCCTCCCCCCCCCCCCCAAGGCACCAGGCTGCACAGCACCAACGGCCAGCACAAAGATCCCTTCAGAGACATTGTCATGTATGCCCCGGCCCTCCATTCATTAGGGAAGCCGAACCTCCAACTGCGGAAAGGGGGGGGGGGTCTGCCACATCGGCAAAGTGCACCGGCAAAGTGGGTGTGCTGGTGGGTACTACCCGGGGGCGCAGGGAGGGGGGGCAGGACCGGGCCTGAGGGGGTGGGGGGCTGAAGGGGGGTTTCAAGAGCGGCAGCAGCGGCGGGTACTGGCGGTTGGGGAGTGGGTTCAGTAATCGGTGGCCGTGCGGGCGGTTGTAAAACGGTTGGGAGGGGCGATGGGGGGCGCACAGAGGCCTTTTGGGGCCCTGAATAACACTCATACCCCGAGATGGTGCGTTGAGAACAATGCTCGCCGGGTGTGTGTGGCGCTGTTTCAGTTCTGAGGATAGTCCCATGAGCCCACTGCCCTCCAGGCACTGCCCCTTGTCACAGCGGAGGTGGGGACGGGACCTCCCCCAGCGTTGATCATGTTGGTCTGGTCCTCGGCCTTGCCCTCGCCGAGTTGAAGGCGATGCCACGTCCACCGCAGATTTTGTTGTAGTGAAATGGGTACTGGTGAATAAACATGTCCTCCATACTCTCATCCCCTACGACCACACACGGACCACACCTCATCCAAAGCTCCTCCGTTTGTTCTGCCGTGGTGGCATAACTCGATTCCATAAACATGGTTGAAGGACAATGTTGGGAGCAACCTCGGGCAGCAAGCATGTCCAGCGTACGATGGGCATTCTGATAGGTCTTCTCACCAAGACCCAAGGGCTGCGTTCCTTTGTTTGAACGACAGGGCACGCGGGCACAGCCAAGAGTGCCACAAAACACACACTTTGTGGAACTCTCGCAGTACAAAGGCAGAGGCTGGTACACCCGGAGTACGTACAGCACCAATCGTGGGCGGCTACCTCCTCAAATGTGCAGGGCATGGCAAGCACGGCAACAAGGCACCACAAGATGAAGGCAAGGGAAGAACTGGCATGTGTGGTTAGTGTGTGCTTGCTTGCCTCCCTACACGCACACGACCACCACTTCCGAAACTTCGGCTTCCCACCAAACAAAAACTGCAAACCCCAATTTTCCAAACTACAACGGCAAATCCTAAACCTTCAAATGGAAACAACAAACCCGAAATCTCAAACAAAAGCGGTCAACCCTAAATGTTCAATGGAAAGAGGCAATCCAAATGATAACGGCAAACCCTAGACCTTCAAACGAAAACGGCAAGCCGCACTCAATCTTGAAACGATGACGGCAAAGCTAATGCACAACGAAGTGCTGCCCGTGTCCAACGAAGTGCTGCGAAGTGCTGCCCGTGTCCAACGAAGTGCTGCCCGTGCGCAACGAAGTGCTGCCCGTGCGCAAACAAATGCTGCCCGTGTGCAAGGAAGTGCTGCCCGTGCGCAAGGAAGTGCTGCCCGTGCGCAAGGAAGTGCTGCCCGTGCGCAAAGAAGTGCTGCCCGTGCGCAAACAAATGCTGCCCGTGCGCAAGGAAGTGCTGCCCGTGCGCAAACAAATGCTGCCCGTGCGCAAGGAAGTGCTGCCCGTGCGCAAGGAAGTGCTGCCCGTGTGCAAGGAAGTGCTGCCCGTGCGCAACGAAGTGCTGCCCGTGCGCAAACAAGTGCTGCCAGTGCGCAAACAACTGCTGCTCGTGTCCAAGGAAGTGCTGCCCGTTTCCAAGGAAGTGCTGCCCGTGCGCAAGGAAGTGCTTGGGCTTGGGCTTGGGCTTGGGAAAGGAGATTTACGCACGGCCCCGAGCCACGAGATTCAGCACAGTACCCTGGGGGTTGTCCAGAGCAAGGCTGGACCAGGAAGAAGCGAAACTTCGCGACCTCCCTTGGCCGTGGAGCGGGCGACCTATAGGCCCCGGGGATAGCAGTAGCCCAAGAGTTTGGGTGCGCATCCGGCAGCAACAGGCGAGCTCGAATTCGCGGGGGCTAGGATGATCTCATATGGACCACCCATCCAAGCTAAGCAGGGGAGTTTCCACACAGCCGCCTTCATCCCATATACCGCCCCGCGGTATACTTTACCCACAGGCCTGCTCATGTGGGAGGCCCTTAGGGGGTGAGAATCCAGCGACTGGGCTTCCACCCATGCTAGCAGCGGCTTTGCAACACAGTTGAGGGGGGGAAAGGAGGGACAAGGAGGGGAAAGTTTGTGTCAGCACCATTAACTCTACTGCTCCGCGGTATTCCAAAATCTCGTCGGACTTTGGTTTGACGAGCCACTGACCTCGTTGCGATGTTTACCACCGGGTTTTGGTTGTGTAGAGCGAAGGCACAGCGAAGGCACAGCTAAGGTACGGTGACTGCAGGGCGCCGGGAATGTTACCTGTTATCCTGCCTTTAGGTTGTTGCTCCCCTCCCCCCTCGCCCCCAAGCTAACCTGTTGGCACTCACAAAAAAGAATAACTATCTATGAGTACCCTGGTACGCTCCTTGTCTTCGGTTTGCCCCGCTGGTGCCACTAGCGGGGCCCGAACCCGCACACTACAGTTTCCATGGTGGGGCCACTAGCCGCTGAGGTAGGTGTCAGCTGGGCAAGTTAACCCGTCACTTTGTTTTACGCTTCGTTCCGTCACTTCTTTCCCCGTACAAGTGCGGACTCCCAACAGCGCAACAGAGACATTCAAATAGAGACGTGCGCTCACCGAGAACCAACGACACGTTGTTCGACTGTGCAGGGTAATCCTGCCACTCAGAGATTACGACGAACCCGATGACGCCAACGGCGTCCCGGGGCATATGCCCCCCACTTCAAGTGCATGTCGTGGGATCATATGACAGGTCCCAGGCGATAAGCCGCATGCAGGCGGGCGCACATGACAGGCAGATTAGACTGCAGCGGTAGGACAAAGAAACTTTTATCGCTGACGGCTCGGGGAGCTTCTGTGCAAGCTGGGTTTCGCTGGCTCTTCTCACACCACGCGGTTGGGACTTCTTCCCCCCCCCCTCTGACCTGCATTGCGATCCTCAAGGGACACGCAAGCGCGTGCATGGCCACCGCACGTTTCCCGTGTGCGTCATTCAGTCGTGCATTGTCATCTCACCCGTCATGCAGCCATCCCATAACTTGTCGCCACGGCCCGTGCGAGTGGCCCGCTGAATGTAGCCTAAATCAGGTAGGTTAGCGCGCAGGTTAGGGCTTGTAGGGACAGAGGAACCGAAGTCAATGTGGGTGCAGCGGGTGGATCTGCCTTCTTGCGCTGCACAACAGACACCACAAGTCAGTTAGGCCACGAGGCGTCCTTCAGCGCATCATGGAGCCCAGGGAAACTTGAACCGGATCGACATGAGTCACCATATTCTTCGCGTTAACGCACCCAGCTGAGCCAGCCAGCTTCCTGTCCCAACGTTGGGGCCGCTCTTTGACACCCTTGCAGCTCATACTGCTTGGAACAATCCACAGGTCAGGGAGACAAACTGATCCAGGGCGCGGTCATGGAGGTGTCGGCCCCACACCCCCGCTAAAATAATGGTGGCAGTGTTGTGTTCACCACTGCCCCTTGTGAAAAATGGTACCCGGGTACGGGGGGTAGAGGGGTCAAAATCGAACGATTCATTGGGGGATCATTTTGTCTCCCAAAACGATGATTTTACAAGAGGTTTGACATCCGATATCACCCACTGGGGAATGCCACACGAATGACCCCCCAGAAATAGGGCGGTATGGAGCCTGCGCCTGCGCTTGATCTGACAACCTCTCTTCGAAGTGATATCACCAACTTCGGTTTCCTAGCCTAGTGGGTCGACATTCATCATCTTTGAATTTGTTTGGTCGGCCGCGACCAGGGGTCATATATATCATGCCCTACCAGAGGTCCCGACCAAAGAGTCAGCGCAGGATGCTTTTTTGGACAAGGCAATAATTTTACAAACGGTCAAACCGACAATTTAACTCCTTGGAGAAGCATACGCGAATGGGCCCCCAAATGGATGCAGCTGCAAAGCAAATTTCAATTTTGGAGCCCCACCCCAATCAATTCCCTCATCCGTTGGCGTACCCAGAAACAACATCACGAGCAATGTTCAACTTGCATGCTAGGGTTGCTTTTAGCAGTTCGAGTGGAACCGAAACCGTAAACTTGCACATGGCAGAAACCCAAACATGGAAAGTGAAGCCTGAATGTGAGACCACCATTTCTGGTGCTATGCTACATGGCATTACCGGTTCCACAAGTGCAAATGAATGACTGCATATACTATACTCTGTGTCACACTGATTTGGCCATCATGATATGCGAATGACACACTGCCACCATACGTCCATTTTGAAACCCCAAATGCAATTCAGAAAGATGAACTTAGGCATAACATAAAACGTAGCTGTGAAATTGTCATGCTGTCTCCAGAATGACTTGTTTTGAATCAGCAGTGAGGACAGCAAACGTAGAATTCTCGTTGGCTCCGTTGCTTCATTTTTCCGCTGCAGCGTGGACATTACCGAACAGGTTTGCGTGTGGTTTCAGGAAACGGACTGTCTATCCAGGCCTGTCCAACTAATCCAACAGTCTTTCCAAAACAAGGATTGTGGGAATAAGGCCCTCTTGGAACCCTGCCAACCCCGTGCTTTCCGGCAACCCCGGGCTGCCCTGTTTACCCAAAATACACATATTGTGCATCGATGCACAATACAATCAAACCATACATGGATATTTCTAATACACCATGGCTGCCTGTAGTGCAGCAGTATTATACACGTTCCTCTCAAATTTTGGTCTACAATCTGTGCCACCTTCACCACGACATCTGAATAGATGCCAAAACTAGCAGCCAACTAATTAGTCCATTCTGAGAATTCAAAGGGACAGCAATCAATCCACATGACCTCGTACCCAGCAGCAATGGCTCTTCCTCCACATTCTGCGCAACCTCAGATTTCTCGCATGACGCTGGGCAGGCTTGAGCTAATGCTTAGAGGGCGCTCAGGGCGCCATAACAAGTGCACCCTTTTTGAAAACATGTGGATCACTGGGCTCTAGCCCCCTGAATCACCACAGTGGGACTGACGAAAAATTTACGGCTATCCCCAATTGTGGTAAGGGATGGGACTCAGGAGAGGATGTGCCAAGAGAGAGCCAACCGGTGTTTGGCCGATTACCAGCAGAGGGAGCAAGCCACTTCTGTGACCACATTCCTAACCCGCCTGGATGCAAAACATTGCGCAGGTTTCTCGCCCACAGGCAGATGGGGCTGTGAGGCCATGTCCTCAACCCAAACCCAGACCAAAGCCTAAACCCAAGCCAGAAGCGGCTTGTGTACCATGGCCCGGTAAACCTCCGGCAGCTGTGCCTTCAGATCCCAGGCCATCACAAAACACCATGTTGTATTTTACGGCGCTGGCGCCCGCGGGGGGGGGGGGGTCAGAGAAAAAATCCCCTCCCCCCGTGGGGGCTCGTTTTCCTAGAATATACTACATAGTGGGGGGAGATATATTTTTGCCGTAGCTATGCACGACATTCCTGGATGTTTGCAGAAAATTGGTGTTCAATCGTCTCTGGTCCCATACCAACTCTTACCCAGCCCTTACCCCTGCTCATAAAGAACACATGCAATGACATTGTGGGGCTACTAGCCGCCGAGGTAGGTGTCAGCTGGGCAGGTTAACCCGTCACTTTGTTTTTCGCTTCAGTCCGTCACTCTTTTCCTCGGACAAGTGCGGACTTCCAACAGCGCAACAGAGACATTCAAATAGAGCCTTGCGCTCAGCGAGAACCAACGACACGTTGTTCGACTGTGCGGGGTAATCCTACCACTGAGAGCTGACAATGAACCCGATGATGCCAACGGCATCCTGGGGCATATGCCCCCCACGATCACATCACGGGTCCCAGACGATAAGCCGCATGCAAGCGGGTGCACATGACAGGCAGCCTAGACTATAGCGGTAGGACATAGAAACTTTTATCGTTTACAGCTCACGGGTTTCGCTGTCTCTTCTCACACCACGTGTTTGGGACTTCTTTCCTTCCCTCTGACCTGCTTTGCGAGCCTACGCAAGCCCGTGCATGGCCACCGCACGTTTCCCGTGTGCGTTATTCAATCGTGCATTGTCATCTCACCCGTCGTGCAGCCATCCCATAATGGCCCGTGCGGGTGGTCCACTGAATGTAGTATGAATCAGGTAGGTTAGCGCGCATGTTAGAGCTTGTAGGGAAAGAGGAACCAAAGTTAATGTGGGTGCAGCAGGTGCATCCGCCTTCTTGCGCTGCACAGCAGACACCACAAGTCAGTTAGGCCACGACGTGTCCTCCAACGCATCATGGAGCCCAGGGAAACTTGAACCGGATCGACATGAGTCACCATATTCTCCGCGTTTACACACCCGGCTGAGCCAGCCAGCTTCCTATCCCAACATTGGGGCCGTTCTTTGACACCCTTGCAGCTCATACTGCTTGGAACAATCCACAGGTCAGGGAGACAAACTGATCCAGGGCGCGGTCATGGAGGCGTCACGTTAGGGACGGTCATACAAGTCGCTGCACAGGTCCCCCGCAACGTATTCTCGGCAACATTCGTCCAGATGATCCTTCTTGGCGGAGGGACACTCTCATGGGCACGCACTACGACCACCGCACTCAATCTCCATCCGGGACCATGATCTCCCGGGTACCTTCTAGTGCATGTAGCACCTCTGTGTCTCCTTGTGACCTGCATCGCGATTAGTCGCACCCCACGGTCTCTATCACCTCCTGATACCCTTGCACCGGCCCGGACTCCATCGGCACATAAAGCGGCGACGCCTCGTTTACTGGGTGGTCCCCCACATACTCCACACAAGAGCTGTCATCGACATCCATGAGCGAGAGGTCATCACCGTCGGAGATCCAAATGCACTCCGGCCCACTCGTCCTTTCGTGCTCGGACCGTGTAGCCCTCTTGCCCCTTCCTGCGTGAACCAGGCCTTCATCGCGTGTCGGCGACACCTTGCTGGATGACGAGAGCGGAAGTGGCGCAGGGGGGTAGTCCAGCACCATTACACCCACACCCTGTGAAAGCGCAGAGCTGCCTCGGTGTGGGGCGGGCACCGGATGCCGGATTTCCAGTTCCGGGCTGCATGGACGACAAGGATGGGCTCGTAGGTCCCCAACTGTGGTGTGGCCCCGTTCAGCCTGGAACCAGTAGTTCCGGTAGTACCTTCTGGACTGGTGCCATTCTGCCGCTGAGGCAGCCCTGCCCGTTGGCGCAGCCCTGTCGTCCATTCTACCCTGCAAGATCGGAGCACTGGCATGCATCTCTTGGCGCTCCGGAAGAAATCGAAAAAAAGGGACTTCAAAGTTTTGGACTGTTCGGTCAGAAAAACGGTGAAGTCCCTGCTAGGGGCTTCGCGAGCGAGCGCGCACACGTGTGTGGTAAATGGCCAAAATGTCGGTGAAAACTGAGAATGGCGCCGTTTACTAGCTAGATTCAGGCCGCATGGGCGACTCTGACACCAATAAACAGATTTGGAACGATCTTGGGTTCGGTGTATGCTCCTCAGCACCTATAAAAATGCAACTACTGGCACCCCACAGGACCATACACCATGGATGATTTTCAGCGCGGAATTTTGGCAAAAATGACCAAGCATGCCAAATGAAGCCCAAAACCCCTGAAACTCGAGCGGATGAGTCACACAACTCGTCACAAGCGGATGGGGATGGTTCCAATGACTTGTTTGGATGGTGAAGTCCCTGCCAGGGGCTTCGCGAGCGAGCGCGCACACGTGTGTGGTAAATGGCCAAAATGTCGGTGAAAACTGAGAATGGCGCCGTTTACTAGCCAGATTCAAGCCGCATGGGCGACTCTGACACCAATAAACAGATTTAGAACGATCTTGGGTTCGGTGTATGCCCCTCAGCACCTATAAAAATGCAACTACTGGCACCCCACAGAACCATACACAATCGGTGATTTTCAACGGAGAATTTTGGCAAAAATGACCAAGCATGCCAAATGAAGCTCAAAGCCCCTGAAACTCGAGCACATGAGTGACACAACTCGTCAAAAACGGATGGGGATGGTCCCAATGACCTGTTTACATTGTGCACAATCGAAAAAAAGGGACTTCAAAGTTTTGGATTGTTCGGTCAGAAAAACGGTGAAGTCCCTGCAAGGGGCTTCGCGAGCGAGCGTGCGCGCGCGTGTGGTAAATGACCAAATTACCCCCTCCGCTCGAGCAGCAGATGCATGAACTGCAACTGCACTGGCCCCGGGCTTACGAATACCACAAGTTGAATGGCGAATTCCACATTGCAAGCCACCATCAATGTCACACATCGTGCCCATCAGCCAATTAGCACATCAGCCCTTCAGAGGTCCCGGATGGAGAAATGAAATGAAATTCCCAAGGTTGGCAACAGCCACCATTACCTTAAAGATATCCCCTACGCACTAGGCATTGAATAGCACATCGGACAAACATCCACCAACCGACCCGTGCTGAGTAGCCGGGATAGCAGCTGCACGAGCCAGAGCCTCCAGTCCCATCAGAGCATTGCCCATGGCTGTTGCATGCACCGGCGCCGGCAGCCCGAGGACATACGTTCCCATAGGGTGCCCCAAAGTATCCAGAATCGCAGGTGCACGTACCATCAGCATCGTTGCAAGTGCCATGGCCATTGCAGGGATTCGCAGCGCACGGCAAACATTCCCCGGTGCAGTCCGACCCGAGGTACGACGTGGCACAAGTGCATACGCCCGGACCAGTAGCCCCTTCATCGCCGCTACCGCGGCCATTGCATGGATTCGACTTGCCGCCAGCGCATTGGCTGCCACAGTTGGGGCCATATACAGCGGACACACACGTGCACCATCTGTCTCCAGTCACGCCCTCGTTGCATGACCCGTCCCCGCATTCCGGGCATTGCGTACAACTGGGGCCGTGGTACCCAGAAGCACAGGCACAGCGGTCGCTGCCTGTCCAGTGCCCTGCATCAGATGCCTGGCAGGTACAAGTGCCAGGAACCTCGCTGCATCCACCATGCCCTGAGCACGGGTTCGAGGCTCCCCCGGGGCGCTTATTGCCGCAGTCCGTACGTAGTAGCTGAGATCACAGCTGCACGAGCCAGAGCCTCCAGCCCCATCAGAGCATTGCCCGTGGTCGTTGCATGCACCCGCGCCGGCGGCCCCGGGACATTCGTTCCCATAGGGTGCCCCAAAGCCCTCCACAAGTGATCCATTCAGTTGGCGAAGTAACTGCAGGGGCTTACGAATACCAAATCAATGAGTACTGCAAACAGCGCCGACTGCGCCGCATTGAACGGGCCATCCATATCAGAGTCATGCATCAACGCGGCGTTGCTGCGCCCGTCGTCCCTGGCATTCAAGATCTTGCTCCATGGTGACAAAAAGAGCTACCAACAGCAGAATAGTGAACACACATACAAAGCGAGAGCAAAACATGACCAAAAGCAAAGTATTTGCAGGAGGGCATTCGAGTGTTTTCATGTGGGTGCGGTGTGCGTGTCTTGTGTTTGCACAGGAACCTAATTCATCAACAACTAGCATTTGTCTTGCATTGTTCATTTTAATGATCTTGTATGCACAGATGTATCTATCTTGACCTGACCTGTGTAGTACATTCCATTGGTGTGTGCCCATATTATTCACAAGGATCACAGTCACCACCTGCCCTCTTCATCCAGCCTCACATCTCCTCCCTCTTGGATCATTGTAAATATACAGTTGAGGCTGGACTGTGCAAAGAGTTACTCTGTGGTGGTGACATGGTTGGGCAGGCGAAGCTTCTATCACCCATGTGATATGACTGCAAACCCATGCAACACGCCCTGTTCAATGAGTCTGCCCAGAGCATTGTACACCCTGATGTTGTTGCCCTGTTTGATTTTCGTGTAGTCACCGGGGGCTGCAGGTCCAGGCTTTCCCATTGTGTCTCAGGGGTTGTAAAAAATGATGCCATGGCTCTGCCTTTGCTCCAACACACGTGCCTATTGCTACGAGATTCACCTGGGTCCCAATTAGGCTACCACCAATCCGTGTTGCGCTGTGATAGAAAGGGGCCCATGGTCTTTCAGTGGTCACTGAAGAGCATCCATTCTTTCCTTGCACTGCGCGCGCATCGCACGCTACGTTTAGACAAGATTCCCCATGGAAAATCCTTTGTTCCTTTTTTTTTCTCACTGAACAATGTTGCATCCAAATTTGATGGATCTTACTCGACTGAAACGTGGGTGTGCTGGAATTAATTGTACGTGAGCATTGTGCACTGACACAGTATCACACAATCACGCCAAACATCTGAGATAAACATCGCACGTAAGAATCCTAACATGCCACATACTCTTCATATTCTCTTCAAAAATCCACGTTGGATCATCATTGAAGGGACCGACAAAATATGTGTCAATATGGTGCCATAACCCCTGCCTCCCTGGGGTTCCCATGGTGGGGAGAAATCAACCTAGAAAGGAGTTGGTGTGGAAGAAGCACCGAAACCTATTGTCAAACAACCACAATGCCTAGAGTATACAAATTATGGGTTTTCAGTACGCCACACACCCAAATAGTCACACTGCGCTTGAGGGCCCCCTGTATGTGCTACTCACGCCTGCCTATAGACTGCCATAACACAACATTCTTATCAAGGGCATATTCTGTCACGGGCTCGGCTTTGGGCATTTTGGGGCCAAATATTGTGAAAACAACATCTTTCTGTACTGTACAAGGTTGTGCACAGCCACCATTACCTTAACATATCCCCTACGTACTTGGCGTTGAATAGCACATCGGACAGACATCCACCCACCGACCATGTGGGGAGACAATCCTTCATCCCACCAAATGTCATCCACCAATGAAATTCAAGGGTCTGCGGGCAAGGTCAATGGGGATTGACTTCTGTATTTGGAGAAGCAGAGAGCAAGACACTGAAGATCCGTAGTAGACGCCCTGAAGGTGTATTATCACACACCTCGACCAGTGTGTCTGTTTCAAAGTTGTGGGGTTGCAAAACACATCCATAGACGTAGCACAAGACAACACAAAGAATGCACAAAAAGTAGCCCCAAAGCCCATCACCCCAACTCAAGGGGTCACGCCAAAGTGCCGTGAGTCCATCATTCCAACTCAAGGGGCTGCACCAAAGTGTGACAGTCCATCACACCGACTCGAGGAGCCGCACAAATGATGTGGGAATCCAACACCCCAACACAAAACGAGTGCAAGTCCATCACCCCGGCTGTAGGGTCACACCGAAGTGTGGAGGTCCATCACCCCAACCCGGGGGCCACACCGAAGCGTGTGGGAGTCCATCACCCCAACTCGAGGGGCCACACAGAAGTATGTCAGGGTCCACATAATCCAACATCGATCTACAATGAGGAACACGCAGCAAAAGGGCGTGGAATTGGGTGCAAATGGGTGAATACAATGGGTGAAAATGGATGATAAAAGAAGTACGTCATGTCCCAGATGCATAAAAATCTTTCAAAAACCCCTTTATGGAACAAAAAACCAGTGGATAAGGGCCAAAACTAGGGTTCCGGTGGTTGACGACATACAAAAATGTGTATTGTGTGCGCACTGCGTGCATAGCAGCCTCCATGGTGACAGAGGAGGTGCATTAACACTAAGCATGGGTTTTGGGGGGTGCAAAATAAGCATCAACGGTTATGTTGGGAAATGGGGAAACCCAGCTTGGGTATCGAAAATAGAACTTCCCAAACCTCACTTTTTGGAACATTTTGATTGTCTAAAGACGGTAAAAACCGCATGTACACGCCCTTTTGGGCCCTCTTTGATCTCTATGGGGGCCAGTGAGCTGGTTACAATGCATGATGAGCTTGTGTGCCGTGCTCACTGCATGGCATTCAAGACAACTCTGGGAATCAAGGTTCGGTAGTGTGAAAAGAAAAAAGCAAGTTCCATGTCAACAGGAGGAGGGCATCCGATGTGCACGATAGTGTCAGGACTGCTGCAACACCAAGACAAGAGGGTGGGGGTTGATTGACTAAATGCAAAGAATGCATCATGCATCAGCATGTCTCTTTTTGGTTCCAGGTCTTGGTGAGCTGGCAAACACTACTCACAAGGTGTCAAAGGGGGATGAGGGGGCAGTGGCAGGGGAAATAATGACTAGGCTATGGCTTGCAGACGCCCTGTGGGTGGGAGTTCCATTTACGGCCAGGCCAAACCTGGCTCGCCCACCCACCAACTCACAAGAAAACCAACCTTTATCAAACAGCTCCACATTTGGGACCGCTTTTAGGTACACAAGCTTTTTTTGGCTCCAGCTCCTGGGGGGTGAGTGGTATTTTGCTAACTAATCGATAGCCTGAGCTTCACCAAGGAGAAGCTGACAGTCCTCGTCACGAAAATATTATACGTTCACCACTGTAGACGGAGGTAATGGCTTGGCAAATCCTTCCATGACCACAGTCCTTGGAGGCACACGTTCAACCCTGCACTGGGAGGAACCCCTCCAGTAGTGAACAGCAGAGCCCAAGAAAAATGATCCCCTCCGCTCGAGCAGCAGACACATGCACTGCAACTGCACTGGCCCCGGGCTTAAGAATATCACAGGTTGAATGGCGAATTCCACATTGAAAGCCACCATCAATGTAACACAGTGTGCACATGTGGGCACTGCTCAAGAGCCCTGCACATCAGCCCTTCAGAGGTCCTGGATGGAGAAATGAAATGAAACTTGCTGGTGTGCTGCTGCATCCATCAGCACATGATATGGCAGTGAAAAGGGATTGCGCGTCCAGGGCAGAGAGAACGTTCCGGCGGGTGTGGGGGGTCTCTTCACGTTTCTGGACCACAACACAGAACACCGCACGACCTTGGGCCCTATTGATCGATTGGACAACCCTGGGGAGGGGTTCTCCCAAGACCACAGACTGGGCTCACAGTTCAACTGCTTCGGGATGCTTGGCTATGTGCTGAAGCCGTCGTTGGGTTTAGGCTTACCAACGGAAGAGCATAGCAACTGCACAGCCAGCCCTCTGCCGAAACGCACACCCTGTGTGTTGACAGTTCTCCCAAGCCGTGGTCCAAAGGAGAGGGTAAAACCGAATTGTGGCAGAGGGCAATACACTTCACACTCTGGACAGAATGCAGCGACACATGAACTTCCGGCCTTCCACATTCGCCCACCCGGCCCATAATGCATGCTGCAGCCATGAATTGTGGGTGTTGACGCAGTGTACCGCCGAACCCTGGGGTTGCGCTTTCCAAAATTGTATGATGTTTTGGCATATACACCTTGCGATCATGGCAGACCATTGTGGGCGTTACTCGGACGTCAGACCAACCTGCATCCTCCAATGGAGCAGACTGCAGACTGTCAGACCGCAATTGGCGGAAGCACGGCCGCGGTCCCAAAAGTCACGTCAAAACGGCGGTCCAACGCCCACCCCTGTGCTTAGACAAGGCCGTGCATGCCCACGTCACACGTGACAGCAAAGCATGCGCGGGCCTCAAACCTTACACAAGCAATGGTAACGTGCACATTTAACCCCCCAAATATTCTGATTGTCCTTATTCACTGCCGCGGGCATCGGGTGGACTTCCATGGCGTCGGGTGGGGCTTGCCAGATGGCCCCGACACCCGGGTCCCCGACCCCCCGGACGCCCCCGACCCCCCGGACACGCGCGCCCCTGACACCCTCGTCCCAGAGCGGGACTTCACACGGGCATCGGGGGCTGGCAGGTCGTCGTCCTCGGCGTCGTCGTCCTCGACGGCAAACCCCAGGACCCGCTCGGCGGGGGCCCATGGGAGGGCCCCGCTCGTGGCCCTCTGCGCCAGGTCAGTGAAGTCTGGGTGTCCCCGGATCGAGCCCAGATGCTCCAGAAGCCCCGGCAGCAGCCGCACATCGTCCACAGGGGCTGGAGCAGGCCCTTCGGGGATGTCAGGTCCGGACGAGGAACCAGCGGACGGGGCCATGGCCGGGGACCCGGCAGCGGGTGTGTGAGGGGCCTGCGCGACCGGAGCAGTTGGGCGCGTGGGGGGCCGTGGGACCAGCTCGTTCCAGTCCAGACCTGCCCTAACCGCATCCTTGAGGCTCTGCAGGGCTTTGTCCGGCTGACCCTTGACGGACCACAGGGCGGCCCAGATGCACTGCATGTGCGCCAGTGCACAGCCGCAGAAGTACGCCCGCTGCAGCAGTGCCTTCCCCTCCGTGAAATCCCCCCGCCCAATGCTCCCCAACGCACGCCGCAGACACGTGTGCCCCTCCTCCTCGGCCATCAGCATGGCGCGCACCTCCCGCCGCACCTCCTCCGGCATCCGCACCTCTCCGGCATTGCACAGCCACCCCCGCGCGACAACGCGCAGAACGCAGGACAGCGGCACACTGAATGTGTTGACCCAGTCCACAACGTAACCGGATCCTGTGCGCTTGCACAAATGGATGTGCAGTCGGCGGGTGGCGGCGCCCGCTCGGTCTGCGGCGCCCGCTCTCTCTGCAGCGCCACTGGGCAGCTGCTGGGGTCGCTCGAGCGCAGCAGTGGCACAGACCCCAAACAGCTGGCGATCATAGATGCGGAGGCAGAGCACCCTCCACACCTGCGGGAAAGGTGGGGCATGTGGCTGCACTGGCATGGGCCCCGGCATGAGCACTGGCATGAGGATGTCCGAGTCATCCGCATTGAGATCCATGCACTCGTGCACGTCCGGTTGTGCTGCGAGGCAGCCCTGGGCGTCCACTCGCCGCTTCTTGTTGATTGGACCTTCGGGTTCGTGCGGCCTCCGCCTTTTCTTTGTGGTCTTGCGCAGACGCTTAGGCCTGCCTTCTGGGACTTCGGGGCTTGTGACTTGTTCCGTCCAGATGTCCTCCTGCAGGTCGAGGAACGACGACTCATAGTCGGAGCCAAAATCCACCCGATACTGGTTTGGCTCACTGTCCACGCGTGACACGATGCTGCCTGCTCTCCATTTGTCCTTCTGTTCCTCATCGGTCGTCCAGACAAACACCACGTGGCTGGGCCTCAACTCCAACTGCCAAATGTGCTTGGGTGAGTTTTTGGTTCGCATTGTGATGAGGAGCCGTCGAAAAAAAAAGACACTCAGAAAGCGTAAGTGGATGCACACAGGTGAGGGGTCCATGCACAAGAAAACAGTTGTTCAGCTCCTGGGTCCAAATCCACACACAGTGGCCGCAATATTCAAAAAGGTATCCCCCCCCTTCCGAGGGATGAATATAATGGCGGGGAGGCCCCACCCGCGCCCCCGCAGATGACGAAATGACGATTACAAAATGCCGGCCAACCAAAGTACAGTGCAGTCACAGCCCTGGGTCCCTCTTCTCTGAGGCACAAGACGAAGCACTGGACATGGGTCATTGCTGTCATCCCAAAAACCAATGTGAACAGTGTTTTACACGTGTTACACGTGTTTGACGCATCTTCCCAAAATGTGCTAAATTTCAGCCTCATCCTCAGAGCTGGATGACTCAATTGACGAACTGGGGTACTGGCTGCTGCTAGAGGGGGGGCAACAGTGAGGCATACCTGCAAAGCAAAAAAAAAGCACTGGAAAATTGCAATTTTGTAATTGTCATTTCGTCATTTCAGGGGTCCTCAGCCCCCCCCCCCCCCCCCACACACACCCACCAAAATAATGGTGGCAGTGTTATATTCACCACTGCCCCTTGTAAAAAATGGCACCCGGGTAATCAAACGATTCATTGGGGGATTATTTTGTCTCCCAAAACGATGATTTTACGAGAGGTTGGACATACGATATCACCAACTGGGGAATGCCACACGAATGACCCCCAAAAAACTAGGGCGGTATGGTGCCTGCGCCTGCGCTTGATCTGACAACCTCTCTTCGAAGTGATATCACCAACTTCGGTTTCCTAGCCTAGTGGGTCGACATTCATCATCTTTGAATTTGTTTGGTCGGCCGCGACCAGGGGTCATAGATATCATGCCCTACCAGAGGTCCCGACCAAAGAGTCACCGCAGGATGCTTTTTTGGACAAGGCAATAAGTTTACAAACGGTCAAACCGACAATTCAACTCCTTGGAGAAGCATACGCGAATGGGCCCCCAAATGGATGCAGCTGCAAAGCAAATTTCAATTTTGGAGCCCCGGCCCAATCAATTCCCTCATCCGTTGGCGTACCCAGAAACAACATCACGAGCAATGTTCAACTTGCATGCTAGGGTTGCTTTTAGCAGTTCGAGTGGAACCGAAACCGTAAACTTGCACATGGCAGAAACCCAAACATGGAAAGTGAAGCCTGAATGTGAGACCACCATTTCTGGTGCTATGCTACACGGCATTACCGGTTCCACAAGTGCAAATGAATGACTGCATATAGTATACTCTGTGTCACACTGATTTGGCCATCATGATATGCGAATGACACACTGCCACCATACGTCTATTCTGAAACCCCAAATGCAACTCAGAAAGATGAACTTAGGCATAACATAAAACGTAGCTGTGAAATTGTCATGCTGTCTCGAGAATGGTTTGTTTGGAATCAGCGTTGAGGACAGCAAACGTAGAATTCTCAGTGGCTCCGTGCGTTGAGGGAACTCTTCAATCTTCACTTTCCCGCTGCAGCGTGGACATTACCGAACAGGTTTGCGTGTGGTTTCAGGAAACGGACTGTCTATCCAGGCCTGTCCAACTCAGCCAAGAGTCTTTCCAAAACAAGGATTGTGGGAATAAGGCCCTTGGAACCCTGCCAACCCCGTGCTTTCCGGCAACCCCGGGCTGCCCTGTTTACTCAAAATACACATATTGTGCATCGATGCACAATACAATCAAACCATACATGGATATTTCTAATACACCATCGCTGCCTGTAGTGCCGCAGTATTATACACGTTCCTCTCAAATTTTGGTCTACAATCTGTGCCACCTTCACCACGACATCTGAATAGATGCCAAAACTAGCAGCCAACTAATTAGTCCATTCTGAGAATTCGGAGGGACAGCAATCAATCCACATGACCTCGTACCCAGCAGCAATGGCTCTTCCTCCACGTTCTCCGCAACCTCAGATTTCTCGCATGACGCTGGGCAGCCTTGAGCTAATGCTTAGAGGGCGCTGGGGAGGGGGCTGGCAAACTTCTTACCACCGAAGGGGGTTGGGAGAAAGGGGTGCAGGAAAATGTGCAATTATCTCCCGCACACGTACAATACCATCCACCTGCAGATGTGTTTGAATACTTATCCTGTCTGTCTTTGCCCAGTGTCATTGTAGCTTTCCTGTGTATGAATTAACTGCAGAAAATAAACATGTATGTGATGCATTTTTTGTGATGCATTTGTGGATGTTTTGCCCTTCGTAAAATCATCATCTGGGAGACAAATTATTGCCCAATGCATTTTTCGGTTTTGACACCTCAAAGCACCCCCCCCCCAAGTGGATCTTTTGGAAATAGTTCCTGTATACCTTTCTAGGGAGCACCATTCCCTTTGACCTTGCCACCAGCCCCTCCTGGACCTGAACCTTGGAACTGCTAGACCAGCAAGACCACTGCTCTCTTTTTCTCACAGGGACGTGTGCACCTCAGACCACATCATGTCTCCGGTCAGAATCAACGTCAAACAATCCATCTTTACAAATGAAACACTGCAATGAGGGTGCCTGTATCGCACCGCACTCACCGCGTGTTTTGTCGGATATTTACCATCACAGCACAGGTCAACGTCAAATCCTTCTTTTTCACACCATGATGAGCTAGTGCAGCCTGCTCACTAAGACTTGGGGTGCACTACGCGCACAGATACAGCCGTAAACCCCCAAACCTAGGGCGCCACAACAAGTGCACCCTTTTTGAAAACATGTGTATCACTGGGCTCTAACCCCCTGAATCCCCACAGTGGGACTGACGAAAAATTTACGGCTATCCCCAATTGTGGTAAGGGATGGGACTCAGGAGAGGATGTGCCAAGAGAGAGCCAACCGGTGTTTGGCCGATTACCAGCAGAGGAAGCAAACCACTTCTGTGACCCAACTCCTAACCCGCCTGGATGCAAAACATTGCACAGGTTTCTCGCCCACAAGCAGATGGCGCTGTGAGGCCATGTCCTCAACCCAAACCCAGACCCAAGCCTAAACCCAAGCCAGAAGCGGCTTGTGTACCATGGCCCGGTAAACCTCCGGCAGCTGTGCCTTCAGATCCCAGGCCATCACAAAACACCATGTTGTATTTTACGGCGCTGGCGCCCGCGGGGGAAGGGGGGTCAGAAAAAAAAAATCTCCTCCCCCCGTGGGGGCTCGTTTTCCTAGAATATACTACATAGTGGGGGGAGATATTATTTTTCCCGTAGCTATGCACGACATTCCTGGATGTTTGCAGAAAATTGGTGTTCATTCGTCTCTGGTCCCATACCAACTCTTACCCAGCCCTTACTCCTGCTCATAAAGAACACGTGCAATGACAAAGCTATATGACATATGACACCAAACTTGTGTCACGCTTAAAATGTAATCAACGGTTTGTTTGCTGTTTACATTGTTCGCAAGACAACACACTGCGTCGTCCACAGGAGTACAGGAGGGAAAGCTCTCAAGACATCAAAGCTCATCGTGACTTTCCAATGGGCGAGGTGGTGGTGAGGAGTCATCAGTGGATGACTCAGAACTGCTATCAGATGACGTGGCCTGGAGACTGCAGCAAACTGACGCCACAGACGGACAGGACAGAGGGTTGAACTTCTGTGCACATGAATGTTGGCCTTTGGTAACACAGACAAAGCACAAGAAATTTTAATGTCTGCAACATCCCTGACCTGTTCAAGTCCAGGAATGTGTGGAACCCGAAGGTAGGTGGCAAAGAAGGCGGGGGTGGCCCAGGCGGGAGGGCAGGAGAGGAACTTACAGGTTTTTATTTTTTAAATCCCACCCTGACCTCTTGGACCCCTTGAGTGCCTGGGCGTCCTCTCCTCCCCCCCAGTAGGGCAAGAAGGTGAAACCTTCCTGCCCAGGCACCCAGCCACCAGACAGCACCTGTTTAACTAAGAAAGGATGGTTCGCCAAAAATGAAAAATTAAAATTTGCAAAGAGGTGCTGCCAGTGGCCCCCTGTGTTTAACTGACTTTTGCTTGTTTCCTTGACAGGGGCTGGTTGCTTCGGGGAAGGGGTCGAGAGCAGGGTGGGGGGGTTTAAGGGGTATGTGGGCCTGTGACTGACTGGCAGGGTCCCCCCTGATGGGGGGACCCGTAGCAAAGAGTGCAGCCCCCCCGCCAGCAATGCATCATATCATGTCTCCTCTATAAGGGGGGCGTGGAAGGGAATGGGGCAAGAGGCCGGTGACATGGGAAAGCGTGTCCCACGCCATTTATTTCCGTAGGGTATGCAGGGTTGCAGGCCGAACCTACCCAGAGGCCGGCGGCAGAACCCTCGCACGCAAAGCTGCCGGTGGTGGCGTTGCAGCAGCCATGCCCGGAGCACGGGCCCGACGCTCCCCCGGGATACTCACCAATGCAGAACGCACCGTAATAGCCGGGATAGCAGCTGCACGGGAGCCCACAGCCCCATCAGGTCACTGTCAGTGGCCTCTGCAGACAAGGGCACAAGCGCCCCCAGGGTACACTCAGTCATAGAACGCTGCGAACGGCACGGGTGCAGGCACCATTTCCTGATACACGCTCCGAACAACGCCATGACCGCTGCACGGATGAGAGGAGGAGGGCGAATATTCTTCAGAGCAGGGCAGACCAAAATACCGTGAGCTGCATGTGCAAGAGCCCGTCCCAGTAGCCCCTTCATCGCCGCTACCGTGGCCATTGCATGAATTTGACTTGCCGCCAGCGCATTGGATGCCACAGTTGGGGCCATATACATCGGACACACACGTGCACCATCCGTCTCCAGCCACGCCCTCGTTGCATGACCCGTCCCCGCATTCCGGGCATTGAGTACAACTGGGGCCGTAGTACCCAGAAGCAAAGGCACTGCAGTCGCTGCCTGTCCAGTGCCCTGCACCAGATGCCTGGCAGGTACAAGTGCCATGAACCTCGCTGCATCTATCATGCCCTGACCACGGGTTCGACGCTCCTCCAGGGCACTCATTGCCGCAGTCCGTATCGTAGTAGCCGGGGTCGCAGCTGCACGAACCAGAGCCTCCAGCCCCATCGGAGCATTGCCCATTGCCGTTGCATGCACCGGCGCCGGCACCCCCGGGACATTCGTTCCCACAGGGTGCCCCAAAGTATCCAGAATCGCAGGTGCACGTACCATCAGCATCGTTGCAAGTGCCATGGCCATTGCAGGGATTCGCAGCGCACGGCAAACATTCCCCGGTGCAGTCCGACGCGACGTACGACGTGGCACAAGTGCACACGCCCGGACCAGTAGCCCCTTCATCGCCGCTACCGTGGCCGTTGCATGGATTCGACTTGCCGCCAGCGCATTGGCTGCCACAGTTGGGGCCATATACATCGGACACACACGTGCACCATCCGTCTCCAGTCACGCCCTCGTTGCATGACCCGTTCCCGCATTCCGGGCATTGGGTAGCCCTTTGAAAGCAAACCTCCGGAGCACTGCTTTCAAACAAGGGTGCGAGGCCCCAAATGCCCATGGCGTCCAATCATCCAAAAAGCAGCCCCGTGCCAAAAGAGGAGTCGGGAACATGGGGTGCAGGCCATGGGGTGTAACCATCACCCCATGTAACCCGGGGATGCATGCGGTGCAGGTATCACCTGCTCACAATCAGTTTGGGTCTCTTGCCGGGAGCACGGGCTGCCACTTTCCGCGGGGCCGCTAATCGGGCAACTCGGGGGCAGTGCGGCGGCAAGAGTCTTCCCCCATCTCTTCGCTGGGCCCTGGATCCAAAGCCTTACTTCGCCCCGAATGTTGCCGCCCACAAAAGGTCAAGTCGAGTGTGTTCGCCTCGAGTCCCTGCAATACAAGCAACTGGCTCAATGACTGCGGCAGCGCCTGCGACGCGATCATGTGCACTGCGATGGGCGTGATGATGCGGCGGCTCATCTTTGATCGGGGGGGGTCACCCCCGTTCCGGATCACCTCCACAACGGCCGGTCGCTCAATCAATTCATCGCCCATTCAATGCGTAGCAGGACCCCACGTCAGGTCCCCGCACACAATTCGAGCCGCCGGCGCCCTCGCACTCCGCCCGGGTCCCGATGACGACGCCAGTGGTCAGATTGGCCACCAGCTCGTCCCGCTCCTTCGCGGTGTGCCCCGAGCACTCTCGAGGGGGGGTCCGCCGGGGGAGCGGGGCGCTGCAAGGCACGCCCCCGGGGGGTCAAGGCGGTCCGTGTTGATGCATCGGTACATGCCCCGCCGCTGCTGTGAGGCGAGGAGGGCCAGGGGGGTCATCGGGGGTGGGCCCCGGGATGCGGTCCCGCTCGGCCTCCGGGTCCCGGTCTTTCCGGGCGGTGCAGAACTCTTCGGTCCAGGGCCGTGTGGAACCGCATGTCGCTCCTGCGGAGGTGGCCCGGAAGTGCGGGCACATCCCAAGAGGCCGCGAAGAGCCCGGCACGCAGCTTCGATGCCCTGCAGACCCCGAACCGGCGGCAGTAGTCGTCGCCGATGTAGTGCAGGATGGGCTTGCCCTCTGGGGACCGCGGAATGCGGGTTGGCTGCCTCGCGGTGAAGTACACGTTGGTGTGCGTCATCCGCCGGGGGGTCACGGGGGGGCATTGCACCCGTCGAAATGGGCCGCGGCCGTCCGCTTTGATGTGTTTGAGTGTCGTGTCGTCCGCCGCGCCACGGATGTCTGCACTGAGAGCGACGGTTTCGGACGTGTCGTTGTTGGGGGGGTGGACGAACACCTCTCGGAATGGGTGGTACCCCTCCTTCAGAGCGTCGACGACCCTTTTGAGGTCGTCCGGTTTGTCGGAATTGGACACGACCAGAGAAGCGGTTTCCGCATCTGTGGGCATTTCGTTGACGAGCGGACCCCCATGGGTCATGTACTCGTCCTCATAGAAGCCTGGGACAATGGACATGTGCACATAGCTGGCGATGAATTTGGCACTGGGCTTGTACCCTCTGAAAAGATCTAAATCGATCCGGTTGCGGTCGCAGATGTACTCCGAAATGGGTACGTCATGGGCTGCATCATGTTGGCCATCAACCCACCCCACTTTTGACCCACCCAGACCCCCCCCCTCCCTCTTACAATCTTTTTTGGGGTGGGGGTGGGCTTTGGGCTTTGGGCTTGTCTTCCCGAATCCGAAGAGGGCCTTAGGGGCCCACGGAGTGCCGCTCATTGGGGAAGTTCGGCTCAGGCGCACCACACTCACCCCCATACCATGCGGTCTGGGAGCGGGGCATACACCTCCTAGTGCGGTCGTGCGTGTGCTGGTGCAGGTAAGGGGCAGGTAGAGGGCGTGCAAGTGTTGGGGGGGGGGGGGTAGAGAAGGAGGGACGGAGAAGGGAAGACGGGTACTTTCGGGGCCCCGGTTCCCCTGGTTGGCGACGTCAAGTCCTCCCCTACCGCCCGGGGGAGGATGCTCCGCCTGGAAAGAAAGAAATTGGGAGCAGAAAGCATCGCCGGAGCGCCGACTGACATGCCAGGAGGGGGATCCGAACCCAGGACACGCCATGCGGCAGTGTACTGAGTTACCGCTGGGCCACACGGCCAGGGATCGGCATGGAGGGCCAGGGGTATAGGGTTGGTGCAGGGAAGGGGCGAGGTTGGTCTGCCAGAGCGGCCGTGGGGCCGCCCATTACTCTGTACAAGGGGTGAAATGGTGGGAGCATGGGGTTTGAGAAGGTAGGGCCTCTCGCGCAAGCGTGGGGCTTTGGGGGGGGCAGAGGAGGGGAGGAAAGAAAGAAGCAGGGAGGAGAGAGGTTGGGTCGCCGGCGGACGTGCCTGGAGGGAGATGGGGGAGGGACAGCACCGTCGGATCGCCGGCGGACGTGCTGGGAGGGAGGCTAGCAGGGGACAGCACCGTCAGATCGCCGGCGGACATGCTGGGAGGGAGGCCAGGAGGAACTTGCACCGTCGGATCGCCGGCGGACGTGCTCGGGAGGAGGAGGGCATGGCTGGGGGGAGGGGTGCGGCGGGGCGGGGGGTGGGGGGTACACTTGGTGTGGCAGTGGTGCGTCTGCCCCTCACAGGCTGCACCTCTGACCCCAGGGGGCGCCCGGGGCGGGTGGGGGCAGTGGCCGGCCTGACTCGGTGGGGTAGGGGTGGGGGAGGGGCACTCCAGGACCAGAGCCCCCCCCAGAAAAGGGGCCGATCGGACGCCAAAGCCCGTCCAATACGCCCCCGCAGATCGCAAACTACACAAATGCCAGGGCCCTGAGGAGCACACACCGCCCGGCAGTGGCACGCCCACCGGCCCACGCCGTGTTGAGCCATGCCCCCCCCCACCCCCTTTGTCCGGATGCAGTGAGGCTCCCCTCCGCGATGGGCTGATCACGGGTCGCGCCACCGGCACGGCGGGCCCTCACGCCTCCGCTCCGTCGGCCACGTCGTGTTCCGGTCCGGAAACGGCGGTTGCCGGGCCCCGCACATTGCGCTGTGTGAACCGAAGTGTCCGGCCTCGTTTTTTTTCGACCGAATAAAGGTTTTTGGGAGCGCATTCGGCGCCGCATTCCAGAGATTTAGCGGGCCTATGGAGCCCCGACTCCAGATCCCCGGGGTTGAGGGCAAATGTTGCAGCAGGGACCCCCCCTCCCCCCCCCCCCCCAAGGCACCAGGCTGCACAGCACCAACGGCCAGCACAAAGATCCCTTCAGAGACATTGTCATGTATGCCCCGGCCCTCCATTCATTAGGGAAGCCGAACCTCCAACTGCGGAAAGGGGGGGGGGATCTGCCACATCGGCAAAGTGCACCGGCAAAGTGGGTGTGCTGGTGGGTACTACCCGGGGGCGCAGGGAGGGGGGGCAGGACCGGGCCTGAGGGGGTGGGGGGCTGAAGGGGGGTTTCAAGAGCGGCAGCAGCGGCGGGTACTGGCGGTTGGGGAGTGGGTTCAGTAATCGGTGGCCGTGCGGGCGGTTGTAAAACGGTTGGGAGGGGCGATGGGGGGCGCACAGAGGCCTTTTGGGGCCCTGAATAACACTCATACCCCGAGATGGTGCGTTGAGAACAATGCTCGCCGGGTGTGTGTGGCGCTGTTTCAGTTCTGAGGATAGTCCCATGAGCCCACTGCCCTCCAGGCACTGCCCCTTGTCACAGCGGAGGTGGGGACGGGACCTCCCCCAGCGTTGATCATGTTGGTCTGGTCCTCGGCCTTGCCCTCGCCGAGTTGAAGGCGATGCCACGTCCACCGCAGATTTTGTTGTAGTGAAATGGGTACTGGTGAATAAACATGTCCTCCATACCCTCATCCCCTACGACCACACACGGACCACACCTCATCCAAAGCTCCTCCGTTTGTTCTGCCGTGGTGGCATAACTCGATTCCATAAACATGGTTGAAGGACAATGTTGTGAGCAACCTCGGGCAGCAAGCATGTCCAGCGTACGATGGGCATTCTGATAGGTCTTCTCACCAAGACCCAAGGGCTGCGTTCCTTTGTTTGAACGACAGGGCACGCGGGCACAGCCAAGAGTGCCACAAAACACACACTTTGTGGAACTCTCGCAGTACAAAGGCAGAGGCTGGTACACCCGGAGTACGTACAGCACCAATCGTGGGCGGCTACCTCCTCAAATGTGCAGGGCATGGCAAGCACGGCAACAAGGCACCACAAGATGAAGGCAAGGGAAGAACTGGCATGTGTGGTTAGTGTGTGCTTGCTTGCCTCCCTACACGCACACGACCACCACTTCCGAAACTTCGGCTTCCCACCAAACAAAAACTGCAAACCCCAATTTTCCAAACTACAACGGCAAATCCTAAACCTTCAAATGGAAACAACAAACCCGAAATCTCAAACAAAAGCGGTCAACCCTAAATGTTCAATGGAAAGAGGCAATCCAAATGATAACGGCAAACCCTAGACCTTCAAACGAAAACGGCAAGCCGCACTCAATCTTGAAACGATGACGGCAAAGCTAATGCACAACGAAGTGCTGCCCGTGTCCAACGAAGTGCTGCGAAGTGCTGCCCGTGCCCAACGAAGTGCTGCCCGTGCGCAACGAAGTGCTGCCCGTGCGCAAACAAATGCTGCCCGTGTGCAAGGAAGTGCTGCCCGTGCGCAAGGAAGTGCTGCCCGTGCGCAAGGAAGTGCTGCCCGTGCGCAAAGAAGTGCTGCCCGTGCGCAAACAAATGCTGCCCGTGCGCAAGGAAGTGCTGCCCGTGCGCAAACAAATGCTGCCCGTGCGCAAGGAAGTGCTGCCCGTGCGCAAGGAAGTGCTGCCCGTGTGCAAGGAAGTGCTGCCCGTGCGCAACGAAGTGCTGCCCGTGCGCAAACAAGTGCTGCCAGTGCGCAAACAACTGCTGCTCGTGTCCAAGGAAGTGCTGCCCGTTTTCTAAGGAAGTGCTGCCCGTGCGCAAGGAAGTGCTTGGGCTTGGGCTTGGGCTTGGGAAAGGAGATTTACGCACGGCCCCGAGCCACGAGATTCAGCACAGTACCCTGGGGGTTGTCCAGAGCAAGGCTGGACCAGGAAGAAGCGAAACTTCGCGACCTCCCTTGGCCGTGGAGCGGGCGACCTATAGGCCCCGGGGATAGCAGTAGCCCAAGAGTTTGGGTGCGCATCCGGCAGCAACAGGCGAGCTCGAATTCGCGGGGGCTAGGATGATCTCATATGGACCACCCATCCAAGCTAAGCAGGGGAGTTTCCACACAGCCGCCTTCACCCCATATACCGCCCCGCGGTATACTTTACCCACAGGCCTGCTCATGTGGGAGGCCCTTAGGGGGTGAGAATCCAGCGACTGGGCTTCCACCCATGCTAGCAGCGGCTTCGCAACACAGTTGAGGGGGGGAAAGGAGGGACAAGGAGGGGAAAGTTTGTGTCAGCACCATTAACTCTACTGCTCCGCGGTATTCCAAAATCTCGTCGGACTTTGGTTTGACGAGCCACTGACCTCGTTGCGATGTTTACCACCGGGTTTTGGTTGTGTAGAGCGAAGGCACAGCGAAGGCACAGCTAAGGTACGGTGACTGCAGGGCGCCGGGAATGTTACCTGTTATCCTGCCTTTAGGTTGTTGCTCCCCTCCCCCCTCGCCCCCAAGCTAACCTGTTGGCACTCACAAAAAAGAATAACTATCTATGAGTACCCTGGTACGCTCCTTGTCTTCGGTTTGCCCCGCTGGTGCCACTAGCGGGGCCCGAACCCGCACACTACAGTTTCCATGGTGGGGCCACTAGCCGCTGAGGTAGGTGTCAGCTGGGCAAGTTAACCCGTCACTTTGTTTTACGCTTCGTTCCGTCACTTCTTTCCCCGTACAAGTGCGGACTCCCAACAGCGCAACAGAGACATTCAAATAGAGACGTGCGCTCACCGAGAACCAACGACACGTTGTTCGACTGTGCAGGGTAATCCTGCCACTCAGAGATTACGACGAACCCGATGACGCCAACGGCGTCCCGGGGCATATGCCCCCCACTTCAAGTGCATGTCGTGGGATCATATGACAGGTCCCAGGCGATAAGCCGCATGCAGGCGGGCGCACATGACAGGCAGATTAGACTGCAGCGGTAGGACAAAGAAACTTTTATCGCTGACGGCTCGGGGAGCTTCTGTGCAAGCTGGGTTTCGCTGGCTCTTCTCACACCACGCGGTTGAAACTTCTTCCCCCCCCCCTCTGACCTGCATTGCGATCCTCAAGGGACACGCAAGCGCGTGCATGGCCACCGCACGTTTCCCGTGTGCGTCATTCAGTCGTGCATTGTCATCTCACCCGTCATGCAGCCATCCCATAACTTGTCGCCACGGCCCGTGCGAGTGGCCCGCTGAATGTAGCCTAAATCAGGTAGGTTAGCGCGCAGGTTAGGGCTTGTAGGGACAGAGGAACCGAAGTCAATGTGGGTGCAGCGGGTGGATCTGCCTTCTTGCGCTGCACAACAGACACCACAAGTCAGTTAGGCCACGAGGCGTCCTTCAGCGCATCATGGAGCCCAGGGAAACTTGAACCGGATCGACATGAGTCACCATATTCTTCGCGTTAACGCACCCAGCTGAGCCAGCCAGCTTCCTGTCCCAACGTTGGGGCCGCTCTTTGACACCCTTGCAGCTCATACTGCTTGGAACAATCCACAGGTCAGGGAGACAAACTGATCCAGGGCGCGGTCATGGAGGTGTCGGCCCCACACCCCCGCTAAACTAATGGTGGCAGTGTTGTGTTCACCACTGCCCCTTGTGAAAAATGGTACCCGGGTACGGGGGGTAGAGGGGTCAAAATCGAACGATTCATTGGGGGATCATTTTGTCTCCCAAAACGATGATTTTACAAGAGGTTTGACATCCGATATCACCCACTGGGGAATGCCACACGAATGACCCCCCAGAAATAGGGCGGTATGGTGCCTGCGCCTGCGCTTGATCTGACAACCTCTCTTCGAAGTGATATCACCAACTTCGGTTTCCTAGCCTAGTGGGTCGACATTCATCATCTTTGAATTTGTTTGGTCGGCCGCGACCAGGGGTCATATATATCATGCCCTACCAGAGGTCCCGACCAAAGAGTCAGCGCAGGATGCTTTTTTGGACAAGGCAATAATTTTACAAACGGTCAAACCGACAATTTAACTCCTTGGAGAAGCATACGCGAATGGGCCCCCAAATGGATGCAGCTGCAAAGCAAATTTCAATTTTGGAGCCCCACCCCAATCAATTCCCTCATCCGTTGGCGTACCCAGAAACAACATCACGAGCAATGTTCAACTTGCATGCTAGGGTTGCTTTTAGCAGTTCGAGTGGAACCGAAACCGTAAACTTGCACATGGCAGAAACCCAAACATGGAAAGTGAAGCCTGAATGTGAGACCACCATTTCTGGTGCTATGCTACATGGCATTACCGGTTCCACAAGTGCAAATGAATGACTGCATATACTATACTCTGTGTCACACTGATTTGGCCATCATGATATGCGAATGACACACTGCCACCATACGTCCATTTTGAAACCCCAAATGCAATTCAGAAAGATGAACTTAGGCATAACATAAAACGTAGCTGTGAAATTGTCATGCTGTCTCCAGAATGACTTGTTTTGAATCAGCAGTGAGGACAGCAAACGTAGAATTCTCGTTGGCTCCGTTGCTTCATTTTTCCGCTGCAGCGTGGACATTACCGAACAGGTTTGCGTGTGGTTTCAGGAAACGGACTGTCTATGCAGGCCTGTCCAACTAATCCAACAGTCTTTCCAAAACAAGGATTGTGGGAATAAGGCCCCCTTGGAACCCTGCCAACCCCGTGCTTTCCGGCAACCCCGGGCTGCCCTGTTTACCCAAAATACACATATTGTGCATCGATGCACAATACAATCAAACCATACATGGATATTTCTAATACACCATGGCTGCCTGTAGTGCAGCAGTATTATACACGTTCCTCTCAAATTTTGGTCTACAATCTGTGCCACCTTCACCACGACATCTGAATAGATGCCAAAACTAGCAGCCAACTAATTAGTCCATTCTGAGAATTCGGAGGGACAGCAATCAATCCACATGACCTCGTACCCAGCAGCAATGGCTCTTCCTCCACATTCTCCGCAACCTCAGATTTCTCGCATGACGCTGGGCAGGCTTGAGCTAATGCTTAGAGGGCGCTCAGGGCGCCATAACAAGTGCACCCTTTTTGAAAACACGTGGATCACTGGGCTCTAGCCCCCTGAATCACCACAGTGGGACTGACGAAAAATTTACGGCTATCCCCAATTGTGGTAAGGGATGGGACTCAGGAGAGGATGTGCCAAGAGAGAGCCAACCGGTGTTTGGCCGATTACCAGCAGAGGGAGCAAGCCACTTCTGTGACCACATTCCTAACCCGCCTGGATGCAAAACATTGCGCAGGTTTCTCGCCCACAAGCAGATGGCGCTGTGAGGCCATGTCCTCAACCCAAACCCAGACCAAAGCCTAAACCCAAGCCAGAAGCGGCTTGTGTACCATGGCCCGGTAAACCTCCGGCAGCTGTGCCTTCAGATCCCAGGCCATCACAAAACACCATGTTGTATTTTACGGCGCTGGCGCCCGCGGGGGGGGGGGGTCAGAAAAAAAAAATCCCCTCCCCCCGTGGGGGCTCGTTTTCCTAGAATATACTACATAGTGGGGGGAGATATTATTTTTGCCGTAGCTATGCACGACATTCCTGGATGTTTGCAGAAAATTGGTGTTCAATCGTCTCTGGTCCCATACCAACTCTTACCCAGCCCTTACCCCTGCTCATAAAGAACACATGCAATGACATTGTGGGGCTACTAGCCGCCGAGGTAAGTGTCAGCTGGGCAGGTTAACCCGTCACTTTGTTTTTCGCTTCAGTCCGTCACTCTTTTCCTCGGACAAGTGCGGACTTCCAACAGCGCAACAGAGACATTCAAATAGAGCCTTGCGCTCAGCGAGAACCAACGACACGTTGTTCGACTGTGCGGAGTAATCCTACCACTGAGAGCTGACAATGAACCCGATGATGCCAACGGCATCCTGGGGCATATGCCCCCCACGATCACATCACGGGTCCCAGACGATAAGCCGCATGCAAGCGGGTGCACATGACAGGCAGGTTAGACTATAGCGGTAGGACATAGAAACTTTTATCGTTTACAGCTCACGGGTTTCGCTGTCTCTTCTCACACCACGTGTTTGGGACTTCTTTCCTTCCCTCTGACCTGCTTTGCGAGCCTACGCACGTTTCCCGTGTGCGTTATTCAATCGTGCATTGTCATCTCACCCGTCGTGCACCCATCCCATAATGGCCCGTGCGGGTGGTCCACTGAATGTAGTATGAATCAGGTAGGTTAGCGCGCATGTTAGAGCTTGTAGGGAAAGAGGAGCCAAAGTTAATGTGGGTGCAGCAGGTGCATCCGCCTTCTTGCGCTGCACAGCAGACACCACAAGTCAGTTAGGCCACGACGTGTCCTCCAACGCATCATGGAGCCCAGGGAAACTTGAACCGGATCGACATGAGTCACCATATTCTCCGCGTTTACACACCCGGCTGAGCCAGCCAGCTTCCTATCCCAACATTGGGGCCGTTCTTTGACACCCTTGCAGCTCATACTGCTTGGAACAATCCACAGGTCAGGGAGACAAACTGATCCAGGGCGCGGTCATGGAGGCGTCACGTTAGGGACGGTCATACAAGTCGCTGCACAGGTCCCCCGCAACGTATTCTCGGCAACATTCGTCCAGATGATCCTTCCTGGCGGAGGGACACTCTCATGGGCACGCACTACGACCACCGCACTCAATCTCCATCCGGGACCATGATCTCCCGGGTACCTTCTAGTGCATGTAGCACCTCTGTGTCTCCTTGTGACCTGCATCGCGATTAGTCGCACCCCACGGTCTCTATCACCTCCTGATACCCTTGCACCGGCCCGGACTCCATCGGCACATAAAGCGGCGACGCCTCGTTTACTGGGTGGTCCCCCACATACTCCACACAAGAGCTGTCATCGACATCCATGAGCGAGAGGTCATCACCGTCGGAGATCCAAATGCACTCCGGCCCACTCGTCCTTTCGTGCTCGGACCGTGTAGCCCTCTTGCCCCTTCCTGCGTGAACCAGGCCTTAATCGCGTGTCGGCGACACCTTGCTGGATGACGAGAGCGGAAGTGGCGCAGGGGGGTAGTCCAGCACCATTACACCCACACCCTGTGAAAGCGCAGAGCTGCCTCGGTGTGGGGCGGGCACCGGATGCCGGATTTCCAGTTCCGGGCTGCACGGACGACAAGGATGGGCTCGTAGGTCCCCAACTGTGGTGTGGCCCCGTTCAGCCTGGAACCAGTAGTTCCGGTAGTACCTTCTGGACTGGTGCCGTTCTGCCGCTGAGGCAGCCCTGCCCGTTGGCGCAGCCCTGTCGTCCATTCTACCCTGCAAGATCGGAGCACTGGCATGCATCTCTTGGCGCTCCGGAAGAAATCGAAAAAAAGGGACTTCAAAGTTTTGGACTGTTCGGTCAGAAAAACGGTGAAGTCCCCGCTAGGGGCTTCGCGAGCGAGCGCGCACACGTGTGTGGTAAATGGCCAAAATGTCGGTGAAAACTGAGAATGGCGCCGTTTACTAGCTAGATTCAGGCCGCATGGGCGACTCTGACACCAATAAACAGATTTGGAACGATCTTGGGTTCGGTGTATGCTCCTCAGCACCTATAAAAATGCAACTACTGGCACCCCACAGGACCATACACCATGGATGATTTTCAGCGCGGAATTTTGGCAAAAATGACCAAGCATGCCAAATGAAGCCCAAAACCCCTGAAACTCGAGCAGATGAGTCACACAACTCGTCACAAGCGGATGGGGATGGTTCCAATGACTTGTTTGGATGGTGAAGTCCCTGCCAGGGGCTTCGCGAGCGAGCGCGCACACGTGTGTGGTAAATGGCCAAAATGTCGGTGAAAACTGAGAATGGCGCCGTTTACTAGCCAGATTCAAGCCGCATGGGCGACTCTGACACCAATAAACAGATTTAGAACGATCTTGGGTTCGGTGTATGCCCCTCAGCACCTATAAAAATGCAACTACTGGCACCCCACAGAACCATACACAATCGGTGATTTTCAACGGAGAATTTTGGCAAAAATGACCAAGCATGCCAAATGAAGCTCAAAGCCCCTGAAACTCGAGCACATGAGTGACACAACTCGTCAAAAACGGATGGGGATGGTCCCAATGACCTGTTTACATTGTGCACAATCGAAAAAAAGGGACTTCAAAGTTTTGGACTGTTCGGTCAGAAAAACGGTGAAGTCCCTGCAAGGGGCTTCGCGAGCGAGCGTGCGCGCGCGTGTGGTAAATGACCAAATTACCCCCTCCGCTCGAGCAGCAGATGCATGAACTGCAACTGCACTGGCCCCGGGCTTACGAATACCACAAGTTGAATGGCGAATTCCACATTGCAAGCCACCATCAATGTCACACATCGTGCCCATCAGCCAATTAGCACATCAGCCCTTCAGAGGTCCCGGATGGAGAAATGAAATGAAATTCCCAAGGTTGGCAACAGCCACCATTACCTTAAAGATATCCCCTACGCACTAGGCATTGAATAGCACATCGGACAAACATCCACCAACCGACCCGTGCTGAGTAGCCGGGATAGCAGCTGCACGAGCCAGAGCCTCCAGTCCCATCAGAGCATTGCCCATGGCTGTTGCATGCACCGGCGCCGGCAGCCCGAGGACATACGTTCCCATAGGGTGCCCCAAAGTATCCAGAATCGCAGGTGCACGTACCATCAGCATCGTTGCAAGTGCCATGGCCATTGCAGGGATTCGCAGCGCACGGCAAACATTCCCCGGTGCAGTCCGACCCGAGGTACGACGTGGCACAAGTGCATACGCCCGGACCAGTAGCCCCTTCATCGCCGCTACCGCGGCCATTGCATGAATTTGACTTGCCGCCAGCGCATTGGCTGCCACAGTTGGGGCCATATACAGCGGACACACACGTGCACCATCTGTCTCCAGTCACGCCCTCGTTGCATGACCCGTCCCCGCATTCCGGGCATTGCGTACAACTGGGGCCGTGGTACCCAGAAGCACAGGCACAGCGGTCGCTGCCTGTCCAGTGCCCTGCATCAGATGCCTGGCAGGTACAAGTGCCAGGAACCTCGCTGCATCCACCATGCCCTGAGCACGGGTTCGAGGCTCCCCCGGGGCGCTTATTGCCGCAGTCCGTACGTAGTAGCTGAGATCACAGCTGCACGAGCCAGAGCCTCCAGCCCCATCAGAGCATTGCCCGTGGTCGTTGCATGCACCCGCGCCGGCGGCCCCGGGACATTCGTTCCCATAGGGTGCCCCAAAGCCCTCCACAAGTGATCCATTCAGTTGGCGAAGTAACTGCAGGGGCTTACGAATACCAAATCAATGAGTACTGCAAACAGCGCCGACTGCGCCGCATTGAACGGGCCATCCATATCAGAGTCATGCATCAACGCGGCGTTGCTGCGCCCGTCGTCCCTGGCATTCAAGATCTTGCTCCATGGTGACAAAAAGAGCTACCAACAGCAGAATAGTGAACACACATACAAAGCGAGAGCAAAACATGACCAAAAGCAAAGTATTTGCAGGAGGGCATTCGAGTGTTTTCATGTGGGTGCGGTGTGCGTGTCTTGTGTTTGCACAGGAACCTAATTCATCAACAACTAGCATTTGTCTTGCATTGTTCATTTTAATGATCTTGTATGCACAGATGTATCTATCTTGACCTGACCTGTGTAGTACATTCCATTGGTGTGTGCCCATATTATTCACAAGGATCACAGTCACCACCTGCCCTCTTCATCCAGCCTCACATCTCCTCCCTCTTGGATCATTGTAAATATACAGTTGAGGCTGGACTGTGCAAAGAGTTACTCTGTGGTGGTGACATGGTTGGGCAGGCGAAGCTTCTATCACCCATGTGATATGACTGCAAACCCATGCAACACGCCCTGTTCAATGAGTCTGCCCAGAGCATTGTACACCCTGATGTTGTTGCCCTGTTTGATTTTCGTGTAGTCACCGGGGGCTGCAGGTCCAGGCTTTCCCATTGTGTCTCAGGGGTTGAAAAAAATGATGCCATGGCTCTGCCTTTGCTCCAACACACGTGCCTATTGCTACGAGATTCACCTGGGTCCCAATTAGGCTACCACCAATCCGTGTTGCGCTGTGATAGAAAGGGGCCCATGGTCTTTCAGTGGTCACTGAAGAGCATCCATTCTTTCCTTGCACTGCGCGCGCATCGCACGCTACGTTTAGACAAGATTCCCCATGGAGAATCCTTTGTTCCTTTTTTTTTCTCACTGAACAATGTTGCATCCAAATTTGATGGATCTTACTCGACTGAAACGTGGGTGTGCTGGAATTAATTGTACGTGAGCATTGTGCACTGACACAGTATCACACAATCACGCCAAACATCTGACATCAACATCGCACGTAAGATGTCTAACATGCCACATACTCTTCATCTTCTCTTCAAAAATCCACGTTGGATCATCATTGAAGGGACCGACAAAATATGTGTCAATATGGTGCCATAACCCCTGCCTCCCTGGGGTTCCCATGGTGGGGAGAAATCAACCTAGAAAGGAGTTGGTGTGGAAGAAGCACCGAAACCTATTGTCAAACAACCACAATGCCTAGAGTATACAAATTATGGGTTTTCAGTACGCCACACACCCAAATAGTCACACTGCGCTTGAGGGCCCCCTGTATGTGCTACTCACGCCTGCCTATAGACTGCCATAACACAACATTCTTATCAAGGGCATATTCTGTCACGGGCTCGGCTTTGGGCATTTTGGGGCCAAATATTGTGAAAACAACATCTTTCTGTACTGTACAAGGTTGTGCACAGCCACCATTACCTTAACATATCCCCTACGTACTTGGCGTTGAATAGCACATCGGACAGACATCCACCCACCGACCATGTGGGGAGACAATCCTTCATCCCACCAAATGTCATCCACCAATGAAATTCAAGGGTCTGCGGGCAAGGTCAATGGGGATTGACTTCTGTATTTGGAGAAGCAGAGAGCAAGACACTGAAGATCCGTAGTAGACGCCCTGAAGGTGTATTATCACACACCTCGACCAGTGTGTCTGTTTCAAAGTTGTGGGGTTGCAAAACACATCCATAGACGTAGCACAAGACAACACAAAGAATGCACAAAAAGTAGCCCCAAAGCCCATCACCCCAACTCAAGGGGTCACGCCAAAGTGCCGTGAGTCCATCATTCCAACTCAAGGGGCTGCACCAAAGTGTGACAGTCCATCACACCGACTCGAGGAGCCGCACAAATGATGTGGGAATCCAACACCCCAACACAAAACGAGTGCAAGTCCATCACCCCGGCTGTAGGGTCACACCGAAGTGTGGAGGTCCATCACCCCAACCCGGGGGCCACACCGAAGCGTGTGGGAGTCCATCACCCCAACTCGAGGGGCCACACAGAAGTATGTCAGGGTCCACATAATCCAACATCGATCTACAATGAGGAACACGCAGCAAAAGGGCGTGGAATTGGGTGCAAATGGGTGAATACAATGGGTGAAAATGGATGATAAAAGAAGTACGTCATGTCCCAGATGCATAAAAATCTTTCAAAAACCCCTTTATGGAACAAAAAACCAGTGGATAAGGGCCAAAACTAGGGTTCCGGTGGTTGACGACATACAAAAATGTGTATTGTGTGCGCACTGCGTGCATAGCAGCCTCCATGGTGACAGAGGAGGTGCATTAACACTAAGCATGGGTTTTGGGGGGTGCAAAATAAGCATCAACGGTTATGTTGGGAAATGGGGAAACCCAGCTTGGGTATCGAAAATAGAACTTCCCAAACCTCACTTTTTGGAACATTTTGATTGTCTGAAGACGGTAAAAACCGCATGTACACGCCCTTTTGGGCCCTCTTTGATCTCTATGGGGGCCAGTGAGCTGGTTACAATGCATGATGAGCTTGTGTGCCGTGCTCACTGCATGGCATTCAAGACAACTCTGGGAATCAAGGTTCGGTAGTGTGAAAAGAAAAAAGCAAGTTCCATGTCAACAGGAGGAGGGCATCCGATGTGCACGATAGTGTCAGGACTGCTGCAACACCAAGACAAGAGGGTGGGGGTTGATTGACTAAATGCAAAGAATGCATCATGCATCAGCATGTCTCTTTTTGGTTCCAGGTCTTGGTGAGCTGGCAAACACTACTCACAAGGTGTCAAAGGGGGATGAGGGGGCAGTGGCAGGGGAAATAATGACTAGGCTATGGCTTGCAGACGCCCTGTGGGTGGGAGTTCCATTTACGGCCAGGCCAAACCTGGCTCGCCCACCCACCAACTCACAAGAAAACCAACCTTTATCAAACAGCTCCACATTTGGGACCGCTTTTAGGTACACAAGCTTTTTTTGGCTCCAGCTCCTGGGGGGTGAGTGGTATTTTGCTAACTAATCGATAGCCTGAGCTTCACCAAGGAGAAGCTGACAGTCCTCGTCACGAAAATATTATACGTTCACCACTGTAGACGGAGGTAATGGCTTGGCAAATCCTTCCATGACCACAGTCCTTGGAGGCACACGTTCAACCCTGCACTGGGAGCAACCCCTCCAGTAGTGAACAGCAGAGCCCAATAAAAATGATCCCCTCCGCTCGAGCAGCAGACACATGCACTGCAACTGCACTGGCCCCGGGCTTAAGAATATCACAGGTTGAATGGCGAATTCCACATTGAAAGCCACCATCAATGTAACACAGTGTGCACATGTGGGCACTGCTCAAGAGCCCTGCACATCAGCCCTTCAGAGGTCCTGGATGGAGAAATGAAATGAAACTTGCTGGTGTGCTGCTGCATCCATCAGCACATGATATGGCAGTGAAAAGGGATTGCGCGTCCAGGGCAGAGAGAACGTTCCGGCGGGTGTGGGGGGTCTCTTCACGTTTCTGGACCACAACACAGAACACCGCACGACCTTGGGCCCTATTGATCGATTGGACAACCCTGGGGAGGGGCTCTCCCAAGACCACAGACTGGGCTCACAGTTCAACTGCTTCGGGATGCTTGGCTATGTGCTGAAGCCGTCGTTGGGTTTAGGCTTACCAACGGAAGAGCATAGCAACTGCACAGCCAGCCCTCTGCCGAAACGCACACCCTGTGTGTTGACAGTTCTCCCAAGTCGTGGTCCAAAGGAGAGGGTAAAACCGTATTGTGGAAGATGGCGATACACTTCATACTCTGGACAGAATGCAGCGACACATGAAGTTCCGGCCTTCCACATTCGCCCACCCGGCCCATAATGCATGCTGCAGCCATGAGTTGTGAGTGTTGACGCAGTGTACCACCGAACCCTGGGGTTGCGCTTTCCAAAAGTGTTTGATGCTTTTTTGGTATATACACATTGCCATCATGGCACACCATTGTGGACTTTACTTGGACGTCTTCTCCTGCGATTTCTACCATGAGAGCGTGACTATCTGGTGGTAGTCCTATCCATAGAGCAGTGGCTGGTCCGAATAGTAGCTCTTCGTGTGAAAGGCATCAGAACCAGTGGTAGAAATACTACATCAGGATGAGGCTGCAATGAGCATAATGCCTGGGTATCAACTGATGCAAAGAAACAACAGCACATGACTCTGAGATGGTCCAAACCCCTGTGAAAAACCTAACCCCAGATTTCGAGCATAACAGTTGAGGTTCTGAAGAGTAAAAACTGCGCACGCCCCACAGGCAAGCCACACTTTAAAACAAGGGAATGGGGGGCATTAACAATGGCTGTAATGGAAATAATGACTAGGCTATGGCTTGCAGGCGACCTGTTGGTGGGGGTTCCATTTACGGCCAGGTCAAACCTGGCTCGACCACCCAACTCACAACAAAACCAACCTTTATCAAACAGCTCCACATTTGGGACCGCTTTTAGGTACACAAGCTTTTTTTGGCTCCAGCTCCTGGGGGATGAGGAATATGTTGCTAACTAAGGGATAGCCTGACCTTCACCAAGGAGAAGCTGACAGTCCTCGTCACGAAAATATTATACGTCCACCACTGTAAACGGAGGTAATGGCTTGGCAAATCCTTCCATGACCACAGTCCTTGGAGGCACACGTGCAACCCTGCACTGGGAGGAACCCCTCCAGTAGTGAACAGCAGAGCCCAAGAAAAATTATCCCCTCCGCTCGAGCAGCAGACACATGCACTGCACCTGCACTGACCCTAGGCTTAAGAATATCCCAGGTTGAATGGCGCATTCCACAAATGTCACAGAGTGTGCACACGTGGGCACCGCTCAAGAACCCTGCACATCAGCCCTTCAGATGTCCCGGTTGGAGAAATGAAATGAAATTTGCTGGTGTGCTGCTGCATCCATCAGCACATGATATGGCAGTGAAAAGGGCAAAGAGAAAATTGCGGCGGGCTGGAGGGGGCTCTTCACGCTTTGGACCCTCTGCATGCCCTCGAGACAGGTAGAGACCAGCATTGCAAATGCCCGCAGCCTCGCCGTATCCATCAATAATCCTCCGTTCAAGAAAGGCGGGGAGGGAAGGAGAGAGGGTGGGAGAAAGGGAGCACACTGTGGCAAGCGGCAAACTAATTGTAAGTAGAATCGGAGGAGCACCGAAAAGGCAACCTTTTACACCAGCATGGCCTCACCAACGAAACGGATCCGGAAGGGAAATGAAGGTTCTTGGTGTGCCACCTGCGGCTGAAGAGCGACGTCCAGATGATGCAAATGCTTTGGTGGGGCTGTACTGCCATGCACACAGGTACTTAGCCTTCACTAAATGCCCATGAAACAGACTATTGCACCCTCAGGGAATGGCAATGATGTGAAAGAAACAGCTCCGGAAGAAAGCCAGCGAAATGCTTTCTGCGAGAAGCATTTTGCATTCCACTGATGATTCCATCTGAAACCCGTCGCTGACAGCTAGCCAGGGCGTGGTTTCGTGGGTGGGTGAGAAGGTACCAAAATGCCAACGTACGTAAGTCAAGTTAGAAGCCCTGGGCCCCATTGATCGATTGGACAACCCTGGGGAGGGGTTCTCCCAAGACCACAGACTGGGCTCACAGTTCAACTGCTTCGGGATGCTTGGCTATGTGCTGAAGCCGTCGTTGGGTTTAGGCTTACCAACGGAAGAGCATAGCAACTGCACAGCCAGCCCTCTGCCGAAACGCACACCCTGTGTGTTGACAGTTCTCCCAAGCCGTGGTCCAAAGGAGAGGGTAAAACCGAATTGTGGCAGAGGGCAATACACTTCACACTCTGGACAGAATGCAGCGACACATGAACTTCCGGCCTTCCACATTCGCCCACCCGGCCCATAATGCATGCTGCAGCCATGAATTGTGGGTGTTGACGCAGTGTACCGCCGAACCCTGGGGTTGCGCTTTCCAAAATTGTATGATGTTTTGGCATATACACCTTGCGATCATGGCAGACCATTGTGGGCGTTACTCGGACGTCAGACCAACCTGCATCCTCCAATGGAGCAGACTGCAGACTGTCAGACCGCAATTGGCGGAAGCACGGCCGCGGTCCCAAAAGTCACGTCAAAACGGCGGTCCAACGCCCACCCCTGTGCTTAGACAAGGCCGTGCATGCCCACGTCACACGTGACAGCAAAGCATGCGCGGGCCTCAAACCTTACACAAGCAATGGTAACGTGCACATTTAACCCCCCAAATATTCTGATTGTCCTTATTCACTGCCGCGGGCATCGGGTGGACTTCCATGGCGTCGGGTGGGGCTTGCCAGATGGCCCCGACACCCGGGTCCCCGACCCCCCGGACGCCCCCGACCCCCCGGACACGCGCGCCCCTGACACCCTCGTCCCAGAGCGGGACTTCACACGGGCATCGGGGGCTGGCAGGTCGTCGTCCTCGGCGTCGTCGTCCTCGACGGCAAACCCCAGGACCCGCTCGGCGGGGGCCCATGGGAGGGCCCCGCTCGTGGCCCTCTGCGCCAGGTCAGTGAAGTCTGGGTGTCCCCGGATCGAGCCCAGATGCTCCAGAAGCCCCGGCAGCAGCCGCACATCGTCCACAGGGGCTGGAGCAGGCCCTTCGGGGATGTCAGGTCCGGACGAGGAACCAGCGGACGGGGCCATGGCCGGGGACCCGGCAGCGGGTGTGTGAGGGGCCTGCGCGACCGGAGCAGTTGGGCGCGTGGGGGGCCGTGGGACCAGCTCGTTCCAGTCCAGACCTGCCCTAACCGCATCCTTGAGGCTCTGCAGGGCTTTGTCCGGCTGACCCTTGACGGACCACAGGGCGGCCCAGATGCACTGCATGTGCGCCAGTGCACAGCCGCAGAAGTACGCCCGCTGCAGCAGTGCCTTCCCCTCCGTGAAATCCCCCCGCCCAATGCTCCCCAACGCACGCCGCAGACACGTGTGCCCCTCCTCCTCGGCCATCAGCATGGCGCGCACCTCCCGCCGCACCTCCTCCGGCATCCGCACCTCTCCGGCATTGCACAGCCACCCCCGCGCGACAGCGCGCAGAACGCAGGACAGCGGCACACTGAATGTGTTGACCCTTAGACGCTTAGGCCTGCCTTCTGGGACTTCGGGGCTTGTGACTTGTTCCGTCCAGATGTCCTCCTGCAGGTCGAGGAACGACGACTCATAGTCGGAGCCAAAATCCACCCGATACTGGTTTGGCTCACTGTCCACGCGTGACACGATGCTGCCTGCTCTCCATTTGTCCTTCTGTTCCTCATCGGTCGTCCAGACAAACACCACGTGGCTGGGCCTCAACTCCAACTGCCAAATGTGCTTGGGTGAGTTTTTGGTTCGCATTGTGATGAGGAGCCGTCGAAAAAAAAAGACACTCAGAAAGCGTAAGTGGATGCACACAGGTGAGGGGTCCATGCACAAGAAAACAGTTGTTCAGCTCCTGGGTCCAAATCCACACACAGTGGCCGCAATATTCAAAAAGGTATCCCCCCCCTTCCGAGGGATGAATATAATGGCGGGGAGGCCCCACCCGCGCCCCCGCAGATGACGAAATGACGATTACAAAATGCCGGCCAACCAAAGTACAGTGCAGTCACAGCCCTGGGTCCCTCTTCTCTGAGGCACAAGACGAAGCACTGGACATGGGTCATTGCTGTCATCCCAAAAACCAATGTGAACAGTGTTTTACACGTGTTACACGTGTTTGACGCATCTTCCCAAAATGTGCTAAATTTCAGCCTCATCCTCAGAGCTGGATGACTCAATTGACGAACTGGGGTACTGGCTGCTGCTAGAGGGGGGGCAACAGTGAGGCATACCTGCAAAGCAAAAAAAAAGCACTGGAAAATTGCAATTTTGTAATTGTCATTTCGACATTTCAGGGGTCCTCGGCCGCCCCCCCCCCCCCCCCCCACACACACCCACCAAAATAATGGTGGCAGTGTTATATTCACCACTGCCCCTTGTAAAAAATGGCACCCGGGTAATCAAACGATTCATTGGGGGATTATTTTGTCTCCCAAAACGATGATTTTACGAGAGGTTGGACATACGATATCACCAACTGGGGAATGCCACACGAATGACCCCCAAAAAACTAGGGCGGTATGGTGCCTGCGCCTGCGCTTGATCTGACAACCTCTCTTCGAAGTGATATCACCAACTTCGGTTTCCTAGCCTAGTGGGTCGACATTCATCATCTTTGAATTTGTTTGGTCGGCCGCGACCAGGGGTCATAGATATCATGCCCTACCAGAGGTCCCGACCAAAGAGTCACCGCAGGATGCTTTTTTGGACAAGGCAATAAGTTTACAAACGGTCAAACCGACAATTCAACTCCTTGGAGAAGCATACGCGAATGGGCCCCCAAATGGATGCAGCTGCAAAGCAAATTTCAATTTTGGAGCCCCGGCCCAATCAATTCCCTCATCCGTTGGCGTACCCAGAAACAACATCACGAGCAATGTTCAACTTGCATGCTAGGGTTGCTTTTAGCAGTTCGAGTGGAACCGAAACCGTAAACTTGCACATGGCAGAAACCCAAACATGGAAAGTGAAGCCTGAATGTGAGACCACCATTTCTGGTGCTATGCTACACGGCATTACCGGTTCCACAAGTGCAAATGAATGACTGCATATAGTATACTCTGTGTCACACTGATTTGGCCATCATGATATGCGAATGACACACTGCCACCATACGTCCATTTTGAAACCCCAAATGCAACTCAGAAAGATGAACTTAGGCATAACATAAAACGTAGCTGTGAAATTGTCATGCTGTCTCGAGAATGGTTTGTTTGGAATCAGCGTTGAGGACAGCAAACGTAGAATTCTCAGTGGCTCCGTGCGTTGAGGGAACTCTTCAATCTTCACTTTCCCGCTGCAGCGTGGACATTACCGAACAGGTTTGCGTGTGGTTTCAGGAAACGGACTGTCTATCCAGGCCTGTCCAACTCAGCCAAGAGTCTTTCCAAAACAAGGATTGTGGGAATAAGGCCCTTGGAACCCTGCCAACCCCGTGCTTTCCGGCAACCCCGGGCTGCCCTGTTTACTCAAAATACACATATTGTGCATCGATGCACAATACAATCAAACCATACATGGATATTTCTAATACACCATCGCTGCCTGTAGTGCCGCAGTATTATACACGTTCCTCTCAAATTTTGGTCTACAATCTGTGCCACCTTCACCACGACATCTGAATAGATGCCAAAACTAGCAGCCAACTAATTAGTCCATTCTGAGAATTCGGAGGGACAGCAATCAATCCACATGACCTCGTACCCAGCAGCAATGGCTCTTCCTCCACGTTCTCCGCAACCTCAGATTTCTCGCATGACGCTGGGCAGCCTTGAGCTAATGCTTAGAGGGCGCTGGGGAGGGGGCTGGCAAACTTCTTACCACCGAAGGGGGTTGGGAGAAAGGGGTGCAGGAAAATGTGCAATTATCTCCCGCACACGTACAATACCATCCACCTGCAGATGTGTTTGAATACTCATCCTGTCTGTCTTTGCCCAGTGTCATTGTAGCTTTCCTGTGTATGAATTAACTGCAGAAAATAAACATGTATGTGATGCATTTTTTGTGATGCATTTGTGGATGTTTTGCCCTTCGTAAAACCATCATCTGGGAGACAAATTATTGCCCAATGCATTTTTCGGTTTTGACACCTCAAAGCACCCCCCCCCCCAAGTGGATCTTTTGGAAATAGTTCCTGTATACCTTTCTAGGGAGCACCATTCCCTTTGACCTTGCCACCAGCCCCTCCTGGACCTGAACCTTGGAACTGCTAGACCAGCAAGACCACTGCTCTCTTTTTCTCACAGGGACGTGTGCACCTCAGACCACATCATGTCTCCGGTCAGAATCAACGTCAAACAATCCATCTTTACAAATGAAACACTGCAATGAGGGTGCCTGTATCGCACCGCACTCACCGCGTGTTTTGTCGGATATTTACCATCACAGCACAGGTCAACGTCAAATCCTTCTTTTTCACACCATGATGAGCTAGTGCAGCCTGCTCACTAAGACTTGGGGTGCACTACGCGCACAGATACAGCCGTAAACCCCCAAACCTAGGGCGCCACAACAAGTGCACCCTTTTTGAAAACATGTGTATCACTGGGCTCTAACCCCCACAATCCCCACAGTGGGACTGACGAAAAATTTACGGCTATCCCCAATTGTGGTAAGGGATGGGACTCAGGAGAGGATGTGCCAAGAGAGAGCCAACCGGTGTTTGGCCGATTACCAGCAGAGGAAGCAAACCACTTCTGTGACCCAACTCCTAACCCGCCTGGATGCAAAACATTGCACAGGTTTCTCGCCCACAAGCAGATGGCGCTGTGAGGCCATGTCCTCAACCCAAACCCAGACCCAAGCCTAAACCCAAGCCAGAAGCGGCTTGTGTACCATGGCCCGGGAAACCTCCGGCAGCTGTGCCTTCAGATCCCAGGCCATCACAAAACCCCATGTTGTATTTTACGGCGCTGGCGCCCGCGGGGGAAGGGGGGTCAGAAAAAAAAAATCTCCTCCCCCCGTGGGGGCTCGTTTTCCTAGAATATACTACATAGTGGGGGGAGATATTATTTTTCCCGTAGCTATGCACGACATTCCTGGATGTTTGCAGAAAATTGGTGTTCAATCGTCTCTGGTCCCATACCAACTCTTACCCAGCCCTTACCCCTGCTCATAAAGAACACATGCAATGACATTGTGGGGCTACTAGCCGCCGAGGTAGGTGTCAGCTGGGCAGGTTAACCCGTCACTTTGTTTTTCGCTTCAGTCCGTCACTCTTTTCCTCGGACAAGTGCGGACTTCCAACAGCGCAACAGAGACATTCAAATAGAGCCTTGCGCTCAGCGAGAACCAACGACACGTTGTTCGACTGTGCGGGGTAATCCTACCACTGAGAGCTGACAATGAACCCGATGATGCCAACGGCATCCTGGGGCATATGCCCCCCACGATCACATCACGGGTCCCAGACGATAAGCCGCATGCAAGCGGGTGCACATGACAGGCAGGTTAGACTATAGCGGTAGGACATAGAAACTTTTATCGTTTACAGCTCACGGGTTTCGCTGTCTCTTCTCACACCACGTGTTTGGGACTTCTTTCCTTCCCTCTGACCTGCTTTGCGAGCCTACGCAAGCCCGTGCATGGCCACCGCACGTTTCCCGTGTGCGTTATTCAATCGTGCATTGTCATCTCACCCGTCGTGCAGCCATCCCATAATGGCCCGTGCGGGTGGTCCACTGAATGTAGTATGAATCAGGTAGGTTAGCGCGCATGTTAGAGCTTGTAGGGAAAGAGGAACCAAAGTTAATGTGGGTGCAGCAGGTGCATCCGCCTTCTTGCGCTGCACAGCAGACACCACAAGTCAGTTAGGCCACGACGTGTCCTCCAACGCATCATGGAGCCCAGGGAAACTTGAACCGGATCGACATGAGTCACCATATTCTCCGCGTTTACACACCCGGCTGAGCCAGCCAGCTTCCTATCCCAACATTGGGGCCGTTCTTTGACACCCTTGCAGCTCATACTGCTTGGAACAATCCACAGGTCAGGGAGACAAACTGATCCAGGGCGCGGTCATGGAGGCGTCACGTTAGGGACGGTCATACAAGTCGCTGCACAGGTCCCCCGCAACGTATTCTCGGCAACATTCGTCCAGATGATCCTTCCTGGCGGAGGGACACTCTCATGGGCACGCACTACGACCACCGCACTCAATCTCCATCCGGGACCATGATCTCCCGGGTACCTTCTAGTGCATGTAGCACCTCTGTGTCTCCTTGTGACCTGCATCGCGATTAGTCGCACCCCACGGTCTCTATCACCTCCTGATACCCTTGCACCGGCCCGGACTCCATCGGCACATAAAGCGGCGACGCCTCGTTTACTGGGTGGTCCCCCACATACTCCACACAAGAGCTGTCATCGACATCCATGAGCGAGAGGTCATCACCGTCGGAGATCCAAATGCACTCCGGCCCACTCGTCCTTTCGTGCTCGGACCGTGTAGCCCTCTTGCCCCTTCCTGCGTGAACCAGGCCTTCATCGCGTGTCGGCGACACCTTGCTGGATGACGAGAGCGGAAGTGGCGCAGGGGGGTAGTCCAGCACCATTACACCCACACCCTGTGAAAGCGCAGAGCTGCCTCGGTGTGGGGCGGGCACCGGATGCCGGATTTCCAGTTCCGGGCTGCACGGACGACAAGGATGGGCTCGTAGGTCCCCAACTGTGGTGTGGCCCCGTTCAGCCTGGAACCAGTAGTTCCGGTAGTACCTTCTGGACTGGTGCCATTCTGCCGCTGAGGCAGCCCTGCCCGTTGGCGCAGCCCTGTCGTCCATTCTACCCTGCAAGATCGGAGCACTGGCATGCATCTCTTGGCGCTCCGGAAGAAATCGAAAAAAAGGGACTTCAAAGTTTCGGACTGTTCGGTCAGAAAAACGGTGAAGTCCCTGCTAGGGGCTTCGCGAGCGAGCGCGCACACGTGTGTGGTAAATGGCCAAAATGTCGGTGAAAACTGAGAATGGCGCCGTTTACTAGCTAGATTCAGGCCGCATGGGCGACTCTGGCACCAATAAACAGATTTGGAACGATCTTGGGTTCGGTGTATGCTCCTCAGCACCTATAAAAATGCAACTACTGGCACCCCACAGGACCATACACCATGGATGATTTTCAGCGCGGAATTTTGGCAAAAATGACCAAGCATGCCAAATGAAGCCCAAAACCCCTGAAACTCGAGCAGATGAGTCACACAACTCGTCACAAGCGGATGGGGATGGTTCCAATGACTTGTTTGGATGGTGAAGTCCCTGCCAGGGGCTTCGCGAGCGAGCGCGCACACGTGTGTGGTAAATGGCCAAAATGTCGGTGAAAACTGAGAATGGCGCCGTTTACTAGCCAGATTCAAGCCGCATGGGCGACTCTGACACCAATAAACAGATTTAGAACGATCTTGGGTTCGGTGTATGCCCCTCAGCACCTATAAAAATGCAACTACTGGCACCCCACAGAACCATACACAATCGGTGATTTTCAACGGAGAATTTTGGCAAAAATGACCAAGCATGCCAAATGAAGCTCAAAGCCCCTGAAACTCGAGCACATGAGTGACACAACTCGTCAAAAACGGATGGGGATGGTCCCAATGACCTGTTTACATTGTGCACAATCGAAAAAAAGGGACTTCAAAGTTTTGGACTGTTCGGTCAGAAAAACGGTCAAGTCCCTGCAAGGGGCTTCGCGAGCGAGCGTGCGCGCGCGTGTGGTAAATGACCAAATTACCCCCTCCGCTCGAGCAGCAGATGCATGAACTGCAACTGCACTGGCCCCGGGCTTACGAATACCACAAGTTGAATGGCGAATTCCACATTGCAAGCCACCATCAATGTCACACATCGTGCCCATCAGCCAATTAGCACATCAGCCCTTCAGAGGTCCCGGATGGAGAAATGAAATGAAATTCCCAAGGTTGGCAACAGCCACCATTACCTTAAAGATATCCCGTACGCACTAGGCATTGAATAGCACATCGGACAAACATCCACCAACCGACCCGTGCTGAGTAGCCGGGATAGCAGCTGCACGAGCCAGAGCCTCCAGTCCCATCAGAGCATTGCCCATGGCTGTTGCATGCACCGGCGCCGGCAGCCCGAGGACATACGTTCCCATAGGGTGCCCCAAAGTATCCAGAATCGCAGGTGCACGTACCATCAGCATCGTTGCAAGTGCCATGGCCATTGCAGGGATTCGCAGCGCACGGCAAACATTCCCCGGTGCAGTCCGACCCGAGGTACGACGTGGCACAAGTGCATACGCCCGGACCAGTAGCCCCTTCATCGCCGCTACCGCGGCCATTGCATGGATTCGACTTGCCGCCAGCGCATTGGCTGCCACAGTTGGGGCCATATACAGCGGACACACACGTGCACCATCTGTCTCCAGTCACGCCCTCGTTGCATGACCCGTCCCCGCATTCCGGGCATTGCGTACAACTGGGGCCGTGGTACCCAGAAGCACAGGCACAGCGGTCGCTGCCTGTCCAGTGCCCTGCATCAGATGCCTGGCAGGTACAAGTGCCAGGAACCTCGCTGCATCCACCATGCCCTGAGCACGGGTTCGAGGCTCCCCCGGGGCGCTTATTGCCGCAGTCCGTACGTAGTAGCTGAGATCACAGCTGCACGAGCCAGAGCCTCCAGCCCCATCAGAACATTGCCCGTGGTCGTTGCATGCACCCGCGCCGGCGGCCCCGGGACATTCGTTCCCATAGGGTGCCCCAAAGCCCTCCACAAGTGATCCATTCAGTTGGCGAAGTAACTGCAGGGGCTTACGAATACCAAATCAATGAGTACTGCAAACAGCGCCGACTGCGCCGCATTGAACGGGCCATCCATATCAGAGACATGCATCAACGCGGCGTTGCTGCGCCCGCCGTCCCTGGCATTCAAGATCTTGCTCCATGGTGACAAAAAGAGCTACCAACAGCAGAATAGTGAACACACATACAAAGCGAGAGCAAAACATGACCAAAAGCAAAGTATTTGCAGGAGGGCATTCGAGTGTTTTCATGTGGGTGCGGTGTGCGTGTCTTGTGTTTGCACAGGAACCTAATTCATCAACAACTAGCATTTGTCTTGCATTGTTCATTTTAATGATCTTGTATGCACAGATGTATCTATCTTGACCTGACCTGTGTAGTACATTCCATTGGTGTGTGCCCATATTATTCACAAGGATCACAGTCACCACCTGCCCTCTTCATCCAGCCTCACATCTCCTCCCTCTTGGATCATTGTAAATATACAGTTGAGGCTGGACTGTGCAAAGAGTTACTCTGTGGTGGTGACATGGTTGGGCAGGCGAAGCTTCTATCACCCATGTGATATGACTGCAAACCCATGCAACACGCCCTGTTCAATGAGTCTGCCCAGAGCATTGTACACCCTGATGTTGTTGCCCTGTTTGATTTTCGTGTAGTCACCGGGGGCTGCAGGTCCAGGCTTTCCCATTGTGTCTCAGGGGTTGTAAAAAATGATGCCATGGCTCTGCCTTTGCTCCAACACACGTGCCTATTGCTACGAGATTCACCTGGGTCCCAATTAGGCTACCACCAATCCGTGTTGCGCTGTGATAGAAAGGGGCCCATGGTCTTTCAGTGGTCACTGAAGAGCATCCATTCTTTCCTTGCACTGCGCGCGCATCGCACGCTACGTTTAGACAAGATTCCCCATGGAAAATCCTTTGTTCCTTTTTTTTTCTCACTGAACAATGTTGCATCCAAATTTGATGGATCTTACTCGACTGAAACGTGGGTGTGCTGGAATTAATTGTACGTGAGCATTGTGCACTGACACAGTATCACACAATCACGCCAAACATCTGAGATAAACATCGCACGTAAGAATCCTAACATGCCACATACTCTTCATCTTCTCTTCAAAAATCCACGTTGGATCATCATTGAAGGGACCGACAAAATATGTGTCAATATGGTGCCATAACCCCTGCCTCCCTGGGGTTCCCATGGTGGGGAGAAATCAACCTAGAAAGGAGTTGGTGTGGAAGAAGCACCGAAACCTATTGTCAAACAACCACAATGCCTAGAGTATACAAATTATGGGTTTTCAGTACGCCACACACCCAAATAGTCACACTGCGCTTGAGGGCCCCCTGTATGTGCTACTCACGCCTGCCTATAGACTGCCATAACACAACATTCTTATCAAGGGCATATTCTGTCACGGGCTCGGCTTTGGGCATTTTGGGGCCAAATATTGTGAAAACAACATCTTTCTGTACTGTACAAGGTTGTGCACAGCCACCATTACCTTAACATATCCCCTACGTACTTGGCGTTGAATAGCACATCGGACAGACATCCACCCACCGACCATGTGGGGAGACAATCCTTCATCCCACCAAATGTCATCCACCAATGAAATTCAAGGGTCTGCGGGCAAGGTCAATGGGGATTGACTTCTGTATTTGGAGAAGCAGAGAGCAAGACACTGAAGATCCGTAGTAGACGCCCTGAAGGTGTATTATCACACACCTCGACCAGTGTGTCTGTTTCAAAGTTGTGGGGTTGCAAAACACATCCATAGACGTAGCACAAGACAACACAAAGAATGCACAAAAAGTAGCCCCAAAGCCCATCACCCCAACTCAAGGGGTCACGCCAAAGTGCCGTGAGTCCATCATTCCAACTCAAGGGGCTGCACCAAAGTGTGACAGTCCATCACACCGACTCGAGGAGCCGCACAAATGATGTGGGAATCCAACACCCCAACACAAAACGAGTGCAAGTCCATCACCCCGGCTGTAGGGTCACACCGAAGTGTGGAGGTCCATCACCCCAACCCGGGGGCCACACCGAAGCGTGTGGGAGTCCATCACCCCAACTCGAGGGGCCACACAGAAGTATGTCAGGGTCCACATAATCCAACATCGATCTACAATGAGGAACACGCAGCAAAAGGGCGTGGAATTGGGTGCAAATGGGTGAATACAATGGGTGAAAATGGATGATAAAAGAAGTACGTCATGTCCCAGATGCATAAAAATCTTTCAAAAACCCCTTTATGGAACAAAAAACCAGTGGATAAGGGCCAAAACTAGGGTTCCGGTGGTTGACGACATACAAAAATGTGTATTGTGTGCGCACTGCGTGCATAGCAGCCTCCATGGTGACAGAGGAGGTGCATTAACACTAAGCATGGGTTTTGGGGGGTGCAAAATAAGCATCAACGGTTATGTTGGGAAATGGGGAAACCCAGCTTGGGTATCGAAAATAGAACTTCCCAAACCTCACTTTTTGGAACATTTTGATTGTCTAAAGACGGTAAAAACCGCATGTACACGCCCTTTTGGGCCCTCTTTGATCTCTATGGGGGCCAGTGAGCTGGTTACAATGCATGATGAGCTTGTGTGCCGTGCTCACTGCATGGCATTCAAGACAACTCTGGGAATCAAGGTTCGGTAGTGTGAAAAGAAAAAAGCAAGTTCCATGTCAACAGGAGGAGGGCATCCGATGTGCACGATAGTGTCAGGACTGCTGCAACACCAAGACAAGAGGGTGGGGGTTGATTGACTAAATGCAAAGAATGCATCATGCATCAGCATGTCTCTTTTTGGTTCCAGGTCTTGGTGAGCTGGCAAACACTACTCACAAGGTGTCAAAGGGGGATGAGGGGGCAGTGGCAGGGGAAATAATGACTAGGCTATGGCTTGCAGACGCCCTGTGGGTGGGAGTTCCATTTACGGCCAGGCCAAACCTGGCTCGCCCACCCACCAACTCACAAGAAAACCAACCTTTATCAAACAGCTCCACATTTGGGACCGCTTTTAGGTACACAAGCTTTTTTTGGCTCCAGCTCCTGGGGGGTGAGTGGTATTTTGCTAACTAATCGATAGCCTGAGCTTCAGCAAGGAGAAGCTGACAGTCCTCGTCACGAAAATATTATACGTTCACCACTGTAGACGGAGGTAATGGCTTGGCAAATCCTTCCATGACCACAGTCCTTGGAGGCACACGTTCAACCCTGCACTGGGAGCAACCCCTCCAGTAGTGAACAGCAGAGCCCAATAAAAATGATCCCCTCCGCTCGAGCAGCAGACACATGCACTGCAACTGCACTGGCCCCGGGCTTAAGAATATCACAGGTTGAATGGCGAATTCCACATTGAAAGCCACCATCAATGTAACACAGTGTGCACATGTGGGCACTGCTCAAGAGCCCTGCACATCAGCCCTTCAGAGGTCCTGGATGGAGAAATGAAATGAAACTTGCTGGTGTGCTGCTGCATCCATCAGCACATGATATGGCAGTGAAAAGGGATTGCGCGTCCAGGGCAGAGAGAACGTTCCGGCGGGTGTGGGGGGTCTCTTCACGTTTCTGGACCACAACACAGAACACCGCACGACCTTGGGCCCTATTGATCGATTGGACAACCCTGGGGAGGGGCTCTCCCAAGACCACAGACTGGGCTCACAGTTCAACTGCTTCGGGATGCTTGGCTATGTGCTGAAGCCGTCGTTGGGTTTAGACTTACCAACGGAAGAGCATAGCAACTGCACAGCCAGCCCTCTGCCGAAACGCACACCCTGTGTGTTGACAGTTCTCCCAAGTCGTGGTCCAAAGGAGAGGGTAAAACCGTATTGTGGAAGATGGCGATACACTTCATACTCTGGACAGAATGCAGCGACACATGAAGTTCCGGCCTTCCACATTCGCCCACCCGGCCCATAATGCATGCTGCAGCCATGAGTTGTGAGTGTTGACGCAGTGTACCACCGAACCCTGGGGTTGCGCTTTCCAAAAGTGTTTGATGCTTTTTTGGTATATACACATTGCCATCATGGCACACCATTGTGGACTTTACTTGGACGTCTTCTCCTGCGATTTCTACCATGAGAGCGTGACTATCTGGTGGTAGTCCTATCCATAGAGCAGTGGCTGGTCCGAATAGTAGCTCTTCGTGTGAAAGGCATCAGAACCAGTGGTAGAAATACTACATCAGGATGAGGCTGCAATGAGCATAATGCCTGGGTATCAACTGATGCAAAGAAACAACAGCACATGACTCTGAGATGGTCCAAACCCCTGTGAAAAACCTAACCCCAGATTTCGAGCATAACAGTTGAGGTTCTGAAGAGTAAAAACTGCGCACGCCCCACAGGCAAGCCACACTTTAAAACAAGGGAATGGGGGGCATTAACAATGGCTGTAATGGAAATAATGACTAGGCTATGGCTTGCAGGCGACCTGTTGGTGGGGGTTCCATTTACGGCCAGGTCAAACCTGGCTCGACCACCCAACTCACAACAAAACCAACCTTTATCAAACAGCTCCACATTTGGGACCGCTTTTAGGTACACAAGCTTTTTTTGGCTCCAGCTCCTGGGGGATGAGGAATATGTTGCTAACTAAGGGATAGCCTGACCTTCACCAAGGAGAAGCTGACAGTCCTCGTCACGAAAATATTATACGTCCACCACTGTAAACGGAGGTAATGGCTTGGCAAATCCTTCCATGACCACAGTCCTTGGAGGCACACGTGCAACCCTGCACTGGGAGGAACCCCTCCAGTAGTGAACAGCAGAGCCCAAGAAAAATTATCCCCTCCGCTCGAGCAGCAGACACATGCACTGCACCTGCACTGACCCTAGGCTTAAGAATATCCCAGGTTGAATGGCGCATTCCACAAATGTCACAGAGTGTGCACACGTGGGCACCGCTCAAGAACCCTGCACATCAGCCCTTCAGATGTCCCGGTTGGAGAAATGAAATGAAATTTGCTGGTGTGCTGCTGCATCCATCAGCACATGATATGGCAGTGAAAAGGGCAAAGAGAAAATTGCGGCGGGCTGGAGGGGGCTCTTCACGCTTTGGACCCTCTGCATGCCCTCGAGACAGGTAGAGACCAGCATTGCAAATGCCCGCAGCCTCGCCGTATCCATCAATAATCCTCCGTTCAAGAAAGGCGGGGAGGGAAGGAGAGAGGGTGGGAGAAAGGGAGCACACTGTGGCAAGCGGCAAACTAATTGTAAGTAGAATCGGAGGAGCACCGAAAAGGCAACCTTTTACACCAGCATGGCCTCACCAACGAAACGGATCCGGAAGGGAAATGAAGGTTCTTGGTGTGCCACCTGCGGCTGAAGAGCGACGTCCAGATGATGCAAATGCTTTGGTGGGGCTGTACTGCCATGCACACAGGTACTTAGCCTTCACTAAATGCCCATGAAACAGACTATTGCACCCTCAGGGAATGGCAATGATGTGAAAGAAACAGCTCCGGAAGAAAGCCAGCGAAATGCTTTCTGCGAGAAGCATTTTGCATTCCACTGATGATTCCATCTGAAACCCGTCGCTGACAGCTAGCCAGGGCGTGGTTTCGTGGGTGGGTGAGAAGGTACCAAAATGCCAACGTACGTAAGTCAAGTTAGAAGCCCTGGGCCCCATTGATCGATTGGACAACCCTGGGGAGGGGTTCTCCCAAGACCACAGACTGGGCTCACAGTTCAACTGCTTCGGGATGCTTGGCTATGTGCTGAAGCCGTCGTTGGGTTTAGGCTTACCAACGGAAGAGCATAGCAACTGCACAGCCAGCCCTCTGCCGAAACGCACACCCTGTGTGTTGACAGTTCTCCCAAGCCGTGGTCCAAAGGAGAGGGTAAAACCGAATTGTGGCAGAGGGCAATACACTTCACACTCTGGACAGAATGCAGCGACACATGAACTTCCGGCCTTCCACATTCGCCCACCCGGCCCATAATGCATGCTGCAGCCATGAATTGTGGGTGTTGACGCAGTGTACCGCCGAACCCTGGGGTTGCGCTTTCCAAAATTGTATGATGTTTTGGCATATACACCTTGCGATCATGGCAGACCATTGTGGGCGTTACTCGGACGTCAGACCAACCTGCATCCTCCAATGGAGCAGACTGCAGACTGTCAGACCGCAATTGGCGGAAGCACGGCCGCGGTCCCAAAAGTCACGTCAAAACGGCGGTCCAACGCCCACCCCTGTGCTTAGACAAGGCCGTGCATGCCCACGTCACACGTGACAGCAAAGCATGCGCGGGCCTCAAACCTTACACAAGCAATGGTAACGTGCACATTTAACCCCCCAAATATTCTGATTGTCCTTATTCACTGCCGCGGGCATCGGGTGGACTTCCATGGCGTCGGGTGGGGCTTGCCAGATGGCCCCGACACCCGGGTCCCCGACCCCCCGGACGCCCCCGACCCCCCGGACACGCGCGCCCCTGACACCCTCGTCCCAGAGCGGGACTTCACACGGGCATCGGGGGCTGGCAGGTCGTCGTCCTCGGCGTCGTCGTCCTCGACGGCAAACCCCAGGACCCGCTCGGCGGGGGCCCATGGGAGGGCCCCGCTCGTGGCCCTCTGCGCCAGGTCAGTGAAGTCTGGGTGTCCCCGGATCGAGCCCAGATGCTCCAGAAGCCCCGGCAGCAGCCGCACATCGTCCACAGGGGCTGGAGCAGGCCCTTCGGGGATGTCAGGTCCGGACGAGGAACCAGCGGACGGGGCCATGGCCGGGGACCCGGCAGCGGGTGTGTGAGGGGCCTGCGCGACCGGAGCAGTTGGGCGCGTGGGGGGCCGTGGGACCAGCTCGTTCCAGTCCAGACCTGCCCTAACCGCATCCCTGAGGCTCTGCAGGGCTTTGTCCGGCTGACCCTTGACGGACCACAGGGCGGCCCAGATGCACTGCATGTGCGCCAGTGCACAGCCGCAGAAGTACGCCCGCTGCAGCAGTGCCTTCCCCTCCGTGAAATCCCCCCGCCCAATGCTCCCCAACGCACGCCGCAGACACGTGTGCCCCTCCTCCTCGGCCATCAGCATGGCGCGCACCTCCCGCCGCACCTCCTCCGGCATCCGCACCTCTCCGGCATTGCACAGCCACCCCCGCGCGACAACGCGCAGAACGCAGGACAGCGGCACACTGAATGTGTTGACCCAGTCCACAACGTAACCGGATCCTGTGCGCTTGCACAAATGGATGTGCAGTCGGCGGGTGGCGGCGCCCGCTCGGTCTGCGGCGCCCGCTCTCTCTGCAGCGCCACTGGGCAGCTGCTGGGGTCGCTCGAGCGCAGCAGTGGCACAGACCCCAAACAGCTGGCGATCATAGATGCGGAGGCAGAGCACCCTCCACACCTGCGGGAAAGGTGGGGCATGTGGCTGCACTGGCATGGGCCCCGGCATGAGCACTGGCATGAGGATGTCCGAGTCATCCGCATTGACATCCATGCACTCGTGCACGTCCGGTTGTGCTGCGAGGCAGCCCTGGGCGTCCACTCGCCGCTTCTTGTTGATTGGACCTTCGGGTTCGTGCGGCCTCCGCCTTTTCTTTGTGGTCTTGCGCAGACGCTTAGGCCTGCCTTCTGGGACTTCGGGGCTTGTGACTTGTTCCGTCCAGATGTCCTCCTGCAGGTCGAGGAACGACGACTCATAGTCGGAGCCAAAATCCACCCGATACTGGTTTGGCTCACTGTCCACGCGTGACACGATGCTGCCTGCTCTCCATTTGTCCTTCTGTTCCTCATCGGTCGTCCAGACAAACACCACGTGGCTGGGCCTCAACTCCAACTGCCAAATGTGCTTGGGTGAGTTTTTGGTTCGCATTGTGATGAGGAGCCGTCGAAAAAAAAAGACACTCAGAAAGCGTAAGTGGATGCACACAGGTGAGGGGTCCATGCACAAGAAAACAGTTGTTCAGCTCCTGGGTCCAAATCCACACACAGTGGCCGCAATATTCAAAAAGGTATCCCCCCCCTTCCGAGGGATGAATATAATGGCGGGGAGGCCCCACCCGCGCCCCCGCAGATGACGAAATGACGATTACAAAATGCCGGCCAACCAAAGTACAGTGCAGTCACAGCCCTGGGTCCCTCTTCTCTGAGGCACAAGACGAAGCACTGGACATGGGTCATTGCTGTCATCCCAAAAACCAATGTGAACAGTGTTTTACACGTGTTACACGTGTTTGACGCATCTTCCCAAAATGTGATAAATTTCAGCCTCATCCTCAGAGCTGGATGACTCAATTGACGAACTGGGGTACTGGCTGCTGTTAGAGGGGGGGCAACAGTGAGGCATACCTGCAAAGCAAAAAAAAAGCACTGGAAAATTGCAATTTTGTAATTGTCATTTCGTCATTTCAGGGGTCCTCAGCCCCCCCCCCCCCCCACACCCACCCACCAAAATAATGGTGGCAGTGTTATATTCACCACTGCCCCTTGTAAAAAATGGCACCCGGGTAATCAAACGATTCATTGGGGGATTATTTTGTCTCCCAAAACGATGATTTTACGAGAGGTTGGACATACGATATCACCAACTGGGGAATGCCACACGAATGACCCCCCAGAAATAGGGCGGTATGGTGCCTGCGCCTGCGCTTGATCTGACAACCTCTCTTCGAAGTGATATCACCAACTTCGGTTTCCTAGCCTAGTGGGTCGACATTCATCATCTTTGAATTTGTTTGGTCGGCCGCGACCAGGGGTCATAGATATCATGCCCTACCAGAGGTCCCGACCAAAGAGTCACCGCAGGATGCTTTTTTGGACAAGGCAATAAGTTTACAAACGGTCAAACCGACAATTCAACTCCTTGGAGAAGCATACGCGAATGGGCCCCCAAATGGATGCAGCTGCAAAGCAAATTTCAATTTTGGAGCCCCGGCCCAATCAATTCCCTCATCCGTTGGCGTACCCAGAAACAACATCACGAGCAATGTTCAACTTGCATGCTAGGGTTGCTTTTAGCAGTTCGAGTGGAACCGAAACCGTAAACTTGCACATGGCAGAAACCCAAACATGGAAAGTGAAGCCTGAATGTGAGACCACCATTTCTGGTGCTATGCTACACGGCATTACCGGTTCCACAAGTGCAAATGAATGACTGCATATAGTATACTCTGTGTCACACTGATTTGGCCATCATGATATGCGAATGACACACTGCCACCATACGTCTATTCTGAAACCCCAAATGCAACTCAGAAAGATGAACTTAGGCATAACATAAAACGTAGCTGTGAAATTGTCATGCTGTCTCGAGAATGGTTTGTTTGGAATCAGCGTTGAGGACAGCAAACGTAGAATTCTCAGTGGCTCCGTGCGTTGAGGGAACTCTTCAATCTTCACTTTCCCGCTGCAGCGTGGACATTACCGAACAGGTTTGCGTGTGGTTTCAGGAAACGGACTGTCTATCCAGGCCTGTCCAACTAATCCAACAGTCTTTCCAAAACAAGGATTGTGGGAATAAGGCCCTTGGAACCCTGCCAACCCCGTGCTTTCCGGCAACCCCGGGCTGCCCTGTTTACTCAAAATACACATATTGTGCATCGATGCACAATACAATCAAACCATACATGGATATTTCTAATACACCATCGCTGCCTGTAGTGCCGCAGTATTATACACGTTCCTCTCAAATTTTGGTCTACAATCTGTGCCACCTTCACCACGACATCTGAATAGATGCCAAAACTAGCAGCCAACTAATTAGTCCATTCTGAGAATTCGGAGGGACAGCAATCAATCCACATGACCTCGTACCCAGCAGCAATGGCTCTTCCTCCACGTTCTCCGCAACCTCAGATTTCTCGCATGACGCTGGGCAGCCTTGAGCTAATGCTTAGAGGGCGCTGGGGAGGGGGCTGGCAAACTTCTTACCACCGAAGGGGGTTGGGAGAAAGGGGTGCAGGAAAATGTGCAATTATCTCCCGCACACGTACAATACCATCCACCTGCAGATGTGTTTGAATACTCATCCTGTCTGTCTTTGCCCAGTGTCATTGTAGCTTTCCTGTGTATGAATTAACTGCAGAAAATAAACATGTATGTGATGCATTTTTTGTGATGCATTTGTGGATGTTTTGCCCTTCGTAAAATCATCATCTGGGAGACAAATTATTGCCCAATGCATTTTTCGGTTTTGACACCTCAAAGCACCCCCCCCCCCAAGTGGATCTTTTGGAAATAGTTCCTGTATACCTTTCTAGGGAGCACCATTCCCTTTGACCTTGCCACCAGCCCCTCCTGGACCTGAACCTTGGAACTGCTAGACCAGCAAGACCACTGCTCTCTTTTTCTCACAGGGACGTGTGCACCTCAGACCACATCATGTCTCCGGTCAGAATCAACGTCAAACAATCCATCTTTACAAATGAAACACTGCAATGAGGGTGCCTGTATCGCACCGCACTCACCGCGTGTTTTGTCGGATATTTACCATCACAGCACAGGTCAACGTCAAATCCTTCTTTTTCACACCATGATGAGCTAGTGCAGCCTGCTCACTAAGACTTGGGGTGCACTACGCGCACAGATACAGCCGTAAACCCCCAAACCTAGGGCGCCACAACAAGTGCACCCTTTTTGAAAACATGTGTATCACTGGGCTCTAACCCCCTGAATCCCCACAGTGGGACTGACGAAAAATTTACGGCTATCCCCAATTGTGGTAAGGGATGGGACTCAGGAGAGGATGTGCCAAGAGAGAGCCAACCGGTGTTTGGCCGATTACCAGCAGAGGAAGCAAACCACTTCTGTGACCCAACTCCTAACCCGCCTGGATGCAAAACATTGCACAGGTTTCTCGCCCACAAGCAGATGGCGCTGTGAGGCCATGTCCTCAACCCAAACCCAGACCCAAGCCTAAACCCAAGCCAGAAGCGGCTTGTGTACCATGGCCCGGGAAACCTCCGGCAGCTGTGCCTTCAGATCCCAGGCCATCACAAAACCCCATGTTGTATTTTACGGCGCTGGCGCCCGCGGGGGAAGGGGGGTCAGAAAAAAAAAATCTCCTCCCCCCGTGGGGGCTCGTTTTCCTAGAATATACTACATAGTGGGGGGAGATATTATTTTTCCCGTAGCTATGCACGACATTCCTGGATGTTTGCAGAAAATTGGTGTTCAATCGTCTCTGGTCCCATACCAACTCTTACCCAGCCCTTACCCCTGCTCATAAAGAACACGTGCAATGACAAAGCTATATGACATATGACACCAAACTTGTGTCACGCTTAAAATGTAATCAACGGTTTGTTTGCTGTTTACATTGTTCGCAAGACAACACACTGCGTCGTCCACAGGAGTACAGGAGGGAAAGCTCTCAAGACATCAAAGCTCATCGTGACTTTCCAATGGGCGAGGTGGTGGTGAGGAGTCATCAGTGGATGACTCAGAACTGCTATCAGATGACGTGGCCTGGAGACTGCAGCAAACTGACGCCACAGACGGACAGGACAGAGGGTTGAACTTCTGTGCACATGAATGTTGGTCTTTGGTAACACAGACAAAGCACAAGAAATTTTAATGTCTGCAACATCCCTGACCTGTTCAAGTCCAGGAATGTGTGGAACCCGAAGGTAGGTGGCAAAGAAGGCGGGGGTGGCCCAGGCGGGAGGGCAGGAGAGGAACTTACAGGTTTTTATTTTTTAAATCCCACCCTGACCTCTTGGACCCCTTGAGTGCCTGGGCGTCCTCTCCTCCCCCCCAGTAGGGCAAGAAGGTGAAACCTTCCTGCCCAGGCACCCAGCCACCAGACAGCACCTGTTTAACTAAGAAAGGATGGTTCGCCAAAAATGAAAAATTAAAATTTGCAAAGAGGTGCTGCCAGTGGCCCCCTGTGTTTAACTGACTTTTGCTTGTTTCCTTGACAGGGGCTGGTTGCTTCGGGGAAGGGGTCGAGAGCAGGGTGGGGGGGTTTAAGGGGTATGTGGGCCTGTGACTGACTGGCAGGGTCCCCCCTGATGGGGGGACCCGTAGCAAAGAGTGCAGCCCCCCCGCCAGCAATGCATCATATCATGTCTCCTCTATAAGGGGGGCGTGGAAGGGAATGGGGCAAGAGGCCGGTAACATGGGAAAGCGTGTCCCACGCCATTTATTTCCGTAGGGTATGCAGGGTTGCAGGCCGAACCTACCCAGAGGCCGGCGGCAGAGCCCTCGCACGCAAAGCTGCCGGTGGTGGCGTTGCAGCAGCCATGCCCGGAGCACGGGCCCGACGCCCCCCCGGGATACTCACCAATGCAGAACGCACCGTAATAGCCGGGATAGCAGCTGCACGGGAGCCCACAGCCCCATCAGGTCACTGTCGGTGGCCTCTGCAGACAAGGGCACAAGCGCCCCCAGGGTACACTCAGTCATAGAACGCTGCGAACGGCACGGGTGCAGGCACCATTTCGTGATACACGCTCCGAACAACGCCATGACCGCTGCACGGATGAGAGGAGGAGGGCGAATATTCTTCAGAGCAGGGCAGACCAAAATACCGTGAGCTGCATGTGCAAGAGCCCGTCCCAGTAGCCCCTTCATCGCCGCTACCGTGGCCATTGCATGAATTTGACTTGCCGCCAGCGCATTGGATGCCACAGTTGGGGCCATATACATCGGACACACACGTGCACCATCCGTCTCCAGCCACGCCCTCGTTGCATGACCCGTCCCCGCATTCCGGGCATTGAGTACAACTGGGGCCGTAGTACCCAGAAGCAAAGGCACTGCAGTCGCTGCCTGTCCAGTGCCCTGCACCAGATGCCTGGCAGGTACAAGTGCCATGAACCTCGCTGCATCTATCATGCCCTGACCACGGGTTCGACGCTCCTCCAGGGCACTCATTGCCGCAGTCCGTATCGTAGTAGCCGGGGTCGCAGCTGCACGAACCAGAGCCTCCAGCCCCATCGGAGCATTGCCCATTGCCGTTGCATGCACCGGCGCCGGCACCCCCGGGACATTCGTTCCCACAGGGTGCCCCAAAGTATCCAGAATCGCAGGTGCACGTACCATCAGCATCGTTGCAAGTGCCATGGCCATTGCAGGGATTCGCAGCGCACGGCAAACATTCCCCGGTGCAGTCCGACGCGACGTACGACGTGGCACAAGTGCACACGCCCGGACCAGTAGCCCCTTCATCGCCGCTACCGTGGCCGTTGCATGGATTCGACTTGCCGCCAGCGCATTGGCTGCCACAGTTGGGGCCATATACATCGGACACACACGTGCACCATCCGTCTCCAGTCACGCCCTCGTTGCATGACCCGTTCCCGCATTCCGGGCATTGGGTAGCCCTTTGAAAGCAAACCTCCGGAGCACTGCTTTCAAACAAGGGTGCGAGGCCCCAAATGCCCATGGCGTCCAATCATCCAAAAAGCAGCCCCGTGCCAAAAGAGGAGTCGGGAACATGGGGTGCAGGCCATGGGGTGTAACCATCACCCCATGTAACCCGGGGATGCATGCGGTGCAGGTATCACCTGCTCACAATCAGTTTGGGTCTCTTGCCGGGAGCACGGGCTGCCACTTTCCGCGGGGCCGCTAATCGGGCAACTCGGGGGCAGTGCGGCGGCAAGAGTCTTCCCCCATCTCTTCGCTGGGCCCTGGATCCAAAGCCTTACTTCGCCCCGAATGTTGCCGCCCACAAAAGGTCAAGTCGAGTGTGTTCGCCTCGAGTCCCTGCAATACAAGCAACTGGCTCAATGACTGCGGCAGCGCCTGCGACGCGATCATGTGCACTGCGATGGGCGTGATGATGCGGCGGCTCATCTTTGATCGGGGGGGGTCACCCCCGTTCCGGATCACCTCCACAACGGCCGGTCGCTCAATCAATTCATCGCCCATTCAATGCGTAGCAGGACCCCACGTCAGGTCCCCGCACACAATTCGAGCCGCCGGCGCCCTCGCACTCCGCCCGGGTCCCGATGACGACGCCAGTGGTCAGATTGGCCACCAGCTCGTCCCGCTCCTTCGCGGTGTGCCCCGAGCACTCTCGAGGGGGGGTCCGCCGGGGGAGCGGGGCGCTGCAAGGCACGCCCCCGGGGGGTCAAGGCGGTCCGTGTTGATGCATCGGTACATGCCCCGCCGCTGCTGTGAGGCGAGGAGGGCCAGGGGGGTCATCGGGGGTGGGCCCCGGGATGCGGTCCCGCTCGGCCTCCGGGTCCCGGTCTTTCCGGGCGGTGCAGAACTCTTCGATCCGGGGCCGTGTGGAACCGCATGTCGCTCCTGCGGAGGTGGCCCGGAAGTGCGGGCACATCCCAAGAGGCCGCGAAGAGCCCGGCACGCAGCTTCGATGCCCTGCAGACCCCGAACCGGCGGCAGTAGTCGTCGCCGATGTAGTGCAGGATGGGCTTGCCCTCTGGGGACCGCGGAATGCGGGTTGGCTGCCTCGCGGTGAAGTACACGTTGGTGTGCGTCATCCGCCGGGGGGTCACGGGGGGGCATTGCACCCGTCGAAATGGGCCGCGGCCGTCCGCTTTGATGTGTTTGAGTGTCGTGTCGTCCGCCGCGCCACGGATGTCTGCACTGAGAGCGACGGTTTCGGACGTGTCGTTGTTGGGGGGGTGGACGAACACCTCTCGGAATGGGTGGTACCCCTCCTTCAGAGCGTCGACGATCCTTTTGAGGTCGTCCGGTTTGTCGGAATTGGACACGACCAGAGAAGCGGTTTCCGCATCTGTGGGCATTTCGTTGACGAGCGGACCCCCATGGGTCATGTACTCGTCCTCATAGAAGCCTGGGACAATGGACATGTGCACATAGCTGGCGATGAATTTGGCACTGGGCTTGTACCCTCTGAAAAGATCTAAATCGATCCGGTTGCGGTCGCAGATGTACTCCGAAATGGGTACGTCATGGGCTGCATCATGTTGGCCATCAACCCACCCCACTTTTGACCCACCCAGACCCCCCCCCTCCCTCTTACAATCTTTTTTGGGGTGGGGGTGGGCTTTGGGCTTTGGGCTTGTCTTCCCGAATCCGAAGAGGGCCTTAGGGGCCCACGGAGTGCCGCTCATTGGGGAAGTTCGGCTCAGGCGCACCACACTCACCCCCATACCATGCGGTCTGGGAGCGGGGCATACACCTCCTAGTGCGGTCGTGCGTGTGCTGGTGCAGGTAAGGGGCAGGTAGAGGGCGTGCAAGTGTTGGGGGGGGGGGGGGTAGAGAAGGAGGGACGGAGAAGGGAAGACGGGTACTTTCGGGGCCCCGGTTCCCCTGGTTGGCGACGTCAAGTCCTCCCCTACCGCCCGGGGGAGGATGCTCCGCCTGGAAAGAAAGAAATTGGGAGCAGAAAGCATCGCCGGAGCGCCGACTGACATGCCAGGAGGGGGATCCGAACCCAGGACACGCCATGCGGCAGTGTACTGAGTTACCGCTGGGCCACACGGCCAGGGATCGGCATGGAGGGCCAGGGGTATAGGGTTGGTGCAGGGAAGGGGCGAGGTTGGTCTGCCAGAGCGGCCGTGGGGCCGCCCATTACTCTGTACAAGGGGTGAAATGGTGGGAGCATGGGGTTTGAGAAGGTAGGGCCTCTCGCGCAAGCGTGGGGCTTTGGGGGGGGCAGAGGAGGGGAGGAAAGAAAGAAGCAGGGAGGAGAGAGGTTGGGTCGCCGGCGGACGTGCCTGGAGGGAGATGGGGGAGGGACAGCACCGTCGGATCGCCGGCGGACGTGCTGGGAGGGAGGCTAGCAGGGGACAGCACCGTCAGATCGCCGGCGGACATGCTGGGAGGGAGGCCAGGAGGAACTTGCACCGTCGGATCGCCGGCGGACGTGCTCGGGAGGAGGAGGGCATGGCTGGGGGGAGGGGTGCGGCGGGGCGGGGGGTGGGGGGTACACTTGGTGTAGCAGTGGTGCGTCTGCCCCTCACAGGCTGCACCTCTGACCCCAGGGGGCGCCCGGGGCGGGTGGGGGCAGTGGCCGGCCTGACTCGGTGGGGTAGGGGTGGGGGAGGGGCACTCCAGGACCAGAGCCCCCCCCAAAAAAGGGGCCGATCGGACGCCAAAGCCCGTCCAATACGCCCCCGCAGATCGCAAACTACACAAATGCCAGGGCCCTGAGGAGCACACACCGCCCGGCAGTGGCACGCCCACCGGCCCACGCCGTGTTGAGCCATGCCCCCCCCCACCCCCTTTGTCCGGATGCAGTGAGGCTCCCCTCCGCGATGGGCTGATCACGGGTCGCGCCACCGGCACGGCGGGCCCTCACGCCTCCGCTCCGTCGGCCACGTCGTGTTCCGGTCCGGAAACGGCGGTTGCCGGGCCCCGCACATTGCGCTGTGTGAACCGAAGTGTCCGGCCTCGTTTTTTTTCGACCGAATAAAGGTTTTTGGGAGCGCATTCGGCGCCGCATTCCAGAGATTTAGCGGGCCTATGGAGCCCCGACTCCAGATCCCCGGGGTTGAGGGCAAATGTTGCAGCAGGGACCCCCCCCCCCCCCCAAGGCACCAGGCTGCACAGCACCAACGGCCAGCACAAAGATCCCTTCAGAGACATTGTCATGTATGCCCCGGCCCTCCATTCATTAGGGAAGCCGAACCTCCAACTGCGGAAAGGGGGGGGGGATCTGCCACATCGGCAAAGTGCACCGGCAAAGTGGGTGTGCTGGTGGGTACTACCCGGGGGCGCAGGGAGGGGGGGCAGGACCGGGCCTGAGGGGGTGGGGGGCTGAAGGGGGGTTTCAAGAGCGGCAGCAGCGGCGGGTACTGGCGGTTGGGGAGTGGGTTCAGTAATCGGTGGCCGTGCGGGCGGTTGTAAAACGGTTGGGAGGGGCGATGGGGGGCGCACAGAGGCCTTTTGGGGCCCTGAATAACACTCATACCCCGAGATGGTGCGTTGAGAACAATGCTCGCCGGGTGTGTGTGGCGCTGTTTCAGTTCTGAGGATAGTCCCATGAGCCCACTGCCCTCCAGGCACTGCCCCTTGTCACAGCGGAGGTGGGGACGGGACCTCCCCCAGCGTTGATCATGTTGGTCTGGTCCTCGGCCTTGCCCTCGCCGAGTTGAAGGCGATGCCACGTCCACCGCAGATTTTGTTGTAGTGAAATGGGTACTGGTGAATAAACATGTCCTCCATACCCTCATCCCCTACGACCACACACGGACCACACCTCATCCAAAGCTCCTCCGTTTGTTCTGCCGTGGTGGCATAACTCGATTCCATAAACATGGTTGAAGGACAATGTTGTGAGCAACCTCGGGCAGCAAGCATGTCCAGCGTACGATGGGCATTCTGATAGGTCTTCTCACCAAGACCCAAGGGCTGCGTTCCTTTGTTTGAACGACAGGGCACGCGGGCACAGCCAAGAGTGCCACAAAACACACACTTTGTGGAACTCTCGCAGTACAAAGGCAGAGGCTGGTACACCCGGAGTACGTACAGCACCAATCGTGGGCGGCTACCTCCTCAAATGTGCAGGGCATGGCAAGCACGGCAACAAGGCACCACAAGATGAAGGCAAGGGAAGAACTGGCATGTGTGGTTAGTGTGTGCTTGCTTGCCTCCCTACACGCACACGACCACCACTTCCGAAACTTCGGCTTCCCACCAAACAAAAACTGCAAACCCCAATTTTCCAAACTACAACGGCAAATCCTAAACCTTCAAATGGAAACAACAAACCCGAAATCTCAAACAAAAGCGGTCAACCCTAAATGTTCAATGGAAAGAGGCAATCCAAATGATAACGGCAAACCCTAGACCTTCAAACGAAAACGGCAAGCCGCACTCAATCTTGAAACGATGACGGCAAAGCTAATGCACAACGAAGTGCTGCCCGTGTCCAACGAAGTGCTGCGAAGTGCTGCCCGTGTCCAACGAAGTGCTGCCCGTGCGCAACGAAGTGCTGCCCGTGCGCAAACAAATGCTGCCCGTGTGCAAGGAAGTGCTGCCCGTGCGCAAGGAAGTGCTGCCCGTGCGCAAGGAAGTGCTGCCCGTGCGCAAAGAAGTGCTGCCCGTGCGCAAACAAATGCTGCCCCTGCGCAAGGAAGTGCTGCCCGTGCGCAAACAAATGCTGCCCGTGCGCAAGGAAGTGCTGCCCGTGCGCAAGGAAGTGCTGCCCGTGTGCAAGGAAGTGCTGCCCGTGCGCAACGAAGTGCTGCCCGTGCGCAAACAAGTGCTACCAGTGCGCAAACAACTGCTGCTCGTGTCCAAGGAAGTGCTGCCCGTTTCCAAGGAAGTGCTGCCCGTGCGCAAGGAAGTGCTTGGGCTTGGGCTTGGGCTTGGGAAAGGAGATTTACGCACGGCCCCGAGCCACGAGATTCAGCACAGTACCCTGGGGGTTGTCCAGAGCAAGGCTGGAAGAAGCGAAACTTCGCGACCTCCCTTGGCCGTGGAGCGGGCGACCTATAGGCCCCGGGGATAGCAGTAGCCCAAGAGTTTGGGTGCGCATCCGGCAGCAACAGGCGAGCTCGAATTCGCGGGGGCTAGGATGATCTCATATGGACCACCCATCCAAGCTAAGCAGGGGAGTTTCCACACAGCCGCCTTCACCCCATATACCGCCCCGCGGTATACTTTACCCACAGGCCTGCTCATGTGGGAGGCCCTTAGGGGGTGAGAATCCAGCGACTGGGCTTCCACCCATGCTAGCAGCGGCTTTGCAACACAGTTGAGGGGGGGAAAGGAGGGACAAGGAGGGGAAAGTTTGTGTCAGCACCATTAACTCTACTGCTCCGCGGTATTCCAAAATCTCGTCGGACTTTGGTTTGACGAGCCACTGACCTCGTTGCGATGTTTACCACCGGGTTTTGGTTGTGTAGAGCGAAGGCACAGCGAAGGCACAGCTAAGGTACGGTGACTGCAGGGCGCCGGGAATGTTACCTGTTATCCTGCCTTTAGGTTGTTGCTCCCCTCCCCCCTCGCCCCCAAGCTAACCTGTTGGCACTCACAAAAAAGAATAACTATCTATGAGTACCCTGGTACGCTCCTTGTCTTCGGTTTGCCCCGCTGGTGCCACTAGCGGGGCCCGAACCCGCACACTACAGTTTCCATGGTGGGGCCACTAGCCGCTGAGGTAGGTGTCAGCTGGGCAAGCTAACCCGTCACTTTGTTTTACGCTTCGTTCCGTCACTTCTTTCCCCGTACAAGTGCGGACTCCCAACAGCGCAACAGAGACATTCAAATAGAGACGTGCGCTCACCGAGAACCAACGACACGTTGTTCGACTGTGCAGGGTAATCCTGCCACTCAGAGATTACGACGAACCCGATGACGCCAACGGCGTCCCGGGGCATATGCCCCCCACTTCAAGTGCATGTCGTGGGATCATATGACAGGTCCCAGGCGATAAGCCGCATGCAGGCGGGCGCACATGACAGGCAGATTAGACTGCAGCGGTAGGACAAAGAAACTTTTATCGCTGACGGCTCGGGGAGCTTCTGTGCAAGCTGGGTTTCGCTGGCTCTTCTCACACCACGCGGTTGGGACTTCTTTCCCCCCCCCTCTGACCTGCATTGCGATCCTCAAGGGACACGCAAGCGCGTGCATGGCCACCGCACGTTTCCCGTGTGCGTCATTCAGTCGTGCATTGTCATCTCACCCGTCATGCAGCCATCCCATAACTTGTCGCCACGGCCCGTGCGAGTGGCCCGCTGAATGTAGCCTAAATCAGGTAGGTTAGCGCGCAGGTTAGGGCTTGTAGGGACAGAGGAACCGAAGTCAATGTGGGTGCAGCGGGTGGATCTGCCTTCTTGCGCTGCACAACAGACACCACAAGTCAGTTAGGCCACGAGGCGTCCTTCAGCGCATCATGGAGCCCAGGGAAACTTGAACCGGATCGACATGAGTCACCATATTCTTCGCGTTAACGCACCCAGCTGAGCCAGCCAGCTTCCTGTCCCAACGTTGGGGCCGCTCTTTGACACCCTTGCAGCTCATACTGCTTGGAACAATCCACAGGTCAGGGAGACAAACTGATCCAGGGCGCGGTCATGGAGGTGTCGGCCCCACACCCCCGCTAAAATAATGGTGGCAGTGTTGTGTTCACCACTGCCCCTTGTGAAAAATGGTACCCGGGTACGGGGGGTAGAGGGGTCAAAATCGAACGATTCATTGGGGGATCATTTTGTCTCCCAAAACGATGATTTTACAAGAGGTTTGACATCCGATATCACCCACTGGGGAATGCCACACGAATGACCCCCCAGAAATAGGGCGGTATGGTGCCTGCGCCTGCGCTTGATCTGACAACCTCTCTTCGAAGTGATATCACCAACTTCGGTTTCCTAGCCTAGTGGGTCGACATTCATCATCTTTGAATTTGTTTGGTCGGCCGCGACCAGGGGTCATATATATCATGCCCTACCAGAGGTCCCGACCAAAGAGTCACCGCAGGATGCTTTTTTGGACAAGGCAATAATTTTACAAACGGTCAAACCGACAATTTAACTCCTTGGAGAAGCATACGCGAATGGGCCCCCAAATGGATGCAGCTGCAAAGCAAATTTCAATTTTGGAGCCCCACCCCAATCAATTCCCTCATCCGTTGGCGTACCCAGAAACAACATCACGAGCAATGTTCAACTTGCATGCTAGGGTTGCTTTTAGCAGTTCGAGTGGAACCGAAACCGTAAACTTGCACATGGCAGAAACCCAAACATGGAAAGTGAAGCCTGAATGTGAGACCACCATTTCTGGTGCTATGCTACATGGCATTACCGGTTCCACAAGTGCATAATGAATGACTGCATATACTATACTCTGTGTCACACTGATTTGGCCATCATGATATGCGAATGACACACTGCCACCATACGTCCATTTTGAAACCCCAAATGCAATTCAGAAAGATGAACTTAGGCATAACATAAAACGTAGCTGTGAAATTGTCATGCTGTCTCCAGAATGACTTGTTTTGAATCAGCAGTGAGGACAGCAAACGTAGAATTCTCGTTGGCTCCGTTGCTTCATTTTTCCGCTGCAGCGTGGACATTACCGAACAGGTTTGCGTGTGGTTTCAGGAAACGGACTGTCTATCCAGGCCTGTCCAACTAATCCAACAGTCTTTCCAAAACAAGGATTGTGGGAATAAGGCCCTCTTGGAACCCTGCCAACCCCGTGCTTTCCGGCAACCCCGGGCTGCCCTGTTTACCCAAAATACACATATTGTGCATCGATGCACAATACAATCAAACCATACATGGATATTTCTAATACACCATCGCTGCCTGTAGTGCAGCAGTATTATACACGTTCCTCTCAAATTTTGGTCTACAATCTGTGCCACCTTCACCACGACATCTGAATGGATGCCAAAACTAGCAGCCAACTAATTAGTCCATTCTGAGAATTCGGAGGGACAGCAATCAATCCACATGACCTCGTACCCAGCAGCAATGGCTCTTCCTCCACATTCTCCGCAACCTCAGATTTCTCGCATGACGCTGGGCAGGCTTGAGCTAATGCTTAGAGGGCGCTCAGGGCGCCATAACAAGTGCACCCTTTTTGAAAACATGTGGATCACTGGGCTCTAGCCCCCTGAATCACCACAGTGGGACTGACGAAAAATTTACGGCTATCCCCAATTGTGGTAAGGGATGGGACTCAGGAGAGGATGTGCCAAGAGAGAGCCAACCGGTGTTTGGCCGATTACCAGCAGAGGGAGCAAGCCACTTCTGTGACCACATTCCTAACCCGCCTGGATGCAAAACATTGCGCAGGTTTCTCGCCCACAGGCAGATGGGGCTGTGAGGCCATGTCCTCAACCCAAACCCAGACCAAAGCCTAAACCCAAGCCAGAAGCGGCTTGTGTACCATGGCCCGGTAAACCTCCGGCAGCTGTGCCTTCAGATCCCAGGCCATCACAAAACCCCATGTTGTATTTTACGGCGCTGGCGCCCGCGGGGGGGGGGGGTCAGAAAAAAAATCCCCTCCCCCCGTGGGGGCTCGTTTTCCTAGAATATACTACATAGTGGGGGGAGATATTATTTTTGCCGTAGCTATGCACGACATTCCTGGATGTTTGCAGAAAATTGGTGTTCAATCGTCTCTGGTCCCATACCAACTCTTACCCAGCCCTTACCCCTGCTCATAAAGAACACATGCAATGACATTGTGGGGCTACTAGCCGCCGAGGTAGGTGTCAGCTGGGCAGGTTAACCCGTCACTTTGTTTTTCGCTTCAGTCCGTCACTCTTTTCCTCGGACAAGTGCGGACTTCCAACAGCGCAACAGAGACATTCAAATAGAGCCTTGCGCTCAGCGAGAACCAACGACACGTTGTTCGACTGTGCGGGGTAATCCTACCACTGAGAGCTGACAATGAACCCGATGATGCCAACGGCATCCTGGGGCATATGCCCCCCACGATCACATCACGGGTCCCAGACGATAAGCCGCATGCAAGCGGGTGCACGTGACAGGCAGGTTAGACTATAGCGGTAGGACATAGAAACTTTTATCGTTTACAGCTCACGGGTTTCGCTGTCTCTTCTCACACCACGTGTTTGGGACTTCTTTCCTTCCCTCTGACCTGCTTTGCGAGCCTACGCAAGCCCGTGCATGGCCACCGCACGTTTCCCGTGTGCGTTATTCAATCGTGCATTGTCATCTCACCCGTCGTGCAGCCATCCCATAATGGCCCGTGCGGGTGGTCCACTGAATGTAGTATGAATCAGGTAGGTTAGCGCGCATGTTAGAGCTTGTAGGGAAAGAGGAACCAAAGTTAATGTGGGTGCAGCAGGTGCATCCGCCTTCTTGCGCTGCACAGCAGACACCACAAGTCAGTTAGGCCACGACGTGTCCTCCAACGCATCATGGAGCCCAGGGAAACTTGAACCGGATCGACATGAGTCACCATATTCTCCGCGTTTACACACCCGGCTGAGCCAGCCAGCTTCCTATCCCAACATTGGGGCCGTTCTTTGACACCCTTGCAGCTCATACTGCTTGGAACAATCCACAGGTCAGGGAGACAAACTGATCCAGGGCGCGGTCATGGAGGCGTCACGTTAGGGACGGTCATACAAGTCGCTGCACAGGTCCCCCGCAACGTATTCTCGGCAACATTCGTCCAGATGATCCTTCCTGGCGGAGGGACACTCTCATGGGCACGCACTACGACCACCGCACTCAATCTCCATCCGGGACCATGATCTCCCGGGTACCTTCTAGTGCATGTAGCACCTCTGTGTCTCCTTGTGACCTGCATCGCGATTAGTCGCACCCCACGGTCTCTATCACCTCCTGATACCCTTGCACCGGCCCGGACTCCATCGGCACATAAAGCGGCGACGCCTCGTTTACTGGGTGGTCCCCCACATACTCCACACAAGAGCTGTCATCGACATCCATGAGCGAGAGGTCATCACCGTCGGAGATCCAAATGCACTCCGGCCCACTCGTCCTTTCGTGCTCGGACCGTGTAGCCCTCTTGCCCCTGCGTGAACCAGGCCTTCATCGCGTGTCGGCGACACCTTGCTGGATGACGAGAGCGGAAGTGGCGCAGGGGGGTAGTCCAGCACCATTACACCCACACCCTGTGAAAGCGCAGAGCTGCCTCGGTGTGGGGCGGGCACCGGATGCCGGATTTCCAGTTCCGGGCTGCACGGACGACAAGGATGGGCTCGTAGGTCCCCAACTGTGGTGTGGCCCCGTTCAGCCTGGAACCAGTAGTTCCGGTAGTACCTTCTGGACTGGTGCCATTCTGCCGCTGAGGCAGCCCTGCCCGTTGGCGCAGCCCTGTCGTCCATTCTACCCTGCAAGATCGGAGCACTGGCATGCATCTCTTGGCGCTCCGGAAGAAATCGAAAAAAAGGGACTTCAAAGTTTTGGACTGTTCGGTCAGAAAAACGGTGAAGTCCCTGCTAGGGGCTTCGCGAGCGAGCGCGCACACGTGTGTGGTAAATGGCCAAAATGTCGGTGAAAACTGAGAATGGCGCCGTTTACTAGCTAGATTCAGGCCGCATGGGCGACTCTGACACCAATAAACAGATTTGGAACGATCTTGGGTTCGGTGTATGCTCCTCAGCACCTATAAAAATGCAACTACTGGCACCCCACAGGACCATACACCATGGATGATTTTCAGCGCGGAATTTTGGCAAAAATGACCAAGCATGCCAAATGAAGCCCAAAACCCCTGAAACTCGAGCAGATGAGTCACACAACTCGTCACAAGCGGATGGGGATGGTTCCAATGACTTGTTTGGATGGTGAAGTCCCTGCCAGGGGCTTCGCGAGCGAGCGCGCACACGTGTGTGGTAAATGGCCAAAATGTCGGTGAAAACTGAGAATGGCGCCGTTTACTAGCTAGATTCAGGCCGCATGGGCGACTCTGACACCAATAAACAGATTTAGAACGATCTTGGGTTCGGTGTATGCCCCTCAGCACCTATAAAAATGCAACCACTGGCACCCCACAGAACCATACACAATCGGTGATTTTCAACGGAGAATTTTGGCAAAAATGACCAAGCATGCCAAATGAAGCTCAAAGCCCCTGAAACTCGAGCACATGAGTGACACAACTCGTCAAAAACGGATGGGGATGGTCCCAATGACCTGTTTACATTGTGCACAATCGAAAAAAAGGGACTTCAAAGTTTTGGACTGTTCGGTCAGAAAAACGGTGAAGTCCCTGCAAGGGGCTTCGCGAGCGAGCGTGCGCGCGCGTGTGGTAAATGACCAAATTACCCCCTCCGCTCGAGCAGCAGATGCATGAACTGCAACTGCACTGGCCCCGGGCTTACGAATACCACAAGTTGAATGGCGAATTCCACATTGCAAGCCACCATCAATGTCACACATCGTGCCCATCAGCCAATTAGCACATCAGCCCTTCAGAGGTCCCGGATGGAGAAATGAAATGAAATTCCCAAGGTTGGCAACAGCCACCATTACCTTAAAGATATCCCCTACGCACTAGGCATTGAATAGCACATCGGACAAACATCCACCAACCGACCCGTGCTGAGTAGCCGGGATAGCAGCTGCACGAGCCAGAGCCTCCAGTCCCATCAGAGCATTGCCCATGGCTGTTGCATGCACCGGCGCCGGCAGCCCGAGGACATACGTTCCCATAGGGTGCCCCAAAGTATCCAGAATCGCAGGTGCACGTACCATCAGCATCGTTGCAAGTGCCATGGCCATTGCAGGGATTCGCAGCGCACGGCAAACATTCCCCGGTGCAGTCCGACCCGAGGTACGACGTGGCACAAGTGCATACGCCCGGACCAGTAGCCCCTTCATCGCCGCTACCGCGGCCATTGCATGGATTCGACTTGCCGCCAGCGCATTGGCTGCCACAGTTGGGGCCATATACAGCGGACACACACGTGCACCATCTGTCTCCAGTCACGCCCTCGTTGCATGACCCGTCCCCGCATTCCGGGCATTGCGTACAACTGGGGCCGTGGTACCCAGAAGCACAGGCACAGCGGTCGCTGCCTGTCCAGTGCCCTGCATCAGATGCCTGGCAGGTACAAGTGCCAGGAACCTCGCTGCATCCACCATGCCCTGAGCACGGGTTCGAGGCTCCCCCGGGGCGCTTATTGCCGCAGTCCGTACGTAGTAGCTGAGATCACAGCTGCACGAGCCAGAGCCTCCAGTCCCATCAGAGCATTGCCCGTGGTCGTTGCATGCACCCGCGCCGGCGGCCCCGGGACATTCGTTCCCATAGGGTGCCCCAAAGCCCTCCACAAGTGATCCATTCAGTTGGCGAAGTAACTGCAGGGGCTTACGAATATCAAATCAATGAGTACTGCAAACAGCGCCGACTGCGCCGCATTGAACGGGCCATCCATATCAGAGTCATGCATCAACGCGGCGTTGCTGCGCCCGTCGTCCCTGGCATTCAAGATCTTGCTCCATGGTGACAAAAAGAGCTACCAACAGCAGAATAGTGAACACACATACAAAGCGAGAGCAAAACATGACCAAAAGCAAAGTATTTGCAGGAGGGCATTCGAGTGTTTTCATGTGGGTGCGGTGTGCGTGTCTTGTGTTTGCACAGGAACCTAATTCATCAACAACTAGCATTTGTCTTGCATTGTTCATTTTAATGATCTTGTATGCACAGATGTATCTATCTTGACCTGACCTGTGTAGTACATTCCATTGGTGTGTGCCCATATTATTCACAAGGATCACAGTCACCACCTGCCCTCTTCATCCAGCCTCACATCTCCTCCCTCTTGGATCATTGTAAATATACAGTTGAGGCTGGACTGTGCAAAGAGTTACTCTGTGGTGGTGACATGGTTGGGCAGGCGAAGCTTCTATCACCCATGTGATATGACTGCAAACCCATGCAACACGCCCTGTTCAATGAGTCTGCCCAGAGCATTGTACACCCTGATGTTGTTGCCCTGTTTGATTTTCGTGTAGTCACCGGGGGCTGCAGGTCCAGGCTTTCCCATTGTGTCTCAGGGGTTGTAAAAAATGATGCCATGGCTCTGCCTTTGCTCCAACACACGTGCCTATTGCTACGAGATTCACCTGGGTCCCAATTAGGCTACCACCAATCCGTGTTGCGCTGTGATAGAAAGGGGCCCATGGTCTTTCAGTGGTCACTGAAGAGCATCCATTCTTTCCTTGCACTGCGCGCGCATCGCACGCTACGTTTAGACAAGATTCCCCATGGAAAATCCTTTGTTCCTTTTTTTTTCTCACTGAACAATGTTGCATCCAAATTTGATGGATCTTACTCGACTGAAACGTGGGTGTGCTGGAATTAATTGTACGTGAGCATTGTGCACTGACACAGTATCACACAATCACGCCAAACATCTGACATCAACATCGCACGTAAGATGTCTAACATGCCACATACTCTTCATCTTCTCTTCAAAAATCCACGTTGGATCATCATTGAAGGGACCGACAAAATATGTGTCAATATGGTGCCATAACCCCTGCCTCCCTGGGGTTCCCATGGTGGGGAGAAATCAACCTAGAAAGGAGTTGGTGTGGAAGAAGCACCGAAACCTATTGTCAAACAACCACAATGCCTAGAGTATACAAATTATGGGTTTTCAGTACGCCACACACCCAAATAGTCACACTGCGCTTGAGGGCCCCCTGTATGTGCTACTCACGCCTGCCTATAGACTGCCATAACACAACATTCTTATCAAGGGCATATTCTGTCACGGGCTCGGCTTTGGGCATTTTGGGGCCAAATATTGTGAAAACAACATCTTTCTGTACTGTACAAGGTTGTGCACAGCCACCATTACCTTAACATATCCCCTACGTACTTGGCGTTGAATAGCACATCGGACAGACATCCACCCACCGACCATGTGGGGAGACAATCCTTCATCCCACCAAATGTCATCCACCAATGAAATTCAAGGGTCTGCGGGCAAGGTCAATGGGGATTGACTTCTGTATTTGGAGAAGCAGAGAGCAAGACACTGAAGATCCGTAGTAGACGCCCTGAAGGTGTATTATCACACACCTCGACCAGTGTGTCTGTTTCAAAGTTGTGGGGTTGCAAAACACATCCATAGACGTAGCACAAGACAACACAAAGAATGCACAAAAAGTAGCCCCAAAGCCCATCACCCCAACTCAAGGGGTCACGCCAAAGTGCCGTGAGTCCATCATTCCAACTCAAGGGGCTGCACCAAAGTGTGACAGTCCATCACACCGACTCGAGGAGCCGCACAAATGATGTGGGAATCCAACACCCCAACACAAAACGAGTGCAAGTCCATCACCCCGGCTGTAGGGTCACACCGAAGTGTGGAGGTCCATCACCCCAACCCGGGGGCCACACCGAAGCGTGTGGGAGTCCATCACCCCAACTCGAGGGGCCACACAGAAGTATGTCAGGGTCCACATAATCCAACATCGATCTACAATGAGGAACACGCAGCAAAAGGGCGTGGAATTGGGTGCAAATGGGTGAATACAATGGGTGAAAATGGATGATAAAAGAAGTACGTCATGTCCCAGATGCATAAAAATCTTTCAAAAACCCCTTTATGGAACAAAAAACCAGTGGATAAGGGCCAAAACTAGGGTTCCGGTGGTTGACGACATACAAAAATGTGTATTGTGTGCGCACTGCGTGCATAGCAGCCTCCATGGTGACAGAGGAGGTGCATTAACACTAAGCATGGGTTTTGGGGGGTGCAAAATAAGCATCAACGGTTATGTTGGGAAATGGGGAAACCCAGCTTGGGTATCGAAAATAGAACTTCCCAAACCTCACTTTTTGGAACATTTTGATTGTCTAAAGACGGTAAAAACCGCATGTACACGCCCTTTTGGGCCCTCTTTGATCTCTATGGGGGCCAGTGAGCTGGTTACAATGCATGATGAGCTTGTGTGCCGTGCTCACTGCATGGCATTCAAGACAACTCTGGGAATCAAGGTTCGGTAGTGTGAAAAGAAAAAAGCAAGTTCCATGTCAACAGGAGGAGGGCATCCGATGTGCACGATAGTGTCAGGACTGCTGCAACACCAAGACAAGAGGGTGGGGGTTGATTGACTAAATGCAAAGAATGCATCATGCATCAGCATGTCTCTTTTTGGTTCCAGGTCTTGGTGAGCTGGCAAACACTACTCACAAGGTGTCAAAGGGGGATGAGGGGGCAGTGGCAGGGGAAATAATGACTAGGCTATGGCTTGCAGACGCCCTGTGGGTGGGAGTTCCATTTACGGCCAGGCCAAACCTGGCTCGCCCACCCACCAACTCACAAGAAAACCAACCTTTATCAAACAGCTCCACATTTGGGACCGCTTTTAGGTACACAAGCTTTTTTTGGCTCCAGCTCCTGGGGGGTGAGTGGTATTTTGCTAACTAATCGATAGCCTGAGCTTCAGCAAGGAGAAGCTGACAGTCCTCGTCACGAAAATATTATACGTTCACCACTGTAGACGGAGGTAATGGCTTGGCAAATCCTTCCATGACCACAGTCCTTGGAGGCACACGTTCAACCCTGCACTGGGAGCAACCCCTCCAGTAGTGAACAGCAGAGCCCAATAAAAATGATCCCCTCCGCTCGAGCAGCAGACACATGCACTGCAACTGCACTGGCCCCGGGCTTAAGAATATCACAGGTTGAATGGCGAATTCCACATTGAAAGCCACCATCAATGTAACACAGTGTGCACATGTGGGCACTGCTCAAGAGCCCTGCACATCAGCCCTTCAGAGGTCCTTGATGGAGAAATGAAATGAAACTTGCTGGTGTGCTGCTGCATCCATCAGCACATGATATGGCAGTGAAAAGGGATTGCGCGTCCAGGGCAGAGAGAACGTTCCGGCGGGTGTGGGGGGTCTCTTCACGTTTCTGGACCACAACACAGAACACCGCACGACCTTGGGCCCTATTGATCGATTGGACAACCCTGGGGAGGGGCTCTCCCAAGACCACAGACTGGGCTCACAGTTCAACTGCTTCGGGATGCTTGGCTATGTGCTGAAGCCGTCGTTGGGTTTAGGCTTACCAACGGAAGAGCATAGCAACTGCACAGCCAGCCCTCTGCCGAAACGCACACCCTGTGTGTTGACAGTTCTCCCAAGTCGTGGTCCAAAGGAGAGGGTAAAACCGTATTGTGGAAGATGGCGATACACTTCATACTCTGGACAGAATGCAGCGACACATGAAGTTCCGGCCTTCCACATTCGCCCACCCGGCCCATAATGCATGCTGCAGCCATGAGTTGTGAGTGTTGACGCAGTGTACCACCGAACCCTGGGGTTGCGCTTTCCAAAAGTGTTTGATGCTTTTTTGGTATATACACATTGCCATCATGGCACACCATTGTGGACTTTACTTGGACGTCTTCTCCTGCGATTTCTACCATGAGAGCGTGACGATCTGGTGGTAGTCCTATCCATAGAGCAGTGGCTGGTCCGAATAGTAGCTCTTCGTGTGAAAGGCATCAGAACCAGTGGTAGAAATACTACATCAGGATGAGGCTGCAATGAGCATAATGCCTGGGTATCAACTGATGCAAAGAAACAACAGCACATGACTCTGAGATGGTCCAAACCCCTGTGAAAAACCTAACCCCAGATTTCGAGCATAACAGTTGAGGTTCTGAAGAGTAAAAACTGCGCACGCCCCACAGGCAAGCCACACTTTAAAACAAGGGAATGGGGGGCATTAACAATGGCTGTAATGGAAATAATGACTAGGCTATGGCTTGCAGGCGACCTGTTGGTGGGGGTTCCATTTACGGCCAGGTCAAACCTGGCTCGACCACCCAACTCACAACAAAACCAACCTTTATCAAACAGCTCCACATTTGGGACCGCTTTTAGGTACACAAGCTTTTTTTGGCTCCAGCTCCTGGGGGATGAGGAATATGTTGCTAACTAAGGGATAGCCTGACCTTCACCAAGGAGAAGCTGACAGTCCTCGTCACGAAAATATTATACGTCCACCACTGTAAACGGAGGTAATGGCTTGGCAAATCCTTCCATGACCACAGTCCTTGGAGGCACACGTGCAACCCTGCACTGGGAGGAACCCCTCCAGTAGTGAACAGCAGAGCCCAAGAAAAATTATCCCCTCCGCTCGAGCAGCAGACACATGCACTGCACCTGCACTGACCCTAGGCTTAAGAATATCCCAGGTTGAATGGCGCATTCCACAAATGTCACAGAGTGTGCACACGTGGGCACCGCTCAAGAACCCTGCACATCAGCCCTTCAGATGTCCCGGTTGGAGAAATGAAATGAAATTTGCTGGTGTGCTGCTGCATCCATCAGCACATGATATGGCAGTGAAAAGGGCAAAGAGAAAATTGCGGCGGGCTGGAGGGGGCTCTTCACGCTTTGGACCCTCTGCATGCCCTCGAGACAGGTAGAGACCAGCATTGCAAATGCCCGCAGCCTCGCCGTATCCATCAATAATCCTCCGTTCAAAAAAGGCGGGGAGGGAAGGAGAGAGGGTGGGAGAAAGGGAGCACACTGTGGCAAGCGGCAAACTAATTGTAAGTAGAATCGGAGGAGCACCGAAAAGGCAACCTTTTACACCAGCATGGCCTCACCAACGAAACGGATCCGGAAGGGAAATGAAGGTTCTTGGTGTGCCACCTGCGGCTGAAGAGCGACGTCCAGATGATGCAAATGCTTTGGTGGGGCTGTACTGCCATGCACACAGGTACTTAGCCTTCACTAAATGCCCATGAAACAGACTATTGCACCCTCAGGGAATGGCAATGATGTGAAAGAAACAGCTCCGGAAGAAAGCCAGCGAAATGCTTTCTGCGAGAAGCATTTTGCATTCCACTGATGATTCCATCTGAAACCCGTCGCTGACAGCTAGCCAGGGCGTGGTTTCGTGGGTGGGTGAGAAGGTACCAAAATGCCAACGTACGTAAGTCAAGTTAGAAGCCCTGGGCCCCATTGATCGATTGGACAACCCTGGGGAGGGGTTCTCCCAAGACCACAGACTGGGCTCACAGTTCAACTGCTTCGGGATGCTTGGCTATGTGCTGAAGCCGTCGTTGGGTTTAGGCTTACCAACGGAAGAGCATAGCAACTGCACAGCCAGCCCTCTGCCGAAACGCACACCCTGTGTGTTGACAGTTCTCCCAAGCCGTGGTCCAAAGGAGAGGGTAAAACCGAATTGTGGCAGAGGGCAATACACTTCACACTCTGGACAGAATGCAGCGACACATGAACTTCCGGCCTTCCACATTCGCCCACCCGGCCCATAATGCATGCTGCAGCCATGAATTGTGGGTGTTGACGCAGTGTACCGCCGAACCCTGGGGTTGCGCTTTCGAAAATTGTATGATGTTTTGGCATATACACCTTGCGATCATGGCAGACCATTGTGGGCGTTACTCGGACGTCAGACCAACCTGCATCCTCCAATGGAGCAGACTGCAGACTGTCAGACCGCAATTGGCGGAAGCACGGCCGCGGTCCCAAAAGTCACGTCAAAACGGCGGTCCAACGCCCACCCCTGTGCTTAGACAAGGCCGTGCATGCCCACGTCACACGTGACAGCAAAGCATGCGCGGGCCTCAAACCTTACACAAGCAATGGTAACGTGCACATTTAACCCCCCAAATATTCTGATTGTCCTTATTCACTGCCGCGGGCATCGGGTGGACTTCCATGGCGTCGGGTGGGGCTTGCCAGATGGCCCCGACACCCGGGTCCCCGACCCCCCGGACGCCCCCGACCCCCCGGACACGCGCGCCCCTGACACCCTCGTCCCAGAGCGGGACTTCACACGGGCATCGGGGGCTGGCAGGTCGTCGTCCTCGGCGTCGTCGTCCTCGACGGCAAACCCCAGGACCCGCTCGGCGGGGGCCCATGGGAGGGCCCCGCTCGTGGCCCTCTGCGCCAGGTCAGTGAAGTCTGGGTGTCCCCGGATCGAGCCCAGATGCTCCAGAAGCCCCGGCAGCAGCCGCACATCGTCCACAGGGGCTGGAGCAGGCCCTTCGGGGATGTCAGGTCCGGACGAGGAACCAGCGGACGGGGCCATGGCCGGGGACCCGGCAGCGGGTGTGTGAGGGGCCTGCGCGACCGGAGCAGTTGGGCGCGTGGGGGGCCGTGGGACCAGCTCGTTCCAGTCCAGACCTGCCCTAACCGCATCCTTGAGGCTCTGCAGGGCTTTGTCCGGCTGACCCTTGACGGACCACAGGGCGGCCCAGATGCACTGCATGTGCGCCAGTGCACAGCCGCAGAAGTACGCCCGCTGCAGCAGTGCCTTCCCCTCCGTGAAATCCCCCCGCCCAATGCTCCCCAACGCACGCCGCAGACACGTGTGCCCCTCCTCCTCGGCCATCAGCATGGCGCGCACCTCCCGCCGCACCTCCTCCGGCATCCGCACCTCTCCGGCATTGCACAGCCACCCCCGCGCGACAACGCGCAGAACGCAGGACAGCGGCACACTGAATGTGTTGACCCAGTCCACAACGTAACCGGATCCTGTGCGCTTGCACAAATGGATGTGCAGTCGGCGGGTGGCGGCGCCCGCTCGGTCTGCGGCGCCCGCTCTCTCTGCAGCGCCACTGGGCAGCTGCTGGGGTCGCTCGAGCGCAGCAGTGGCACAGACCCCAAACAGCTGGCGATCATAGATGCGGAGGCAGAGCACCCTCCACACCTGCGGGAAAGGTGGGGCATGTGGCTGCACTGGCATGGGCCCCGGCATGAGCACTGGCATGAGGATGTCCGAGTCATCCGCATTGACATCCATGCACTCGTGCACGTCCGGTTGTGCTGCGAGGCAGCCCTGGGCGTCCACTCGCCGCTTCTTGTTGATTGGACCTTCGGGTTCGTGCGGCCTCCGCCTTTTCTTTGTGGTCTTGCGCAGACGCTTAGGCCTGCCTTCTGGGACTTCGGGGCTTGTGACTTGTTCCGTCCAGATGTCCTCCTGCAGGTCGAGGAACGACGACTCATAGTCGGAGCCAAAATCCACCCGATACTGGTTTGGCTCACTGTCCACGCGTGACACGATGCTGCCTGCTCTCCATTTGTCCTTCTGTTCCTCATCGGTCGTCCAGACAAACACCACGTGGCTGGGCCTCAACTCCAACTGCCAAATGTGCTTGGGTGAGTTTTTGGTTCGCATTGTGATGAGGAGCCGTCGAAAAAAAAAGACACTCAGAAAGCGTAAGTGGATGCACACAGGTGAGGGGTCCATGCACAAGAAAACAGTTGTTCAGCTCCTGGGTCCAAATCCACACACAGTGGCCGCAATATTCAAAAAGGTATCCCCCCCCTTCCGAGGGATGAATATAATGGCGGGGAGGCCCCACCCGCGCCCCCGCAGATGACGAAATGACGATTACAAAATGCCGGCCAACCAAAGTACAGTGCAGTCACAGCCCTGGGTCCCTCTTCTCTGAGGCACAAGACGAAGCACTGGACATGGGTCATTGCTGTCATCCCAAAAACCAATGTGAACAGTGTTTTACACGTGTTACACGTGTTTGACGCATCTTCCCAAAATGTGCTAAATTTCAGCCTCATCCTCAGAGCTGGATGACTCAATTGACGAACTGGGGTACTGGCTGCTGCTAGAGGGGGGGCAACAGTGAGGCATACCTGCAAAGCAAAAAAAAAGCACTGGAAAATTGCAATTTTGTAATTGTCATTTCGTCATTTCAGGGGTCCTCAGCCGCCCCCCCCCCCCCCCCCACACACACCCACCAAAATAATGGTGGCAGTGTTATATTCACCACTGCCCCTTGTAAAAAATGGCACCCGGGTAATCAAACGATTCATTGGGGGATTATTTTGTCTCCCAAAACGATGATTTTACGAGAGGTTGGACATACGATATCACCAACTGGGGAATGCCACACGAATGACCCCCAAAAAACTAGGGCGGTATGGTGCCTGCGCCTGCGCTTGATCTGACAACCTCTCTTCGAAGTGATATCACCAACTTCGGTTTCCTAGCCTAGTGGGTCGACATTCATCATCTTTGAATTAGTTTGGTCGGCCGCGGCCAGGGGTCATAGATATCATGCCCTACCAGAGGTCCCGACCAAAGAGTCACCGCAGGATGCTTTTTTGGACAAGGCAATAAGTTTACAAACGGTCAAACCGACAATTCAACTCCTTGGAGAAGCATACGCGAATGGGCCCCCAAATGGATGCAGCTGCAAAGCAAATTTCAATTTTGGAGCCCCGGCCCAATCAATTCCCTCATCCGTTGGCGTACCCAGAAACAACATCACGAGCAATGTTCAACTTGCATGCTAGGGTTGCTTTTAGCAGTTCGAGTGGAACCGAAACCGTAAACTTGCACATGGCAGAAACCCAAACATGGAAAGTGAAGCCTGAATGTGAGACCACCATTTCTGGTGCTATGCTACACGGCATTACCGGTTCCACAAGTGCAAATGAATGACTGCATATAGTATACTCTGTGTCACACTGATTTGGCCATCATGATATGCGAATGACACACTGCCACCATACGTCTATTCTGAAACCCCCAATGCAACTCAGAAAGATGAACTTAGGCATAACATAAAACGTAGCTGTGAAATTGTCATGCTGTCTCGAGAATGGTTTGTTTGGAATCAGCGTTGAGGACAGCAAACGTAGAATTCTCAGTGGCTCCGTGCGTTGAGGGAACTCTTCAATCTTCACTTTCCCGCTGCAGCGTGGACATTACCGAACAGGTTTGCGTGTGGTTTCAGGAAACGGACTGTCTATCCAGGCCTGTCCAACTCAGCCAAGAGTCTTTCCAAAACAAGGATTGTGGGAATAAGGCCCTTGGAACCCTGCCAACCCCGTGCTTTCCGGCAACCCCGGGCTGCCCTGTTTACTCAAAATACACATATTGTGCATCGATGCACAATACAATCAAACCATACATGGATATTTCTAATACACCATCGCTGCCTGTAGTGCCGCAGTATTATACACGTTCCTCTCAAATTTTGGTCTACAATCTGTGCCACCTTCACCACGACATCTGAATAGATGCCAAAACTAGCAGCCAACTAATTAGTCCATTCTGAGAATTCGGAGGGACAGCAATCAATCCACATGACCTCGTACCCAGCAGCAATGGCTCTTCCTCCACGTTCTCCGCAACCTCAGATTTCTCGCATGACGCTGGGCAGCCTTGAGCTAATGCTTAGAGGGCGCTGGGGAGGGGGCTGGCAAACTTCTTACCACCGAAGGGGGTTGGGAGAAAGGGGTGCAGGAAAATGTGCAATTATCTCCCGCACACGTACAATACCATCCACCTGCAGATGTGTTTGAATACTCATCCTGTCTGTCTTTGCCCAGTGTCATTGTAGCTTTCCTGTGTATGAATTAACTGCAGAAAATAAACATGTATGTGATGCATTTTTTGTGATGCATTTGTGGATGTTTTGCCCTTCGTAAAATCATCATCTGGGAGACAAATTATTGCCCAATGCATTTTTCGGTTTTGACACCTCAAAGCACCCCCCCCCCAAGTGGATCTTTTGGAAATAGTTCCTGTATACCTTTCTAGGGAGCACCATTCCCTTTGACCTTGCCACCAGCCCCTCCTGGACCTGAACCTTGGAACTGCTAGACCAGCAAGACCACTGCTCTCTTTTTCTCACAGGGACGTGTGCACCTCAGACCACATCATGTCTCCGGTCAGAATCAACGTCAAACAATCCATCTTTACAAATGAAACACTGCAATGAGGGTGCCTGTATCGCACCGCACTCACCGCGTGTTTTGTCGGATATTTACCATCACAGCACAGGTCAACGTCAAATCCTTCTTTTTCACACCATGATGAGCTAGTGCAGCCTGCTCACTAAGACTTGGGGTGCACTACGCGCACAGATACAGCCGTAAACCCCCAAACCTAGGGCGCCACAACAAGTGCACCCTTTTTGAAAACATGTGTATCACTGGGCTCTAACCCCCTGAATCCCCACAGTGGGACTGACGAAAAATTTACGGCTATCCCCAATTGTGGTAAGGGATGGGACTCAGGAGAGGATGTGCCAAGAGAGAGCCAACCGGTGTTTGGCCGATTACCAGCAGAGGAAGCAAACCACTTCTGTGACCCAACTCCTAACCCGCCTGGATGCAAAACATTGCACAGGTTTCTCGCCCACAAGCAGATGGCGCTGTGAGGCCATGTCCTCAACCCAAACCCAGACCCAAGCCTAAACCCAAGCCAGAAGCGGCTTGTGTACCATGGCCCGGGAAACCTCCGGCAGCTGTGCCTTCAGATCCCAGGCCATCACAAAACCCCATGTTGTATTTTACGGCGCTGGCGCCCGCGGGGGAAGGGGGGTCAGAAAAAAAAATCTCCTCCCCCCGTGGGGGCTCGTTTTCCTAGAATATACTACATAGTGGGGGGAGATATTATTTTTCCCGTAGCTATGCACGACATTCCTGGATGTTTGCAGAAAATTGGTGTTCAATCGTCTCTGGTCCCATACCAACTCTTACCCAGCCCTTACCCCTGCTCATAAATAACACATGCAATGACATTGTGGGGCTACTAGCCGCCGAGGTAGGTGTCAGCTGGGCAGGTTAACCCGTCACTTTGTTTTTCGCTTCAGTCTGTCACTCTTTTCCTCGGACAAGTGCGGACTTCCAACAGCGCAACAGAGACATTCAAATAGAGCCTTGCGCTCAGCGAGAACCAACGACACGTTGTTCGACTGTGCGGGGTAATCCTACCACTGAGAGCTGACAATGAACCCGATGATGCCAACGGCATCCTGGGGCATATGCCCCCCACGATCACATCACGGGTCCCAGACGATAAGCCGCATGCAAGCGGGTGCACATGACAGGCAGGTTAGACTATAGCGGTAGGACATAGAAACTTTTATCGTTTACAGCTCACGGGTTTCGCTGTCTCTTCTCACACCACGTGTTTGGGACTTCTTTCCTTCCCTCTGACCTGCTTTGCGAGCCTACGCAAGCCCGTGCATGGCCACCGCACGTTTCCCGTGTGCGTTATTCAATCGTGCATTGCCATCTCACCCGTCGTGCAGCCATCCCATAATGGCCCGTGCGGGTGGTCCACTGAATGTAGTATGAATCAGGTAGGTTAGCGCGCATGTTAGAGCTTGTAGGGAAAGAGGAACCAAAGTTAATGTGGGTGCAGCAGGTGCATCCGCCTTCTTGCGCTGCACAGCAGACACCACAAGTCAGTTAGGCCACGACGTGTCCTCCAACGCATCATGGAGCCCAGGGAAACTTGAACCGGATCGACATGAGTCACCATATTCTCCGCGGTTACACACCCGGCTGAGCCAGCCAGCTTCCTATCCCAACATTGGGGCCGTTCTTTGACACCCTTGCAGCTCATACTGCTTGGAACAATCCACAGGTCAGGGAGACAAACTGATCCAGGGCGCGGTCATGGAGGCGTCACGTTAGGGACGGTCATACAAGTCGCTGCACAGGTCCCCCGCAACGTATTCTCGGCAACATTCGTCCAGATGATCCTTCCTGGCGGAGGGACACTCTCATGGGCACGCACTACGACCACCGCACTCAATCTCCATCCGGGACCATGATCTCCCGGGTACCTTCTAGTGCATGTAGCACCTCTGTGTCTCCTTGTGACCTGCATCGCGATTAGTCGCACCCCACGGTCTCTATCACCTCCTGATACCCTTGCACCGGCCCGGACTCCATCGGCACATAAAGCGGCGACGCCTCGTTTACTGGGTGGTCCCCCTCATACTCCACACAAGAGCTGTCATCGACATCCATGAGCGAGAGGTCATCACCGTCGGAGATCCAAATGCACTCCGGCCCACTCGTCCTTTCGTGCTCGGACCGTGTAGCCCTCTTGCCCCTTCCTGCGTGAACCAGGCCTTCATCGCGTGTCGGCGACACCTTGCTGGATGACGAGAGCGGAAGTGGCGCAGGGGGGTAGTCCAGCACCATTACACCCACACCCTGTGAAAGCGCAGAGCTGCCTCGGTGTGGGGCGGGCACCGGATGCCGGATTTCCAGTTCCGGGCTGCACGGACGACAAGGATGGGCTCGTAGGTCCCCAACTGTGGTGTGGCCCCGTTCAGCCTGGAACCAGTAGTTCCGGTAGTACCTTCTGGACTGGTGCCATTCTGCCGCTGAGGCAGCCCTGCCCGTTGGCGCAGCCCTGTCGTCCATTCTACCCTGCAAGATCGGAGCACTGGCATGCATCTCTTGGCGCTCCGGAAGAAATCGAAAAAAAGGGACTTCAAAGTTTTGGACTGTTCGGTCAGAAAAACGGTGAAGTCCCTGCTAGGGGCTTCGCGAGCGAGCGCGCACACGTGTGTGGTAAATGGCCAAAATGTCGGTGAAAACTGAGAATGGCGCCGTTTACTAGCTAGATTCAGGCCGCATGGGCGACTCTGACACCAATAAACAGATTTGGAACGATCTTGGGTTCGGTGTATGCTCCTCAGCACCTATAAAAATGCAACTACTGGCACCCCACAGGACCATACACCATGGATGATTTTCAGCGCGGAATTTTGGCAAAAATGACCAAGCATGCCAAATGAAGCCCAAAACCCCTGAAACTCGAGCAGATGAGTCACACAACTCGTCACAAGCGGATGGGGATGGTTCCAATGACTTGTTTGGATGGTGAAGTCCCTGCCAGGGGCTTCGCGAGCGAGCGCGCACACGTGTGTGGTAAATGGCCAAAATGTCGGTGAAAACTGAGAATGGCGCCGTTTACTAGCCAGATTCAAGCCGCATGGGCGACTCTGACACCAATAAACAGATTTAGAACGATCTTGGGTTCGGTGTATGCCCCTCAGCACCTATAAAAATGCAACTACTGGCACCCCACAGAACCATACACAATCGGTGATTTTCAACGGAGAATTTTGGCAAAAATGACCAAGCATGCCAAATGAAGCTCAAAGCCCCTGAAACTCGAGCACATGAGTGACACAACTCGTCAAAAACGGATGGGGATGGTCCCAATGACCTGTTTACATTGTGCACAATCGAAAAAAAGGGACTTCAAAGTTTTGGACTGTTCGGTCAGAAAAACGGTGAAGTCCCTGCAAGGGGCTTCGCGAGCGAGCGTGCGCGCGCGTGTGGTAAATGACCAAATTACCCCCTCCGCTCGAGCAGCAGATGCATGAACTGCAACTGCACTGGCCCCGGGCTTACGAATACCACAAGTTGAATGGCGAATTCCACATTGCAAGCCACCATCAATGTCACACATCGTGCCCATCAGCCAATTAGCACATCAGCCCTTCAGAGGTCCCGGATGGAGAAATGAAATGAAATTCCCAAGGTTGGCAACAGCCACCATTACCTTAAAGATATCCCCTACGCACTAGGCATTGAATAGCACATCGGACAAACATCCACCAACCGACCCGTGCTGAGTAGCCGGGATAGCAGCTGCACGAGCCAGAGCCTCCAGTCCCATCAGAGCATTGCCCATGGCTGTTGCATGCACCGGCGCCGGCAGCCCGAGGACATACGTTCCCATAGGGTGCCCCAAAGTATCCAGAATCGCAGGTGCACGTACCATCAGCATCGTTGCAAGTGCCATGGCCATTGCAGGGATTCGCAGCGCACGGCAAACATTCCCCGGTGCAGTCCGACCCGAGGTATGACGTGGCACAAGTGCATACGCCCGGACCAGTAGCCCCTTCATCGCCGCTACCGCGGCCATTGCATGGATTCGACTTGCCGCCAGCGCATTGGCTGCCACAGTTGGGGCCATATACAGCGGACACACACGTGCACCATCTGTCTCCAGTCACGCCCTCGTTGCATGACCCGTCCCCGCATTCCGGGCATTGCGTACAACTGGGGCCGTGGTACCCAGAAGCACAGGCACAGCGGTCGCTGCCTGTCCAGTGCCCTGCATCAGATGCCTGGCAGGTACAAGTGCCAGGAACCTCGCTGCATCCACCATGCCCTGAGCACGGGTTCGAGGCTCCCCCGGGGCGCTTATTGCCGCAGTCCGTACGTAGTAGCTGAGATCACAGCTGCACGAGCCAGAGCCTCCAGCCCCATCAGAGCATTGCCCGTGGTCGTTGCATGCACCCGCGCCGGCGGCCCCGGGACATTCGTTCCCATAGGGTGCCCCAAAGCCCTCCACAAGTGATCCATTCAGTTGGCGAAGTAACTGCAGGGGCTTACGAATACCAAATCAATGAGTACTGCAAACAGCGCCGACTGCGCCGCATTGAACGGGCCATCCATATCAGAGTCATGCATCAACGCGGCGTTGCTGCGCCCGTCGTCCCTGGCATTCAAGATCTTGCTCCATGGTGACAAAAAGAGCTACCAACAGCAGAATAGTGAACACACATACAAAGCGAGAGCAAAACATGACCAAAAGCAAAGTATTTGCAGGAGGGCATTCGAGTGTTTTCATGTGGGTGCGGTGTGCGTGTCTTGTGTTTGCACAGGAACCTAATTCATCAACAACTAGCATTTGTCTTGCATTGTTCATTTTAATGATCTTGTATGCACAGATGTATCTATCTTGACCTGACCTGTGTAGTACATTCCATTGGTGTGTGCCCATATTATTCACAAGGATCACAGTCACCACCTGCCCTCTTCATCCAGCCTCACATCTCCTCCCTCTTGGATCATTGTAAATATACAGTTGAGGCTGGACTGTGCAAAGAGTTACTCTGTGGTGGTGACATGGTTGGGCAGGCGAAGCTTCTATCACCCATGTGATATGACTGCAAACCCATGCAACACGCCCTGTTCAATGAGTCTGCCCAGAGCATTGTACACCCTGATGTTGTTGCCCTGTTTGATTTTCGTGTAGTCACCGGGGGCTGCAGGTCCAGGCTTTCCCATTGTGTCTCAGGGGTTGAAAAAAATGATGCCATGGCTCTGCCTTTGCTCCAACACACGTGCCTATTGCTACGAGATTCACCTGGGTCCCAATTAGGCTACCACCAATCCGTGTTGCGCTGTGATAGAAAGGGGCCCATGGTCTTTCAGTGGTCACTGAAGAGCATCCATTCTTTCCTTGCACTGCGCGCGCATCGCACGCTACGTTTAGACAAGATTCCCCATGGAAAATCCTTTGTTCCTTTTTTTTTCTCACTGAACAATGTTGCATCCAAATTTGATGGATCTTACTCGACTGAAACGTGGGTGTGCTGGAATTAATTGTACGTGAGCATTGTGCACTGACACAGTATCACACAATCACGCCAAACATCTGAGACAAACATCGCACGTAAGAATCCTAACATGCCACATACTCTTCATCTTCTCTTCAAAAATCCACGTTGGATCATCATTGAAGGGACCGACAAAATATGTGTCAATATGGTGCCATAACCCCTGCCTCCCTGGGGTTCCCATGGTGGGGAGAAATCAACCTAGAAAGGAGTTGGTGTGGAAGAAGCACCGAAACCTATTGTCAAACAACCACAATGCCTAGAGTATACAAATTATGGGTTTTCAGTACGCCACACACCCAAATAGTCACACTGCGCTTGAGGGCCCCCTGTATGTGCTACTCACGCCTGCCTATAGACTGCCATAACACAACATTCTTATCAAGGGCATATTCTGTCACGGGCTCGGCTTTGGGCATTTTGGGGCCAAATATTGTGAAAACAACATCTTTCTGTACTGTACAAGGTTGTGCACAGCCACCATTACCTTAACATATCCCCTACGTACTTGGCGTTGAATAGCACATCGGACAGACATCCACCCACCGACCATGTGGGGAGACAATCCTTCATCCCACCAAATGTCATCCACCAATGAAATTCAAGGGTCTGCGGGCAAGGTCAATGGGGATTGACTTCTGTATTTGGAGAAGCAGAGAGCAAGACACTGAAGATCCGTAGTAGACGCCCTGAAGGTGTATTATCACACACCTCGACCAGTGTGTCTGTTTCAAAGTTGTGGGGTTGCAAAACACATCCATAGACGTAGCACAAGACAACACAAAGAATGCACAAAAAGTAGCCCCAAAGCCCATCACCCCAACTCAAGGGGTCACGCCAAAGTGCCGTGAGTCCATCATTCCAACTCAAGGGGCTGCACCAAAGTGTGACAGTCCATCACACCGACTCGAGGAGCCGCACAAATGATGTGGGAATCCAACACCCCAACACAAAACGAGTGCAAGTCCATCACCCCGGCTGTAGGGTCACACCGAAGTGTGGACGTCCATCACCCCAACCCGGGGGCCACACCGAAGCGTGTGGGAGTCCATCACCCCAACTCGAGGGGCCACACAGAAGTATGTCAGGGTCCACATAATCCAACATCGATCTACAATGAGGAACACGCAGCAAAAGGGCGTGGAATTGGGTGCAAATGGGTGAATACAATGGGTGAAAATGGATGATAAAAGAACTACGTCATGTCCCAGATGCATAAAAATCTTTCAAAAACCCCTTTATGGAACAAAAAACCAGTGGATAAGGGCCAAAACTAGGGTTCCGGTGGTTGACGACATACAAAAATGTGTATTGTGTGCGCACTGCGTGCATAGCAGCCTCCATGGTGACAGAGGAGGTGCATTAACACTAAGCATGGGTTTTGGGGGGTGCAAAATAAGCATCAACGGTTATGTTGGGAAATGGGGAAACCCAGCTTGGGTATCGAAAATAGAACTTCCCAAACCTCACTTTTTGGAACATTTTGATTGTCTAAAGACGGTAAAAACCGCATGTACACGCCCTTTTGGGCCCTCTTTGATCTCTATGGGGGCCAGTGAGCTGGTTACAATGCATGATGAGCTTGTGTGCCGTGCTCACTGCATGGCATTCAAGACAACTCTGGGAATCAAGGTTCGGTAGTGTGAAAAGAAAAAAGCAAGTTCCATGTCAACAGGAGGAGGGCATCCGATGTGCACGATAGTGTCAGGACTGCTGCAACACCAAGACAAGAGGGTGGGGGTTGATTGACTAAATGCAAAGAATGCATCATGCATCAGCATGTCTCTTTTTGGTTCCAGGTCTTGGTGAGCTGGCAAACACTACTCACAAGGTGTCAAAGGGGGATGAGGGGGCAGTGGCAGGGGAAATAATGACTAGGCTATGGCTTGCAGACGCCCTGTGGGTGGGAGTTCCATTTACGGCCAGGCCAAACCTGGCTCGCCCACCCACCAACTCACAAGAAAACCAACCTTTATCAAACAGCTCCACATTTGGGACCGCTTTTAGGTACACAAGCTTTTTTTGGCTCCAGCTCCTGGGGGGTGAGTGGTATTTTGCTAACTAATCGATAGCCTGAGCTTCACCAAGGAGAAGCTGACAGTCCTCGTCACGAAAATATTATACGTTCACCACTGTAGACGGAGGTAATGGCTTGGCAAATCCTTCCATGACCACAGTCCTTGGAGGCACACGTTCAACCCTGCACTGGGAGGAACCCCTCCAGTAGTGAACAGCAGAGCCCAATAAAAATGATCCCCTCCGCTCGAGCAGCAGACACATGCACTGCAACTGCACTGGCCCCGGGCTTAAGAATATCACAGGTTGAATGGCGAATTCCACATTGAAAGCCACCATCAATGTAACACAGTGTGCACATGTGGGCACTGCTCAAGAGCCCTGCACATCAGCCCTTCAGACGTCCTGGATGGAGAAATGAAATGAAACTTGCTGGTGTGCTGCTGCATCCATCAGCACATGATATGGCAGTGAAAAGGGATTGCGCGTCCAGGGCAGAGAGAACGTTCCGGCGGGTGTGGGGGGTCTCTTCACGTTTCTGGACCACAACACAGAACACCGCACGACCTTGGGCCCCATTGATCGATTGGACAACCCTGGGGAGGGGCTCTCCCAAGACCACAGACTGGGCTCACAGTTCAACTGCTTCGGGATGCTTGGCTATGTGCTGAAGCCGTCGTTGCGTTTAGGCTTACCAACGGAAGAGCATAGCAACTGCACAGCCAGCCCTCTGCCGAAACGCACACCCTGTGTGTTGACAGTTCTCCCAAGTCGTGGTCCAAAGGAGAGGGTAAAACCGTATTGTGGAAGATGGCGATACACTTCATACTCTGGACAGAATGCAGCGACACATGAAGTTCCGGCCTTCCACATTCGCCCACCCGGCCCATAATGCATGCTGCAGCCATGAGTTGTGAGTGTTGACGCAGTGTACCACCGAACCCTGGGGTTGCGCTTTCCAAAAGTGTTTGATGCTTTTTTGGTATATACACATTGCCATCATGGCACACCATTGTGGACTTTACTTGGACGTCTTCTCCTGCGATTTCTACCATGAGAGCGTGACTATCTGGTGGTAGTCCTATCCATAGAGCAGTGGCTGGTCCGAATAGTAGCTCTTCGTGTGAAAGGCATCAGAACCAGTGGTAGAAATACTACATCAGGATGAGGCTGCAATGAGCATAATGCCTGGGTATCAACTGATGCAAAGAAACAACAGCACATGACTCTGAGATGGTCCAAACCCCTGTGAAAAACCTAACCCCAGATTTCGAGCATAACAGTTGAGGTTCTGAAGAGTAAAAACTGCGCACGCCCCACAGGCAAGCCACACTTTAAAACAAGGGAATGGGGGGCATTAACAATGGCTGTAATGGAAATAATGACTAGGCTATGGCTTGCAGGCGACCTGTTGGTGGGGGTTCCATTTACGGCCAGGTCAAACCTGGCTCGACCACCCAACTCACAACAAAACAAACCTTTATCAAACAGCTCCACATTTGGGACCGCTTTTAGGTACACAAGCTTTTTTTGGCTCCAGCTCCTGGGGGATGAGGAATATGTTGCTAACTAAGGGATAGCCTGACCTTCACCAAGGAGAAGCTGACAGTCCTCGTCACGAAAATATTATACGTCCACCACTGTAAACGGAGGTAATGGCTTGGCAAATCCTTCCATGACCACAGTCCTTGGAGGCACACGTGCAACCCTGCACTGGGAGGAACCCCTCCAGTAGTGAACAGCAGAGCCCAAGAAAAATTATCCCCTCCGCTCGAGCAGCAGACACATGCACTGCACCTGCACTGACCCTAGGCTTAAGAATATCCCAGGTTGAATGGCGCATTCCACAAATGTCACAGAGTGTGCACACGTGGGCACCGCTCAAGAACCCTGCACATCAGCCCTTCAGATGTCCCGGTTGGAGAAATGAAATGAAACTTGCTGGTGTGCTGCTGCATCCATCAGCACATGATATGGCAGTGAAAAGGGCAAAGAGAAAATTGCGGCGGGCTGGAGGGGGCTCTTCACGCTTTGGACCCTCTGCATGCCCTCGAGACAGGTAGAGACCAGCATTGCAAATGCCCGCAGCCTCGCCGTATCCATCAATAATCCTCCGTTCAAGAAAGGCGGGGAGGGAAGGAGAGAGGGTGGGAGAAAGGGAGCACACTGTGGCAAGCGGCAAACTAATTGTAAGTAGAATCGGAGGAGCACCGAAAAGGCAACCTTTTACACCAGCATGGCCTCACCAACGAAACGGATCCGGAAGGGAAATGAAGGTTCTTGGTGTGCCACCTGCGGCTGAAGAGCGACGTCCAGATGATGCAAATGCTTTGGTGGGGCTGTACTGCCATGCACACAGGTACTTAGCCTTCACTAAATGCCCATGAAACAGACTATTGCACCCTCAGGGAATGGCAATGATGTGAAAGAAACAGCTCCGGAAGAAAGCCAGCGAAATGCTTTCTGCGAGAAGCATTTTGCATTCCACTGATGATTCCATCTGAAACCCGTCGCTGACAGCTAGCCAGGGCGTGGTTTCGTGGGTGGGTGAGAAGGTACCAAAATGCCAACGTACGTAAGTCAAGTTAGAAGCCCTGGGCCCCATTGATCGATTGGACAACCCTGGGGAGGGGTTCTCCCAAGACCACAGACTGGGCTCACAGTTCAACTGCTTCGGGATGCTTGGCTATGTGCTGAAGCCGTCGTTGGGTTTAGGCTTACCAACGGAAGAGCATAGCAACTGCACAGCCAGCCCTCTGCCGAAACGCACACCCTGTGTGTTGACAGTTCTCCCAAGCCGTGGTCCAAAGGAGAGGGTAAAACCGAATTGTGGCAGAGGGCAATACACTTCACACTCTGGACAGAATGCAGCGACACATGAACTTCCGGCCTTCCACATTCGCCCACCCGGCCCATAATGCATGCTGCAGCCATGAATTGTGGGTGTTGACGCAGTGTACCGCCGAACCCTGGGGTTGCGCTTTCCAAAATTGTATGATGTTTTGGCATATACACCTTGCGATCATGGCAGACCATTGTGGGCGTTACTCGGACGTCAGACCAACCTGCATCCTCCAATGGAGCAGACTGCAGACTGTCAGACCGCAATTGGCGGAAGCACGGCCGCGGTCCCAAAAGTCACGTCAAAACGGCGGTCCAACGCCCACCCCTGTGCTTAGACAAGGCCGTGCATGCCCACGTCACACGTGACAGCAAAGCATGCGCGGGCCTCAAACCTTACACAAGCAATGGTAACGTGCACATTCAACCCCCCAAATATTCTGATTGTCCTTATTCACTGCCGCGGGCATCGGGTGGACTTCCATGGCGTCGGGTGGGGCTTGCCAGATGGCCCCGACACCCGGGTCCCCGACCCCCCGGACGCCCCCGACCCCCCGGACACGCGCGCCCCTGACACCCTCGTCCCAGAGCGGGACTTCACACGGGCATCGGGGGCTGGCAGGTCGTCGTCCTCGGCGTCGTCGTCCTCGACGGCAAACCCCAGGACCCGCTCGGCGGGGGCCCATGGGAGGGCCCCGCTCGTGGCCCTCTGCGCCAGGTCAGTGAAGTCTGGGTGTCCCCGGATCGGGCCCAGATGCTCCAGAAGCCCCGGCAGCAGCCGCACATCGTCCACAGGGGCTGGAGCAGGCCCTTCGGGGATGTCAGGTCCGGACGAGGAACCAGCGGACGGGGCCATGGCCGGGGACCCGGCAGCGGGTGTGTGAGGTGCCTGCGCGACCGGAGCAGTTGGGCGCGTGGGGGGCCGTGGGACCAGCTCGTTCCAGTCCAGACCTGCCCTAACCGCATCCTTGAGGCTCTGCAGGGCTTTGTGCGGCTGACCCTTGACGGACCACAGGGCGGCCCAGATGCACTGCATGTGCGCCAGTGCACAGCCGCAGAAGTACGCCCGCTGCAGCAGTGCCTTCCCCTCCGTGAAATCCCCCCGCCCAATGCTCCCCAACGCACGCCGCAGACACGTGTGCCCCTCCTCCTCGGCCATCAGCATGGCGCGCACCTCCCGCCGCACCTCCTCCGGCATCCGCACCTCTCCGGCATTGCACAGCCACCCCCGCGCGACAACGCGCAGAACGCAGGACAGCGGCACACTGAATGTGTTGACCCAGTCCACAACGTAACCGGATCCTGTGCGCTTGCACAAATGGATGTGCAGTCGGCGGGTGGCGGCGCCCGCTCGGTCTGCGGCGCCCGCTCTCTCTGCAGCGCCACTGGGCAGCTGCTGGGGTCGCTCGAGCGCAGCAGTGGCACAGACCCCAAACAGCTGGCGATCATAGATGCGGAGGCAGAGCACCCTCCACACCTGCGGGAAAGGTGGGGCATGTGGCTGCACTGGCATGGGCCCCGGCATGAGCACTGGCATGAGGATGTCCGAGTCATCCGCATTGACATCCATGCACTCGTGCACGTCCGGTTGTGCTGCGAGGCAGCCCTGGGCGTCCACTCGCCGCTTCTTGTTGATTGGACCTTCGGGTTCGTGCGGCCTCCGCCTTTTCTTTGTGGTCTTGCGCAGACGCTTAGGCCTGCCTTCTGGGACTTCGGGGCTTGTGACTTGTTCCGTCCAGATGTCCTCCTGCAGGTCGAGGAACGACGACTCATAGTCGGAGCCAAAATCCACCCGATACTGGTTTGGCTCACTGTCCACGCGTGACACGATGCTGCCTGCTCTCCATTTGTCCTTCTGTTCCTCATCGGTCGTCCAGACAAACACCACGTGGCTGGGCCTCAACTCCAACTGCCAAATGTGCTTGGGTGAGGTTTTGGTTCGCATTGTGATGAGGAGCCGTCGAAAAAAAAAGACACTCAGAAAGCGTAAGTGGATGCACACAGGTGAGGGGTCCATGCACAAGAAAACAGTTGTTCAGCTCCTGGGTCCAAATCCACACACAGTGGCCGCAATATTCAAAAAGGTATCCCCCCCCTTCCGAGGGATGAATATAATGGCGGGGAGGCCCCACCCGCGCCCCCGCAGATGACGAAATGACGATTACAAAATGCCGGCCAACCAAAGTACAGTGCAGTCACAGCCCTGGGTCCCTCTTCTCTGAGGCACAAGACGAAGCACTGGACATGGGTCATTGCTGTCATCCCAAAAACCAATGTGAACAGTGTTTTACACGTGTTACACGTGTTTGACGCATCTTCCCAAAATGTGCTAAATTTCAGCCTCATCCTCAGAGCTGGATGACTCAATTGACGAACTGGGGTACTGGCTGCTGCTAGAGGGGGGGCAACAGTGAGGCATACCTGCAAAGCAAAAAAAAAGCACTGGAAAATTGCAATTTTGTAATTGTCATTTCGTCATTTCAGGGGTCCTCAGCCGCCCCCCCCCCCCCACACACACCCACCAAAATAATGGTGGCAGTGTTATATTCACCACTGCCCCTTGTAAAAAATGGCACCCGGGTAATCAAACGATTCATTGGGGGATTATTTTGTCTCCCAAAACGATGATTTTACGAGAGGTTGGACATACGATATCACCAACTGAAGAATGCCACACGAATGACCCCCAAAAAACTAGGGCGGTATGGTGCCTGCGCCTGCGCTTGATCTGACAACCTCTCTTCGAAGTGATATCACCAACTTCGGTTTCCTAGCCTAGTGGGTCGACATTCATCATCTTTGAATTTGTTTGGTCGGCCGCGACCAGGGGTCATAGATATCATGCCCTACCAGAGGTCCCGACCAAAGAGTCACCGCAGGATGCTTTTTTGGACAAGGCAATAAGTTTACAAACGGTCAAACCGACAATTCAACTCCTTGGAGAAGCATACGCGAATGGGCCCCCAAATGGATGCAGCTGCAAAGCAAATTTCAATTTTGGAGCCCCACCCCAATCAATTCCCTCATCCGTTGGCGTACCCAGAAACAACATCACGAGCAATGTTCAACTTGCATGCTAGGGTTGCTTTTAGCAGTTCGAGTGGAACCGAAACCGTAAACTTGCACATGGCAGAAACCCAAACATGGAAAGTGAAGCCTGAATGTGAGACCACCATTTCTGGTGCTATGCTACACGGCATTACCGGTTCCACAAGTGCAAATGAATGACTGCATATAGTATACTCTGTGTCACACTGATTTGGCCATCATGATATGCGAATGACACACTGCCACCATACGTCTATTCTGAAACCCCAAATGCAACTCAGAAAGATGAACTTAGGCATAACATAAAACGTAGCTGTGAAATTGTCATGCTGTCTCGAGAATGGTTTGTTTGGAATCAGCGTTGAGGACAGCAAACGTAGAATTCTCAGTGGCTCCGTGCGTTGAGGGAACTCTTCAATCTTCACTTTCCCGCTGCAGCGTGGACATTACCGAACAGGTTTGCGTGTGGTTTCAGGAAACGGACTGTCTATCCAGGCCTGTCCAACTCAGCCAAGAGTCTTTCCAAAACAAGGATTGTGGGAATAAGGCCCTTGGAACCCTGCCAACCCCGTGCTTTCCGGCAACCCCGGGCTGCCCTGTTTACTCAAAATACACATATTGTGCATCGATGCACAATACAATCAAACCATACATGGATATTTCTAATACACCATCGCTGCCTGTAGTGCCGCAGTATTATACACGTTCCTCTCAAATTTTGGTCTACAATCTGTGCCACCTTCACCACGACATCTGAATAGATGCCAAAACTAGCAGCCAACTAATTAGTCCATTCTGAGAATTCGGAGGGACAGCAATCAATCCACATGACCTCGTACCCAGCAGCAATGGCTCTTCCTCCACGTTCTCCGCAACCTCAGATTTCTCGCATGACGCTGGGCAGCCTTGAGCTAATGCTTAGAGGGCGCTGGGGAGGGGGCTGGCAAACTTCTTACCACCGAAGGGGGTTGGGAGAAAGGGGTGCAGGAAAATGTGCAATTATCTCCCGCACACGTACAATACCATCCACCTGCAGATGTGTTTGAATACTCATCCTGTCTGTCTTTGCCCAGTGTCATTGTAGCTTTCCTGTGTATGAATTAACTGCAGAAAATAAACATGTATGTGATGCATTTTTTGTGATGCATTTGTGGATGTTTTGCCCTTCGTAAAATCATCATCTGGGAGACAAATTATTGCCCAATGCATTTTTCGGTTTTGACACCTCAAAGCACCCCCCCCCCAAGTGGATCTTTTGGAAATAGTTCCTGTATACCTTTCTAGGGAGCACCATTCCCTTTGACCTTGCCACCAGCCCCTCCTGGACCTGAACCTTGGAACTGCTAGACCAGCAAGACCACTGCTCTCTTTTTCTCACAGGGACGTGTGCACCTCAGACCACATCATGTCTCCGGTCAGATTCAACGTCAAACAATCCATCTTTACAAATGAAACACTGCAATGAGGGTGCCTGTATCGCACCGCACTCACCGCGTGTTTTGTCGGATATTTACCATCACAGCACAGGTCAACGTCAAATCCTTCTTTTTCACACCATGATGAGCTAGTGCAGCCTGCTCACTAAGACTTGGGGTGCACTACGCGCACAGATACAGCCGTAAACCCCCAAACCTAGGGCGCCACAACAAGTGCACCCTTTTTGAAAACATGTGTATCACTGGGCTCTAACCCCATGAATCCCCACAGTGGGACTGACGAAAAATTTACGGCTATCCCCAATTGTGGTAAGGGATGGGACTCAGGAGAGGATGTGCCAAGAGAGAGCCAACCGGTGTTTGGCCGATTACCAGCAGAGGAAGCAAACCACTTCTGTGACCCAACTCCTAACCCGCCTGGATGCAAAACATTGCACAGGTTTCTCGCCCACAAGCAGATGGCGCTGTGAGGCCATGTCCTCAACCCAAACCCAGACCCAAGCCTAAACCCAAGCCAGAAGCGGCTTGTGTACCATGGCCCGGGAAACCTCCGGCAGCTGTGCCTTCAGATCCCAGGCCATCACAAAACCCCATGTTGTATTTTACGGCGCTGGCGCCCGCGGGGGAAGGGGGGTCAGAAAAAAAAATCTCCTCCCCCCGTGGGGGCTCGTTTTTCCTAGAATATACTACATAGTGGGGGGAGATATTATTTTTCCCGTAGCTATGCACGACATTCCTGGATGTTTGCAGAAAATTGGTGTTCATTCGTCTCTGGTCCCATACCAACTCTTACCCAGCCCTTACTCCTGCTCATAAAGAACACGTGCAATGACAAAGCTATATGACATATGACACCAAACTTGTGTCACGCTTAAAATGTAATCAACGGTTTGTTTGCTGTTTACATTGTTCGCAAGACAACACACTGCGTCGTCCACAGGAGTACAGGAGGGAAAGCTCTCAAGACATCAAAGCTCATCGTGACTTTCCAATGGGCGAGGTGGTGGTGAGGAGTCATCAGTGGATGACTCAGAACTGCTATCAGATGACGTGGCCTGGAGACTGCAGCAAACTGACGCCACAGACGGACAGGACAGAGGGTTGAACTTCTGTGCACATGAATGTTGGCCTTTGGTAACACAGACAAAGCACAAGAAATTTTAATGTCTGCAACATCCCTGACCTGTTCAAGTCCAGGAATGTGTGGAACCCGAAGGTAGGTGGCAAAGAAGGCGGGGGTGGCCCAGGCGGGAGGGCAGGAGAGGAACTTACAGGTTTTTATTTTTTAAATCCCACCCTGACCTCTTGGACCCCTTGAGTGCCTGGGCGTCCTCTCCTCCCCCCCAGTAGGGCAAGAAGGTGAAACCTTCCTGCCCAGGCACCCAGCCACCAGACAGCACCTGTTTAACTAAGAAAGGATGGTTCGCCAAAAATGAAAAATTAAAATTTGCAAAGAGGTGCTGCCAGTGGCCCCCTGTGTTTAACTGACTTTTGCTTGTTTCCTTGACAGGGGCTGGTTGCTTCGGGGAAGGGGTCGAGAGCAGGGTGGGGGGGTTTAAGGAGTATGTGGGCCTGTGACTGACTGGCAGGGTCCCCCCTGATGGGGGGACCCGTAGCAAAGAGTGCAGCCCCCCCGCCAGCAATGCATCATATCATGTCTCCTCTATAAGGGGGGCGTGGAAGGGAATGGGGCAAGAGGCCGGTAACATGGGAAAGCGTGTCCCACGCCATTTATTTCCGTAGGGTATGCAGGGTTGCAGGCCGAACCTACCCAGAGGCCGGCGGCAGAACCCTCGCACGCAAAGCTGCCGGTGGTGGCGTTGCAGCAGCCATGCCCGGAGCACGGGCCCGACGCTCCCCCGGGATACTCACCAATGCAGAACGCACCGTAATAGCCGGGATAGCAGCTGCACGGGAGCCCACAGCCCCATCAGGTCACTGTCGGTGGCCTCTGCAGACAAGGGCACAAGCGCCCCCAGGGTACACTCAGTCATAGAACGCTGCGAACGGCACGGGTGCAGGCACCATTTCCTGATACACGCTCCGAACAACGCCATGACCGCTGCACGGATGAGAGGAGGAGGGCGAATATTCTTCAGAGCAGGGCAGACCAAAATACCGTGAGCTGCATGTGCAAGAGCCCGTCCCAGTAGCCCCTTCATCGCCGCTACCGTGGCCATTGCATGAATTTGACTTGCCGCCAGCGCATTGGATGCCACAGTTGGGGCCATATACATCGGACACACACGTGCACCATCCGTCTCCAGTCACGCCCTCGTTGCATGACCCGTCCCCGCATTCCGGGCATTGGGTAGCCCTTTGAAAGCAAACCTCCGGAGCACTGCTTTCAAACAAGGGTGCGAGGCCCCAAATGCCCATGGCGTCCAATCATCCAAAAAGCAGCCCCGTGCCAAAAGAGGAGTCCGGAACATGGGGTGCAGGCCATGGGGTGTAACCATCACCCCATGTAACCCGGGGATGCATGCGGTGCAGGTATCACCTGCTCACAATCAGTTTGGGTCTCTTGCCGGGAGCACGGGCTGCCACTTTCCGCGGGGCCGCTAATCGGGCAACTCGGGGGCAGTGCGGCGGCAAGAGTCTTCCCCCATCTCTTCGCTGGGCCCTGGATCCAAAGCCTTACTTCGCCCCGAATGTTGCCGCCCACAAAAGGTCAAGTCGAGTGTGTTCGCCTCGAGTCCCTGCAATACAAGCAACTGGCTCAATGACTGCGGCAGCGCCTGCGACGCGATCATGTGCACTGCGATGGGCGTGATGATGCGGCGGCTCATCTTTGATCGGGGGGGGTCACCCCCGTTCCGGATCACCTCCACAACGGCCGGTCGCTCAATCAATTCATCGCCCATTCAATGCGTAGCAGGACCCCACGTCAGGTCCCCGCACACAATTCGAGCCGCCGGCGCCCTCGCACTCCGCCCGGGTCCCGATGACGACGCCAGTGGTCAGATTGGCCACCAGCTCGTCCCGCTCCTTCGCGGTGTGCCCCGAGCACTCTCGAGGGGGGGTCCGCCGGGGGAGCGGGGCGCTGCAAGGCACGCCCCCGGGGGGTCAAGGCGGTCCGTGTTGATGCATCGGTACATGCCCCGCCGCTGCTGTGAGGCGAGGAGGGCCAGGGGGGTCATCGGGGGTGGGCCCCGGGATGCGGTCCCGCTCGGCCTCCGGGTCCCGGTCTTTCCGGGCGGTGCAGAACTCTTCGGTCCGGGGCCGTGTGGAACCGCATGTCGCTCCTGCGGAGGTGGCCCGGAAGTGCGGGCACATCCCAAGAGGCCGCGAAGAGCCCGGCACGCAGCTTCGATGCCCTGCAGACCCCGAACCGGCGGCAGTAGTCGTCGCCGATGTAGTGCAGGATGGGCTTGCCCTCTGGGGACCGCGGAATGCGGGTTGGCTGCCTCGCGGTGAAGTACACGTTGGTGTGCGTCATCCGCCGGGGGGTCACGGGGGGGCATTGCACCCGTCGAAATGGGCCGCGGCCGTCCGCTTTGATGTGTTTGAGTGTCGTGTCGTCCGCCGCGCCACGGATGTCTGCACTGAGAGCGACGGTTTCGGACGTGTCGTTGTTGGGGGGGTGGACGAACACCTCTCGGAATGGGTGGTACCCCTCCTTCAGAGCGTCGACGATCCTTTTGAGGTCGTCCGGTTTGTCGGAATTGGACACGACCAGAGAAGCGGTTTCCGCATCTGTGGGCATTTCGTTGACGAGCGGACCCCCATGGGTCATGTACTCGTCCTCATAGAAGCCTGGGACAATGGACATGTGCACATAGCTGGCGATGAATTTGGCACTGGGCTTGTACCCTCTGAAAAGATCTAAACCGATCCGGTTGCGGTCGCAGATGTACTCCGAAATGGGTACGTCATGGGCTGCATCATGTTGGCCATCAACCCACCCCACTTTTGACCCACCCAGACCCCCCCCCTCCCTCTTACAATCTTTTTTGGGGTGGGGGTGGGCTTTGGGCTTTGGGCTTGTCTTCCCGAATCCGAAGAGGGCCTTAGGGGCCCACGGAGTGCCGCTCATTGGGGAAGTTCGGCTCAGGCGCACCACACTCACCCCCATACCATGCGGTCTGGGAGCGGGGCATACACCTCCTAGTGCGGTCGTGCGTGTGCTGGTGCAGGTAAGGGGCAGGTAGAGGGCGTGCAAGTGTTGGGGGGGGGGGGTAGAGAAGGAGGGACGGAGAAGGGAAGACGGGTACTTTCGGGGCCCCGGTTCCCCTGGTTGGCGACGTCAAGTCCTCCCCTACCGCCCGGGGGAGGATGCTCCGCCTGGAAAGAAAGAAATTGGGAGCAGAAAGCATCGCCGGAGCGCCGACTGACATGCCAGGAGGGGGATCCGAACCCAGGACACGCCATGCGGCAGTGTACTGAGTTACCGCTGGGCCACACGGCCAGGGATCGGCATGGAGGGCCAGGGGTATAGGGTTGGTGCAGGGAAGGGGCGAGGTTGGTCTGCCAGAGCGGCCGTGGGGCCGCCCATTACTCTGTACAAGGGGTGAAATGGTGGGAGCATGGGGTTTGAGAAGGTAGGGCCTCTCGCGCAAGCGTGGGGCTTTGGGGGGGGCAGAGGAGGGGAGGAAAGAAAGAAGCAGGGAGGAGAGAGGTTGGGTCGCCGGCGGACGTGCCTGGAGGGAGATGGGGGAGGGACAGCACCGTCGGATCGCCGGCGGACGTGCTGGGAGGGAGGCTAGCAGGGGACAGCACCGTCTGATCGCCGGCGGACATGCTGGGAGGGAGGCCAGGAGGAACTTGCACCGTCGGATCGCCGGCGGACGTGCTCGGGAGGAGGAGGGCATGGCTGGGGGGAGGGGTGCGGCGGGGCGGGGGGTGGGGGGTACACTTGGTGTGGCAGTGGTGCGTCTGCCCCTCACAGGCTGCACCTCTGACCCCAGGGGGCGCCCGGGGCGGGTGGGGGCAGTGGCCGGCCTGACTCGGTGGGGTAGGGGTGGCGGAGGGGCACTCCAGGACCAGAGCCCCCCCCAAAAAAGGGGCCGATCGGACGCCAAAGCCCGTCCAATACGCCCCCGCAGATCGCAAACTACACAAATGCCAGGGCCCTGAAAAACACACACCGCCCGGCAGTGGCACGCCCACCGGCCCACGCCGTGTTGAGCCATCCCCCCCCCCACCCCCTTTGTCCGGATGCAGTGAGGCTCCCCTCCGCGATGGGCTGATCACGGTTCGCGCCACCGGCACGGCGGGCCCTCACGCCTCCGCTCCGTCGGCCACGTCGTGTTCCGGTCCGGAAACGGCGGTTGCCGGGCCCCGCACATTGCGCTGTGTGAACCGAAGTGTCCGGCCTCGTTTTTTTTCGACCGAATAAAGGTTTTTGGGAGCGCATTCGGCGCCGCATTCCAGAGATTTAGCGGGCCTATGGAGCCCCGACTCCAGATCCCCGGGGTTGAGGGCAAATGTTGCAGCAGGGACCCCCCCTCCCCCCCCCCCCCCCAAGGCACCAGGCTGCACAGCACCAACGGCCAGCACAAAGATCCCTTCAGAGACATTGTCATGTATGCCCCGGCCCTCCATTCATTAGGGAAGCCGAACCTCCAACTGCGGAAAGGGGGGGGGGATCTGCCACATCGGCAAAGTGCACCGGCAAAGTGGGTGTGCTGGTGGGTACTACCCGGGGGCGCAGGGAGGGGGGGCAGGACCGGGCCTGAGGGGGTGGGGGGCTGAAGGGGGGTTTCAAGAGCGGCAGCAGCGGCGGGTACTGGCGGTTGGGGAGTGGGTTCAGTAATCGGTGGCCGTGCGGGCGGTTGTAAAACGGTTGGGAGGGGCGATGGGGGGCGCACAGAGGCCTTTTGGGGCCCTGAATAACACTCATACCCCGAGATGGTGCGTTGAGAACAATGCTCGCCGGGTGTGTGTGGCGCTGTTTCAGTTCTGAGGATAGTCCCATGAGCCCACTGCCCTCCAGTCACTGCCCCCTGTCACAGCGGAGGTGGGGACGGGACCTCCCCCAGCGTTGATCATGTTGGTCTGGTCCTCGGCCTTGCCCTCGCCGAGTTGAAGGCGATGCCACGTCCACCGCAGATTTTGTTGTAGTGAAATGGGTACTGGTGAATAAACATGTCCTCCATACCCTCATCCCCTACGACCACACACGGACCACACCTCATCCAAAGCTCCTCCGTTTGTTCTGCCGTGGTGGCATAACTCGATTCCATAAACATGGTTGAAGGACAATGTTGGGAGCAACCTCGGGCAGCAAGCACGTCCAGCGTACGATGGGCATTCTGATAGGTCTTCTCACCAAGACCCAAGGGCTGCGTTCCTTCGTTTGAACGACAGGGCACGCGGGCACAGCCAAGAGTGCCACAAAACACACACTTTGTGGAACTCTCGCAGTACAAAGGCAGAGGCTGGTACACCCGGAGTACGTACAGCACCAATCGTGGGCGGCTACCTCCTCAAATGTGCAGGGCATGGCAAGCACGGCAACAAGGCACCACAAGATGAAGGCAAGGGAAGAACTGGCATGTGTGGTTAGTGTGTGCTTGCTTGCCTCCCTACACGCACACGACCACCACTTCCGAAACTTCGGCTTCCCACCAAACAAAAACTGCAAACCCCAATTTTCCAAACTACAACGGCAAATCCTAAACCTTCAAATGGAAACAACAAACCCGAAATCTCAAACAAAAGCGGTCAACGCTAAATGTTCAATGGAAAGAGGCAATCCAAATGATAACGGCAAACCCTAGACCTTCAAACGAAAACGGCAAGCCGCACTCAATCTTGAAACGATGACGGCAAAGCTAATGCACAACGAAGTGCTGCCCGTGTCCAACGAAGTGCTGCGAAGTGCTGCCCGTGCCCAACGAAGTGCTGCCCGTGCGCAACGAAGTGCTGCCCGTGCGCAAACAAATGCTGCCCGTGTGCAAGGAAGTGCTGCCCGTGCGCAAGGAAGTGCTGCCCGTGCGCAAGGAAGTGCTGCCCGTGCGCAAAGAAGTGCTGCCCGTGCGCAAACAAATGCTGCCCGTGCGCAAGGAAGTGCTGCCCGTGCGCAAACAAATGCTGCCCGTGCGCAAGGAAGTGCTGCCCGTGCGCAAGGAAGTGCTGCCCGTGTGCAAGGAAGTGCTGCCCGTGCGCAACGAAGTGCTGCCCGTGCGCAAACAAGTGCTGCCAGTGCGCAAACAACTGCTGCTCGTGTCCAAGGAAGTGCTGCCCGTTTCCAAGGAAGTGCTGCCCGTGCGCAAGGAAGTGCTTGGGCTTGGGCTTGGGCTTGGGAAAGGAGATTTACGCACGGCCCCGAGCCACGAGATTCAGCACAGTACCCTGGGGGTTGTCCAGAGCAAGGCTGGACCAGGAAGAAGCGAAACTTCGCGACCTCCCTTGGCCGTGGAGCGGGCGACCTATAGGCCCCGGGGATAGCAGTAGCCCAAGAGTTTGGGTGCGCATCCGGCAGCAACAGGCGAGCTCGAATTCGCGGGGGCTAGGATGATCTCATATGGACCACCCATCCAAGCTAAGCAGGGGAGTTTCCACACAGCCGCCTTCACCCCATATACCGCCCCGCGGTATACTTTACCCACAGGCCTGCTCATGTGGGAGGCCCTTAGGGGGTGAGAATCCAGCGACTGGGCTTCCACCCATGCTAGCAGCGGCTTTGCAACACAGTTGAGGGGGGGAAAGGAGGGACAAGGAGGGGAAAGTTTGTGTCAGCACCATCAACTCTACTGCTCCGCGGTATTCCAAAATCTCGTCGGACTTTGGTTTGACGAGCCACTGACCTCGTTGCGATGTTTACCACCGGATTTTGGTTGTGTAGAGCGAAGGCACAGCGAAGGCACAGCTAAGGTACGGTGACTGCAGGGCGCCGGGAATGTTACCTGTTATCCTGCCTTTAGGTTGTTGCTCCCCTCCCCCCTCGCCCCCAAGCTAACCTGTTGGCACTCACAAAAAAGAATAACTATCTATGAGTACCCTGGTACGCTCCTTGTCTTCGGTTTGCCCCGCTGGTGCCACTAGCGGGGCCCGAACCCGCACACTACAGTTTCCATGGTGGGGCCACTAGCCGCTGAGGTAGGTGTCAGCTGGGCAAGTTAACCCGTCACTTTGTTTTACGCTTCGTTCCGTCACTTCTTTCCCCGTACAAGTGCGGACTCCCAACAGCGCAACAGAGACATTCAAATAGAGACGTGCGCTCACCGAGAACCAACGACACGTTGTTCGACTGTGCAGGGTAATCCTGCCACTCAGAGATTACGACGAACCCGATGACGCCAACGGCGTCCCGGGGCATATGCCCCCCACTTCAAGTGCATGTCGTGGGATCATATGACAGGTCCCAGGCGATAAGCCGCATGCAGGCGGGCGCACATGACAGGCAGATTAGACTGCAGCGGTAGGACAAAGAAACTTTTATCGCTGACGGCTCGGGGAGCTTCTGTGCAAGCTGGGTTTCGCTGGCTCTTCTCACACCACGCGGTTTGGACTTCTTCCCCCCCCCCTCTGACCTGCATTGCGATCCTCAAGGGACACGCAAGCGCGTGCATGGCCACCGCACGTTTCCCGTGTGCGTCATTCAGTCGTGCATTGTCATCTCACCCGTCATGCAGCCATCCCATAACTTGTCGCCACGGCCCGTGCGAGTGGCCCGCTGAATGTAGCCTAAATCAGGTAGGTTAGCGCGCAGGTTAGGGCTTGTAGGGACAGAGGAACCGAAGTCAATGTGGGTGCAGCGGGTGGATCTGCCTTCTTGCGCTGCACAACAGACACCACAAGTCAGTTAGGCCACGAGGCGTCCTTCAGCGCATCATGGAGCCCAGGGAAACTTGAACCGGATCGACATGAGTCACCATATTCTTCGCGTTAACGCACCCAGCTGAGCCAGCCAGCTTCCTGTCCCAACGTTGGGGCCGCTCTTTGACACCCTTGCAGCTCATACTGCTTGGAACAATACACAGGTCAGGGAGACAAACTGATCCAGGGCGCGGTCATGGAGGTGTCGGCCCCACACCCCCGCTAAAATAATGGTGGCAGTGTTGTGTTCACCACTGCCCCTTGTGAAAAATGGTACCCGGGTACGGGGGGTAGAGGGGTCAAAATCGAACGATTCATTGGGGGATCATTTTGTCTCCCAAAACGATGATTTTACAAGAGGTTTGACATCCGATATCACCAACTGGGGAATGCCACACGAATGACCCCCCAGAAATAGGGCGGTATGGTGCCTGCGCCTGCGCTTGATCTGACAACCTCTCTTCGAAGTGATATCACCAACTTCGGTTTCCTAGCCTAGTGGGTCGACATTCATCATCTTTGAATTTGTTTGGTCGGCCGCGACCAGGGGTCATATATATCATGCCCTACCAGAGGTCCCGACCAAAGAGTCACCGCAGGATGCTTTTTTGGACAAGGCAATAATTTTACAAACGGTCAAACCGACAATTTAACTCCTTGGAGAAGCATACGCGAATGGGCCCCCAAATGGATGCAGCTGCAAAGCAAATTTCAATTTTGGAGCCCCGGCCCAATCAATTCCCTCATCCGTTGGCGTACCCAGAAACAACATCACGAGCAATGTTCAACTTGCATGCTAGGGTTGCTTTTAGCAGTTCGAGTGGAACCGAAACCGTAAACTTGCACATGGCAGAAACCCAAACATGGAAAGTGAAGCCTGAATGTGAGACCACCATTTCTGGTGCTATGCTACATGGCATTACCGGTTCCACAAGTGCAAATGAATGACTGCATATACTATACTCTGTGTCACACTGATTTGGCCATCATGATATGCGAATGACACACTGCCACCATACGTCCATTTTGAAACCCCAAATGCAATTCAGAAAGATGAACTTAGGCATAACATAAAACGTAGCTGTGAAATTGTCATGCTGTCTCCAGAATGACTTGTTTTGGATCAGCAGTGAGGACAGCAAACGTAGAATTCTCGTTGGCTCCGTTGCTTCATTTTTCCGCTGCAGCGTGGACATTACCGAACAGGTTTGCGTGTGGTTTCAGGAAACGGACTGTCTATGCAGGCCTGTCCAACTAATCCAACAGTCTTTCCAAAACAAGGATTGTGGGAATAAGGCCCTCTTGGAACCCTGCCAACCCCGTGCTTTCCGGCAACCCCGGGCTGCCCTGTTTACTCAAAATACACATATTGTGCATCGATGCACAATACAATCAAACCATACATGGATATTTCTAATACACCATGGCTGCCTGTAGTGCAGCAGTATTATACACGTTCCTCTCAAATTTTGGTCTACAATCTGTGCCACCTTCACCACGACATCTGAATAGATGCCAAAACTAGCAGCCAACTAATTAGTCCATTCTGAGAATTCGGAGGGACAGCAATCAATCCACATGACCTCGTACCCAGCAGCAATGGCTCTTCCTCCACATTCTCCGCAACCTCAGATTTCTCGCATGACGCTGGGCAGCCTTGAGCTAATGCTTAGAGGGCGCTCAGGGCGCCATAACAAGTGCACCCTTTTTGAAAACATGTGGATCACTGGGCTCTAGCCCCCTGAATCACCACAGTGGGACTGACGAAAAATTTACGGCTATCCCCAATTGTGGTAAGGGATGGGACTCAGGAGAGGATGTGCCAAGAGAGAGCCAACCGGTGTTTGGCCGATTACCAGCAGAGGGAGCAAGCCACTTCTGTGACCACATTCCTAACCCGCCTGGATGCAAAACATTGCGCAGGTTTCTCGCCCACAGGCAGATGGGGCTGTGAGGCCATGTCCTCAACCCAAACCCAGACCCAAGCCTAAACCCAAGCCAGAAGCGGCTTGTGTACCATGGCCCGGTAAACCTCCGGCAGCTGTGCCTTCAGATCCCAGGCCATCACAAAACACCATGTTGTATTTTACGGCGCTGGCGCCCGCGGGGGGGGGGGGTCAGAAAAAAAAATCCCCTCCCCCCGTGGGGGCTCGTTTTCCTAGAATATACTACATAGTGGGGGGAGATATTATTTTTGCCGTAGCTATGCACGACATTCCTGGATGTTTGCAGAAAATTGGTGTTCAATCGTCTCTGGTCCCATACCAACTCTTACCCAGCCCTTACCCCTGCTCATAAAGAACACATGCAATGACATTGTGGGGCTACTAGCCGCCGAGGTAGGTGTCAGCTGGGCAGGTTAACCCGTCACTTTGTTTTTCGCTTCAGTCCGTCACTCTTTTCCTCGGACAAGTGCGGACTTCCAACAGCGCAACAGAGACATTCAAATAGAGCCTTGCGCTCAGCGAGAACCAACGACACGTTGTTCGACTGTGCGGGGTAATCCTACCACTGAGAGCTGACAATGAACCCGATGATGCCAACGGCATCCTGGGGCATATGCCCCCCACGATCACATCACGGGTCCCAGACGATAAGCCGCATGCAAGCGGGTGCACATGACAGGCAGGTTAGACTATAGCGGTAGGACATAGAAACTTTTATCGTTTACAGCTCACGGGTTTCGCTGTCTCTTCTCACACCACGTGTTTGGGACTTCTTTCCTTCCCTCTGACCTGCTTTGCGAGCCTACGCAAGCCCGTGCATGGCCACCGCACGTTTCCCGTGTGCGTTATTCAATCGTGCATTGTCATCTCACCCGTCGTGCAGCCATCCCATAATGGCCCGTGCGGGTGGTCCACTGAATGTAGTATGAATCAGGTAGGTTAGCGCGCATGTTAGAGCTTGTAGGGAAAGAGGAACCAAAGTTAATGTGGGTGCAGCAGGTGCATCCGCCTTCTTGCGCTGCACAGCAGACACCACAAGTCAGTTAGGCCACGACGTGTCCTCCAACGCATCATGGAGCCCAGGGAAACTTGAACCGGATCGACATGAGTCACCATATTCTCCGCGTTTACACACCCGGCTGAGCCAGCCAGCTTCCTATCCCAACATTGGGGCCGTTCTTTGACACCCTTGCAGCTCATACTGCTTGGAACAATCCACAGGTCAGGGAGACAAACTGATCCAGGGCGCGGTCATGGAGGCGTCACGTTAGGGACGGTCATACAAGTCGCTGCACAGGTCCCCCGCAACGTATTCTCGGCAACATTCGTCCAGATGATCCTTCCTGGCGGAGGGACACTCTCATGGGCACGCACTACGACCACCGCACTCAATCTCCATCCGGGACCATGATCTCCCGGGTACCTTCTAGTGCATGTAGCACCTCTGTGTCTCCTTGTGACCTGCATCGCGATTAGTCGCACCCCACGGTCTCTATCACCTCCTGATACCCTTGCACCGGCCCGGACTCCATCGGCACATAAAGCGGCGACGCCTCGTTTACTGGGTGGTCCCCCACATACTCCACACAAGAGCTGTCATCGACATCCATGAGCGAGAGGTCATCACCGTCGGAGATCCAAATGCACTCCGGCCCACTCGTCCTTTCGTGCTCGGACCGTGTAGCCCTCTTGCCCCTTCCTGCGTGAACCAGGCCTTCATCGCGTGTCGGCGACACCTTGCTGGATGACGAGAGCGGAAGTGGCGCAGGGGGGTAGTCCAGCACCATTACACCCACACCCTGTGAAAGCGCAGAGCTGCCTCGGTGTGGGGCGGGCACCGGATGCCGGATTTCCAGTTCCGGGCTGCACGGACGACAAGGATGGGCTCGTAGGTCCCCAACTGTGGTGTGGCCCCGTTCAGCCTGGAACCAGTAGTTCCGGTAGTACCTTCTGGACTGGTGCCATTCTGCCGCTGAGGCAGCCCTGCCCGTTGGCGCAGCCCTGTCGTCCATTCTACCCTGCAAGATCGGAGCACTGGCATGCATCTCTTGGCGCTCCGGAAGAAATCGAAAAAAAGGGACTTCAAAGTTTTGGACTGTTCGGTCAGAAAAACGGTGAAGTCCCTGCTAGGGGCTTCGCGAGCGAGCGCGCACACGTGTGTGGTAAATGGCCAAAATGTCGGTGAAAACTGAGAATGGCGCCGTTTACTAGCTAGATTCAGGCCGCATGGGCGACTCTGACACCAATAAACAGATTTGGAACGATCTTGGGTTCGGTGTATGCTCCTCAGCACCTATAAAAATGCAACTACTGGCACCCCACAGGACCATACACCATGGATGATTTTCAGCGCGGAATTTTGGCAAAAATGACCAAGCATGCCAAATGAAGCCCAAAACCCCTGAAACTCGAGCAGATGAGTCACACAACTCGTCACAAGCGGATGGGGATGGTTCCAATGACTTGTTTGGATGGTGAAGTCCCTGCCAGGGGCTTCGCGAGCGAGCGCGCACACGTGTGTGGTAAATGGCCAAAATGTCGGTGAAAACTGAGAATGGCGCCGTTTACTAGCCAGATTCAAGCCGCATGGGCGACTCTGACACCAATAAACAGATTTAGAACGATCTTGGGTTCGGTGTATGCCCCTCAGCACCTATAAAAATGCAACTACTGGCACCCCACAGAACCATACACAATCGGTGATTTTCAACGGAGAATTTTGGCAAAAATGACCAAGCATGCCAAATGAAGCTCAAAGCCCCTGAAACTCGAGCACATGAGTGACACAACTCGTCAAAAACGGATGGGGATGGTCCCAATGACCTGTTTACATTGTGCACAATCGAAAAAAAGGGACTTCAAAGTTTTGGACTGTTCGGTCAGAAAAACGGTGAAGTCCCTGCAAGGGGCTTCGCGAGCGAGCGTGCGCGCGCGTGTGGTAAATGACCAAATTACCCCCTCCGCTCGAGCAGCAGATGCATGAACTGCAACTGCACTGGCCCCGGGCTTACGAATACCACAAGTTGAATGGCGAATTCCACATTGCAAGCCACCATCAATGTCACACATCGTGCCCATCAGCCAATTAGCACATCAGCCCTTCAGAGGTCCCGGATGGAGAAATGAAATGAAATTCCCAAGGTTGGCAACAGCCACCATTACCTTAAAGATATCCCCTACGCACTAGGCATTGAATAGCACATCGGACAAACATCCACCAACCGACCCGTGCTGAGTAGCCGGGATAGCAGCTGCACGAGCCAGAGCCTCCAGTCCCATCAGAGCATTGCCCATGGCTGTTGCATGCACCGGCGCCGGCAGCCCGAGGACATACGTTCCCATAGGGTGCCCCAAAGTATCCAGAATCGCAGGTGCACGTACCATCAGCATCGTTGCAAGTGCCATGGCCATTGCAGGGATTCGCAGCGCACGGCAAACATTCCCCGGTGCAGTCCGACCCGAGGTACGACGTGGCACAAGTGCATACGCCCGGACCAGTAGCCCCTTCATCGCCGCTACCGCGGCCATTGCATGGATTCGACTTGCCGCCAGCGCATTGGCTGCCACAGTTGGGGCCATATACAGCGGACACACACGTGCACCATCTGTCTCCAGTCACGCCCTCGTTGCATGACCCGTCCCCGCATTCCGGGCATTGCGTACAACTGGGGCCGTGGTACCCAGAAGCACAGGCACAGCGGTCGCTGCCTGTCCAGTGCCCTGCATCAGATGCCTGGCAGGTACAAGTGCCAGGAACCTCGCTGCATCCACCATGCCCTGAGCACGGGTTCGAGGCTCCCCCGGGGCGCTTATTGCCGCAGTCCGTACGTAGTAGCTGAGATCACAGCTGCACGAGCCAGAGCCTCCAGCCCCATCAGAGCATTGCCCGTGGTCGTTGCATGCACCCGCGCCGGCGGCCCCGGGACATTCGTTCCCATAGGGTGCCCCAAAGCCCTCCACAAGTGATCCATTCAGTTGGCGAAGTAACTGCAGGGGCTTACGAATACCAAATCAATGAGTACTGCAAACAGCGCCGACTGCGCCGCATTGAACGGGCCATCCATATCAGAGTCATGCATCAACGCGGCGTTGCTGCGCCCGTCGTCCCTGGCATTCAAGATCTTGCTCCATGGTGACAAAAAGAGCTACCAACAGCAGAATAGTGAACACACATACAAAGCGAGAGCAAAACATGACCAAAAGCAAAGTATTTGCAGGAGGGCATTCGAGTGTTTTCATGTGGGTGCGGTGTGCGTGTCTTGTGTTTGCACAGGAACCTAATTCATCAACAACTAGCATTTGTCTTGCATTGTTCATTTTAATGATCTTGTATGCACAGATGTATCTATCTTGACCTGACCTGTGTAGTACATTCCATTGGTGTGTGCCCATATTATTCACAAGGATCACAGTCACCACCTGCCCTCTTCATCCAGCCTCACATCTCCTCCCTCTTGGATCATTGTAAATATACAGTTGAGGCTGGACTGTGCAAAGAGTTACTCTGTGGTGGTGACATGGTTGGGCAGGCGAAGCTTCTATCACCCATGTGATATGACTGCAAACCCATGCAACACGCCCTGTTCAATGAGTCTGCCCAGAGCATTGTACACCCTGATGTTGTTGCCCTGTTTGATTTTCGTGTAGTCACCGGGGGCTGCAGGTCCAGGCTTTCCCATTGTGTCTCAGGGGTTGTAAAAAATGATGCCATGGCTCTGCCTTTGCTCCAACACACGTGCCTATTGCTACGAGATTCACCTGGGTCCCAATTAGGCTACCACCAATCCGTGTTGCGCTGTGATAGAAAGGGGCCCATGGTCTTTCAGTGGTCACTGAAGAGCATCCATTCTTTCCTTGCACTGCGCGCGCATCGCACGCTACGTTTAGACAAGATTCCCCATGGAAAATCCTTTGTTCCTTTTTTTTTCTCACTGAACAATGTTGCATCCAAATTTGATGGATCTTACTCGACTGAAACGTGGGTGTGCTGGAATTAATTGTACGTGAGCATTGTGCACTGACACAGTATCACACAATCACGCCAAACATCTGAGATAAACATCGCACGTAAGAATCCTAACATGCCACATACTCTTCATCTTCTCTTCAAAAATCCACGTTGGATCATCATTGAAGGGACCGACAAAATATGTGTCAATATGGTGCCATAACCCCTGCCTCCCTGGGGTTCCCATGGTGGGGAGAAATCAACCTAGAAAGGAGTTGGTGTGGAAGAAGCACCGAAACCTATTGTCAAACAACCACAATGCCTAGAGTATACAAATTATGGGTTTTCAGTACGCCACACACCCAAATAGTCACACTGCGCTTGAGGGCCCCCTGTATGTGCTACTCACGCCTGCCTATAGACTGCCATAACACAACATTCTTATCAAGGGCATATTCTGTCACGGGCTCGGCTTTGGGCATTTTGGGGCCAAATATTGTGAAAACAACATCTTTCTGTACTGTACAAGGTTGTGCACAGCCACCATTACCTTAACATATCCCCTACGTACTTGGCGTTGAATAGCACATCGGACAGACATCCACCCACCGACCATGTGGGGAGACAATCCTTCATCCCACCAAATGTCATCCACCAATGAAATTCAAGGGTCTGCGGGCAAGGTCAATGGGGATTGACTTCTGTATTTGGAGAAGCAGAGAGCAAGACACTGAAGATCCGTAGTAGACGCCCTGAAGGTGTATTATCACACACCTCGACCAGTGTGTCTGTTTCAAAGTTGTGGGGTTGCAAAACACATCCATAGACGTAGCACAAGACAACACAAAGAATGCACAAAAAGTAGCCCCAAAGCCCATCACCCCAACTCAAGGGGTCACGCCAAAGTGCCGTGAGTCCATCATTCCAACTCAAGGGGCTGCACCAAAGTGTGACAGTCCATCACACCGACTCGAGGAGCCGCACAAATGATGTGGGAATCCAACACCCCAACACAAAACGAGTGCAAGTCCATCACCCCGGCTGTAGGGTCACACCGAAGTGTGGAGGTCCATCACCCCAACCCGGGGGCCACACCGAAGCGTGTGGGAGTCCATCACCCCAACTCGAGGGGCCACACAGAAGTATGTCAGGGTCCACATAATCCAACATCGATCTACAATGAGGAACACGCAGCAAAAGGGCGTGGAATTGGGTGCAAATGGGTGAATACAATGGGTGAAAATGGATGATAAAAGAAGTACGTCATGTCCCAGATGCATAAAAATCTTTCAAAAACCCCTTTATGGAACAAAAAACCAGTGGATAAGGGCCAAAACTAGGGTTCCGGTGGTTGACGACATACAAAAATGTGTATTGTGTGCGCACTGCGTGCATAGCAGCCTCCATGGTGACAGAGGAGGTGCATTAACACTAAGCATGGGTTTTGGGGGGTGCAAAATAAGCATCAACGGTTATGTTGGGAAATGGGGAAACCCAGCTTGGGTGTCGAAAATAGAACTTCCCAAACCTCACTTTTTGGAACATTTTGATTGTCTAAAGACGGTAAAAACCGCATGTACACGCCCTTTTGGGCCCTCTTTGATCTCTATGGGGGCCAGTGAGCTGGTTACAATGCATGATGAGCTTGTGTGCCGTGCTCACTGCATGGCATCCAAGACAACTCTGGGAATCAAGGTTCGGTAGTGTGAAAAGAAAAAAGCAAGTTCCATGTCAACAGGAGGAGGGCATCCGATGTGCACGATAGTGTCAGGACTGCTGCAACACCAAGACAAGAGGGTGGGGGTTGATTGACTAAATGCAAAGAATGCATCATGCATCAGCATGTCTCTTTTTGGTTCCAGGTCTTGGTGAGCTGGCAAACACTACTCACAAGGTGTCAAAGGGGGATGAGGGGGCAGTGGCAGGGGAAATAATGACTAGGCTATGGCTTGCAGACGCCCTGTGGGTGGGAGTTCCATTTACGGCCAGGCCAAACCTGGCTCGCCCACCCACCAACTCACAAGAAAACCAACCTTTATCAAACAGCTCCACATTTGGGACCGCTTTTAGGTACACAAGCTTTTTTTGGCTCCAGCTCCTGGGGGGTGAGTGGTATTTTGCTAACTAATCGATAGCCTGAGCTTCACCAAGGAGAAGCTGACAGTCCTCGTCACGAAAATATTATACGTTCACCACTGTAGACGGAGGTAATGGCTTGGCAAATCCTTCCATGACCACAGTCCTTGGAGGCACACGTTCAACCCTGCACTGGGAGCAACCCCTCCAGTAGTGAACAGCAGAGCCCAATAAAAATGATCCCCTCCGCTCGAGCAGCAGACACATGCACTGCAACTGCACTGGCCCCGGGCTTAAGAATATCACAGGTTGAATGGCGAATTCCACATTGAAAGCCACCATCAATGTAACACAGTGTGCACATGTGGGCACTGCTCAAGAGCCCTGCACATCAGCCCTTCAGAGGTCCTGGATGGAGAAATGAAATGAAACTTGCTGGTGTGCTGCTGCATCCATCAGCACATGATATGGCAGTGAAAAGGGATTGCGCGTCCAGGGCAGAGAGAACGTTCCGGCGGGTGTGGGGGGTCTCTTCACGTTTCTGGACCACAACACAGAACACCGCACGACCTTGGGCCCTATTGATCGATTGGACAACCCTGGGGAGGGGCTCTCCCAAGACCACAGACTGGGCTCACAGTTCAACTGCTTCGGGATGCTTGGCTATGTGCTGAAGCCGTCGTTGGGTTTAGGCTTACCAACGGAAGAGCATAGCAACTGCACAGCCAGCCCTCTGCCGAAACGCACACCCTGTGTGTTGACAGTTCTCCCAAGTCGTGGTCCAAAGGAGAGGGTAAAACCGTATTGTGGAAGATGGCGATACACTTCATACTCTGGACAGAATGCAGCGACACATGAAGTTCCGGCCTTCCACATTCGCCCACCCGGCCCATAATGCATGCTGCAGCCATGAGTTGTGAGTGTTGACGCAGTGTACCACCGAACCCTGGGGTTGCGCTTTCCAAAAGTGTTTGATGCTTTTTTGGTATATACACATTGCCATCATGGCACACCATTGTGGACTTTACTTGGACGTCTTCTCCTGCGATTTCTACCATGAGAGCGTGACTATCTGGTGGTAGTCCTATCCATAGAGCAGTGGCTGGTCCGAATAGTAGCTCTTCGTGTGAAAGGCATCAGAACCAGTGGTAGAAATACTACATCAGGATGAGGCTGCAATGAGCATAATGCCTGGGTATCAACTGATGCAAAGAAACAACAGCACATGACTCTGAGATGGTCCAAACCCCTGTGAAAAACCTAACCCCAGATTTCGAGCATAACAGTTGAGGTTCTGAAGAGTAAAAACTGCGCACGCCCCACAGGCAAGCCACACTTTAAAACAAGGGAATGGGGGGCATTAACAATGGCTGTAATGGAAATAATGACTAGGCTATGGCTTGCAGGCGACCTGTTGGTGGGGGTTCCATTTACGGCCAGGTCAAACCTGGCTCGACCACCCAACTCACAACAAAACCAACCTTTATCAAACAGCTCCACATTTGGGACCGCTTTTAGGTACACAAGCTTTTTTTGGCTCCAGCTCCTGGGGGATGAGGAATATGTTGCTAACTAAGGGATAGCCTGACCTTCACCAAGGAGAAGCTGACAGTCCTCGTCACGAAAATATTATACGTCCACCACTGTAAACGGAGGTAATGGCTTGGCAAATCCTTCCATGACCACAGTCCTTGGAGGCACACGTGCAACCCTGCACTGGGAGGAACCCCTCCAGTAGTGAACAGCAGAGCCCAAGAAAAATTATCCCCTCCGCTCGAGCAGCAGACACATGCACTGCACCTGCACTGACCCTAGGCTTAAGAATATCCCAGGTTGAATGGCGCATTCCACAAATGTCACAGAGTGTGCACACGTGGGCACCGCTCAAGAACCCTGCACATCAGCCCTTCAGATGTCCCGGTTGGAGAAATGAAATGAAGTTTGCTGGTGTGCTGCTGCATCCATCAGCACATGATATGGCAGTGAAAAGGGCAAAGAGAAAATTGCGGCGGGCTGGAGGGGGCTCTTCACGCTTTGGACCCTCTGCATGCCCTCGAGACAGGTAGAGACCAGCATTGCAAATGCCCGCAGCCTCGCCGTATCCATCAATAATCCTCCGTTCAAGAAAGGCGGGGAGGGAAGGAGAGAGGGTGGGAGAAAGGGAGCACACTGTGGCAAGCGGCAAACTAATTGTAAGTAGAATCGGAGGAGCACCGAAAAGGCAACCTTTTACACCAGCATGGCCTCACCAACGAAACGGATCCGGAAGGGAAATGAAGGTTCTTGGTGTGCCACCTGCGGCTGAAGAGCGACGTCCAGATGATGCAAATGCTTTGGTGGGGCTGTACTGCCATGCACACAGGTACTTAGCCTTCACTAAATGCCCATGAAACAGACTATTGCACCCTCAGGGAATGGCAATGATGTGAAAGAAACAGCTCCGGAAGAAAGCCAGCGAAATGCTTTCTGCGAGAAGCATTTTGCATTCCACTGATGATTCCATCTGAAACCCGTCGCTGACAGCTAGCCAGGGCGTGGTTTCGTGGGTGGGTGAGAAGGTACCAAAATGCCAACGTACGTAAGTCAAGTTAGAAGCCCTGGGCCCCATTGATCGATTGGACAACCCTGGGGAGGGTTTCTCCCAAGACCACAGACTGGGCTCACAGTTCAACTGCTTCGGGATGCTTGGCTATGTGCTGAAGCCGTCGTTGGGTTTAGGCTTACCAACGGAAGAGCATAGCAACTGCACAGCCAGCCCTCTGCCGAAACGCACACCCTGTGTGTTGACACTTCTCCCAAGCCGTGGTCCAAAGGAGAGGGTAAAACCGAATTGTGGCAGAGGGCAATACACTTCACACTCTGGACAGAATGCAGCGACACATGAACTTCCGGCTCTCCACATTCGCCCACCCGGCCCATAATGCATGCTGCAGCCATGAATTGTGGGTGTTGACGCAGTGTACCGCCGAACCCTGGGGTTGCGCTTTCCAAAATTGTATGATGTTTTGGCATATACACCTTGCGATCATGGCAGACCATTGTGGGCGTTACTCGGACGTCAGACCAACCTGCATCCTCCAATGGAGCAGACTGCAGACTGTCAGACCGCAATTGGCGGAAGCACGGCCGCGGTCCCAAAAGTCACGTCAAAACGGCGGTCCAACGCCCACCCCTGTGCTTAGACAAGGCCGTGCATGCCCACGTCACACGTGACAGCAAAGCATGCGCGGGCCTCAAACCTTACACAAGCAATGGTAACGTGCACATTTAACCCCCCAAATATTCTGATTGTCCTTATTCACTGCCGCGGGCATCGGGTGGACTTCCATGGCGTCGGGTGGGGCTTGCCAGATGGCCCCGACACCCGGGTCCCCGACCCCCCGGACGCCCCCGACCCCCCGGACACGCGCGCCCCTGACACCCTCGTCCCAGAGCGGGACTTCACACGGGCATCGGGGGCTGGCAGGTTGTCGTCCTCGGCGTCGTCGTCCTCGACGGCAAACCCCAGGACCCGCTCGGCGGGGGCCCATGGGAGGGCCCCGCTCGTGGCCCTCTGCGCCAGGTCAGTGAAGTCTGGGTGTCCCCGGATCGAGCCCAGATGCTCCAGAAGCCCCGGCAGCAGCCGCACATCGTCCACAGGGGCTGGAGCAGGCCCTTCGGGGATGTCAGGTCCGGACGAGGAACCAGCGGACGGGGCCATGGCCGGGGACCCGGCAGCGGGTGTGTGAGGGGCCTGCGCGACCGGAGCAGTTGGGCGCGTGGGGGGCCGTGGGACCAGCTCGTTCCAGTCCAGACCTGCCCTAACCGCATCCTTGAGGCTCTGCAGGGCTTTGTCCGGCTGACCCTTGACGGACCACAGGGCGGCCCAGATGCACTGCATGTGCGCCAGTGCACAGCCGCAGAAGTACGCCCGCTGCAGCAGTGCCTTCCCCTCCGTGAAATCCCCCCGCCCAATGCTCCCCAACGCACGCCGCAGACACGTGTGCCCCTCCTCCTCGGCCATCAGCATGGCGCGCACCTCCCGCCGCACCTCCTCCGGCATCCGCACCTCTCCGGCATTGCACAGCCACCCCCGCGCGACAACGCGCAGAACGCAGGACAGCGGCACACTGAATGTGTTGACCCAGTCCACAACGTAACCGGATCCTGTGCGCTTGCACAAATGGATGTGCAGTCGGCGGGTGGCGGCGCCCGCTCGGTCTGCGGCGCCCGCTCTCTCTGCAGCGCCACTGGGCAGCTGCTGGGGTCGCTCGAGCGCAGCAGTGGCACAGACCCCAAACAGCTGGCGATCATAGATGCGGAGGCAGAGCACCCTCCACACCTGCGGGAAAGGTGGGGCATGTGGCTGCACTGGCATGGGCCCCGGCATGAGCACTGGCATGAGGATGTCCGAGTCATCCGCATTGACATCCATGCACTCGTGCACGTCCGGTTGTGCTGCGAGGCAGCCCTGGGCGTCCACTCGCCGCTTCTTGTTGATTGGACTTTCGGGTTCGTGCGGCCTCCGCCTTTTCTTTGTGGTCTTGCGCAGACGCTTAGGCCTGCCTTCTGGGACTTCGGGGCTTGTGACTTGTTCCGTCCAGATGTCCTCCTGCAGGTCGAGGAACGACGACTCATAGTCGGAGCCAAAATCCACCCGATACTGGTTTGGCTCACTGTCCACGCGTGACACGATGCTGCCTGCTCTCCATTTGTCCTTCTGTTCCTCATCGGTCGTCCAGACAAACACCACGTGGCTGGGCCTCAACTCCAACTGCCAAATGTGCTTGGGTGAGTTTTTGGTTCGCATTGTGATGAGGAGCCGTCGAAAAAAAAAGACACTCAGAAAGCGTAAGTGGATGCACACAGGTGAGGGGTCCATGCACAAGAAAACAGTTGTTCAGCTCCTGGGTCCAAATCCACACACAGTGGCCGCAATATTCAAAAAGGTATCCCCCCCCTTCCGAGGGATGAATATAATGGCGGGGAGGCCCCACCCGCGCCCCCGCAGATGACGAAATGACGATTACAAAATGCCGGCCAACCAAAGTACAGTGCAGTCACAGCCCTGGGTCCCTCTTCTCTGAGGCACAAGACGAAGCACTGGACATGGGTCATTGCTGTCATCCCAAAAACCGATGTGAACAGTGTTTTACACGTGTTACACGTGTTTGACGCGTCTTCCCAAAATGTGCTAAATTTCAGCCTCATCCTCAGAGCTGGATGACTCAATTGACGAACTGGGGTACTGGCTGCTGCTAGAGGGGGGGCAACAGTGAGGCATACCTGCAAAGCAAAAAAAAAGCACTGGAAAATTGCAATTTTGTAATTGTCATTTCGTCATTTCAGGGGTCCTCAGCCGCCCCCCCCCCCCCCCCACACACACCCACCAAAATAATGGTGGCAGTGTTATATTCACCACTGCCCCTTGTAAAAAATGGCACCCGGGTAATCAAACGATTCATTGGGGGATTATTTTGTCTCCCAAAACGATGATTTTACGAGAGGTTGGACATACGATATCACCAACTGGGGAATGCCACACGAATGACCCCCAAAAAACTAGGGCGGTATGGTGCCTGCGCCTGCGCTTGATCTGACAACCTCTCTTCGAAGTGATATCACCAACTTCGGTTTCCTAGCCTAGTGGGTCGACATTCATCATCTTTGAATTTGTTTGGTCGGCCGCGACCAGGGGTCATAGATATCATGCCCTACCAGAGGTCCCGACCAAAGAGTCACCGCAGGATGCTTTTTTGGACAAGGCAATAAGTTTACAAACGGTCAAACCGACAATTCAACTCCTTGGAGAAGCATACGCGAATGGGCCCCCAAATGGATGCAGCTGCAAAGCAAATTTCAATTTTGGAGCCCCACCCCAATCAATTCCCTCATCCGTTGGCGTACCCAGAAACAACATCACGAGCAATGTTCAACTTGCATGCTAGGGTTGCTTTTAGCAGTTCGAGTGGAACCGAAACCGTAAACTTGCACATGGCAGAAACCCAAACATGGAAAGTGAAGCCTGAATGTGAGACCACCATTTCTGGTGCTATGCTACACGGCATTACCGGTTCCACAAGTGCAAATGAATGACTGCATATAGTATACTCTGTGTCACACTGATTTGGCCATCATGATATGCGAATGACACACTGCCACCATACGTCTATTCTGAAACCCCAAATGCAACTCAGAAAGATGAACTTAGGCATAACATAAAACGTAGCTGTGAAATTGTCATGCTGTCTCGAGAATGGTTTGTTTGGAATCAGCGTTGAGGACAGCAAACGTAGAATTCTCAGTGGCTCCGTGCGTTGAGGGAACTCTTCAATCTTCACTTTCCCGCTGCAGCGTGGACATTACCGAACAGGTTTGCGTGTGGTTTCAGGAAACGGACTGTCTATCCAGGCCTGTCCAACTCAGCCAAGAGTCTTTCCAAAACAAGGATTGTGGGAATAAGGCCCTTGGAACCCTGCCAACCCCGTGCTTTCCGGCAACCCCGGGCTGCCCTGTTTACTCAAAATACACATATTGTGCATCGATGCACAATACAATCAAACCATACATGGATATTTCTAATACACCATCGCTGCCTGTAGTGCCGCAGTATTATACACGTTCCTCTCAAATTTTGGTCTACAATCTGTGCCACCTTCACCACGACATCTGAATAGATGCCAAAACTAGCAGCCAACTAATTAGTCCATTCTGAGAATTCGGAGGGACAGCAATCAATCCACATGACCTCGTACCCAGCAGCAATGGCTCTTCCTCCACGTTCTCCGCAACCTCAGATTTCTCGCATGACGCTGGGCAGCCTTGAGCTAATGCTTAGAGGGCGCTGGGGAGGGGGCTGGCAAACTTCTTACCACCGAAGGGGGTTGGGAGAAAGGGGTGCAGGAAAAGGTGCAATTATCTCCCGCACACGTACAATACCATCCACCTGCAGATGTGTTTGAATACTCATCCTGTCTGTCTTTGCCCAGTGTCATTGTAGCTTTCCTGTGTATGAATTAACTGCAGAAAATAAACATGTATGTGATGCATTTTTTGTGATGCATTTGTGGATAAAATCATCATCTGGGAGACAAATTATTGCCCAATGCATTTTTCGGTTTTGACACCTCAAAGCACCCCCCCCCCCAAGTGGATCTTTTGGAAATAGTTCCTGTATACCTTTCTAGGGAGCACCATTCCCTTTGACCTTGCCACCAGCCCCTCCTGGACCTGAACCTTGGAACTGCTAGACCAGCAAGACCACTGCTCTCTTTTTCTCACAGGGACGTGTGCACCTCAGACCACATCATGTCTCCGGTCAGAATCAACGTCAAACAATCCATCTTTACAAATGAAACACTGCAATGAGGGTGCCTGTATCGCACCGCACTCACCGCGTGTTTTGTCGGATATTTACCATCACAGCACAGGTCAACGTCAAATCCTTCTTTTTCACACCATGATGAGCTAGTGCAGCCTGCTCACTAAGACTTGGGGTGCACTACGCGCACAGATACAGCCGTAAACCCCCAAACCTAGGGCGCCACAACAAGTGCACCCTTTTTGAAAACATGTGTATCACTGGGCTCTAACCCCCTGAATCCCCACAGTGGGACTGACGAAAAATTTACGGCTATCCCCAATTGTGGTAAGGGATGGGACTCAGGAGAGGATGTGCCAAGAGAGAGCCAACCGGTGTTTGGCCGATTACCAGCAGAGGAAGCAAACCACTTCTGTGACCCAACTCCTAACCCGCCTGGATGCAAAACATTGCACAGGTTTCTCGCCCACAAGCAGATGGCGCTGTGAGGCCATGTCCTCAACCCAAACCCAGACCCAAGCCTAAACCCAAGCCAGAAGCGGCTTGTGTACCATGGCCCGGGAAACCTCCGGCAGCTGTGCCTTCAGATCCCAGGCCATCACAAAACCCCATGTTGTATTTTACGGCGCTGGCGCCCGCGGGGGAAGGGGGGTCAGAAAAAAAAAATCTCCTCCCCCCGTGGGGGCTCGTTTTCCTAGAATATACTACATAGTGGGGGGAGATATTATTTTTGCCGTAGCTATGCACGACATTCCTGGATGTTTGCAGAAAATTGGTGTTCAATCGTCTCTGGTCCCATACCAACTCTTACCCAGCCCTTACCCCTGCTCATAAAGAACACATGCAATGACATTGTGGGGCTACTAGCCGCCGAGGTAGGTGTCAGCTGGGCAGGTTAACCCGTCACTTTGTTTTTCGCTTCAGTCTGTCACTCTTTTCCTCGGACAAGTGCGGACTTCCAACAGCGCAACAGAGACATTCAAATAGAGCCTTGCGCTCAGCGAGAACCAACGACACGTTGTTCGACTGTGCGGGGTAATCCTACCACTGAGAGCTGACAATGAACCCGATGATGCCAACGGCATCCTGGGGCATATGCCCCCCACGATCACATCACGGGTCCCAGACGATAAGCCGCATGCAAGCGGGTGCACATGACAGGCAGGTTAGACTATAGCGGTAGGACATAGAAACTTTTATCGTTTACAGCTCACGGGTTTCGCTGTCTCTTCTCACACCACGTGTTTGGGACTTCTTTCCTTCCCTCTGACCTGCTTTGCGAGCCTACGCAAGCCCGTGCATGGCCACCGCACGTTTCCCGTGTGCGTTATTCAATCGTGCATTGTCATCTCACCCGTCGTGCAGCCATCCCATAATGGCCCGTGCGGGTGGTCCACTGAATGTAGTATGAATCAGGTAGGTTAGCGCGCATGTTAGAGCTTGTAGGGAAAGAGGAACCAAAGTTAATGTGGGTGCAGCAGGTGCATCCGCCTTCTTGCGCTGCACAGCAGACACCACAAGTCAGTTAGGCCACGACGTGTCCTCCAACGCATCATGGAGCCCAGGGAAACTTGAACCGGATCGACATGAGTCACCATATTCTCCGCGTTTACACACCCGGCTGAGCCAGCCAGCTTCCTATCCCAACATTGGGGCCGTTCTTTGACACCCTTGCAGCTCATACTGCTTGGAACAATCCACAGGTCAGGGAGACAAACTGATCCAGGGCGCGGTCATGGAGGCGTCACGTTAGGGACGGTCATACAAGTCGCTGCACAGGTCCCCCGCAACGTATTCTCGGCAACATTCGTCCAGATGATCCTTCCTGGCGGAGGGACACTCTCATGGGCACGCACTACGACCACCGCACTCAATCTCCATCCGGGACCATGATCTCCCGGGTACCTTCTAGTGCATGTAGCACCTCTGTGTCTCCTTGTGACCTGCATCGCGATTAGTCGCACCCCACGGTCTCTATCACCTCCTGATACCCTTGCACCGGCCCGGACTCCATCGGCACCTAAAGCGGCGACGCCTCGTTTACTGGGTGGTCCCCCACATACTCCACACAAGAGCTGTCATCGACATCCATGAGCGAGAGGTCATCACCGTCGGAGATCCAAATGCACTCCGGCCCACTCGTCCTTTCGTGCTCGGACCGTGTAGCCCTCTTGCCCCTTCCTGCGTGAACCAGGCCTTCATCGCGTGTCGGCGACACCTTGCTGGATGACGAGAGCGGAAGTGGCGCAGGGGGGTAGTCCAGCACCATTACACCCACACCCTGTGAAAGCGCAGAGCTGCCTCGGTGTGGGGCGGGCACCGGATGCCGGATTTCCAGTTCCGGGCTGCACGGACGACAAGGATGGGCTCGTAGGTCCCCAACTGTGGTGTGGCCCCGTTCAGCCTGGAACCAGTAGTTCCGGTAGTACCTTCTGGACTGGTGCCATTCTGCCGCTGAGGCAGCCCTGCCCGTTGGCGCAGCCCTGTCGTCCATTCTACCCTGCAAGATCGGAGCACTGGCATGCATCTCTTGGCGCTCCGGAAGAAATCGAAAAAAAGGGACTTCAAAGTTTTGGACTGTTCGGTCAGAAAAACGGTGAAGTCCCTGCTAGGGGCTTCGCGAGCGAGCGCGCACACGTGTGTGGTAAATGGCCAAAATGTCGGTGAAAACTGAGAATGGCGCCGTTTACTAGCTAGATTCAGGCCGCATGGGCGACTCTGACACCAATAAACAGATTTGGAACGATCTTGGGTTCGGTGTATGCTCCTCAGCACCTATAAAAATGCAACTACTGGCACCCCACAGGACCATACACCATGGATGATTTTCAGCGCGGAATTTTGGCAAAAATGACCAAGCATGCCAAATGAAGCCCAAAACCCCTGAAACTCGAGCAGATGAGTCACACAACTCGTCACAAGCGGATGGGGATGGTTCCAATGACTTGTTTGGATGGTGAAGTCCCTGCCAGGGGCTTCGCGAGCGAGCGCGCACACGTGTGTGGTAAATGGCCAAAATGTCGGTGAAAACTGAGAATGGCGCCGTTTACTAGCCAGATTCAAGCCGCATGGGCGACTCTGACACCAATAAACAGATTTAGAACGATCTTGGGTTCGGTGTATGCCCCTCAGCACCTATAAAAATGCAACTACTGGCACCCCACAGAACCATACACAATCGGTGATTTTCAACGGAGAATTTTGGCAAAAATGACCAAGCATGCCAAATGAAGCTCAAAGCCCCTGAAACTCGAGCACATGAGTGACACAACTCGTCAAAAACGGATGGGGATGGTCCCAATGACCTGTTTACATTGTGCACAATCGAAAAAAAGGGACTTCAAAGTTTTGGACTGTTCGGTCAGAAAAACGGTGAAGTCCCTGCAAGGGGCTTCGCGAGCGAGCGTGCGCGCGCGTGTGGTAAATGACCAAATTACCCCCTCCGCTCGAGCAGCAGATGCATGAACTGCAACTGCACTGGCCCCGGGCTTACGAATACCACAAGTTGAATGGCGAATTCCACATTGCAAGCCACCATCAATGTCACACATCGTGCCCATCAGCCAATTAGCACATCAGCCCTTCAGAGGTCCCGGATGGAGAAATGAAATGAAATTCCCAAGGTTGGCAACAGCCACCATTACCTTAAAGATATCCCCTACGCACTAGGCATTGAATAGCACATCGGACAAACATCCACCAACCGACCCGTGCTGAGTAGCCGGGATAGCAGCTGCACGAGCCAGAGCCTCCAGTCCCATCAGAGCATTGCCCATGGCTGTTGCATGCACCGGCGCCGGCAGCCTGAGGACATACGTTCCCATAGGGTGCCCCAAAGTATCCAGAATCGCAGGTGCACGTACCATCAGCATCGTTGCAAGTGCCATGGCCATTGCAGGGATTCGCAGCGCACGGCAAACATTCCCCGGTGCAGTCCGACCCGAGGTACGACGTGGCACAAGTGCATACGCCCGGACCAGTAGCCCCTTCATCGCCGCTACCGCGGCCATTGCATGGATTCGACTTGCCGCCAGCGCATTGGCTGCCACAGTTGGGGCCATATACAGCGGACACACACGTGCACCATCTGTCTCCAGTCACGCCCTCGTTGCATGACCCGTCCCCGCATTCCGGGCATTGCGTACAACTGGGGCCGTGGTACCCAGAAGCACAGGCACAGCGGTCGCTGCCTGTCCAGTGCCCTGCATCAGATGCCTGGCAGGTACAAGTGCCAGGAACCTCGCTGCATCCACCATGCCCTGAGCACGGGTTCGAGGCTCCCCCGGGGCGCTTATTGCCGCAGTCCGTACGTAGTAGCTGAGATCACAGCTGCACGAGCCAGAGCCTCCAGCCCCATCAGAGCATTGCCCGTGGTCGTTGCATGCACCCGCGCCGGCGGCCCCGGGACATTCGTTCCCATAGGGTGCCCCAAAGCCCTCCACAAGTGATCCATTCAGTTGGCGGAGTAACTGCAGGGGCTTACGAATACCAAATCAATGAGTACTGCAAACAGCGCCGACTGCGCCGCATTGAACGGGCCATCCATATCAGAGTCATGCATCAACGCGGCGTTGCTGCGCCCGCCGTCCCTGGCATTCAAGATCTTGCTCCATGGTGACAAAAAGAGCTACCAACAGCAGAATAGTGAACACACATACAAAGCGAGAGCAAAACATGACCAAAAGCAAAGTATTTGCAGGAGGGCATTCGAGTGTTTTCATGTGGGTGCGGTGTGCGTGTCTTGTGTTTGCACAGGAACCTAATTCATCAACAACTAGCATTTGTCTTGCATTGTTCATTTTAATGATCTTGTATGCACAGATGTATCTATCTTGACCTGACCTGTGTAGTACATTCCATTGGTGTGTGCCCATATTATTCACAAGGATCACAGTCACCACCTGCCCTCTTCATCCAGCCTCACATCTCCTCCCTCTTGGATCATTGTAAATATACAGTTGAGGCTGGACTGTGCAAAGAGTTACTCTGTGGTGGTGACATGGTTGGGCAGGCGAAGCTTCTATCACCCATGTGATATGACTGCAAACCCATGCAACACGCCCTGTTCAATGAGTCTGCCCAGAGCATTGTACACCCTGATGTTGTTGCCCTGTTTGATTTTCGTGTAGTCACCGGGGGCTGCAGGTCCAGGCTTTCCCATTGTGTCTCAGGGGTTGTAAAAAATGATGCCATGGCTCTGCCTTTGCTCCAACACACGTGCCTATTGCTACGAGATTCACCTGGGTCCCAATTAGGCTACCACCAATCCGTGTTGCGCTGTGATAGAAAGGGGCCCATGGTCTTTCAGTGGTCACTGAAGAGCATCCATTCTTTCCTTGCACTGCGCGCGCATCGCACGCTACGTTTAGACAAGATTCCCCATGGAAAATCCTTTGTTCCTTTTTTTTTCTCACTGAACAATGTTGCATCCAAATTTGATGGATCTTACTCGACTGAAACGTGGGTGTGCTGGAATTAATTGTACGTGAGCATTGTGCACTGACACAGTATCACACAATCACGCCAAACATCTGAGATAAACATCGCACGTAAGAATCCTAACATGCCACATACCCTTCATCTTCTCTTCAAAAATCCACGTTGGATCATCATTGAAGGGACCGACAAAATATGTGTCAATATGGTGCCATAACCCCTGCCTCCCTGGGGTTCCCATGGTGGGGAGAAATCAACCTAGAAAGGAGTTGGTGTGGAAGAAGCACCGAAACCTATTGTCAAACAACCACAATGCCTAGAGTATACAAATTATGGGTTTTCAGTACGCCACACACCCAAATAGTCACACTGCGCTTGAGGGCCCCCTGTATGTGCTACTCACGCCTGCCTATAGACTGCCATAACACAACATTCTTATCAAGGGCATATTCTGTCACGGGCTCGGCTTTGGGCATTTTGGGGCCAAATATTGTGAAAACAACATCTTTCTGTACTGTACAAGGTTGTGCACAGCCACCATTACCTTAACATATCCCCTACGTACTTGGCGTTGAATAGCACATCGGACAGACATCCACCCACCGACCATGTGGGGAGACAATCCTTCATCCCACCAAATGTCATCCACCAATGAAATTCAAGGGTCTGCGGGCAAGGTCAATGGGGATTGACTTCTGTATTTGGAGAAGCAGAGAGCAAGACACTGAAGATCCGTAGTAGACGCCCTGAAGGTGTATTATCACACACCTCGACCAGTGTGTCTGTTTCAAAGTTGTGGGGTTGCAAAACACATCCATAGACGTAGCACAAGACAACACAAAGAATGCACAAAAAGTAGCCCCAAAGCCCATCACCCCAACTCAAGGGGTCACGCCAAAGTGCCGTGAGTCCATCATTCCAACTCAAGGGGCTGCACCAAAGTGTGACAGTCCATCACACCGACTCGAGGAGCCGCACAAATGATGTGGGAATCCAACACCCCAACACAAAACGAGTGCAAGTCCATCACCCCGGCTGTAGGGTCACACCGAAGTGTGGAGGTCCATCACCCCAACCCGGGGGCCACACCGAAGCGTGTGGGAGTCCATCACCCCAACTCGAGGGGCCACACAGAAGTATGTCAGGGTCCACATAATCCAACATCGATCTACAATGAGGAACACGCAGCAAAAGCGCGTGGAATTGGGGGCAAATGGGTGAATACAATGGGTGAAAATGGATGATAAAAGAAGTACGTCATGTCCCAGATGCATAAAAATCTTTCAAAAACCCCTTTATGGAACAAAAAACCAGTGGATAAGGGCCAAAACTAGGGTTCCGGTGGTTGACGACATACAAAAATGTGTATTGTGTGCGCACTGCGTGCATAGCAGCCTCCATGGTGACAGAGGAGGTGCATTAACACTAAGCATGGGTTTTGGGGGGTGCAAAATAAGCATCAACGGTTATGTTGGGAAATGGGGAAACCCAGCTTGGGTATCGAAAATAGAACTTCCCAAACCTCACTTTTTGGAACATTTTGATTGTCTAAAGACGGTAAAAACCGCATGTACACGCCCTTTTGGGCCCTCTTTGATCTCTATGGGGGCCAGTGAGCTGGTTACAATGCATGATGAGCTTGTGTGCCGTGCTCACTGCATGGCATTCAAGACAACTCTGGGAATCAAGGTTCGGTAGTGTGAAAAGAAAAAAGCAAGTTCCATGTCAACAGGAGGAGGGCATCCGATGTGCACGATAGTGTCAGGACTGCTGCAACACCAAGACAAGAGGGTGGGGGTTGATTGACTAAATGCAAAGAATGCATCATGCATCAGCATGTCTCTTTTTGGTTCCAGGTCTTGGTGAGCTGGCAAACACTACTCACAAGGTGTCAAAGGGGGATGAGGGGGCAGTGGCAGGGGAAATAATGACTAGGCTATGGCTTGCAGACGCCCTGTGGGTGGGAGTTCCATTTACGGCCAGGCCAAACCTGGCTCGCCCACCCACCAACTCACAAGAAAACCAACCTTTATCAAACAGCTCCACATTTGGGACCGCTTTTAGGTACACAAGCTTTTTTTGGCTCCAGCTCCTGGGGGGTGAGTGGTATTTTGCTAACTAATCGATAGCCTGAGCTTCACCAAGGAGAAGCTGACAGTCCTCGTCACGAAAATATTATACGTTCACCACTGTAGACGGAGGTAATGGCTTGGCAAATCCTTCCATGACCACAGTCCTTGGAGGCACACGTTCAACCCTGCACTGGGAGCAACCCCTCCAGTAGTGAACAGCAGAGCCCAATAAAAATGATCCCCTCCGCTCGAGCAGCAGACACATGCACTGCAACTGCACTGGCCCCGGGCTTAAGAATATCACAGGTTGAATGGCGAATTCCACATTGAAAGCCACCATCAATGTAACACAGTGTGCACATGTGGGCACTGCTCAAGAGCCCTGCACATCAGCCCTTCAGAGGTCCTGGATGGAGAAATGAAATGAAACTTGCTGGTGTGCTGCTGCATCCATCAGCACATGATATGGCAGTGAAAAGGGATTGCGCGTCCAGGGCAGAGAGAACGTTCCGGCGGGTGTGGGGGGTCTCTTCACGTTTCTGGACCACAACACAGAACACCGCACGACCTTGGGCCCTATTGATCGATTGGACAACCCTGGGGAGGGGCTCTCCCAAGACCACAGACTGGGCTCACAGTTCAACTGCTTCGGGATGCTTGGCTATGTGCTGAAGCCGTCGTTGGGTTTAGGCTTACCAACGGAAGAGCATAGCAACTGCACAGCCAGCCCTCTGCCGAAACGCACACCCTGTGTGTTGACAGTTCTCCCAAGTCGTGGTCCAAAGGAGAGGGTAAAACCGTATTGTGGAAGATGGCGATACACTTCATACTCTGGACAGAATGCAGCGACACATGAAGTTCCGGCCTTCCACATTCGCCCACCCGGCCCATAATGCATGCTGCAGCCATGAGTTGTGAGTGTTGACGCAGTGTACCACCGAACCCTGGGGTTGCGCTTTCCAAAAGTGTTTGATGCTTTTTTGGTATATACACATTGCCATCATGGCACACCATTGTGGACTTTACTTGGACGTCTTCTCCTGCGATTTCTACCATGAGAGCGTGACTATCTGGTGGTAGTCCTATCCATAGAGCAGTGGCTGGTCCGAATAGTAGCTCTTCGTGTGAAAGGCATCAGAACCAGTGGTAGAAATACTACATCAGGATGAGGCTGCAATGAGCATAATGCCTGGGTATCAACTGATGCAAAGAAACAACAGCACATGACTCTGAGATGGTCCAAACCCCTGTGAAAAACCTAACCCCAGATTTCGAGCATAACAGTTGAGGTTCTGAAGAGTAAAAACTGCGCACGCCCCACAGGCAAGCCACACTTTAAAACAAGGGAATGGGGGGCATTAACAATGGCTGTAATGGAAATAATGACTAGGCTATGGCTTGCAGGCGACCTGTTGGTGGGGGTTCCATTTACGGCCAGGTCAAACCTGGCTCGACCACCCAACTCACAACAAAACCAACCTTTATCAAACAGCTCCACATTTGGGACCGCTTTTAGGTACACAAGCTTTTTTTGGCTCCAGCTCCTGGGGGATGAGGAATATGTTGCTAACTAGTGGACAGCCTGACCTTCACCAAGGAGAAGCTGACAGTCCTCGTCACGAAAATATTATACGTCCACCACTGTAAACGGAGGTAATGGCTTGGCAAATCCTTCCATGACCACAGTCCTTGGAGGCACACGTGCAACCCTGCACTGGGAGGAACCCCTCCAGTAGTGAACAGCAGAGCCCAAGAAAAATTATCCCCTCCGCTCGAGCAGCAGACACATGCACTGCACCTGCACTGACCCTAGGCTTAAGAATATCCCAGGTTGAATGGCGCATTCCACAAATGTCACAGAGTGTGCACACGTGGGCACCGCTCAAGAACCCTGCACATCAGCCCTTCAGATGTCCCGGTTGGAGAAATGAAATGAAATTTGCTGGTGTGCTGCTGCATCCATCAGCACATGATATGGCAGTGAAAAGGGCAAAGAGAAAATTGCGGCGGGCTGGAGGGGGCTCTTCACGCTTTGGACCCTCTGCATGCCCTCGAGACAGGTAGAGACCAGCATTGCAAATGCCCGCAGCCTCGCCGTATCCATCAATAATCCTCCGTTCAAGAAAGGCGGGGAGGGAAGGAGAGAGGGTGGGAGAAAGGGAGCACACTGTGGCAAGCGGCAAACTAATTGTAAGTAGAATCGGAGGAGCACCGAAAAGGCAACCTTTTACACCAGCATGGCCTCACCAACGAAACGGATCCGGAAGGGAAATGAAGGTTCTTGGTGTGCCACCTGCGGCTGAAGAGCGACGTCCAGATGATGCAAATGCTTTGGTGGGGCTGTACTGCCATGCACACAGGTACTTAGCCTTCACTAAATGCCCATGAAACAGACTATTGCACCCTCAGGGAATGGCAATGATGTGAAAGAAACAGCTCCGGAAGAAAGCCAGCGAAATGCTTTCTGCGAGAAGCATTTTGCATTCCACTGATGATTCCATCTGAAACCCGTCGCTGACAGCTAGCCAGGGCGTGGTTTCGTGGGTGGGTGAGAAGGTACCAAAATGCCAACGTACGTAAGTCAAGTTAGAAGCCCTGGGCCCCATTGATCGATTGGACAACCCTGGGGAGGGGTTCTCCCAAGACCACAGACTGGGCTCACAGTTCAACTGCTTCGGGATGCTTGGCTATGTGCTGAAGCCGTCGTTGGGTTTAGGCTTACCAACGGAAGAGCATAGCAACTGCACAGCCAGCCCTCTGCCGAAACGCACACCCTGTGTGTTGACAGTTCTCCCAAGCCGTGGTCCAAAGGAGAGGGTAAAACCGAATTGTGGCAGAGGGCAATACACTTCACACTCTGGACAGAATGCAGCGACACATGAACTTCCGGCCTTCCACATTCGCCCACCCGGCCCATAATGCATGCTGCAGCCATGAATTGTGGGTGTTGACGCAGTGTACCGCCGAACCCTGGGGTTGCGCTTTCCAAAATTGTATGATGTTTTGGCATATACACCTTGCGATCATGGCAGACCATTGTGGGCGTTACTCGGACGTCAGACCAACCTGCATCCTCCAATGGAGCAGACTGCAGACTGTCAGACCGCAATTGGCGGAAGCACGGCCGCGGTCCCAAAAGTCACGTCAAAACGGCGGTCCAACGCCCACCCCTGTGCTTAGACAAGGCCGTGCATGCCCACGTCACACGTGACAGCAAAGCATGCGCGGGCCTCAAACCTTACACAAGCAATGGTAACGTGCACATTTAACCCCCCAAATATTCTGATTGTCCTTATTCACTGCCGCGGGCATCGGGTGGACTTCCATGGCGTCGGGTGGGGCTTGCCAGATGGCCCCGACACCCGGGTCCCCGACCCCCCGGACGCCCCCGACCCCCCGGACACGCGCCTTGACCCAAACCAAACCAAACCCCCGGACACGCGCGCCCCTGACACCCTCGTCCCAGAGCGGGACTTCACACGGGCATCGGGGGCTGGCAGGTCGTCGTCCTCGGCGTCGTCGTCCTCGACGGCAAACCCCAGGACCCGCTCGGCGGGGGCCCATGGGAGGGCCCCGCTCGTGGCCCTCTGCGCCAGGTCAGTGAAGTCTGGGTGTCCCCGGATCGAGCCCAGATGCTCCAGAAGCCCCGGCAGCAGCCGCACATCGTCCACAGGGGCTGGAGCAGGCCCTTCGGGGATGTCAGGTCCGGACGAGGAACCAGCGGACGGGGCCATGGCCGGGGACCCGGCAGCGGGTGTGTGAGGGGCCTGCGCGACCGGAGCAGTTGGGCGCGTGGGGGGCCGTGGGACCAGCTCGTTCCAGTCCAGACCTGCCCTAACCGCATCCTTGAGGCTCTGCAGGGCTTTGTCCGGCTGACCCTTGACGGACCACAGGGCGGCCCAGATGCACTGCATGTGCGCCAGTGCACAGCCGCAGAAGTACGCCCGCTGCAGCAGTGCCTTCCCCTCCGTGAAATCCCCCCGCCCAATGCTCCCCAACGCACGCCGCAGACACGTGTGCCCCTCCTCCTCGGCCATCAGCATGGCGCGCACCTCCCGCCGCACCTCCTCCGGCATCCGCACCTCTCCGGCATTGCACAGCCACCCCCGCGCGACAACGCGCAGAACGCAGGACAGCGGCACACTGAATGTGTTGACCCAGTCCACAACGTAACCGGATCCTGTGCGCTTGCACAAATGGATGTGCAGTCGGCGGGTGGCGGCGCCCGCTCGGTCTGCGGCGCCCGCTCTCTCTGCAGCGCCACTGGGCAGCTGCTGGGGTCGCTCGAGCGCAGCAGTGGCACAGACCCCAAACAGCTGGAGATCATAGATGCGGAGGCAGAGCACCCTCCACACCTGCGGGAAAGGTGGGGCATGTGGCTGCACTGGCATGGGCCCCGGCATGAGCACTGGCATGAGGATGTCCGAGTCATCCGCATTGACATCCATGCACTCGTGCACGTCCGGTTGTGCTGCGAGGCAGCCCTGGGCGTCCACTCGCCGCTTCTTGTTGATTGGACCTTCGGGTTCGTGCGGCCTCCGCCTTTTCTTTGTGGTCTTGCGCAGACGCTTAGGCCTGCCTTCTGGGACTTCGGGGCTTGTGACTTGTTCCGTCCAGATGTCCTCCTGCAGGTCGAGGAACGACGACTCATAGTCGGAGCCAAAATCCACCCGATACTGGTTTGGCTCACTGTCCACGCGTGACACGATGCTGCCTGCTCTCCATTTGTCCTTCTGTTCCTCATCGGTCGTCCAGACAAACACCACGTGGCTGGGCCTCAACTCCAACTGCCAAATGTGCTTGGGTGAGTTTTTGGTTCGCATTGTGATGAGGAGCCGTCGAAAAAAAAAGACACTCAGAAAGCGTAAGTGGATGCACACAGGTGAGGGGTCCATGCACAAGAAAACAGTTGTTCAGCTCCTGGGTCCAAATCCACACACAGTGGCCGCAATATTCAAAAAGGTATCCCCCCCCTTCCGAGGGATGAATATAATGGCGGGGAGGCCCCACCCGCGCCCCCGCAGATGACGAAATGACGATTACAAAATGCCGGCCAACCAAAGTACAGTGCAGTCACAGCCCTGGGTCCCTCTTCTCTGAGGCACAAGACGAAGCACTGGACATGGGTCATTGCTGTCATCCCAAAAACCAATGTGAACAGTGTTTTACACGTGTTACACGTGTTTGACGCATCTTCCCAAAATGTGCTAAATTTCAGCCTCATCCTCAGAGCTGGATGACTCAATTGACGAACTGGGGTACTGGCTGCTGCTAGAGGGGGGGCAACAGTGAGGCATACCTGCAAAGCAAAAAAAAAGCACTGGAAAATTGCAATTTTGTAATTGTCATTTCGTCATTTCAGGGGTCCTCAGCCGCCCCCCCCCCCCCCCCCCACACACACCCACCAAAATAATGGTGGCAGTGTTATATTCACCACTGCCCCTTGTAAAAAATGGCACCCGGGTAATCAAACGATTCATTGGGGGATTATTTTGTCTCCCAAAACGATGATTTTACGAGAGGTTGGACATACGATATCACCAACTGGGGAATGCCACACGAATGACCCCCAAAAAACTAGGGCGGTATGGTGCCTGCGCCTGCGCTTGATCTGACAACCTCTCTTCGAAGTGATATCACCAACTTCGGTTTCCTAGCCTAGTGGGTCGACATTCATCATCTTTGAATTTGTTTGGTCGGCCGCGACCAGGGGTCATAGATATCATGCCCTACCAGAGGTCCCGACCAAAGAGTCACCGCAGGATGCTTTTTTGGACAAGGCAATAAGTTTACAAACGGTCAAACCGACAATTCAACTCCTTGGAGAAGCATACGCGAATGGGCCCCCAAATGGATGCAGCTGCAAAGCAAATTTCAATTTTGGAGCCCCGGCCCAATCAATTCCCTCATCCGTTGGCGTACCCAGAAACAACATCACGAGCAATGTTCAACTTGCATGCTAGGGTTGCTTTTAGCAGTTCGAGTGGAACCGAAACCGTAAACTTGCACATGGCAGAAACCCAAACATGGAAAGTGAAGCCTGAATGTGAGACCACCATTTCTGGTGCTATGCTACACGGCATTACCGGTTCCACAAGTGCAAATGAATGACTGCATATAGTATACTCTGTGTCACACTGATTTGGCCATCATGATATGCGAATGACACACTGCCACCATACGTCTATTCTGAAACCCCAAATGCAACTCAGAAAGATGAACTTAGGCATAACATAAAACGTAGCTGTGAAATTGTCATGCTGTCTCGAGAATGGTTTGTTTGGAATCAGCGTTGAGGACAGCAAACGTAGAATTCTCAGTGGCTCCGTGCGTTGAGGGAACTCTTCAATCTTCACTTTCCCGCTGCAGCGTGGACATTACCGAACAGGTTTGCGTGTGGTTTCAGGAAACGGACTGTCTATCCAGGCCTGTCCAACTCAGCCAAGAGTCTTTCCAAAACAAGGATTGTGGGAATAAGGCCCTTGGAACCCTGCCACCCCCGTGCTTTCCGGCAACCCCGGGCTGCCCTGTTTACTCAAAATACACATATTGTGCATCGATGCACAATACAATCAAACCATACATGGATATTTCTAATACACCATCGCTGCCTGTAGTGCCGCAGTATTATACACGTTCCTCTCAAATTTTGGTCTACAATCTGTGCCACCTTCACCACGACATCTGAATAGATGCCAAAACTAGCAGCCAACTAATTAGTCCATTCTGAGAATTCGGAGGGACAGCAATCAATCCACATGACCTCGTACCCAGCAGCAATGGCTCTTCCTCCACGTTCTCCGCAACCTCAGATTTCTCGCATGACGCTGGGCAGCCTTGAGCTAATGCTTAGAGGGCGCTGGGGAGGGGGCTGGCAAACTTCTTACCACCGAAGGGGGTTGGGAGAAAGGGGTGCAGGAAAATGTGCAATTATCTCCCGCACACGTACAATACCATCCACCTGCAGATGTGTTTGAATACTCATCCTGTCTGTCTTTGCCCAGTGTCATTGTAGCTTTCCTGTGTATGAATTAACTGCAGAAAATAAACATGTATGTGATGCATTTTTTGTGATGCATTTGTGGATAAAATCATCATCTGGGAGACAAATTATTGCCCAATGCATTTTTCGGTTTTGACACCTCAAAGCACCCCCCCCCCCAAGTGGATCTTTTGGAAATAGTTCCTGTATACCTTTCTAGGGAGCACCATTCCCTTTGACCTTGCCACCAGCCCCTCCTGGACCTGAACCTTGGAACTGCTAGACCAGCAAGACCACTGCTCTCTTTTTCTCACAGGGACGTGTGCACCTCAGACCACATCATGTCTCCGGTCAGAATCAACGTCAAACAATCCATCTTTACAAATGAAACACTGCAATGAGGGTGCCTGTATCGCACCGCACTCACCGCGTGTTTTGTCGGATATTTACCATCACAGCACAGGTCAACGTCAAATCCTTCTTTTTCACACCATGATGAGCTAGTGCAGCCTGCTCACTAAGACTTGGGGTGCACTACGCGCACAGATACAGCCGTAAACCCCCAAACCTAGGGCGCCACAACAAGTGCACCCTTTTTGAAAACATGTGTATCACTGGGCTCTAACCCCCTGAATCCCCACAGTGGGACTGACGAAAAATTTACGGCTATCCCCAATTGTGGTAAGGGATGGGACTCAGGAGAGGATGTGCCAAGAGAGAGCCAACCGGTGTTTGGCCGATTACCAGCAGAGGAAGCAAACCACTTCTGTGACCCAACTCCTAACCCGCCTGGATGCAAAACATTGCACAGGTTTCTCGCCCACAAGCAGATGGCGCTGTGAGGCCATGTCCTCAACCCAAACCCAGACCCAAGCCTAAACCCAAGCCAGAAGCGGCTTGTGTACCATGGCCCGGGAAACCTCCGGCAGCTGTGCCTTCAGATCCCAGGCCATCACAAAACCCCATGTTGTATTTTACGGCGCTGGCGCCCGCGGGGGAAGGGGGGTCAGAAAAAAAAAATCTCCTCCCCCCGTGGGGGCTCGTTTTCCTAGAATATACTACATAGTGGGGGGAGATATTATTTTTGCCGTAGCTATGCACGACATTCCTGGATGTTTGCAGAAAATTGGTGTTCAATCGTCTCTGGTCCCATACCAACTCTTACCCAGCCCTTACCCCTGCTCATAAAGAACACATGCAATGACATTGTGGGGCTACTAGCCGCCGAGGTAGGTGTCAGCTGGGCAGGTTAACCCGTCACTTTGTTTTTCGCTTCAGTCTGTCACTCTTTTCCTCGGACAAGTGCGGACTTCCAACAGCGCAACAGAGACATTCAAATAGAGCCTTGCGCTCAGCGAGAACCAACGACACGTTGTTCGACTGTGCGGGGTAATCCTACCACTGAGAGCTGACAATGAACCCGATGATGCCAACGGCATCCTGGGGCATATGCCCCCCACGATCACATCACGGGTCCCAGACGATAAGCCGCATGCAAGCGGGTGCACATGACAGGCAGGTTAGACTATAGCGGTAGGACATAGAAACTTTTATCGTTTACAGCTCACGGGTTTCGCTGTCTCTTCTCACACCACGTGTTTGGGACTTCTTTCCTTCCCTCTGACCTGCTTTGCGAGCCTACGCAAGCCCGTGCATGGCCACCGCACGTTTCCCGTGTGCGTTATTCAATCGTGCATTGTCATCTCACCCGTCGTGCAGCCATCCCATAATGGCCCGTGCGGGTGGTCCACTGAATGTAGTATGAATCAGGTAGGTTAGCGCGCATGTTAGAGCTTGTAGGGAAAGAGGAACCAAAGTTAATGTGGGTGCAGCAGGTGCATCCGCCTTCTTGCGCTGCACAGCAGACACCACAAGTCAGTTAGGCCACGACGTGTCCTCCAACGCATCATGGAGCCCAGGGAAACTTGAACCGGATCGACATGAGTCACCATATTCTCCGCGTTTACACACCCGGCTGAGCCAGCCAGCTTCCTATCCCAACATTGGGGCCGTTCTTTGACACCCTTGCAGCTCATACTGCTTGGAACAATCCACAGGTCAGGGAGACAAACTGATCCAGGGCGCGGTCATGGAGGCGTCACGTTAGGGACGGTCATACAAGTCGCTGCACAGGTCCCCCGCAACGTATTCTCGGCAACATTCGTCCAGATGATCCTTCCTGGCGGAGGGACACTCTCATGGGCACGCACTACGACCACCGCACTCAATCTCCATCCGGGACCATGATCTCCCGGGTACCTTCTAGTGCATGTAGCACCTCTGTGTCTCCTTGTGACCTGCATCGCGATTAGTCGCACCCCACGGTCTCTATCACCTCCTGATACCCTTGCACCGGCCCGGACTCCATCGGCACATAAAGCGGCGACGCCTCGTTTACTGGGTGGTCCCCCACATACTCCACACAAGAGCTGTCATCGACATCCATGAGCGAGAGGTCATCACCGTCGGAGATCCAAATGCACTCCGGCCCACTCGTCCTTTCGTGCTCGGACCGTGTAGCCCTCTTGCCCCTTCCTGCGTGAACCAGGCCTTCATCGCGTGTCGGCGACACCTTGCTGGATGACGAGAGCGGAAGTGGCGCAGGGGGGTAGTCCAGCACCATTACACCCACACCCTGTGAAAGCGCAGAGCTGCCTCGGTGTGGGGCGGGCACCGGATGCCGGATTTCCAGTTCCGGGCTGCACGGACGACAAGGATGGGCTCGTAGGTCCCCAACTGTGGTGTGGCCCCGTTCAGCCTGGAACCAGTAGTTCCGGTAGTACCTTCTGGACTGGTGCCATTCTGCCGCTGAGGCAGCCCTGCCCGTTGGCGCAGCCCTGTCGTCCATTCTACCCTGCAAGATCGGAGCACTGGCATGCATCTCTTGGCGCTCCGGAAGAAATCGAAAAAAAGGGACTTCAAAGTTTTGGACTGTTCGGTCAGAAAAACGGTGAAGTCCCTGCTAGGGGCTTCGCGAGCGAGCGCGCACACGTGTGTGGTAAATGGCCAAAATGTCGGTGAAAACTGAGAATGGCGCCGTTTACTAGCTAGATTCAGGCCGCATGGGCGACTCTGACACCAATAAACAGATTTGGAACGATCTTGGGTTCGGTGTATGCTCCTCAGCACCTATAAAAATGCAACTACTGGCACCCCACAGGACCATACACCATGGATGATTTTCAGCGCGGAATTTTGGCAAAAATGACCAAGCATGCCAAATGAAGCCCAAAACCCCTGAAACTCGAGCAGATGAGTCACACAACTCGTCACAAGCGGATGGGGATGGTTCCAATGACTTGTTTGGATGGTGAAGTCCCTGCCAGGGGCTTCGCGAGCGAGCGCGCACACGTGTGTGGTAAATGGCCAAAATGTCGGTGAAAACTGAGAATGGCGCCGTTTACTAGCCAGATTCAAGCCGCATGGGCGACTCTGACACCAATAAACAGATTTAGAACGATCTTGGGTTCGGTGTATGCCCCTCAGCACCTATAAAAATGCAACTACTGGCACCCCACAGAACCATACACAATCGGTGATTTTCAACGGAGAACTTTGGCAAAAATGACCAAGCATGCCAAATGAAGCTCAAAGCCCCTGAAACTCGAGCACATGAGTGACACAACTCGTCAAAAACGGATGGGGATGGTCCCAATGACCTGTTTACATTGTGCACAATCGAAAAAAAGGGACTTCAAAGTTTTGGACTGTTCGGTCAGAAAAACGGTGAAGTCCCTGCAAGGGGCTTCGCGAGCGAGCGTGCGCGCGCGTGTGGTAAATGACCAAATTACCCCCTCCGCTCGAGCAGCAGATGCATGAACTGCAACTGCACTGGCCCCGGGCTTACGAATACCACAAGTTGAATGGCGAATTCCACATTGCAAGCCACCATCAATGTCACACATCGTGCCCATCAGCCAATTAGCACATCAGCCCTTCAGAGGTCCCGGATGGAGAAATGAAATGAAATTCCCAAGGTTGGCAACAGCCACCATTACCTTAAAGATATCCCCTACGCACTAGGCATTGAATAGCACATCGGACAAACATCCACCAACCGACCCGTGCTGAGTAGCCGGGATAGCAGCTGCACGAGCCAGAGCCTCCAGTCCCATCAGAGCATTGCCCATGGCTGTTGCATGCACCGGCGCCGGCAGCCCGAGGACATACGTTCCCATAGGGTGCCCCAAAGTATCCAGAATCGCAGGTGCACGTACCATCAGCATCGTTGCAAGTGCCATGGCCATTGCAGGGATTCGCAGCGCACGGCAAACATTCCCCGGTGCAGTCCGACCCGAGGTACGACGTGGCACAAGTGCATACGCCCGGACCAGTAGCCCCTTCATCGCCGCTACCGCGGCCATTGCATGGATTCGACTTGCCGCCAGCGCATTGGCTGCCACAGTTGGGGCCATATACAGCGGACACACACGTGCACCATCTGTCTCCAGTCACGCCCTCGTTGCATGACCCGTCCCCGCATTCCGGGCATTGCGTACAACTGGGGCCGTGGTACCCAGAAGCACAGGCACAGCGGTCGCTGCCTGTCCAGTGCCCTGCATCAGATGCCTGGCAGGTACAAGTGCCAGGAACCTCGCTGCATCCACCATGCCCTGAGCACGGGTTCGAGGCTCCCCCGGGGCGCTTATTGCCGCAGTCCGTACGTAGTAGCTGAGATCACAGCTGCACGAGCCAGAGCCTCCAGCCCCATCAGAGCATTGCCCGTGGTCGTTGCATGCACCCGCGCCGGCGGCCCCGGGACATTCGTTCCCATAGGGTGCCCCAAAGCCCTCCACAAGTGATCCATTCAGTTGGCGGAGTAACTGCAGGGGCTTACGAATACCAAATCAATGAGTACTGCAAACAGCGCCGACTGCGCCGCATTGAACGGGCCATCCATATCAGAGTCATGCATCAACGCGGCGTTGCTGCGCCCGCCGTCCCTGGCATTCAAGATCTTGCTCCATGGTGACAAAAAGAGCTACCAACAGCAGAATAGTGAACACACATACAAAGCGAGAGCAAAACATGACCAAAAGCAAAGTATTTGCAGGAGGGCATTCGAGTGTTTTCATGTGGGTGCGGTGTGCGTGTCTTGTGTTTGCACAGGAACCTAATTCATCAACAACTAGCATTTGTCTTGCATTGTTCATTTTAATGATCTTGTATGCACAGATGTATCTATCTTGACCTGACCTGTGTAGTACATTCCATTGGTGTGTGCCCATATTATTCACAAGGATCACAGTCACCACCTGCCCTCTTCATCCAGCCTCACATCTCCTCCCTCTTGGATCATTGTAAATATACAGTTGAGGCTGGACTGTGCAAAGAGTTACTCTGTGGTGGTGACATGGTTGGGCAGGCGAAGCTTCTATCACCCATGTGATATGACTGCAAACCCATGCAACACGCCCTGTTCAATGAGTCTGCCCAGAGCATTGTACACCCTGATGTTGTTGCCCTGTTTGATTTTCGTGTAGTCACCGGGGGCTGCAGGTCCAGGCTTTCCCATTGTGTCTCAGGGGTTGTAAAAAATGATGCCATGGCTCTGCCTTTGCTCCAACACACGTGCCTATTGCTACGAGATTCACCTGGGTCCCAATTAGGCTACCACCAATCCGTGTTGCGCTGTGATAGAAAGGGGCCCATGGTCTTTCAGTGGTCACTGAAGAGCATCCATTCTTTCCTTGCACTGCGCGCGCATCGCACGCTACGTTTAGACAAGATTCCCCATGGAAAATCCTTTGTTCCTTTTTTTTTCTCACTGAACAATGTTGCATCCAAATTTGATGGATCTTACTCGACTGAAACGTGGGTGTGCTGGAATTAATTGTACGTGAGCATTGTGCACTGACACAGTATCACACAATCACGCCAAACATCTGAGATAAACATCGCACGTAAGAATCCTAACATGCCACATACCCTTCATCTTCTCTTCAAAAATCCACGTTGGATCATCATTGAAGGGACCGACAAAATATGTGTCAATATGGTGCCATAACCCCTGCCTCCCTGGGGTTCCCATGGTGGGGAGAAATCAACCTAGAAAGGAGTTGGTGTGGAAGAAGCACCGAAACCTATTGTCAAACAACCACAATGCCTAGAGTATACAAATTATGGGTTTTCAGTACGCCACACACCCAAATAGTCACACTGCGCTTGAGGGCCCCCTGTATGTGCTACTCACGCCTGCCTATAGACTGCCATAACACAACATTCTTATCAAGGGCATATTCTGTCACGGGCTCGGCTTTGGGCATTTTGGGGCCAAATATTGTGAAAACAACATCTTTCTGTACTGTACAAGGTTGTGCACAGCCACCATTACCTTAACATATCCCCTACGTACTTGGCGTTGAATAGCACATCGGACAGACATCCACCCACCGACCATGTGGGGAGACAATCCTTCATCCCACCAAATGTCATCCACCAATGAAATTCAAGGGTCTGCGGGCAAGGTCAATGGGGATTGACTTCTGTATTTGGAGAAGCAGAGAGCAAGACACTGAAGATCCGTAGTAGACGCCCTGAAGGTGTATTATCACACACCTCGACCAGTGTGTCTGTTTCAAAGTTGTGGGGTTGCAAAACACATCCATAGACGTAGCACAAGACAACACAAAGAATGCACAAAAAGTAGCCCCAAAGCCCATCACCCCAACTCAAGGGGTCACGCCAAAGTGCCGTGAGTCCATCATTCCAACTCAAGGGGCTGCACCAAAGTGTGACAGTCCATCACACCGACTCGAGGAGCCGCACAAATGATGTGGGAATCCAACACCCCAACACAAAACGAGTGCAAGTCCATCACCCCGGCTGTAGGGTCACACCGAAGTGTGGAGGTCCATCACCCCAACCCGGGGGCCACACCGAAGCGTGTGGGAGTCCATCACCCCAACTCGAGGGGCCACACAGAAGTATGTCAGGGTCCACATAATCCAACATCGATCTACAATGAGGAACACGCAGCAAAAGCGCGTGGAATTGGGGGCAAATGGGTGAATACAATGGGTGAAAATGGATGATAAAAGAAGTACGTCATGTCCCAGATGCATAAAAATCTTTCAAAAACCCCTTTATGGAACAAAAAACCAGTGGATAAGGGCCAAAACTAGGGTTCCGGTGGTTGACGACATACAAAAATGTGTATTGTGTGCGCACTGCGTGCATAGCAGCCTCCATGGTGACAGAGGAGGTGCATTAACACTAAGCATGGGTTTTGGGGGGTGCAAAATAAGCATCAACGGTTATGTTGGGAAATGGGGAAACCCAGCTTGGGTATCGAAAATAGAACTTCCCAAACCTCACTTTTTGGAACATTTTGATTGTCTAAAGACGGTAAAAACCGCATGTACACGCCCTTTTGGGCCCTCTTTGATCTCTATGGGGGCCAGTGAGCTGGTTACAATGCATGATGAGCTTGTGTGCCGTGCTCACTGCATGGCATTCAAGACAACTCTGGGAATCAAGGTTCGGTAGTGTGAAAAGAAAAAAGCAAGTTCCATGTCAACAGGAGGAGGGCATCCGATGTGCACGATAGTGTCAGGACTGCTGCAACACCAAGACAAGAGGGTGGGGGTTGATTGACTAAATGCAAAGAATGCATCATGCATCAGCATGTCTCTTTTTGGTTCCAGGTCTTGGTGAGCTGGCAAACACTACTCACAAGGTGTCAAAGGGGGATGAGGGGGCAGTGGCAGGGGAAATAATGACTAGGCTATGGCTTGCAGACGCCCTGTGGGTGGGAGTTCCATTTACGGCCAGGCCAAACCTGGCTCGCCCACCCACCAACTCACAAGAAAACCAACCTTTATCAAACAGCTCCACATTTGGGACCGCTTTTAGGTACACAAGCTTTTTTTGGCTCCAGCTCCTGGGGGGTGAGTGGTATTTTGCTAACTAATCGATAGCCTGAGCTTCACCAAGGAGAAGCTGACAGTCCTCGTCACGAAAATATTATACGTTCACCACTGTAGACGGAGGTAATGGCTTGGCAAATCCTTCCATGACCACAGTCCTTGGAGGCACACGTTCAACCCTGCACTGGGAGCAACCCCTCCAGTAGTGAACAGCAGAGCCCAATAAAAATGATCCCCTCCGCTCGAGCAGCAGACACATGCACTGCAACTGCACTGGCCCCGGGCTTAAGAATATCACAGGTTGAATGGCGAATTCCACATTGAAAGCCACCATCAATGTAACACAGTGTGCACATGTGGGCACTGCTCAAGAGCCCTGCACATCAGCCCTTCAGAGGTCCTGGATGGAGAAATGAAATGAAACTTGCTGGTGTGCTGCTGCATCCATCAGCACATGATATGGCAGTGAAAAGGGATTGCGCGTCCAGGGCAGAGAGAACGTTCCGGCGGGTGTGGGGGGTCTCTTCACGTTTCTGGACCACAACACAGAACACCGCACGACCTTGGGCCCTATTGATCGATTGGACAACCCTGGGGAGGGGCTCTCCCAAGACCACAGACTGGGCTCACAGTTCAACTGCTTCGGGATGCTTGGCTATGTGCTGAAGCCGTCGTTGGGTTTAGGCTTACCAACGGAAGAGCATAGCAACTGCACAGCCAGCCCTCTGCCGAAACGCACACCCTGTGTGTTGACAGTTCTCCCAAGTCGTGGTCCAAAGGAGAGGGTAAAACCGTATTGTGGAAGATGGCGATACACTTCATACTCTGGACAGAATGCAGCGACACATGAACTTCCGGCCTTCCACATTCGCCCACCCGGCCCATAATGCATGCTGCAGCCATGAGTTGTGAGTGTTGACGCAGTGTACCACCGAACCCTGGGGTTGCGCTTTCCAAAAGTGTTTGATGCTTTTTTGGTATATACACATTGCCATCATGGCACACCATTGTGGACTTTACTTGGACGTCTTCTCCTGCGATTTCTACCATGAGAGCGTGACTATCTGGTGGTAGTCCTATCCATAGAGCAGTGGCTGGTCCGAATAGTAGCTCTTCGTGTGAAAGGCATCAGAACCAGTGGTAGAAATACTACATCAGGATGAGGCTGCAATGAGCATAATGCCTGGGTATCAACTGATGCAAAGAAACAACAGCACATGACTCTGAGATGGTCCAAACCCCTGTGAAAAACCTAACCCCAGATTTCGAGCATAACAGTTGAGGTTCTGAAGAGTAAAAACTGCGCACGCCCCACAGGCAAGCCACACTTTAAAACAAGGGAATGGGGGGCATTAACAATGGCTGTAATGGAAATAATGACTAGGCTATGGCTTGCAGGCGACCTGTTGGTGGGGGTTCCATTTACGGCCAGGTCAAACCTGGCTCGACCACCCAACTCACAACAAAACCAACCTTTATCAAACAGCTCCACATTTGGGACCGCTTTTAGGTACACAAGCTTTTTTTGGCTCCAGCTCCTGGGGGATGAGGAATATGTTGCTAACTAAGGGACAGCCTGACCTTCACCAAGGAGAAGCTGACAGTCCTCGTCACGAAAATATTATACGTCCACCACTGTAAACGGAGGTAATGGCTTGGCAAATCCTTCCATGACCACAGTCCTTGGAGGCACACGTGCAACCCTGCACTGGGAGGAACCCCTCCAGTAGTGAACAGCAGAGCCCAAGAAAAATTATCCCCTCCGCTCGAGCAGCAGACACATGCACTGCACCTGCACTGACCCTAGGCTTAAGAATATCCCAGGTTGAATGGCGCATTCCACAAATGTCACAGAGTGTGCACACGTGGGCACCGCTCAAGAACCCTGCACATCAGCCCTTCAGATGTCCCGGTTGGAGAAATGAAATGAAATTTGCTGGTGTGCTGCTGCATCCATCAGCACATGATATGGCAGTGAAAAGGGCAAAGAGAAAATTGCGGCGGGCTGGAGGGGGCTCTTCACGCTTTGGACCCTCTGCATGCCCTCGAGACAGGTAGAGACCAGCATTGCAAATGCCCGCAGCCTCGCCGTATCCATCAATAATCCTCCGTTCAAGAAAGGCGGGGAGGGAAGGAGAGAGGGTGGGAGAAAGGGAGCACACTGTGGCAAGCGGCAAACTAATTGTAAGTAGAATCGGAGGAGCACCGAAAAGGCAACCTTTTACACCAGCATGGCCTCACCAACGAAACGGATCCGGAAGGGAAATGAAGGTTCTTGGTGTGCCACCTGCGGCTGAAGAGCGACGTCCAGATGATGCAAATGCTTTGGTGGGGCTGTACTGCCATGCACACAGGTACTTAGCCTTCACTAAATGCCCATGAAACAGACTATTGCACCCTCAGGGAATGGCAATGATGTGAAAGAAACAGCTCCGGAAGAAAGCCAGCGAAATGCTTTCTGCGAGAAGCATTTTGCATTCCACTGATGATTCCATCTGAAACCCGTCGCTGACAGCTAGCCAGGGCGTGGTTTCGTGGGTGGGTGAGAAGGTACCAAAATGCCAACGTACGTAAGTCAAGTTAGAAGCCCTGGGCCCCATTGATCGATTGGACAACCCTGGGGAGGGGTTCTCCCAAGACCACAGACTGGGCTCACAGTTCAACTGCTTCGGGATGCTTGGCTATGTGCTGAAGCCGTCGTTGGGTTTAGGCTTACCAACGGAAGAGCATAGCAACTGCACAGCCAGCCCTCTGCCGAAACGCACACCCTGTGTGTTGACAGTTCTCCCAAGCCGTGGTCCAAAGGAGAGGGTAAAACCGAATTGTGGCAGAGGGCAATACACTTCACACTCTGGACAGAATGCAGCGACACATGAACTTCCGGCCTTCCACATTCGCCCACCCGGCCCATAATGCATGCTGCAGCCATGAATTGTGGGTGTTGACGCAGTGTACCGCCGAACCCTGGGGTTGCGCTTTCCAAAATTGTATGATGTTTTGGCATATACACCTTGCGATCATGGCAGACCATTGTGGGCGTTACTCGGACGTCAGACCAACCTGCATCCTCCAATGGAGCAGACTGCAGACTGTCAGACCGCAATTGGCGGAAGCACGGCCGCGGTCCCAAAAGTCACGTCAAAACGGCGGTCCAACGCCCACCCCTGTGCTTAGACAAGGCCGTGCATGCCCACGTCACACGTGACAGCAAAGCATGCGCGGGCCTCAAACCTTACACAAGCAATGGTAACGTGCACATTTAACCCCCCAAATATTCTGATTGTCCTTATTCACTGCCGCGGGCATCGGGTGGACTTCCATGGCGTCGGGTGGGGCTTGCCAGATGGCCCCGACACCCGGGTCCCCGACCCCCCGGACGCCCCCGACCCCCCGGACACGCGCGCCCCTGACACCCTCGTCCCAGAGCGGGACTTCACACGGGCATCGGGGGCTGGCAGGTCGTCGTCCTCGGCGTCGTCGTCCTCGACGGCAAACCCCAGGACCCGCTCGGCGGGGGCCCATGGGAGGGCCCCGCTCGTGGCCCTCTGCGCCAGGTCAGTGAAGGCTGGGTGTCCCCGGATCGAGCCCAGATGCTCCAGAAGCCCCGGCAGCAGCCGCACATCGTCCACAGGGGCTGGAGCAGGCCCTTCGGGGATGTCAGGTCCGGACGAGGAACCAGCGGACGGGGCCATGGCCGGGGACCCGGCAGCGGGTGTGTGAGGGGCCTGCGCGACCGGAGCAGTTGGGCGCGTGGGGGGCCGTGGGACCAGCTCGTTCCAGTCCAGACCTGCCCTAACCGCATCCTTGAGGCTCTGCAGGGCTTTGTCCGGCTGACCCTTGACGGACCACAGGGCGGCCCAGATGCACTGCATGTGCGCCAGTGCACAGCCGCAGAAGTACGCCCGCTGCAGCAGTGCCTTCCCCTCCGTGAAATCCCCCCGCCCAATGCTCCCCAACGCACGCCGCAGACACGTGTGCCCCTCCTCCTCGGCCATCAGCATGGCGCGCACCTCCCGCCGCACCTCCTCCGGCATCCGCACCTCTCCGGCATTGCACAGCCACCCCCGCGCGACAACGCGCAGAACGCAGGACAGCGGCACACTGAATGTGTTGACCCAGTCCACAACGTAACCGGATCCTGTGCGCTTGCACAAATGGATGTGCAGTCGGCGGGTGGCGGCGCCCGCTCGGTCTGCGGCGCCCGCTCTCTCTGCAGCGCCACTAGGCAGCTGCTGGGGTCGCTCGAGCGCAGCAGTGGCACAGACCCCAAACAGCTGGCGATCATAGATGCGGAGGCAGAGCACCCTCCACACCTGCGGGAAAGGTGGGGCATGTGGCTGCACTGGCATGGGCCCCGGCATGAGCACTGGCATGAGGATGTCCGAGTCATCCGCATTGACATCCATGCACTCGTGCACGTCCGGTTGTGCTGCGAGGCAGCCCTGGGCGTCCACTCGCCGCTTCTTGTTGATTGGACCTTCGGGTTCGTGCGGCCTCCGCCTTTTCTTTGTGGTCTTGCGCAGACGCTTAGGCCTGCCTTCTGGGACTTCGGGGCTTGTGACTTGTTCCGTCCAGATGTCCTCCTGCAGGTCGAGGAACGACGACTCATAGTCGGAGCCAAAATCCACCCGATACTGGTTTGGCTCACTGTCCACGCGTGACACGATGCTGCCTGCTCTCCATTTGTCCTTCTGTTCCTCATCGGTCGTCCAGACAAACACCACGTGGCTGGGCCTCAACTCCAACTGCCAAATGTGCTTGGGTGAGTTTTTGGTTCGCATTGTGATGAGGAGCCGTCGAAAAAAAAAAGACACTCAGAAAGCGTAAGTGGATGCACACAGGTGAGGGGTCCATGCACAAGAAAACAGTTGTTCAGCTCCTGGGTCCAAATCCACACACAGTGGCCGCAATATTCAAAAAGGTATCCCCCCCCTTCCGAGGGATGAATATAATGGCGGGGAGGCCCCACCCGCGCCCCCGCAGATGACGAAATGACGATTACAAAATGCCGGCCAACCAAAGTACAGTGCAGTCACAGCCCTGGGTCCCTCTTCTCTGAGGCACAAGACGAAGCACTGGACATGGGTCATTGCTGTCATCCCAAAAACCAATGTGAACAGTGTTTTACACGTGTTACACGTGTTTGACGCATCTTCCCAAAATGTGCTAAATTTCAGCCTCATCCTCAGAGCTGGATGACTCAATTGACGAACTGGGGTACTGGCTGCTGCTAGAGGGGGGGCAACAGTGAGGCATACCTGCAAAGCAAAAAAAAAGCACTGGAAAATTGCAATTTTGTAATTGTCATTTCGTCATTTCAGGGGTCCTCAGCCGCCCCCCCCCCCCCCCCCCCCACACACACCCACCAAAATAATGGTGGCAGTGTTATATTCACCACTGCCCCTTGTAAAAAATGGCACCCGGGTAATCAAACGATTCATTGGGGGATTATTTTGTCTCCCAAAACGATGATTTTACGAGAGGTTGGACATACGATATCACCAACTGGGGAATGCCACACGAATGACCCCCAAAAAACTAGGGCGGTATGGTGCCTGCGCCTGCGCTTGATCTGACAACCTCTCTTCGAAGTGATATCACCAACTTCGGTTTCCTAGCCTAGTGGGTCGACATTCATCATCTTTGAATTTGTTTGGTCGGCCGCGACCAGGGGTCATAGATATCATGCCCTACCAGAGGTCCCGACCAAAGAGTCACCGCAGGATGCTTTTTTGGACAAGGCAATAAGTTTACAAACGGTCAAACCGACAATTTAACTCCTTGGAGAAGCATACGCGAATGGGCCCCCAAATGGATGCAGCTGCAAAGAAAATTTCAATTTTGGAGCCCCACCCCAATCAATTCCCTCTTCCGTTGGCGTACCCAGAAGCAACATCACGAGCAATGTTCAACTTGCATGCTAGGGTTGCTTTTAGCAGTTCGAGTGGAACCGAAACCGTAAACTTGCACATGGCAGAAACCCAAACATGGAAAGTGAAGCCTGAATGTGAGACCACCATTTCTGGTGCTATGCTACACGGCATTACCGGTTCCACAAGTGCAAATGAATGACTGCATATAGTATACTCTGTGTCACACTGATTTGGCCATCATGATATGCGAATGACACACTGCCACCATACGTCTATTCTGAAACCCCAAATGCAACTCAGAAAGATGAACTTAGGCATAACATAAAACGTAGCTGTGAAATTGTCATGCTGTCTCGAGAATGGTTTGTTTGGAATCAGCGTTGAGGACAGCAAACGTAGAATTCTCAGTGGCTCCGTGCGTTGAGGGAACTCTTCAATCTTCACTTTCCCGCTGCAGCGTGGACATTACCGAACAGGTTTGCGTGTGGTTTCAGGAAACGGACTGTCTATCCAGGCCTGTCCAACTCAGCCAAGAGTCTTTCCAAAACAAGGATTGTGGGAATAAGGCCCTTGGAACCCTGCCAACCCCGTGCTTTCCGGCAACCCCGGGCTGCCCTGTTTACTCAAAATACACATATTGTGCATCGATGCACAATACAATCAAACCATACATGGATATTTCTAATACACCATCGCTGCCTGTAGTGCCGCAGTATTATACACGTTCCTCTCAAATTTTGGTCTACAATCTGTGCCACCTTCACCACGACATCTGAATAGATGCCAAAACTAGCAGCCAACTAATTAGTCCATTCTGAGAATTCGGAGGGACAGCAATCAATCCACATGACCTCGTACCCAGCAGCAATGGCTCTTCCTCCACGTTCTCCGCAACCTCAGATTTCTCGCATGACGCTGGGCAGCCTTGAGCTAATGCTTAGAGGGCGCTGGGGAGGGGGCTGGCAAACTTCTTACCACCGAAGGGGGTTGGGAGAAAGGGGTGCAGGAAAATGTGCAATTATCTCCCGCACACGTACAATACCATCCACCTGCAGATGTGTTTGAATACTCATCCTGTCTGTCTTTGCCCAGTGTCATTGTAGCTTTCCTGTGTATGAATTAACTGCAGAAAATAAACATGTATGTGATGCATTTTTTGTGATGCATTTGTGGATAAAATCATCATCTGGGAGACAAATTATTGCCCAATGCATTTTTCGGTTTTGACACCTCAAAGCACCCCCCCCCCCAAGTGGATCTTTTGGAAATAGTTCCTGTATACCTTTCTAGGGAGCACCATTCCCTTTGACCTTGCCACCAGCCCCTCCTGGACCTGAACCTTGGAACTGCTAGACCAGCAAGACCACTGCTCTCTTTTTCTCACAGGGACGTGTGCACCTCAGACCACATCATGTCTCCGGTCAGAATCAACGTCAAACAATCCATCTTTACAAATGAAACACTGCAATGAGGGTGCCTGTATCGCACCGCACTCACCGCGTGTTTTGTCGGATATTTACCATCACAGCACAGGTCAACGTCAAATCCTTCTTTTTCACACCATGATGAGCTAGTGCAGCCTGCTCACTAAGACTTGGGGTGCACTACGCGCACAGATACAGCCGTAAACCCCCAAACCTAGGGCGCCACAACAAGTGCACCCTTTTTGAAAACATGTGTATCACTGGGCTCTAACCCCCTGAATCCCCACAGTGGGACTGACGAAAAATTTACGGCTATCCCCAATTGTGGTAAGGGATGGGACTCAGGAGAGGATGTGCCAAGAGAGAGCCAACCGGTGTTTGGCCGATTACCAGCAGAGGAAGCAAACTACTTCTGTGACCCAACTCCTAACCCGCCTGGATGCAAAACATTGCACAGGTTTCTCGCCCACAAGCAGATGGCGCTGTGAGGCCATGTCCTCAACCCAAACCCAGACCCAAGCCTAAACCCAAGCCAGAAGCGGCTTGTGTACCATGGCCCGGGAAACCTCCGGCAGCTGTGCCTTCAGATCCCAGGCCATCACAAAACCCCATGTTGTATTTTACGGCGCTGGCGCCCGCGGGGGAAGGGGGGTCAGAAAAAAAAATCTCCTCCCCCCGTGGGGGCTCGTTTTTCCTAGAATATACTACATAGTGGGGGGAGATATTATTTTTCCCGTAGCTATGCACGACATTCCTGGATGTTTGCAGAAAATTGGTGTTCAATCGTCTCTGGTCCCATACCAACTCTTACCCAGCCCTTACTCCTGCTCATAAAGAACACGTGCAATGACAAAGCTATATGACATATGACACCAAACTTGTGTCACGCTTAAAATGTAATCAACGGTTTGTTTGCTGTTTACACTGTTCGCAAGACAACACACTGCGTCGTCCACAGGAGTACAGGAGGGAAAGCTCTCAAGACATCAAAGCTCATCGTGACTTTCCAATGGGCGAGGTGGTGGTGAGGAGTCATCAGTGGATGACTCAGAACTGCTATCAGATGACGTGGCCTGGAGACTGCAGCAAACTGACGCCACAGACGGACAGGACAGAGGGTTGAACTTCTGTGCACATGAATGTTGGCCTTTGGTAACACAGACAAAGCACAAGAAATTTTAATGTCTGCAACATCCCTGACCTGTTCAAGTCCAGGAATGTGTGGAACCCGAAGGTAGGTGGCAAAGAAGGCGGGGGTGGCCCAGGCGGGAGGGCAGGAGAGGAACTTACAGGTTTTTATTTTTTAAATCCCACCCTGACCTCTTGGACCCCTTGAGTGCCTGGGCGTCCTCTCCTCCCCCCCAGTAGGGCAAGAAGGTGAAACCTTCCTGCCCAGGCACCCAGCCACCAGACAGCACCTGTTTAACTAAGAAAGGATGGTTCGCCAAAAATGAAAAATTAAAATTTGCAAAGAGGTGCTGCCAGTGGCCCCCTGTGTTTAACTGACTTTTGCTTGTTTCCTTGACAGGGGCTGGTTGCTTCGGGGAAGGGGTCGAGAGCAGGGTGGGGGGGTTTAAGGGGTATGTGGGCCTGTGACTGACTGGCAGGGTCCCCCCTGATGGGGGGACCCGTAGCAAAGAGTGCAGCCCCCCCGCCAGCAATGCATCATATCATGTCTCCTCTATAAGGGGGGCGTGGAAGGGAATGGGGCAAGAGGCCGGTAACATGGGAAAGCGTGTCCCACGCCATTTATTTCCGTAGGGTATGCAGGGTTGCAGGCCGAACCTACCCAGAGGCCGGCGGCAGAACCCTCGCACGCAAAGCTGCCGGTGGTGGCGTTGCAGCAGCCATGCCCGGAGCACGGGCCCGACGCTCCCCCGGGATACTCACCAATGCAGAACGCACCGTAATAGCCGGGATAGCAGCTGCACGGGAGCCCACAGCCCCATCAGGTCACTGTCGGTGGCCTCTGCAGACAAGGGCACAAGCGCCCCCAGGGTACACTCAGTCATAGAACGCTGCGAACGGCACGGGTGCAGGCACCATTTCCTGATACACGCTCCGAACAACGCCATGACCGCTGCACGGATGAGAGGAGGAGGGCGAATATTCTTCGGAGCAGGGCAGACCAAAATACCGTGAGCTGCATGTGCAAGAGCCCGTCCCAGTAGCCCCTTCATCGCCGCTACCGTGGCCATTGCATGAATTTGACTTGCCGCCAGCGCATTGGATGCCACAGTTGGGGCCATATACATCGGACACACACGTGCACCATCCGTCTCCAGTCACGCCCTCGTTGCATGACCCGTCCCCGCATTCCGGGCATTGAGTACAACTGGGGCCGTAGTACCCAGTAGCAAAGGCACTGCAGTCGCTGCCTGTCCAGTGCCCTGCACCAGATGCCTGGCAGGTACAAGTGCCATGAACCTCGCTGCATCTATCATGCCCTGACCACGGGTTCGACGCTCCTCCAGGGCACTCATTGCCGCAGTCCGTATCGTAGTAGCCGGGGTCGCAGCTGCACGAACCAGAGCCTCCAGCCCCATCGGAGCATTGCCCATTGCCGTTGCATGCACCGGCGCCGGCACCCCCGGGACATTCGTTCCCACAGGGTGCCCCAAAGTATCCAGAATCGCAGGTGCACGTACCATCAGCATCGTTGCAAGTGCCATGGCCATTGCAGGGATTCGCAGCGCACGGCAAACATTCCCCGGTGCAGTCCGACGCGACGTACGACGTGGCACAAGTGCACACGCCCGGACCAGTAGCCCCTTCATCGCCGCTACCGTGGCCGTTGCATGGATTCGACTTGCCGCCAGCGCATTGGCTGCCACAGTTGGGGCCATATACATCGGACACACACGTGCACCATCCGTCTCCAGTCACGCCCTCGTTGCATGACCCGTTCCCGCATTCCGGGCATTGGGTAGCCCTTTGAAAGCAAACCTCCGGAGCACTGCTTTCAAACAAGGGTGCGAGGCCCCAAATGCCCATGGCGTCCAATCATCCAAAAAGCAGCCCCGTGCCAAAAGAGGAGTCGGGAACATGGGGTGCAGGCCATGGGGTGTAACCATCACCCCATGTAACCCGGGGATGCATGCGGTGCAGGTATCACCTGCTCACAATCAGTTTGGGTCTCTTGCCGGGAGCACGGGCTGCCACTTTCCGCGGGGCCGCTAATCGGGCAACTCGGGGGCAGTGCGGCGGCAAGAGTCTTCCCCCATCTCTTCGCTGGGCCCTGGATGCAAAGCCTTACTTCGCCCCGAATGTTGCCGCCCACAAAAGGTCAAGTCGAGTGTGTTCGCCTCGAGTCCCTGCAATACAAGCAACTGGCTCAATGACTGCGGCAGCGCCTGCGACGCGATCATGTGCACTGCGATGGGCGTGATGATGCGGCGGCTCATCTTTGATCGGGGGGGGTCACCCCCGTTCCGGATCACCTCCACAACGGCCGGTCGCTCAATCAATTCATCGCCCATTCAATGCGTAGCAGGACCCCACGTCAGGTCCCCGCACACAATTCGAGCCGCCGGCGCCCTCGCACTCCGCCCGGGTCCCGATGACGACGCCAGTGGTCAGATTGGCCACCAGCTCGTCCCGCTCCTTCGCGGTGTGCCCCGAGCACTCTCGAGGGGGGGTCCGCCGGGGGAGCGGGGCGCTGCAAGGCACGCCCCCGGGGGGTCAAGGCGGTCCGTGTTGATGGATCGGTACATGCCCCGCCGCTGCTGTGAGGCGAGGAGGGCCAGGGGGGTCATCGGGGGTGGGCCCCGGGATGCGGTCCCGCTCGGCCTCCGGGTCCCGGTCTTTCCGGGCGGTGCAGAACTCTTCGGTCCGGGGCCGTGTGGAACCGCATGTCGCTCCTGCGGAGGTGGCCCGGAAGTGCGGGCACATCCCAAGAGGCCGCGAAGAGCCCGGCACGCAGCTTCGATGCCCTGCAGACCCCGAACCGGCGGCAGTAGTCGTCGCCGATGTAGTGCAGGATGGGCTTGCCCTCTGGGGACCGCGGAATGCGGGTTGGCTGCCTCGCGGTGAAGTACACGTTGGTGTGCGTCATCCGCCGGGGGGTCACGGGGGGGCATTGCACCCGTCGAAATGGGCCGCGGCCGTCCGCTTTGATGTGTTTGAGTGTCGTGTCGTCCGCCGCGCCACGGATGTCTGCACTGAGAGCGACGGTTTCGGACGTGTCGTTGTTGGGGGGGTGGACGAACACCTCTCGGAATGGGTGGTACCCCTCCTTCAGAGCGTCGACGATCCTTTTGAGGTCGTCCGGTTTGTCGGAATTGGACACGACCAGAGAAGCGGTTTCCGCATCTGTGGGCATTTCGTTGACGAGCGGACCCCCATGGGTCATGTACTCGTCCTCATAGAAGCCTGGGACAATGGACATGTGCACATAGCTGGCGATGAATTTGGCACTGGGCTTGTACCCTCTGAAAAGATCTAAATCGATCCGGTTGCGGTCGCAGATGTACTCCGAAATGGGTACGTCATGGGCTGCATCATGTTGGCCATCAACCCACCCCACTTTTGACCCACCCAGACCCCCCCCCTCCCTCTTACAATCTTTTTTGGGGTGGGGGTGGGCTTTGGGCTTTGGGCTTGTCTTCCCGAATCCGAAGAGGGCCTTAGGGGCCCACGGAGTGCCGCTCATTGGGGAAGTTCGGCTCAGGCGCACCACACTCACCCCCATACCATGCGGTCTGGGAGCGGGGCATACACCTCCTAGTGCGGTCGTGCGTGTGCTGGTGCAGGTAAGGGGCAGGTAGAGGGCGTGCAAGTGTTGGGGGGGGGGGGTAGAGAAGGAGGGACGGAGAAGGGAAGACGGGTACTTTCGGGGCCCCGGTTCCCCTGGTTGGCGACGTCAAGTCCTCCCCTACCGCCCGGGGGAGGATGCTCCGCCTGGAAAGAAAGAAATTGGGAGCAGAAAGCATCGCCGGAGCGCCGACTGACATGCCAGGAGGGGGATCCGAACCCAGGACACGCCATGCGGCAGTGTACTGAGTTACCGCTGGGCCACACGGCCAGGGATCGGCATGGAGGGCCAGGGGTATAGGGTTGGTGCAGGGAAGGGGCGAGGTTGGTCTGCCAGAGCGGCCGTGGGGCCGCCCATTACTCTGTACAAGGGGTGAAATGGTGGGAGCATGGGGTTTGAGAAGGTAGGGCCTCTCGCGCAAGCGTGGGGCTTTGGGGGGGGCAGAGGAGGGGAGGAAAGAAAGAAGCAGGGAGGAGAGAGGTTGGGTCGCCGGCGGACGTGCCTGGAGGGAGATGGGGGAGGGACAGCACCGTCGGATCGCCGGCGGACGTGCTGGGAGGGAGGCTAGCAGGGGACAGCACCGTCAGATCGCCGGCGGACATGCTGGGAGGGAGGCCAGGAGGAACTTGCACCGTCGGATCGCCGGCGGACGTGCTCGGGAGGAGGAGGGCATGGCTGGGGGGAGGGGTGCGGCGGGGCGGGGGGTGGGGGGATACACTTGGTGTGGCAGTGGTGCGTCTGCCCCTCACAGGCTGCACCTCTGACCCCAGGGGGCGCCCGGGGCGGGTGGGGGCAGTGGCCGGCCTGACTCGGTGGGGTAGGGGTGGGGGAGGGGCACTCCAGGACCAGAGCCCCCCCCAAAAAAGGGGCCGATCGGACGCCAAAGCCCGTCCAATACGCCCCCGCAGATCGCAAACTACACAAATGCCAGGGCCCTGAGGAGCACACACCGCCCGGCAGTGGCACGCCCACCGGCCCACGCCGTGTTGAGCCATCCCCCCCCCCACCCCCTTTGTCCGGATGCAGTGAGGCTCCCCTCCGCGATGGGCTGATCACGGGTCGCGCCACCGGCACGGCGGGCCCTCACGCCTCCGCTCCGTCGGCCACGTCGTGTTCCGGTCCGGAAACGGCGGTTGCCGGGCCCCGCACATTGCGCTGTGTGAACCGAAGTGTCCGGCCTCGTTTTTTTTCGACCGAATAAAGGTTTTTGGGAGCGCATTCGGCGCCGCATTCCAGAGATTTAGCGGGCCTATGGAGCCCCGACTCCAGATCCCCGGGGTTGAGGGCAAATGTTGCAGCAGGGACCCCCCCTCCCCCCCCCCCCCCAAGGCACCAGGCTGCACAGCACCAACGGCCAGCACAAAGATCCCTTCAGAGACATTGTCATGTATGCCCCGGCCCTCCATTCATTAGGGAAGCCGAACCTCCAACTGCGGAAAGGGGGGGGGGATCTGCCACATCGGCAAAGTGCACCGGCAAAGTGGGTGTGCTGGTGGGTACTACCCGGGGGCGCAGGGAGGGGGGGCAGGACCGGGCCTGAGGGGGTGGGGGGCTGAAGGGGGGTTTCAAGAGCGGCAGCAGCGGCGGGTACTGGCGGTTGGGGAGTGGGTTCAGTAATCGGTGGCCGTGCGGGCGGTTGTAAAACGGTTGGGAGGGGCGATGGGGGGCGCACAGAGGCCTTTTGGGGCCCTGAATAACACTCATACCCCGAGATGGTGCGTTGAGAACAATGCTCGCCGGGTGTGTGTGGCGCTGTTTCAGTTCTGAGGATAGTCCCATGAGCCCACTGCCCTCCAGGCACTGCCCCTTGTCACAGCGGAGGTGGGGACGGGACCTCCCCCAGCGTTGATCATGTTGGTCTGGTCCTCGGCCTTGCCCTCGCCGAGTTGAAGGCGATGCCACGTCCACCGCAGATTTTGTTGTAGTGAAATGGGTACTGGTGAATAAACATGTCCTCCATACCCTCATCCCCTACGACCACACACGGACCACACCTCATCCAAAGCTCCTCCGTTTGTTCTGCCGTGGTGGCATAACTCGATTCCATAAACATGGTTGAAGGACAATGTTGTGAGCAACCTCGGGCAGCAAGCATGTCCAGCGTACGATGGGCATTCTGATAGGTCTTCTCACCAAGACCCAAGGGCTGCGTTCCTTTGTTTGAACGACAGGGCACGCGGGCACAGCCAAGAGTGCCACAAAACACACACTTTGTGGAACTCTCGCAGTACAAAGGCAGAGGCTGGTACACCCGGAGTACGTACAGCACCAATCGTGGGCGGCTACCTCCTCAAATGTGCAGGGCATGGCAAGCACGGCAACAAGGCACCACAAGATGAAGGCAAGGGAAGAACTGGCATGTGTGGTTAGTGTGTGCTTGCTTGCCTCCCTACACGCACACGACCACCACTTCCGAAACTTCGGCTTCCCACCAAACAAAAACTGCAAACCCCAATTTTCCAAACTACAACGGCAAATCCTAAACCTTCAAATGGAAACAACAAACCCGAAATCTCAAACAAAAGCGGTCAACCCTAAATGTTCAATGGAAAGAGGCAATCCAAATGATAACGGCAAACCCTAGACCTTCAAACGAAAACGGCAAGCCGCACTCAATCTTGAAACGATGACGGCAAAGCTAATGCACAACGAAGTGCTGCCCGTGTCCAACGAAGTGCTGCGAAGTGCTGCCCGTGTCCAACGAAGTGCTGCCCGTGCGCAACGAAGTGCTGCCCGTGCGCAAACAAATGCTGCCCGTGTGCAAGGAAGTGCTGCCCGTGCGCAAGGAAGTGCTGCCCGTGCGCAAGGAAGTGCTGCCCGTGCGCAAAGAAGTGCTGCCCGTGCGCAAACAAATGCTGCCCGTGCGCAAGGAAGTGCTGCCCGTGCGCAAACAAATGCTGCCCGTGCGCAAGGAAGTGCTGCCCGTGCGCAAGGAAGTGCTGCCCGTGTGCAAGGAAGTGCTGCCCGTGCGCAACGAAGTGCTGCCCGTGCGCAAACAAGTGCTGCCAGTGCGCAAACAACTGCTGCTCGTGTCCAAGGAAGTGCTGCCCGTTTCCAAGGAAGTGCTGCCCGTGCGCAAGGAAGTGCTTGGGCTTGGGCTTGGGCTTGGGAAAGGAGATTTACGCACGGCCCCGAGCCACGAGATTCAGCACAGTACCCTGGGGGTTGTCCAGAGCAAGGCTGGACCAGGAAGAAGCGAAACTTCGCGACCTCCCTTGGCCGTGGAGCGGGCGACCTATAGGCCCCGGGGATAGCAGTAGCCCAAGAGTTTGGGTGCGCATCCGGCAGCAACAGGCGAGCTCGAATTCGCGGGGGCTAGGATGATCTCATATGGACCACCCATCCAAGCTAAGCAGGGGAGTTTCCACACAGCCGCCTTCACCCCATATACCGCCCCGCGGTATACTTTACCCACAGGCCTGCTCATGTGGGAGGCCCTTAGGGGGTGAGAATCCAGCGACTGGGCTTCCACCCATGCTAGCAGCGGCTTTGCAACACAGTTGAGGGGGGGAAAGGAGGGACAAGGAGGGGAAAGTTTGTGTCAGCACCATTAACTCTACTGCTCCGCGGTATTCCAAAATCTCGTCGGACTTTGGTTTGACGAGCCACTGACCTCGTTGCGATGTTTACCACCGGGTTTTGGTTGTGTAGAGCGAAGGCACAGCGAAGGCACAGCTAAGGTACGGTGACTGCAGGGCGCCGGGAATGTTACCTGTTATCCTGCCTTTAGTTTCCATGGTGGGGCCACTAGCCGCTGAGGTAGGTGTCAGCTGGGCAAGTTAACCCGTCACTTTGTTTTACGCTTCGTTCCGTCACTTCTTTCCCCGTACAAGTGCGGACTCCCAACAGCGCAACAGAGACATTCAAATAGAGACGTGCGCTCACCGAGAACCAACGACACGTTGTTCGACTGTGCAGGGTAATCCTGCCACTCAGAGATTACGACGAACCCGATGACGCCAACGGCGTCCCGGGGCATATGCCCCCCACTTCAAGTGCATGTCGTGGGATCATATGACAGGTCCCAGGCGATAAGCCGCATGCAGGCGGGCGCACATGACAGGCAGATTAGACTGCAGCGGTAGGACAAAGAAACTTTTATCGCTGACGGCTCGGGGAGCTTCTGTGCAAGCTGGGTTTCGCTGGCTCTTCTCACACCACGCGGTTGGGACTTCTTTCCCCCCCCCTCTGACCTGCATTGCGATCCTCAAGGGACACGCAAGCGCGTGCATGGCCACCGCACGTTTCCCGTGTGCGTCATTCAGTCGTGCATTGTCATCTCACCCGTCATGCAGCCATCCCATAACTTGTCGCCACGGCCCGTGCGAGTGGCCCGCTGAATGTAGCCTAAATCAGGTAGGTTAGCGCGCAGGTTAGGGCTTGTAGGGACAGAGGAACCGAAGTCAATGTGGGTGCAGCGGGTGGATCTGCCTTCTTGCGCTGCACAACAGACACCACAAGTCAGTTAGGCCACGAGGCGTCCTTCAGCGCATCATGGAGCCCAGGGAAACTTGAACCGGATCGACATGAGTCACCATATTCTTCGCGTTAACGCACCCAGCTGAGCCAGCCAGCTTCCTGTCCCAACGTTGGGGCCGCTCTTTGACACCCTTGCAGCTCATACTGCTTGGAACAATCCACAGGTCAGGGAGACAAACTGATCCAGGGCGCGGTCATGGAGGTGTCGGCCCCACACCCCCGCTAAAATAATGGTGGCAGTGTTGTGTTCACCACTGCCCCTTGTGAAAAATGGTACCCGGGTACGGGGGGTAGAGGGGTCAAAATCGAACGATTCATTGGGGGATCATTTTGTCTCCCAAAACGATGATTTTACAAGAGGTTTGACATCCGATATCACCCACTGGGGAATGCCACACGAATGACCCCCCAGAAATAGGGCGGTATGGTGCCTGCGCCTGCGCTTGATCTGACAACCTCTCTTCGAAGTGATATCACCAACTTCGGTTTCCTAGCCTAGTGGGTCGACATTCATCATCTTTGAATTTGTTTGGTCGGCCGCGACCAGGGGTCATATATATCATGCCCTACCAGAGGTCCCGACCAAAGAGTCACCGCAGGATGCTTTTTTGGACAAGGCAATAATTTTACAAACGGTCAAACCGACAATTTAACTCCTTGGAGAAGCATACGCGAATGGGCCCCCAAATGGATGCAGCTGCAAAGCAAATTTCAATTTTGGAGCCCCACCCCAATCAATTCCCTCATCCGTTGGCGTACCCAGAAACAACATCACGAGCAATGTTCAACTTGCATGCTAGGGTTGCTTTTAGCAGTTCGAGTGGAACCGAAACCGTAAACTTGCACATGGCAGAAACCCAAACATGGAAAGTGAAGCCTGAATGTGAGACCACCATTTCTGGTGCTATGCTACATGGCATTACCGGTTCCACAAGTGCAAATGAATGACTGCATATACTATACTCTGTGTCACACTGATTTGGCCATCATGATATGCGAATGACACACTGCCACCATACGTCCATTTTGAAACCCCAAATGCAATTCAGAAAGATGAACTTAGGCATAACATAAAACGTAGCTGTGAAATTGTCATGCTGTCTCCAGAATGACTTGTTTTGAATCAGCAGTGAGGACAGCAAACGTAGAATTCTCGTTGGCTCCGTTGCTTCATTTTTCCGCTGCAGCGTGGACATTACCGAACAGGTTTGCGTGTGGTTTCAGGAAACGGACTGTCTATGCAGGCCTGTCCAACTAATCCAACAGTCTTTCCAAAACAAGGATTGTGGGAATAAGGCCCTCTTGGAACCCTGCTAACCCCGTGCTTTCCGGCAACCCCGGGCTGCCCTGTTTACCCAAAATACACATATTGTGCATCGATGCACAATACAATCAAACCATACATGGATATTTCTAATACACCATGGCTGCCTGTAGTGCAGCAGTATTATACACGTTCCTCTCAAATTTTGGTCTACAATCTGTGCCACCTTCACCACGACATCTGAATAGATGCCAAAACTAGCAGCCAACTAATTAGTCCATTCTGAGAATTCGGAGGGACAGCAATCAATCCACATGACCTCGTACCCAGCAGCAATGGCTCTTCCTCCACATTCTCCGCAACCTCAGATTTCTCGCATGACGCTGGGCAGGCTTGAGCTAATGCTTAGAGGGCGCTCAGGGCGCCATAACAAGTGCACCCTTTTTGAAAACATGTGGATCACTGGGCTCTAGCCCCCTGAATCACCACAGTGGGACTGACGAAAAATTTACGGCTATCCCCAATTGTGGTAAGGGATGGGACTCAGGAGAGGATGTGCCAAGAGAGAGCCAACCGGTGTTTGGCCGATTACCAGCAGAGGGAGCAAGCCACTTCTGTGACCACATTCCTAACCCGCCTGGATGCAAAACATTGCGCAGGTTTCTCGCCCACAGGCAGATGGGGCTGTGAGGCCATGTCCTCAACCCAAACCCAGACCAAAGCCTAAACCCAAGCCAGAAGCGGCTTGTGTACCATGGCCCGGGAAACCTCCGGCAGCTGTGCCTTCAGATCCCAGGCCATCACAAAACACCATGTTGTATTTTACGGCGCTGGCGCCCGCGGGGGGGGGGGGTCAGAAAAAAAAATCTCCTCCCCCCGTGGGGGCTCGTTTTCCTAGAATATACTACATAGTGGGGGGAGATATTATTTTTGCCGTAGCTATGCACGACATTCCTGGATGTTTGCAGAAAATTGGTGTTCAATCGTCTCTGGTCCCATACCAACTCTTACCCAGCCCTTACCCCTGCTCATAAAGAACACATGCAATGACATTGTGGGGCTACTAGCCGCCGAGGTAGGTGTCAGCTGGGCAGGTTAACCCGTCACTTTGTTTTTCGCTTCAGTCCGTCACTCTTTTCCTCGGACAAGTGCGGACTTCCAACAGCGCAACAGAGACATTCAAATAGAGCCTTGCGCTCAGCGAGAACCAACGACACGTTGTTCGACTGTGCGGGGTAATCCTACCACTGAGAGCTGACAATGAACCCGATGATGCCAACGGCACCCTGGGGCATATGCCCCCCACGATCACATCACGGGTCCCAGACGATAAGCCGCATGCAAGCGGGTGCACATGACAGGCAGGTTAGACTATAGCGGTAGGACATAGAAACTTTTATCGTTTACAGCTCACGGGTTTCGCTGTCTCTTCTCACACCACGTGTTTGGGACTTCTTTCCTTCCCTCTGACCTGCTTTGCGAGCCTACGCAAGCCCGTGCATGGCCACCGCACGTTTCCCGTGTGCGTTATTCAATCGTGCATTGTCATCTCACCCGTCGTGCAGCCATCCCATAATGGCCCGTGCGGGTGGTCCACTGAATGTAGTATGAATCAGGTAGGTTAGCGCGCATGTTAGAGCTTGTAGGGAAAGAGGAACCAAAGTTAATGTGGGTGCAGCAGGTGCATCCGCCTTCTTGCGCTGCACAGCAGACACCACAAGTCAGTTAGGCCACGACGTGTCCTCCAACGCATCATGGAGCCCAGGGAAACTTGAACCGGATCGACATGAGTCACCATATTCTCCGCGTTTACACACCCGGCTGAGCCAGCCAGCTTCCTATCCCAACATTGGGGCCGTTCTTTGACACCCTTGCAGCTCATACTGCTTGGAACAATCCACAGGTCAGGGAGACAAACTGATCCAGGGCGCGGTCATGGAGGCGTCACGTTAGGGACGGTCATACAAGTCGCTGCACAGGTCCCCCGCAACGTATTCTCGGCAACATTCGTCCAGATGATCCTTCCTGGCGGAGGGACACTCTCATGGGCACGCACTACGACCACCGCACTCAATCTCCATCCGGGACCATGATCTCCCGGGTACCTTCTAGTGCATGTAGCACCTCTGTGTCTCCTTGTGACCTGCATCGCGATTAGTCGCACCCCACGGTCTCTATCACCTCCTGATGCCCTTGCACCGGCCCGGACTCCATCGGCACATAAAGCGGCGACGCCTCGTTTACTGGGTGGTCCCCCACATACTCCACACAAGAGCTGTCATCGACATCCATGAGCGAGAGGTCATCACCGTCGGAGATCCAAATGCACTCCGGCCCACTCGTCCTTTCGTGCTCGGACCGTGTAGCCCTCTTGCCCCTTCCTGCGTGAACCAGGCCTTCATCGCGTGTCGGCGACACCTTGCTGGATGACGAGAGCGGAAGTGGCGCAGGGGGGTAGTCCAGCACCATTACACCCACACCCTGTGAAAGCGCAGAGCTGCCTCGGTGTGGGGCGGGCACCGGATGCCGGATTTCCAGTTCCGGGCTGCGCGGACGACAAGGATGGGCTCGTAGGTCCCCAACTGTGGTGTGGCCCCGTTCAGCCTGGAACCAGTAGTTCCGGTAGTACCTTCTGGACTGGTGCCATTCTGCCGCTGAGGCAGCCCTGCCCGTTGGCGCAGCCCTGTCGTCCATTCTACCCTGCAAGATCGGAGCACTGGCATGCATCTCTTGGCGCTCCGGAAGAAATCGAAAAAAAGGGACTTCAAAGTTTTGGACTGTTCGGTCAGAAAAACGGTGAAGTCCCTGCTAGGGGCTTCGCGAGCGAGCGCGCACACGTGTGTGGTAAATGGCCAAAATGTCGGTGAAAACTGAGAATGGCGCCGTTTACTAGCTAGATTCAGGCCGCATGGGCGACTCTGACACCAATAAACAGATTTGGAACGATCTTGGGTTCGGTGTATGCTCCTCAGCACCTATAAAAATGCAACTACTGGCACCCCACAGGACCATACACCATGGATGATTTTCAGCGCGGAATTTTGGCAAAAATGACCAAGCATGCCAAATGAAGCCCAAAACCCCTGAAACTCGAGCAGATGAGTCACACAACTCGTCACAAGCGGATGGGGATGGTTCCAATGACTTGTTTGGATGGTGAAGTCCCTGCCAGGGGCTTCGCGAGCGAGCGCGCACACGTGTGTGGTAAATGGCCAAAATGTCGGTGAAAACTGAGAATGGCGCCGTTTACTAGCCAGATTCAAGCCGCATGGGCGACTCTGACACCAATAAACAGATTTAGAACGATCTTGGGTTCGGTGTATGCCCCTCAGCACCTATAAAAATGCAACTACTGGCACCCCACAGAACCATACACAATCGGTGATTTTCAACGGAGAATTTTGGCAAAAATGACCAAGCATGCCAAATGAAGCTCAAAGCCCCTGAAACTCGAGCACATGAGTGACACAACTCGTCAAAAACGGATGGGGATGGTCCCAATGACCTGTTTACATTGTGCACAATCGAAAAAAAGGGACTTCAAAGTTTTGGACTGTTCGGTCAGAAAAACGGTGAAGTCCCTGCAAGGGGCTTCGCGAGCGAGCGTGCGCGCGCGTGTGGTAAATGACCAAATTACCCCCTCCGCTCGAGCAGCAGATGCATGAACTGCAACTGCACTGGCCCCGGGCTTACGAATACCACAAGTTGAATGGCGAATTCCACATTGCAAGCCACCATCAATGTCACACATCGTGCCCATCAGCCAATTAGCACATCAGCCCTTCAGAGGTCCCGGATGGAGAAATGAAATGAAATTCCCAAGGTTGGCAACAGCCACCATTACCTTAAAGATATCCCCTACGCACTAGGCATTGAATAGCACATCGGACAAACATCCACCAACCGACCCGTGCTGAGTAGCCGGGATAGCAGCTGCACGAGCCAGAGCCTCCAGTCCCATCAGAGCATTGCCCATGGCTGTTGCATGCACCGGCGCCGGCAGCCCGAGGACATACGTTCCCATAGGGTGCCCCAAAGTATCCAGAATCGCAGGTGCACGTACCATCAGCATCGTTGCAAGTGCCATGGCCATTGCAGGGATTCGCAGCGCACGGCAAACATTCCCCGGTGCAGTCCGACCCGAGGTACGACGTGGCACAAGTGCATACGCCCGGACCAGTAGCCCCTTCATCGCCGCTACCGCGGCCATTGCATGGATTCGACTTGCCGCCAGCGCATTGGCTGCCACAGTTGGGGCCATATACAGCGGACACACACGTGCACCATCTGTCTCCAGTCACGCCCTCGTTGCATGACCCGTCCCCGCATTCCGGGCATTGCGTACAACTGGGGCCGTGGTACCCAGAAGCACAGGCACAGCGGTCGCTGCCTGTCCAGTGCCCTGCATCAGATGCCTGGCAGGTACAAGTGCCAGGAACCTCGCTGCATCCACCATGCCCTGAGCACGGGTTCGAGGCTCCCCCGGGGCGCTTATTGCCGCAGTCCGTACGTAGTAGCTGAGATCACAGCTGCACGAGCCAGAGCCTCCAGCCCCATCAGAGCATTGCCCGTGGTCGTTGCATGCACCCGCGCCGGCGGCCCCGGGACATTCGTTCCCATAGGGTGCCCCAAAGCCCTCCACAAGTGATCCATTCAGTTGGCGAAGTAACTGCAGGGGCTTACGAATACCAAATCAATGAGTACTGCAAACAGCGCCGACTGCGCCGCATTGAACGGGCCATCCATATCAGAGTCATGCATCAACGCGGCGTTGCTGCGCCCGTCGTCCCTGGCATTCAAGATCTTGCTCCATGGTGACAAAAAGAGCTACCAACAGCAGAATAGTGAACACACATACAAAGCGAGAGCAAAACATGACCAAAAGCAAAGTATTTGCAGGAGGGCATTCGAGTGTTTTCATGTGGGTGCGGTGTGCGTGTCTTGTGTTTGCACAGGAACCTAATTCATCAACAACTAGCATTTGTCTTGCATTGTTCATTTTAATGATCTTGTATGCACAGATGTATCTATCTTGACCTGACCTGTGTAGTACATTCCATTGGTGTGTGCCCATATTATTCACAAGGATCACAGTCACCACCTGCCCTCTTCATCCAGCCTCACATCTCCTCCCTCTTGGATCATTGTAAATATACAGTTGAGGCTGGACTGTGCAAAGAGTTACTCTGTGGTGGTGACATGGTTGGGCAGGCGAAGCTTCTATCACCCATGTGATATGACTGCAAACCCATGCAACACGCCCTGTTCAATGAGTCTGCCCAGAGCATTGTACACCCTGATGTTGTTGCCCTGTTTGATTTTCGTGTAGTCACCGGGGGCTGCAGGTCCAGGCTTTCCCATTGTGTCTCAGGGGTTGTAAAAAATGATGCCATGGCTCTGCCTTTGCTCCAACACACGTGCCTATTGCTACGAGATTCACCTGGGTCCCAATTAGGCTACCACCAATCCGTGTTGCGCTGTGATAGAAAGGGGCCCATGGTCTTTCAGTGGTCACTGAAGAGCATCCATTCTTTCCTTGCACTGCGCGCGCATCGCACGCTACGTTTAGACAAGATTCCCCATGGAAAATCCTTTGTTCCTTTTTTTTTCTCACTGAACAATGTTGCATCCAAATTTGATGGATCTTACTCGACTGAAACGTGGGTGTGCTGGAATTAATTGTACGTGAGCATTGTGCACTGACACAGTATCACACAATCACGCCAAACATCTGAGATAAACATCGCACGTAAGAATCCTAACATGCCACATACTCTTCATCTTCTCTTCAAAAATCCACGTTGGATCATCATTGAAGGGACCGACAAAATATGTGTCAATATGGTGCCATAACCCCTGCCTCCCTGGGGTTCCCATGGTGGGGAGAAATCAACCTAGAAAGGAGTTGGTGTGGAAGAAGCACCGAAACCTATTGTCAAACAACCACAATGCCTAGAGTATACAAATTATGGGTTTTCAGTACGCCACACACCCAAATAGTCACACTGCGCTTGAGGGCCCCCTGTATGTGCTACTCACGCCTGCCTATAGACTGCCATAACACACCATTCTTATCAAGGGCATATTCTGTCACGGGCTCGGCTTTGGGCATTTTGGGGCCAAATATTGTGAAAACAACATCTTTCTGTACTGTACAAGGTTGTGCACAGCCACCATTACCTTAACATATCCCCTACGTACTTGGCGTTGAATAGCACATCGGACAGACATCCACCCACCGACCATGTGGGGAGACAATCCTTCATCCCACCAAATGTCATCCACCAATGAAATTCAAGGGTCTGCGGGCAAGGTCAATGGGGATTGACTTCTGTATTTGGAGAAGCAGAGAGCAAGACACTGAAGATCCGTAGTAGACGCCCTGAAGGTGTATTATCACACACCTCGACCAGTGTGTCTGTTTCAAAGTTGTGGGGTTGCAAAACACATCCATAGACGTAGCACAAGACAACACAAAGAATGCACAAAAAGTAGCCCCAAAGCCCATCACCCCAACTCAAGGGGTCACGCCAAAGTGCCGTGAGTCCATCATTCCAACTCAAGGGGCTGCACCAAAGTGTGACAGTCCATCACACCGACTCGAGGAGCCGCACAAATGATGTGGGAATCCAACACCCCAACACAAAACGAGTGCAAGTCCATCACCCCGGCTGTAGGGTCACACCGAAGTGTGGAGGTCCATCACCCCAACCCGGGGGCCACACCGAAGCGTGTGGGAGTCCATCACCCCAACTCGAGGGGCCACACAGAAGTATGTCAGGGTCCACATAATCCAACATCGATCTACAATGAGGAACACGCAGCAAAAGGGCGTGGAATTGGGTGCAAATGGGTGAATACAATGGGTGAAAATGGATGATAAAAGAAGTACGTCATGTCCCAGATGCATAAAAATCTTTCAAAAACCCCTTTATGGAACAAAAAACCAGTGGATAAGGGCCAAAACTAGGGTTCCGGTGGTTGACGACATACAAAAATGTGTATTGTGTGCGCACTGCGTGCATAGCAGCCTCCATGGTGACAGAGGAGGTGCATTAACACTAAGCATGGGTTTTGGGGGGTGCAAAATAAGCATCAACGGTTATGTTGGGAAATGGGGAAACCCAGCTTGGGTATCGAAAATAGAACTTCCCAAACCTCACTTTTTGGAACATTTTGATTGTCTAAAGACGGTAAAAACCGCATGTACACGCCCTTTTGGGCCCTCTTTGATCTCTATGGGGGCCAGTGAGCTGGTTACAATGCATGATGAGCTTGTGTGCCGTGCTCACTGCATGGCATTCAAGACAACTCTGGGAATCAAGGTTCGGTAGTGTGAAAAGAAAAAAGCAAGTTCCATGTCAACAGGAGGAGGGCATCCGATGTGCACGATAGTGTCAGGACTGCTGCAACACCAAGACAAGAGGGTGGGGGTTGATTGACTAAATGCAAAGAATGCATCATGCATCAGCATGTCTCTTTTTGGTTCCAGGTCTTGGTGAGCTGGCAAACACTACTCACAAGGTGTCAAAGGGGGATGAGGGGGCAGTGGCAGGGGAAATAATGACTAGGCTATGGCTTGCAGACGCCCTGTGGGTGGGAGTTCCATTTACGGCCAGGCCAAACCTGGCTCGCCCACCCACCAACTCACAAGAAAACCAACCTTTATCAAACAGCTCCACATTTGGGACCGCTTTTAGGTACACAAGCTTTTTTTGGCTCCAGCTCCTGGGGGGTGAGTGGTATTTTGCTAACTAATCGATAGCCTGAGCTTCACCGAGGAGAAGCTGACAGTCCTCGTCACGAAAATATTATACGTTCACCACTGTAGACGGAGGTAATGGCTTGGCAAATCCTTCCATGACCACAGTCCTTGGAGGCACACGTTCAACCCTGCACTGGGAGCAACCCCTCCAGTAGTGAACAGCAGAGCCCAATAAAAATGATCCCCTCCGCTCGAGCAGCAGACACATGCACTGCAACTGCACTGGCCCCGGGCTTAAGAATATCACAGGTTGAATGGCGAATTCCACATTGAAAGCCACCATCAATGTAACACAGTGTGCACATGTGGGCACTGCTCAAGAGCCCTGCACATCAGCCCTTCAGAGGTCCTGGATGGAGAAATGAAATGAAACTTGCTGGTGTGCTGCTGCATCCATCAGCACATGATATGGCAGTGAAAAGGGATTGCGCGTCCAGGGCAGAGAGAACGTTCCGGCGGGTGTGGGGGGTCTCTTCACGTTTCTGGACCACAACACAGAACACCGCACGACCTTGGGCCCTATTGATCGATTGGACAACCCTGGGGAGGGGCTCTCCCAAGACCACAGACTGGGCTCACAGTTCAACTGCTTCGGGATGCTTGGCTATGTGCTGAAGCCGTCGTTGGGTTTAGGCTTACCAACGGAAGAGCATAGCAACTGCACAGCCAGCCCTCTGCCGAAACGCACACCCTGTGTGTTGACAGTTCTCCCAAGTCGTGGTCCAAAGGAGAGGGTAAAACCGTATTGTGGAAGATGGCGATACACTTCATACTCTGGACAGAATGCAGCGACACATGAACTTCCGGCCTTCCACATTCGCCCACCCGGCCCATAATGCATGCTGCAGCCATGAGTTGTGAGTGTTGACGCAGTGTACCACCGAACCCTGGGGTTGCGCTTTCCAAAAGTGTTTGATGCTTTTTTGGTATATACACATTGCCATCATGGCACACCATTGTGGACTTTACTTGGACGTCTTCTCCTGCGATTTCTACCATGAGAGCGTGACTATCTGGTGGTAGTCCTATCCATAGAGCAGTGGCTGGTCCGAATAGTAGCTCTTCGTGTGAAAGGCATCAGAACCAGTGGTAGAAATACTACATCAGGATGAGGCTGCAATGAGCATAATGCCTGGGTATCAACTGATGCAAAGAAACAACAGCACATGACTCTGAGATGGTCCAAACCCCTGTGAAAAACCTAACCCCAGATTTCGAGCATAACAGTTGAGGTTCTGAAGAGTAAAAACTGCGCACGCCCCACAGGCAAGCCACACTTTAAAACAAGGGAATGGGGGGCATTAACAATGGCTGTAATGGAAATAATGACTAGGCTATGGCTTGCAGGCGACCTGTTGGTGGGGGTTCCATTTACGGCCAGGTCAAACCTGGCTCGACCACCCAACTCACAACAAAACCAACCTTTATCAAACAGCTCCACATTTGGGACCGCTTTTAGGTACACAAGCTTTTTTTGGCTCCAGCTCCTGGGGGATGAGGAATATGTTGCTAACTAAGGGATAGCCTGACCTTCACCAAGGAGAAGCTGACAGTCCTCGTTACGAAAATATTATACGTCCACCACTGTAAACGGAGGTAATGGCTTGGCAAATCCTTCCATGACCACAGTCCTTGGAGGCACACGTGCAACCCTGCACTGGGAGGAACCCCTCCAGTAGTGAACAGCAGAGCCCAAGAAAAATTATCCCCTCCGCTCGAGCAGCAGACACATGCACTGCACCTGCACTGACCCTAGGCTTAAGAATATCCCAGGTTGAATGGCGCATTCCACAAATGTCACAGAGTGTGCACACGTGGGCACCGCTCAAGAACCCTGCACATCAGCCCTTCAGATGTCCCGGTTGGAGAAATGAAATGAAATTTGCTGGTGTGCTGCTGCATCCATCAGCACATGATATGGCAGTGAAAAGGGCAAAGAGAAAATTGCGGCGGGCTGGAGGGGGCTCTTCACGCTTTGGACCCTCTGCATGCCCTCGAGACAGGTAGAGACCAGCATTGCAAATGCCCGCAGCCTCGCCGTATCCATCAATAATCCTCCGTTCAAGAAAGGCGGGGAGGGAAGGAGAGAGGGTGGGAGAAAGGGAGCACACTGTGGCAAGCGGCAAACTAATTGTAAGTAGAATCGGAGGAGCACCGAAAAGGCAACCTTTTACACCAGCATGGCCTCACCAACGAAACGGATCCGGAAGGGAAATGAAGGTTCTTGGTGTGCCACCTGCGGCTGAAGAGCGACGTCCAGATGATGCAAATGCTTTGGTGGGGCTGTACTGCCATGCACACAGGTACTTAGCCTTCACTAAATGCCCATGAAACAGACTATTGCACCCTCAGGGAATGGCAATGATGTGAAAGAAACAGCTCCGGAAGAAAGCCAGCGAAATGCTTTCTGCGAGAAGCATTTTGCATTCCACTGATGATTCCATCTGAAACCCGTCGCTGACAGCTAGCCAGGGCGTGGTTTCGTGGGTGGGTGAGAAGGTACCAAAATGCCAACGTACGTAAGTCAAGTTAGAAGCCCTGGGCCCCATTGATCGATTGGACAACCCTGGGGAGGGGTTCTCCCAAGACCACAGACTGGGCTCACAGTTCAACTGCTTCGGGATGCTTGGCTATGTGCTGAAGCCGTCGTTGGGTTTAGGCTTACCAACGGAAGAGCATAGCAACTGCACAGCCAGCCCTCTGCCGAAACGCACACCCTGTGTGTTGACAGTTCTCCCAAGCCGTGGTCCAAAGGAGAGGGTAAAACCGAATTGTGGCAGAGGGCAATACACTTCACACTCTGGACAGAATGCAGCGACACATGAACTTCCGGCCTTCCACATTCGCCCACCCGGCCCATAATGCATGCTGCAGCCATGAATTGTGGGTGTTGACGCAGTGTACCGCCGAACCCTGGGGTTGCGCTTTCCAAAATTGTATGATGTTTTGGCATATACACCTTGCGATCATGGCAGACCATTGTGGGCGTTACTCGGACGTCAGACCAACCTGCATCCTCCAATGGAGCAGACTGCAGACTGTCAGACCGCAATTGGCGGAAGCACGGCCGCGGTCCCAAAAGTCACGTCAAAACGGCGGTCCAACGCCCACCCCTGTGCTTAGATAAGGCCGTGCATGCCCACGTCGCACGTGACAGCAAAGCATGCGCAGGCCTCAAACCTTACACAAGCAATGGTAACGTGCACATTTAACCCCCCAAATATTCTGATTGTCCTTATTCACTGCCGCGGGCATCGGGTGGACTTCCATGGCGTCGGGTGGGGCTTGCCAGATGGCCCCGACACCCGGGTCCCCGACCCCCCGGACGCCCCCGACCCCCCGGACACGCGCGCCCCTGACACCCTCGTCCCAGAGCGGGACTTCACACGGGCATCGGGGGCTGGCAGGTCGTCGTCCTCGGCGTCGTCGTCCTCGACGGCAAACCCCAGGACCCGCTCGGCGGGGGCCCATGGGAGGGCCCCGCTCGTGGCCCTCTGCGCCAGGTCAGTGAAGTCTGGGTGTCCCCGGATCGAGCCCAGATGCTCCAGAAGCCCCGGCAGCAGCCGCACATCGTCCACAGGGGCTGGAGCAGGCCCTTCGGGGATGTCAGGTCCGGACGAGGAACCAGCGGACGGGGCCATGGCCGGGGACCCGGCAGCGGGTGTGTGAGGGGCCTGCGCGACCGGAGCAGTTGGGCGCGTGGGGGGCCGTGGGACCAGCTCGTTCCAGTCCAGACCTGCCCTAACCGCATCCTTGAGGCTCTGCAGGGCTTTGTCTGGCTGACCCTTGACGGACCACAGGGCGGCCCAGATGCACTGCATGTGCGCCAGTGCACAGCCGCAGAAGTACGCCCGCTGCAGCAGTGCCTTCCCCTCCGTGAAATCCCCCCGCCCAATGCTCCCCAACGCACGCCGCAGACACGTGTGCCCCTCCTCCTCGGCCATCAGCATGGCGCGCACCTCCCGCCGCACCTCCTCCGGCATCCGCACCTCTCCGGCATTGCACAGCCACCCCCGCGCGACAACGCGCAGAACGCAGGACAGCGGCACACTGAATGTGTTGACCCAGTCCACAACGTAACCGGATCCTGTGCGCTTGCACAAATGGATGTGCAGTCGGCGGGTGGCGGCGCCCGCTCGGTCTGCGGCGCCCGCTCTCTCTGCAGCGCCACTGGGCAGCTGCTGGGGTCGCTCGAGCGCAGCAGTGGCACAGACCCCAAACAGCTGGCGATCATAGATGCGGAGGCAGAGCACCCTCCACACCTGCGGGAAAGGTGGGGCATGTGGCTGCACTGGCATGGGCCCCGGCATGAGCACTGGCATGAGGATGTCCGAGTCATCCGCATTGACATCCATGCACTCGTGCACGTCCGGTTGTGCTGCGAGGCAGCCCTGGGCGTCCACTCGCCGCTTCTTGTTGATTGGACCTTCGGGTTCGTGCGGCCTCCGCCTTTTCTTTGTGGTCTTGCGCAGACGCTTAGGCCTGCCTTCTGGGACTTCGGGGCTTGTGACTTGTTCCGTCCAGATGTCCTCCTGCAGGTCGAGGAACGACGACTCATAGTCGGAGCCAAAATCCACCCGATACTGGTTTGGCTCACTGTCCACGCGTGACACGATGCTGCCTGCTCTCCATTTGTCCTTCTGTTCCTCATCGGTCGTCCAGACAAACACCACGTGGCTGGGCCTCAACTCCAACTGCCAAATGTGCTTGGGTGAGTTTTTGGTTCGCATTGTGATGAGGAGCCGTCGAAAAAAAAAGACACTCAGAAAGCGTAAGTGGATGCACACAGGTGAGGGGTCCATGCACAAGAAAACAGTTGTTCAGCTCCTGGGTCCAAATCCACACACAGTGGCCGCAATATTCAAAAAGGTATCCCCCCCCTTCCGAGGGATGAATATAATGGCGGGGAGGCCCCACCCGCGCCCCCGCAGATGACGAAATGACGATTACAAAATGCCGGCCAACCAAAGTACAGTGCAGTCACAGCCCTGGGTCCCTCTTCTCTGAGGCACAAGACGAAGCACTGGACATGGGTCATTGCTGTCATCCCAAAAACCAATGTGAACAGTGTTTTACACGTGTTACACGTGTTTGACGCATCTTCCCAAAATGTGCTAAATTTCAGCCTCATCCTCAGAGCTGGATGACTCAATTGACGAACTGGGGTACTGGCTGCTGCTAGAGGGGGGGCAACAGTGAGGCATACCTGCAAAGCAAAAAAAAAGCACTGGAAAATTGCAATTTTGTAATTGTCATTTCGTCATTTCAGGGGTCCTCAGCCGCCCCCCCCCCCCCCCACACACACCCACCAAAATAATGGTGGCAGTGTTATATTCACCACTGCCCCTTGTAAAAAATGGCACCCGGGTAATCAAACGATTCATTGGGGGATTATTTTGTCTCCCAAAACGATGATTTTACGAGAGGTTGGACATACGATATCACCAACTGGGGAATGCCACACGAATGACCCCCAAAAAACTAGGGCGGTATGGTGCCTGCGCCTGCGCTTGATCTGACAACCTCTCTTCGAAGTGATATCACCAACTTCGGTTTCCTAGCCTAGTGGGTCGACATTCATCATCTTTGAATTTGTTTGGTCGGCCGCGACCAGGGGTCATAGATATCATGCCCTACCAGAGGTCCCGACCAAAGAGTCACCGCAGGATGCTTTTTTGGACAAGGCAATAAGTTTACAAACGGTCAAACCGACAATTCAACTCCTTGGAGAAGCATACGCGAATGGGCCCCCAAATGGATGCAGCTGCAAAGCAAATTTCAATTTTGGAGCCCCGGCCCAATCAATTCCCTCATCCGTTGGCGTACCCAGAAACAACATCACGAGCAATGTTCAACTTGCATGCTAGGGTTGCTTTTAGCAGTTCGAGTGGAACCGAAACCGTAAACTTGCACATGGCAGAAACCCAAACATGGAAAGTGAAGCCTGAATGTGAGACCACCATTTCTGGTGCTATGCTACATGGCATTACCGGTTCCACAAGTGCAAATGAATGACTGCATATAGTATACTCTGTGTCACACTGATTTGGCCATCATGATATGCGAATGACACACTGCCACCATACGTCTATTCTGAAACCCCAAATGCAACTCAGAAAGATGAACTTAGGCATAACATAAAACGTAGCTGTGAAATTGTCATGCTGTCTCGAGAATGGTTTGTTTGGAATCAGCGTTGAGGACAGCAAACGTAGAATTCTCAGTGGCTCCGTGCGTTGAGGGAACTCTTCAATCTTCACTTTCCCGCTGCAGCGTGGACATTACCGAACAGGTTTGCGTGTGGTTTCAGGAAACGGACTGTCTATCCAGGCCTGTCCAACTCAGCCAAGAGTCTTTCCAAAACAAGGATTGTGGGAATAAGGCCCTTGGAACCCTGCCAACCCCGTGCTTTCCGGCAACCCCGGGCTGCCCTGTTTACTCAAAATACACATATTGTGCATCGATGCACAATACAATCAAACCATACATGGATATTTCTAATACACCATCGCTGCCTGTAGTGCCTCGACATCTGAATAGATGCCAAAACTAGCAGCCAACTAATTAGTCCATTCTGAGAATTCGGAGGGACAGCAATCAATCCACATGACCTCGTACCCAGCAGCAATGGCTCTTCCTCCACGTTCTCCGCAACCTCAGATTTCTCGCATGACGCTGGGCAGCCTTGAGCTAATGCTTAGAGGGCGCTGGGGAGGGGGCTGGCAAACTTCTTACCACCGAAGGGGGTTGGGAGAAAGGGGTGCAGGAAAATGTGCAATTATCTCCCGCACACGTACAATACCATCCACCTGCAGATGTGTTTGAATACTCATCCTGTCTGTCTTTGCCCAGTGTCATTGTAGCTTTCCTGTGTATGAATTAACTGCAGAAAATAAACATGTATGTGATGCATTTTTTGTGATGCATTTGTGGATGTTTTGCCCTTCGTAAAATCATCATCTGGGAGACAAATTATTGCCCAATGCATTTTTCGGTTTTGACACCTCAAAGCACCCCCCCCCCCAAGTGGATCTTTTGGAAATAGTTCCTGTATACCTTTCTAGGGAGCACCATTCCCTTTGACCTTGCCACCAGCCCCTCCTGGACCTGAACCTTGGAACTGCTAGACCAGCAAGACCACTGCTCTCTTTTTCTCACAGGGACGTGTGCACCTCAGACCACATCATGTCTCCGGTCAGAATCAACGTCAAACAATCCATCTTTACAAATGAAACACTGCAATGAGGGTGCCTGTATCGCACCGCACTCACCGCGTGTTTTGTCGGATATTTACCATCACAGCACAGGTCAACGTCAAATCCTTCTTTTTCACACCATGATGAGCTAGTGCAGCCTGCTCACTAAGACTTGGGGTGCACTACGCGCACAGATACAGCCGTAAACCCCCAAACCTAGGGCGCCACAACAAGTGCACCCTTTTTGAAAACATGTGTATCACTGGGCTCTAACCCCCTGAATCCCCACAGTGGGACTGACGAAAAATTTACGGCTATCCCCAATTGTGGTAAGGGATGGGACTCAGGAGAGGATGTGCCAAGAGAGAGCCAACCGGTGTTTGGCCGATTACCAGCAGAGGAAGCAAACCACTTCTGTGACCCAACTCCTAACCCGCCTGGATGCAAAACATTGCACAGGTTTCTCGCCCACAAGCAGATGGCGCTGTGAGGCCATGTCCTCAACCCAAACCCAGACCCAAGCCTAAACCCAAGCCAGAAGCGGCTTGTGTACCATGGCCCGGGAAACCTCCGGCAGCTGTGCCTTCAGATCCCAGGCCATCACAAAACCCCATGTTGTATTTTACGGCGCTGGCGCCCGCGGGGGAAGGGGGGTCAGAAAAAAAAATCTCCTCCCCCCGTGGGGGCTCGTTTTCCTAGAATATACTACATAGTGGGGGGAGATATTATTTTTCCCGTAGCTATGCACGACATTCCTGGATGTTTGCAGAAAATTGGTGTTCAATCGTCTCTGGTCCCATACCAACTCTTACCCAGCCCTTACCCCTGCTCATAAAGAACACATGCAATGACATTGTGGGGCTACTAGCCGCCGAGGTAGGTGTCAGCTGGGCAGGTTAACCCGTCACTTTGTTTTTCGCTTCAGTCCGTCACTCTTTTCCTCGGACAAGTGCGGACTTCCAACAGCGCAACAGAGACATTCAAATAGAGCCTTGCGCTCAGCGAGAACCAACGACACGTTGTTCGACTGTGCGGGGTAATCCTACCACTGAGAGCTGACAATGAACCCGATGATGCCAACGGCATCCTGGGGCATATGCCCCCCACGATCACATCACGGGTCCCAGACGATAAGCCGCATGCAAGCGGGTGCACATGACAGGCAGGTTAGACTATAGCGGTAGGACATAGAAACTTTTATCGTTTACAGCTCACGGGTTTCGCTGTCTCTTCTCACACCACGTGTTTGGGACTTCTTTCCTTCCCTCTGACCTGCTTTGCGAGCCTACGCAAGCCCGTGCATGGCCACCGCACGTTTCCCGTGTGCGTTATTCAATCGTGCATTGTCATCTCACCCGTCGTGCAGCCATCCCATAATGGCCCGTGCGGGTGGTCCACTGAATGTAGTATGAATCAGGTAGGTTAGCGCGCATGTTAGAGCTTGTAGGGAAAGAGGAACCAAAGTTAATGTGGGTGCAGCAGGTGCATCCGCCTTCTTGCGCTGCACAGCAGACACCACAAGTCAGTTAGGCCACGACGTGTCCTCCAACGCATCATGGAGCCCAGGGAAACTTGAACCGGATCGACATGAGTCACCATATTCTCCGCGTTTACACACCCGGCTGAGCCAGCCAGCTTCCTATCCCAACATTGGGGCCGTTCTTTGACACCCTTGCAGCTCATACTGCTTGGAACAATCCACAGGTCAGGGAGACAAACTGATCCAGGGCGCGGTCATGGAGGCGTCACGTTAGGGACGGTCATACAAGTCGCTGCACAGGTCCCCCGCAACGTATTCTCGGCAACATTCGTCCAGATGATCCTTCCTGGCGGAGGGACACTCTCATGGGCACGCACTACGACCACCGCACTCAATCTCCATCCGGGACCATGATCTCCCGGGTACCTTCTAGTGCATGTAGCACCTCTGTGTCTCCTTGTGACCTGCATCGCGATTAGTCGCACCCCACGGTCTCTATCACCTCCTGATACCCTTGCACCGGCCCGGACTCCATCGGCACATAAAGCGGCGACGCCTCGTTTACTGGGTGGTCCCCCACATACTCCACACAAGAGCTGTCATCGACATCCATGAGCGAGAGGTCATCACCGTCGGAGATCCAAATGCACTCCGGCCCACTCGTCCTTTCGTGCTCGGACCGTGTAGCCCTCTTGCCCCTTCCTGCGTGAACCAGGCCTTCATCGCGTGTCGGCGACACCTTGCTGGATGACGAGAGCGGAAGTGGCGCAGGGGGGTAGTCCAGCACCATTACACCCACACCCTGTGAAAGCGCAGAGCTGCCTCGGTGTGGGGCGGGCACCGGATGCCGGATTTCCAGTTCCGGGCTGCACGGACGACAAGGATGGGCTCGTAGGTCCCCAACTGTGGTGTGGCCCCGTTCAGCCTGGAACCAGTAGTTCCGGTAGTACCTTCTGGACTGGTGCCATTCTGCCGCTGAGGCAGCCCTGCCCGTTGGCGCAGCCCTGTCGTCCATTCTACCCTGCAAGATCGGAGCACTGGCATGCATCTCTTGGCGCTCCGGAAGAAATCGAAAAAAAGGGACTTCAAAGTTTTGGACTGTTCGGTCAGAAAAACGGTGAAGTCCCTGCTAGGGGCTTCGCGAGCGAGCGCGCACACGTGTGTGGTAAATGGCCAAAATGTCGGTGAAAACTGAGAATGGCGCCGTTTACTAGCTAGATTCAGGCCGCATGGGCGACTCTGACACCAATAAACAGATTTGGAACGATCTTGGGTTCGGTGTATGCTCCTCAGCACCTATAAAAATGCAACTACTGGCACCCCACAGGACCATACACCATGGATGATTTTCAGCGCGGAATTTTGGCAAAAATGACCAAGCATGCCAAATGAAGCCCAAAACCCCTGAAACTCGAGCAGATGAGTCACACAACTCGTCACAAGCGGATGGGGATGGTTCCAATGACTTGTTTGGATGGTGAAGTCCCTGCCAGGGGCTTCGCGAGCGAGCGCGCACACGTGTGTGGTAAATGGCCAAAATGTCGGTGAAAACTGAGAATGGCGCCGTTTACTAGCCAGATTCAAGCCGCATGGGCGACTCTGACACCAATAAACAGATTTAGAACGATCTTGGGTTCGGTGTATGCCCCTCAGCACCTATAAAAATGCAACTACTGGCACCCCACAGAACCATACACAATCGGTGATTTTCAACGGAGAACTTTGGCAAAAATGACCAAGCATGCCAAATGAAGCTCAAAGCCCCTGAAACTCGAGCACATGAGTGACACAACTCGTCAAAAACGGATGGGGATGGTCCCAATGACCTGTTTACATTGTGCACAATCGAAAAAAAGGGACTTCAAAGTTTTGGACTGTTCGGTCAGAAAAACGGTGAAGTCCCTGCAAGGGGCTTCGCGAGCGAGCGTGCGCGCGCGTGTGGTAAATGACCAAATTACCCCCTCCGCTCGAGCAGCAGATGCATGAACTGCAACTGCACTGGCCCCGGGCTTACGAATACCACAAGTTGAATGGCGAATTCCACATTGCAAGCCACCATCAATGTCACACATCGTGCCCATCAGCCAATTAGCACATCAGCCCTTCAGAGGTCCCGGATGGAGAAATGAAATGAAATTCCCAAGGTTGGCAACAGCCACCATTACCTTAAAGATATCCCCTACGCACTAGGCATTGAATAGCACATCGGACAAACATCCACCAACCGACCCGTGCTGAGTAGCCGGGATAGCAGCTGCACGAGCCAGAGCCTCCAGTCCCATCAGAGCATTGCCCATGGCTGTTGCATGCACCGGCGCCGGCAGCCCGAGGACATACGTTCCCATAGGGTGCCCCAAAGTATCCAGAATCGCAGGTGCACGTACCATCAGCATCGTTGCAAGTGCCATGGCCATTGCAGGGATTCGCAGCGCACGGCAAACATTCCCCGGTGCAGTCCGACCCGAGGTACGACGTGGCACAAGTGCATACGCCCGGACCAGTAGCCCCTTCATCGCCGCTACCGCGGCCATTGCATGGATTCGACTTGCCGCCAGCGCATTGGCTGCCACAGTTGGGGCCATATACAGCGGACACACACGTGCACCATCTGTCTCCAGTCACGCCCTCGTTGCATGACCCGTCCCCGCATTCCGGGCATTGCGTACAACTGGGGCCGTGGTACCCAGAAGCACAGGCACAGCGGTCGCTGCCTGTCCAGTGCCCTGCATCAGATGCCTGGCAGGTACAAGTGCCAGGAACCTCGCTGCATCCACCATGCCCTGAGCACGGGTTCGAGGCTCCCCCGGGGCGCTTATTGCCGCAGTCCGTACGTAGTAGCTGAGATCACAGCTGCACGAGCCAGAGCCTCCAGCCCCATCAGAGCATTGCCCGTGGTCGTTGCATGCACCCGCGCCGGCGGCCCCGGGACATTCGTTCCCATAGGGTGCCCCAAAGCCCTCCACAAGTGATCCATTCAGTTGGCGAAGTAACTGCAGGGGCTTACGAATACCAAATCAATGAGTACTGCAAACAGCGCCGACTGCGCCGCATTGAACGGGCCATCCATATCAGAGTCATGCATCAACGCGGCGTTGCTGCGCCCGTCGTCCCTGGCATTCAAGATCTTGCTCCATGGTGACAAAAAGAGCTACCAACAGCAGAATAGTGAACACACATACAAAGCGAGAGCAAAACATGACCAAAAGCAAAGTATTTGCAGGAGGGCATTCGAGTGTTTTCATGTGGGTGCGGTGTGCGTGTCTTGTGTTTGCACAGGAACCTAATTCATCAACAACTAGCATTTGTCTTGCATTGTTCATTTTAATGATCTTGTATGCACAGATGTATCTATCTTGACCTGACCTGTGTAGTACATTCCATTGGTGTGTGCCCATATTATTCACAAGGATCACAGTCACCACCTGCCCTCTTCATCCAGCCTCACATCTCCTCCCTCTTGGATCATTGTAAATATACAGTTGAGGCTGGACTGTGCAAAGAGTTACTCTGTGGTGGTGACATGGTTGGGCAGGCGAAGCTTCTATCACCCATGTGATATGACTGCAAACCCATGCAACACGCCCTGTTCAATGAGTCTGCCCAGAGCATTGTACACCCTGATGTTGTTGCCCTGTTTGATTTTCGTGTAGTCACCGGGGGCTGCAGGTCCAGGCTTTCCCATTGTGTCTCAGGGGTTGTAAAAAATGATGCCATGGCTCTGCCTTTGCTCCAACACACGTGCCTATTGCTACGAGATTCACCTGGGTCCCAATTAGGCTACCACCAATCCGTGTTGCGCTGTGATAGAAAGGGGCCCATGGTCTTTCAGTGGTCACTGAAGAGCATCCATTCTTTCCTTGCACTGCGCGCGCATCGCACGCTACGTTTAGACAAGATTCCCCATGGAAAATCCTTTGTTCCTTTTTTTTTCTCACTGAACAATGTTGCATCCAAATTTGATGGATCTTACTCGACTGAAACGTGGGTGTGCTGGAATTAATTGTACGTGAGCATTGTGCACTGACACAGTATCACACAATCACGCCAAACATCTGAGATAAACATCGCACGTAAGAATCCTAACATGCCACATACTCTTCATCTTCTCTTCAAAAATCCACGTTGGATCATCATTGAAGGGACCGACAAAATATGTGTCAATATGGTGCCATAACCCCTGCCTCCCTGGGGTTCCCATGGTGGGGAGAAATCAACCTAGAAAGGAGTTGGTGTGGAAGAAGCACCGAAACCTATTGTCAAACAACCACAATGCCTAGAGTATACAAATTATGGGTTTTCAGTACGCCACACACCCAAATAGTCACACTGCGCTTGAGGGCCCCCTGTATGTGCTACTCACGCCTGCCTATAGACTGCCATAACACAACATTCTTATCAAGGGCATATTCTGTCACGGGCTCGGCTTTGGGCATTTTGGGGCCAAATATTGTGAAAACAACATCTTTCTGTACTGTACAAGGTTGTGCACAGCCACCATTACCTTAACATATCCCCTACGTACTTGGCGTTGAATAGCACATCGGACAGACATCCACCCACCGACCATGTGGGGAGACAATCCTTCATCCCACCAAATGTCATCCACCAATGAAATTCAAGGGTCTGCGGGCAAGGTCAATGGGGATTGACTTCTGTATTTGGAGAAGCAGAGAGCAAGACACTGAAGATCCGTAGTAGACGCCCTGAAGGTGTATTATCACACACCTCGACCAGTGTGTCTGTTTCAAAGTTGTGGGGTTGCAAAACACATCCATAGACGTAGCACAAGACAACACAAAGAATGCACAAAAAGTAGCCCCAAAGCCCATCACCCCAACTCAAGGGGTCACGCCAAAGTGCCGTGAGTCCATCATTCCAACTCAAGGGGCTGCACCAAAGTGTGACAGTCCATCACACCGACTCGAGGAGCCGCACAAATGATGTGGGAATCCAACACCCCAACACAAAACGAGTGCAAGTCCATCACCCCGGCTGTAGGGTCACACCGAAGTGTGGAGGTCCATCACCCCAACCCGGGGGCCACACCGAAGCGTGTGGGAGTCCATCACCCCAACTCGAGGGGCCACACAGAAGTATGTCAGGGTCCACATAATCCAACATCGATCTACAATGAGGAACACGCAGCAAAAGCGCGTGGAATTGGGGGCAAATGGGTGAATACAATGGGTGAAAATGGATGATAAAAGAAGTACGTCATGTCCCAGATGCATAAAAATCTTTCAAAAACCCCTTTATGGAACAAAAAACCAGTGGATAAGGGCCAAAACTAGGGTTCCGGTGGTTGACGACATACAAAAATGTGTATTGTGTGCGCACTGCGTGCATAGCAGCCTCCATGGTGACAGAGGAGGTGCATTAACACTAAGCATGGGTTTTGGGGGGTGCAAAATAAGCATCAACGGTTATGTTGGGAAATGGGGAAACCCAGCTTGGGTATCGAAAATAGAACTTCCCAAACCTCACTTTTTGGAATATTTTGATTGTCTAAAGACGGTAAAAACCGCATGTACACGCCCTTTTGGGCCCTCTTTGATCTCTATGGGGGCCAGTGAGCTGGTTACAATGCATGATGAGCTTGTGTGCCGTGCTCACTGCATGGCATTCAAGACAACTATGGGAATCAAGGTTCGGTAGTGTGAAAAGAAAAAAGCAAGTTCCATGTCAACAGGAGGAGGGCATCCGATGTGCACGATAGTGTCAGGACTGCTGCAACACCAAGACAAGAGGGTGGGGGTTGATTGACTAAATGCAAAGAATGCATCATGCATCAGCATGTCTCTTTTTGGTTCCAGGTCTTGGTGAGCTGGCAAACACTACTCACAAGGTGTCAAAGGGGGATGAGGGGGCAGTGGCAGGGGAAATAATGACTAGGCTATGGCTTGCAGACGCCCTGTGGGTGGGAGTTCCATTTACGGCCAGGCCAAACCTGGCTCGCCCACCCACCAACTCACAAGAAAACCAACCTTTATCAAACAGCTCCACATTTGGGACCGCTTTTAGGTACACAAGCTTTTTTTGGCTCCAGCTCCTGGGGGGTGAGTGGTATTTTGCTAACTAATCGATAGCCTGAGCTTCACCAAGGAGAAGCTGACAGTCCTCGTCACGAAAATATTATACGTTCACCACTGTAGACGGAGGTAATGGCTTGGCAAATCCTTCCATGACCACAGTCCTTGGAGGCACACGTTCAACCCTGCACTGGGAGCAACCCCTCCAGTAGTGAACAGCAGAGCCCAATAAAAATGATCCCCTCCGAGCAGCAGACACATGCACTGCAACTGCACTGGCCCCGGGCTTAAGAATATCACAGGTTGAATGGCGAATTCCACATTGAAAGCCACCATCAATGTAACACAGTGTGCACATGTGGGCACTGCTCAAGAGCCCTGCACATCAGCCCTTCAGAGGTCCTGGATGGAGAAATGAAATGAAACTTGCTGGTGTGCTGCTGCATCCATCAGCACATGATATGGCAGTGAAAAGGGATTGCGCGTCCAGGGCAGAGAGAACGTTCCGGCGGGTGTGGGGGGTCTCTTCACGTTTCTGGACCACAACACAGAACACCGCACGACCTTGGGCCCTATTGATCGATTGGACAACCCTGGGGAGGGGCTCTCCCAAGACCACAGACTGGGCTCACAGTTCAACTGCTTCGGGATGCTTGGCTATGTGCTGAAGCCGTCGTTGGGTTTAGGCTTACCAACGGAAGAGCATAGCAACTGCACAGCCAGCCCTCTGCCGAAACGCACACCCTGTGTGTTGACAGTTCTCCCAAGTCGTGGTCCAAAGGAGAGGGTAAAACCGTATTGTGGAAGATGGCGATACACTTCATACTCTGGACAGAATGCAGCGACACATGAAGTTCCGGCCTTCCACATTCGCCCACCCGGCCCATAATGCATGCTGCAGCCATGAGTTGTGAGTGTTGACGCAGTGTACCACCGAACCCTGGGGTTGCGCTTTCCAAAAGTGTTTGATGCTTTTTTGGTATATACACATTGCCATCATGGCACACCATTGTGGACTTTACTTGGACGTCTTCTCCTGCGATTTCTACCATGAGAGCGTGACTATCTGGTGGTAGTCCTATCCATAGAGCAGTGGCTGGTCCGAATAGTAGCTCTTCGTGTGAAAGGCATCAGAACCAGTGGTAGAAATACTACATCAGGATGAGGCTGCAATGAGCATAATGCCTGGGTATCAACTGATGCAAAGAAACAACAGCACATGACTCTGAGATGGTCCAAACCCCTGTGAAAAACCTAACCCCAGATTTCGAGCATAACAGTTGAGGTTCTGAAGAGTAAAAACTGCGCACGCCCCACAGGCAAGCCACACTTTAAAACAAGGGAATGGGGGGCATTAACAATGGCTGTAATGGAAATAATGACTAGGCTATGGCTTGCAGGCGACCTGTTGGTGGGGGTTCCATTTACGGCCAGGTCAAACCTGGCTCGACCACCCAACTCACAACAAAACCAACCTTTATCAAACAGCTCCACATTTGGGACCGCTTTTAGGTACACAAGCTTTTTTTGGCTCCAGCTCCTGGGGGATGAGGAATATGTTGCTAACTAAGGGATAGCCTGACCTTCACCAAGGAGAAGCTGACAGTCCTCGTCACGAAAATATTGTACGTCCACCACTGTAAACGGAGGTAATGGCTTGGCAAATCCTTCCATGACCACAGTCCTTGGAGGCACACGTGCAACCCTGCACTGGGAGGAACCCCTCCAGTAGTGAACAGCAGAGCCCAAGAAAAATTATCCCCTCCGCTCGAGCAGCAGACACATGCACTGCACCTGCACTGACCCTAGGCTTAAGAATATCCCAGGTTGAATGGCGCATTCCACAAATGTCACAGAGTGTGCACACGTGGGCACCGCTCAAGAACCCTGCACATCAGCCCTTCAGATGTCCCGGTTGGAGAAATGAAATGAAATTTGCTGGTGTGCTGCTGCATCCATCAGCACATGATATGGCAGTGAAAAGGGCAAAGAGAAAATTGCGGCGGGCTGGAGGGGGCTCTTCACGCTTTGGACCCTCTGCATGCCCTCGAGACAGGTAGAGACCAGCATTGCAAATGCCCGCAGCCTCGCCGTATCCATCAATAATCCTCCGTTCAAGAAAGGCGGGGAGGGAAGGAGAGAGGGTGGGAGAAAGGGAGCACACTGTGGCAAGCGGCAAACTAATTGTAAGTAGAATCGGAGGAGCACCGAAAAGGCAACCTTTTACACCAGCATGGCCTCACCAACGAAACGGATCCGGAAGGGAAATGAAGGTTCTTGGTGTGCCACCTGCGGCTGAAGAGCGACGTCCAGATGATGCAAATGCTTTGGTGGGGCTGTACTGCCATGCACACAGGTACTTAGCCTTCACTAAATGCCCATGAAACAGACTATTGCACCCTCAGGGAATGGCAATGATGTGAAAGAAACAGCTCCGGACGAAAGCCAGCGAAATGCTTTCTGCGAGAAGCATTTTGCATTCCACTGATGATTCCATCTGAAACCCGTCGCTGACAGCTAGCCAGGGCGTGGTTTCGTGGGTGGGTGAGAAGGTACCAAAATGCCAACGTACGTAAGTCAAGTTAGAAGCCCTGGGCCCCATTGATCGATTGGACAACCCTGGGGAGGGGTTCTCCCAAGACCACAGACTGGGCTCACAGTTCAACTGCTTCGGGATGCTTGGCTATGTGCTGAAGCCGTCGTTGGGTTTAGGCTTACCAACGGAAGAGCATAGCAACTGCACAGCCAGCCCTCTGCCGAAACGCACACCCTGTGTGTTGACAGTTCTCCCAAGCCGTGGTCCAAAGGAGAGGGTAAAACCGAATTGTGGCAGAGGGCAATACACTTCACACTCTGGACAGAATGCAGCGACACATGAACTTCCGGCCTTCCACATTCGCCCACCCGGCCCATAATGCATGCTGCAGCCATGAATTGTGGGTGTTGACGCAGTGTACCGCCGAACCCTGGGGTTGCGCTTTCCAAAATTGTATGATGTTTTGGCATATACACCTTGCGATCATGGCAGACCATTGTGGGCGTTACTCGGACGTCAGACCAACCTGCATCCTCCAATGGAGCAGACTGCAGACTGTCAGACCGCAATTGGCGGAAGCACGGCCGCGGTCCCAAAAGTCACGTCAAAACGGCGGTCCAACGCCCACCCCTGTGCTTAGACAAGGCCGTGCATGCCCACGTCACACGTGACAGCAAAGCATGCGCGGGCCTCAAACCTTACACAAGCAATGGTAACGTGCACATTTAACCCCCCAAATATTCTGATTGTCCTTATTCACTGCCGCGGGCATCGGGTGGACTTCCATGGCGTCGGGTGGGGCTTGCCAGATGGCCCCGACACCCGGGTCCCCGACCCCCCGGACGCCCCCGACCCCCCGGACACGCGCGCCCCTGACACCCTCGTCCCAGAGCGGGACTTCACACGGGCATCGGGGGCTGGCAGGTCGTCGTCCTCGGCGTCGTCGTCCTCGACGGCAAACCCCAGGACCCGCTCGGCGGGGGCCCATGGGAGGGCCCCGCTCGTGGCCCTCTGCGCCAGGTCAGTGAAGTCTGGGTGTCCCCGGATCGAGCCCAGATGCTCCAGAAGCCCCGGCAGCAGCCGCACATCGTCCACAGGGGCTGGAGCAGGCCCTTCGGGGATGTCAGGTCCGGACGAGGAACCAGCGGACGGGGCCATGGCCGGGGACCCGGCAGCGGGTGTGTGAGGGGCCTGCGCGACCGGAGCAGTTGGGCGCGTGGGGGGCCGTGGGACCAGCTCGTTCCAGTCCAGACCTGCCCTAACCGCATCCTTGAGGCTCTGCAGGGCTTTGTCCGGCTGACCCTTGACGGACCACAGGGCGGCCCAGATGCACTGCATGTGCGCCAGTGCACAGCCGCAGAAGTACGCCCGCTGCAGCAGTGCCTTCCCCTCCGTGAAATCCCCCCGCCCAATGCTCCCCAACGCACGCCGCAGACACGTGTGCCCCTCCTCCTCGGCCATCAGCATGGCGCGCACCTCCCGCCGCACCTCCTCCGGCATCCGCACCTCTCCGGCATTGCACAGCCACCCCCGCGCGACAACGCGCAGAACGCAGGACAGCGGCACACTGAATGTGTTGACCCAGTCCACAACGTAACCGGATCCTGTGCGCTTGCACAAATGGATGTGCAGTCGGCGGGTGGCGGCGCCCGCTCGGTCTGCGGCGCCCGCTCTCTCTGCAGCGCCACTGGGCAGCTGCTGGGGTCGCTCGAGCGCAGCAGTGGCACAGACCCCAAACAGCTGGCGATCATAGATGCGGAGGCAGAGCACCCTCCACACCTGCGGGAAAGGTGGGGCATGTGGCTGCACTGGCATGGGCCCCGGCATGAGCACTGGCATGAGGATGTCCGAGTCATCCGCATTGACATCCATGCACTCGTGCACGTCCGGTTGTGCTGCGAGGCAGCCCTGGGCGTCCACTCGCCGCTTCTTGTTGATTGGACCTTCGGGTTCGTGCGGCCTCCGCCTTTTCTTTGTGGTCTTGCGCAGACGCTTAGGCCTGCCTTCTGGGACTTCGGGGCTTGTGACTTGTTCCGTCCAGATGTCCTCCTGCAGGTCGAGGAACGACGACTCATAGTCGGAGCCAAAATCCACCCGATACTGGTTTGGCTCACTGTCCACGCGTGACACGATGCTGCCTGCTCTCCATTTGTCCTTCTGTTCCTCATCGGTCGTCCAGACAAACACCACGTGGCTGGGCCTCAACTCCAACTGCCAAATGTGCTTGGGTGAGTTTTTGGTTCGCATTGTGATGAGGAGCCGTCGAAAAAAAAAGACACTCAGAAAGCGTAAGTGGATGCACACAGGTGAGGGGTCCATGCACAAGAAAACAGTTGTTCAGCTCCTGGGTCCAAATCCACACACAGTGGCCGCAATATTCAAAAAGGTATCCCCCCCCTTCCGAGGGATGAATATAATGGCGGGGAGGCCCCACCCGCGCCCCCGCAGATGACGAAATGACGATTACAAAATGCCGGCCAACCAAAGTACAGTGCAGTCACAGCCCTGGGTCCCTCTTCTCTGAGGCACAAGACGAAGCACTGGACATGGGTCATTGCTGTCATCCCAAAAACCAATGTGAACAGTGTTTTACACGTGTTACACGTGTTTGACGCATCTTGCCAAAATGTGCTAAATTTCAGCCTCATCCTCAGAGCTGGATGACTCAATTGACGAACTGGGGTACTGGCTGCTGCTAGAGGGGGGGCAACAGTGAGGCATACCTGCAAAGCAAAAAAAAAGCACTGGAAAATTGCAATTTTGTAATTGTCATTTCGTCATTTCAGGGGTCCTCAGCCGCCCCCCCCCCCCCCCCCCACACACACCCACCAAAATAATGGTGGCAGTGTTATATTCACCACTGCCCCTTGTAAAAAATGGCACCCGGGTAATCAAACGATTCATTGGGGGATTATTTTGTCTCCCAAAACGATGATTTTACGAGAGGTTGGACATACGATATCACCAACTGGGGAATGCCACACGAATGACCCCCAAAAAACTAGGGCGGTATGGTGCCTGCGCCTGCGCTTGATCTGACAACCTCTCTTCGAAGTGATATCACCAACTTCGGTTTCCTAGCCTAGTGGGTCGACATTCATCATCTTTGAATTTGTTTGGTCGGCCGCGACCAGGGGTCATAGATATCATGCCCTACCAGAGGTCCCGACCAAAGAGTCACCGCAGGATGCTTTTTTGGACAAGGCAATAAGTTTACAAACGGTCAAACCGACAATTTAACTCCTTGGAGAAGCATACGCGAATGGGCCCCCAAATGGATGCAGCTGCAAAGCAAACTTCAATTTTGGAGCCCCGGCCCAATCAATTCCCTCATCCGTTGGCGTACCCAGAAACAACATCACGAGCAATGTTCAACTTGCATGCTAGGGTTGCTTTTAGCAGTTCGAGTGGAACCGAAACCGTAAACTTGCACATGGCAGAAACCCAAACATGGAAAGTGAAGCCTGAATGTGAGACCACCGTTTCTGGTGCTATGCTACACGGCATTACCGGTTCCACAAGTGCAAATGAATGACTGCATATAGTATACTCTGTGTCACACTGATTTGGCCATCATGATATGCGAATGACACACTGCCACCATACGTCTATTCTGAAACCCCAAATGCAACTCAGAAAGATGAACTTAGGCATAACATAAAACGTAGCTGTGAAATTGTCATGCTGTCTCGAGAATGGTTTGTTTGGAATCAGCGTTGAGGACAGCAAACGTAGAATTCTCAGTGGCTCCGTGCGTTGAGGGAACTCTTCAATCTTCACTTTCCCGCTGCAGCGTGGACATTACCGAACAGGTTTGCGTGTGGTTTCAGGAAACGGACTGTCTATCCAGGCCTGTCCAACTCAGCCAAGAGTCTTTCCAAAACAAGGATTGTGGGAATAAGGCCCTTGGAACCCTGCCAACCCCGTGCTTTCCGGCAACCCCGGGCTGCCCTGTTTACTCAAAATACACATATTGTGCATCGATGCACAATACAATCAAACCATACATGGATATTTCTAATACACCATCGCTGCCTGTAGTGCCGCAGTATTATACACGTTCCTCTCAAATTTTGGTCTACAATCTGTGCCACCTTCACCACGACATCTGAATAGATGCCAAAACTAGCAGCCAACTAATTAGTCCATTCTGAGAATTCGGAGGGACAGCAATCAATCCACATGACCTCGTACCCAGCAGCAATGGCTCTTCCTCCACGTTCTCCGCAACCTCAGATTTCTCGCATGACGCTGGGCAGCCTTGAGCTAATGCTTAGAGGGCGCTGGGGAGGGGGCTGGCAAACTTCTTACCACCGAAGGGGGTTGGGAGAAAGGGGTGCAGGAAAATGTGCAATTATCTCCCGCACACGTACAATACCATCCACCTGCAGATGTGTTCGAATACTCATCCTGTCTGTCTTTGCCCAGTGTCATTGTAGCTTTCCTGTGTATGAATTAACTGCAGAAAATAAACATGTATGTGATGCATTTTTTGTGATGCATTTGTGGATGTTTTGCCCTTCGTAAAATCATCATCTGGGAGACAAATTATTGCCCAATGCATTTTTCGGTTTTGACACCTCAAAGCACCCCCCCCCCAAGTGGATCTTTTGGAAATAGTTCCTGTATACCTTTCTAGGGAGCACCATTCCCTTTGACCTTGCCACCAGCCCCTCCTGGACCTGAACCTTGGAACTGCTAGACCAGCAAGACCACTGCTCTCTTTTTCTCACAGGGACGTGTGCACCTCAGACCACATCATGTCTCCGGTCAGAATCAACGTCAAACAATCCATCTTTACAAATGAAACACTGCAATGAGGGTGCCTGTATCGCACCGCACTCACCGCGTGTTTTGTCGGATATTTACCATCACAGCACAGGTCAACGTCAAATCCTTCTTTTTCACACCATGATGAGCTAGTGCAGCCTGCTCACTAAGACTTGGGGTGCACTACGCGCACAGATACAGCCGTAAACCCCCAAACCTAGGGCGCCACAACAAGTGCACCCTTTTTGAAAACATGTGTATCACTGGGCTCTAGCCCCCTGAATCACCACAGTGGGACTGACGAAAAATTTACGGCTATCCCCAATTGTGGTAAGGGATGGGACTCAGGAGAGGATGTGCCAAGAGAGAGCCAACCGGTGTTTGGCCGATTACCAGCAGAGGAAGCAAACCACTTCTGTGACCCAACTCCTAACCCGCCTGGATGCAAAACATTGCACAGGTTTCTCGCCCACAAGCAGATGGCGCTGTGAGGCCATGTCCTCAACCCAAACCCAGACCCAAGCCTAAACCCAAGCCAGAAGCGGCTTGTGTACCATGGCCCGGGAAACCTCCGGCAGCTGTGCCTTCAGATCCCAGGCCATCACAAAACACCATGTTGTATTTTACGGCGCTGGCGCCCGCGGGGGAAGGGGGGTCAGAAAAAAAAATCTCCTCCCCCCGTGGGGGCTCGTTTTCCTAGAATATACTACATAGTGGGGGGAGATATTATTTTTCCCGTAGCTATGCACGACATTCCTGGATGTTTGCAGAAAATTGGTGTTCATTCGTCTCTGGTCCCATACCAACTCTTACCCAGCCCTTACTCCTGCTCATAAAGAACACGTGCAATGACAAAGCTATATGACATATGACACCAAACTTGTGTCACGCTTAAAATGTAATCAACGGTTTGTTTGCTGTTTACATTGTTCGCAAGACAACACACTGCGTCGTCCACAGGAGTACAGGAGGGAAAGCTCTCAAGACATCAAAGCTCATCGTGACTTTCCAATGGGCGAGGTGGTGGTGAGGAGTCATCAGTGGATGACTCAGAACTGCTATCAGATGACGTGGCCTGGAGACTGCAGCAAACTGACGCCACAGACGGACAGGACAGAGGGTTGAACTTCTGTGCACATGAATGTTGGCCTTTGGTAACACAGACAAAGCACAAGAAATTTTAATGTCTGCAACATCCCTGACCTGTTCAAGTCCAGGAATGTGTGGAACCCGAAGGTAGGTGGCAAAGAAGGCGGGGGTGGCCCAGGCGGGAGGGCAGGAGAGGAACTTACAGGTTTTTATTTTTTAAATCCCACCCTGACCTCTTGGACCCCTTGAGTGCCTGGGCGTCCTCTCCTCCCCCCCAGTAGGGCAAGAAGGTGAAACCTTCCTGCCCAGGCACCCAGCCACCAGACAGCACCTGTTTAACTAAGAAAGGATGGTTCGCCAAAAATGAAAAATTAAAATTTGCAAAGAGGTGCTGCCAGTGGCCCCCTGTGTTTAACTGACTTTTGCTTGTTTCCTTGACAGGGGCTGGTTGCTTCGGGGAAGGGGTCGAGAGCAGGGTGGGGGGGTTTAAGGGGTATGTGGGCCTGTGACTGACTGGCAGGGTCCCCCCTGATGGGGGGACCCGTAGCAAAGAGTGCAGCCCCCCCGCCAGCAATGCATCATATCATGTCTCCTCTATAAGGGGGGCGTGGAAGGGAATGGGGCAAGAGGCCGGTAACATGGGAAAGCGTGTCCCACGCCATTTATTTCCGTAGGGTATGCAGGGTTGCAGGCCGAACCTACCCAGAGGCCGGCGGCAGAACCCTCGCACGCAAAGCTGCCGGTGGTGGCGTTGCAGCAGCCATGCCCGGAGCACGGGCCCGACGCTCCCCCGGGATACTCACCAATGCAGAACGCACCGTAATAGCCGGGATAGCAGCTGCACGGGAGCCCACAGCCCCATCAGGTCACTGTCGGTGGCCTCTGCAGACAAGGGCACAAGCGCCCCCAGGGTACACTCAGTCATAGAACGCTGCGAACGGCACGGGTGCAGGCACCATTTCCTGATACACGCTCCGAACAACGCCATGACCGCTGCACGGATGAGAGGAGGAGGGCGAATATTCTTCAGAGCAGGGCAGACCAAAATACCGTGAGCTGCATGTGCAAGAGCCCGTCCCAGTAGCCCCTTCATCGCCGCTACCGTGGCCATTGCATGAATTTGACTTGCCGCCAGCGCATTGGATGCCACAGTTGGGGCCATATACATCGGACACACACGTGCACCATCCGTCTCCAGTCACGCCCTCGTTGCATGACCCGTCCCCGCATTCCGGGCATTGAGTACAACTGGGGCCGTAGTACCCAGAAGCAAAGGCACTGCAGTCGCTGCCTGTCCAGTGCCCTGCACCAGATGCCTGGCAGGTACAAGTGCCATGAACCTCGCTGCATCTATCATGCCCTGACCACGGGTTCGACGCTCCTCCAGGGCACTCATTGCCGCAGTCCGTATCGTAGTAGCCGGGGTCGCAGCTGCACGAACCAGAGCCTCCAGCCCCATCGGAGCATTGCCCATTGCCGTTGCATGCACCGGCGCCGGCACCCCCGGGACATTCGTTCCCACAGGGTGCCCCAAAGTATCCAGAATCGCAGGTGCACGTACCATCAGCATCGTTGCAAGTGCCATGGCCATTGCAGGGATTCGCAGCGCACGGCAAACATTCCCCGGTGCAGTCCGACGCGACGTACGACGTGGCACAAGTGCACACGCCCGGACCAGTAGCCCCTTCATCGCCGCTACCGTGGCCGTTGCATGGATTCGACTTGCCGCCAGCGCATTGGCTGCCACAGTTGGGGCCATATACATCGGACACACACGTGCACCATCCGTCTCCAGTCACGCCCTCGTTGCATGACCCGTTCCCGCATTCCGGGCATTGGGTAGCCCTTTGAAAGCAAACCTCCGGAGCACTGCTTTCAAACAAGGGTGCGAGGCCCCAAATGCCCATGGCGTCCAATCATCCAAAAAGCAGCCCCGTGCCAAAAGAGGAGTCGGGAACATGGGGTGCAGGCCATGGGGTGTAACCATCACCCCATGTAACCCGGGGATGCATGCGGTGCAGGTATCACCTGCTCACAATCAGTTTGGGTCTCTTGCCGGGAGCACGGGCTGCCACTTTCCGCGGGGCCGCTAATCGGGCAACTCGGGGGCAGTGCGGCGGCAAGAGTCTTCCCCCATCTCTTCGCTGGGCCCTGGATCCAAAGCCTTACTTCGCCCCGAATGTTGCCGCCCACAAAAGGTCAAGTCGAGTGTGTTCGCCTCGAGTCCCTGCAATACAAGCAACTGGCTCAATGACTGCGGCAGCGCCTGCGACGCGATCATGTGCACTGCGATGGGCGTGATGATGCGGCGGCTCATCTTTGATCGGGGGGGGTCACCCCCGTTCCGGATCACCTCCACAACGGCCGGTCGCTCAATCAATTCATCGCCCATTCAATGCGTAGCAGGACCCCACGTCAGGTCCCCGCACACAATTCGAGCCGCCGGCGCCCTCGCACTCCGCCCGGGTCCCGATGACGACGCCAGTGGTCAGATTGGCCACCAGCGATCTTGGGTTCGGTGTATGCCCCTCAGCACCTATAAAAATGCAACTACTGGCACCCCACAGAACCATACACAATCGGTGATTTTCAACGGAGAATTTTGGCAAAAATGACCAAGCATGCCAAATGAAGCTCAAAGCCCCTGAAACTCGAGCACATGAGTGACACAACTCGTCAAAAACGGATGGGGATGGTCCCAATGACCTGTTTACATTGTGCACAATCGAAAAAAAGGGACTTCAAAGTTTTGGACTGTTCGGTCAGAAAAACGGTGAAGTCCCTGCAAGGGGCTTCGCGAGCGAGCGTGCGCGCGCGTGTGGTAAATGACCAAATTACCCCCTCCGCTCGAGCAGCAGATGCATGAACTGCAACTGCACTGGCCCCGGGCTTACGAATACCACAAGTTGAATGGCGAATTCCACATTGCAAGCCACCATCAATGTCACACATCGTGCCCATCAGCCAATTAGCACATCAGCCCTTCAGAGGTCCCGGATGGAGAAATGAAATGAAATTCCCAAGGTTGGCAACAGCCACCATTACCTTAAAGATATCCCCTACGCACTAGGCATTGAATAGCACATCGGACAAACATCCACCAACCGACCCGTGCTGAGTAGCCGGGATAGCAGCTGCACGAGCCAGAGCCTCCAGTCCCATCAGAGCATTGCCCATGGCTGTTGCATGCACCGGCGCCGGCAGCCCGAGGACATACGTTCCCATAGGGTGCCCCAAAGTATCCAGAATCGCAGGTGCACGTACCATCAGCATCGTTGCAAGTGCCATGGCCATTGCAGGGATTCGCAGCGCACGGCAAACATTCCCCGGTGCAGTCCGACCCGAGGTACGACGTGGCACAAGTGCATACGCCCGGACCAGTAGCCCCTTCATCGCCGCTACCGCGGCCATTGCATGGATTCGACTTGCCGCCAGCGCATTGGCTGCCACAGTTGGGGCCATATACAGCGGACACACACGTGCACCATCTGTCTCCAGTCACGCCCTCGTTGCATGACCCGTCCCCGCATTCCGGGCATTGCGTACAACTGGGGCCGTGGTACCCAGAAGCACAGGCACAGCGGTCGCTGCCTGTCCAGTGCCCTGCATCAGATGCCTGGCAGGTACAAGTGCCAGGAACCTCGCTGCATCCACCATGCCCTGAGCACGGGTTCGAGGCTCCCCCGGGGCGCTTATTGCCGCAGTCCGTACGTAGTAGCTGAGATCACAGCTGCACGAGCCAGAGCCTCCAGCCCCATCAGAGCATTGCCCGTGGTCGTTGCATGCACCCGCGCCGGCGGCCCCGGGACATTCGTTCCCATAGGGTGCCCCAAAGCCCTCCACAAGTGATCCATTCAGTTGGCGAAGTAACTGCAGGGGCTTACGAATACCAAATCAATGAGTACTGCAAACAGCGCCGACTGCGCCGCATTGAACGGGCCATCCATATCAGAGTCATGCATCAACGCGGCGTTGCTGCGCCCGTCGTCCCTGGCATTCAAGATCTTGCTCCATGGTGACAAAAAGAGCTACCAACAGCAGAATAGTGAACACACATACAAAGCGAGAGCAAAACATGACCAAAAGCAAAGTATTTGCAGGAGGGCATTCGAGTGTTTTCATGTGGGTGCGGTGTGCGTGTCTTGTGTTTGCACAGGAACCTAATTCATCAACAACTAGCATTTGTCTTGCATTGTTCATTTTAATGATCTTGTATGCACAGATGTATCTATCTTGACCTGACCTGTGTAGTACATTCCATTGGTGTGTGCCCATATTATTCACAAGGATCACAGTCACCACCTGCCCTCTTCATCCAGCCTCACATCTCCTCCCTCTTGGATCATTGTAAATATACAGTTGAGGCTGGACTGTGCAAAGAGTTACTCTGTGGTGGTGACATGGTTGGGCAGGCGAAGCTTCTATCACCCATGTGATATGACTGCAAACCCATGCAACACGCCCTGTTCAATGAGTCTGCCCAGAGCATTGTACACCCTGATGTTGTTGCCCTGTTTGATTTTCGTGTAGTCACCGGGGGCTGCAGGTCCAGGCTTTCCCATTGTGTCTCAGGGGTTGTAAAAAATGATGCCATGGCTCTGCCTTTGCTCCAACACACGTGCCTATTGCTACGAGATTCACCTGGGTCCCAATTAGGCTACCACCAATCCGTGTTGCGCTGTGATAGAAAGGGGCCCATGGTCTTTCAGTGGTCACTGAAGAGCATCCATTCTTTCCTTGCACTGCGCGCGCATCGCACGCTACGTTTAGACAAGATTCCCCATGGAAAATCCTTTGTTCCTTTTTTTTTCTCACTGAACAATGTTGCATCCAAATTTGATGGATCTTACTCGACTGAAACGTGGGTGTGCTGGAATTAATTGTACGTGAGCATTGTGCACTGACACAGTATCACACAATCACGCCAAACATCTGAGATAAACATCGCACGTAAGAATCCTAACATGCCACATACTCTTCATCTTCTCTTCAAAAATCCACGTTGGATCATCATTGAAGGGACCGACAAAATATGTGTCAATATGGTGCCATAACCCCTGCCTCCCTGGGGTTCCCATGGTGGGGAGAAATCAACCTAGAAAGGAGTTGGTGTGGAAGAAGCACCGAAACCTATTGTCAAACAACCACAATGCCTAGAGTATACAAATTATGGGTTTTCAGTACGCCACACACCCAAATAGTCACACTGCGCTTGAGGGCCCCCTGTATGTGCTACTCACGCCTGCCTATAGACTGCCATAACACACCATTCTTATCAAGGGCATATTCTGTCACGGGCTCGGCTTTGGGCATTTTGGGGCCAAATATTGTGAAAACAACATCTTTCTGTACTGTACAAGGTTGTGCACAGCCACCATTACCTTAACATATCCCCTACGTACTTGGCGTTGAATAGCACATCGGACAGACATCCACCCACCGACCATGTGGGGAGACAATCCTTCATCCCACCAAATGTCATCCACCAATGAAATTCAAGGGTCTGCGGGCAAGGTCAATGGGGATTGACTTCTGTATTTGGAGAAGCAGAGAGCAAGACACTGAAGATCCGTAGTAGACGCCCTGAAGGTGTATTATCACACACCTCGACCAGTGTGTCTGTTTCAAAGTTGTGGGGTTGCAAAACACATCCATAGACGTAGCACAAGACAACACAAAGAATGCACAAAAAGTAGCCCCAAAGCCCATCACCCCAACTCAAGGGGTCACGCCAAAGTGCCGTGAGTCCATCATTCCAACTCAAGGGGCTGCACCAAAGTGTGACAGTCCATCACACCGACTCGAGGAGCCGCACAAATGATGTGGGAATCCAACACCCCAACACAAAACGAGTGCAAGTCCATCACCCCGGCTGTAGGGTCACACCGAAGTGTGGAGGTCCATCACCCCAACCCGGGGGCCACACCGAAGCGTGTGGGAGTCCATCACCCCAACTCGAGGGGCCACACAGAAGTATGTCAGGGTCCACATAATCCAACATCGATCTACAATGAGGAACACGCAGCAAAAGGGCGTGGAATTGGGTGCAAATGGGTGAATACAATGGGTGAAAATGGATGATAAAAGAAGTACGTCATGTCCCAGATGCATAAAAATCTTTCAAAAACCCCTTTATGGAACAAAAAACCAGTGGATAAGGGCCAAAACTAGGGTTCCGGTGGTTGACGACATACAAAAATGTGTATTGTGTGCGCACTGCGTGCATAGCAGCCTCCATGGTGACAGAGGAGGTGCATTAACACTAAGCATGGGTTTTGGGGGGTGCAAAATAAGCATCAACGGTTATGTTGGGAAATGGGGAAACCCAGCTTGGGTATCGAAAATAGAACTTCCCAAACCTCACTTTTTGGAACATTTTGATTGTCTAAAGACGGTAAAAACCGCATGTACACGCCCTTTTGGGCCCTCTTTGATCTCTATGGGGGCCAGTGAGCTGGTTACAATGCATGATGAGCTTGTGTGCCGTGCTCACTGCATGGCATTCAAGACAACTCTGGGAATCAAGGTTCGGTAGTGTGAAAAGAAAAAAGCAAGTTCCATGTCAACAGGAGGAGGGCATCCGATGTGCACGATAGTGTCAGGACTGCTGCAACACCAAGACAAGAGGGTGGGGGTTGATTGACTAAATGCAAAGAATGCATCATGCATCAGCATGTCTCTTTTTGGTTCCAGGTCTTGGTGAGCTGGCAAACACTACTCACAAGGTGTCAAAGGGGGATGAGGGGGCAGTGGCAGGGGAAATAATGACTAGGCTATGGCTTGCAGACGCCCTGTGGGTGGGAGTTCCATTTACGGCCAGGCCAAACCTGGCTCGCCCACCCACCAACTCACAAGAAAACCAACCTTTATCAAACAGCTCCACATTTGGGACCGCTTTTAGGTACACAAGCTTTTTTTGGCTCCAGCTCCTGGGGGGTGAGTGGTATTTTGCTAACTAATCGATAGCCTGAGCTTCACCGAGGAGAAGCTGACAGCCCTCGTCACGAAAATATTATACGTTCACCACTGTAGACGGAGGTAATGGCTTGGCAAATCCTTCCATGACCACAGTCCTTGGAGGCACACGTTCAACCCTGCACTGGGAGCAACCCCTCCAGTAGTGAACAGCAGAGCCCAATAAAAATGATCCCCTCCGCTCGAGCAGCAGACACATGCACTGCAACTGCACTGGCCCCGGGCTTAAGAATATCACAGGTTGAATGGCGAATTCCACATTGAAAGCCACCATCAATGTAACACAGTGTGCACATGTGGGCACTGCTCAAGAGCCCTGCACATCAGCCCTTCAGAGGTCCTGGATGGAGAAATGAAATGAAACTTGCTGGTGTGCTGCTGCATCCATCAGCACATGATATGGCAGTGAAAAGGGATTGCGCGTCCAGGGCAGAGAGAACGTTCCGGCGGGTGTGGGGGGTCTCTTCACGTTTCTGGACCACAACACAGAACACCGCACGACCTTGGGCCCTATTGATCGATTGGACAACCCTGGGGAGGGGCTCTCCCAAGACCACAGACTGGGCTCACAGTTCAACTGCTTCGGGATGCTTGGCTATGTGCTGAAGCCGTCGTTGGGTTTAGGCTTACCAACGGAAGAGCATAGCAACTGCACAGCCAGCCCTCTGCCGAAACGCACACCCTGTGTGTTGACAGTTCTCCCAAGTCGTGGTCCAAAGGAGAGGGTAAAACCGTATTGTGGAAGATGGCGATACACTTCATACTCTGGACAGAATGCAGCGACACATGAACTTCCGGCCTTCCACATTCGCCCACCCGGCCCATAATGCATGCTGCAGCCATGAGTTGTGAGTGTTGACGCAGTGTACCACCGAACCCTGGGGTTGCGCTTTCCAAAAGTGTTTGATGCTTTTTTGGTATATACACATTGCCATCATGGCACACCATTGTGGACTTTACTTGGACGTCTTCTCCTGCGATTTCTACCATGAGAGCGTGACTATCTGGTGGTAGTCCTATCCATAGAGCAGTGGCTGGTCCGAATAGTAGCTCTTCGTGTGAAAGGCATCAGAACCAGTGGTAGAAATACTACATCAGGATGAGGCTGCAATGAGCATAATGCCTGGGTATCAACTGATGCAAAGAAACAACAGCACATGACTCTGAGATGGTCCAAACCCCTGTGAAAAACCTAACCCCAGATTTCGAGCATAACAGTTGAGGTTCTGAAGAGTAAAAACTGCGCACGCCCCACAGGCAAGCCACACTTTAAAACAAGGGAATGGGGGGCATTAACAATGGCTGTAATGGAAATAATGACTAGGCTATGGCTTGCAGGCGACCTGTTGGTGGGGGTTCCATTTACGGCCAGGTCAAACCTGGCTCGACCACCCAACTCACAACAAAACCAACCTTTATCAAACAGCTCCACATTTGGGACCGCTTTTAGGTACACAAGCTTTTTTTGGCTCCAGCTCCTGGGGGATGAGTGGTATTTTGCTAACTAATCGATAGCCTGACCTTCACCAAGGAGAAGCTGACAGTCCTCGTCACGAAAATATTATACGTCCACCACTGTAAACGGAGGTAATGGCTTGGCAAATCCTTCCATGACCACAGTCCTTGGAGGCACACGTGCAACCCTGCACTGGGAGGAACCCCTCCAGTAGTGAACAGCAGAGCCCAATAAAAATGATCCCCTCCGCTCGAGCAGCAGACACATGCACTGCAACTGCACTGGCCCCGGGCTTAAGAATATCACAGGTTGAATGGCGAATTCCACATTGAAAGCCACCATCAATGTAACACAGTGTGCACATGTGGGCACTGCTCAAGAGCCCTGCACATCAGCCCTTCAGAGGTCCTGGATGGAGAAATGAAATGAAACTTGCTGGTGTGCTGCTGCATCCATCAGCACATGATATGGCAGTGAAAAGGGATTGCGCGTCCAGGGCAGAGAGAACGTTCCGGCGGGTGTGGGGGGTCTCTTCGCGTTTCTGGACCACAACACAGAACACCGCACGACCTTGGGCCCTATTGATCGATTGGACAACCCTGGGGAGGGGCTCTCCCAAGACCACAGACTGGGCTCACAGTTCAACTGCTTCGGGATGCTTGGCTATGTGCTGAAGCCGTCGTTGGGTTTAGGCTTACCAACGGAAGAGCATAGCAACTGCACAGCCAGCCCTCTGCCGAAACGCACACCCTGTGTGTTGACAGTTCTCCCAAGTCGTGGTCCAAAGGAGAGGGTAAAACCGTATTGTGGAAGATGGCGATACACTTCATACTCTGGACAGAATGCAGCGACACATGAAGTTCCGGCCTTCCACATTCGCCCACCCGGCCCATAATGCATGCTGCAGCCATGAGTTGTGAGTGTTGACGCAGTGTACCACCGAACCCTGGGGTTGCGCTTTCCAAAAGTGTTTGATGCTTTTTTGGTATATACACATTGCCATCATGGCACACCATTGTGGACTTTACTTGGACGTCTTCTCCTGCGATTTCTACCATGAGAGCGTGACTATCTGGTGGTAGTCCTATCCATAGAGCAGTGGCTGGTCCGAATAGTAGCTCTTCGTGTGAAAGGCATCAGAACCAGTGGTAGAAATACTACATCAGGATGAGGCTGCAATGAGCATAATGCCTGGGTATCAACTGATGCAAAGAAACAACAGCACATGACTCTGAGATGGTCCAAACCCCTGTGAAAAACCTAACCCCAGATTTCGAGCATAACAGTTGAGGTTCTGAAGAGTAAAAACTGCGCACGCCCCACAGGCAAGCCACACTTTAAAACAAGGGAATGGGGGGCATTAACAATGGCTGTAATGGAAATAATGACTAGGCTATGGCTTGCAGGCGACCTGTTGGTGGGGGTTCCATTTACGGCCAGGTCAAACCTGGCTCGACCACCCAACTCACAACAAAACCAACCTTTATCAAACAGCTCCACATTTGGGACCGCTTTTAGGTACACAAGCTTTTTTTGGCTCCAGCTCCTGGGGGATGAGGAATATGTTGCTAACTAAGGGATAGCCTGACCTTCACCAAGGAGAAGCTGACAGTCCTCGTTACGAAAATATTATACGTCCACCACTGTAAACGGAGGTAATGGCTTGGCAAATCCTTCCATGACCACAGTCCTTGGAGGCACACGTGCAACCCTGCACTGGGAGGAACCCCTCCAGTAGTGAACAGCAGAGCCCAAGAAAAATTATCCCCTCCGCTCGAGCAGCAGACACATGCACTGCACCTGCACTGACCCTAGGCTTAAGAATATCCCAGGTTGAATGGCGCATTCCACAAATGTCACAGAGTGTGCACACGTGGGCACCGCTCAAGAACCCTGCACATCAGCCCTTCAGATGTCCCGGTTGGAGAAATGAAATGAAATTTGCTGGTGTGCTGCTGCATCCATCAGCACATGATATGGCAGTGAAAAGGGCAAAGAGAAAATTGCGGCGGGCTGGAGGGGGCTCTTCACGCTTTGGACCCTCTGCATGCCCTCGAGACAGGTAGAGACCAGCATTGCAAATGCCCGCAGCCTCGCCGTATCCATCAATAATCCTCCGTTCAAGAAAGGCGGGGAGGGAAGGAGAGAGGGTGGGAGAAAGGGAGCACACTGTGGCAAGCGGCAAACTAATTGTAAGTAGAATCGGAGGAGCACCGAAAAGGCAACCTTTTACACCAGCATGGCCTCACCAACGAAACGGATCCGGAAGGGAAATGAAGGTTCTTGGTGTGCCACCTGCGGCTGAAGAGCGACGTCCAGATGATGCAAATGCTTTGGTGGGGCTGTACTGCCATGCACACAGGTACTTAGCCTTCACTAAATGCCCATGAAACAGACTATTGCACCCTCAGGGAATGGCAATGATGTGAAAGAAACAGCTCCGGAAGAAAGCCAGCGAAATGCTTTCTGCGAGAAGCATTTTGCATTCCACTGATGATTCCATCTGAAACCCGTCGCTGACAGCTAGCCAGGGCGTGGTTTCGTGGGTGGGTGAGAAGGTACCAAAATGCCAACGTACGTAAGTCAAGTTAGAAGCCCTGGGCCCCATTGATCGATTGGACAACCCTGGGGAGGGGTTCTCCCAAGACCACAGACTGGGCTCACAGTTCAACTGCTTCGGGATGCTTGGCTATGTGCTGAAGCCGTCGTTGGGTTTAGGCTTACCAACGGAAGAGCATAGCAACTGCACAGCCAGCCCTCTGCCGAAACGCACACCCTGTGTGTTGACAGTTCTCCCAAGCCGTGGTCCAAAGGAGAGGGTAAAACCGAATTGTGGCAGAGGGCAATACACTTCACACTCTGGACAGAATGCAGCGACACATGAACTTCCGGCCTTCCACATTCGCCCACCCGGCCCATAATGCATGCTGCAGCCATGAATTGTGGGTGTTGACGCAGTGTACCGCCGAACCCTGGGGTTGCGCTTTCCAAAATTGTATGATGTTTTGGCATATACACCTTGCGATCATGGCAGACCATTGTGGGCGTTACTCGGACGTCAGACCAACCTGCATCCTCCAATGGAGCAGACTGCAGACTGTCAGACCGCAATTGGCGGAAGCACGGCCGCGGTCCCAAAAGTCACGTCAAAACGGCGGTCCAACGCCCACCCCTGTGCTTAGATAAGGCCGTGCATGCCCACGTCGCACGTGACAGCAAAGCATGCGCAGGCCTCAAACCTTACACAAGCAATGGTAACGTGCACATTTAACCCCCCAAATATTCTGATTGTCCTTATTCACTGCCGCGGGCATCGGGTGGACTTCCATGGCGTCGGGTGGGGCTTGCCAGATGGCCCCGACACCCGGGTCCCCGACCCCCCGGACGCCCCCGACCCCCCGGACACGCGCGCCCCTGACACCCTCGTCCCAGAGCGGGACTTCACACGGGCATCGGGGGCTGGCAGGTCGTCGTCCTCGGCGTCGTCGTCCTCGACGGCAAACCCCAGGACCCGCTCGGCGGGGGCCCATGGGAGGGCCCCGCTCGTGGCCCTCTGCGCCAGGTCAGTGAAGTCTGGGTGTCCCCGGATCGAGCCCAGATGCTCCAGAAGCCCCGGCAGCAGCCGCACATCGTCCACAGGGGCTGGAGCAGGCCCTTCGGGGATGTCAGGTCCGGACGAGGAACCAGCGGACGGGGCCATGGCCGGGGACCCGGCAGCGGGTGTGTGAGGGGCCTGCGCGACCGGAGCAGTTGGGCGCGTGGGGGGCCGTGGGACCAGCTCGTTCCAGTCCAGACCTGCCCTAACCGCATCCTTGAGGCTCTGCAGGGCTTTGTCCGGCTGACCCTTGACGGACCACAGGGCGGCCCAGATGCACTGCATGTGCGCCAGTGCACAGCCGCAGAAGTACGCCCGCTGCAGCAGTGCCTTCCCCTCCGTGAAATCCCCCCGCCCAATGCTCCCCAACGCACGCCGCAGACACGTGTGCCCCTCCTCCTCGGCCATCAGCATGGCGCGCACCTCCCGCCGCACCTCCTCCGGCATCCGCACCTCTCCGGCATTGCACAGCCACCCCCGCGCGACAACGCGCAGAACGCAGGACAGCGGCACACTGAATGTGTTGACCCAGTCCACAACGTAACCGGATCCTGTGCGCTTGCACAAATGGATGTGCAGTCGGCGGGTGGCGGCGCCCGCTCGGTCTGCGGCGCCCGCTCTCTCTGCAGCGCCACTGGGCAGCTGCTGGGGTCGCTCGAGCGCAGCAGTGGCACAGACCCCAAACAGCTGGCGATCATAGATGCGGAGGCAGAGCACCCTCCACACCTGCGGGAAAGGTGGGGCATGTGGCTGCACTGGCATGGGCCCCGGCATGAGCACTGGCATGAGGATGTCCGAGTCATCCGCATTGACATCCATGCACTCGTGCACGTCCGGTTGTGCTGCGAGGCAGCCCTGGGCGTCCACTCGCCGCTTCTTGTTGATTGGACCTTCGGGTTCGTGCGGCCTCCGCCTTTTCTTTGTGGTCTTGCGCAGACGCTTAGGCCTGCCTTCTGGGACTTCGGGGCTTGTGACTTGTTCCGTCCAGATGTCCTCCTGCAGGTCGAGGAACGACGACTCATAGTCGGAGCCAAAATCCACCCGATACTGGTTTGGCTCACTGTCCACGCGTGACACGATGCTGCCTGCTCTCCATTTGTCCTTCTGTTCCTCATCGGTCGTCCAGACAAACACCACGTGGCTGGGCCTCAACTCCAACTGCCAAATGTGCTTGGGTGAGTTTTTGGTTCGCATTGTGATGAGGAGCCGTCGAAAAAAAAAGACACTCAGAAAGCGTAAGTGGATGCACACAGGTGAGGGGTCCATGCACAAGAAAACAGTTGTTCAGCTCCTGGGTCCAAATCCACACACAGTGGCCGCAATATTCAAAAAGGTATCCCCCCCCTTCCGAGGGATGAATATAATGGCGGGGAGGCCCCACCCGCGCCCCCGCAGATGACGAAATGACGATTACAAAATGCCGGCCAACCAAAGTACAGTGCAGTCACAGCCCTGGGTCCCTCTTCTCTGAGGCACAAGACGAAGCACTGGACATGGGTCATTGCTGTCATCCCAAAAACCAATGTGAACAGTGTTTTACACGTGTTACACGTGTTTGACGCATCTTCCCAAAATGTGCTAAATTTCAGCCTCATCCTCAGAGCTGGATGACTCAATTGACGAACTGGGGTACTGGCTGCTGCTAGAGGGGGGGCAACAGTGAGGCATACCTGCAAAGCAAAAAAAAAGCACTGGAAAATTGCAATTTTGTAATTGTCATTTCGTCATTTCAGGGGTCCTCAGCCGCCCCCCCCCCCCCCCACACACACCCACCAAAATAATGGTGGCAGTGTTATATTCACCACTGCCCCTTGTAAAAAATGGCACCCGGGTAATCAAACGATTCATTGGGGGATTATTTTGTCTCCCAAAACGATGATTTTACGAGAGGTTGGACATACGATATCACCAACTGGGGAATGCCACACGAATGACCCCCAAAAAACTAGGGCGGTATGGTGCCTGCGCCTGCGCTTGATCTGACAACCTCTCTTCGAAGTGATATCACCAACTTCGGTTTCCTAGCCTAGTGGGTCGACATTCATCATCTTTGAATTTGTTTGGTCGGCCGCGACCAGGGGTCATAGATATCATGCCCTACCAGAGGTCCCGACCAAAGAGTCACCGCAGGATGCTTTTTTGGACAAGGCAATAAGTTTACAAACGGTCAAACCGACAATTCAACTCCTTGGAGAAGCATACGCGAATGGGCCCCCAAATGGATGCAGCTGCAAAGCAAATTTCAATTTTGGAGCCCCGGCCCAATCAATTCCCTCATCCGTTGGCGTACCCAGAAACAACATCACGAGCAATGTTCAACTTGCATGCTAGGGTTGCTTTTAGCAGTTCGAGTGGAACCGAAACCGTAAACTTGCACATGGCAGAAACCCAAACATGGAAAGTGAAGCCTGAATGTGAGACCACCATTTCTGGTGCTATGCTACATGGCATTACCGGTTCCACAAGTGCAAATGAATGACTGCATATAGTATACTCTGTGTCACACTGATTTGGCCATCATGATATGCGAATGACACACTGCCACCATACGTCTATTCTGAAACCCCAAATGCAACTCAGAAAGATGAACTTAGGCATAACATAAAACGTAGCTGTGAAATTGTCATGCTGTCTCGAGAATGGTTTGTTTGGAATCAGCGTTGAGGACAGCAAACGTAGAATTCTCAGTGGCTCCGTGCGTTGAGGGAACTCTTCAATCTTCACTTTCCCGCTGCAGCGTGGACATTACCGAACAGGTTTGCGTGTGGTTTCAGGAAACGGACTGTCTATCCAGGCCTGTCCAACTCAGCCAAGAGTCTTTCCAAAACAAGGATTGTGGGAATAAGGCCCTTGGAACCCTGCCAACCCCGTGCTTTCCGGCAACCCCGGGCTGCCCTGTTTACTCAAAATACACATATTGTGCATCGATGCACAATACAATCAAACCATACATGGATATTTCTAATACACCATCGCTGCCTGTAGTGCCTCGACATCTGAATAGATGCCAAAACTAGCAGCCAACTAATTAGTCCATTCTGAGAATTCGGAGGGACAGCAATCAATCCACATGACCTCGTACCCAGCAGCAATGGCTCTTCCTCCACGTTCTCCGCAACCTCAGATTTCTCGCATGACGCTGGGCAGCCTTGAGCTAATGCTTAGAGGGCGCTGGGGAGGGGGCTGGCAAACTTCTTACCACCGAAGGGGGTTGGGAGAAAGGGGTGCAGGAAAATGTGCAATTATCTCCCGCACACGTACAATACCATCCACCTGCAGATGTGTTTGAATACTCATCCTGTCTGTCTTTGCCCAGTGTCATTGTAGCTTTCCTGTGTATGAATTAACTGCAGAAAATAAACATGTATGTGATGCATTTTTTGTGATGCATTTGTGGATGTTTTGCCCTTCGTAAAATCATCATCTGGGAGACAAATTATTGCCCAATGCATTTTTCGGTTTTGACACCTCAAAGCACCCCCCCCCCCAAGTGGATCTTTTGGAAATAGTTCCTGTATACCTTTCTAGGGAGCACCATTCCCTTTGACCTTGCCACCAGCCCCTCCTGGACCTGAACCTTGGAACTGCTAGACCAGCAAGACCACTGCTCTCTTTTTCTCACAGGGACGTGTGCACCTCAGACCACATCATGTCTCCGGTCAGAATCAACGTCAAACAATCCATCTTTACAAATGAAACACTGCAATGAGGGTGCCTGTATCGCACCGCACTCACCGCGTGTTTTGTCGGATATTTACCATCACAGCACAGGTCAACGTCAAATCCTTCTTTTTCACACCATGATGAGCTAGTGCAGCCTGCTCACTAAGACTTGGGGTGCACTACGCGCACAGATACAGCCGTAAACCCCCAAACCTAGGGCGCCACAACAAGTGCACCCTTTTTGAAAACATGTGTATCACTGGGCTCTAACCCCCTGAATCCCCACAGTGGGACTGACGAAAAATTTACGGCTATCCCCAATTGTGGTAAGGGATGGGACTCAGGAGAGGATGTGCCAAGAGAGAGCCAACCGGTGTTTGGCCGATTACCAGCAGAGGAAGCAAACCACTTCTGTGACCCAACTCCTAACCCGCCTGGATGCAAAACATTGCACAGGTTTCTCGCCCACAAGCAGATGGCGCTGTGAGGCCATGTCCTCAACCCAAACCCAGACCCAAGCCTAAACCCAAGCCAGAAGCGGCTTGTGTACCATGGCCCGGGAAACCTCCGGCAGCTGTGCCTTCAGATCCCAGGCCATCACAAAACCCCATGTTGTATTTTACGGCGCTGGCGCCCGCGGGGGAAGGGGGGTCAGAAAAAAAAATCTCCTCCCCCCGTGGGGGCTCGTTTTCCTAGAATATACTACATAGTGGGGGGAGATATTATTTTTCCCGTAGCTATGCACGACATTCCTGGATGTTTGCAGAAAATTGGTGTTCAATCGTCTCTGGTCCCATACCAACTCTTACCCAGCCCTTACCCCTGCTCATAAAGAACACATGCAATGACATTGTGGGGCTACTAGCCGCCGAGGTAGGTGTCAGCTGGGCAGGTTAACCCGTCACTTTGTTTTTCGCTTCAGTCCGTCACTCTTTTCCTCGGACAAGTGCGGACTTCCAACAGCGCAACAGAGACATTCAAATAGAGCCTTGCGCTCAGCGAGAACCAACGACACGTTGTTCGACTGTGCGGGGTAATCCTACCACTGAGAGCTGACAATGAACCCGATGATGCCAACGGCATCCTGGGGCATATGCCCCCCACGATCACATCACGGGTCCCAGACGATAAGCCGCATGCAAGCGGGTGCACATGACAGGCAGGTTAGACTATAGCGGTAGGACATAGAAACTTTTATCGTTTACAGCTCACGGGTTTCGCTGTCTCTTCTCACACCACGTGTTTGGGACTTCTTTCCTTCCCTCTGACCTGCTTTGCGAGCCTACGCAAGCCCGTGCATGGCCACCGCACGTTTCCCGTGTGCGTTATTCAATCGTGCATTGTCATCTCACCCGTCGTGCAGCCATCCCATAATGGCCCGTGCGGGTGGTCCACTGAATGTAGTATGAATCAGGTAGGTTAGCGCGCATGTTAGAGCTTGTAGGGAAAGAGGAACCAAAGTTAATGTGGGTGCAGCAGGTGCATCCGCCTTCTTGCGCTGCACAGCAGACACCACAAGTCAGTTAGGCCACGACGTGTCCTCCAACGCATCATGGAGCCCAGGGAAACTTGAACCGGATCGACATGAGTCACCATATTCTCCGCGTTTACACACCCGGCTGAGCCAGCCAGCTTCCTATCCCAACATTGGGGCCGTTCTTTGACACCCTTGCAGCTCATACTGCTTGGAACAATCCACAGGTCAGGGAGACAAACTGATCCAGGGCGCGGTCATGGAGGCGTCACGTTAGGGACGGTCATACAAGTCGCTGCACAGGTCCCCCGCAACGTATTCTCGGCAACATTCGTCCAGATGATCCTTCCTGGCGGAGGGACACTCTCATGGGCACGCACTACGACCACCGCACTCAATCTCCATCCGGGACCATGATCTCCCGGGTACCTTCTAGTGCATGTAGCACCTCTGTGTCTCCTTGTGACCTGCATCGCGATTAGTCGCACCCCACGGTCTCTATCACCTCCTGATACCCTTGCACCGGCCCGGACTCCATCGGCACATAAAGCGGCGACGCCTCGTTTACTGGGTGGTCCCCCACATACTCCACACAAGAGCTGTCATCGACATCCATGAGCGAGAGGTCATCACCGTCGGAGATCCAAATGCACTCCGGCCCACTCGTCCTTTCGTGCTCGGACCGTGTAGCCCTCTTGCCCCTTCCTGCGTGAACCAGGCCTTCATCGCGTGTCGGCGACACCTTGCTGGATGACGAGAGCGGAAGTGGCGCAGGGGGGTAGTCCAGCACCATTACACCCACACCCTGTGAAAGCGCAGAGCTGCCTCGGTGTGGGGCGGGCACCGGATGCCGGATTTCCAGTTCCGGGCTGCACGGACGACAAGGATGGGCTCGTAGGTCCCCAACTGTGGTGTGGCCCCGTTCAGCCTGGAACCAGTAGTTCCGGTAGTACCTTCTGGACTGGTGCCATTCTGCCGCTGAGGCAGCCCTGCCCGTTGGCGCAGCCCTGTCGTCCATTCTACCCTGCAAGATCGGAGCACTGGCATGCATCTCTTGGCGCTCCGGAAGAAATCGAAAAAAAGGGACTTCAAAGTTTTGGACTGTTCGGTCAGAAAAACGGTGAAGTCCCTGCTAGGGGCTTCGCGAGCGAGCGCGCACACGTGTGTGGTAAATGGCCAAGATGTCGGTGAAAACTGAGAATGGCGCCGTTTACTAGCTAGATTCAGGCCGCATGGGCGACTCTGACACCAATAAACAGATTTGGAACGATCTTGGGTTCGGTGTATGCTCCTCAGCACCTATAAAAATGCAACTACTGGCACCCCACAGGACCATACACCATGGATGATTTTCAGCGCGGAATTTTGGCAAAAATGACCAAGCATGCCAAATGAAGCCCAAAACCCCTGAAACTCGAGCAGATGAGTCACACAACTCGTCACAAGCGGATGGGGATGGTTCCAATGACTTGTTTGGATGGTGAAGTCCCTGCCAGGGGCTTTGCGAGCGAGCGCGCACACGTGTGTGGTAAATGGCCAAAATGTCGGTGAAAACTGAGAATGGCGCCGTTTACTAGCCAGATTCAAGCCGCATGGGCGACTCTGACACCAATAAACAGATTTAGAACGATCTTGGGTTCGGTGTATGCCCCTCAGCACCTATAAAAATGCAACTACTGGCACCCCACAGAACCATACACAATCGGTGATTTTCAACGGAGAATTTTGGCAAAAATGACCAAGCATGCCAAATGAAGCTCAAAGCCCCTGAAACTCGAGCACATGAGTGACACAACTCGTCAAAAACGGATGGGGATGGTCCCAATGACCTGTTTACATTGTGCACAATCGAAAAAAAGGGACTTCAAAGTTTTGGACTGTTCGGTCAGAAAAACGGTGAAGTCCCTGCAAGGGGCTTCGCGAGCGAGCGTGCGCGCGCGTGTGGTAAATGACCAAATTACCCCCTCCGCTCGAGCAGCAGATGCATGAACTGCAACTGCACTGGCCCCGGGCTTACGAATACCACAAGTTGAATGGCGAATTCCACATTGCAAGCCACCATCAATGTCACACATCGTGCCCATCAGCCAATTAGCACATCAGCCCTTCAGAGGTCCCGGATGGAGAAATGAAATGAAATTCCCAAGGTTGGCAACAGCCACCATTACCTTAAAGATATCCCCTACGCACTAGGCATTGAATAGCACATCGGACAAACATCCACCAACCGACCCGTGCTGAGTAGCCGGGATAGCAGCTGCACGAGCCAGAGCCTCCAGTCCCATCAGAGCATTGCCCATGGCTGTTGCATGCACCGGCGCCGGCAGCCCGAGGACATACGTTCCCATAGGGTGCCCCAAAGTATCCAGAATCGCAGGTGCACGTACCATCAGCATCGTTGCAAGTGCCATGGCCATTGCAGGGATTCGCAGCGCACGGCAAACATTCCCCGGTGCAGTCCGACCCGAGGTACGACGTGGCACAAGTGCATACGCCCGGACCAGTAGCCCCTTCATCGCCGCTACCGCGGCCATTGCATGGATTCGACTTGCCGCCAGCGCATTGGCTGCCACAGTTGGGGCCATATACAGCGGACACACACGTGCACCATCTGTCTCCAGTCACGCCCTCGTTGCATGACCCGTCCCCGCATTCCGGGCATTGCGTACAACTGGGGCCGTGGTACCCAGAAGCACAGGCACAGCGGTCGCTGCCTGTCCAGTGCCCTGCATCAGATGCCTGGCAGGTACAAGTGCCAGGAACCTCGCTGCATCCACCATGCCCTGAGCACGGGTTCGAGGCTCCCCCGGGGCGCTTATTGCCGCAGTCCGTACGTAGTAGCTGAGATCACAGCTGCACGAGCCAGAGCCTCCAGCCCCATCAGAGCATTGCCCGTGGTCGTTGCATGCACCCGCGCCGGCGGCCCCGGGACATTCGTTCCCATAGGGTGCCCCAAAGCCCTCCACAAGTGATCCATTCAGTTGGCGAAGTAACTGCAGGGGCTTACGAATACCAAATCAATGAGTACTGCAAACAGCGCCGACTGCGCCGCATTGAACGGGCCATCCATATCAGAGTCATGCATCAACGCGGCGTTGCTGCGCCCGTCGTCCCTGGCATTCAAGATCTTGCTCCATGGTGACAAAAAGAGCTACCAACAGCAGAATAGTGAACACACATACAAAGCGAGAGCAAAACATGACCAAAAGCAAAGTATTTGCAGGAGGGCATTCGAGTGTTTTCATGTGGGTGCGGTGTGCGTGTCTTGTGTTTGCACAGGAACCTAATTCATCAACAACTAGCATTTGTCTTGCATTGTTCATTTTAATGATCTTGTATGCACAGATGTATCTATCTTGACCTGACCTGTGTAGTACATTCCATTGGTGTGTGCCCATATTATTCACAAGGATCACAGTCACCACCTGCCCTCTTCATCCAGCCTCACATCTCCTCCCTCTTGGATCATTGTAAATATACAGTTGAGGCTGGACTGTGCAAAGAGTTACTCTGTGGTGGTGACATGGTTGGGCAGGCGAAGCTTCTATCACCCATGTGATATGACTGCAAACCCATGCAACACGCCCTGTTCAATGAGTCTGCCCAGAGCATTGTACACCCTGATGTTGTTGCCCTGTTTGATTTTCGTGTAGTCACCGGGGGCTGCAGGTCCAGGCTTTCCCATTGTGTCTCAGGGGTTGTAAAAAATGATGCCATGGCTCTGCCTTTGCTCCAACACACGTGCCTATTGCTACGAGATTCACCTGGGTCCCAATTAGGCTACCACCAATCCGTGTTGCGCTGTGATAGAAAGGGGCCCATGGTCTTTCAGTGGTCACTGAAGAGCATCCATTCTTTCCTTGCACTGCGCGCGCATCGCACGCTACGTTTAGACAAGATTCCCCATGGAAAATCCTTTGTTCCTTTTTTTTTCTCACTGAACAATGTTGCATCCAAATTTGATGGATCTTACTCGACTGAAACGTGGGTGTGCTGGAATTAATTGTACGTGAGCATTGTGCACTGACACAGTATCACACAATCACGCCAAACATCTGAGATAAACATCGCACGTAAGAATCCTAACATGCCACATACTCTTCATCTTCTCTTCAAAAATCCACGTTGGATCATCATTGAAGGGACCGACAAAATATGTGTCAATATGGTGCCATAACCCCTGCCTCCCTGGGGTTCCCATGGTGGGGAGAAATCAACCTAGAAAGGAGTTGGTGTGGAAGAAGCACCGAAACCTATTGTCAAACAACCACAATGCCTAGAGTATACAAATTATGGGTTTTCAGTACGCCACACACCCAAATAGTCACACTGCGCTTGAGGGCCCCCTGTATGTGCTACTCACGCCTGCCTATAGACTGCCATAACACAACATTCTTATCAAGGGCATATTCTGTCACGGGCTCGGCTTTGGGCATTTTGGGGCCAAATATTGTGAAAACAACATCTTTCTGTACTGTACAAGGTTGTGCACAGCCACCATTACCTTAACATATCCCCTACGTACTTGGCGTTGAATAGCACATCGGACAGACATCCACCCACCGACCATGTGGGGAGACAATCCTTCATCCCACCAAATGTCATCCACCAATGAAATTCAAGGGTCTGCGGGCAAGGTCAATGGGGATTGACTTCTGTATTTGGAGAAGCAGAGAGCAAGACACTGAAGATCCGTAGTAGACGCCCTGAAGGTGTATTATCACACACCTCGACCAGTGTGTCTGTTTCAAAGTTGTGGGGTTGCAAAACACATCCATAGACGTAGCACAAGACAACACAAAGAATGCACAAAAAGTAGCCCCAAAGCCCATCACCCCAACTCAAGGGGTCACGCCAAAGTGCCGTGAGTCCATCATTCCAACTCAAGGGGCTGCACCAAAGTGTGACAGTCCATCACACCGACTCGAGGAGCCGCACAAATGATGTGGGAATCCAACACCCCAACACAAAACGAGTGCAAGTCCATCACCCCGGCTGTAGGGTCACACCGAAGTGTGGAGGTCCATCACCCCAACCCGGGGGCCACACCGAAGCGTGTGGGAGTCCATCACCCCAACTCGAGGGGCCACACAGAAGTATGTCAGGGTCCACATAATCCAACATCGATCTACAATGAGGAACACGCAGCAAAAGCGCGTGGAATTGGGGGCAAATGGGTGAATACAATGGGTGAAAATGGATGATAAAAGAAGTACGTCATGTCCCAGATGCATAAAAATCTTTCAAAAACCCCTTTATGGAACAAAAAACCAGTGGATAAGGGCCAAAACTAGGGTTCCGGTGGTTGAGGACATACAAAAATGTGTATTGTGTGCGCACTGCGTGCATAGCAGCCTCCATGGTGACAGAGGAGGTGCATTAACACTAAGCATGGGTTTTGGGGGGTGCAAAATAAGCATCAACGGTTATGTTGGGAAATGGGGAAACCCAGCTTGGGTATCGAAAATAGAACTTCCCAAACCTCACTTTTTGGAATATTTTGATTGTCTAAAGACGGTAAAAACCGCATGTACACGCCCTTTTGGGCCCTCTTTGATCTCTATGGGGGCCAGTGAGCTGGTTACAATGCATGATGAGCTTGTGTGCCGTGCTCACTGCATGGCATTCAAGACAACTATGGGAATCAAGGTTCGGTAGTGTGAAAAGAAAAAAGCAAGTTCCATGTCAACAGGAGGAGGGCATCCGATGTGCACGATAGTGTCAGGACTGCTGCAACACCAAGACAAGAGGGTGGGGGTTGATTGACTAAATGCAAAGAATGCATCATGCATCAGCATGTCTCTTTTTGGTTCCAGGTCTTGGTGAGCTGGCAAACACTACTCACAAGGTGTCAAAGGGGGATGAGGGGGCAGTGGCAGGGGAAATAATGACTAGGCTATGGCTTGCAGACGCCCTGTGGGTGGGAGTTCCATTTACGGCCAGGCCAAACCTGGCTCGCCCACCCACCAACTCACAAGAAAACCAACCTTTATCAAACAGCTCCACATTTGGGACCGCTTTTAGGTACACAAGCTTTTTTTGGCTCCAGCTCCTGGGGGGTGAGTGGTATTTTGCTAACTAATCGATAGCCTGAGCTTCACCAAGGAGAAGCTGACAGTCCTCGTCACGAAAATATTATACGTTCACCACTGTAGACGGAGGTAATGGCTTGGCAAATCCTTCCATGACCACAGTCCTTGGAGGCACACGTTCAACCCTGCACTGGGAGCAACCCCTCCAGTAGTGAACAGCAGAGCCCAATAAAAATGATCCCCTCCGAGCAGCAGACACATGCACTGCAACTGCACTGGCCCCGGGCTTAAGAATATCACAGGTTGAATGGCGAATTCCACATTGAAAGCCACCATCAATGTAACACAGTGTGCACATGTGGGCACTGCTCAAGAGCCCTGCACATCAGCCCTTCAGAGGTCCTGGATGGAGAAATGAAATGAAACTTGCTGGTGTGCTGCTGCATCCATCAGCACATGATATGGCAGTGAAAAGGGATTGCGCGTCCAGGGCAGAGAGAACGTTCCGGCGGGTGTGGGGGGTCTCTTCACGTTTCTGGACCACAACACAGAACACCGCACGACCTTGGGCCCTATTGATCGATTGGACAACCCTGGGGAGGGGCTCTCCCAAGACCACAGACTGGGCTCACAGTTCAACTGCTTCGGGATGCTTGGCTATGTGCTGAAGCCGTCGTTGGGTTTAGGCTTACCAACGGAAGAGCATAGCAACTGCACAGCCAGCCCTCTGCCGAAACGCACACCCTGTGTGTTGACAGTTCTCCCAAGTCGTGGTCCAAAGGAGAGGGTAAAACCGTATTGTGGAAGATGGCGATACACTTCATACTCTGGACAGAATGCAGCGACACATGAAGTTCCGGCCTTCCACATTCGCCCACCCGGCCCATAATGCATGCTGCAGCCATGAGTTGTGAGTGTTGACGCAGTGTACCACCGAACCCTGGGGTTGCGCTTTCCAAAAGTGTTTGATGCTTTTTTGGTATATACACATTGCCATCATGGCACACCATTGTGGACTTTACTTGGACGTCTTCTCCTGCGATTTCTACCATGAGAGCGTGACTATCTGGTGGTAGTCCTATCCATAGAGCAGTGGCTGGTCCGAATAGTAGCTCTTCGTGTGAAAGGCATCAGAACCAGTGGTAGAAATACTACATCAGGATGAGGCTGCAATGAGCATAATGCCTGGGTATCAACTGATGCAAAGAAACAACAGCACATGACTCTGAGATGGTCCAAACCCCTGTGAAAAACCTAACCCCAGATTTCGAGCATAACAGTTGAGGTTCTGAAGAGTAAAAACTGCGCACGCCCCACAGGCAAGCCACACTTTAAAACAAGGGAATGGGGGGCATTAACAATGGCTGTAATGGAAATAATGACTAGGCTATGGCTTGCAGGCGACCTGTTGGTGGGGGTTCCATTTACGGCCAGGTCAAACCTGGCTCGACCACCCAACTCACAACAAAACCAACCTTTATCAAACAGCTCCACATTTGGGACCGCTTTTAGGTACACAAGCTTTTTTTGGCTCCAGCTCCTGGGGGATGAGGAATATGTTGCTAACTAAGGGATAGCCTGACCTTCACCAAGGAGAAGCTGACAGTCCTCGTCACGAAAATATTGTACGTCCACCACTGTAAACGGAGGTAATGGCTTGGCAAATCCTTCCATGACCACAGTCCTTGGAGGCACACGTGCAACCCTGCACTGGGAGGAACCCCTCCAGTAGTGAACAGCAGAGCCCAAGAAAAATTATCCCCTCCGCTCGAGCAGCAGACACATGCACTGCACCTGCACTGACCCTAGGCTTAAGAATATCCCAGGTTGAATGGCGCATTCCACAAATGTCACAGAGTGTGCACACGTGGGCACCGCTCAAGAACCCTGCACATCAGCCCTTCAGATGTCCCGGTTGGAGAAATGAAATGAAATTTGCTGGTGTGCTGCTGCATCCATCAGCACATGATATGGCAGTGAAAAGGGCAAAGAGAAAATTGCGGCGGGCTGGAGGGGGCTCTTCACGCTTTGGACCCTCTGCATGCCCTCGAGACAGGTAGAGACCAGCATTGCAAATGCCCGCAGCCTCGCCGTATCCATCAATAATCCTCCGTTCAAGAAAGGCGGGGAGGGAAGGAGAGAGGGTGGGAGAAAGGGAGCACACTGTGGCAAGCGGCAAACTAATTGTAAGTAGAATCGGAGGAGCACCGAAAAGGCAACCTTTTACACCAGCATGGCCTCACCAACGAAACGGATCCGGAAGGGAAATGAAGGTTCTTGGTGTGCCACCTGCGGCTGAAGAGCGACGTCCAGATGATGCAAATGCTTTGGTGGGGCTGTACTGCCATGCACACAGGTACTTAGCCTTCACTAAATGCCCATGAAACAGACTATTGCACCCTCAGGGAATGGCAATGATGTGAAAGAAACAGCTCCGGAAGAAAGCCAGCGAAATGCTTTCTGCGAGAAGCATTTTGCATTCCACTGATGATTCCATCTGAAACCCGTCGCTGACAGCTAGCCAGGGCGTGGTTTCGTGGGTGGGTGAGAAGGTACCAAAATGCCAACGTACGTAAGTCAAGTTAGAAGCCCTGGGCCCCATTGATCGATTGGACAACCCTGGGGAGGGGTTCTCCCAAGACCACAGACTGGGCTCACAGTTCAACTGCTTCGGGATGCTTGGCTATGTGCTGAAGCCGTCGTTGGGTTTAGGCTTACCAACGGAAGAGCATAGCAACTGCACAGCCAGCCCTCTGCCGAAACGCACACCCTGTGTGTTGACAGTTCTCCCAAGCCGTGGTCCAAAGGAGAGGGTAAAACCGAATTGTGGCAGAGGGCAATACACTTCACACTCTGGACAGAATGCAGCGACACATGAACTTCCGGCCTTCCACATTCGCCCACCCGGCCCATAATGCATGCTGCAGCCATGAATTGTGGGTGTTGACGCAGTGTACCGCCGAACCCTGGGGTTGCGCTTTCCAAAATTGTATGATGTTTTGGCATATACACCTTGCGATCATGGCAGACCATTGTGGGCGTTACTCGGACGTCAGACCAACCTGCATCCTCCAATGGAGCAGACTGCAGACTGTCAGACCGCAATTGGCGGAAGCACGGCCGCGGTCCCAAAAGTCACGTCAAAACGGCGGTCCAACGCCCACCCCTGTGCTTAGACAAGGCCGTGCATGCCCACGTCACACGTGACAGCAAAGCATGCGCGGGCCTCAAACCTTACACAAGCAATGGTAACGTGCACATTTAACCCCCCAAATATTCTGATTGTCCTTATTCACTGCCGCGGGCATCGGGTGGACTTCCATGGCGTCGGGTGGGGCTTGCCAGATGGCCCCGACACCCGGGTCCCCGACCCCCCGGACGCCCCCGACCCCCCGGACACGCGCGCCCCTGACACCCTCGTCCCAGAGCGGGACTTCACACGGGCATCGGGGGCTGGCAGGTCGTCGTCCTCGGCGTCGTCGTCCTCGACGGCAAACCCCAGGACCCGCTCGGCGGGGGCCCATGGGAGGGCCCCGCTCGTGGCCCTCTGCGCCAGGTCAGTGAAGTCTGGGTGTCCCCGGATCGAGCCCAGATGCTCCAGAAGCCCCGGCAGCAGCCGCACATCGTCCACAGGGGCTGGAGCAGGCCCTTCGGGGATGTCAGGTCCGGACGAGGAACCAGCGGACGGGGCCATGGCCGGGGACCCGGCAGCGGGTGTGTGAGGGGCCTGCGCGACCGGAGCAGTTGGGCGCGTGGGGGGCCGTGGGACCAGCTCGTTCCAGTCCAGACCTGCCCTAACCGCATCCTTGAGGCTCTGCAGGGCTTTGTCCGGCTGACCCTTGACGGACCACAGGGCGGCCCAGATGCACTGCATGTGCGCCAGTGCACAGCCGCAGAAGTACGCCCGCTGCAGCAGTGCCTTCCCCTCCGTGAAATCCCCCCGCCCAATGCTCCCCAACGCACGCCGCAGACACGTGTGCCCCTCCTCCTCGGCCATCAGCATGGCGCGCACCTCCCGCCGCACCTCCTCCGGCATCCGCACCTCTCCGGCATTGCACAGCCACCCCCGCGCGACAACGCGCAGAACGCAGGACAGCGGCACACTGAATGTGTTGACCCAGTCCACAACGTAACCGGATCCTGTGCGCTTGCACAAATGGATGTGCAGTCGGCGGGTGGCGGCGCCCGCTCGGTCTGCGGCGCCCGCTCTCTCTGCAGCGCCACTGGGCAGCTGCTGGGGTCGCTCGAGCGCAGCAGTGGCACAGACCCCAAACAGCTGGCGATCATAGATGCGGAGGCAGAGCACCCTCCACACCTGCGGGAAAGGTGGGGCATGTGGCTGCACTGGCATGGGCCCCGGCATGAGCACTGGCATGAGGATGTCCGAGTCATCCGCATTGACATCCATGCACTCGTGCACGTCCGGTTGTGCTGCGAGGCAGCCCTGGGCGTCCACTCGCCGCTTCTTGTTGATTGGACCTTCGGGTTCGTGCGGCCTCCGCCTTTTCTTTGTGGTCTTGCGCAGACGCTTAGGCCTGCCTTCTGGGACTTCGGGGCTTGTGACTTGTTCCGTCCAGATGTCCTCCTGCAGGTCGAGGAACGACGACTCATAGTCGGAGCCAAAATCCACCCGATACTGGTTTGGCTCACTGTCCACGCGTGACACGATGCTGCCTGCTCTCCATTTGTCCTTCTGTTCCTCATCGGTCGTCCAGACAAACACCACGTGGCTGGGCCTCAACTCCAACTGCCAAATGTGCTTGGGTGAGTTTTTGGTTCGCATTGTGATGAGGAGCCGTCGAAAAAAAAAGACACTCAGAAAGCGTAAGTGGATGCACACAGGTGAGGGGTCCATGCACAAGAAAACAGTTGTTCAGCTCCTGGGTCCAAATCCACACACAGTGGCCGCAATATTCAAAAAGGTATCCCCCCCCTTCCGAGGGATGAATATAATGGCGGGGAGGCCCCACCCGCGCCCCCGCAGATGACGAAATGACGATTACAAAATGCCGGCCAACCAAAGTACAGTGCAGTCACAGCCCTGGGTCCCTCTTCTCTGAGGCACAAGACGAAGCACTGGACATGGGTCATTGCTGTCATCCCAAAAACCAATGTGAACAGTGTTTTACACGTGTTACACGTGTTTGACGCATCTTGCCAAAATGTGCTAAATTTCAGCCTCATCCTCAGAGCTGGATGACTCAATTGACGAACTGGGGTACTGGCTGCTGCTAGAGGGGGGGCAACAGTGAGGCATACCTGCAAAGCAAAAAAAAAGCACTGGAAAATTGCAATTTTGTAATTGTCATTTCGTCATTTCAGGGGTCCTCAGCCGCCCCCCCCCCCCCCCCCCACACACACCCACCAAAATAATGGTGGCAGTGTTATATTCACCACTGCCCCTTGTAAAAAATGGCACCCGGGTAATCAAACGATTCATTGGGGGATTATTTTGTCTCCCAAAACGATGATTTTACGAGAGGTTGGACATACGATATCACCAACTGGGGAATGCCACACGAATGACCCCCAAAAAACTAGGGCGGTATGGTGCCTGCGCCTGCGCTTGATCTGACAACCTCTCTTCGAAGTGATATCACCAACTTCGGTTTCCTAGCCTAGTGGGTCGACATTCATCATCTTTGAATTTGTTTGGTCGGCCGCGACCAGGGGTCATAGATATCATGCCCTACCAGAGGTCCCGACCAAAGAGTCACCGCAGGATGCTTTTTTGGACAAGGCAATAAGTTTACAAACGGTCAAACCGACAATTTAACTCCTTGGAGAAGCATACGCGAATGGGCCCCCAAATGGATGCAGCTGCAAAGCAAACTTCAATTTTGGAGCCCCGGCCCAATCAATTCCCTCATCCGTTGGCGTACCCAGAAACAACATCACGAGCAATGTTCAACTTGCATGCTAGGGTTGCTTTTAGCAGTTCGAGTGGAACCGAAACCGTAAACTTGCACATGGCAGAAACCCAAACATGGAAAGTGAAGCCTGAATGTGAGACCACCGTTTCTGGTGCTATGCTACACGGCATTACCGGTTCCACAAGTGCAAATGAATGACTGCATATAGTATACTCTGTGTCACACTGATTTGGCCATCATGATATGCGAATGACACACTGCCACCATACGTCTATTCTGAAACCCCAAATGCAACTCAGAAAGATGAACTTAGGCATAACATAAAACGTAGCTGTGAAATTGTCATGCTGTCTCGAGAATGGTTTGTTTGGAATCAGCGTTGAGGACAGCAAACGTAGAATTCTCAGTGGCTCCGTGCGTTGAGGGAACTCTTCAATCTTCACTTTCCCGCTGCAGCGTGGACATTACCGAACAGGTTTGCGTGTGGTTTCAGGAAACGGACTGTCTATCCAGGCCTGTCCAACTCAGCCAAGAGTCTTTCCAAAACAAGGATTGTGGGAATAAGGCCCTTGGAACCCTGCCAACCCCGTGCTTTCCGGCAACCCCGGGCTGCCCTGTTTACTCAAAATACACATATTGTGCATCGATGCACAATACAATCAAACCATACATGGATATTTCTAATACACCATCGCTGCCTGTAGTGCCGCAGTATTATACACGTTCCTCTCAAATTTTGGTCTACAATCTGTGCCACCTTCACCACGACATCTGAATAGATGCCAAAACTAGCAGCCAACTAATTAGTCCATTCTGAGAATTCGGAGGGACAGCAATCAATCCACATGACCTCGTACCCAGCAGCAATGGCTCTTCCTCCACGTTCTCCGCAACCTCAGATTTCTCGCATGACGCTGGGCAGCCTTGAGCTAATGCTTAGAGGGCGCTGGGGAGGGGGCTGGCAAACTTCTTACCACCGAAGGGGGTTGGGAGAAAGGGGTGCAGGAAAATGTGCAATTATCTCCCGCACACGTACAATACCATCCACCTGCAGATGTGTTCGAATACTCATCCTGTCTGTCTTTGCCCAGTGTCATTGTAGCTTTCCTGTGTATGAATTAACTGCAGAAAATAAACATGTATGTGATGCATTTTTTGTGATGCATTTGTGGATGTTTTGCCCTTCGTAAAATCATCATCTGGGAGACAAATTATTGCCCAATGCATTTTTCGGTTTTGACACCTCAAAGCACCCCCCCCCCAAGTGGATCTTTTGGAAATAGTTCCTGTATACCTTTCTAGGGAGCACCATTCCCTTTGACCTTGCCACCAGCCCCTCCTGGACCTGAACCTTGGAACTGCTAGACCAGCAAGACCACTGCTCTCTTTTTCTCACAGGGACGTGTGCACCTCAGACCACATCATGTCTCCGGTCAGAATCAACGTCAAACAATCCATCTTTACAAATGAAACACTGCAATGAGGGTGCCTGTATCGCACCGCACTCACCGCGTGTTTTGTCGGATATTTACCATCACAGCACAGGTCAACGTCAAATCCTTCTTTTTCACACCATGATGAGCTAGTGCAGCCTGCTCACTAAGACTTGGGGTGCACTACGCGCACAGATACAGCCGTAAACCCCCAAACCTAGGGCGCCACAACAAGTGCACCCTTTTTGAAAACATGTGTATCACTGGGCTCTAGCCCCCTGAATCACCACAGTGGGACTGACGAAAAATTTACGGCTATCCCCAATTGTGGTAAGGGATGGGACTCAGGAGAGGATGTGCCAAGAGAGAGCCAACCGGTGTTTGGCCGATTACCAGCAGAGGAAGCAAACCACTTCTGTGACCCAACTCCTAACCCGCCTGGATGCAAAACATTGCACAGGTTTCTCGCCCACAAGCAGATGGCGCTGTGAGGCCATGTCCTCAACCCAAACCCAGACCCAAGCCTAAACCCAAGCCAGAAGCGGCTTGTGTACCATGGCCCGGGAAACCTCCGGCAGCTGTGCCTTCAGATCCCAGGCCATCACAAAACACCATGTTGTATTTTACGGCGCTGGCGCCCGCGGGGGAAGGGGGGTCAGAAAAAAAAATCTCCTCCCCCCGTGGGGGCTCGTTTTCCTAGAATATACTACATAGTGGGGGGAGATATTATTTTTCCCGTAGCTATGCACGACATTCCTGGATGTTTGCAGAAAATTGGTGTTCATTCGTCTCTGGTCCCATACCAACTCTTACCCAGCCCTTACTCCTGCTCATAAAGAACACGTGCAATGACAAAGCTATATGACATATGACACCAAACTTGTGTCACGCTTAAAATGTAATCAACGGTTTGTTTGCTGTTTACATTGTTCGCAAGACAACACACTGCGTCGTCCACAGGAGTACAGGAGGGAAAGCTCTCAAGACATCAAAGCTCATCGTGACTTTCCAATGGGCGAGGTGGTGGTGAGGAGTCATCAGTGGATGACTCAGAACTGCTATCAGATGACGTGGCCTGGAGACTGCAGCAAACTGACGCCACAGACGGACAGGACAGAGGGTTGAACTTCTGTGCACATGAATGTTGGCCTTTGGTAACACAGACAAAGCACAAGAAATTTTAATGTCTGCAACATCCCTGACCTGTTCAAGTCCAGGAATGTGTGGAACCCGAAGGTAGGTGGCAAAGAAGGCGGGGGTGGCCCAGGCGGGAGGGCAGGAGAGGAACTTACAGGTTTTTATTTTTTAAATCCCACCCTGACCTCTTGGACCCCTTGAGTGCCTGGGCGTCCTCTCCTCCCCCCCAGTAGGGCAAGAAGGTGAAACCTTCCTGCCCAGGCACCCAGCCACCAGACAGCACCTGTTTAACTAAGAAAGGATGGTTCGCCAAAAATGAAAAATTAAAATTTGCAAAGAGGTGCTGCCAGTGGCCCCCTGTGTTTAACTGACTTTTGCTTGTTTCCTTGACAGGGGCTGGTTGCTTCGGGGAAGGGGTCGAGAGCAGGGTGGGGGGGTTTAAGGGGTATGTGGGCCTGTGACTGACTGGCAGGGTCCCCCCTGATGGGGGGACCCGTAGCAAAGAGTGCAGCCCCCCCGCCAGCAATGCATCATATCATGTCTCCTCTATAAGGGGGGCGTGGAAGGGAATGGGGCAAGAGGCCGGTAACATGGGAAAGCGTGTCCCACGCCATTTATTTCCGTAGGGTATGCAGGGTTGCAGGCCGAACCTACCCAGAGGCCGGCGGCAGAACCCTCGCACGCAAAGCTGCCGGTGGTGGCGTTGCAGCAGCCATGCCCGGAGCACGGGCCCGACGCTCCCCCGGGATACTCACCAATGCAGAACGCACCGTAATAGCCGGGATAGCAGCTGCACGGGAGCCCACAGCCCCATCAGGTCACTGTCGGTGGCCTCTGCAGACAAGGGCACAAGCGCCCCCAGGGTACACTCAGTCATAGAACGCTGCGAACGGCACGGGTGCAGGCACCATTTCCTGATACACGCTCCGAACAACGCCATGACCGCTGCACGGATGAGAGGAGGAGGGCGAATATTCTTCAGAGCAGGGCAGACCAAAATACCGTGAGCTGCATGTGCAAGAGCCCGTCCCAGTAGCCCCTTCATCGCCGCTACCGTGGCCATTGCATGAATTTGACTTGCCGCCAGCGCATTGGATGCCACAGTTGGGGCCATATACATCGGACACACACGTGCACCATCCGTCTCCAGTCACGCCCTCGTTGCATGACCCGTCCCCGCATTCCGGGCATTGAGTACAACTGGGGCCGTAGTACCCAGAAGCAAAGGCACTGCAGTCGCTGCCTGTCCAGTGCCCTGCACCAGATGCCTGGCAGGTACAAGTGCCATGAACCTCGCTGCATCTATCATGCCCTGACCACGGGTTCGACGCTCCTCCAGGGCACTCATTGCCGCAGTCCGTATCGTAGTAGCCGGGGTCGCAGCTGCACGAACCAGAGCCTCCAGCCCCATCGGAGCATTGCCCATTGCCGTTGCATGCACCGGCGCCGGCACCCCCGGGACATTCGTTCCCACAGGGTGCCCCAAAGTATCCAGAATCGCAGGTGCACGTACCATCAGCATCGTTGCAAGTGCCATGGCCATTGCAGGGATTCGCAGCGCACGGCAAACATTCCCCGGTGCAGTCCGACGCGACGTACGACGTGGCACAAGTGCACACGCCCGGACCAGTAGCCCCTTCATCGCCGCTACCGTGGCCGTTGCATGGATTCGACTTGCCGCCAGCGCATTGGCTGCCACAGTTGGGGCCATATACATCGGACACACACGTGCACCATCCGTCTCCAGTCACGCCCTCGTTGCATGACCCGTTCCCGCATTCCGGGCATTGGGTAGCCCTTTGAAAGCAAACCTCCGGAGCACTGCTTTCAAACAAGGGTGCGAGGCCCCAAATGCCCATGGCGTCCAATCATCCAAAAAGCAGCCCCGTGCCAAAAGAGGAGTCGGGAACATGGGGTGCAGGCCATGGGGTGTAACCATCACCCCATGTAACCCGGGGATGCATGCGGTGCAGGTATCACCTGCTCACAATCAGTTTGGGTCTCTTGCCGGGAGCACGGGCTGCCACTTTCCGCGGGGCCGCTAATCGGGCAACTCGGGGGCAGTGCGGCGGCAAGAGTCTTCCCCCATCTCTTCGCTGGGCCCTGGATCCAAAGCCTTACTTCGCCCCGAATGTTGCCGCCCACAAAAGGTCAAGTCGAGTGTGTTCGCCTCGAGTCCCTGCAATACAAGCAACTGGCTCAATGACTGCGGCAGCGCCTGCGACGCGATCATGTGCACTGCGATGGGCGTGATGATGCGGCGGCTCATCTTTGATCGGGGGGGGTCACCCCCGTTCCGGATCACCTCCACAACGGCCGGTCGCTCAATCAATTCATCGCCCATTCAATGCGTAGCAGGACCCCACGTCAGGTCCCCGCACACAATTCGAGCCGCCGGCGCCCTCGCACTCCGCCCGGGTCCCGATGACGACGCCAGTGGTCAGATTGGCCACCAGCTCGTCCCGCTCCTTCGCGGTGTGCCCCGAGCACTCTCGAGGGGGGGTCCGCCGGGGGAGCGGGGCGCTGCAAGGCACGCCCCCGGGGGGTCAAGGCGGTCCGTGTTGATGCATCGGTACGTGCCCCGCCGCTGCTGTGAGGCGAGGAGGGCCAGGGGGGTCATCGGGGGTGGGCCCCGGGATGCGGTCCCGCTCGGCCTCCGGGTCCCGGTCTTTCCGGGCGGTGCAGAACTCTTCGGTCCGGGGCCGTGTGGAACCGCATGTCGCTCCTGCGGAGGTGGCCCGGAAGTGCGGGCACATCCCAAGAGGCCGCGAAGAGCCCGGCACGCAGCTTCGATGCCCTGCAGACCCCGAACCGGCGGCAGTAGTCGTCGCCGATGTAGTGCAGGATGGGCTTGCCCTCTGGGGACCGCGGAATGCGGGTTGGCTGCCTCGCGGTGAAGTACACGTTGGTGTGCGTCATCCGCCGGGGGGTCACGGGGGGGCATTGCACCCGTCGAAATGGGCCGCGGCCGTCCGCTTTGATGTGTTTGAGTGTCGTGTCGTCCGCCGCGCCACGGATGTCTGCACTGAGAGCGACGGTTTCGGACGTGTCGTTGTTGGGGGGGTGGACGAACACCTCTCGGAATGGGTGGTACCCCTCCTTCAGAGCGTCGACGATCCTTTTGAGGTCGTCCGGTTTGTCGGAATTGGACACGACCAGAGAAGCGGTTTCCGCATCTGTGGGCATTTCGTTGACGAGCGGACCCCCATGGGTCATGTACTCGTCCTCATAGAAGCCTGGGACAATGGACATGTGCACATAGCTGGCGATGAATTTGGCACTGGGCTTGTACCCTCTGAAAAGATCTAAATCGATCCGGTTGCGGTCGCAGATGTACTCCGAAATGGGTACGTCATGGGCTGCATCATGTTGGCCATCAACCCACCCCACTTTTGACCCACCCAGACCCCCCCCCTCCCTCTTACAATCTTTTTTGGGGTGGGGGTGGGCTTTGGGCTTTGGGCTTGTCTTCCCGAATCCGAAGAGGGCCTTAGGGGCCCACGGAGTGCCGCTCATTGGGGAAGTTCGGCTCAGGCGCACCACACTCACCCCCATACCATGCGGTCTGGGAGCGGGGCATACACCTCCTAGTGCGGTCGTGCGTGTGCTGGTGCAGGTAAGGGGCAGGTAGAGGGCGTGCAAGTGTTGGGGGGGGGGGGGGTAGAGAAGGAGGGACGGAGAAGGGAAGACGGGTACTTTCGGGGCCCCGGTTCCCCTGGTTGGCGACGTCAAGTCCTCCCCTACCGCCCGGGGGAGGATGCTCCGCCTGGAAAGAAAGAAATTGGGAGCAGAAAGCATCGCCGGAGCGCCGACTGACATGCCAGGAGGGGGATCCGAACCCAGGACACGCCATGCGGCAGTGTACTGAGTTACCGCTGGGCCACACGGCCAGGGATCGGCATGGAGGGCCAGGGGTATAGGGTTGGTGCAGGGAAGGGGCGAGGTTGGTCTGCCAGAGCGGCCGTGGGGCCGCCCATTACTCTGTACAAGGGGTGAAATGGTGGGAGCATGGGGTTTGAGAAGGTAGGGCCTCTCGCGCAAGCGTGGGGCTTTGGGGGGGGCAGAGGAGGGGAGGAAAGAAAGAAGCAGGGAGGAGAGAGGTTGGGTCGCCGGCGGACGTGCCTGGAGGGAGATGGGGGAGGGACAGCACCGTCGGATCGCCGGCGGACGTGCTGGGAGGGAGGCTAGCAGGGGACAGCACCGTCAGATCGCCGGCGGACATGCTGGGAGGGAGGCCAGGAGGAACTTGCACCGTCGGATCGCCGGCGGACGTGCTCGGGAGGAGGAGGGCATGGCTGGGGGGAGGGGTGCGGCGGGGCGGGGGGTGGGGGGATACACTTGGTGTGGCAGTGGTGCGTCTGCCCCTCACAGGCTGCACCTCTGACCCCAGGGGGCGCCCGGGGCGGGTGGGGGCAGTGGCCGGCCTGACTCGGTGGGGTAGGGGTGGGGGAGGGGCACTCCAGGACCAGAGCCCCCCCCAAAAAAGGGGCCGATCGGACGCCAAAGCCCGTCCAATACGCCCCCGCAGATCGCAAACTACACAAATGCCAGGGCCCTGAGGAGCACACACCGCCCGGCAGTGGCACGCCCACCGGCCCACGCCGTGTTGAGCCATGCCCCCCCCCACCCCCTTTGTCCGGATGCAGTGAGGCTCCCCTCCGCGATGGGCTGATCACGGGTCGCGCCACCGGCACGGCGGGGCCTCACGCCTCCGCTCCGTCGGCCACGTCGTGTTCCGGTCCGGAAACGGCGGTTGCCGGGCCCCGCACATTGCGCTGTGTGAACCGAAGTGTCCGGCCTCGTTTTTTTTCGACCGAATAAAGGTTTTTGGGAGCGCATTCGGCGCCGCATTCCAGAGATTTAGCGGGCCTATGGAGCCCCGACTCCAGATCCCCGGGGTTGAGGGCAAATGTTGCAGCAGGGACCCCCCCTCCCCCCCCCCCCCCCAAGGCACCAGGCTGCACAGCACCAACGGCCAGCACAAAGATCCCTTCAGAGACATTGTCATGTATGCCCCGGCCCTCCATTCATTAGGGAAGCCGAACCTCCAACTGCGGAAAGGGGGGGGGGATCTGCCACATCGGCAAAGTGCACCGGCAAAGTGGGTGTGCTGGTGGGTACTACCCGGGGGCGCAGGGAGGGGGGGCAGGACCGGGCCTGAGGGGGTGGGGGGCTGAAGGGGGGTTTCAAGAGCGGCAGCAGCGGCGGGTACTGGCGGTTGGGGAGTGGGTTCAGTAATCGGTGGCCGTGCGGGCGGTTGTAAAACGGTTGGGAGGGGCGATGGGGGGCGCACAGAGGCCTTTTGGGGCCCTGAATAACACTCATACCCCGAGATGGTGCGTTGAGAACAATGCTCGCCGGGTGTGTGTGGCGCTGTTTCAGTTCTGAGGATAGTCCCATGAGCCCACTGCCCTCCAGGCACTGCCCCTTGTCACAGCGGAGGTGGGGACGGGACCTCCCCCAGCGTTGATCATGTTGGTCTGGTCCTCGGCCTTGCCCTCGCCGAGTTGAAGGCGATGCCACGTCCACCGCAGATTTTGTTGTAGTGAAATGGGTACTGGTGAATAAACATGTCCTCCATACCCTCGTCCCCTACGACCACACACGGACCACACCTCATCCAAAGCTCCTCCGTTTGTTCTGCCGTGGTGGCATAACTCGATTCCATAAACATGGTTGAAGGACAATGTTGGGAGCAACCTCGGGCAGCAAGCATGTCCAGCGTACGATGGGCATTCTGATAGGTCTTCTCACCAAGACCCAAGGGCTGCGTTCCTTTGTTTGAACGACAGGGCACGCGGGCACAGCCAAGAGTGCCACAAAACACACACTTTGTGGAACTCTCGCAGTACAAAGGCAGAGGCTGGTACACCCGGAGTACGTACAGCACCAATCGTGGGCGGCTACCTCCTCAAATGTGCAGGGCATGGCAAGCACGGCAACAAGGCACCACAAGATGAAGGCAAGGGAAGAACTGGCATGTGTGGTTAGTGTGTGCTTGCTTGCCTCCCTACACGCACACGACCACCACTTCCGAAACTTCGGCTTCCCACCAAACAAAAACTGCAAACCCCAATTTTCCAAACTACAACGGCAAATCCTAAACCTTCAAATGGAAACAACAAACCCGAAATCTCAAACAAAAGCGGTCAACCCTAAATGTTCAATGGAAAGAGGCAATCCAAATGATAACGGCAAACCCTAGACCTTCAAACGAATGCTGCCCGTGCGCAAGGAAGTGCTGCCCGTGCGCAAACAAATGCTGCCCGTGCGCAAGGAAGTGCTGCCCGTGCGCAAGGAAGTGCTGCCCGTGTGCAAGGAAGTGCTGCCCGTGCGCAACGAAGTGCTGCCCGTGCGCAAACAAGTGCTGCCAGTGCGCAAACAACTGCTGCTCGTGTCCAAGGAAGTGCTGCCCGTTTCCAAGGAAGTGCTGCCCGTGCGCAAGGAAGTGCTTGGGCTTGGGCTTGGGCTTGGGAAAGGAGATTTACGCACGGCCCCGAGCCACGAGATTCAGCACAGTACCCTGGGGGTTGTCCAGAGCAAGGCTGGACCAGGAAAAAGCGAAACTTCGCGACCTCCCTTGGCCGTGGAGCGGGCGACCTATAGGCCCCGGGGATAGCAGTAGCCCAAGAGTTTGGGTGCGCATCCGGCAGCAACAGGCGAGCTCGAATTCGCGGGGGCTAGGATGATCTCATATGGACCACCCATCCAAGCTAAGCAGGGGAGTTTCCACACAGCCGCCTTCACCCCATATACCGCCCCGCGGTATACTTTACCCACAGGCCTGCTCATGTGGGAGGCCCTTAGGGGGTGAGAATCCAGCGACTGGGCTTCCACCCATGCTAGCAGCGGCTTTGCAACACAGTTGAGGGGGGGAAAGGAGGGACAAGGAGGGGAAAGTTTGTGTCAGCACCATTAACTCTACTGCTCCGCGGTATTCCAAAATCTCGTCGGACTTTGGTTTGACGAGCCACTGACCTCGTTGCGATGTTTACCACCGGGTTTTGGTTGTGTAGAGCGAAGGCACAGCGAAGGCACAGCTAAGGTACGGTGACTGCAGGGCGCCGGGAATGTTACCTGTTATCCTGCCTTTAGGTTGTTGCTCCCCTCCCCCCTCGCCCCCAAGCTAACCTGTTGGCACTCACAAAAAAGAATAACTATCTATGAGTACCCTGGTACGCTCCTTGTCTTCGGTTTGCCCCGCTGGTGCCACTAGCGGGGCCCGAACCCGCACACTACAGTTTCCATGGTGGGGCCACTAGCCGCTGAGGTAGGTGTCAGCTGGGCAAGTTAACCCGTCACTTTGTTTTACGCTTCGTTCCGTCACTTCTTTCCCCGTACAAGTGCGGACTCCCAACAGCGCAACAGAGACATTCAAATAGAGACGTGCGCTCACCGAGAACCAACGACACGTTGTTCGACTGTGCAGGGTAATCCTGCCACTCAGAGATTACGACGAACCCGATGACGCCAACGGCGTCCCGGGGCATATGCCCCCCACTTCAAGTGCATGTCGTGGGATCATATGACAGGTCCCAGGCGATAAGCCGCATGCAGGCGGGCTCACATGACAGGCAGATTAGACTGCAGCGGTAGGACAAAGAAACTTTTATCGCTGACGGCTCGGGGAGCTTCTGTGCAAGCTGGGTTTCGCTGGCTCTTCTCACACCACGCGGTTGGGACTTCTTTCCCCCCCCCTCTGACCTGCATTGCGATCCTCAAGGGACACGCAAGCGCGTGCATGGCCACCGCACGTTTCCCGTGTGCGTCATTCAGTCGTGCATTGTCATCTCACCCGTCATGCAGCCATCCCATAACTTGTCGCCACGGCCCGTGCGAGTGGCCCGCTGAATGTAGCCTAAATCAGGTAGGTTAGCGCGCAGGTTAGGGCTTGTAGGGACAGAGGAACCGAAGTCAATGTGGGTGCAGCGGGTGGATCTGCCTTCTTGCGCTGCACAACAGACACCACAAGTCAGTTAGGCCACGAGGCGTCCCCAGCAGCAATGGCTCTTCCTCCACATTCTCCGCAACCTCAGATTTCTCGCATGACGCTGGGCAGGCTTGAGCTAATGCTTAGAGGGCGCTCAGGGCGCCATAACAAGTGCACCCTTTTTGAAAACATGTGGATCACTGGGCTCTAGCCCCCTGAATCACCACAGTGGGACTGACGAAAAATTTACGGCTATCCCCAATTGTGGTAAGGGATGGGACTCAGGAGAGGATGTGCCAAGAGAGAGCCAACCGGTGTTTGGCCGATTACCAGCAGAGGGAGCAAGCCACTTCTGTGACCACATTCCTAACCCGCCTGGATGCAAAACATTGCGCAGGTTTCTCGCCCACAGGCAGATGGGGCTGTGAGGCCATGTCCTCAACCCAAACCCAGACCAAAGCCTAAACCCAAGCCAGAAGCGGCTTGTGTACCATGGCCCGGTAAACCTCCGGCAGCTGTGCCTTCAGATCCCAGGCCATCACAAAACCCCATGGTGTATTTTACGGCGCTGGCGCCCGCGGGGGAAGGGGGGTCAGAAAAAAAAAATCTCCTCCCCCCGTGGGGGCTCGTTTTCCTAGAATATACTACATAGTGGGGGGAGATATTATTTTTCCCGTAGCTATGCACGACATTCCTGGATGTTTGCAGAAAATTGGTGTTCAATCGTCTCTGGTCCCATACCAACTCTTACCCAGCCCTTACCCCTGCTCATAAAGAACACATGCAATGACATTGTGGGGCTACTAGCCGCCGAGGTAGGTGTCAGCTGGGCAGGTTAACCCGTCACTTTGTTTTTCGCTTCAGTCCGTCACTCTTTTCCTCGGACAAGTGCGGACTTCCAACAGCGCAACAGAGACATTCAAATAGAGCCTTGCGCTCAGCGAGAACCAACGACACGTTGTTCGACTGTGCGGGGTAATCCTACCACTGAGAGCTGACAATGAACCCGATGATGCCAACGGCATCCTGGGGCATATGCCCCCCACGATCACATCACGGGTCCCAGACGATAAGCCGCATGCAAGCGGGTGCACATGACAGGCAGGTTAGACTATAGCGGTAGGACATAGAAACTTTTATCGTTTACAGCTCACGGGTTTCGCTGTCTCTTCTCACACCACGTGTTTGGGACTTCTTTCCTTCCCTCTGACCTGCTTTGCGAGCCTACGCAAGCCCGTGCATGGCCACCGCACGTTTCCCGTGTGCGTTATTCAATCGTGCATTGTCATCTCACCCGTCGTGCAGCCATCCCATAATGGCCCGTGCGGGTGGTCCACTGAATGTAGTATGAATCAGGTAGGTTAGCGCGCATGTTAGAGCTTGTAGGGAAAGAGGAACCAAAGTTAATGTGGGTGCAGCAGGTGCATCCGCCTTCTTGCGCTGCACAGCAGACACCACAAGTCAGTTAGGCCACGACGTGTCCTCCAACGCATCATGGAGCCCAGGGAAACTTGAACCGGATCGACATGAGTCACCATATTCTCCGCGTTTACACACCCGGCTGAGCCAGCCAGCTTCCTGTCCCAACGTTGGGGCCGCTCTTTGACACCCTTGCAGCTCATACTGCTTGGAACAATCCACAGGTCAGGGAGACAAACTGATCCAGGGCGCGGTCATGGAGGCGTCACGTTAGGGACGGTCATACAAGTCGCTGCACAGGTCCCCCGCAACGTATTCTCGGCAACATTCGTCCAGATGATCCTTCCTGGCGGAGGGACACTCTCATGGGCACGCACTACGACCACCGCACTCAATCTCCATCCGGGACCATGATCTCCCGGGTACCTTCTAGTGCATGTAGCACCTCTGTGTCTCCTTGTGACCTGCATCGCGATTAGTCGCACCCCACGGTCTCTATCACCTCCTGATACCCTTGCACCGGCCCGGACTCCATCGGCACATAAAGCGGCGACGCCTCGTTTACTGGGTGGTCACCCACATACTCCACACAAGAGCTGTCATCGACATCCATGAGCGAGAGGTCATCACCGTCGGAGATCCAAATGCACTCCGGCCCACTCGTCCTTTCGTGCTCGGACCGTGTAGCCCTCTTGCCCCTTCCTGCGTGAACCAGGCCTTCATCGCGTGTCGGCGACACCTTGCTGGATGACGAGAGCGGAAGTTGCGCAGGGGGGTAGTCCAGCACCATTACACCCACACCCTGTGAAAGCGCAGAGCTGCCTCGGTGTGGGGCGGGCACCGGATGCCGGATTTCCAGTTCCGGGCTGCACGGACGACAAGGATGGGCTCGTAGGTCCCCAACTGTGGTGTGGCCCCGTTCAGCCTGGAACCAGTAGTTCCGGTAGTACCTTCTGGACTGGTGCCGTTCTGCCGCTGAGGCAGCCCTGCCCGTTGGCGCAGCCCTGTCGTCCATTCTACCCTGCAAGATCGGAGCACTGGCATGCATCTCTTGGCGCTCCGGAAGAAATCGAAAAAAAGGGACTTCAAAGTTTTGGACTGTTCGGTCAGAAAAACGGTGAAGTCCCTGCTAGGGGCTTCGCGAGCGAGCGCGCACACGTGTGTGGTAAATGGCCAAAATGTCGGTGAAAACTGAGAATGGCGCCGTTTACTAGCTAGATTCAGGCCGCATGGGCGACTCTGACACCAATAAACAGATTTGGAACGATCTTGGGTTCGGTGTATGCTCCTCAGCACCTATAAAAATGCAACTACTGGCACCCCACAGGACCATACACCATGGATGATTTTCAGCGCGGAATTTTGGCAAAAATGACCAAGCATGCCAAATGAAGCCCAAAACCCCTGAAACTCGAGCAGATGAGTCACACAACTCGTCACAAGCGGATGGGGATGGTTCCAATGACTTGTTTGGATGGTGAAGTCCCTGCCAGGGGCTTCGCGAGCGAGCGCGCACACGTGTGTGGTAAATGGCCAAAATGTCGGTGAAAACTGAGAATGGCGCCGTTTACTAGCCAGATTCAAGCCGCATGGGCGACTCTGACACCAATAAACAGATTTAGAACGATCTTGGGTTCGGTGTATGCCCCTCAGCACCTATAAAAATGCAACTACTGGCACCCCACAGAACCATACACAATCGGTGATTTTCAACGGAGAATTTTGGCAAAAATGACCAAGCATGCCAAATGAAGCTCAAAGCCCCTGAAACTCGAGCACATGAGTGACACAACTCGTCAAAAACGGATGGGGATGGTCCCAATGACCTGTTTACATTGTGCACAATCGAAAAAAAGGGACTTCAAAGTTTTGGACTGTTCGGTCAGAAAAACGGTGAAGTCCCTGCAAGGGGCTTCGCGAGCGAGCGTGCGCGCGCGTGTGGTAAATGACCAAATTACCCCCTCCGCTCGAGCAGCAGATGCATGAACTGCAACTGCACTGGCCCCGGGCTTACGAATACCACAAGTTGAATGGCGAATTCCACATTGCAAGCCACCATCAATGTCACACATCGTGCCCATCAGCCAATTAGCACATCAGCCCTTCAGAGGTCCCGGATGGAGAAATGAAATGAAATTCCCAAGGTTGGCAACAGCCACCATTACCTTAAAGATATCCCCTACGCACTAGGCATTGAATAGCACATCGGACAAACATCCACCAACCGACCCGTGCTGAGTAGCCGGGATAGCAGCTGCACGAGCCAGAGCCTCCAGTCCCATCAGAGCATTGCCCATGGCTGTTGCATGCACCGGCGCCGGCAGCCCGAGGACATACGTTCCCATAGGGTGCCCCAAAGTATCCAGAATCGCAGGTGCACGTACCATCAGCATCGTTGCAAGTGCCATGGCCATTGCAGGGATTCGCAGCGCACGGCAAACATTCCCCGGTGCAGTCCGACCCGAGGTACGACGTGGCACAAGTGCATACGCCCGGACCAGTAGCCCCTTCATCGCCGCTACCGCGGCCATTGCATGGATTCGACTTGCCGCCAGCGCATTGGCTGCCACAGTTGGGGCCATATACAGCGGACACACACGTGCACCATCTGTCTCCAGTCACGCCCTCGTTGCATGACCCGTCCCCGCATTCCGGGCATTGCGTACAACTGGGGCCGTGGTACCCAGAAGCACAGGCACAGCGGTCGCTGCCTGTCCAGTGCCCCAAAGCCCTCCACAAGTGATCCATTCAGTTGGCGAAGTAACTGCAGGGGCTTACGAATACCAAATCAATGAGTACTGCAAACAGCGCCGACTGCGCCGCATTGAACGGGCCATCCATATCAGAGTCATGCATCAACGCGGCGTTGCTGCGCCCGTCGTCCCTGGCATTCAAGATCTTGCTCCATGGTGACAAAAAGAGCTACCAACAGCAGAATAGTGAACACACATACAAAGCGAGAGCAAAACATGACCAAAAGCAAAGTATTTGCAGGAGGGCATTCGAGTGTTTTCATGTGGGTGCGGTGTGCGTGTCTTGTGTTTGCACAGGAACCTAATTCATCAACAACTAGCATTTGTCTTGCATTGTTCATTTTAATGATCTTGTATGCACAGATGTATCTATCTTGACCTGACCTGTGTAGTACATTCCATTGGTGTGTGCCCATATTATTCACAAGGATCACAGTCACCACCTGCCCTCTTCATCCAGCCTCACATCTCCTCCCTCTTGGATCATTGTAAATATACAGTTGAGGCTGGACTGTGCAAAGAGTTACTCTGTGGTGGTGACATGGTTGGGCAGGCGAAGCTTCTATCACCCATGTGATATGACTGCAAACCCATGCAACACGCCCTGTTCAATGAGTCTGCCCAGAGCATTGTACACCCTGATGTTGTTGCCCTGTTTGATTTTCGTGTAGTCACCGGGGGCTGCAGGTCCAGGCTTTCCCATTGTGTCTCAGGGGTTGTAAAAAATGATGCCATGGCTCTGCCTTTGCTCCAACACACGTGCCTATTGCTACGAGATTCACCTGGGTCCCAATTAGGCTACCACCAATCCGTGTTGCGCTGTGATAGAAAGGGGCCCATGGTCTTTCAGTGGTCACTGAAGAGCATCCATTCTTTCCTTGCACTGCGCGCGCATCGCACGCTACGTTTAGACAAGATTCCCCATGGAAAATCCTTTGTTCCTTTTTTTTTCTCACTGAACAATGTTGCATCCAAATTTGATGGATCTTACTCGACTGAAACGTGGGTGTGCTGGAATTAATTGTACGCGAGCATTGTGCACTGACACAGTATCACACAATCACGCCAAACATCTGAGATAAACATCGCACGTAAGAATCCTAACATGCCACATACTCTTCATCTTCTCTTCAAAAATCCACGTTGGATCATCATTGAAGGGACCGACAAAATATGTGTCAATATGGTGCCATAACCCCTGCCTCCCTGGGGTTCCCATGGTGGGGAGAAATCAACCTAGAAAGGAGTTGGTGTGGAAGAAGCACCGAAACCTATTGTCAAACAACCACAATGCCTAGAGTATACAAATTATGGGTTTTCAGTACGCCACACACCCAAATAGTCACACTGCGCTTGAGGGCCCCCTGTATGTGCTACTCACGCCTGCCTATAGACTGCCATAACACAACATTCTTATCAAGGGCATATTCTGTCACGGGCTCGGCTTTGGGCATTTTGGGGCCAAATATTGTGAAAACAACATCTTTCTGTACTGTACAAGGTTGTGCACAGCCACCATTACCTTAACATATCCCCTACGTACTTGGCGTTGAATAGCACATCGGACAGACATCCACCCACCGACCATGTGGGGAGACAATCCTTCATCCCACCAAATGTCATCCACCAATGAAATTCAAGGGTCTGCGGGCAAGGTCAATGGGGATTGACTTCTGTATTTGGAGAAGCAGAGAGCAAGACACTGAAGATCCGTAGTAGACGCCCTGAAGGTGTATTATCACACACCTCGACCAGTGTGTCGGTTTCAAAGTTGTGGGGTTGCAAAACACATCCATAGACGTAGCACAAGACAACACAAAGAATGCACAAAAAGTAGCCCCAAAGCCCATCACCCCAACTCAAGGGGTCACGCCAAAGTGCCGTGAGTCCATCATTCCAACTCAAGGGGCTGCACCAAAGTGTGACAGTCCATCACACCGACTCGAGGAGCCGCACAAATGATGTGGGAATCCAACACCCCAACACAAAACGAGTGCAAGTCCATCACCCCGGCTGTAGGGTCACACCGAAGTGTGGAGGTCCATCACCCCAACCCGGGGGCCACACCGAAGCGTGTGGGAGTCCATCACCCCAACTCGAGGGGCCACACAGAAGTATGTCAGGGTCCACATAATCCAACATCGATCTACAATGAGGAACACGCAGCAAAAGGGCGTGGAATTGGGTGCAAATGGGTGAATACAATGGGTGAAAATGGATGATAAAAGAAGTACGTCATGTCCCAGATGCATAAAAATCTTTCAAAAACCCCTTTATGGAACAAAAAACCAGTGGATAAGGGCCAAAACTAGGGTTCCGGTGGTTGACGACATACAAAAATGTGTATTGTGTGCGCACTGCGTGCATAGCAGCCTCCATGGTGACAGAGGAGGTGCATTAACACTAAGCATGGGTTTTGGGGGGTGCAAAATAAGCATCAACGGTTATGTTGGGAAATGGGGAAACCCAGCTTGGGTATCGAAAATAGAACTTCCCAAACCTCACTTTTTGGAACATTTTGATTGTCTAAAGACGGTAAAAACCGCATGTACACGCCCTTTTGGGCCCTCTTTGATCTCTATGGGGGCCAGTGAGCTGGTTACAATGCATGATGAGCTTGTGTGCCGTGCTCACTGCATGGCATTCAAGACAACTCTGGGAATCAAGGTTCGGTAGTGTGAAAAGAAAAAAGCAAGTTCCATGTCAACAGGAGGAGGGCATCCGATGTGCACGATAGTGTCAGGACTGCTGCAACACCAAGACAAGAGGGTGGGGGTTGATTGACTAAATGCAAAGAATGCATCATGCATCAGCATGTCTCTTTTTGGTTCCAGGTCTTGGTGAGCTGGCAAACACTACTCACAAGGTGTCAAAGGGGGATGAGGGGGCAGTGGCAGGGGAAATAATGACTAGGCTATGGCTTGCAGACGCCCTGTGGGTGGGAGTTCCATTTACGGCCAGGCCAAACCTGGCTCGCCCACCCACCAACTCACAAGAAAACCAACCTTTATCAAACAGCTCCACATTTGGGACCGCTTTTAGGTACACAAGCTTTTTTTGGCTCCAGCTCCTGGGGGGTGAGTGGTATTTTGCTAACTAATCGATAGCCTGAGCTTCACCAAGGAGAAGCTGACAGTCCTCGTCACGAAAATATTATACGTTCACCACTGTAGACGGAGGTAATGGCTTGGCAAATCCTTCCATGACCACAGTCCTTGGAGGCACACGTTCAACCCTGCACTGGGAGCAACCCCTCCAGTAGTGAACAGCAGAGCCCAATAAAAATGATCCCCTCCGCTCGAGCAGCAGACACATGCACTGCAACTGCACTGGCCCCGGGCTTAAGAATATCACAGGTTGAATGGCGAATTCCACATTGAAAGCCACCATCAATGTAACACAGTGTGCACATGTGGGCACTGCTCAAGAGCCCTGCACATCAGCCCTTCAGAGGTCCTGGATGGAGAAATGAAATGAAACTTGCTGGTGTGCTGCTGCATCCATCAGCACATGATATGGCAGTGAAAAGGGATTGCGCGTCCAGGGCAGAGAGAACGTTCCGGCGGGTGTGGGGGGTCTCTTCGCGTTTCTGGACCACAACACAGAACACCGCACGACCTTGGGCCCTATTGATCGATTGGACAACCCTGGGGAGGGGCTCTCCCAAGACCACAGACTGGGCTCACAGTTCAACTGCTTCGGGATGCTTGGCTATGTGCTGAAGCCGTCGTTGGGTTTAGGCTTACCAACGGAAGAGCATAGCAACTGCACAGCCAGCCCTCTGCCGAAACGCACACCCTGTGTGTTGACAGTTCTCCCAAGTCGTGGTCCAAAGGAGAGGGTAAAACCGTATTGTGGAAGATGGCGATACACTTCATACTCTGGACAGAATGCAGCGACACATGAAGTTCCGGCCTTCCACATTCGCCCACCCGGCCCATAATGCATGCTGCAGCCATGAGTTGTGAGTGTTGACGCAGTGTACCACCGAACCCTGGGGTTGCGCTTTCCAAAAGTGTTTGATGCTTTTTTGGTATATACACATTGCCATCATGGCACACCATTGTGGACTTTACTTGGACGTCTTCTCCTGCGATTTCTACCATGAGAGCGTGACTATCTGGTGGTAGTCCTATCCATAGAGCAGTGGCTGGTCCGAATAGTAGCTCTTCGTGTGAAAGGCATCAGAACCAGTGGTAGAAATACTACATCAGGATGAGGCTGCAATGAGCATAATGCCTGGGTATCAACTGATGCAAAGAAACAACAGCACATGACTCTGAGATGGTCCAAACCCCTGTGAAAAACCTAACCCCAGATTTCGAGCATAACAGTTGAGGTTCTGAAGAGTAAAAACTGCGCACGCCCCACAGGCAAGCCACACTTTAAAACAAGGGAATGGGGGGCATTAACAATGGCTGTAATGGAAATAATGACTAGGCTATGGCTTGCAGGCGACCTGTTGGTGGGGGTTCCATTTACGGCCAGGTCAAACCTGGCTCGACCACCCAACTCACAACAAAACCAACCTTTATCAAACAGCTCCACATTTGGGACCGCTTTTAGGTACACAAGCTTTTTTTGGCTCCAGCTCCTGGGGGATGAGGAATATGTTGCTAACTAAGGGATAGCCTGACCTTCACCAAGGAGAAGCTGACAGTCCTCGTCACGAAAATATTATACGTCCACCACTGTAAACGGAGGTAATGGCTTGGCAAATCGTTCCATGACCACAGTCCTTGGAGGCACACGTGCAACCCTGCACTGGGAGGAACCCCTCCAGTAGTGAACAGCAGAGCCCAAGAAAAATTATCCCCTCCGCTCGAGCAGCAGACACATGCACTGCACCTGCACTGACCCTAGGCTTAAGAATATCCCAGGTTGAATGGCGCATTCCACAAATGTCACAGAGTGTGCACACGTGGGCACCGCTCAAGAACCCTGCACATCAGCCCTTCAGATGTCCCGGTTGGAGAAATGAAATGAAATTTGCTGGTGTGCTGCTGCATCCATCAGCACATGATATGGCAGTGAAAAGGGCAAAGAGAAAATTGCGGCGGGCTGGAGGGGGCTCTTCACGCTTTGGACCCTCTGCATGCCCTCGAGACAGGTAGAGACCAGCATTGCAAATGCCCGCAGCCTCGCCGTATCCATCAATAATCCTCCGTTCAAGAAAGGCGGGGAGGGAAGGAGAGAGGGTGGGAGAAAGGGAGCACACTGTGGCAAGCGGCAAACTAATTGTAAGTAGAATCGGAGGAGCACCGAAAAGGCAACCTTTTACACCAGCATGGCCTCACCAACGAAACGGATCCGGAAGGGAAATGAAGGTTCTTGGTGTGCCACCTGCGGCTGAAGAGCGACGTCCAGATGATGCAAATGCTTTGGTGGGGCTGTACTGCCATGCACACAGGTACTTAGCCTTCACTAAATGCCCATGAAACAGACTATTGCACCCTCAGGGAATGGCAATGATGTGAAAGAAACAGCTCCGGAAGAAAGCCAGCGAAATGCTTTCTGCGAGAAGCATTTTGCATTCCACTGATGATTCCATCTGAAACCCGTCGCTGACAGCTAGCCAGGGCGTGGTTTCGTGGGTGGGTGAGAAGGTACCAAAATGCCAACGTACGTAAGTCAAGTTAGAAGCCCTGGGCCCCATTGATCGATTGGACAACCCTGGGGAGGGGTTCTCCCAAGACCACAGACTGGGCTCACAGTTCAACTGCTTCGGGATGCTTGGCTATGTGCTGAAGCCGTCGTTGGGTTTAGGCTTACCAACGGAAGAGCATAGCAACTGCACAGCCAGCCCTCTGCCGAAACGCACACCCTGTGTGTTGACAGTTCTCCCAAGCCGTGGTCCAAAGGAGAGGGTAAAACCGAATTGTGGCAGAGGGCAATACACTTCACACTCTGGACAGAATGCAGCGACACATGAACTTCCGGCCTTCCACATTCGCCCACCCGGCCCATAATGCATGCTGCAGCCATGAATTGTGGGTGTTGACGCAGTGTACCGCCGAACCCTGGGGTTGCGCTTTCCAAAATTGTATGATGTTTTGGCATATACACCTTGCGATCATGGCAGACCATTGTGGGCGTTACTCGGACGTCAGACCAACCTGCATCCTCCAATGGAGCAGACTGCAGACTGTCAGACCGCAATTGGCGGAAGCACGGCCGCGGTCCCAAAAGTCACGTCAAAACGGCGGTCCAACGCCCACCCCTGTGCTTAGACAAGGCCGTGCATGCCCACGTCACACGTGACAGCAAAGCATGCGCGGGCCTCAAACCTTACACAAGCAATGGTAACGTGCACATTTAACCCCCCAAATATTCTGATTGTCCTTATTCACTGCCGCGGGCATCGGGTGGACTTCCATGGCGTCGGGTGGGGCTTGCCAGATGGCCCCGACACCCGGGTCCCCGACCCCCCGGACGCCCCCGACCCCCCGGACACGCGCGCCCCTGACACCCTCGTCCCAGAGCGGGACTTCACACGGGCATCGGGGGCTGGCAGGTCGTCGTCCTCGGCGTCGTCGTCCTCGACGGCAAACCCCAGGACCCGCCCGGCGGGGGCCCATGGGAGGGCCCCGCTCGTGGCCCTCTGCGCCAGGTCAGTGAAGGCTGGGTGTCCCCGGATCGAGCCCAGATGCTCCAGAAGCCCCGGCAGCAGCCGCACATCGTCCACAGGGGCTGGAGCAGGCCCTTCGGGGATGTCAGGTCCGGACGAGGAACCAGCGGACGGGGCCATGGCCGGGGACCCGGCAGCGGGTGTGTGAGGGGCCTGCGCGACCGGAGCAGTTGGGCGCGTGGGGGGCCGTGGGACCAGCTCGTTCCAGTCCAGACCTGCCCTAACCGCATCCTTGAGGCTCTGCAGGGCTTTGTCCGGCTGACCCTTGACGGACCACAGGGCGGCCCAGATGCACTGCATGTGCGCCAGTGCACAGCCGCAGAAGTACGCCCGCTGCAGCAGTGCCTTCCCCTCCGTGAAATCCCCCCGCCCAATGCTCCCCAACGCACGCCGCAGACACGTGTGCCCCTCCTCCTCGGCCATCAGCATGGCGCGCACCTCCCGCCGCACCTCCTCCGGCATCCGCACCTCTCCGGCATTGCACAGCCACCCCCGCGCGACAACGCGCAGAACGCAGGACAGCGGCACACTGAATGTGTTGACCCAGTCCACAACGTAACCGGATCCTGTGCGCTTGCACAAATGGATGTGCAGTCGGCGGGTGGCGGCGCCCGCTCGGTCTGCGGCGCCCGCTCTCTCTGCAGCGCCACTGGGCAGCTGCTGGGGTCGCTCGAGCGCAGCAGTGGCACAGACCCCAAACAGCTGGCGATCATAGATGCGGAGGCAGAGCACCCTCCACACCTGCGGGAAAGGTGGGGCATGTGGCTGCACTGGCATGGGCCCCGGCATGAGCACTGGCATGAGGATGTCCGAGTCATCCGCATTGACATCCATGCACTCGTGCACGTCCGGTTGTGCTGCGAGGCAGCCCTGGGCGTCCACTCGCCGCTTCTTGTTGATTGGACCTTCGGGTTCGTGCGGCCTCCGCCTTTTCTTTGTGGTCTTGCGCAGACGCTTAGGCCTGCCTTCTGGGACTTCGGGGCTTGTGACTTGTTCCGTCCAGATGTCCTCCTGCAGGTCGAGGAACGACGACTCATAGTCGGAGCCAAAATCCACCCGATACTGGTTTGGCTCACTGTCCATGCGTGACACGATGCTGCCTGCTCTCCATTTGTCCTTCTGTTCCTCATCGGTCGTCCAGACAAACACCACGTGGCTGGGCCTCAACTCCAACTGCCAAATGTGCTTGGGTGAGTTTTTGGTTCGCATTGTGATGAGGAGCCGTCGAAAAAAAAAGACACTCAGAAAGCGTAAGTGGATGCACACAGGTGAGGGGTCCATGCACAAGAAAACAGTTGTTCAGCTCCTGGGTCCAAATCCACACACAGTGGCCGCAATATTCAAAAAGGTATCCCCCCCCTTCCGAGGGATGAATATAATGGCGGGGAGGCCCCACCCGCGCCCCCGCAGATGACGAAATGACGATTACAAAATGCCGGCCAACCAAAGTACAGTGCAGTCACAGCCCTGGGTCCCTCTTCTCTGAGGCACAAGACGAAGCACTGGACATGGGTCATTGCTGTCATCCCAAAAACCAATGTGAACAGTGTTTTACACGTGTTACACGTGTTTGACGCATCTTCCCAAAATGTGCTAAATTTCAGCCTCATCCTCAGAGCTGGATGACTCAATTGACGAACTGGGGTACTGGCTGCTGCTAGAGGGGGGGCAACAGTGAGGCATACCTGCAAAGCAAAAAAAAAGCACTGGAAAATTGCAATTTTGTAATTGTCATTTCGTCATTTCAGGGGTCCTCAGCCGCCCCCCCCCCCCCCCACACACCCACCAAAATAATGGTGGCAGTGTTATATTCACCACTGCCCCTTGTAAAAAATGGCACCCGGGTAATCAAACGATTCATTGGGGGATTATTTTGTCTCCCAAAACGATGATTTTACGAGAGGTTGGACATACGATTCAATTTAGGAGCCCCGGCCCAATCAATTCCCTCATCCGTTGGCGTACCCAGAAACAACATCACGAGCAATGTTCAACTTGCATGCTAGGGTTGCTTTTAGCAGTTCGAGTGGAACCGAAACCGTAAACTTGCACATGGCAGAAACCCAAACATGGAAAGTGAAGCCTGAATGTGAGACCACCATTTCTGGTGCTATGCTACACGGCATTACCGGTTCCACAAGTGCAAATGAATGACTGCATATAGTATACTCTGTGTCACACTGATTTGGCCATCATGATATGCGAATGACACACTGCCACCATACGTCTATTCTGAAACCCCAAATGCAACTCAGAAAGATGAACTTAGGCATAACATAAAACGTAGCTGTGAAATTGTCATGCTGTCTCGAGAATGGTTTGTTTGGAATCAGCGTTGAGGACAGCAAACGTAGAATTCTCAGTGGCTCCGTGCGTTGAGGGAACTCTTCAATCTTCACTTTCCCGCTGCAGCGTGGACATTACCGAACAGGTTTGCGTGTGGTTTCAGGAAACGGACTGTCTATCCAGGCCTGTCCAACTCAGCCAAGAGTCTTTCCAAAACAAGGATTGTGGGAATAAGGCCCTTGGAACCCTGCCAACCCCGTGCTTTCCGGCAACCCCGGGCTGCCCTGTTTACTCAAAATACACATATTGTGCATCGATGCACAATACAATCAAACCATACATGGATATTTCTAATACACCATCGCTGCCTGTAGTGCCGCAGTATTATACACGTTCCTCTCAAATTTTGGTCTACAATCTGTGCCACCTTCACCACGACATCTGAATAGATGCCAAAACTAGCAGCCAACTAATTAGTCCATTCTGAGAATTCGGAGGGACAGCAATCAATCCACATGACCTCGTACCCAGCAGCAATGGCTCTTCCTCCACGTTCTCCGCAACCTCAGATTTCTCGCATGACGCTGGGCAGCCTTGAGCTAATGCTTAGAGGGCGCTGGGGAGGGGGCTGGCAAACTTCTTACCACCGAAGGGGGTTGGGAGAAAGGGGTGCAGGAAAATGTGCAATTATCTCCCGCACACGTACAATACCATCCACCTGCAGATGTGTTTGAATACTCATCCTGTCTGTCTTTGCCCAGTGTCATTGTAGCTTTCCTGTGTATGAATTAACTGCAGAAAATAAACATGTATGTGATGCATTTTTTGTGATGCATTTGTGGATGTTTTGCCCTTCGTAAAATCATCATCTGGGAGACAAATTATTGCCCAATGCATTTTTCGGTTTTGACACCTCAAAGCACCCCCCCCCCAAGTGGATCTTTTGGAAATAGTTCCTGTATACCTTTCTAGGGAGCACCATTCCCTTTGACCTTGCCACCAGCCCCTCCTGGACCTGAACCTTGGAACTGCTAGACCAGCAAGACCACTGCTCTCTTTTTCTCACAGGGACGTGTGCACCTCAGACCACATCATGTCTCCGGTCAGAATCAACGTCAAACAATCCATCTTTACAAATGAAACACTGCAATGAGGGTGCCTGTATCGCACCGCACTCACCGCGTGTTTTGTCGGATATTTACCATCACAGCACAGGTCAACGTCAAATCCTTCTTTTTCACACCATGATGAGCTAGTGCAGCCTGCTCACTAAGACTTGGGGTGCACTACGCGCACAGATACAGCCGTAAACCCCCAAACCTAGGGCGCCACAACAAGTGCACCCTTTTTGAAAACATGTGTATCACTGGGCTCTAACCCCCTGAATCCCCACAGTGGGACTGACGAAAAATTTACGGCTATCCCCAATTGTGGTAAGGGATGGGACTCAGGAGAGGATGTGCCAAGAGAGAGCCAACCGGTGTTTGGCCGATTACCAGCAGAGGAAGCAAACCACTTCTGTGACCCAACTCCTAACCCGCCTGGATGCAAAACATTGCACAGGTTTCTCGCCCACAAGCAGATGGCGCTGTGAGGCCATGTCCTCAACCCAAACCCAGACCAAAGCCTAAACCCAAGCCAGAAGCGGCTTGTGTACCATGGCCCGGGAAACCTCCGGCAGCTGTGCCTTCAGATCCCAGGCCATCACAAAACCCCATGTTGTATTTTACGGCGCTGGCGCCCGCGGGGGAAGGGGGGTCAGAAAAAAAAAATCTCCTCCCCCCGTGGGGGCTCGTTTTCCTAGAATATACTACATAGTGGGGGGAGATATTATTTTTCCCGTAGCTATGCACGACATTCCTGGATGTTTGCAGAAAATTGGTGTTCAATCGTCTCTGGTCCCATACCAACTCTTACCCAGCCCTTACCCCTGCTCATAAAGAACACATGCAATGACATTGTGGGGCTACTAGCCGCCGAGGTAGGTGTCAGCTGGGCAGGTTAACCCGTCACTTTGTTTTTCGCTTCAGTCCGTCACTCTTTTCCTCGGACAAGTGCGGACTTCCAACAGCGCAACAGAGACATTCAAATAGAGCCTTGCGCTCAGCGAGAACCAACGACACGTTGTTCGACTGTGCGGGGTAATCCTACCACTGAGAGCTGACAATGAACCCGATGATGCCAACGGCATCCTGGGGCATATGCCCCCCACGATCACATCACGGGTCCCAGACGATAAGCCGCATGCAAGCGGGTGCACATGACAGGCAGGTTAGACTATAGCGGTAGGACATAGAAACTTTTATCGTTTACAGCTCACGGGTTTCGCTGTCTCTTCTCACACCACGTGTTTGGGACTTCTTTCCTTCCCTCTGACCTGCTTTGCGAGCCTACGCAAGCCCGTGCATGGCCACCGCACGTTTCCCGTGTGCGTTATTCAATCGTGCATTGTCATCTCACCCGTCGTGCAGCCATCCCATAATGGCCCGTGCGGGTGGTCCACTGAATGTAGTATGAATCAGGTAGGTTAGCGCGCATGTTAGAGCTTGTAGGGAAAGAGGAACCAAAGTTAATGTGGGTGCAGCAGGTGCATCCGCCTTCTTGCGCTGCACAGCAGACACCACAAGTCAGTTAGGCCACGACGTGTCCTCCAACGCATCATGGAGCCCAGGGAAACTTGAACCGGATCGACATGAGTCACCATATTCTCCGCGTTTACACACCCGGCTGAGCCAGCCAGCTTCCTATCCCAACATTGGGGCCGTTCTTTGACACCCTTGCAGCTCATACTGCTTGGAACAATCCACAGGTCAGGGAGACAAACTGATCCAGGGCGCGGTCATGGAGGCGTCACGTTAGGGACGGTCATACAAGTCGCTGCACAGGTCCCCCGCAACGTATTCTCGGCAACATTCGTCCAGATGATCCTTCCTGGCGGAGGGACACTCTCATGGGCACGCACTACGACCACCGCACTCAATCTCCATCCGGGACCATGATCTCCCGGGTACCTTCTAGTGCATGTAGCACCTCTGTGTCTCCTTGTGACCTGCATCGCGATTAGTCGCACCCCACGGTCTCTATCACCTCCTGATACCCTTGCACCGGCCCGGACTCCATCGGCACATAAAGCGGCGACGCCTCGTTTACTGGGTGGTCCCCCACATACTCCACACAAGAGCTGTCATCGACATCCATGAGCGAGAGGTCATCACCGTCGGAGATCCAAATGCACTCCGGCGCACTCGTACTTTCGTGCTCGGACCGTGTAGCCCTCTTGCCCCTTCCTGCGTGAACCAGGCCTTCATCGCGTGTCAGCGACACCTTGCTGGATGACGAGAGCGGAAGTGGCGCAGGGGGGTAGTCCAGCACCATTACACCCACACCCTGTGAAAGCGCAGAGCTGCCTCGGTGTGGGGCGGGCACCGGATGCCGGATTTCCAGTTCCGGGCTGCACGGACGACAAGGATGGGCTCGTAGGTCCCCAACTGTGGTGTGGCCCCGTTCAGCCTGGAACCAGTAGTTCCGGTAGTACCTTCTGGACTGGTGCCATTCTGCCGCTGAGGCAGCCCTGCCCGTTGGCGCAGCCCTGTCGTCCATTCTACCCTGCAAGATCGGAGCACTGGCATGCATCTCTTGGCGCTCCGGACGAAATCGAAAAAAAGGGACTTCAAAGTTTTGGACTGTTCGGTCAGAAAAACGGTGAAGTCCCTGCTAGGGGCTTCGCGAGCGAGCGCGCACACGTGTGTGGTAAATGGCCAAAATGTCGGTGAAAACTGAGAATGGCGCCGTTTACTAGCTAGATTCAGGCCGCATGGGCGACTCTGACACCAATAAACAGATTTGGAACGATCTTGGGTTCGGTGTATGCTCCTCAGCACCTATAAAAATGCAACTACTGGCACCCCACAGGACCATACACCATGGATGATTTTCAGCGCGGAATTTTGGCAAAAATGACCAAGCATGCCAAATGAAGCCCAAAACCCCTGAAACTCGAGCAGATGAGTCACACAACTCGTCACAAGCGGATGGGGATGGTTCCAATGACTTGTTTGGATGGTGAAGTCCCTGCCAGGGGCTTCGCGAGCGAGCGCGCACACGTGTGTGGTAAATGGCCAAAATGTCGGTGAAAACTGAGAATGGCGCCGTTTACTAGCCAGATTCAAGCCGCATGGGCGACTCTGACACCAATAAACAGATTTAGAACGATCTTGGGTTCGGTGTATGCCCCTCAGCACCTATAAAAATGCAACTACTGGCACCCCACAGAACCATACACAATCGGTGATTTTCAACGGAGAATTTTGGCAAAAATGACCAAGCATGCCAAATGAAGCTCAAAGCCCCTGAAACTCGAGCACATGAGTGACACAACTCGTCAAAAACGGATGGGGATGGTCCCAATGACCTGTTTACATTGTGCACAATCGAAAAAAAGGGACTTCAAAGTTTTGGACTGTTCGGTCAGAAAAACGGTGAAGTCCCTGCAAGGGGCTTCGCGAGCGAGCGTGCGCGCGCGTGTGGTAAATGACCAAATTACCCCCTCCGCTCGAGCAGCAGATGCATGAACTGCAACTGCACTGGCCCCGGGCTTACGAATACCACAAGTTGAATGGCGAATTCCACATTGCAAGCCACCATCAATGTCACACATCGTGCCCATCAGCCAATTAGCACATCAGCCCTTCAGAGGTCCCGGATGGAGAAATGAAATGAAATTCCCAAGGTTGGCAACAGCCACCATTACCTTAAAGATATCCCCTACGCACTAGGCATTGAATAGCACATCGGACAAACATCCACCAACCGACCCGTGCTGAGTAGCCGGGATAGCAGCTGCACGAGCCAGAGCCTCCAGTCCCATCAGAGCATTGCCCATGGCTGTTGCATGCACCGGCGCCGGCAGCACGAGGACATACGTTCCCATAGGGTGCCCCAAAGTATCCAGAATCGCAGGTGCACGTACCATCAGCATCGTTGCAAGTGCCATGGCCATTGCAGGGATTCGCAGCGCACGGCAAACATTCCCCGGTGCAGTCCGACCCGAGGTACGACGTGGCACAAGTGCATACGCCCGGACCAGTAGCCCCTTCATCGCCGCTACCGCGGCCATTGCATGGATTCGACTTGCCGCCAGCGCATTGGCTGCCACAGTTGGGGCCATATACAGCGGACACACACGTGCACCATCTGTCTCCAGTCACGCCCTCGTTGCATGACCCGTCCCCGCATTCCGGGCATTGCGTACAACTGGGGCCGTGGTACCCAGAAGCACAGGCACAGCGGTCGCTGCCTGTCCAGTGCCCTGCATCAGATGCCTGGCAGGTACAAGTGCCAGGAACCTCGCTGCATCCACCATGCCCTGAGCACGGGTTCGAGGCTCCCCCGGGGCGCTTATTGCCGCAGTCCGTACGTAGTAGCTGAGATCACAGCTGCACGAGCCAGAGCCTCCAGCCCCATCAGAGCATTGCCCGTGGTCGTTGCATGCACCCGCGCCGGCGGCCCCGGGACATTCGTTCCCATAGGGTGCCCCAAAGCCCTCCACAAGTGATCCATTCAGTTGGCGAAGTAACTGCAGGGGCTTACGAATACCAAATCAATGAGTACTGCAAACAGCGCCGACTGCGCCGCATTGAACGGGCCATCCATATCAGAGTCATGCATCAACGCGGCGTTGCTGCGCCCGCCGTCCCTGGCATTCAAGATCTTGCTCCATGGTGACAAAAAGAGCTACCAACAGCAGAATAGTGAACACACATACAAAGCGAGAGCAAAACATGACCAAAAGCAAAGTATTTGCAGGAGGGCATTCGAGTGTTTTCATGTGGGTGCGGTGTGCGTGTCTTGTGTTTGCACAGGAACCTAATTCATCAACAACTAGCATTTGTCTTGCATTGTTCATTTTAATGATCTTGTATGCACAGATGTATCTATCTTGACCTGACCTGTGTAGTACATTCCATTGGTGTGTGCCCATATTATTCACAAGGATCACAGTCACCACCTGCCCTCTTCATCCAGCCTCACATCTCCTCCCTCTTGGATCATTGTAAATATACAGTTGAGGCTGGACTGTGCAAAGAGTTACTCTGTGGTGGTGACATGGTTGGGCAGGCGAAGCTTCTATCACCCATGTGATATGACTGCAAACCCATGCAACACGCCCTGTTCAATGAGTCTGCCCAGAGCATTGTACACCCTGATGTTGTTGCCCTGTTTGATTTTCGTGTAGTCACCGGGGGCTGCAGGTCCAGGCTTTCCCATTGTGTCTCAGGGGTTGTAAAAAATGATGCCATGGCTCTGCCTTTGCTCCAACACACGTGCCTATTGCTACGAGATTCACCTGGGTCCCAATTAGGCTACCACCAATCCGTGTTGCGCTGTGATAGAAAGGGGCCCATGGTCTTTCAGTGGTCACTGAAGAGCATCCATTCTTTCCTTGCACTGCGCGCGCATCGCACGCTACGTTTAGACAAGATTCCCCATGGAAAATCCTTTGTTCCTTTTTTTTTCTCACTGAACAATGTTGCATCCAAATTTGATGGATCTTACTCGACTGAAACGTGGGTGTGCTGGAATTAATTGTACGTGAGCATTGTGCACTGACACAGTATCACACAATCACGCCAAACATCTGAGATAAACATCGCACGTAAGAATCCTAACATGCCACATACTCTTCATCTTCTCTTCAAAAATCCACGTTGGATCATCATTGAAGGGACCGACAAAATATGTGTCAATATGGTGCCATAACCCCTGCCTCCCTGGGGTTCCCATGGTGGGGAGAAATCAACCTAGAAAGGAGTTGGTGTGGAAGAAGCACCGAAACCTATTGTCAAACAACCACAATGCCTAGAGTATACAAATTATGGGTTTTCAGTACGCCACACACCCAAATAGTCACACTGCGCTTGAGGGCCCCCTGTATGTGCTACTCACGCCTGCCTATAGACTGCCATAACACAACATTCTTATCAAGGGCATATTCTGTCACGGGCTCGGCTTTGGGCATTTTGGGGCCAAATATTGTGAAAACAACATCTTTCTGTACTGTACAAGGTTGTGCACAGCCACCATTACCTTAACATATCCCCTACGTACTTGGCGTTGAATAGCACATCGGACAGACATCCACCCACCGACCATGTGGGGAGACAATCCTTCATCCCACCAAATGTCATCCACCAATGAAATTCAAGGGTCTGCGGGCAAGGTCAATGGGGATTGACTTCTGTATTTGGAAAAGCAGAGAGCAAGACACTGAAGATCCGTAGTAGACGCCCTGAAGGTGTATTATCACACACCTCGACCAGTGTGTCTGTTTCAAAGTTGTGGGGTTGCAAAACACATCCATAGACGTAGCACAAGACAACACAAAGAATGCACAAAAAGTAGCCCCAAAGCCCATCACCCCAACTCAAGGGGTCACGCCAAAGTGCCGTGAGTCCATCATTCCAACTCAAGGGGCTGCACCAAAGTGTGACAGTCCATCACACCGACTCGAGGAGCCGCACAAATGATGTGGGAATCCAACACCCCAACACAAAACGAGTGCAAGTCCATCACCCCGGCTGTAGGGTCACACCGAAGTGTGGAGGTCCATCACCCCAACCCGGGGGCCACACCGAAGCGTGTGGGAGTCCATCACCCCAACTCGAGGGGCCACACAGAAGTATGTCAGGGTCCACATAATCCAACATCGATCTACAATGAGGAACACGCAGCAAAAGGGCGTGGAATTGGGTGCAAATGGGTGAATACAATGGGTGAAAATGGATGATAAAAGAAGTACGTCATGTCCCAGATGCATAAAAATCTTTCAAAAACCCCTTTATGGAACAAAAAACCAGTGGATAAGGGCCAAAACTAGGGTTCCGGTGGTTGACGACATACAAAAATGTGTATTGTGTGCGCACTGCGTGCATAGCAGCCTCCATGGTGACAGAGGAGGTGCATTAACACTAAGCATGGGTTTTGGGGGGTGCAAAATAAGCATCAACGGTTATGTTGGGAAATGGGGAAACCCAGCTTGGGTATCGAAAATAGAACTTCCCAAACCTCACTTTTTGGAACATTTTGATTGTCTAAAGACGGTAAAAACCGCATGTACACGCCCTTTTGGGCCCTCTTTGATCTCTATGGGGGCCAGTGAGCTGGTTACAATGCATGATGAGCTTGTGTGCCGTGCTCACTGCATGGCATTCAAGACAACTCTGGGAATCAAGGTTCGGTAGTGTGAAAAGAAAAAAGCAAGTTCCATGTCAACAGGAGGAGGGCATCCGATGTGCACGATAGTGTCAGGACTGCTGCAACACCAAGACAAGAGGGTGGGGGTTGATTGACTAAATGCAAAGAATGCATCATGCATCAGCATGTCTCTTTTTGGTTCCAGGTCTTGGTGAGCTGGCAAACACTACTCACAAGGTGTCAAAGGGGGATGAGGGGGCAGTGGCAGGGGAAATAATGACTAGGCTATGGCTTGCAGACGCCCTGTGGGTGGGAGTTCCATTTACGGCCAGGCCAAACCTGGCTCGCCCACCCACCAACTCACAAGAAAACCAACCTTTATCAAACAGCTCCACATTTGGGACCGCTTTTAGGTACACAAGCTTTTTTTGGCTCCAGCTCCTGGGGGGTGAGTGGTATTTTGCTAACTAATCGATAGCCTGAGCTTCACCAAGGAGAAGCTGACAGTCCTCGTCACGAAAATATTATACGTTCACCACTGTAGACGGAGGTAATGGCTTGGCAAATCCTTCCATGACCACAGTCCTTGGAGGCACACGTGCAACCCTGCACTGGGAGGAACCCCTCCAGTAGTGAACAGCAGAGCCCAATAAAAATGATCCCCTCCGCTCGAGCAGCAGACACATGCACTGCAACTGCACTGGCCCCGGGCTTAAGAATATCACAGGTTGAATGGCGAATTCCACATTGAAAGCCACCATCAATGTAACACAGTGTGCACATGTGGGCACTGCTCAAGAGCCCTGCACATCAGCCCTTCAGAGGTCCTGGATGGAGAAATGAAATGAAACTTGCTGGTGTGCTGCTGCATCCATCAGCACATGATATGGCAGTGAAAAGGGATTGCGCGTCCAGGGCAGAGAGAACGTTCCGGCGGGTGTGGGGGGTCTCTTCACGTTTCTGGACCACAACACAGAACACCGCACGACCTTGGGCCCTATTGATCGATTGGACAACCCTGGGGAGGGGCTCTCCCAAGACCACAGACTGGGCTCACAGTTCAACTGCTTCGGGATGCTTGGCTATGTGCTGAAGCCGTCGTTGGGTTTAGGCTTACCAACGGAAGAGCATAGCAACTGCACAGCCAGCCCTCTGCCGAAACGCACACCCTGTGTGTTGACAGTTCTCCCAAGTCGTGGTCCAAAGGAGAGGGTAAAACCGTATTGTGGAAGATGGCGATACACTTCATACTCTGGACAGAATGCAGCGACACATGAAGTTCCGGCCTTCCACATTCGCCCACCCGGCCCATAATGCATGCTGCAGCCATGAGTTGTGAGTGTTGACGCAGTGTACCACCGAACCCTGGGGTTGCGCTTTCCAAAAGTGTTTGATGCTTTTTTGGTATATACACATTGCCATCATGGCACACCATTGTGGACTTTACTTGGACGTCTTCTCCTGCGATTTCTACCATGAGAGCGTGACTATCTGGTGGTAGTCCTATCCATAGAGCAGTGGCTGGTCCGAATAGTAGCTCTTCGTGTGAAAGGCATCAGAACCAGTGGTAGAAATACTACATCAGGATGAGGCTGCAATGAGCATAATGCCTGGGTATCAACTGATGCAAAGAAACAACAGCACATGACTCTGAGATGGTCCAAACCCCTGTGAAAAACCTAACCCCAGATTTCGAGCATAACAGTTGAGGTTCTGAAGAGTAAAAACTGCGCACGCCCCACAGGCAAGCCACACTTTAAAACAAGGGAATGGGGGGCATTAACAATGGCTGTAATGGAAATAATGACTAGGCTATGGCTTGCAGGCGACCTGTTGGTGGGGGTTCCATTTACGGCCAGGTCAAACCTGGCTCGACCACCCAACTCACAACAAAACCAACCTTTATCAAACAGCTCCACATTTGGGACCGCTTTTAGGTACACAAGCTTTTTTTGGCTCCAGCTCCTGGGGGATGAGTGGTATTTTGCTAACTAATCGATAGCCTGACCTTCACCAAGGAGAAGCTGACAGTCCTCGTCACGAAAATATTATACGTCCACCACTGTAAACGGAGGTAATGGCTTGGCAAATCCTTCCATGACCACAGTCCTTGGAGGCACACGTGCAACCCTGCACTGGGAGGAACCCCTCCAGTAGTGAACAGCAGAGCCCAATAAAAATGATCCCCTCCGCTCGAGCAGCAGACACATGCACTGCAACTGCACTGGCCCCGGGCTTAAGAATATCACAGGTTGAATGGCGAATTCCACATTGAAAGCCACCATCAATGTAACACAGTGTGCACATGTGGGCACTGCTCAAGAGCCCTGCACATCAGCCCTTCAGAGGTCCTGGATGGAGAAATGAAATGAAACTTGCTGGTGTGCTGCTGCATCCATCAGCACATGATATGGCAGTGAAAAGGGATTGCGCGTCCAGGGCAGAGAGAACGTTCCGGCGGGTGTGGGGGGTCTCTTCGCGTTTCTGGACCACAACACAGAACACCGCACGACCTTGGGCCCTATTGATCGATTGGACAACCCTGGGGAGGGGCTCTCCCAAGACCACAGACTGGGCTCACAGTTCAACTGCTTCGGGATGCTTGGCTATGTGCTGAAGCCGTCGTTGGGTTTAGGCTTACCAACGGAAGAGCATAGCAACTGCACAGCCAGCCCTCTGCCGAAACGCACACCCTGTGTGTTGACAGTTCTCCCAAGTCGTGGTCCAAAGGAGAGGGTAAAACCGTATTGTGGAAGATGGCGATACACTTCATACTCTGGACAGAATGCAGCGACACATGAAGTTCCGGCCTTCCACATTCGCCCACCCGGCCCATAATGCATGCTGCAGCCATGAGTTGTGAGTGTTGACGCAGTGTACCACCGAACCCTGGGGTTGCGCTTTCCAAAAGTGTTTGATGCTTTTTTGGTATATACACATTGCCATCATGGCACACCATTGTGGACTTTACTTGGACGTCTTCTCCTGCGATTTCTACCATGAGAGCGTGACTATCTGGTGGTAGTCCTATCCATAGAGCAGTGGCTGGTCCGAATAGTAGCTCTTCGTGTGAAAGGCATCAGAACCAGTGGTAGAAATACTACATCAGGATGAGGCTGCAATGAGCATAATGCCTGGGTATCAACTGATGCAAAGAAACAACAGCACATGACTCTGAGATGGTCCAAACCCCTGTGAAAAACCTAACCCCAGATTTCGAGCATAACAGTTGAGGTTCTGAAGAGTAAAAACTGCGCACGCCCCACAGGCAAGCCACACTTTAAAACAAGGGAATGGGGGGCATTAACAATGGCTGTAATGGAAATAATGACTAGGCTATGGCTTGCAGGCGACCTGTTGGTGGGGGTTCCATTTACGGCCAGGTCAAACCTGGCTCGACCACCCAACTCACAACAAAACCAACCTTTATCAAACAGCTCCACATTTGGGACCGCTTTTAGGTACACAAGCTTTTTTTGGCTCCAGCTCCTGGGGGATGAGGAATATGTTGCTAACTAAGGGATAGCCTGACCTTCACCAAGGAGAAGCTGACAGTCCTCGTCACGAAAATATTATACGTCCACCACTGTAAACGGAGGTAATGGCTTGGCAAATCCTTCCATGACCACAGTCCTTGGAGGCACACGTTCAACCCTGCACTGGGAGGAACCCCTCCAGTAGTGAACAGCAGAGCCCAAGAAAAATCATCCCCTCCGCTCGAGCAGCAGACACATGCACTGCACCTGCACTGACCCTAGGCTTAAGAATATCCCAGGTTGAATGGCGCATTCCACAAATGTCACAGAGTGTGCACACGTGGGCACCGCTCAAGAACCCTGCACATCAGCCCTTCAGATGTCCCGGTTGGAGAAATGAAATGAAATTTGCTGGTGTGCTGCTGCATCCATCAGCACATGATATGGCAGTGAAAAGGGCAAAGAGAAAATTGCGGCGGGCTGGAGGGGGCTCTTCACGCTTTGGACCCTCTGCATGCCCTCGAGACAGGTAGAGACCAGCATTGCAAATGCCCGCAGCCTCGCCGTATCCATCAATAATCCTCCGTTCAAGAAAGGCGGGGAGGGAAGGAGAGAGGGTGGGAGAAAGGGAGCACACTGTGGCAAGCGGCAAACTAATTGTAAGTAGAATCGGAGGAGCACCGAAAAGGCAACCTTTTACACCAGCATGGCCTCACCAACGAAACGGATCCGGAAGGGAAATGAAGGTTCTTGGTGTGCCACCTGCGGCTGAAGAGCGACGTCCAGATGATGCAAATGCTTTGGTGGGGCTGTACTGCCATGCACACAGGTACTTAGCCTTCACTAAATGCCCATGAAACAGACTATTGCACCCTCAGGGAATGGCAATGATGTGAAAGAAACAGCTCCGGAAGAAAGCCAGCGAAATGCTTTCTGCGAGAAGCATTTTGCATTCCACTGATGATTCCATCTGAAACCCGTCGCTGACAGCTAGCCAGGGCGTGGTTTCGTGGGTGGGTGAGAAGGTACCAAAATGCCAACGTACGTAAGTCAAGTTAGAAGCCCTGGGCCCCATTGATCGATTGGACAACCCTGGGGAGGGGTTCTCCCAAGACCACAGACTGGGCTCACAGTTCAACTGCTTCGGGATGCTTGGCTATGTGCTGAAGCCGTCGTTGGGTTTAGGCTTACCAACGGAAGAGCATAGCAACTGCACAGCCAGCCCTCTGCCGAAACGCACACCCTGTGTGTTGACAGTTCTCCCAAGCCGTGGTCCAAAGGAGAGGGTAAAACCGAATTGTGGCAGAGGGCAATACACTTCACACTCTGGACAGAATGCAGCGACACATGAACTTCCGGCCTTCCACATTCGCCCACCCGGCCCATAATGCATGCTGCAGCCATGAATTGTGGGTGTTGACGCAGTGTACCGCCGAACCCTGGGGTTGCGCTTTCCAAAATTGTATGATGTTTTGGCATATACACCTTGCGATCATGGCAGACCATTGTGGGCGTTACTCGGACGTCAGACCAACCTGCATCCTCCAATGGAGCAGACTGCAGACTGTCAGACCGCAATTGGCGGAAGCACGGCCGCGGTCCCAAAAGTCACGTCAAAACGGCGGTCCAACGCCCACCCCTGTGCTTTGACAAGGCCGTGCATGCCCACGTCACACGTGACAGCAAAGCATGCGCGGGCCTCAAACCTTACACAAGCAATGGTAACGTGCACATTTAACCCCCCAAATATTCTGATTGTCCTTATTCACTGCCGCGGGCATCGGGTGGACTTCCATGGCGTCGGGTGGGGCTTGCCAGATGGCCCCGACACCCGGGTCCCCGACCCCCCGGACGCCCCCGACCCCCCGGACACGCGCGCCCCTGACACCCTCGTCCCAGAGCGGGACTTCACACGGGCATCGGGGGCTGGCAGGTCGTCGTCCTCGGCGTCGTCGTCCTCGACGGCAAACCCCAGGACCCGCTCGGCGGGGGCCCATGGGAGGGCCCCGCTCGTGGCCCTCTGCGCCAGGTCAGTGAAGTCTGGGTGTCCCCGGATCGAGCCCAGATGCTCCAGAAGCCCCGGCAGCAGCCGCACATCGTCCACAGGGGCTGGAGCAGGCCCTTCGGGGATGTCAGGTCCGGACGAGGAACCAGCGGACGGGGCCATGGCCGGGGACCCGGCAGCGGGTGTGTGAGGGGCCTGCGCGACCGGAGCAGTTGGGCGCGTGGGGGGCCGTGGGACCAGCTCGTTCCAGTCCAGACCTGCCCTAACCGCATCCTTGAGGCTCTGCAGGGCTTTGTCCGGCTGACCCTTGACGGACCACAGGGCGGCCCAGATGCACTGCATGTGCGCCAGTGCACAGCCGCAGAAGTACGCCCGCTGCAGCAGTGCCTTCCCCTCCGTGAAATCCCCCCGCCCAATGCTCCCCAACGCACGCCGCAGACACGTGTGCCCCTCCTCCTCGGCCATCAGCATGGCGCGCACCTCCCGCCGCACCTCCTCCGGCATCCGCACCTCTCCGGCATTGCACAGCCACCCCCGCGCGACAACGCGCAGAACGCAGGACAGCGGCACACTGAATGTGTTGACCCAGTCCACAACGTAACCGGATCCTGTGCGCTTGCACAAATGGATGTGCAGTCGGCGGGTGGCGGCGCCCGCTCGGTCTGCGGCGCCCGCTCTCTCTGCAGCGCCACTGGGCAGCTGCTGGGGTCGCTCGAGCGCAGCAGTGGCACAGACCCCAAACAGCTGGCGATCATAGATGCGGAGGCAGAGCACCCTCCACACCTGCGGGAAAGGTGGGGCATGTGGCTGCACTGGCATGGGCCCCGGCATGAGCACTGGCATGAGGATGTCCGAGTCATCCGCATTGACATCCATGCACTCGTGCACGTCCGGTTGTGCTGCGAGGCAGCCCTGGGCGTCCACTCGCCGCTTCTTGTTGATTGGACCTTCGGGTTCGTGCGGCCTCCGCCTTTTCTTTGTGGTCTTGCGCAGACGCTTAGGCCTGCCTTCTGGGACTTCGGGGCTTGTGACTTGTTCCGTCCAGATGTCCTCCTGCAGGTCGAGGAACGACGACTCATAGTCGGAGCCAAAATCCACCCGATACTGGTTTGGCTCACTGTCCACGCGTGACACGATGCTGCCTGCTCTCCATTTGTCCTTCTGTTCCTCATCGGTCGTCCAGACAAACACCACGTGGCTGGGCCTCAACTCCAACTGCCAAATGTGCTTGGGTGAGTTTTTGGTTCGCATTGTGATGAGGAGCCGTCGAAAAAAAAAGACACTCAGAAAGCGTAAGTGGATGCACACAGGTGAGGGGTCCATGCACAAGAAAACAGTTGTTCAGCTCCTGGGTCCAAATCCACACACAGTGGCCGCAATATTCAAAAAGGTATCCCCCCCCTTCCGAGGGATGAATATAATGGCGGGGAGGCCCCACCCGCGCCCCCGCAGATGACGAAATGACGATTACAAAATGCCGGCCAACCAAAGTACAGTGCAGTCACAGCCCTGGGTCCCTCTTCTCTGAGGCACAAGACGAAGCACTGGACATGGGTCATTGCTGTCATCCCAAAAACCAATGTGAACAGTGTTTTACACGTGTTACACGTGTTTGACGCATCTTCCCAAAATGTGCTAAATTTCAGCCTCATCCTCAGAGCTGGATGACTCAATTGACGAACTGGGGTACTGGCTGCTGCTAGAGGGGGGGCAACAGTGAGGCATACCTGCAAAGCAAAAAAAAAGCACTGGAAAATTGCAATTTTGTAATTGTCATTTCGTCATTTCAGGGGTCCTCAGCCGCCCCCCCCCCCCCCCCACACACACACCCACCAAAATAATGGTGGCAGTGTTATATTCACCACTGCCCCTTGTAAAAAATGGCACCCGGGTAATCAAACGATTCATTGGGGGATTATTTTGTCTCCCAAAACGATGATTTTACGAGAGGTTGGACATACGATATCACCAACTGGGGAATGCCACACGAATGACCCCCAAAAAACTAGGGCGGTATGGTGCCTGCGCCTGCGCTTGATCTGACAACCTCTCTTCGAAGTGATATCACCAACTTCGGTTTCCTAGCCTAGTGGGTCGACATTCATCATCTTTGAATTTGTTTGGTCGGCCGCGACCAGGGGTCATAGATATCATGCCCTACCAGGGGTCCCGACCAAAGAGTCACCGCAGGATGCTTTTTTGGACAAGGCAATAAGTTTACAAACGGTCAAACCGACAATTCAACTCCTTGGAGAAGCATACGCGAATGGGCCCCCAAATGGATGCAGCTGCAAAGCAAATTTCAATTTTGGAGCCCCGGCCCAATCAATTCCCTCATCCGTTGGCGTACCCAGAAACAACATCACGAGCAATGTTCAACTTGCATGCTAGGGTTGCTTTTAGCAGTTCGAGTGGAACCGAAACCGTAAACTTGCACATGGCAGAAACCCAAACATGGAAAGTGAAGCCTGAATGTGAGACCACCATTTCTGGTGCTATGCTACACGGCATTACCGGTTCCACAAGTGCAAATGAATGACTGCATATAGTATACTCTGTGTCACACTGATTTGGCCATCATGATATGCGAATGACACACTGCCACCATACGTCTATTCTGAAACCCCAAATGCAACTCAGAAAGATGAACTTAGGCATAACATAAAACGTAGCTGTGAAATTGTCATGCTGTCTCGAGAATGGTTTGTTTGGAATCAGCGTTGAGGACAGCAAACGTAGAATTCTCAGTGGCTCCGTGCGTTGAGGGAACTCTTCAATCTTCACTTTCCCGCTGCAGCGTGGACATTACCGAACAGGTTTGCGTGTGGTTTCAGGAAACGGACTGTCTATCCAGGCCTGTCCAACTCAGCCAAGAGTCTTTCCAAAACAAGGATTGTGGGAATAAGGCCCTTGGAACCCTGCCAACCCCGTGCTTTCCGGCAACCCCGGGCTGCCCTGTTTACTCAAAATACACATATTGTGCATCGATGCACAATACAATCAAACCATACATGGATATTTCTAATACACCATCGCTGCCTGTAGTGCCGCAGTATTATACACGTTCCTCTCAAATTTTGGTCTACAATCTGTGCCACCTTCACCACGACATCTGAATAGATGCCAAAACTAGCAGCCAACTAATTAGTCCATTCTGAGAATTCGGAGGGACAGCAATCAATCCACATGACCTCGTACCCAGCAGCAATGGCTCTTCCTCCACGTTCTCCGCAACCTCAGATTTCTCGCATGACGCTGGGCAGCCTTGAGCTAATGCTTAGAGGGCGCTGGGGAGGGGGCTGGCAAACTTCTTACCACCGAAGGGGGTTGGGAGAAAGGGGTGCAGGAAAATGTGCAATTATCTCCCGCACACGTACAATACCATCCACCTGCAGATGTGTTTGAATACTCATCCTGTCTGTCTTTGCCCAGTGTCATTGTAGCTTTCCTGTGTATGAATTAACTGCAGAAAATAAACATGTATGTGATGCATTTTTTGTGATGCATTTGTGGATGTTTTGCCCTTCGTAAAATCATCATCTGGGAGACAAATTATTGCCCAATGCATTTTTCGGTTTTGACACCTCAAAGCACCCCCCCCCCCAAGTGGATCTTTTGGAAATAGTTCCTGTATACCTTTCTAGGGAGCACCATTCCCTTTGACCTTGCCACCAGCCCCTCCTGGACCTGAACCTTGGAACTGCTAGACCAGCAAGACCACTGCTCTCTTTTTCTCACAGGGACGTGTGCACCTCAGACCACATCATGTCTCCGGTCAGAATCAACGTCAAACAATCCAGCTTTACAAATGAAACACTGCAATGAGGGTGCCTGTATCGCACCGCACTCACCGCGTGTTTTGTCGGATATTTACCATCACAGCACAGGTCAACGTCAAATCCTTCTTTTTCACACCATGATGAGCTAGTGCAGCCTGCTCACTAAGACTTGGGGTGCACTACGCGCACAGATACAGCCGTAAACCCCCAAACCTAGGGCGCCACAACAAGTGCACCCTTTTTGAAAACATGTGTATCACTGGGCTCTAACCCCCTGAATCCCCACAGTGGGACTGACGAAAAATTTACGGCTATCCCCAATTGTGGTAAGGGATGGGACTCAGGAGAGGATGTGCCAAGAGAGAGCCAACCGGTGTTTGGCCGATTACCAGCAGAGGAAGCAAACCACTTCTGTGACCCAACTCCTAACCCGCCTGGATGCAAAACATTGCACAGGTTTCTCGCCCACAAGCAGATGGCGCTGTGAGGCCATGTCCTCAACCCAAACCCAGACCCAAGCCTAAACCCAAGCCAGAAGCGGCTTGTGTACCATGGCCCGGGAAACCTCCGGCAGCTGTGCCTTCAGATCCCAGGCCATCACAAAACCCCATGTTGTATTTTACGGCGCTGGCGCCCGCGGGGGAAGGGGGGTCAGAAAAAAAAAATCTCCTCCCCCCGTGGGGGCTCGTTTTTCCTAGAATATACTACATAGTGGGGGGAGATATTATTTTTCCCGTAGCTATGCACGACATTCCTGGATGTTTGCAGAAAATTGGTGTTCATTCGTCTCTGGTCCCATACCAACTCTTACCCAGCCCTTACTCCTGCTCATAAAGAACACGTGCAATGACAAAGCTATATGACATATGACACCAAACTTGTGTCACGCTTAAAATGTAATCAACGGTTTGTTTGCTGTTTACATTGTTCGCAAGACAACACACTGCGTCGTCCACAGGAGTACAGGAGGGAAAGCTCTCAAGACATCAAAGCTCATCGTGACTTTCCAATGGGCGAGGTGGTGGTGAGGAGTCATCAGTGGATGACTCAGAACTGCTATCAGATGACGTGGCCTGGAGACTGCAGCAAACTGACGCCACAGACGGACAGGACAGAGGGTTGAACTTCTGTGCACATGAATGTTGGCCTTTGGTAACACAGACAAAGCACAAGAAATTTTAATGTCTGCAACATCCCTGACCTGTTCAAGTCCAGGAATGTGTGGAACCCGAAGGTAGGTGGCAAAGAAGGCGGGGGTGGCCCAGGCGGGAGGGCAGGAGAGGAACTTACAGGTTTTTATTTTTTAAATACCACCCTGACCTCTTGGACCCCTTGAGTGCCTGGGCGTCCTCTCCTCCCCCCCAGTAGGGCAAGAAGGTGAAACCTTCCTGCCCAGGCACCCAGCCACCAGACAGCACCTGTTTAACTAAGAAAGGATGGTTCGCCAAAAATGAAAAATTAAAATTTGCAAAGAGGTGCTGCCAGTGGCCCCCTGTGTTTAACTGACTTTTGCTTGTTTCCTTGACAGGGGCTGGTTGCTTCGGGGAAGGGGTCGAGAGCAGGGTGGGGGGGTTTAAGGGGTATGTGGGCCTGTGACTGACTGGCAGGGTCCCCCCTGATGGGGGGACCCGTAGCAAAGAGTGCAGCCCCCCCGCCAGCAATGCATCATATCATGTCTCCTCTATAAGGGGGGCGTGGAAGGGAATGGGGCAAGAGGCCGGTAACATGGGAAAGCGTGTCCCGCGCCATTTATTTCCGTAGGGTATGCAGGGTTGCAGGCCGAACCTACCCAGAGGCCGGCGGCAGAACCCTCGCACGCAAAGCTGCCGGTGGTGGCGTTGCAGCAGCCATGCCCGGAGCACGGGCCCGACGCTCCCCCGGGATACTCACCAATGCAGAACGCACCGTAATAGCCGGGATAGCAGCTGCACGGGAGCCCACAGCCCCATCAGGTCACTGTCGGTGGCCTCTGCAGACAAGGGCACAAGCGCCCCCAGGGTACACTCAGTCATAGAACGCTGCGAACGGCACGGGTGCAGGCACCATTTCCTGATACACGCTCCGAACAACGCCATGACCGCTGCACGGATGAGAGGAGGAGGGCGAATATTCTTCAGAGCAGGGCAGACCAAAATACCGTGAGCTGCATGTGCAAGAGCCCGTCCCAGTAGCCCCTTCATCGCCGCTACCGTGGCCATTGCATGAATTTGACTTGCCGCCAGCGCATTGGATGCCACAGTTGGGGCCATATACATCGGACACACACGTGCACCATCCGTCTCCAGTCACGCCCTCGTTGCATGACCCGTCCCCGCATTCCGGGCATTGAGTACAACTGGGGCCGTAGTACCCAGAAGCAAAGGCACTGCAGTCGCTGCCTGTCCAGTGCCCTGCACCAGATGCCTGGCAGGTACAAGTGCCATGAACCTCGCTGCATCTATCATGCCCTGACCACGGGTTCGACGCTCCTCCAGGGCACTCATTGCCGCAGTCCGTATCGTAGTAGCCGGGGTCGCAGCTGCACGAACCAGAGCCTCCAGCCCCATCGGAGCATTGCCCATTGCCGTTGCATGCACCGGCGCCGGCACCCCCGGGACATTCGTTCCCACAGGGTGCCCCAAAGTATCCAGGATCGCAGGTGCACGTACCATCAGCATCGTTGCAAGTGCCATGGCCATTGCAGGGATTCGCAGCGCACGGCAAACATTCCCCGGTGCAGTCCGACGCGACGTACGACGTGGCACAAGTGCACACGCCCGGACCAGTAGCCCCTTCATCGCCGCTACCGTGGCCGTTGCATGGATTCGACTTGCCGCCAGCGCATTGGCTGCCACAGTTGGGGCCATATACATCGGACACACACGTGCACCATCCGTCTCCAGTCACGCCCTCGTTGCATGACCCGTTCCCGCATTCCGGGCATTGGGTAGCCCTTTGAAAGCAAACCTCCGGAGCACTGCTTTCAAACAAGGGTGCGAGGCCCCAAATGCCCATGGCGTCCAATCATCCAAAAAGCAGCCCCGTGCCAAAAGAGGAGTCGGGAACATGGGGTGCAGGCCATGGGGTGTAACCATCACCCCATGTAACCCGGGGATGCATGCGGTGCAGGTATCACCTGCTCACAATCAGTTTGGGTCTCTTGCCGGGAGCACGGGCTGCCACTTTCCGCGGGGCCGCTAATCGGGCAACTCGGGGGCAGTGCGGCGGCAAGAGTCTTCCCCCATCTTGACCCCATCTTGACCCCACCGTTGGGCGGCGCACGACCGCCGGTCCAAGCGCTCTTGAGAAGGAAAAAAAAGCAAAGGAAAAAAATGATGCGACCGGGTGTGAGTTGCTTGACACGAAAAAAAGTGACAACGAAAAAAAAGACGACTCCACAATGGATGAAATTGGCTTAGCCGTAGATATCGAGGTTGGTAGTACGGCTAGCACACATAGCTCCGCGCACCCTCGCACCATGGCTTTAGATCATGATGTCGTTGAGCTTGGAGATGGTAATGCTAGTGGCGCTATGGAGACACCAAAGAAGATCCTTAGAGATGCATTCGTCACGCCTTCCAAGCCGCCCGCCCCACTCGCCGCCCGTCCGGCCGAGCTAGAGTCGGAGCCTGAGTCTTGTTTCCGCGCACCCGCACCAAGGTTGCCCACCTCACCCGTTCATGTAATTTCTAATCCCGTTTTTAGGCCTCACGGGACGCTGCCTACGGGTTTCCCCGAGGCCCGTGACCTTAGCAAGGATGTGCAGGCAGGGAAAATTCCAGTGCGCGGACAGTCTAGGTTTTCGAGGGTTGATGTCCTGACCCCCGCCCCTCTTGCATACCATGATACCACGCCTTTGCCGCCTCCCTGCCTTTTGGCGTCCTTGAGCCCCGTTCCCCAAATACTTCTATACGGAGACGGTCTACCTTATAAAGGGTTCTTGAGATCCTTCTCCATTGCGGATTTGGCCTCCATGGAGTGGACCAAATTCATAGGCCTGACGATTTTTGTCATGTTGCCATCATTCGCCCCTTTCGAAGATGAGCCCCCATTTTTTTCGCACAAAACCATTGTTAGACAAGTTGTGTCCTTGCTCCGACAGGCCAAAAAACAAAACAAAACAACCAATGTTTGGTTGGCCTACGTCACCCGCTCAAATGTAGCAGATAGCAGCTTTGCAACCCTTCTGGACCGCCGCATCGACTTGATTCCCGCCTTGTCTTTTCTCTACCTGACGGTCGTTTGTCCCATCATACACCTTGCGTCTAGGGACTCCACCACGAACACCATAGTTGAGAATGTCAGCCCTTTGGACCAACCGTTGATTTTGATGCACCTTACATCCATCCAACTGCCCAAAAAGCACCATGCCAAAACGGTGGAATTTTTCCCGCGCCTCACGCCAACCGAAACAGCAGACAAGGTGTATGAACCCCACCCATCACTCTTCCAATTGAGAATCGACGTGCCCAACAAAGTTGTTCTAGATGTTGAAGGCACCGAGGTGGTTTGGGACATTACCGGCACCCTCCCCCTCATGCTCATGCTCAATGGCCTCGGGCCGGACGACACTTCCACCGTCCTTAGAGACATAGTGGTCCCGAGGATCACCAAAGACCATTGGCCCATACCCGTCAACTCCTCCCCAGACACCCACAAAATCTTTGACTTCCACGTGCCCCTAGATGTCTTGTCCCGTTTTTACGAGGAGCAAGACGCCCTAGGTGAAATGCGAGTCTCCATGGGACTATTGCACGAGTCGGTCAAAGATAACGCACTGGTGATTACTCACCAGCCACGTTTCCAAAAGGGCGGCCCGAAAAAGAAGAAAATGCCGTCTCCGGAAATTCGGGATGCGATTGAGATGAACTCATCTCTTAGGAAAAAATTCGCTTTTATTGTCTTGCTCAATAAATACGACATTTTTGCCATGGTGCACGAGCGCATGCTGATCCAGCCCGCCGTGCAGGAAATTGAAAATCTGGGCGACATGATAGTCATTTGTGCCACGACACAGCAGAGACTGATGGCCAAAGAGGTGTCCAGGACTGTGACCCCGCCCTACACGTTGGTCAGATTCCCACCCACGTATGCCATCCCCGAGATCATGCGATCTGCGGCCACCTTTGGCCCGGTCCAGGGGCACCAGATCTTCCAGCAATCTGGTATATTGTTGATCCGATATCAGTCGGACGTTTCGGCGCGTGCGTCCTACGGGGCCACCCTCCCTGGGCCCGTGTATTTCACGTCCGGAAATCCAGAGAATGATACCACTGAGGGCCTTACTCAGCGTCTGAGTGCCATATCTCTGTCTGGTCTGCCCCTGCCCGTACTCAACGAGCATAACCTAGCCGCTGTGGCGGGTAGCACTGTGCCACCCTTCAACGTACCTGATATCCGCACTCGAGGCTCCGCGTCACCAGTGCCGTCGGCAATTCCAGAGGCATCAGCCCCCGTCAGCCCTACTTCAGACGCCAGGCACAGTGAATGCTCATTTCCCCAACCCGCCCTTACACCCTAACACACCCTTTCTCCAATGCTCCCCTGCCCCTATATCCACAGATGTCATCAACGATGCGCCATGCCCACATGGGAATGCCCAATTGCCAGTGCCCTTACACTCCCTGCTGGAGAACGCGCGCCTCCGAGTTTTTTCCTACCACGAGCTCCGAAGTATGCTGCTCCAGCTGCGACTTGGTGGATGGACCTACCCCCACCTTTTTGCGCTGTGCATTCTTTTCAGGCATGTCTACGTTAGGGTGCGTGCTGTCACAGCCACGATTCTCAGAGTTTTCGCCCTCCTTCACAGCGTTACGCACTTGTCTGCGCGGCATTGCCGTCTAGTACCCGCTGGACATGCTGTTGATCTCAGTGAGTTTTCGAATCGGCCCCATAGTTTACGTGTTACCGGAACGGGTTTCGCCGACCCCCAAGCCATGCCATCCTGCCCCCATATGTCTGCTCAAGCGCCCTGCCTCGACAGCCTGACCTACGGTTCAAATGCATTTGAATTCGCCTGTTTGCTGTCTTTCCTGGCCCTTTATAAACGCCTCTATGTGGTATCATCTGTACACTGTGCTGTGGCCCTGCACTCCGCATGCCGGCTTTTCTCGCTGCGATCAGTGCCCCCACCCGCGCACACATTACTGCTTAACGCACCGCAACCCATGGATACTACACACACCATGCTCAATATCTTGCGTCTCAGTGCCATCCACACTATACATAACCTCGTGCTCACGGCCTGCAACATTCTTTTCTTCTTGGCTTGGCTTCCGATGGTCTTCGCTTCGCTAAGGACGCGCCGTACGGCCGCCTACGATGTGCCTGGTCCAGCCACAGGTCGCCCCCTGCCCCCCGACCCCACAGCTGGAGCACGCGTGCCTACACACGACACACTTACATACAGTTCCTTGAATGTTGGCGGCGTGGAGATTACACCAAACAGACTATGCCACTTGCTGGGTGGTTACGGTACTCTCCCCCATGTTCTCTCCCTGCAGGAATACAGGCCTAGCTCCCTCTCTACCACCAGAGATCACGTGAGGGTTGCCCTCTATTGGGGCTACCACATGTTACTGAGCTCGCCGTCCTCTAAAGAGGGTGTTGCTCTACTGATCCACACGTCAATCTCCCCTGGTAAACCCACACCCACAGTACACCTCCCTGGACGGCTGATATCGACCCAGGTTGCGCTGCACACGGATCCATTGATGCCTCCCGTCACAGTGTGTTCCTTCTACGGACCACATACAGCCCGCGAGCGGTTACAGTGCGAGAAAGTCCTTGCCTCCTTGCTGCAGAAGTGTTCCATCATACTAGGGGACTACAATGGAGTGACACGGTCGTCCGACGCCACCACTCTCCACCCCAACCTGTGGCCCTGGTTGATTGCTAGGGAGAGGTCCGGGGCCATGATTGACCTAGTCCGCCCCCACTGTGATGCCCAGCCGTACACGAGGGTGAGGAGGTATGGAGGGACGAAGAGTTATATCGATAGGGCCTACGGATCTAGGATGTTTGTAGCCCTGTACCAGTCTGAAGCCGCCGGTGTACTTGACTTTTCGCGGGTGTACGGTGTCCAGGATCACGACCCTATCATCGTACATACAATCCCTTGGGCCACGCCCCACGTACCTGAACCGCGGTGTGCCATGTGGAACCGCAGGGACGTGACCCGATTCCAAAAAAAAATAAGCGAGTCAGCGGCGTCACTCTGTGCCCCCCAGGACGCCCGACAGGCTGGAACCGTCTATGATACCCTTGTGACATCAATGTTGTCGGCCATGCGCGAAGTGAACGAAGAAAAAAAGGAAGTGCCAAAAAACAAGATTGATGTCACTGACTGGTCCGATGTAGTGCGTCAGCTTGCCAAGCAGGCAAAGCGCAGGTCCAAGTTGTTCTACCGGCGGGTAAAACACACGCTACTGACACCTCCCACGCCGTCTACACTGCCAACACCCACCCGCAAAATACAGCGCATCCTACAGAGGAACAACCCATGGTCTGCCCGGGCACTAGACTGGGTCAATGTCCAGCCCCGTTTGGATGACCTGCCCCCTCCTACAGTCACAGAGCTACGGTCTCTGGCCAAGGCATCCCGCCGTAAATCCCCAGGACCAGATGGTGTCCCACCATACCTCATCGCCTCCCTGCCTGACCCCGTATTCTCTATCGTGCACCAGTGTATCTGCCGGTGCTATGACGAAGGGTCAGTGCCTGAACACTGGCTTATCTCGGAGACCTTCTGCCTATTCAAAGGCAAAGGTCAGTGGCAGGATCCTGATCGATGGAGACCGATAGCCATGAGTAACTCCATCTACCGGTTGCTCATGCGCTGGGTCCACAATGCGGTCTACCCTCTACTCTCCCCTCAGCTACACTGCCGGCAGTTCGGTGGTCGTCAGGGCACATCCACTGCGCACGCCACACACACGTTCCTGGACGACATGGACAGACTTGACTCGGTTGAGGCCATATTGGCATTTGATGTTTATCACGCATTTGACAGCCCCCCGAAATACCTAATCCACCAGGTCCTCGACCGAATGGGCACCCCACTCAAGCTACTGCGTATTCTTTCCCTGGTGCTTGAGAGGGGTGCCACATTTATCAGGGGTGCTGAAGGTGAAGTGTTTCGTACCTCCCATGGGGTTAAACAGGGCTGTCCCATGTCATGTTTTCTGTTTGTATTGGTCTTCGACATCCCCCTGCGTTACCTCTCCCACCATGGCGTTGTCTTCTCCGCTTACGTTGACGACATCTCCTCCCCGGCCCCCCGCACTGCCAGTCAAACGCATGCCTCTCTTGTCCAGCTAGCGCTGAGTTTGATAGGATGCCAACTTAACGTTACCAAAAGCGAGTCACTGTCAATGTCTAGTTCCCCGCCGCCCCTGGCTGTGCTGCCCAAATACCTACACCCTCCTGACGCCCTCCAGGTGCACCCCGATACTATTTGGCTGCCTATCTCTGCCGATGTGCCGCCGTGGGCTGACGAGGTCCCCCGACCCTTCACCCGCACAGCATGCCTGATGCATTTGGGACACCCACTGCCAGCCCGTCTACATATCCCTCACGCCGTTACTGTCATCACCAGCGAGCTCAAAGCTCAACTGAACGAATTGCACTCCCATCCCATACAGGTGCTAGATCGGGTCTTACTGGTCAACAGCATGGTCCTTCCCCGCCTGCTGTACAGGACGGAGTGCCTCCCCCTGACGGCTGAGCAGACCACGCAATTTGGTGTCGTACTTGAGCGTTTCGTCTTCGGTGTCGTCGGGTTACCCATGGTTGTGGCGAAGAAGACACTATACACCCACCGCTCCCGAGGTTTAGGCATGGGATACTTCCCGGTCCTCCATCCGACGCGTGTCCTGGATCTCCTGCACCGGAACCAGTTTCTGCATGCCTTCTCTCTGCACCCCCGTTGCTCCATGACCCCCTACTCCATGTTCTGCTCCGCACTTACCGTAATGGGGCCCCCGTCCACCTCTACGGTCCCCCCTGTGTTTATCAGCTGGGAGGCCAGCAAACTGCAGCGCGAGGCTACAGCGGTCATGTCAGTGGCTGGGCTTGTCGTGTTCGTAGTGCCCTCCAAGTTGCGCCCCGAGTGCACATATACTGACGGCAGCAAGCTAGGAGTTCCCCCCGCATCTGGGGCAGCTGCCATTATGCCGGGTGGTCGCATTGCTGTCTGCAGGGTCCCAGGGGTACCCAACTCGTACAAAGCTGAGTTGGTGGGGATGCTACTTGGGTCTCACTTTTCTGGGGAGGGAGAGAAAATTCGCCTGGATTGCCAGGGTGCTATCGCTTCAGCGCTCGGCCAAAAGCGCCCGATCAGGCAAGCGGGTTGGGTACAGAAGGTCCGCCACTCCCTCTCCGCAAAAGGGCAACGGCCAGAGTGGGTTGAAGGACACGTGGGCCATGAGTTCAACGAGGCCTCTGATCGGTATGCACGTCTTGGCACTGCCCTCCCCCCCCCCCCCCCTGCACGGCCCTCTTCTCCCTGGGACGTTGTTCGGCATGGCGAGTCCATGGTTCCCCCCCACAAAGTCTGGACACACGACTTGGCCCCAAGCCATACCCACCAAGACTTCCACCCGCTGTCATGGAGGCCACTAAAATTCCGCCGCTTAGCGTGGCACAAATGGCTTTTTGGTCTGCAGAGTCGCTCAGGGTACGCACACTATGCGACCTACTGGTCCGATAAGCCCCCGCCACACACATGCTCGCACTGTCACTGCTCTCACAACTTGAGCGTGCACGGACACCTGGCACACTGTGCGGAGAGCCACCCCGTGGTCCAGGCGTGGCTGTCGGCGTGGAGCCCCCGCGCGGGCGCCGCCTCTTGGCGCCGTTTAGCCCATCGCAGCGATCTGCGCATCGCTGGTCGTTTGGCTATCCCGCGCAGCTTGTATCGCCACTTGGTTCGGACGCTGGGGGGCTTCCGCGCGGCCCGCAAAGAGATAGGTTCATACCAGGACAGGGTGCTGGACTCTGTCACTGCTGCTCTGGCCTCAGCGATCCCACCCAAGTCTAAGCGCCCCAATGTGTTTGTATCGGCCGATTGGGATTCGCCCACCCCCTTGTTATAACTGCCCCCATGTTTGTCATATGCGTGCCATCATGGCTGGCATATAATTTCTGACTGTCACGCTGCGACCTGTGGCGGGCTTTGCCCTGGGCTGTTCTAATAGCCGACGCGAATGCCACTAACTCAGCTACGCCCCCTGTCTCTCCTCAGGACATCCTGACATACTGGCGATCCCTCTAAGGGCTTTTCACTGGCGCTGCCACCAATTGGTCCGTTATGTAAGCCCTCACTGATTACCATGCTCACCTGCCTTGACCGCACAGATGGGCAATCACTGTCTGTAGAGCTACACGCTGATGGATGGCAGAACTGCAGTTGCTAGTGCCTCAGAGCGGTGCCGCATACCCCTTCAGCGCCCTCCCTCGACAGCCGTGGTTACTCTGATCTACCAACGTGCGCCACCGAGTCGCTCCCCCGTCCAACGATTATGTCGCGCTCAGTTTGCATATACCAGGCTGTCTGCTCATGGTTCGTGTCCTGCATTCGCTAGCTGGCACAAGCACGTTGTGGCTTCCTGGCCTCCCCGTCGCCATCTGGCGTGGTTCAATCGTGTTGCTGATTTTCTTACCGTTGCGATCTGCCAATCAAGGGCGCATTGGGTGAATTGTCAGATGGATGCTGCTGGTTTTGCTGCCCCAACACAGTGACCTGGGTACAACAGGATTGTCTTGGATGAGGTTGCTAAGTCGATGAGCCACGGAATTCTGTTGGGACGGTCAAGAGTTAGGGTGAGATAGTATGCTGTTTCGCCAGTTTGGCCTCATCGGCCTTTCCGGGGGTGCCCACGCCCCGCCGTCTCTTCAACCTTGTCCCTCCTTCGCATCCTGCACAACACGACGGCCAGTTGTGTTTATTACTGCCCCCCCTCCCGTGAACATGCCTGTGTACACCCCCAATCCCCCTCTGTGTCTCTATTTTTTCGCCAACCGTTGGAAGGTTGGCCCTCCCATGGTACACCGACCCCCACCCCTACACCATGCGAGTGGAATGCCATTTTCTTCTTTCCCCTGTGGGCGACCCACCGCGCCCCGGTCGCCCACTGCCAACCCCCCCCCCCCCCACTGGACCCCCTTGTCTCCCGCCCTATGTACCAGTGTTTTCCACGTATGATGGGATAACCGCTCAGGACAGGAACCCGCCCAGACAGTACCCCCAGATTATCTGCCACTGCCCCCGGGCGTGGAGTATGGGGCGACCACTTCTGTGATGTCCACTTTGTAGCATAATTTACTACCTTGCATCGTCCCGCCGCCGCCGTGACCCCAGCCTGCCGACCTGCTGACCCTTGACTTGGGGATGTGGGTGACTCAATGTATATTGGGCTGGCCTCCTGAGAACACTGCAGCTGTGGCTTTGGACTTGTATTACAAAAAAAAAAAAAAAAAAAGAGTCTTCCCCCATCTCTTCGCTGGGCCCTGGATCCAAAGCCTTACTTCGCCCCGAATGTTGCCGCCCACAAAAGGTCAAGTCGAGTGTGTTCGCCTCGAGTCCCTGCAATACAAGCAACTGGCTCAATGACTGCGGCAGCGCCTGCGACGCGATCATGTGCACTGCGATGGGCGTGATGATGCGGCGGCTCATCTTTGATCGGGGGGGGTCACCCCCGTTCCGGATCACCTCCACAACGGCCGGTCGCTCAATCAATTCATCGCCCATTCAATGCGTAGCAGGACCCCACGTCAGGTCCCCGCACACAATTCGAGCCGCCGGCGCCCTCGCACTCCGCCCGGGTCCCGATGACGACGCCAGTGGTCAGATTGGCCACCAGCTCGTCCCGCTCCTTCGCGGTGTGCCCCGAGCACTCTCGAGGGGGGGTCCGCCGGGGGAGCGGGGCGCTGCAAGGCACGCCCCCGGGGGGTCAAGGCGGTCCGTGTTGATGCATCGGTACATGCCCCGCCGCTGCTGTGAGGCGAGGAGGGCCAGGGGGGTCATCGGGGGTGGGCCCCGGGATGCGGTCCCGCTCGGCCTCCGGGTCCCGGTCTTTCCGGGCGGTGCAGAACTCTTCGGTCCGGGGCCGTGTGGAACCGCATGTCGCTCCTGCGGAGGTGGCCCGGAAGTGCGGGCACATCCCAAGAGGCCGCGAAGAGCCCGGCACGCAGCTTCGATGCCCTGCAGACCCCGAACCGGCGGCAGTAGTCGTCGCCGATGTAGTGCAGGATGGGCTTGCCCTCTGGGGACCGCGGAATGCGGGTTGGCTGCCTCGCGGTGAAGTACACGTTGGTGTGCGTCATCCGCCGGGGGGTCACGGGGGGGCATTGCACCCGTCGAAATGGGCCGCGGCCGTCCGCTTTGATGTGTTTGAGTGTCGTGTCGTCCGCCGCGCCACGGATGTCTGCACTGAGAGCGACGGTTTCGGACGTGTCGTTGTTGGGGGGGTGGACGAACACCTCTCGGAATGGGTGGTACCCCTCCTTCAGAGCGTCGACGATCCTTTTGAGGTCGTCCGGTTTGTCGGAATTGGACACGACCAGAGAAGCGGTTTCCGCATCTGTGGGCATTTCGTTGACGAGCGGACCCCCATGGGTCATGTACTCGTCCTCATAGAAGCCTGGGACAATGGACATGTGCACATAGCTGGCGATGAATTTGGCACTGGGCTTGTACCCTCTGAAAAGATCTAAATCGATCCGGTTGCGGTCGCAGATGTACTCCGAAATGGGTACGTCATGGGCTGCATCATGTTGGCCATCAACCCACCCCACTTTTGACCCACCCAGACCCCCCCCCTCCCTCTTACAATCTTTTTTGGGGTGGGGGTGGGCTTTGGGCTTTGGGCTTGTCTTCCCGAATCCGAAGAGGGCCTTAGGGGCCCACGGAGTGCCGCTCATTGGGGAAGTTCGGCTCAGGCGCACCACACTCACCCCCATACCATGCGGTCTGGGAGCGGGGCATACACCTCCTAGTGCGGTCGTGCGTGTGCTGGTGCAGGTAAGGGGCAGGTAGAGGGCGTGCAAGTGTTGGGGGGGGGGGGGTAGAGAAGGAGGGACGGAGAAGGGAAGACGGGTACTTTCGGGGCCCCGGTTCCCCTGGTTGGCGACGTCAAGTCCTCCCCTACCGCCCGGGGGAGGATGCTCCGCCTGGAAAGAAAGAAATTGGGAGCAGAAAGCATCGCCGGAGCGCCGACTGACATGCCAGGAGGGGGATCCGAACCCAGGACACGCCATGCGGCAGTGTACTGAGTTACCGCTGGGCCACACGGCCAGGGATCGGCATGGAGGGCCAGGGGTATAGGGTTGGTGCAGGGAAGGGGCGAGGTTGGTCTGCCAGAGCGGCCGTGGGGCCGCCCATTACTCTGTACAAGGGGTGAAATGGTGGGAGCATGGGGTTTGAGAAGGTAGGGCCTCTCGCGCAAGCGTGGGGCTTTGGGGGGGGCAGAGGAGGGGAGGAAAGAAAGAAGCAGGGAGGAGAGAGGTTGGGTTGCCGGCGGACGTGCCTGGAGGGAGATGGGGGAGGGACAGCACCGTCGGATCGCCGGCGGACGTGCTGGGAGGGAGGCTAGCAGGGGACAGCACCGTCAGATCGCCGGCGGACATGCTGGGAGGGAGGCCAGGAGGAACTTGCACCGTCGGAACGCCGGCGGACGTGCTCGGGAGGAGGAGGGCATGGCTGGGGGGAGGGGTGCGGCGGGGCGGGGGGTGGGGGGTACACTTGGTGTGGCAGTGGTGCGTCTGCCCCTCACAGGCTGCACCTCTGACCCCAGGGGGCGCCCGGGGCGGGTGGGGGCAGTGGCCGGCCTGACTCGGTGGGGTAGGGGTGGGGGAGGGGCACTCCAGGACCAGAGCCCCCCCCAAAAAAGGGGCCGATCGGACGCCAAAGCCCGTCCAATACGCCCCCGCAGATCGCAAACTACACAAATGCCAGGGCCCTGAGGAGCACACACCGCCCGGCAGTGGCACGCCCACCGGCCCACGCCGTGTTGAGCCATGCCCCCCCCCACCCCCTTTGTCCGGATGCAGTGAGGCTCCCCTCCGCGATGGGCTGATCACGGGTCGCGCCACCGGCACGGCGGGCCCTCACGCCTCCGCTCCGTCGGCCACGTCGTGTTCCGGTCCGGAAACGGCGGTTGCCGGGCCCCGCACATTGCGCTGTGTGAACCGAAGTGTCCGGCCTCGTTTTTTTTCGACCGAATAAAGGTTTTTGGGAGCGCATTCGGCGCCGCATTCCAGAGATTTAGCGGGCCTATGGAGCCCCGACTCCAGATCCCCGGGGTTGAGGGCAAATGTTGCAGCAGGGACCCCCCCTCCCCCCCCCCCCCCCCCAAGGCACCAGGCTGCACAGCACCAACGGCCAGCACAAAGATCCCTTCAGAGACATTGTCATGTATGCCCCGGCCCTCCATTCATTAGGGAAGCCGAACCTCCAACTGCGGAAAGGGGGGGGGGATCTGCCACATCGGCAAAGTGCACCGGCAAAGTGGGTGTGCTGGTGGGTACTACCCGGGGGCGCAGGGAGGGGGGGCAGGACCGGGCCTGAGGGGGTGGGGGGCTGAAGGGGGGTTTCAAGAGCGGCAGCAGCGGCGGGTACTGGCGGTTGGGGAGTGGGTTCAGTAATCGGTGGCCGTGCGGGCGGTTGTAAAACGGTTGGGAGGGGCGATGGGGGGCGCACAGAGGCCTTTTGGGGCCCTGAATAACACTCATACCCCGAGATGGTGCGTTGAGAACAATGCTCGCCGGGTGTGTGTGGCGCTGTTTCAGTTCTGAGGATAGTCCCATGAGCCCACTGCCCTCCAGGCACTGCCCCTTGTCACAGCGGAGGTGGGGACGGGACCTCCCCCAGCGTTGATCATGTTGGTCTGGTCCTCGGCCTTGCCCTCGCCGAGTTGAAGGCGATGCCACGTCCACCGCAGATTTTGTTGTAGTGAAATGGGTACTGGTGAATAAACATGTCCTCCATACCCTCATCCCCTACGACCACACACGGACCACACCTCATCCAAAGCTCCTCCGTTTGTTCTGCCGTGGTGGCATAACTCGATTCCATAAACATGGTTGAAGGACAATGTTGTGAGCAACCTCGGGCAGCAAGCATGTCCAGCGTACGATGGGCATTCTGATAGGTCTTCTCACCAAGACCCAAGGGCTGCGTTCCTTTGTTTGAACGACAGGGCACGCGGGCACAGCCAAGAGTGCCACAAAACACACACTTTGTGGAACTCTCGCAGTACAAAGGCAGAGGCTGGTACACCCGGAGTACGTACAGCACCAATCGTGGGCGGCTACCTCCTCAAATGTGCAGGGCATGGCAAGCACGGCAACAAGGCACCACAAGATGAAGGCAAGGGAAGAACTGGCATGTGTGGTTAGTGTGTGCTTGCTTGCCTCCCTACACGCACACGACCACCACTTCCGAAACTTCGGCTTCCCACCAAACAAAAACTGCAAACCCCAATTTTCCAAACTACAACGGCAAATCCTAAACCTTCAAATGGAAACAACAAACCCGAAATCTCAAACAAAAGCGGTCAACCCTAAATGTTCAATGGAAAGAGGCAATACAAATGATAACGGCAAACCCTAGACCTTCAAACGAAAACGGCAAGCCGCACTCAATCTTGAAACGATGACGGCAAAGCTAATGCACAACGAAGTGCTGCCCGTGTCCAACGAAGTGCTGCGAAGTGCTGCCCGTGCCCAACGAAGTGCTGCCCGTGCGCAACGAAGTGCTGCCCGTGCGCAAACAAATGCTGCCCGTGTGCAAGGAAGTGCTGCCCGTGCGCAAGGAAGTGCTGCCCGTGCGCAAGGAAGTGCTGCCCGTGCGCAAAGAAGTGCTGCCCGTGCGCAAACAAATGCTGCCCGTGCGCAAGGAAGTGCTGCCCGTGCGCAAACAAATGCTGCCCGTGCGCAAGGAAGTGCTGCCCGTGCGCAAGGAAGTGCTGCCCGTGTGCAAGGAAGTGCTGCCCGTGCGCAACGAAGTGCTGCCCGTGCGCAAACAAGTGCTGCCAGTGCGCAAACAACTGCTGCTCGTGTCCAAGGAAGTGCTGCCCGTTTCCAAGGAAGTGCTGCCCGTGCGCAAGGAAGTGCTTGGGCTTGGGCTTGGGCTTGGGAAAGGAGATTTACGCACGGCCCCGAGCCACGAGATTCAGCACAGTACCCTGGGGGTTGTCCAGAGCAAGGCTGGACCAGGAAAAAGCGAAACTTCGCGACCTCCCTTGGCCGTGGAGCGGGCGACCTATAGGCCCCGGGGATAGCAGTAGCCCAAGAGTTTGGGTGCGCATCCGGCAGCAACAGGCGAGCTCGAATTCGCGGGGGCTAGGATGATCTCATATGGACCACCCATCCAAGCTAAGCAGGGGAGTTTCCACACAGCCGCCTTCACCCCATATACCGCCCCGCGGTATACTTTACCCACAGGCCTGCTCATGTGGGAGGCCCTTAGGGGGTGAGAATCCAGCGACTGGGCTTCCACCCATGCTAGCAGCGGCTTTGCAACACAGTTGAGGGGGGGAAAGGAGGGACAAGGAGGGGAAAGTTTGTGTCAGCACCATTAACTCTACTGCTCCGCGGTATTCCAAAATCTCGTCGGACTTTGGTTTGACGAGCCACTGACCTCGTTGCGATGTTTACCACCGGGTTTTGGTTGTGTAGAGCGAAGGCACAGCGAAGGCACAGCTAAGGTACGGTGACTGCAGGGCGCCGGGAATGTTACCTGTTATCCTGCCTTTAGGTTGTTGCTCCCCTCCCCCCTCGCCCCCAAGCTAACCTGTTGGCACTCACAAAAAAGAATAACTATCTATGAGTACCCTGGTACGCTCCTTGTCTTCGGTTTGCCCCGCTGGTGCCACTAGCGGGGCCCGAACCCGCACACTACAGTTTCCATGGTGGGGCCACTAGCCGCTGAGGTAGGTGTCAGCTGGGCAAGTTAACCCGTCACTTTGTTTTACGCTTCGTTCCGTCACTTCTTTCCCCGTACAAGTGCGGACTCCCAACAGCGCAACAGAGACATTCAAATAGAGACGTGCGCTCACCGAGAACCAACGACACGTTGTTCGACTGTGCAGGGTAATCCTGCCACTCAGAGATTACGACGAACCCGATGACGCCAACGGCGTCCCGGGGCATATGCCCCCCACTTCAAGTGCATGTCGTGGGATCATATGACAGGTCCCAGGCGATAAGCCGCATGCAGGCGGGCGCACATGACAGGCAGATTAGACTGCAGCGGTAGGACAAAGAAACTTTTATCGCTGACGGCTCGGGGAGCTTCTGTGCAAGCTGGGTTTCGCTGGCTCTTCTCACACCACGCGGTTGGGACTTCTTTCCCCCCCCCTCTGACCTGCATTGCGATCCTCAAGGGACACGCAAGCGCGTGCATGGCCACCGCACGTTTCCCGTGTGCGTCATTCAGTCGTGCATTGTCATCTCACCCGTCATGCAGCCATCCCATAACTTGTCGCCACGGCCCGTGCGAGTGGCCCGCTGAATGTAGCCTAAATCAGGTAGGTTAGCGCGCAGGTTAGGGCTTGTAGGGACAGAGGAACCGAAGTCAATGTGGGTGCAGCGGGTGGATCTGCCTTCTTGCGCTGCACAACAGACACCACAAGTCAGTTAGGCCACGAGGCGTCCTTCAGCGCATCATGGAGCCCAGGGAAACTTGAACCGGATCGACATGAGTCACCATATTCTTCGCGTTAACGCACCCAGCTGAGCCAGCCAGCTTCCTGTCCCAACGTTGGGGCCGCTCTTTGACACCCTTGCAGCTCATACTGCTTGGAACAATCCACAGGTCAGGGAGACAAACTGATCCAGGGCGCGGTCATGGAGGTGTCGGCCCCACACCCCCGCTAAAATAATGGTGGCAGTGTTGTGTTCACCACTGCCCCTTGTGAAAAATGGTACCCGGGTACGGGGGGTAGAGGGGTCAAAATCGAACGATTCATTGGGGGATCATTTTGTCTCCCAAAACGATGATTTTACAAGAGGTTTGACATCCGATATCACCCACTGGGGAATGCCACACGAATGACCCCCCAGAAATAGGGCGGTATGGTGCCTGCGCCTGCGCTTGATCTGACAACCTCTCTTCGAAGTGATATCACCAACTTCGGTTTCCTAGCCTAGTGGGTCGACATTCATCATCTTTGAATTTGTTTGGTCGGCCGCGACCAGGGGTCATATATATCATGCCCTACCAGAGGTCCCGACCAAAGAGTCACCGCAGGATGCTTTTTTGGACAAGGCAATAATTTTACAAACGGTCAAACCGACAATTTAACTCCTTGGAGAAGCATACGCGAATGGGCCCCCAAATGGATGCAGCTGCAAAGCAAATTTCAATTTTGGAGCCCCACCCCAATCAATTCCCTCATCCGTTGGCGTACCCAGAAACAACATCACGAGCAATGTTCAACTTGCATGCTAGGGTTGCTTTTAGCAGTTCGAGTGGAACCGAAACCGTAAACTTGCACATGGCAGAAACCCAAACATGGAAAGTGAAGCCTGAATGTGAGACCACCATTTCTGGTGCTATGCTACATGGCATTACCGGTTCCACAAGTGCAAATGAATGACTGCATATACTATACTCTGTGTCACACTGATTTGGCCATCATGATATGCGAATGACACACTGCCACCATACGTCCATTTTGAAACCCCAAATGCAATTCAGAAAGATGAACTTAGGCATAACATAAAACGTAGCTGTGAAATTGTCATGCTGTCTCCAGAATGACTTGTTTTGAATCAGCAGTGAGGACAGCAAACGTAGAATTCTCGTTGGCTCCGTTGCTTCATTTTTCCGCTGCAGCGTGGACATTACCGAACAGGTTTGCGTGTGGTTTCAGGAAACGGACTGTCTATGCAGGCCTGTCCAACTAATCCAACAGTCTTTCCATAACAAGGATTGTGGGAATAAGGCCCTCTTGGAACCCTGCTAACCCCGTGCTTTCCGGCAACCCCGGGCTGCCCTGTTTACCCAAAATACACATATTGTGCATCGATGCACAATACAATCAAACCATACATGGATATTTCTAATACACCATGGCTGCCTGTAGTGCAGCAGTATTATACACGTTCCTCTCAAATTTTGGTCTACAATCTGTGCCACCTTCACCACGACATCTGAATAGATGCCAAAACTAGCAGCCAACTAATTAGTCCATTCTGAGAATTCGGAGGGACAGCAATCAATCCACATGACCTCGTACCCAGCAGCAATGGCTCTTCCTCCACATTCTCCGCAACCTCAGATTTCTCGCATGACGCTGGGCAGGCTTGAGCTAATGCTTAGAGGGCGCTCAGGGCGCCATAACAAGTGCACCCTTTTTGAAAACATGTGGATCACTGGGCTCTAGCCCCCTGAATCACCACAGTGGGACTGACGAAAAATTTACGGCTATCCCCAATTGTGGTAAGGGATGGGACTCAGGAGAGGATGTGCCAAGAGAGAGCCAACCGGTGTTTGGCCGATTACCAGCAGAGGGAGCAAGCCACTTCTGTGACCACATTCCTAACCCGCCTGGATGCAAAACATTGCGCAGGTTTCTCGCCCACAGGCAGATGGGGCTGTGAGGCCATGTCCTCAACCCAAACCCAGACCAAAGCCTAAACCCAAGCCAGAAGCGGCTTGTGTACCATGGCCCGGTAAACCTCCGGCAGCTGTGCCTTCAGATCCCAGGCCATCACAAAACCCCATGTTGTATTTTACGGCGCTGGCGCCCGCGGGGGGGGGGGGGTCAGAAAAAAAAATCCCCTCCCCCCGTGGGGGCTCGTTTTCCTAGAATATACTACATAGTGGGGGGAGATATTATTTTTGCCGTAGCTATGCACGACATTCCTGGATGTTTGCAGAAAATTGGTGTTCAATCGTCTCTGGTCCCATACCAACTCTTACCCAGCCCTTACCCCTGCTCATAAAGAACACATGCAATGACATTGTGGGGCTACTAGCCGCCGAGGTAGGTGTCAGCTGGGCAGGTTAACCCGTCACTTTGTTTTTCGCTTCAGTCCGTCACTCTTTTCCTCGGACAAGTGCGGACTTCCAACAGCGCAACAGAGACATTCAAATAGAGCCTTGCGCTCAGCGAGAACCAACGACACGTTGTTCGACTGTGCGGGGTAATCCTACCACTGAGAGCTGACAATGAACCCGATGATGCCAACGGCATCCTGGGGCATATGCCCCCCACGATCACATCACGGGTCCCAGACGATAAGCCGCATGCAAGCGGGTGCACATGACAGGCAGGTTAGACTATAGCGGTAGGACATAGAAACTTTTATCGTTTACAGCTCACGGGTTTCGCTGTCTCTTCTCACACCACGTGTTTGGGACTTCTTTCCTTCCCTCTGACCTGCTTTGCGAGCCTACGCAAGCCCGTGCATGGCCACCGCACGTTTCCCGTGTGCGTTATTCAATCGTGCATTGTCATCTCACCCGTCGTGCAGCCATCCCATAATGGCCCGTGCGGGTGGTCCACTGAATGTAGTATGAATCAGGTAGGTTAGCGCGCATGTTAGAGCTTGTAGGGAAAGAGGAACCAAAGTTAATGTGGGTGCAGCAGGTGCATCCGCCTTCTTGCGCTGCACAGCAGACACCACAAGTCAGTTAGGCCACGACGTGTCCTCCAACGCATCATGGAGCCCAGGGAAACTTGAACCGGATCGACATGAGTCACCATATTCTCCGCGTTTACACACCCGGCTGAGCCAGCCAGCTTCCTATCCCAACATTGGGGCCGTTCTTTGACACCCTTGCAGCTCATACTGCTTGGAACAATCCACAGGTCAGGGAGACAAACTGATCCAGGGCGCGGTCATGGAGGCGTCACGTTAGGGACGGTCATACAAGTCGCTGCACAGGTCCCCCGCAACGTATTCTCGGCAACATTCGTCCAGATGATCCTTCCTGGCGGAGGGACACTCTCATGGGCACGCACTACGACCACCGCACTCAATCTCCATCCGGGACCATGATCTCCCGGGTACCTTCTAGTGCATGTAGCACCTCTGTGTCTCCTTGTGACCTGCATCGCGATTAGTCGCACCCCACGGTCTCTATCACCTCCTGATACCCTTGCACCGGCCCGGACTCCATCGGCACATAAAGCGGCGACGCCTCGTTTACTGGGTGGTCCCCCACATACTCCACACAAGAGCTGTCATCGACATCCATGAGCGAGAGGTCATCACCGTCGGAGATCCAAATGCACTCCGGCCCACTCGTCCTTTCGTGCTCGGACCGTGTAGCCCTCTTGCCCCTTCCTGCGTGAACCAGGCCTTCATCGCGTGTCGGCGACACCTTGCTGGATGACGAGAGCGGAAGTGGCGCAGGGGGGTAGTCCAGCACCATTACACCCACACCCTGTGAAAGCGCAGAGCTGCCTCGGTGTGGGGCGGGCACCGGATGCCGGATTTCCAGTTCCGGGCTGCACGGACGACAAGGATGGGCTCGTAGGTCCCCAACTGTGGTGTGGCCCCGTTCAGCCTGGAACCAGTAGTTCCGGTAGTACCTTCTGGACTGGTGCCATTCTGCCGCTGAGGCAGCCCTGCCCGTTGGCGCAGCCCTGTCGTCCATTCTACCCTGCAAGATCGGAGCACTGGCATGCATCTCTTGGCGCTCCGGAAGAAATCGAAAAAAAGGGACTTCAAAGTTTTGGACTGTTCGGTCAGAAAAACGGTGAAGTCCCTGCTAGGGGCTTCGCGAGCGAGCGCGCACACGTGTGTGGTAAATGGCCAAGATGTCGGTGAAAACTGAGAATGGCGCCGTTTACTAGCTAGATTCAGGCCGCATGGGCGACTCTGACACCAATAAACAGATTTGGAACGATCTTGGGTTCGGTGTATGCTCCTCAGCACCTATAAAAATGCAACTACTGGCACCCCACAGGACCATACACCATGGATGATTTTCAGCGCGGAATTTTGGCAAAAATGACCAAGCATGCCAAATGAAGCCCAAAACCCCTGAAACTCGAGCAGATGAGTCACACAACTCGTCACAAGCGGATGGGGATGGTTCCAATGACTTGTTTGGATGGTGAAGTCCCTGCCAGGGGCTTCGCGAGCGAGCGCGCACACGTGTGTGGTAAATGGCCAAAATGTCGGTGAAAACTGAGAATGGCGCCGTTTACTAGCCAGATTCAAGCCGCATGGGCGACTCTGACACCAATAAACAGATTTAGAACGATCTTGGGTTCGGTGTATGCCCCTCAGCACCTATAAAAATGCAACTACTGGCACCCCACAGAACCATACACAATCGGTGATTTTCAACGGAGAATTTTGGCAAAAATGACCAAGCATGCCAAATGAAGCTCAAAGCCCCTGAAACTCGAGCACATGAGTGACACAACTCGTCAAAAACGGATGGGGATGGTCCCAATGACCTGTTTACATTGTGCACAATCGAAAAAAAGGGACTTCAAAGTTTTGGACTGTTCGGTCAGAAAAACGGTGAAGTCCCTGCAAGGGGCTTCGCGAGCGAGCGTGCGCGCGCGTGTGGTAAATGACCAAATTACCCCCTCCGCTCGAGCAGCAGATGCATGAACTGCAACTGCACTGGCCCCGGGCTTACGAATACCACAAGTTGAATGGCGAATTCCACATTGCAAGCCACCATCAATGTCACACATCGTGCCCATCAGCCAATTAGCACATCAGCCCTTCAGAGGTCCCGGATGGAGAAATGAAATGAAATTCCCAAGGTTGGCAACAGCCACCATTACCTTAAAGATATCCCCTACGCACTAGGCATTGAATAGCACATCGGACAAACATCCACCAACCGACCCGTGCTGAGTAGCCGGGATAGCAGCTGCACGAGCCAGAGCCTCCAGTCCCATCAGAGCATTGCCCATGGCTGTTGCATGCACCGGCGCCGGCAGCACGAGGACATACGTTCCCATAGGGTGCCCCAAAGTATCCAGAATCGCAGGTGCACGTACCATCAGCATCGTTGCAAGTGCCATGGCCATTGCAGGGATTCGCAGCGCACGGCAAACATTCCCCGGTGCAGTCCGACCCGAGGTACGACGTGGCACAAGTGCATACGCCCGGACCAGTAGCCCCTTCATCGCCGCTACCGCGGCCATTGCATGGATTCGACTTGCCGCCAGCGCATTGGCTGCCACAGTTGGGGCCATATACAGCGGACACACACGTGCACCATCTGTCTCCAGTCACGCCCTCGTTGCATGACCCGTCCCCGCATTCCGGGCATTGCGTACAACTGGGGCCGTGGTACCCAGAAGCACAGGCACAGCGGTCGCTGCCTGTCCAGTGCCCTGCATCAGATGCCTGGCAGGTACAAGTGCCAGGAACCTCGCTGCATCCACCATGCCCTGAGCACGGGTTCGAGGCTCCCCCGGGGCGCTTATTGCCGCAGTCCGTACGTAGTAGCTGAGATCACAGCTGCACGAGCCAGAGCCTCCAGCCCCATCAGAGCATTGCCCGTGGTCGTTGCATGCACCCGCGCCGGCGGCCCCGGGACATTCGTTCCCATAGGGTGCCCCAAAGCCCTCCACAAGTGATCCATTCAGTTGGCGAAGTAACTGCAGGGGCTTACGAATACCAAATCAATGAGTACTGCAAACAGCGCCGACTGCGCCGCATTGAACGGGCCATCCATATCAGAGTCATGCATCAACGCGGCGTTGCTGCGCCCGTCGTCCCTGGCATTCAAGATCTTGCTCCATGGTGACAAAAAGAGCTACCAACAGCAGAATAGTGAACACACATACAAAGCGAGAGCAAAACATGACCAAAAGCAAAGTATTTGCAGGACGGCATTCGAGTGTTTTCATGTGGGTGCGGTGTGCGTGTCTTGTGTTTGCACAGGAACCTAATTCATCAACAACTAGCATTTGTCTTGCATTGTTCATTTTAATGATCTTGTAGGCACAGATGTATCTATCTTGACCTGACCTGTGTAGTACATTCCATTGGTGTGTGCCCATATTATTCACAAGGATCACAGTCACCACCTGCCCTCTTCATCCAGCCTCACATCTCCTCCCTCTTGGATCATTGTAAATATACAGTTGAGGCTGGACTGTGCAAAGAGTTACTCTGTGGTGGTGACATGGTTGGGCAGGCGAAGCTTCTATCACCCATGTGATATGACTGCAAACCCATGCAACACGCCCTGTTCAATGAGTCTGCCCAGAGCATTGTACACCCTGATGTTGTTGCCCTGTTTGATTTTCGTGTAGTCACCGGGGGCTGCAGGTCCAGGCTTTCCCATTGTGTCTCAGGGGTTGTAAAAAATGATGCCATGGCTCTGCCTTTGCTCCAACACACGTGCCTATTGCTACGAGATTCACCTGGGTCCCAATTAGGCCACCACCAATCTGTGTTGCGCTGTGATAGAAAGGGGCCCATGGTCTTTCAGTGGTCACTGAAGAGCATCCATTCTTTCCTTGCACTGCGCGCGCATCGCACGCTATGTTTAGACAAGATTCCCCATGGAAAATCCTTTGTTCCTTTTTTTTTCTCACTGAACAATGTTGCATCCAAATTTGATGGATCTTACTCGACTGAAACGTGGGTGTGCTGGAATTAATTGTACGTGAGCATTGTGCACTGACACAGTATCACACAATCACGCCAAACATCTGAGATAAACATCGCACGTAAGAATCCTAACATGCCACATACTCTTCATCTTCTCTTCAAAAATCCACGTTGGATCATCATTGAAGGGACCGACAAAATATGTGTCAATATGGTGCCATAACCCCTGCCTCCCTGGGGTTCCCATGGTGGGGAGAAATCAACCTAGAAAGGAGTGGGTGTGGAAGAAGCACCGAAACCTATTGTCAAACAACCACAATGCCTAGAGTATACAAATTATGGGTTTTCAGTACGCCACACACCCAAATAGTCACACTGCGCTTGAGGGCCCCCTGTATGTGCTACTCACGCCTGCCTATAGACTGCCATAACACAACATTCTTATCAAGGGCATATTCTGTCACGGGCTCGGCTTTGGGCATTTTGGGGCCAAATATTGTGAAAACAACATCTTTCTGTACTGTACAAGGTTGTGCACAGCCACCATTACCTTAACATATCCCCTACGTACTTGGCGTTGAATAGCACATCGGACAGACATCCACCCACCGACCATGTGGGGAGACAATCCTTCATCCCACCAAATGTCATCCACCAATGAAATTCAAGGGTCTGCGGGCAAGGTCAATGGGGATTGACTTCTGTATTTGGAGAAGCAGAGAGCAAGACACTGAAGATCCGTAGTAGACGCCCTGAAGGTGTATTATCACACACCTCGACCAGTGTGTCTGTTTCAAAGTTGTGGGGTTGCAAAACACATCCATAGACGTAGCACAAGACAACACAAAGAATGCACAAAAAGTAGCCCCAAAGCCCATCACCCCAACTCAAGGGGTCACGCCAAAGTGCCGTGAGTCCATCATTCCAACTCAAGGGGCTGCACCAAAGTGTGACAGTCCATCACACCGACTCGAGGAGCCGCACAAATGATGTGGGAATCCAACACCCCAACACAAAACGAGTGCAAGTCCATCACCCCGGCTGTAGGGTCACACCGAAGTGTGGAGGTCCATCACCCCAACCCGGGGGCCACACCGAAGCGTGTGGGAGTCCATCACCCCAACTCGAGGGGCCACACAGAAGTATGTCAGGGTCCACATAATCCAACATCGATCTACAATGAGGAACACGCAGCAAAAGGGCGTGGAATTGGGTGCAAATGGGTGAATACAATGGGTGAAAATGGATGATAAAAGAAGTACGTCATGTCCCAGATGCATAAAAATCTTTCAAAAACCCCTTTATGGAACAAAAAACCAGTGGATAAGGGCCAAAACTAGGGTTCCGGTGGTTGACGACATACAAAAATGTGTATTGTGTGCGCACTGCGTGCATAGCAGCCTCCATGGTGACAGAGGAGGTGCATTAACACTAAGCATGGGTTTTGGGGGGTGCAAAATAAGCATCAACGGTTATGTTGGGAAATGGGGAAACCCAGCTTGGGTATCGAAAATAGAACTTCCCAAAACTCACTTTTTGGAACATTTTGATTGTCTAAAGACGGTAAAAACCGCATGTACACGCCCTTTTGGGCCCTCTTTGATCTCTATGGGGGCCAGTGAGCTGGTTACAATGCATGATGAGCTTGTGTGCCGTGCTCACTGCATGGCATTCAAGACAACTCTGGGAATCAAGGTTCGGTAGTGTGAAAAGAAAAAAGCAAGTTCCATGTCAACAGGAGGAGGGCATCCGATGTGCACGATAGTGTCAGGACTGCTGCAACACCAAGACAAGAGGAAGGGGGTGGATTGACTAAATGTAAAGAATGCATCATGCATCAGCATGTCTCTTTTTGGTTCCAGGTCTTGGTGAGCTGGCAAACACTACTCACAAGGTGTCAAAGGGGGATGAGGGGGCAGTGGCAGGGGAAATAATGACTAGGCTATGGCTTGCAGACGCCCTGTGGGTGGGAGTTCCATTTACGGCCAGGCCAAACCTGGCTCGCCCACCCACCAACTCACAAGAAAACCAACCTTTATCAAACAGCTCCACATTTGGGACCGCTTTTAGGTACACAAGCTTTTTTTGGCTCCAGCTCCTGGGGGGTGAGTGGTATTTTGCTAACTAATCGATAGCCTGAGCTTCACCAAGGAGAAGCTGACAGTCCTCGTCACGAAAATATTATACGTTCACCACTGTAGACGGAGGTAATGGCTTGGCAAATCCTTCCATGGCCACAGTCCTTGGAGGCACACGTTCAACCCTGCACTGGGAGGAACCCCTCCAGTAGTGAACAGCAGAGCCCAATAAAAACGATCCCCTCCGCTCGAGCAGCAGACACATGCACTGCAACTGCACTGGCCCCGGGCTTAAGAATATCACAGGTTGAATGGCGAATTCCACATTGAAAGCCACCATCAATGTAACACAGTGTGCACATGTGGGCACTGCTCAAGAGCCCTGCACATCAGCCCTTCAGAGGTCCTGGATGGAGAAATGAAATGAAACTTGCTGGTGTGCTGCTGCATCCATCAGCACATGATATGGCAGTGAAAAGGGATTGCGCGTCCAGGGCAGAGAGAACGTTCCGGCGGGTGTGGGGGGTCTCTTCACGTTTCTGGACCACAACACAGAACACCGCACGACCTTGGGCCCTATTGATCGATTGGACAACCCTGGGGAGGGGTTCTCCCAAGACCACAGACTGGGCTCACAGTTCAACTGCTTCGGGATGCTTGGCTATGTGCTGAAGCCGTCGTTGGGCTTAGGCTTACCAACGGAAGAGCATAGCAACTGCACAGCCAGCCCTCTGCCGAAACGCACACCCTGTGTGTTGACAGTTCTCCCAAGTCGTGGTCCAAAGGAGAGGGTAAAACCGTATTGTGGAAGATGGCGATACACTTCATACTCTGGACAGAATGCAGCGACACATGAACTTCCGGCCTTCCACATTCGCCCACCCGGCCCATAATGCATGCTGCAGCCATGAGTTGTGAGTGTTGACGCAGTGTACCACCGAACCCTGGGGTTGCGCTTTCCAAAAGTGTTTGATGCTTTTTTGGTATATACACATTGCCATCATGGCACACCATTGTGGACTTTACTTGGACGTCTTCTCCTGCGATTTCTACCATGAGAGCGTGACTATCTGGTGGTAGTCCTATCCATAGAGCAGTGGCTGGTCCGAATAGTAGCTCTTCGTGTGAAAGGCATCAGAACCAGTGGTAGAAATACTACATCAGAATGAGGCTGCAATGAGCATAATGCCTGGGTATCAACTGATGCAAAGAAACAACAGCACATGACTCTGAGATGGTCCAAACCCCTGTGAAAAACCTAACCCCAGATTTCGAGCATAACAGTTGAGGTTCTGAAGAGTAAAAACTGCGCACGCCCCACAGGCAAGCCAAACTTTAAAACAAGGGAATGGGGGGCATTAACAATGGCTGTAATGGAAATAATGACTAGGCTATGGCTTGCAGGCGACCTGTTGGTGGGGGTTCCATTTACGGCCAGGTCAAACCTGGCTCGACCACCCAACTCACAACAAAACCAACCTTTATCAAACAGCTCCACATTTGGGACCGCTTTTAGGTACACAAGCTTTTTTTGGCTCCAGCTCCTGGGGGATGAGGAATATGTTGCTAACTAAGGGATAGCCTGACCTTCACCAAGGAGAAGCTGACAGTCCTCGTCACGAAAATATTATACGTCCACCACTGTAAACGGAGGTAATGGCTTGGCAAATCCTTCCATGACCACAGTCCTTGGAGGCACACGTGCAACCCTGCACTGGGAGGAACCCCTCCAGTAGTGAACAGCAGAGCACAAGAAAAATTATCCCCTCCGCTCGAGCAGCAGACACATGCACTGCACCTGCACTGACCCTAGGCTTAAGAATATCCCAGGTTGAATGGCGCATTCCACAAATGTCACAGAGTGTGCACACGTGGGCACCGCTCAAGAACCCTGCACATCAGCCCTTCAGATGTCCCGGTTGGAGAAATGAAATGAAATTTGCTGGTGTGCTGCTGCATCCATCAGCACATGATATGGCAGTGAAAAGGGCAAAGAGAAAATTGCGGCGGGCTGGAGGGGGCTCTTCACGCTTTGGACCCTCTGCATGCCCTCGAGACAGGTAGAGACCAGCATTGCAAATGCCCGCAGCCTCGCCGTATCCATCAATAATCCTCCGTTCAAGAAAGGCGGGGAGGGAAGGAGAGAGGGTGGGAGAAAGGGAGCACACTGTGGCAAGCGGCAAACTAATTGTAAGTAGAATCGGAGGAGCACCGAAAAGGCAACCTTTTACACCAGCATGGCCTCACCAACGAAACGGATCCGGAAGGGAAATGAAGGTTCTTGGTGTGCCACCTGCGGCTGAAGAGCGACGTCCAGATGATGCAAATGCTTTGGTGGCGCTGTACTGCCATGCACACAGGTACTTAGCCTTCACTAAATGCCCATGAAACAGACTATTGCACCCTCAGGGAATGGCAATGATGTGAAAGAAACAGCTCCGGAAGAAAGCCAGCGAAATGCTTTCTGCGAGAAGCATTTTGCATTCCACTGATGATTCCATCTGAAACCCGTCGCTGACAGCTAGCCAGGGCGTGGTTTCGTGGGTGGGTGAGAAGGTACCAAAATGCCAAAGTACGTAAGTCAAGTTAGAAGCCCTGGGCCCCATTGATCGATTGGACAACCCTGGGGAGGGGTTCTCCCAAGACCACAGACTGGGCTCACAGTTCAACTGCTTCGGGATGCTTGGCTATGTGCTGAAGCCGTCGTTGGGTTTAGGCTTACCAACGGAAGAGCATAGCAACTGCACAGCCAGCCCTCTGCCGAAACGCACACCCTGTGTGTTGACAGTTCTCCCAAGCCGTGGTCCAAAGGAGAGGGTAAAACCGAATTGTGGCAGAGGGCAATACACTTCACACTCTGGACAGAATGCAGCGACACATGAACTTCCGGCCTTCCACATTCGCCCACCCGGCCCATAATGCATGCTGCAGCCATGAATTGTGGGTGTTGACGCAGTGTACCGCCGAACCCTGGGGTTGCGCTTTCCAAAATTGTATGATGTTTTGGCATATACACCTTGCGATCATGGCAGACCATTGTGGGCGTTACTCGGACGTCAGACCAACCTGCATCCTCCAATGGAGCAGACTGCAGACTGTCAGACCGCAATTGGCGGAAGCACGGCCGCGGTCCCAAAAGTCACGTCAAAACGGCGGTCCAACGCCCACCCCTGTGCTTAGACAAGGCCGTGCATGCCCACGTCACACGTGACAGCAAAGCATGCGCGGGCCTCAAACCTTACACAAGCAATGGTAACGTGCACATTTAACCCCCCAAATATTCTGATTGTCCTTATTCACTCCCGCGGGCATCGGGTGGACTTCCATGGCGTCGGGTGGGGCTTGCCAGATGGCCCCGACACCCGGGTCCCCGACCCCCCGGACACCCGCGTCCCCGACCCCCCGGACATGCGCGCCCCCGACCCCCCGGACATGCGCGCCCCTGACACCCTCGTCCCAGAGCGGGACTTCACACGGGCATCGGGGGCTGGCAGGTCGTCGTCCTCGGCGTCGTCGTCCTCGACGGCAAACCCCAGGACCCGCTCGGCGGGGGCCCATGGGAGGGCCCCGCTCGTGGCCCTCTGCGCCAGGTCAGTGAAGTCTGGGTGTCCCCGGATCGAGCCCAGATGCTCCAGAAGCCCCGGCAGCAGCCGCACATCGTCCACAGGGGCTGGAGCAGGCCCTTCGGGGATGTCAGGTCCGGACGAGGAACCAGCGGACGGGGCCATTGCCGGGGACCCGGCAGCGGGTGTGTGAGGGGCCTGCGCGACCGGAGCAGTTGGGCGCGTGGGGGGCCGTGGGACCAGCTCGTTCCAGTCCAGACCTGCCCTAACCGCATCCTCGAGGCTCTGCAGGGCTTTGTCCGGCTGACCCTTGACGGACCACAGGGCGGCCCAGATGCACTGCATGTGCGCCAGTGCACAGCCGCAGAAGTAGGCCCGCTGCAGCAGTGCCTTCCCCTCCGTGAAATCTCCCCGCCCAATGCTCCCCAACGCACGCCGCAGACACGTGTGCCCCTCCTCCTCGGCCATCAGCATGGCGCGCACCTCCCGCCGCACCTCCTCCGGCATCCGCACCTCTCCGGCATTGCACAGCCACCCCCGCGCGACAACGCGCAGAACGCAGGACAGCGGCACACTGAATGTGTTGACCCAGTCCACAACGTAACCGGATCCTGTGCGCTTGCACAAATGGATGTGCAGTCGGCGGGTGGCGGCGCCCGCTCGGTCTGCGGCGCCCGCTCTCTCTGCAGCGCCACTGGGCAGCTGCTGGGGTCGCTCGAGCGCAGCAGTGGCACAGACCCCAAACAGCTGGCGATCATAGATGCGGAGGCAGAGCACCCTCCACACCTGCGGGAAAGGTGGGGCATGTGGCTGCACTGGCATGGGCCCCGGCATGAGCACTGGCATGAGGATGTCCGAGTCATCCGCATTGACATCCATGCACTCGTGCACGTCCGGTTGTGCTGCGAGGCAGCCCTGGGCGTCCACTCGCCGCTTCTTGTTGATTGGACCTTCGGGTTCGTGCGGCCTCCGCCTTTTCTTTGTGGTCTTGCGCAGACGCTTAGGCCTGCCTTCTGGGACTTCGGGGCTTGTGACTTGTTCCGTCCAGATGTCCTCCTGCAGGTCGAGGAACGACGACTCATAGTCGGAGCCAAAATCCACCCGATACTGGTTTGGCTCACTGTCCACGCGTGACACGATGCTGCCTGCTCTCCATTTGTCCTTCTGTTCCTCATCGGTCGTCCAGACAAACACCACGTGGCTGGGCCTCAACTCCATCTGCCGAATGTGCTTGGGTGAGTTTTTGGTTCGCATTGTGATGAGGAGCCGTCGAAAACAAAAGACACTCAGAAAGCGTAAGTGGATGCACACAGGTGAGGGGTCCATGCACAAGAAAACAGTTGTTCAGCTCCTGGGTCCAAATCCACACACAGTGGCCGCAATATTCAAAAAGGTATCCCCCCCCTTCCGAGGGATGAATATAATGGCGGGGAGGCCCCACCCGCGCCCCCGCAGATGACGAAATGACGATTACAAAATGCCGGCCAACCAAAGTACAGTGCAGTCACAGCCCTGGGTCCCTCTTCTCTGAGGCACAAGACGAAGCACTGGACATGGGTCATTGCTGTCATCCCAAAAACGAATGTGAACAGTGTTTTACACGTGTTACACGTGTTTGACGCATCTTCCCAAAATGTGCTAAATTTCAGCCTCATCCTCAGAGCTGGATGACTCAATTGACGAACTGGGGTACTGGCTGCTGCTAGAGGGGGGGCAACAGTGAGGCATACCTGCAAAGCAAAAAAAAAGCACTGGAAAATTGCAATTTTGTAATTGTCATTTCGTCATTTCAGGGGTCCTCAGCCGCCCCCCCCCCCCCCACACACACACCCACCAAAATAATGGTGGCAGTGTTATATTCACCACTGCCCCTTGTAAAAAATGGCACCCGGGTAATCAAACGATTCATTGGGGGATTATTTTGTCTCCCAAAACGATGATTTTACGAGAGGTTGGACATACGATATCACCAACTGGGGAATGCCACACGAATGACCCCCAAAAAACTAGGGCGGTATGGTGCCTGCCCCTGCGCTTGATCTGACAACCTCTCTTCGAAGTGATATCACCAACTTCGGTTTCCTAGCCTAGTGGGTCGACATTCATCATCTTTGAATTTGTTTGGTCGGCCGCGACCAGGGGTCATAGATATCATGCCCTACCAGAGGTCCCGACCAAAGAGTCACCGCAGGATGCTTTTTTGAACAAGGCAATAAGTTTACAAACGGTCAAACCGACAATTCAACTCCTTGGAGAAGCATACGCGAATGGGCCCCAAAATGGATGCAGCTGCAAAGCAAATTTCAATTTTGGAGCCCCGGCCCAATCAATTCCCTCATCCGTTGGCGTACCCAGAAACAACATCACGAGCAATGTTCAACTTGCATGCTAGGGTTGCTTTTAGCAGTTCGAGTGGAACCGAAACCGTAAACTTGCACATGGCAGAAACCCAAACATGGAAAGTGAAGCCTGAATGTGAGACCACCATTTCTGGTGCTATGCTACACGGCATTACCGGTTCCACAAGTGCAAATGAATGACTGCATATAGTATACTCTGTGTCACACTGATTTGGCCATCATCATATGCGAATGACACACTGCCACCATACGTCTATTCTGAAACCCCAAATGCAACTCAGAAAGATGAACTTAGGCATAACATAAAACGTAGCTGTGAAATTGTCATGCTGTCTCGAGAATGGTTTGTTTGGAATCAGCGTTGAGGACAGCAAACGTAGAATTCTCAGTGGCTCCGTGCGTTGAGGGAACTCTTCAATCTTCACTTTCCCGCTGCAGCGTGGACATTACCGAACAGGTTTGCGTGTGGTTTCAGGAAACGGACTGTCTATCCAGGCCTGTCCAACTCAGCCAAGAGTCTTTCCAAAACAAGGATTGTGGGAATAAGGCCCTTGGAACCCTGCCAACCCCGTGCTTTCCGGCAACCCCGGGCTGCCCTGTTTACCCAAAATACACATATTGTGCATCGATGCACAATACAATCAAACCATACATGGATATTTCTAATACACCATCGCTGCCTGTAGTGCCGCAGTATTATACACGTTCCTCTCAAATTTTGGTCTACAATCTGTGCCACCTTCACCACGACATCTGAATAGATGCCAAAACTAGCAGCCAACTAATTAGTCCATTCTGAGAATTCGGAGGGACAGCAATCAATCCACATGACCTCGTACCCAGCAGCAATGGCTCTTCCTCCACGTTCTCCGCAACCTCAGATTTCTCGCATGACGCTGGGCAGCCTTGAGCTAATGCTTAGAGGGCGCTGGGGAGGGGGCTGGCAAACTTCTTACCACCGAAGGGGGTTGGGAGAAAGGGGTGCAGGAAAATGTGCAATTATCTCCCGCACACGTACAATACCATCCACCTGCAGATGTGTTTGAATACTCATCCTGTCTGTCTTTGCCCAGTGTCATTGTAGCTTTCCTGTGTATGAATTAACTGCAGAAAATAAACATGTATGTGATGCATTTTTTGTGATGCATTTGTGGATGTTTTGCCCTTCGTAAAATCATCATCTGGGAGACAAATTATTGCCCAATGCATTTTTCGGTTTTGACACCTCAAAGCACCCCCCCCCCAAGTGGATCTTTTGGAAATAGTTCCTGTATACCTTTCTAGGGAGCACCATTCCCTTTGACCTTGCCACCAGCCCCTCCTGGACCTGAACCTTGGAACTGCTAGACCAGCAAGACCACTGCTCTCTTTTTCTCACAGGGACGTGTGCACCTCAGACCACATCATGTCTCCGGTCAGAATCAACGTCAAACAATCCATCTTTACAAATGAAACACTGCAATGAGGGTGCCTGTATCGCACCGCACTCACCGCGTGTTTTGTCGGATATTTACCATCACAGCACAGGTCAACGTCAAATCCTTCTTTTTCACACCATGATGAGCTAGTGCAGCCTGCTCACTAAGACTTGGGGTGCACTACGCGCACAGATACAGCCGTAAACCCCCAAACCTAGGGCGCCACAACAAGTGCACCCTTTTTGAAAACATGTGTATCACTGGGCTCTAACCCCCTGAATCCCCACAGTGGGACTGACGAAAAATTTACGGCTATCCCCAATTGTGGTAAGGGATGGGACTCAGGAGAGGATGTGCCAAGAGAGAGCCAACCGGTGTTTGGCCGATTACCAGCAGAGGAAGCAAACCACTTCTGTGACCCAACTCCTAACCCGCCTGGATGCAAAACATTGCACAGGTTTCTCGCCCACAAGCAGATGGCGCTGTGAGGCCATGTCCTCAACCCAAACCCAGACCCAAGCCTAAACCCAAGCCAGAAGCGGCTTGTGTACCATGGCCCGGTAAACCTCCGGCAGCTGTGCCTTCAGATCCCAGGCCATCACAAAACCCCATGTTGTATTTTACGGCGCTGGCGCCCGCGGGGAGAGGGGGGTCAGAAAAAAATTCCCCTCCCCCCGTGGGGGCTCGTTTTCCTAGAATATACTACATAGTGGGGGGAGATATTATTTTTCCCGTAGCTATGCACGACATTCCTGGATGTTTGCAGAAAATTGGTGTTCATTCGTCTCTGGTCCCATACCAACTCTTACCCAGCCCTTACTCCTGCTCATAAAGAACACGTGCAATGACAAAGCTATATGACGTATGACACCAAACTTGTGTCACGCTTAAAATGTAATCAACGGTTTGTTTGCTGTTTACATTGTTCGCAAGACAACACACTGCGTCGTCCACAGGAGTACAGGAGGGAAAGCTCTCAAGACATCAAAGCTCATCGTGACTTTCCAATGGGCGAGGTGGTGGTGAGGAGTCATCAGTGGATGACTCAGAACTGCTATCAGATGACGTGGCCTGGAGACTGCAGCAAACTGACGCCACAGACGGACAGGACAGAGGGTTGAACTTCTGTGCACATGAATGTTGGCCTTTGGTAACACAGACAAAGCACAAGAAATTTTAATGTCTGCAACATCCCTGACCTGTTCAAGTCCAGGAATGTGTGGAACCCGAAGGTAGGTGGCAAAGAAGGCGGGGGTGGCCCAGGCGGGAGGGCAGGAGAGGAACTTACAGGTTTTTATTTTTTAAATCCCACCCTGACCTCTTGGACCCCTTGAGTGCCTGGGCGTCCTCTCCTCCCCCCCAGTAGGGCAAGAAGGTGAAACCTTCCTGCCCAGGCACCCAGCCACCAGACAGCACCTGTTTAACTAAGAAAGGATGGTTCGCCAAAAATGAAAAATTAAAATTTGCAAAGAGGTGCTGCCAGTGGCCCCCTGTGTTTAACTGACTTTTGCTTGTTTCATTGACAGGGGCTGGTTGCTTCGGGGAAGGGGTCGAGAGCAGGGTGGGGGGGTTTAAGGGGTATGTGGGCCTGTGACTGACTGGCAGGGTCCCCCCTGATGGGGGGACCCGTAGCAAAGAGTGCAGCCCCCCCGCCAGCAATGCATCATATCATGTCTCCTCTATAAGGGGGGCGTGGAAGGGAATGGGGCAAGAGGCCGGTAACATGGGAAAGCGTGTCCCACGCCATTTATTTCCGTAGGGTATGCAGGGTTGCAGGCCGAACCTACCCAGAGGCCGGCGGCAGAACCCTCGCACGCAAAGCTGCCGGTGGTGGCGTTGCAGCAGCCATGCCCGGAGCACGGGCCCGACGCTCCCCCGGGATACTCACCAATGCAGAACGCACCGTAATAGCCGGGATAGCAGCTGCACGGGAGCCTCACAGCCCCATCAGGTCACTGTCGGTGGCCTCTGCAGACAAGGGCACAAGCGCCCCCAGGGTACACTCAGTCATAGAACGCTGCGAACGGCACGGGTGCAGGCACCATTTCCTGATACACGCTCCGAACAACGCCATGACCGCTGCACGGATGAGAGGAGGAGGGCGAATATTCTTCAGAGCAGGGCAGACCAAAATACCGTGAGCTGCATGTGCAAGAGCCTGTCCCAGTAGCCCCTTCATCGCCGCTACCGTGGCCATTGCATGAATTTGACTTGCCGCCAGCGCATTGGATGCCACAGTTGGGGCCATATACATCGGACACACACGTGCGCCATCCGTCTCCAGTCACGCCCTCGTTGCATGACCCGTCCCCGCATTCCGGGCATTGAGTACAACTGGGGCCGTAGTACCCAGAAGCAAAGGCACTGCAGTCGCTGCCTGTCCAGTGCCCTGCATCAGATGCCTGGCAGGTACAAGTGCCATGAACCTCGCTGCATCTATCATGCCCTGACCACGGGTTCGACGCTCCTCCAGGGCACTCATTGCCGCAGTCCGTATCGTAGTAGCCGGGGTCGCAGCTGCACGAACCAGAGCCTCCAGCCCCATCAGAGCATTGCCCGTGGTCGTTGCATGCACCGGCGCCGGCACCCCCGGGACATTCGTTCCCACAGGGTGCCCCAAAGTATCCAGGATCGCAGGTGCACGTACCATCAGCATCGTTGCAAGTGCCATGGCCATTGCAGGGATTCGCAGCGCACGGCAAACATTCCCCGGTGCAGTCCGACGCGACGTACGACGTGGCACAAGTGCACACGCCCGGACCAGTAGCCCCTTCATCGCCGCTACCGTGGCCGTTGCATGGATTCGACTTGCCGCCAGCGCATTGGCTGCCACAGTTGGGGCCATATACATCGGACACACACGTGCACCATCCGTCTCCAGTCACGCCCTCGTTGCATGACCCGTTCCCGCATTCCGGGCATTGGGTAGCCCTTTGAAAGCAAACCTCCGGAGCACTGCTTTCAAACAAGGGTGCGAGGCCCCAAATGCCCATGGCGTCCAATCATCCAAAAAGCAGCCCCGTGCCAAAAGAGGAGTCGGGAACATGGGGTGCAGGCCATGGGGTGTAACCATCACCCCATGTAACCCGGGGATGCATGCGGTGCAGGTATCACCTGCTCACAATCAGTTTGGGTCTCTTGCCGGGAGCACGGGCTGCCACTTTCCGCGGGGCCGCTAATCGGGCAACTCGGGGGCAGTGCGGCGGCAAGAGTCTTCCCCCATCTCTTCGCTGGGCCCTGGATCCAAAGCCTTACTTCGCCCCGAATGTTGCCGCCCACAAAAGGTCAAGTCGAGTGTGTTCGCCTCGAGTCCCTGCAATACAAGCAGCTGGCTCAATGACTGCGGCAGCGCCTGCGACGCGATCATGTGCACTGCGATGGGCGTGATGATGCGGCGGCTCATCTTTCATCGGGGGGGGTCACCCCCGTTCCGGATCACCTCCACAACGGCCGGTCGCTCAATCAATTCATCGCCCATTCAATGCGTAGCAGGACCCCACGTCAGGTCCCCGCACACAATTCGAGCCGCCGGCGCCCTCGCACTCCGCCCGGGTCCCGATGACGACGCCAGTGGTCAGATTGGCCACCAGCTCGTCCCGCTCCTTCGCGGTGTGCCCCGAGCACTCTCGAGGGGGGGTCCGCCGGGGGAGCGGGGCGCTGCAAGGCACGCCCCCGGGGGGTCAAGGCGGTCCGTGTTGATGGATCGGTACATGCCCCGCCGCTGCTGTGAGGCGAGGAGGGCCAGGGGGGTCATCGGGGGTGGGCCCCGGGATGCGGTCCCGCTCGGCCTCCGGGTCCCGGTCTTTCCGGGCGGTGCAGAACTCTTCGGTCCGGGGCCGTGTGGAACCGCATGTCGCTCCTGCGGAGGTGGCCCGGAAGTGCGGGCACATCCCAAGAGGCCGCGAAGAGCCCGGCACGCAGCTTCGATGCCCTGCAGACCCCGAACCGGCGGCAGTAGTCGTCGCCGGTGTAGTGCAGGATGGGCTTGCCCTCTGGGGACCGCGGAATGCGGGTTGGCTGCCTCGCGGTGAAGTACACGTTGGTGTGCGTCATCCGCCGGGGGGTCACGGGGGGGCATTGCACCCGTCGAAATGGGCCGCGGCCGTCCGCTTTGATGTGTTTGAGTGTCGTGTCGTCCGCCGCGCCACGGATGTCTGCACTGAGAGCGACGGTTTCGGACGTGTCGTTGTTGGGGGGGTGGACGAACACCTCTCGGAATGGGTGGTACCCCTCCTTCAGAGCGTCGACGATCCTTTTGAGGTCGTCCGGTTTGTCGGAATTGGACACGACCAGAGAAGCGGTTTCCGCATCTGTGGGCATTTCGTTGACGAGCGGACCCCCATGGGTCATGTACTCGTCCTCATAGAAGCCTGGGACAATGGACATGTGCACATAGCTGGCGATGAATTTGGCACTGGGCTTGTACCCTCTGAAAAGATCTAAATCGATCCGGTTGCGGTCGCAGATGTACTCCGAAATGGGTACGTCATGGGCTGCATCATGTTGGCCATCAACCCACCCCACTTTTGACCCACCCAGACCCCCCCCCTCCCTCTTACAATCTTTTTTGGGGTGGGGGTGGGCTTTGGGCTTTGGGCTTGTCTTCCCGAATCCGAAGAGGGCCTTAGGGGCCCACGGAGTGCCGCTCATTGGGGAAGTTCGGCTCAGGCGCACCACACTCACCCCCATACCATGCGGTCTGGGAGCGGGGCATACACCTCCTAGTGCGGTCGTGCGTGTGCTGGTGCAGGTAAGGGGCAGGTAGAGGGCGTGCAAGTGTTGGGGGGGGGGGGTAGAGAAGGAGGGACGGAGAAGGGAAGACGGGTACTTTCGGGGCCCCGGTTCCCCTGGTTGGCGACGTCAAGTCCTCCCCTACCGCCCGGGGGAGGATGCTCCGCCTGGAAAGAAAGAAATTGGGAGCAGAAAGCATCGCCGGAGCGCCGACTGACATGCCAGGAGGGGGATCCGAACCCAGGACACGCCATGCGGCAGTGTACTGAGTTACCGCTGGGCCACACGGCCAGGGATCGGCATGGAGGGCCAGGGGTATAGGGTTGGTGCAGGGAAGGGGCGAGGTTGGTCTGCCAGAGCGGCCGTGGGGCCGCCCATTACTCTGTACAAGGGGTGAAATGGTGGGAGCATGGGGTTTGAGAAGGTAGGGCCTCTCGCGCAAGCGTGGGGCTTTGGGGGGGGCAGAGGAGGGGAGGAAAGAAAGAAGCAGGGAGGAGAGAGGTTGGGTTGCCGGCGGACGTGCCTGGAGGGAGATGGGGGAGGGACAGCACCGTCGGATCGCCGGCGGACGTGCTGGGAGGGAGGCTAGCAGGGGACAGCACCGTCAGATCGCCGGCGGACATGCTGGGAGGGAGGCCAGGAGGAACTTGCACCGTCGGATCGCCGGCGGACGTGCTCGGGAGGAGGAGGGCATGGCTGGGGGGAGGGGTGCGGCGGGGCGGGGGGTGGGGGGTACACTTGGTGTGGCAGTGGTGCGTCTGCCCCTCACAGGCTGCACCTCTGACCCCAGGGGGCGCCCGGGGCGGGTGGCGGCAGTGGCCGGCCTGACTCGGTGGGGTAGGGGTGGGGGAGGGGCACTCCAGGACCAGAGCCCCCCCCCAAAAAAGGGGCCGATCGGACGCCAAAGCCCGTCCAATACGCCCCCGCAGATCACAAACTACACAAATGCCAGGGCCCTGAGGAGCACACACCGTCCGGCAGTGGCACGCCCACCGGCCCACGCCGTGTTGAGCCATGCCCCCCCCCACCCCCTTTGTCCGGATGCAGTGAGGCTCCCCTCCGCGATGGGCTGATCAACGGTCGCGCCACCGGCACGGCGGGCCCTCACGCCTCCGCTCCGTCGGCCACGTCGTGTTCCGGTCCGGAAACGGCGGTTGCCGGGCCCCGCACATTGCGCTGTGTGAACCGAAGTGTCCGGCCTCGTTTTTTTTCGACCGAAAAAACGTTTTTGGGGGCGCATTCGGCGCCGCATTCCAGAGATTTAGCGGGCCTATGGAGCCCCGACTCCAGATCCCCGGGGTTGAGGGCAAATGTGGCAGCAGGGACCCCCCCTCCCCCCCCCCCAGAAAGGCACCAGGCTGCACAGCACCAACGGCCAGCACAAAGATCCCTTCAGAGACATTGTATGCCCCGGCCCTCCATTCATTAGGGAAGCCGAACCTCCAACTGCGGAAAGGGGGGGGGGATCTGCCACATCGGCAAAGTGCACCGGCAAAGTGGGTGTGCTGGTGGGTACTACCCGGGGGCGCAGGGAGGGGGGGCAGGACCGGGCCTGAGGGGGTGGGGGGCTGAAGGGGGGTTTCAAGAGCGGCAGCAGCGGCGGGTACTGGCGGTTGGGGAGTGGGTTCAGTAATCGGTGGCCGTGCGGGCGGTTGTAAAACGGTTGGGAGGGGCGATGGGGGGCGCACAGAGGCCTTTTGGGGCCCTGAATAACACTCATACCCCGAGCGGGTGGGAGGAGGCGGGTTGCGGTGCGTTGAGAACAATGCTCGCCGGATGTGTGTGGCGCTTTTTCAGTTCTGAGGATAGTCCCATGAGCCCACTGCCCTCCAGGCACTGCCCCTTGTCACAGCGGAGGTTGGGGCGGGACCTCTCCCAGCGTTGATCATGTTGGTCTGGTCCTCGGCCTTGCCCTCGCCGAGTTGAAGGCGATGCCACGTCCACCGCAGATTTTGTTGTGGTGAGATGGGTACTGGCGAATAAACATTTCCTCCATACCCTCATCCCCTACGTCCACACACGGACCACACCTCATCCAAAGCTCCTCCGTTTGTTCTGCCGTGGTGGCATAACTCGATTCCATAAACATGGTTGAAGGACAATGTTGGGAGCAACCTAGGGCAGCAAGCATGTCAAGCGTACGATGGGCATTCTGATAGGTCTTCTAACCAAGACCCAAGGGCTGCGTTCCTTCGTTTGAGCGACAGGGCACTCGGGCACAGCCAAGAGTGCCACAAAACACACACTTTCTGGAACTTTCGCGGTACAAAGGCAGAGGGTGGTACACCCAGAGTACGTACAGCACCAATCGTGGGCGGCTACCTCCTCAAATGTGCACGGCATGGCAAGCACGGCAGCAAGGCACCACAAGATGAAGGCAAGGGAAGAACTGGCATGTGAGGTTAGTGTGTGCTTGCTTGCATCCCTACACGCACACGCCAACCCCTTCCGAGACTTCGGCTTCCCACCAAACAAAAACTGCAAACCCCGATTTTCCAAACTACAACGGCAAATCATAAACCCTCGAATGAAAACAGCAAACCCTAAATCTCAAACAAAAGCGGTCAACCCCAAATGTTCCATGGAAAGAGACAATCCAAATCATAACGGCAAACCCTACACCTTCAAACGAAAACGGCAAGTCGTACTCAATCTTCAAACGATAACGGCAAAGCTAAATCTTCGAACAAAAGCGGCAAGCCCTAGATGTTCAATCGAAAGGGCCAGCCCAATACCTTCAAACGATACAAAACCTCCAAACAGGAAGTGCTGCCCGTGCGCAACGAAGTGCTGCCCGTGCGCAACGAAGTGCTGCCCGTGCGCAACGAAGTGCTGCCCGTGCGCAAAGAAGTGCTGCCCGTGCGCAACGAAGTGCTGCCCACGCGCAAGGAAGTGGTGCCGGTGCGCAAGGAAGTGCTGCCCGTGCGCAAGCAAGTGCTTCGGCTTGGGCTTGGGCTTGGGAAAGGAGATTTACGCACGGCCCCGAGCCACGAGCTTCAGCACAGTACCCTGGGTGTTGCCCACAACAAGGCTGGATCGGGAAGAAGCGAAACTTCGCGACCTCCCTGGGCCGTGGAGCGGGCGACGTATAGGCCCCGGGGATACCAGTAGCCCAGGAGTTTGGGTACGCATGCGGCAGCAACAGGCGAGCTCGGATTTGCGGGGGCTAGGATGATCTCATATGGACCACCCATCCAAGCTAAGCAGGGGAGTTTCCACACAGCCGCCTTTACCCGCGGTATACTTTGGCCACAGGCCTGCTCATGTGGGAAGCCCTAAGGGGGTGAGAATCCAGCGGTTGGGCTTCCACCCATGCAAGCAGCGGCTTTGCAACACAGTTGAGGGGGAGAAAGGAGGGACGAGGAGGGGAAAGTTTGTGTCAGCACCATTAATTCTACTGCTCCGCGGTATTCCAATATCTCGTCGGACTTTGGTTTGACGAGCCACTTTTTGACCTCATTGCGATGTTTACCACCCGGTTTTGGTTGTGTAGAGCGAAGACACAGCGAAGGCACGACTAAGGCACGGTGACTGCAGGGCGCCGGGAATGTTGTTGCCTGTTATTCTGCCTTTAGGTTGTTGCTGCCCCCCCCCCCCCCGCCCGCCCCCAGCTAGCCTGTTGGCACTCACAAAAAAGAATAACTATATCTGTGTACCCTAGTACGCTCTTTGTCTTCGGTTTGCCCCGCTGCTGCCGCTAGCGGGGCCCGAACCCGCGCACTACGGTTTCCATGGTGGGGCTACTAGCCGCTGAGGTAGGTGTCAGCTGGGCAGGTCAACCCGTCACTTTGTTTTTCGCTTCAGTCCGTCACTCTTTTCCCCGGACAAGTGCGGACTCCAAACAACGCAACAGAGACATTCAAATAGAGACTTGCGCCCATCGACAACCAACAACACGCTGTTCAACTGTGCGGGGTAATCCTACCATTGAGAGCTTACGATGAACCTGATGATGCCAACGGCATCCTGGGGCATATGCCCCCCACTTCAAGTGCATGTCGTGGGATCACATGACGGGTCTGAGACGATAAGCCGCATGCAGGCGGGTGCACATGACAGGCAGGTTAGACTATAGCGGTAGGACATAGAAACTTTTATCGTTTACAGCTCACGGGTTTCGCTGGCTCTTCTCACACCATGTGTTTGGGACTTCTTTTTTCCCCTCTGAGCTGCATCGCGAGCCTCAATGGACACGCAAGTGCGTGCATGGCCACCGCACGTTTCCCGTGTGCATCATTCAATCGTGCATTGTCATCTCACCCGTCGTGCAGCCATCCCATAACTTGTCGCCAGGGCCCGTGCGGGTGGCCCACTGAATGTAGTATGAATCAGGTAGGTTAGCGCGCATGTCGGAGCTTGTAGGGAAAGAGGAACCAAAGTTAATGTGGGTGCAGCAGGTGCATCCCCCTTCTTGCGCTGCACAGCAGACACCACAAGTCAGTTAGGCCACGAGGTGTCCTTCAGCGCATCATGGAGCCCAGGGAAACTTGAACCGGATCGACATGAGTCACCATATTCTTTGCTTTAACGCACCCAGCTGAGCCAGCCAGCTTCCTGTCCCAACGTTGGGGCCGTTCTTTGAGACCCTTGCAGCTCATACTGCTTGGAACAATCCACAGGTCAGGGAGACAAACTGATCCAGGGCGCGGTCATGGAGGCGTCGCGTTAGGGACGGTCATACAAGTCGCTGCACAGGTCCCCCGCAACGTATTCTCGGCAACATTCGTCCAGATGATCCTTCTTGGCGGGTGGACGCTCTCATGGGCACGCACTACGACCACCGCACTCAATCTCCATCCGGGACCATGATCTCCCGGGTACCTTCTCGTGCGCGTAGCACCTCTGTGTCTCCTTGTGACCTGCATTGCGATTAGTTGCACGCCACCGTCTCTATCACCTCCTGATACCCTTGCACCGGCCCGGACTCCATCGGCACATAAAGCGGCGACGCCTCGTTTACTGGGTGGTCCCCCACATACTCCACACGAGAGCTGTCATCGACATCCATGAGCGAGAGGTCATCGTTGTTGGAGATCCAAATGTACTCCGGCACACTCGTCCTTTCGTGCTCGGACCGTGTAGCCCTCTTTCCCCTTCCTGCGTGAACCAGGCCTTCATCGCGTGTCGGCGACACCTTGCTGGATGACGAGAGCGGAAGTGGCGCAGGGGGGTAGTCCAGCACCATTACACCCGCACCCTGTGAAAGCGCAGAGCTGCCTCGGTGTGGGGCGGGCACCGGATGCCGGATTTCCAGTTCCAGACTGCGCGGACGACAAGGATCGGCTCGTAGGTCCCCAACTGTGGTGTGGCCCCGTTCAGCCTCGAACCAGTAGTTCCGGTAGTACCTTCTGGACTGGTGCCATTCTGCCGCTGAGGCAGCCCTGCCCGTTGGCGCAGCCCTGTCGTCCATCCTACCCTGCGAGATCGGAGCACTGGCATGTATCTCTTGGCGCTCCGGAAAAATCGAAAAAAAGGGACTTCAAAATTTTGAACTGTTCTGTCAGAAAAACGGTGAAGTCCCTGCTAGCCGTGGCCGTTGCATGGATTTGACTTGCCGCCAGCGCATTGGCTGCCACAGTTGGGGCCATATACATCGGACACACACGTGCACCATCCGTCTCCAGTCAGACCCTCGTTGCATGACCCGTCCCCGCATTCCGGGCATTGCGTACAACTGGGGCCGTAGTACCCAGAAGCAAAGGCACAGCGGTCGCTGCCTCTCCAGTGCCCTGCATCAGATGCCTGGCAGGTACAAGTGCCATGAACCTCGCTGCATCTACCATGCCCTGACCACGGGTTCGACGCTCCCCCAGGGCGCTCATTGCCGCAGTCCGTACCGTAGTAGCTAAGATCAAAGCTGCACGAGCCAGAGCCTCCAGCCCCATCAGAGCATTGCCAGTGGTCGTTGCATGCACCCGCGCCGGCACCCCCGGGACAGTCGTTCCCATAGGGTGCCCCAAGGCCTCCATAAGTGATCCATTCTGTCTGCGAAGTAACTGCAGGGGCTTGCGAATACCAAATCAATGAGTACTGCAAACAGCGCCGACTGCGCCGCTTTGAACGGGCCATCCATATCAGAGTCATGCATCAACGCGGCGTTGCTGCACCCGTCGTCCCTGGCATTCAAGATCTTGCTCCATGGTGACAAAAACAGCTACCAACAGCAGAATAGGGAACACACATACAAAGCGAAAGCAAAACATGACCAAAAGCAAAATATTTGCAGGAGGGGAATCGAGTGTTTTCATGTGGGTGCGGTGTGCGTGTCTTGTGTTTGCACAGGAACCTAATTCATCAACAACTAGCATTTGGCTTGCATTGTTCATTTTAATGATCTTGTATGCACAGATGTATCTATCTTGACCTGACCTGTGCAAAGAGTTACTCTCTGGTGGGGATATTGATCGGCAGGCGAAGCTTCTATCACCCATGTGATACGATTGCAAACCCATGCAACACGCCCTGTTCAGTGAGTCTGCTCAGAGCATTGTACACCCTGATGTTGTAGCCCTGGTTGGTTTCCGTGTAGTCACCGGGGGCTGCAGGTCCAGGCTTTCCCATTGTGTCTCAAGGGTTGTAAAAACTGACGCCATGGCTCTGCCTTTGCGCAAACACACGTGCCTATTGCTACAAAGCTCATCCGGGTCCCAATCAGGCTACCACCAATCCGTGTTGCGCTGTGATAGAAAGGGACCCATCGTCTTTCAGTGGTCACTGATGAGCATCCATTCTGTCCTTGCACTGCGCGCGCATCGCACGCTACGTTTAGACAAGATCCCCCCCGAAGAGCCCGCCCTTTGCAAACACCCTTAAAATCAGGCGATCCCTACTACCCTAGCCTTGGGGGTGCAAAGTAGCCAAGGGGTGTAAAAATAGCAATCACTACTTGAACCTCGTTTCAACGTTTGTTTGCATCTACATCTAAGGCAGCTGTCTTCTTGTGCTTTCGCAAATTGACATGGACAATCTTTTGGTCCGTTTTTTTTCTCACTGAACAATGTTGCATCCAAATTTGATGGATCTTACTCGACTGAAACGTGTGTGTGCTGGAATTACTTGTACGTGTGCATTGTGCACTGACACAGTATCACACAATCACGCCAAACATCTGACATCAACATCGCACGTAAGATGTCTAACATGCCACATACTCTTCATCTTCTCTTCAAAAATCCATGTTTGATCAGCAATGAAGGGACCAACAAAATATGTGTCAATATGGTGCCGTAACCCCTGCCTTCCTGGGGTTCCCATGGTGGGGAGAAATCAACCCAGAAAGGAGTGGGTGTGGTGGAAATGAGCACAAAATGTGTGAAAAGAGGTGGAATCGGGTAAAACTAGATGAAACTGCCAATTTCCGAATGTGGAAGAAGCACCAAAAACTATTGTCAAACAACCACAATGCCTAGAGTATACAAATTATGGGTTTTCAGTACGCCACACACCCAAATAGTCACACTGCGCTTGAGGGCCCCCCTTATGTGCTACTCACGCCTGCCTGTAGACTGCCATAACACAACATTCTTATCAAGGGCATATTCTGTCAAGGGCTTGGCTTTGGGCATTTTGGGGCCAAATATTGTGAAAAAATGATCTTTCTATATTCTCAAGGTTGTGCACAGCCACCATTACCTTAAACATATCCCCTACGTACTTGGCGTTGAATAGCACATCGGACAAACATCCACCAACTGACCATGTGGGGAGACAATCCTTCATCCCACCAAATGTCATCCACCAATGAAATTCAAGGGTCTGCGGGCAAGGTCAATGGGGATTGACATGTCTATTCTAAGACGCAGAGAGCAAGACACTGAAGTTCCATAGTGGACGCCCTGAAGGTGTATTATCACACACCTCGACCAGTGTGTCCGTTTCAAAGTTGTGGGGTTGCAAAACACATCCATAGACGTAGCACAAGACAACACAAAGAATGCACAAAAAGTAGCCCCAAAGCCCATCACCCCAACTCAAGGGGCCACACCAAAGTGCCGTGAGTCCACCATCCCAACTCAAGGGGCTGCACCAAAGTGTGGCAGTCCATCACACCATCTCGAGGAGCCGCACAAATCATGTGGGCATCCAACACCCCAACACAAAACGAGTGGGAGTCCGTCACCCCGGCTGTAGGGTCACACCCAAGTGTGGAGGTCCATCACCCCAACTCGGGGGCCACACCGAAGCGTGTGGGAGTCCATCACCCCAACTCGAGGGGCCACACAGAAGTGTGCCAGGGTCCACATAATAGAACATCCATCTACAATGAGGAACACGCAGCAAAAGGGCGTGGAATTGGGTACAAATGGGTGAATACAATGGGTGAAAATGGATGATAAAAGAAGTACATCATGTCCCAGATGCAGAAAAATCTTTCGAAAAACACTTTATGGAACAACAAACCAGTGGAAAAGGGCCAAAACTAGGGTTCCGGTGGTTGCCGACACACAAAAATGTGTATTGTGTGCGCACTGCGTGTATAGTAGCCCCCATGGTGACAGAGGAGGTGCATTAACACTAAGCATGGGTTTTGGGGGGTGCAAAATAAGCAACAACGGTTATGTTGGGAAATGGGGAAACCCAGCTTGGGTGTCGAAAATAGAACTTCCCAAACCTCACTTTTTGGAACATTTTGATTGTCTAAAGACGGTGAAAACCGCATGTAGACGCCCTTTTGGGCCCTCTTTGATCTCTATGGGGGCCAGTAAGCTGGTTACAATGCATGATGAGCTTGTTTGCCGTGCTCACTGCATGGCATTCAAGACAACTCTGGGAATCAAGGTTCGGTAGTTTGAGAAGAAAAAAACATTTTGCATGTCAACAGGAGGGGTGCGTCCGATGTGCACCATAGTGTCAGGACTGCTGCAACACCAAGACGAGAGGGTGGGGGTTGATTGACTGAATGCAAAGAATGCATCATGCATCAGCATGTCTCTTTTTGGTTCCAGGTCTTGGTGAGCTGGCAAACACTACTCACAAGGTGTCAAAGGGGGGTGAGGGGGGCAGTGGCAGGGGAAATAATGACTAGGCTATGGCTTGCAGACGCCCTGTGGGTGGGAGTTCCATTTACGGCCAGGCCAAACCTGGCTCGCCCACCCACCAACTCACAAGATAACCAACCTTTATCAAACAGCTCCACATTTGGGACCGCTTTTAGGCACACAAGCTTTTTTTGGCTCCAGGGCCTGGGGGGTGAGGGGTATTTTGCTAACTAACCTATAGCCTGACCTTCACCAAGGAGAAGATGACAGCCGTCCTCACGAAAATATTATACGTTCACCACTGTAGACGGAGGTAATGGCTTGGCAAGTCCTTCCATGACCACAGTCCTTGGAGCTACACGTGCAACCCTGCACTGGGAGGAACCCCTCCAGTAGTGAAGCAGAGCCCAATAAAAATGATCCCCTCCGCTCGAGCAGCAGACACATGCACTGCAACTGCACTGGCCCCGGGCTTAAGAGCATCACAGGTTGAATGGCGAATTCCACATTGAAAGCCACCATCAATGCAACACAGTGTGCACATGTGGGCACTGCTCAAGAACCCTGCACATCAGCCCTTCAGAGTTCCTGGATGGAGAAATGAAATGAAATTTGCTGGTGTGCTGCTGCATCCATCAGCACATGATATGGCAGCGAAAAGGGATTGTGCGTCCAGGGCAGAGAGACAATTCCGGCGGGTGTGGGGGGTCTCTTCACGTTTCTGGACCACAACACAGAACACCGCACGACCTTGGGCCCTATTGGTCGATTGGACACCCTTGGGGAGGGGTTCTCCCAAGACCACAGATTGGGCTCCCAGTTCAACTGCTTCGGGATGCTTGGCTATGTGCTGAAGCCGTCGTTGGGTTTAGGCTTACCAACGGAAGAGCATAGCAACTGCACAGCTGGCCCTCTGCCGAAACGCACACCCTGTGTGTTGACAGTTCTCCCAAGTCGTGGTCCAAAGGAGAGGGTAAAACCGTATTGTGGAAGATGGCAATACACTTCACACTCTGGACAGAATGCAGCGACACATGAACTTCCGGCCTTCCACATTCGCCCACCCGGCCCATAATGCATGCTGCAGCCATGAGTTGTGAGTGTTGACGCAGTGTACCGCCGAACCCTGGGGTTGCGCTTTCCAAAATTGTTTGATGCTTTTTTGGTATATATACATTGGCATCACGGCACACAATTGTGGGCTTTACTTGGACGTCTTCTCCTGCGATTTCTGCCATGAGAGCGTGACTATCTGGTGGTAGTCCTATCCGTAGAGCAGTGGCTGTTCCAAATAGTAGGTCTTCGTGTGAGAGGCATCAGAAACAGTGGTAAATATACTACATCAAAATGAGGCTGCAATGAGCATAATGCCTGGGTAGCAACTGATGCAGAGACACAACGGCACATGACTCTGAGATGGTCAAAACCCCTGTAACAAACCTGACCCCAGATTCCAAGCATATCAGTTGACGTTTTGAAGAGTAAATCCTGCGCACGAGCCACAGGCAAGCCACACTTTAAAACAAGGGAATGGGGGGCATTAACAATGGCTGTAATGAAAAAAAAGACTAGGCTATGGCTTGCAGACGCCCTGTTGGTGGGGGTTCCATTTACGGCCAGGCCAAACCTGGCTCGCCCACCCACCAACTCACAAGATAACCAACCTTTATCAAACAGCTCCACATTTGGGACCGCTTTTAGGCACACAAGCGTTTTTTGGCTCGGGCTCCTGGGGGATGAGGGATATTTTGCTAACTAAGGGATAGCCTGACCTTCACCAAGGAGAAGATGACAGCCGTCCTCACGAAAATATTATACGTTCACCACTGTAGACGGAGGTAATGGCTTGGCAAGTCCTTCCATGACCACAGTCCTTGGAGCCACACGTGTAACCCTGCACTGGGAGGAACCCCTCCAGTAGTGAACAGCAGAGCCCAATAAAAATGATCCCCTCCGCTCAAGCAGCGGACGCATGCACTGCACCTGCACTGGCCCCGGGCTTAAGAATATCACAGGTTGAATGGCGAATTCCACAAATGTCACAGAGTGTGCACACGTGGGCACTGCTCAAGAACCCTGCACATCAGCCCTTCAGAGGTCCCGGATGGGAAAATCACATGAAATTTGCTGGTGTGCTACTGCATCCATCAGCACATGATATGGCAGTGAAAAGGGCAGAGAGAAAATTGCGGCGGGCTGGAGGGGGCTCTTCACGATTCTGGACAACGACACAGAACAACGCACGACTGCAGTGGCTTTGGACCCTCTGCATGCCCTCAAGACAGGCACAGACCAGCATTGCAAATGCCCGCAGCTTCGCCGTATCCATCGATAATCCTCCGTGCAAGAAAGGGAGGGAGGGAAGGAGAGAGGGTGGGAGAAAGGGAGCACACTGTGGCAAGCGGCAAACGAATTGTAAGTAGAGTCGGAGGAGCATCGAAAAGGCAACCTTTTACACCAGCATGGCCTCACCAACGAAACGGACCCGGAAGGGAAATGAAGGTTCTTGGTGTGCCACCTGCGGCTGAAGAGCAACATCCAGATGATGCAAATGCTTTGGTGGGGCTGTACTGCCATGCACACAGGTACTTAGCCTTCACTAAATGCCCATGAAACAGACTATTGCACCCTCAGGGAATGGCAATGATGTGAAAGAAACAGCTCCGGAAGAAAGCCAGCGAAATGCTTTCTGCGAGAAGCATTTTGCATTCCACTGATGATTCCATCTGAAACCCGTCGCTGACAGCTAGCCAGGGCGTGGTTTTGTGGGTGGGTGAGAAGGTACCAAAATGCCAAAGTACGTAAGTCAAGTTAGAAGCCCTGGGCCCCATTGATCGATTGGACAACCCTGGGGAGGGGTTCTCCCAAGACCACAGATTGGGCTCCCAGTTCAACTGCTTCGGGATGCTTGGCTATGTGCTGAAGCCGTCGTTGGGTTTAGGCTTACCAACGGAAGAGCATAGCAACTGCACAGCCAGCCCTCTGCCGAAACGCACACCCTGTGTGTTGACAGTTCTCTCAAGTTGTGGTCCAAAGGAGAGGGCCACATCCACGGGGACGTCAGACCCACCTGCATCCTCCAATGGAGGAGACTGCAGACCGTCAGACCCCCCCCCCCCCATTTGCGCATTTGCGGTCCCAAAAGTCACGTCAAAACGGCGGTTCAACGCCCACCCCTGTGCTCAGACAAGGCCGTGCACGCCCACGACACACGTGACAGCAAAGCATGCACGGGCCTCAAACCTCACACAAAGCAATGGTACCATGCACATTTAACCCCCAAAAAATTCTGATTGTCCTTATTCACTGCCGCGGGCATCGGGTGGACTTCCGGGGCGTCGGGTGGGGCTTGCCGGATGGCCCCGACACCCGCGTCCCCGACCCCCCGGACACCCGCGCCCCGACACCCTCGTCCCAGAGCGGGACTTTTCACGGGCGTCGGGGGCTGGCGGGTTGACGTCATCCTCCTCGGCGTCGTCCTCCTCGGCTGCATACCCCATACTTCTTTCGCTGTACAAGCGCGTGACAAACACGCAATCCTCCATTCTGGACCACAAAAACAGTGCTCCAAAAACTTCCTCAAAATCATACCCCAGGACCCGCTCGGCGGGGGCCCATGGGAGGGCCCCGCTCGTGGCCCTCTGCGCCAGCTCACCGAAGTCTGGGTGTCTGCGGATCGAGCCCAGATGCTCCAGAAGCCCCGGCAGCAGCCGCACATCGTCCACAGGGGCTGGAGCAGGCCCTTCGGGGATGTCAGGTCCGGACGAGGAACCAGCGGACGGGGCCATGGCCGGGGACCCGGCAGCGGGTGTGTGAGGGGCCTGCGCGACCGGAGCAGTTGGGCGCGTGGGGGGCCGTGGGACCAGCTCGTTCCAGTCCAGACCTGCCCTGACCGCATCCTCGAGGCTCTGCAGGGCTTTGTCCGGCTGACCCTTGACGGACCACAGGGCGGCCCAGATGCACTGCATGTGCGCCAGTGCAGAGCCGCAGAAGTACGCCCGCTGCAGCAGTGCCTTCCCCTCCGTGAAATCCCCCCGCCCAAAGCTCCCCAGAGCACGCTGCAGACATGCATGCCCCTCCTCCTCGGCCATCAGCATGGCGCGCACCTCCCGCCGCACCTCCGCCGGCATCCGCGCCTCTCCGGCATCGCACAGCCACCCCCGCGCGACGACGCGCAGAACGCAGGACAGCGGCACACTGAATGTGTTGACCCAGTCCACAACGTAACCGGATCCTGTGCGCTTGCACAAATGGATGTGCAGTCGGCGGGTGGCGGCGCCCGCTCGGTCTGCGGCGCCCGCTCTCTCTGCAGCGCCACTGTGCAGCTGCTGGGGTCGCTCGAGCGCAGCAGTGGCACAGACCCCAAACAGCTGGCGATCAAGGATGCGGAGGCAGAGCACCCTCCACACCTGCGGGAAAGGTGGGGCATGTGGCTGCACTGGCATGGGCCCCGGCATGAGCACTGGCATGAGGATGTCCGAGTCATCCGCATCGACATCCATGCACTCGTGCACGTCCGGTTGTGCTGCGAGGCAGCCCTGGGCGTCCACTCGCCGCTTCTTGTTGATTGGACCTTCGGGTTCGTGCGGCCTCCGCCTTTTCTTTGTGGTCTTGCGCAGACGCTTAGGCCTGCCTTCTGGGACTTCGGGGCTTGTGACTTGCTCCGTCCAGATGTCCTCCTGCAGGTCGAGGAACGACGACTCATAGTCGGAGCCAAAATCCACCCGATACTGGTTTGGCTCACTGTCCACGCGTGACACGATGCTGCCTGCTCTCCATTTGTCCTTCTGTTCCTCATCGGTCGTCCAGACAAACACCACGTGGCTGGGCCTCAACTCCATCTGCCAAATGTGCTTGGGTGGGTCTTTGGTGCGCATCGTGATGAGGAAAAGGAGACGTCGAAAACAAAAGACACTCAGAAAGCGTAAGTGGATGCACACAGGTGAGGGGTCCATGCAAAAGAAAACAGTTGTTCAGCTCCTGGGTCCAAATCCACACACAGTGGCCGCAATATTCAAAAAGGTATCCCCCCCCTTCCGAGGGATGAATATAATGGCGGGGAGGCCCCACCCGCGCCCCCGCAGATGACGAAATGACGATTACAAAATGCCGGCCAACCAAAGTACAGTGCAGTAACAGCCCTGGGTCCCTCTTCTCTGAGGCACAAGACGAAGCACTGGACGTGGGTCATTGCTGTCATCCCAAAAACGAATGTGAACAGTGTTTTACACGTGTTACACGTGTTTGACGCATCTTCCCAAAATGCGTTAAATTTCAGCCTCATCCTCAGAGCTAGATGACTCACTTGACGAACTGGGGTACTGGCTGCTGCTAGAGGGGGGGCAACAGTGAGGCATACCTGCAAAGCAAAAAAGAAGAAGCACTGGAAAATTGCAATTTTGTAATTGTCATTTCGTCATTTCAGGGATCCTCAGCCCCCCCCCCCCCCACACCCCCGCCAAAATAATGGTGGCAGTGTTGTGTTCACCACTGCCCCTTGTGAAAAATGGTACCCGGGTACGGGGGGTAGAGGGGTCAAAATCGAACGATTCATTGGGGGATCATTTTGTCTCCCAAAACGATGATTTTACAAGAGGTTTGACATCCGATATCACCCACTGGGGAATGCCACACGAATGACCCCCCAGAAATAGGGCGGTATGGTGCCTGCGCCTGCGCTTGATCTGACAACCTCTCTTCGAAGTGATATCACCAACTTCGGTTTCCTAGCCTAGTGGGTCGACATTCATCATCTTTGAATTTGTTTGGTCGGCCGCGACCAGGGGTCATATATATCATGCCCTACCAGAGGTCCCGACCAAAGAGTCACCGCAGGATGCTTTTTTGGACAAGGCAATAATTTTACAAACGGTCAAACCGACAATTTAACTCCTTGGGGAAGCATACGCGAATGGGCCCCCAAATGGATGCAGCTGCAAAGCAAATTTCAATTTTGGAGCCCCACCCCAATCAATTCCCTCATCCGTTGGCGTACCCAGAAACAACATCACGAGCAATGTTCAACTTGCATGCTAGGGTTGCTTTTAGCAGTTCGAGTGGAACCGAAACCGTAAACTTGCACATGGCAGAAACACAAACATGGAAAGTGAAGCCTGAATGTGAGACCACCATTTCTGGTGCTATGCTACATGGCATTACCGGTTCCACAAGTGCAAATGAATGACTGCATATACTATACTCTGTGTCACACTGATTTGGCCATCATGATATGCGAATGACACACTGCCACCATACGTCCATTTTGAAACCCCAAATGCAATTCGTAAAGATGAACTTAGGCATAACATAAAACGTAGCTGTGAAATTGTCATGCTGTCTCCAGAATGACTTGTTTTGAATCAGCAGTGAGGACAGCAAACGTAGAATTCTCGTTGGCTCCGTTGCTTCATTTTTCCGCTGCAGCGTGGACATTACCGAACAGGTTTGCGTGTGGTTTCAGGAAACGGACTGTCTATGCAGGCCTGTCCAACTAATCCAACAGTCTTTCCAAAACAAGGATTGTGGGAATAAGGCCCTCTTGGAACCCTGCCAACCCCGTGCTTTCCGGCAACCCCGGGCTGCCCTGTTTACCCAAAATACACATATTGTGCATCGATGCACAATACAATCAAACCATACATGGATATTTCTAACACACCATGGCTGCCTGTAGTGCCGCAGTATTATACACGTTCCTCTCAAATTTTGGTCTACAATCTGTGCCACCTTCACCACGACATCTGAATAGATGCCAAAACTAGCAGCCAACTAATTAGTCCATTCTGAGAATTCGGAGGGACAGCAATCAATCCACATGACCTCGTACCCAGCAGCAATGGCTCTTCCTCCACATTCTCCGCAACCTCAGATTTCTCGCATGACGCTGGGCAGGCTTGAGCTAATGCTTAGAGGGCGCTCAGGGCGGCATAACAAGTGCACCCTTTTTGAAAACATGTGGATCACTGGGCTCTAGCCCCCTGAATCACCACAGTGGGACTGACGAAAAATTTACGGCTATCCCCAATTGTGGTAAGGGATGGGACTCCGGAGAGGATGTGCTAAGAGAGAGCCAACCGGTGTTTGGCCGATTACCAGCAGAGGGAGCAAGCCACTTCTGTGACCACATTCCTAACCCGCCTGGATGCAAAACATTGCGCAGGTTTCTCGCCCACAGGCAGATGGCGCTGTGAGGCCATGTCCTCAACCCAAACCCAGACCAAAGCCTAAACCCAAGCCAGAAGCGGCTTGTGTACCATGGCCCGGTAAACCTCCGGCAGCTGTGCCTTCAGATCCCAGGCCATCACAAAACCCCATGTTGTATTTTACGGCGCTGGCGCCCGCGGGGGGGGGGGGTCAGAAAAAAAAATCCCCCCCCCCCGTGGGGGCTCGTTTTCCTAGAATATACTACATAGTGGGGGGAGATATTATTTTTGCCGTAGCTATGCACGACATTCCTGGATGTTTGCAGAAAATTGGTGTTCAATCGTCTCTGGTCCCATACCAACTCTTACCCAGCCCTTACCCCTGCTCATAAAGAACACATGCAATGACATTGTGGGGCTACTAGCCGCCGAGGTAGGTGTCAGCTGGGCAGGTTAACCCGTCACTTTGTTTTTCGCTTCAGTCCGTCACTCTTTTACTCGGACAAGTGCGGACTTCCAACAGCGCAACAGAGACATTCAAATAGAGCCTTGCGCTCAGCGAGAACCAACGACACGTTGTTCGACTGTGCGGGGTAATCCTACCACTGAGAGCTGACAATGAACCCGATGATGCCAACGGCATCCTGGGGCATATGCCCCCCACGATCACATCACGGGTCCCAGACGATAAGCCGCATGCAAGCGGGTGCACATGACAGGCAGGTTAGACTATAGCGGTAGGACATAGAAACTTTTATCGTTTACAGCTCACGGGTTTCGCTGTCTCTTCTCACACCACGTGTTTGGGACTTCTTTCCTTCCCTCTGACCTGCTTTGCGAGCCTACGCAAGCCCGTGCATGGCCACCGCACGTTTCCCGTGTGCGTTATTCAATCGTGCATTGTCATCTCACCCGTCGTGCAGCCATCCCATAATGGCCCGTGCGGGTGGTCCACTGAATGTAGTATGAATCAGGTAGGTTAGCGCGCATGTTAGAGCTTGTAGGGAAAGAGGAACCAAAGTTAATGTGGGTGCAGCAGGTGCATCCGCCTTCTTGCGCTGCACAGCAGACACCACAAGTCAGTTAGGCCACGACGTGTCCTCCAACGCATCATGGAGCCCAGGGAAACTTGAACCGGATCGACATGAGTCACCATATTCTCCGCGTTTACACACCCGGCTGAGCCAGCCAGCTTCCTATCCCAACATTGGGGCCGTTCTTTGACACCCTTGCAGCTCATACTGCTTGGAACAATCCACAGGTCAGGGAGACAAACTGATCCAGGGCGCGGTCATGGAGGCGTCACGTTAGGGACGGTCATACAAGTCGCTGCACAGGTCCCCCGCAACGTATTCTCGGCAACATTCGTCCAGATGATCCTTCCTGGCGGAGGGACACTCTCATGGGCACGCACTACGACCACCGCACTCAATCTCCATCCGGGACCATGATCTCCCGGGTACCTTCTAGTGCATGTAGCACCTCTGTGTCTCCTTGTGACCTGCATTGCGATTAGTCGCACCCCACGGTCTCTATCACCTCCTGATACCCTTGCACCGGCCCGGACTCCATCGGCACATAAAGCGGCGACGCCTCGTTTACTGGGTGGTCCCCCACATACTCCACACAAGAGCTGTCATCGACATCCATGAGCGAGAGGTCATCACCGTCGGAGATCCAAATGCACTCCGGCACACTCGTCCTTTCGTGCTCGGACCGTGTAGCCCTCTTGCCCCTTCCTGCGTGAACCAGGCCTTCATCGCGTGTCGGCGACACCTTGCTGGATGACGAGAGCGGAAGTGGCGCAGGGGGGTAGTCCAGCACCATTACACCCACACCCTGTGAAAGCGCAGAGCTGCCTCGGTGTGGGGCGGGCACCGGATGCCGGATTTCCAGTTCCGGGCTGCACGGACGACAAGGATGGGCTCGTAGGTCCCCAACTGTGGTGTGGCCCCGTTCAGCCTGGAACCAATAGTTCCGGTAGTACCTTCTGGACTGGTGCCATTCTGCCGCTGAGGCAGCCCTGCCCGTTGGCGCAGCCCTGTCGTCCATTCTACCCTGCAAGATCGGAGCACTGGCATGCATCTCTTGGCGCTCCGGAAGAAATCGAAAAAAAGGGACTTCAAAGTTTTGGACTGTTCGGTCAGAAAAACGGTGAAGTCCCTGCTAGGGGCTTCGCGAGCGAGCGCGCACACGTGTGTGGTAAATGGCCAAAATGTCGGTGAAAACTGAGAATGGCGCCGTTTACTAGCTAGATTCAGGCCGCATGGGCGACTCTGACACCAATAAACAGATTTGGAACGATCTTGGGTTCGGTGTATGCTCCTCAGCACCTATAAAAATGCAACTACTGGCACCCCACAGGACCATACACCATGGATGATTTTCAGCGCGGAATTTTGGCAAAAATGACCAAGCATGCCAAATGAAGCCCAAAACCCCTGAAACTCGAGCAGATGAGTCACACAACTCGTCACAAGCGGATGGGGATGGTTCCAATGACTTGTTTGGATGGTGAAGTCCCTGCCAGGGGCTTCGCGAGCGAGCGCGCACACGTGTGTGGTAAATGGCCAAAATGTCGGTGAAAACTGAGAATGGCGCCGTTTACTAGCCAGATTCAAGCCGCATGGGCGACTCTGACACCAATAAACAGATTTAGAACGATCTTGGGTTCGGTGTATGCCCCTCAGCACCTATAAAAATGCAACTACTGGCACCCCACAGGACCATACACAATCGGTGATTTTCAACGGAGAATTTTGGCAAAAATGACCAAGCATGCCAAATGAAGCTCAAAGCCCCTGAAACTCGAGCACATGAGTGACACAACTCGTCAAAAACGGATGGGGATGGTCCCAATGACCTGTTTACATTGTGCACAATCGAAAAAAAGGGACTTCAAAGTTTTGGACTGTTTGGTCAGAAAAACGGTGAAGTCCCTGCAAGGGGCTTCGCGAGCGAGCATGCGCGCGCGTGTGGTAAATGACCAAATTACCCCCTCCGCTCGAGCAGCGGATGCATGAACTGCAACTGCACTGGCCCCGGGCTTACGAATACCACAAGTTGAATGGCGAATTCCACATTGCAAGCCACCATCAATGTCACACATCGTGCCCATCAGCCAATTAGCACATCAGCCCTTCAGAGGTCCCGGATGGAGAAATGAAATGAAATTCCCAAGGTTGGCAACAGCCACCATTACCTTAAAGATATCCCCTACGCACTAGGCATTGAATAGCACATCGGACAAACATCCACCAACCGACCCGTGCTGAGTAGCCGGGATAGCAGCTGCACGAGCCAGAGCCTCCAGTCCCATCAGAGCATTGCCCATGGCTGTTGCATGCACCGGCGCCGGCAGCCCGAGGACATACGTTCCCATAGCGTGCCCCAAAGTATCCAGAATCGCAGGTGCACGTACCATCAGCATCGTTGCAAGTGCCATGGCCATTGCAGGGATTCGCAGCGCACGGCAAACATTCCCCGGTGCAGTCCGACCCGAAGTACGACGTGGCACAAGTGCATACGCCCGGACCAGTAGCCCCTTCATCGCCGCTACCGCGGCCATTGCATGGATTCGACTTGCCGCCAGCGCATTGGCTGCCACAGTTGGGGCCATATACAGCGGACACACACGTGCACCATCTGTCTCCAGTCACGCCCTCGTTGCATGACCCGTTCCCGCATTCCGGGCATTGCGTACAACTGGGGCCGTGGTACCCAGAAGCACAGGCACAGCGGTCGCTGCCTGTCCAGTGCCCTGCATCAGATGCCTGGCAGGTACAAGTGCCAGGAACCTCGCTGCATCCACCATGCCCTGAGCACGGGTTCGAGGCTCCCCCGGGGCGCTTATTGCCGCAGTCCGTACGTAGTAGCTGAGATCACAGCTGCACGAGCCAGAGCCTCCAGCCCCATCAGAGCATTGCCCGTGGTCGTTGCATGCACCCGCGCCGGCGGCCCCGGGACATTCGTTCCCATAGGGTGCCCCAAAGCCCTCCACAAGTGATCCATTCAGTCCGCGAAGTAACTGCAGGGGCTTACGAATACCAAATCAATGAGTACTGCAAACAGCGCCGACTGCGCCGCTTTGAACGGGCCATCCATATCAGAGTCATGCATCAACGCGGCGTTGCTGCGCCCGTCGTCCCTGGCATTCAAGATCTTGCTCCATGGTGACAAAAAGAGCTACCAACAGCAGAATAGTGAACACACATACAAAGCGAGAGCAAAACATGACCAAAAGCAAAGTATTTGCAGGAGGGCATTCGAGTGTTTTCATGTGGGTGCGGTGTGCGTGTCTTGTGTTTGCACAGGAACCTAATTCATCAACAACTAGCATTTGTCTTGCATTGTTCATTTTAATGATCTTGTATGCACAGATGTATCTATCTTGACCTGACCTGTGTAGTACATTCCATTGGTGTGTGCCCATATTATTCACAAGGATCACAGTCACCACCTGCCCTCTTCATCCAGCCTCACATCTCCTCCCTCTTGGATCATTGTAAATATACAGTTGAGGCTGGACTGTGCAAAGAGTTACTCTGTGGTGGTGACATGGTTGGGCAGGCGAAGCTTCTATCACCCATGTGATATGACTGCAAACCCATGCAACACGCCCTGTTCAATGAGTCTGCCCAGAGCATTGTACACCCTGATGTTGTTGCCCTGTTTGATTTTCGTGTAGTCACCGGGGGCTGCAGGTCCAGGCTTTCCCATTGTGTCTCAGGGGTTGTAAAAAATGATGCCATGGCTCTGCCTTTGCTCCAACACACGTGCCTATTGCTACGAGATTCACCTGGGTCCCAATTAGGCTACCACCAATCCGTGTTGCGCTGTGATAGAAAGGGGCCCATGGTCTTTCAGTGGTCACTGAAGAGCATCCATTCTTTCCTTGCACTGCGCGCGCATCGCACGCTACGTTTAGACAAGATTCCCCATGGAAAATCCTTTGTTCCTTTTTTTTTCTCACTGAACAATGTTGCATCCAAATTTGATGGATCTTACTCGACTGAAACGTGGGTGTGCTGGAATTAATTGTACGTGAGCATTGTGCACTGACACAGTATCACACAATCACGCCAAACATCTGACATCAACATCGCACGTAAGATGTCTAACATGCCACATACTCTTCATCTTCTCTTCAAAAATCCACGTTGGATCATCATTGAAGGGACCGACAAAATATGTGTCAATATGGTGCCATAACCCCTGCCTCCCTGGGGTTCCCATGGTGGGGAGAAATCAACCTAGAAAGGAGTTGGTGTGGAAGAAGCACCGAAACCTATTGTCAAACAACCACAATGCCTAGAGTATACAAATTATGGGTTTTCAGTACGCCACACACCCAAATAGTCACACTGCGCTTGAGGGCCCCCTGTATGTGCTACTCACGCCTGCCTATAGACTGCCATAACACAACATTCTTATCAAGGGCATATTCTGTCACGGGCTCGGCTTTGGGCATTTTGGGGCCAAATATTGTGAAAACAACATCTTTCTGTACTGTACAAGGTTGTGCACAGCCACCATTACCTTAACATATCCCCTACGTACTTGGCGTTGAATAGCACATCGGACAAACATCCACCCACCGACCATGTGGGGAGACAATCCTTCATCCCACCAAATGTCATCCACCAATGAAATTCAAGGGTCTGCGGGCAAGGTCAATGGGGATTGACTTCTGTATTTGGAGAAGCAGAGAGCAAGACACTGAAGATCCGTAGTAGACGCCCTGAAGGTGTATTATCACACACCTCGACCAGTGTGTCTGTTTCAAAGTTGTGGGGTTGCAAAACACATCCATAGACGTAGCACAAGACAACACAAAGAATGCACAAAAAGTAGCCCCAAAGCCCATCACCCCAACTCAAGGGGTCACGCCAAAGTGCCGTGAGTCCATCATTCCAACTCAAGGGGCTGCACCAAAGTGTGACAGTCCATCACACCGACTCGAGGAGCCGCACAAATGATGTGGGAATCCAACACCCCAACACAAAACGAGTGCAAGTCCATCACCCCGGCTGTAGGGTCACACCGAAGTGTGGAGGTCCATCACCCCAACCCGGGGGCCACACCGAAGCGTGTGGGAGTCCATCACCCCAACTCGAGGGGCCACACAGAAGTATGTCAGGGTCCACATAATCCAACATCGATCTACAATGAGGAACACGCAGCAAAAGGGCGTGGAATTGGGTGCAAATGGGTGAATACAATGGGTGAAAATGGATGATAAAAGAAGTACGTCATGTCCCAGATGCATAAAAATCTTTCAAAAACCCCTTTATGGAACAAAAAACCAGTGGATAAGGGCCAAAACTAGGGTTCCGGTGGTTGCCGACATACAAAAATGTGTATTGTGTGCGCACTGCGTGCATAGCAGCCTCCATGGTGACAGAGGAGGTGCATTAACACTAAGCATGGGTTTTGGGGGGTGCAAAATAAGCATCAACGGTTATGTTGGGAAATGGGGAAACCCAGCTTGGGTATCGAAAATAGAACTTCCCAAAACTCACTTTTTGGAACATTTTGATTGTCTAAAGACGGTAAAAACCGCATGTACACGCCCTTTTGGGCCCTCTTTGATCTCTATGGGGGCCAGTGAGCTGGTTACAATGCATGATGAGCTTGTGTGCCGTGCTCACTGCATGGCATTCAAGACAACTCTGGGAATCAAGGTTCGGTAGTGTGAAAAGAAAAAAGCAAGTTCCATGTCAACAGGAGGAGGGCATCCGATGTGCACGATAGTGTCAGGACTGCTGCAACACCGAGACAAGAGGAAGGGGGTGGATTGACTAAATGTAAAGAATGCATCATGCATCAGCATGTCTCTTTTTGGTTCCAGGTCTTGGTGAGCTGGCAAACACTACTCACAAGGTGTCAAAGGGGGATGAGGGGGCAGTGGCAGGGGAAATAATGACTAGGCTATGGCTTGCAGACGCCCTGTGGGTGGGAGTTCCATTTACGGCCAGGCCAAACCTGGCTCGCCCACCCACCAACTCACAAGATAACCAACCTTTATCAAACAGCTCCACATTTGGGACCGCTTTTAGGTACACAAGCTTTTTTTGGCTCCAGCTCCTGGGGGGTGAGTGGTATTTTGCTAACTAATCGATAGCCTGAGCTTCACCAAGGAGAAGCTGACAGTCCTCGTCACGAAAATATTATACGTTCACCACTGTAGACGGAGGTAATGGCTTGGCAAATCCTTCCATGACCACAGTCCTTGGAGGCACACGTTCAACCCTGCACTGGGAGGAACCCCTCCAGTAGTGAACAGCAGAGCCCAATAAAAATGATCCCCTCCGCTCGAGCAGCAGACACATGCACTGCAACTGCACTGGCCCCGGGCTTAAGAATATCACAGGTTGAATGGCGAATTCCACATTGAAAGCCACCATCAATGTAACACAGTGTGCACATGTGGGCACTGCTCAAGAGCCCTGCACATCAGCCCTTCAGAGGTCCTGGATGGAGAAATGAAATGAAACTTGCTGGTGTGCTGCTGCATCCATCAGCACATGATATGGCAGTGAAAAGGGATTGCGCGTCCAGGGCAGAGAGAACGTTCCGGCGGGTGTGGGGGGTCTCTTCACGTTTCTGGACCACAACACAGAACACCGCACGACCTTGGGCCCTATTGATCGATTGGACAACCCTGGGGAGGGGTTCTCCCAAGACCACAGACTGGGCTCACAGTTCAACTGCTTCGGGATGCTTGGCTATGTGCTGAAGCCGTCGTTGGGCTTAGGCTTACCAACGGAAGAGCATAGCAACTGCACAGCCAGCCCTCTGCCGAAACGCACACCCTGTGTGTTGACAGTTCTCCCAAGTCGTGGTCCAAAGGAGAGGGTAAAACCGTATTGTGGAAGATGGCGATACACTTCATACTCTGGACAGAATGCAGCGACACATGAACTTCCGGCCTTCCACATTCGCCCACCCGGCCCATAATGCATGCTGCAGCCATGAGTTGTGAGTGTTGACGCAGTGTACCACCGAACCCTGGGGTTGCGCTTTCCAAAAGTGTTTGATGCTTTTTTGGTATATACACATTGCCATCATGGCACACCATTGTGGACTTTACTTGGACGTCTTCTCCTGCGATTTCTACCATGAGAGCGTGACTATCTGGTGGTAGTCCTATCCATAGAGCAGTGGCTGGTCCGAATAGTAGCTCTTCGTGTGAAAGGCATCAGAACCAGTGGTAGAAATACTACATCAGAATGAGGCTGCAATGAGCATAATGCCTGGGTATCAACTGATGCAAAGAAACAACAGCACATGACTCTGAGATGGTCCAAACCCCTGTGAAAAACCTAACCCCAGATTTCGAGCATAACAGTTGAGGTTCTGAAGAGTAAAAACTGCGCACGCCCCACAGGCAAGCCACACTTTAAAACAAGGGAATGGGGGGCATTAACAATGGCTGTAATGGAAATAATGACTAGGCTATGGCTTGCAGGCGACCTGTTGGTGGGGGTTCCATTTACGGCCAGGTCAAACCTGGCTCGACCACCCAACTCACAACAAAACCAACCTTTATCAAACAGCTCCACATTTGGGACCGCTTTTAGGTACACAAGCTTTTTTTGGCTCCAGCTCCTGGGGGATGAGGAATATGTTGCTAACTAAGGGATAGCCTGACCTTCACCAAGGAGAAGCTGACAGTCCTCGTCACGAAAATATTATACGTCCACCACTGTAAACGGAGGTAATGGCTTGGCAAATCCTTCCATGACCACAGTCCTTGGAGGCACACGTTCAACCCTGCACTGGGAGGAACCCCTCCAGTAGTGAACAGCAGAGCCCAAGAAAAATCATCCCCTCCGCTCGAGCAGCAGACACATGCACTGCACCTGCACTGACCCTAGGCTTAAGAATATCCCAGGTTGAATGGCGCATTCCACAAATGTCACAGAGTGTGCACACGTGGGCACTGCTCAAGAACCCTGCACATCAGCCCTTCAGATGTCCCGGTTGGAGAAATGAAATGAAATTTGCTGGTGTGCTGCTGCATCCATCAGCACATGATATGGCAGTGAAAAGGGCAAAGAGAAAATTGCGGCGGGCTGGAGGGGGCTCTTCACGCTTTGGACCCTCTGCATGCCCTCGAGACAGGTAGAGACCAGCATTGCAAATGCCCGCAGCCTCGCCGTATCCATCAATAATCCTCCGTTCAAGAAAGGCGGGGAGGGAAGGAGAGAGGGTGGGAGAAAGGGAGCACACTGTGGCAAGCGGCAAACTAATTGTAAGTAGAATCGGAGGAGCACCGAAAAGGCAACCTTTTACACCAGCATGGCCTCACCAACGAAACGGATCCGGAAGGGAAATGAAGGTTCTTGGTGTGCCACCTGCGGCTGAAGAGCAACATCCAGATGATGCAAATGCTTTGGTGGGGCTGTACTGCCATGCACACAGGTACTTAGCCTTCACTAAATGCCCATGAAACAGACTATTGCACCCTCAGGGAATGGCAATGATGTGAAAGAAACAGCTCCGGAAGAAAGCCAGCGAAATGCTTTCTGCGAGAAGCATTTTGCATTCCACTGATGATTCCATCTGAAACCCGTCGCTGACAGCTAGCCAGGGCGTGGTTTCGTGGGTGGGTGAGAAGGTACCAAAATGCCAAAGTACGTAAGTCAAGTTAGAAGCCCTGGGCCCCATTGATCGATTGGACAACCCTGGGGAGGGGTTCTCCCAAGACCACAGACTGGGCTCACAGTTCAACTGCTTCGGGATGCTTGGCTATGTGCTGAAGCCGTCGTTGGGTTTAGGCTTACCAACGGAAGAGCATAGCAACTGCACAGCCAGCCCTCTGCCGAAACGCACACCCTGTGTGTTGACAGTTCTCCCAAGCCGTGGTCCAAAGGAGAGGGTAAAACCGAATTGTGGCAGAGGGCAATACACTTCACACTCTGGACAGAATGCAGCGACACATGAACTTCCGGCCTTCCACATTCGCCCACCCGGCCCATAATGCATGCTGCAGCCATGAATTGTGGGTGTTGACGCAGTGTACCGCCGAACCCTGGGGTTGCGCTTTCCAAAATTGTATGATGTTTTGGCATATACACCTTGCGATCATGGCAGACCATTGTGGGCGTTACTCGGACGTCAGACCAACCTGCATCCTCCAATGGAGCAGACTGCAGACTGTCAGACCGCAATTGGCGGAAGCACGGCCGCGGTCCCAAAAGTCACGTCAAAACGGCGGTCCAACGCCCACCCCTGTGCTTAGACAAGGCCGTGCATGCCCACGTCACACGTGACAGCAAAGCATGCGCGGGCCTCAAACCTTACACAAGCAATGGTAACGTGCACATTTAACCCCCCAAATATTCTGATTGTCCTTATTCACTCCCGCGGGCATCGGGTGGACTTCCATGGCGTCGGGTGGGGCTTGCCAGATGGCCCCGACACCCGGGTCCCCGACCCCCCGGACACCCGCGTCCCCGACCCCCCGGACATGCGCGCCCCCGACCCCCCGGACATGCGCGCCCCTGACACCCTCGTCCCAGAGCGGGACTTCACACGGGCATCGGGGGCTGGCAGGTCGTCGTCCTCGGCGTCGTCGTCCTCGACGGCAAACCCCAGGACCCGCTCGGCGGGGGCCCATGGGAGGGCCCCGCTCGTGGCCCTCTGCGCCAGGTCAGTGAAGTCTGGGTGTCCCCGGATCGAGCCCAGATGCTCCAGAAGCCCCGGCAGCAGCCGCACATCGTCCACAGGGGCTGGAGCAGGCCCTTCGGGGATGTCAGGTCCGGACGAGGAACCAGCGGACGGGGCCATGGCCGGGGACCCGGCAGCGGGTGTGTGAGGGGCCTGCGCGACCGGAGCAGTTGGGCGCGTGGGGGGCCGTGGGACCAGCTCGTTCCAGTCCAGACCTGCCCTAACCGCATCCTCGAGGCTCTGCAGGGCTTTGTCCGGCTGACCCTTGACGGACCACAGCCCGGCCCAGACGCACTGCATGTGCGCCAGTGCACAGCCGCAGAAGTACGCCCGCTGCAGCAGTGCCTTCCCCTCCGTGAAATCCCCCCGCCCAATGCTCCCCAACGCACGCCGCAGACACGTGTGCCCCTCCTCCTCGGCCATCAGCATGGCGCGCACCTCCCGCCGCACCTCCTCCGGCATCCGCACCTCTCCGGCATTGCACAGCCACCCCCGCGCGACAACGCGCAGAACGCAGGACAGCGGCACACTGAATGTGTTGACCCAGTCCACAACGTAACCGGATCCTGTGCGCTTGCACAAATGGATGTGCAGTCGGCGGGTGGCGGCGCCCGCTCGGTCTGCGGCGCCCGCTCTCTCTGCAGCGCCACTGGGCAGCTGCTGGGGTCGCTCGAGCGCAGCAGTGGCACAGACCCCAAACAGCTGGCGATCATAGATGCGGAGGCAGAGCACCCTCCACACCTGCGGGAAAGGTGGGGCATGTGGCTGCACTGGCATGGGCCCCGGCATGAGCACTGGCATGAGGATGTCCGAGTCATCCGCATTGACATCCATGCACTCGTGCACGTCCGGTTGTGCTGCGAGGCAGCCCTGGGCGTCCACTCGCCGCTTCTTGTTGATTGGACCTTCGGGTTCGTGCGGCCTCCGCCTTTTCTTTGTGGTCTTGCGCAGACGCTTAGGCCTGCCTTCTGGGACTTCGGGGCTTGTGACTTGTTCCGTCCAGATGTCCTCCTGCAGGTCGAGGAACGACGACTCATAGTCGGAGCCAAAATCCACCCGATACTGGTTTGGCTCACTGTCCACGCGTGACACGATGCTGCCTGCTCTCCATTTGTCCTTCTGTTCCTCATCGGTCGTCCAGACAAACACCACGTGGCTGGGCCTCAACTCCATCTGCCGAATGTGCTTGGGTGAGTTTTTGGTTCGCATTGTGATGAGGAGCCGTCGAAAACAAAAGACACTCAGAAAGCGTAAGTGGATGCACACAGGTGAGGGGTCCATGCACAAGAAAACAGTTGTTCAGCTCCTGGGTCCAAATCCACACACAGTGGCCGCAATATTCAAAAAGGTATCCCCCCCCTTCCGAGGGATGAATATAATGGCGGGGAGGCCCCACCCGCGCCCCCGCAGATGACGAAATGACGATTACAAAATGCCGGCCAACCAAAGTACAGTGCAGTCACAGCCCTGGGTCCCTCTTCTCTGAGGCACAAGACGAAGCACTGGACATGGGTCATTGCTGTCATCCCAAAAACGAATGTGAACAGTGTTTTACACGTGTTACACGTGTTTGACGCATCTTCCCAAAATGTGCTAAATTTCAGCCTCATCCTCAGAGCTGGATGACTCAATTGACGAACTGGGGTACTGGCTGCTGCTAGAGGGGGGGCAACAGTGAGGCATACCTGCAAAGCAAAAAAAAAGCACTGGAAAATTGCAATTTTGTAATTGTCATTTCGTCATTTCAGGGGTCCTCAGCCGCCCCCCCCCCCCCCCCCCCACACACACACCCACCAAAATAATGGTGGCAGTGTTATATTCACCACTGCCCCTTGTAAAAAATGGCACCCGGGTAATCAAACGATTCATTGGGGGATTATTTTGTCTCCCAAAACGATGATTTTACGAGAGGTTGGACATACGATATCACCAACTGGGGAATGCCACACGAATGACCCCCAAAAAACTAGGGCGGTATGGTGCCTGCCCCTGCGCTTGATCTGACAACCTCTCTTCGAAGTGATATCACCAACTTCGGTTTCCTAGCCTAGTGGGTCGACATTCATCATCTTTGAATTTGTTTGGTCGGCCGCGACCAGGGGTCATAGATATCATGCCCTACCAGAGGTCCCGACCAAAGAGTCACCGCAGGATGCTTTTTTGGACAAGGCAATAAGTTTACAAACGGTCAAACCGACAATTCAACTCCTTGGAGAAGCATACGCGAATGGGCCCCCAAATGGATGCAGCTGCAAAGCAAATTTCAATTTTGGAGCCCCACCCCAATCAATTCCCTCATCCGTTGGCGTACCCAGAAACAACATCACGAGCAATGTTCAACTTGCATGCTAGGGTTGCTTTTAGCAGTTCGAGTGGAACCGAAACCGTAAACTTGCACATGGCAGAAACCCAAACATGGAAAGTGAAGCCTGAATGTGAGACCACCATTTCTGGTGCTATGCTACACGGCATTACCGGTTCCACAAGTGCAAATGAATGACTGCATATAGTATACTCTGTGTCACACTGATTTGGCCATCATGATATGCGAATGACACACTGCCACCATACGTCTATTCTGAAACCCCAAATGCAACTCAGAAAGATGAACTTAGGCATAACATAAAACGTAGCTGTGAAATTGTCATGCTGTCTCGAGAATGGTTTGTTTGGAATCAGCGTTGAGGACAGCAAACGTAGAATTCTCAGTGGCTCCGTGCGTTGAGGGAACTCTTCAATCTTCACTTTCCCGCTGCAGCGTGGACATTACCGAACAGGTTTGCGTGTGGTTTCAGGAAACGGACTGTCTATCCAGGCCTGTCCAACTCAGCCAAGAGTCTTTCCAAAACAAGGATTGTGGGAATAAGGCCCTTGGAACCCTGCCAACCCCGTGCTTTCCGGCAACCCCGGGCTGCCCTGTTTACCCAAAATACACATATTGTGCATCGATGCACAATACAATCAAACCATACATGGATATTTCTAATACACCATCGCTGCCTGTAGTGCCGCAGTATTATACACGTTCCTCTCAAATTTTGGTCTACAATCTGTGCCACCTTCACCACGACATCTGAATAGATGCCAAAACTAGCAGCCAACTAATTAGTCCATTCTGAGAATTCGGAGGGACAGCAATCAATCCACATGACCTCGTACCCAGCAGCAATGGCTCTTCCTCCACGTTCTCCGCAACCTCAGATTTCTCGCATGACGCTGGGCAGCCTTGAGCTAATGCTTAGAGGGCGCTGGGGAGGGGGCTGGCAAACTTCTTACCACCGAAGGGGGTTGGGAGAAAGGGGTGCAGGAAAATGTGCAATTATCTCCCGCACACGTACAATACCATCCACCTGCAGATGTGTTTGAATACTCATCCTGTCTGTCTTTGCCCAGTGTCATTGTAGCTTTCCTGTGTATGAATTAACTGCAGAAAATAAACATGTATGTGATGCATTTTTTGTGATGCATTTGTGGATGTTTTGCCCTTCGTAAAATCATCATCTGGGAGACAAATTATTGCCCAATGCATTTTTCGGTTTTGACACCTCAAAGCACCCCCCCCCCAAGTGGATCTTTTGGAAATAGTTCCTGTATACCTTTCTAGGGAGCACCATTCCCTTTGACCTTGCCACCAGCCCCTCCTGGACCTGAACCTTGGAACTGCTAGACCAGCACGACCACTGCTCTCTTTTTCTCACAGGGACGTGTGCACCTCAGACCACATCATGTCTCCGGTCAGAATCAACGTCAAACAATCCATCTTTACAAATGAAACACTGCAATGAGGGTGCCTGTATCGCACCGCACTCACCGCGTGTTTTGTCGGATATTTACCATCACAGCACAGGTCAACGTCAAATCCTTCTTTTTCACACCATGATGAGCTAGTGCAGCCTGCTCACTAAGACTTGGGGTGCACTACGCGCACAGATACAGCCGTAAACCCCCAAACCTAGGGCGCCACAACAAGTGCACCCTTTTTGAAAACATGTGTATCACTGGGCTCTAACCCCCTGAATCCCCACAGTGGGACTGACGAAAAATTTACGGCTATCCCCAATTGTGGTAAGGGATGGGACTCAGGAGAGGATGTGCCAAGAGAGAGCCAACCGGTGTTTGGCCGATTACCAGCAGAGGAAGCAAACCACTTCTGTGACCCAACTCCTAACCCGCCTGGATGCAAAACATTGCACAGGTTTCTCGCCCACAAGCAGATGGCGCTGTGAGGCCATGTCCTCAACCCAAACCCAGACCCAAGCCTAAACCCAAGCCAGAAGCGGCTTGTGTACCATGGCCCGGGAAACCTCCGGCAGCTGTGCCTTCAGATCCCAGGCCATCACAAAACACCATGTTGTATTTTACGGCGCTGGCGCCCGCGGGGGAAGGGGGGTCAGAAAAAAAAAATCTCCTCCCCCCGTGGGGGCTCGTTTTCCTAGAATATACTACATAGTGGGGGGAGATATTATTTTTCCCGTAGCTATGCACGACATTCCTGGATGTTTGCAGAAAATTGGTGTTCATTCGTCTCTGGTCCCATACCAACTCTTACCCAGCCCTTACTCCTGCTCATAAAGAACACGTGCAATGACAAAGCTATATGACGTATGACACCAAACTTGTGTCACGCTTAAAATGTAATCAACGGTTTGTTTGCTGTTTACATTGTTCGCAAGACAACACACTGCGTCGTCCACAGGAGTACAGGAGGGAAAGCTCTCAAGACATCAAAGCTCATCGTGACTTTCCAATGGGCGAGGTGGTGGTGAGGAGTCATCAGTGGATGACTCAGAACTGCTATCAGATGACGTGGCCTGGAGACTGCAGCAAACTGACGCCACAGACGGACAGGACAGAGGGTTGAACTTCTGTGCACATGAATGTTGGCCTTTGGTAACACAGACAAAGCACAAGAAATTTTAATGTCTGCAACATCCCTGACCTGTTCAAGTCCAGGAATGTGTGGAAACCGAAGGTAGGGGGCAAAGAAGGCGGGGGTGGCCCAGGCGGGAGGGCAGGAGAGGAACTTACAGGTTTTTATTTTTTAAATCCCACCCTGACCTCTTGGACCCCTTGAGTGCCTGGGCGTCCTCTCCTCCCCCCCAGTAGGGCAAGAAGGTGAAACCTTCCTGCCCAGGCACCCAGCCACCAGACAGCACCTGTTTAACTAAGAAAGGATGGTTCGCCAAAAATGAAAAATTAAAATTTGCAAAGAGGTGCTGCCAGTGGCCCCCTGTGTTTAACTGACTTTTGCTTGTTTCCTTGACAGGGGCTGGTTGCTTCGGGGAAGGGGTCGAGAGCAGGGTGGGGGGGTTTAAGGGGTATGTGGGCCTGTGACTGACTGGCAGGGTCCCCCCTGATGGGGGGACCCGTAGCAAAGAGTGCAGCCCCCCCGCCAGCAATGCATCATATCATGTCTCCTCTATAAGGGGGGCGTGGAAGGGAATGGGGCAAGAGGCCGGTAACATGGGAAAGCGTGTCCCACGCCATTTATTTCCGTAGGGTATGCAGGGTTGCAGGCCGAACCTACCCAGAGGCCGGCGGCAGAACCCTCGCACGCAAAGCTGCCGGTGGTGGCGTTGCAGCAGCCATGCCCGGAGCACGGGCCCGACGCTCCCCCGGGATACTCACCAATGCAGAACGCACCGTAATAGCCGGGATAGCAGCTGCACGGGAGCCCACAGCCCCATCAGGTCACTGTCGGTGGCCTCTGCAGACAAGGGCACAAGCGCCCCCAGGGTACACTCAGTCATAGAACGCTGCGAACGGCACGGGTGCAGGCACCATTTCCTGATACACGCTCCGAACAACGCCATGACCGCTAGACGGATGAGAGGAGGAGGGCGAATATTCTTCAGAGCAGGGCAGACCAAAATACCGTGAGCTGCATGTGCAAGAGCCCGTCCCAGTAGCCCCTTCATCGCCGCTACCGTGGCCATTGCATGAATTTGACTTGCCGCCAGCGCATTGGATGCCACAGTTGGGGCCATATACATCGGACACACACGTGCGCCATCCGTCTCCAGTCACGCCCTCGTTGCATGACCCGTCCCCGCATTCCGGGCATTGAGTACAACTGGGGCCGTAGTACCCAGAAGCAAAGGCACTGCAGTCGCTGCCTGTCCAGTGCCCTGCATCAGATGCCTGGCAGGTACAAGTGCCATGAACCTCGCTGCATCTATCATGCCCTGACCACGGGTTCGACGCTCCTCCAGGGCACTCATTGCCGCAGTCCGTATCGTAGTAGCCGGGGTCGCAGCTGCACGAACCAGAGCCTCCAGCCCCATCAGAGCATTGCCCGTGGTCGTTGCATGCACCGGCGCCGGCACCCCCGGGACATTCGTTCCCACAGGGTGCCCCAAAGTATCCAGGATCGCAGGTGCACGTACCATCAGCATCGTTGCAAGTGCCATGGCCATTGCAGGGATTCGCAGCGCACGGCAAACATTCCCCGGTGCAGTCCGACGCGACGTACGACGTGGCACAAGTGCACACGCCCGGACCAGTAGCCCCTTCATCGCCGCTACCGTGGACGTTGCATGGATTCGACTTGCCGCCAGCGCATTGGATGCCACAGTTGGGGCCATATACATCGGACACACACGTGCACCATCCGTCTCCAGTCACGCCCTCGTTGCATGACCCGTTCCCGCATTCCGGGCATTGGGTAGCCCTTTGAAAGCAAACCTCCGGAGCACTGCTTTCAAACAAGGGTGCGAGGCCCCAAATGCCCATGGCGTCCAATCATCCAAAAAGCAGCCCCGTGCCAAAAGAGGAGTCGGGAACATGGGGTGCAGGCCATGGGGTGTAACCATCACCCCATGTAACCCGGGGATGCATGCGGTGCAGGTATCACCTGCTCACAATCAGTTTGGGTCTCTTGCCGGGAGCACGGGCTGCCACTTTCCGCGGGGCCGCTAATCGGGCAACTCGGGGGCAGTGCGGCGGCAAGAGTCTTCCCCCATCTCTTCGCTGGGCCCTGGATCCAAAGCCTTACTTCGCCCCGAATGTTGCCGCCCACAAAAGGTCAAGTCGAGTGTGTTCGCCTCGAGTCCCTGCAATACAAGCAACTGGCTCAATGACTGCGGCAGCGCCTGCGACGCGATCATGTGCACTGCGATGGGCGTGATGATGCGGCGGCTCATCTTTGATCGGGGGGGGTCACCCCCGTTCCGGATCACCTCCACAACGGCCGGTCGCTCAATCAATTCATCGCCCATTCAATGCGTAGCAGGACCCCACGTCAGGTCCCCGCACACAATTCGAGCCGCCGGCGCCCTCGCACTCCGCCCGGGTCCCGATGACGACGCCAGTGGTCAGATTGGCCACCAGCTCGTCCCGCTCCTTCGCGGTGTGCCCCGAGCACTCTCGAGGGGGGGTCCGCCGGGGGAGCGGGGCGCTGCAAGGCACGCCCCCGGGGGGTCAAGGCGGTCCGTGTTGATGCATCGGTACATGCCCCGCCGCTGCTGTGAGGCGAGGAGGGCCAGGGGGGTCATCGGGGGTGGGCCCCGGGATGCGGTCCCGCTCGGCCTCCGGGTCCCGGTCTTTCCGGGCGGTGCAGAACTCTTCGGTCCGGGGCCGTGTGGAACCGCATGTCGCTCCTGCGGAGGTGGCCCGGAAGTGCGGGCACATCCCAAGAGGCCGCGAAGAGCCCGGCACGCAGCTTCGATGCCCTGCAGACCCCGAACCGGCGGCAGTAGTCGTCGCCGGTGTAGTGCAGGATGGGCTTGCCCTCTGGGGACCGCGGAATGCGGGTTGGCTGCCTCGCGGTGAAGTACACGTTGGTGTGCGTCATCCGCCGGGGGGTCACGGGGGGGCATTGCACCCGTCGAAATGGGCCGCGGCCGTCCGCTTTGATGTGTTTGAGTGTCGTGTCGTCCGCCGCGCCACGGATGTCTGCACTGAGAGCGACGGTTTCGGACGTGTCGTTGTTGGGGGGGTGGACGAACACCTCTCGGAATGGGTGGTACCCCTCCTTCAGAGCGTCGACGATCCTTTTGAGGTCGTCCGGTTTGTCGGAATTGGACACGACCAGAGAAGCGGTTTCCGCATCTGTGGGCATTTCGTTGACGAGCGGACCCCCATGGGTCATGTACTCGTCCTCATAGAAGCCTGGGACAATGGACATGTGCACATAGCTGGCGATGAATTTGGCACTGGGCTTGTACCCTCTGAAAAGATCTAAATCGATCCGGTTGCGGTCGCAGATGTGTGACTCAAATACCCGATGCCCGACTCAAATACCTGATGTGACCCAAATACCTGATGTGTGACTCAAATACCTGATGTGTGACTCAAATACCTGATGCCTGACTCAAATACCTGATGTGTGACTCAAATACCTGATGTGTGACTCAAATACCTGATGTGTGACTGAAATACCTGATGCCTGACTCAAATACCTGATGTGTGACTCAAATACCTGATGTGTGACTCAAATACCTGATGTCTGACTCAAATACCTGATGTGTGACTCAATTACCTGATGTGAGACTCAAATACCTGATGTGTGACTCAAATACCTGATGTGTGACTCAAATACCTGATGTGTGACTCAAATACCTGATGTGTGACTCAAATACCTGATGCCTGACTCAAATACTTGATGTGTGACTCAAATACCTGATGTGTGACTCAAATACCTGATGTGTGACTCAAATACCTGACGTGTGACTCAAATACCTGATGTGAGACTCAAATACCTGATGCCTGACTCAAATACCTGATGCCTGACTTAAATACCCGATGCCTGACTCAAATACCTGATGTGTGACCCAAATACCTGATGTGTGACTCAAAAACCTGATGTGTGACTCAAATACCTGATGCCTGACTGAAATACCTGATGCCTGACTCAAATACTTGATGTGTGACTCAAATACCTGATGTGTGACTCAAATACCTGATGTGTGACTCAAATACCTGATGTGTGACTCAAATACCTGATGTGAGACTCAAATACCTGATGTGTGACTCAAATACCTGATGCCTGACTCAAATACCTGATGCCTGACTCAAATACCTGATGCCTGACTCAAATACCTGATGCCTGGCTCAAATACTTGATGCCTGACTCAAATACCTGATGTGTGACTCAAATACCTGATGCCTGACTCAAATACCTGATGTGTGACTCAAATACCTGATGTCTGACTCAAATACCTGATATGTGACTCCAATACCTAAAGCCTGACTCAAATACCTGATGTGTGACTCAAATACCTGATGCCTGACTCAAATACCTGATGTGTGGCTCAAATCGATGTACTCCGAAATGGGTACGTCATGGGCTGCATCATGTTGGCCATCAACCCACCCCACTTTTGACCCACCCAGACCCCCCCCCTCCCTCTTACAATCTTTTTTGGGGTGGGGGTGGGCTTTGGGCTTTGGGCTTGTCTTCCCGAATCCGAAGAGGGCCTTAGGGGCCCACGGAGTGCCGCTCATTGGGGAAGTTCGGCTCAGGCGCACCACACTCACCCCCATACCATGCGGTCTGGGAGCGGGGCATACACCTCCTAGTGCGGTCGTGCGTGTGCTGGTGCAGGTAAGGGGCAGGTAGAGGGCGTGCAAGTGTTGGGGGGGGGGGGGGTAGAGAAGGAGGGACGGAGAAGGGAAGACGGGTACTTTCGGGGCCCCGGTTCCCCTGGTTGGCGACGTCAAGTCCTCCCCTACCGCCCGGGGGAGGATGCTCCGCCTGGAAAGAAAGAAATTGGGAGCAGAAAGCATCGCCGGAGCGCCGACTGACATGCCAGGAGGGGGATCCGAACCCAGGACACGCCATGCGGCAGTGTACTGAGTTACCGCTGGGCCACACGGCCAGGGATCGGCATGGAGGGCCAGGGGTATAGGGTTGGTGCAGGGAAGGGGCGAGGTTGGTCTGCCAGAGCGGCCGTGGGGCCGCCCATTACTCTGTACAAGGGGTGAAATGGTGGGAGCATGGGGTTTGAGAAGGTAGGGCCTCTCGCGCAAGCGTGGGGCTTTGGGGGGGGCAGAGGAGGGGAGGAAAGAAAGAAGCAGGGAGGAGAGAGGTTGGGTTGCCGGCGGACGTGCCTGGAGGGAGATGGGGGAGGGACAGCACCGTCGGATCGCCGGCGGACGTGCTGGGAGGGAGGCTAGCAGGGGACAGCACCGTCAGATCGCCGGCGGACATGCTGGGAGGGAGGCCAGGAGGAACTTGCACCGTCGGATCGCCGGCGGACGTGCTCGGGAGGAGGAGGGCATGGCTGGGGGGAGGGGTGCGGCGGGGCGGGGGGTGGGGGGTACACTTGGTGTGGCAGTGGTGCGTCTGCCCCTCACAGGCTGCACCTCTGACCCCAGGGGGCGCCCGGGGCGGGTGGCGGCAGTGGCCGGCCTGACTCGGTGGGGTAGGGGTGGGGGAGGGGCACTCCAGGACCAGAGCCCCCCCCCAAAAAAGGGGCCGATCGGACGCCAAAGCCCGTCCAATACGCCCCCGCAGATCACAAACTACACAAATGCCAGGGCCCTGAGGAGCACACACCGTCCGGCAGTGGCACGCCCACCGGCCCACGCCGTGTTGAGCCATGCCCCCCCCCACCCCCTTTGTCCGGATGCAGTGAGGCTCCCCTCCGCGATGGGCTGATCAACGGTCGCGCCACCGGCACGGCGGGCCCTCACGCCTCCGCTCCGTCGGCCACGTCGTGTTCCGGTCCGGAAACGGCGGTTGCCGGGCCCCGCACATTGCGCTGTGTGAACCGAAGTGTCCGGCCTCGTTTTTTTTCGACCGAAAAAACGTTTTTGGGGGCGCATTCGGCGCCGCATTCCAGAGATTTAGCGGGCCTATGGAGCCCCGACTCCAGATCCCCGGGGTTGAGGGCAAATGTGGCAGCAGGGACCCCCCCTCCCCCCCCCCCAGAAAGGCACCAGGCTGCACAGCACCAACGGCCAGCACAAAGATCCCTTCAGAGACATTGTATGCCCCGGCCCTCCATTCATTAGGGAAGCCGAACCTCCAACTGCGGAAAGGGGGGGGGGATCTGCCACATCGGCAAAGTGCACCGGCAAAGTGGGTGTGCTGGTGGGTACTACCCGGGGGCGCAGGGAGGGGGGGCAGGACCGGGCCTGAGAGGGTGGGGGGCTGAAGGGGGGTTTCAAGAGCGGCAGCAGCGGCGGGTACTGGCGGTTGGGGAGTGGGTTCAGTAATCGGTGGCCGTGCGGGCGGTTGTAAAACGGTTGGGAGGGGCGATGGGGGGCGCACAGAGGCCTTTTGGGGCCCTGAATAACACTCATACCCCGAGCGGGTGGGAGGAGGCGGGTTGCGGTGCGTTGAGAACAATGCTCGCCGGATGTGTGTGGCGCTTTTTCAGTTCTGAGGATAGTCCCATGAGCCCACTGCCCTCCAGGCACTGCCCCTTGTCACAGCGGAGGTTGGGGCGGGACCTCTCCCAGCGTTGATCATGTTGGTCTGGTCCTCGGCCTTGCCCTCGCCGAGTTGAAGGCGATGCCACGTCCACCGCAGATTTTGTTGTGGTGAGATGGGTACTGGCGAATAAACATTTCCTCCATACCCTCATCCCCTACGTCCACACACGGACCACACCTCATCCAAAGCTCCTCCGTTTGTTCTGCCGTGGTGGCATAACTCGATTCCATAAACATGGTTGAAGGACAATGTTGGGAGCAACCTAGGGCAGCAAGCATGTCAAGCGTACGATGGGCATTCTGATAGGTCTTCTAACCAAGACCCAAGGGCTGCGTTCCTTCGTTTGAGCGACAGGGCACTCGGGCACAGCCAAGAGTGCCACAAAACACACACTTTCTGGAACTTTCGCGGTACAAAGGCAGAGGGTGGTACACCCAGAGTACGTACAGCACCAATCGTGGGCGGCTACCTCCTCAAATGTGCACGGCATGGCAAGCACGGCAGCAAGGCACCACAAGATGAAGGCAAGGGAAGAACTGGCATGTGAGGTTAGTGTGTGCTTGCTTGCATCCCTACACGCACACGCCAACCCCTTCCGAGACTTCGGCTTCCCACCAAACAAAAACTGCAAACCCCGATTTTCCAAACTACAACGGCAAATCATAAACCCTCGAATGAAAACAGCAAACCCTAAATCTCAAACAAAAGCGGTCAACCCCAAATGTTCCATGGAAAGAGACAATCCAAATCATAACGGCAAACCCTACACCTTCAAACGAAAACGGCAAGTCGTACTCAATCTTCAAACGATAACGGCAAAGCTAAATCTTCGAACAAAAGCGGCAAGCCCTAGATGTTCAATCGAAAGGGCCAGCCCAATACCTTCAAACGATACAAAACCTCCAAACAGGAAGTGCTGCCCGTGCGCAACGAAGTGCTGCCCGTGCGCAACGAAGTGCTGCCCGTGCGCAACGAAGTGCTGCCCGTGCGCAAAGAAGTGCTGCCCGTGCGCAACGAAGTGCTGCCCACGCGCAAGGAAGTGGTGCCGGTGCGCAAGGAAGTGCTGCCCGTGCGCAAGCAAGTGCTTCGGCTTGGGCTTGGGCTTGGGAAAGGAGATTTACGCACGGCCCCGAGCCACGAGCTTCAGCACAGTACCCTGGGTGTTGCCCACAACAAGGCTGGATCGGGAAGAAGCGAAACTTCGCGACCTCCCTGGGCCGTGGAGCGGGCGACGTATAGGCCCCGGGGATACCAGTAGCCCAGGAGTTTGGGTACGCATGCGGCAGCAACAGGCGAGCTCGGATTTGCGGGGGCTAGGATGATCTCATATGGACCACCCATCCAAGCTAAGCAGGGGAGTTTCCACACAGCCGCCTTTACCCGCGGTATACTTTGGCCACAGGCCTGCTCATGTGGGAAGCCCTAAGGGGGTGAGAATCCAGCGGTTGGGCTTCCACCCATGCAAGCAGCGGCTTTGCAACACAGTTGAGGGGGAGAAAGGAGGGACGAGGAGGGGAAAGTTTGTGTCAGCACCATTAATTCTACTGCTCCGCGGTATTCCAATATCTCGTCGGACTTTGGTTTGACGAGCCACTTTTTGACCTCATTGCGATGTTTACCACCCGGTTTTGGTTGTGTAGAGCGAAGACACAGCGAAGGCACGACTAAGGCACGGTGACTGCAGGGCGCCGGGAATGTTGTTGCCTGTTATTCTGCCTTTAGGTTGTTGCTGCCCCCCCCCCCCGCCCGCCCCCAGCTAGCCTGTTGGCACTCACAAAAAAGAATAACTATATCTGTGTACCCTAGTACGCTCTTTGTCTTCGGTTTGCCCCGCTGCTGCCGCTAGCGGGGCCCGAACCCGCGCACTACGGTTTCCATGGTGGGGCTACTAGCCGCTGAGGTAGGTGTCAGCTGGGCAGGTCAACCCGTCACTTTGTTTTTCGCTTCAGTCCGTCACTCTTTTCCCCGGACAAGTGCGGACTCCAAACAACGCAACAGAGACATTCAAATAGAGACTTGCGCCCATCGACAACCAACAACACGCTGTTCAACTGTGCGGGGTAATCCTACCATTGAGAGCTTACGATGAACCTGATGATGCCAACGGCATCCTGGGGCATATGCCCCCCACTTCAAGTGCATGTCGTGGGATCACATGACGGGTCTGAGACGATAAGCCGCATGCAGGCGCGTGCACATGACAGGCAGGTTAGACTATAGCGGTAGGACATAGAAACTTTTATCGTTTACAGCTCACGGGTTTCGCTGGCTCTTCTCACACCATGTGTTTGGGACTTCTTTTTCCCCCTCTGAGCTGCATCGCGAGCCTCAATGGACACGCAAGTGCGTGCATGGCCACCGCACGTTTCCCGTGTGCATCATTCAATCGTGCATTGTCATCTCACCCGTCGTGCAGCCATCCCATAACTTGTCGCCAGGGCCCGTGCGGGTGGCCCACTGAATGTAGTATGAATCAGGTAGGTTAGCGCGCATGTCGGAGCTTGTAGGGAAAGAGGAACCAAAGTTAATGTGGGTGCAGCAGGTGCATCCCCCTTCTTGCGCTGCACAGCAGACACCACAAGTCAGTTAGGCCACGAGGTGTCCTTCAGCGCATCATGGAGCCCAGGGAAACTTGAACCGGATCGACATGAGTCACCATATTCTTTGCTTTAACGCACCCAGCTGAGCCAGCCAGCTTCCTGTCCCAACGTTGGGGCCGCTCTTTGAGACCCTTGCAGCTCATACTGCTTGGAACAATCCACAGGTCAGGGAGACAAACTGATCCAGGGCGCGGTCATGGAGGCGTCGCGTTAGGGACGGTCATACAAGTCGCTGCACAGGTCCCCCGCAACGTATTCTCGGCAACATTCGTCCAGATGATCCTTCTTGGCGGGTGGACGCTCTCATGGGCACGCACTACGACCACCGCACTCAATCTCCATCCGGGACCATGATCTCCCGGGTACCTTCTCGTGCGCGTAGCACCTCTGTGTCTCCTTGTGACCTGCATTGCGATTAGTTGCACGCCACCGTCTCTATCACCTCCTGATACCCTTGCACCGGCCCGGACTCCATCGGCACATAAAGCGGCGACGCCTCGTTTACTGGGTGGTCCCCCACATACTCCACACGAGAGCTGTCATCGACATCCATGAGCGAGAGGTCATCGTTGTTGGAGATCCAAATGTACTCCGGCACACTCGTCCTTTCGTGCTCGGACCGTGTAGCCCTCTTTCCCCTTCCTGCGTGAACCAGGCCTTCATCGCGTGTCGGCGACACCTTGCTGGATGACGAGAGCGGAAGTGGCGCAGGGGGGTAGTCCAGCACCATTACACCCGCACCCTGTGAAAGCGCAGAGCTGCCTCGGTGTGGGGCGGGCACCGGATGCCGGATTTCCAGTTCCAGACTGCGCGGACGACAAGGATCGGCTCGTAGGTCCCCAACTGTGGTGTGGCCCCGTTCAGCCTCGAACCAGTAGTTCCGGTAGTACCTTCTGGACTGGTGCCATTCTGCCGCTGAGGCAGCCCTGCCCGTTGGCGCAGCCCTGTCGTCCATCCTACCCTGCGAGATCGGAGCACTGGCATGTATCTCTTGGCGCTCCGGAAAAATCGAAAAAAAGGGACTTCAAAATTTTGAACTGTTCTGTCAGAAAAACGGTGAAGTCCCTGCTAGCCGTGGCCGTTGCATGGATTTGACTTGCCGCCAGCGCATTGGCTGCCACAGTTGGGGCCATATACATCGGACACACACGTGCACCATCCGTCTCCAGTCAGACCCTCGTTGCATGACCCGTCCCCGCATTCCGGGCATTGCGTACAACTGGGGCCGTAGTACCCAGAAGCAAAGGCACAGCGGTCGCTGCCTCTCCAGTGCCCTGCATCAGATGCCTGGCAGGTACAAGTGCCATGAACCTCGCTGCATCTACCATGCCCTGACCACGGGTTCGACGCTCCCCCAGGGCGCTCATTGCCGCAGTCCGTACCGTAGTAGCTAAGATCAAAGCTGCACGAGCCAGAGCCTCCAGCCCCATCAGAGCATTGCCAGTGGTCGTTGCATGCACCCGCGCCGGCACCCCCGGGACAGTCGTTCCCATAGGGTGCCCCAAGGCCTTCACAAGTGATCCATTCTGTCTGCGAAGTAACTGCAGGGGCTTGCGAATACCAAATCAATGAGTACTGCAAACAGCGCCGACTGCGCCGCTTTGAACGGGCCATCCATATCAGAGTCATGCATCAACGCGGCGTTGCTGCACCCGTCGTCCCTGGCATTCAAGATCTTGCTCCATGGTGACAAAAACAGCTACCAACAGCAGAATAGGGAACACACATACAAAGCGAAAGCAAAACATGACCAAAAGCAAAATATTTGCAGGAGGGGAATCGAGTGTTTTCATGTGGGTGCGGTGTGCGTGTCTTGTGTTTGCACAGGAACCTAATTCATCAACAACTAGCATTTGGCTTGCATTGTTCATTTTAATGATCTTGTATGCACAGATGTATCTATCTTGACCTGACCTGTGCAAAGAGTTACTCTCTGGTGGGGATATTGTTCGGCAGGCGACACTTCTATCACCCATGTGATACGATTGCAAACCCATGCAACACGCCCTGTTCAGTGAGTCTGCTCAGAGCATTGTACACCCTGATGTTGTAGCCCTGGTTGGTTTCCGTGTAGTCACCGGGGGCTGCAGGTCCAGGCTTTCCCATTGTGTCTCAAGGGTTGTAAAAACTGACGCCATGGCTCTGCCTTTGCGCAAACACACGTGCCTATTGCTACAAAGCTCATCCGGGTCCCAATCAGGCTACCACCAATCCGTGTTGCGCTGTGATAGAAAGGGACCCATCGTCTTTCAGTGGTCACTGATGAGCATCCATTCTGTCCTTGCACTGCGCGCGCATCGCACGCTACGTTTAGACAAGATCCCCCCCGAAGAGCCCGCCCTTTGCAAACACCCTTAAAATCAGGCGATCCCTACTACCCTAGCCTTGGGGGTGCAAAGTAGCCAAGGGGTGTAAAAATAGCAATCACTACTTGAACCTCGTTTCAACGTTTGTTTGCATCTACATCTAAGGCAGCTGTCTTCTTGTGCTTTCGCAAATTGACATGGACAATCTTTTGGTCCGTTTTTTTTCTCACTGAACAATGTTGCATCCAAATTTGATGGATCTTACTCGACTGAAACGTGTGTGTGCTGGAATTACTTGTACGTGTGCATTGTGCACTGACACAGTATCACACAATCACGCCAAACATCTGACATCAACATCGCACGTAAGATGTCTAACATGCCACATACTCTTCATCTTCTCTTCAAAAATCCATGTTTGATCAGCAATGAAGGGACCAACAAAATATGTGTCAATATGGTGCCGTAACCCCTGCCTTCCTGGGGTTCCCATGGTGGGGAGAAATCAACCCAGAAAGGAGTGGGTGTGGTGGAAATGAGCACAAAATGTGTGAAAAGAGGTGGAATCGGGTAAAACTAGATGAAACTGCCAATTTCCGAATGTGGAAGAAGCACCAAAAACTATTGTCAAACAACCACAATGCCTAGAGTATACAAATTATGGGTTTTCAGTACGCCACACACCCAAATAGTCACACTGCGCTTGAGGGCCCCCCTTATGTGCTACTTACGCCTGCCTGTAGACTGCCATAACACAACATTCTTATCAAGGGCATATTCTGTCAAGGGCTTGGCTTTGGGCATTTTAGGGCCAAATATTGTGAAAAAATGATCTTTCTATATTCTCAAGGTTGTGCACAGCCACCATTACCTTAACATATCCCCTACGTACTTGGCGTTGAATAGCACATCGGACAAACATCCACCAACTGACCATGTGGGGAGACAATCCTTCATCCCACCAAATGTCATCCACCAATGAAATTCAAGGGTCTGCGGGCAAGGTCAATGGGGATTGACATGTCTATTCTAAGACGCAGAGAGCAAGACACTGAAGTTCCATAGTGGACGCCCTGAAGGTGTATTATCACACACCTCGACCAGTGTGTCCGTTTCAAAGTTGTGGGGTTGCAAAACACATCCATAGACGTAGCACAAGACAACACAAAGAATGCACAAAAAGTAGCCCCAAAGCCCATCACCCCAACTCAAGGGGCCACACCAAAGTGCCGTGAGTCCACCATCCCAACTCAAGGGGCTGCACCAAAGTGTGGCAGTCCATCACACCATCTCGAGGAGCCGCACAAATCATGTGGGCATCCAACACCCCAACACAAAACGAGTGGGAGTCCGTCACCCCGGCTGTAGGGTCACACCCAAGTGTGGAGGTCCATCACCCCAACTCGGGGGCCACACCGAAGCGTGTGGGAGTCCATCACCCCAACTCGAGGGGCCACACAGAAGTGTGCCAGGGTCCACATAATAGAACATCCATCTACAATGAGGAACACGCAGCAAAAGGGCGTGGAATTGGGTACAAATGGGTGAATACAATGGGTGAAAATGGATGATAAAAGAAGTACATCATGTCCCAGATGCAGAAAAATCTTTCGAAAAACACTTTATGGAACAACAAACCAGTGGAAAAGGGCCAAAACTAGGGTTCCGGTGGTTGCCGACACACAAAAATGTGTATTGTGTGCGCACTGCGTGTATAGTAGCCCCCATGGTGACAGAGGAGGTGCATTAACACTAAGCATGGGTTTTGGGGGGTGCAAAATAAGCATCAACGGTTATGTTGGGAAATGGGGAAACCCAGCTTGGGTGTCGAAAATAGAACTTCCCAAACCTCACTTTTTGGAACATTTTGATTGTCTAAAGGCGGTGAAAACCGCATGTAGACGCCCTTTTGGGCCCTCTTTGATCTCTATGGGGGCCAGTAAGCTGGTTACAATGCATGATGAGCTTGTTTGCCGTGCTCACTGCATGGCATTCAAGACAACTCTGGGAATCAAGGTTCGGTAGTTTGAGAAGAAAAAAACATTTTGCATGTCAACAGGAGGGGTGCGTCCGATGTGCACCATAGTGTCAGGACTGCTGCAACACCAAGACGAGAGGGTGGGGGTTGATTGACTGAATGCAAAGAATGCATCATGCATCAGCATGTTTCTTTTTGGTTCCAGGTCTTGGTGAGCTGGCAAACACTACTCACAAGGTGTCAAAGGGGGGTGAGGGGGGCAGTGGCAGGGGAAATAATGACTAGGCTATGGCTTGCAGACGCCGTGTTGGTGGGAGTTCCATTTACGGCCAGGCCAAACCTGGCTCGCCCACCCACCAACTCACAAGATAACCAACCTTTATCAAACAGCTCCACATTTGGGACCGCTTTTAGGCACACAAGCTTTTTTGGCTCGGGCTCCTGGGGGATGAGGGATATTTTGCTAACTAACCTATAGCCTGACCTTCACCAAGGAGAAGATGACAGCCGTCCTCACGAAAATATTATACGTTCACCACTGTAGACGGAGGTAATGGCTTGGCAAGTCCTTCCATGACCACAGTCCTTGGAGCTACACGTGCAACCCTGCACTGGGAGGAACCCCTCCAGTAGTGAAGCAGAGCCCAATAAAAATGATCCCCTCCGCTCGAGCAGCAGACACATGCACTGCAACTGCACTGGCCCCGGGCTTAAGAGCATCACAGGTTGAATGGCGAATTCCACATTGAAAGCCACCATCAATGCAACACAGTGTGCACATGTGGGCACTGCTCAAGAACCCTGCACATCAGCCCTTCAGAGTTCCTGGATGGAGAAATGAAATGAAATTTGCTGGTGTGCTGCTGCATCCATCAGCACATGATATGGCAGCGAAAAGGGATTGTGCGTCCAGGGCAGAGAGACAATTCCGGCGGGTGTGGGGGGTCTCTTCACGTTTCTGGACCACAACACAGAACACCGCACGACCTTGGGCCCTATTGGTCGATTGGACACCCTTGGGGAGGGGTTCTCCCAAGACCACAGACTGGGCTCCCAGTTCAACTGCTTCGGGATGCTTGGCTATGTGCTGAAGCCGTCGTTGGGTTTAGGCTTACCAACGGAAGAGCATAGCAACTGCACAGCTGGCCCTCTGCCGAAACGCACACCCTGTGTGTTGACAGTTCTCCCAAGTCGTGGTCCAAAGGAGAGGGTAAAACCGTATTGTGGAAGATGGCAATACACTTCACACTCTGGACAGAATGCAGCGACACATGAACTTCCGGCCTTCCACATTCGCCCACCCGGCCCATAATGCATGCTGCAGCCATGAGTTGTGAGTGTTGACGCAGTGTACCGCCGAACCCTGGGGTTGCGCTTTCCAAAATTGTTTGATGCTTTTTTGGTATATATACATTGGCATCACGGCACACAATTGTGGGCTTTACTTGGACGTCTTCTCCTGCGATTTCTGCCATGAGAGCGTGACTATCTGGTGGTAGTCCTATCCATAGAGCAGTGGCTGTTCCAAATAGTAGGTCTTCGTGTGAGAGGCATCAGAAACAGTGGTAAATATACTACATCAAAATGAGGCTGCAATGAGCATAATGCCTGGGTAGCAACTGATGCAGAGACACAACGGCACATGACTCTGAGATGGTCAAAACCCCTGTAACAAACCTGACCCCAGATTCCAAGCATATCAGTTGACGTTTTGAAGAGTAAATCCTGCGCACGAGCCACAGGCAAGCCACACTTTAAAACAAGGGAATGGGGGGCATTAACAATGGCTGTAATGAAAATAAAGACTAGGCTATGGCTTGCAGACGCCCTGTTGGTGGGAGTTCCATTTACGGCCAGGCCAAACCTGGCTCGCCCACCCACCAACTCACAAGATAACCAACCTTTATCAAACAGCTCCACATTTGGGACCGCTTTTAGGCACACAAGCGTTTTTTGGCTCGGGCTCCTGGGGGATGAGGGATATTTTGCTAACTAAGGGATAGCCTGACCTTCACCAAGGAGAAGATGACAGCCGTCCTCACGAAAATATTATACGTTCACCACTGTAGACGGAGGTAATGGCTTGGCAAGTCCTTCCATGACCACAGTCCTTGGAGCCACACGTGTAACCCTGCACTGGGAGGAACCCCTCCAGTAGTGAACAGCAGAGCCCAATAAAAATGATCCCCTCCGCTCAAGCAGCGGACGCATGCACTGCACCTGCACTGGCCCCGGGCTTAAGAATATCACAGGTTGAATGGCGAATTCCACAAATGTCACAGAGTGTGCACACGTGGGCACTGCTCAAGAACCCTGCACATCAGCCCTTCAGAGGTCCCGGATGGGAAAATCACATGAAATTTGCTGGTGTGCTACTGCATCCATCAGCACATGATATGGCAGTGAAAAGGGCAGAGAGAAAATTGCGGCGGGCTGGAGGGGGCTCTTCACGATTCTGGAGAACGACACAGAACAACGCACGACTGCAGTGGCTTTGGACCCTCTGCATGCCCTCAAGACAGGCACAGACCAGCATTGCAAATGCCCGCAGCTTCGCCGTATCCATCGATAATCCTCCGTGCAAGAAAGGGAGGGAGGGAAGGAGAGAGGGTGGGAGAAAGGGAGCACACTGTGGCAAGCGGCAAACGAATTGTAAGTAGAGTCGGAGGAGCATCGAAAAGGCAACCTTTTACACCAGCATGGCCTCACCAACGAAACGGACCCGGAAGGGAAATGAAGGTTCTTGGTGTGCCACCTGCGGCTGAAGAGCAACATCCAGATGATGCAAATGCTTTGGTGGGGCTGTACTGCCATGCACACAGGTACTTAGCCTTCACTAAATGCCCATGAAACAGACTATTGCACCCTCAGGGAATGGCAATGATGTGAAAGAAACAGCTCCGGAAGAAAGCCAGCGAAATGCTTTCTGCGAGAAGCATTTTGCATTCCACTGATGATTCCATCTGAAACCCGTCGCTGACAGCTAGCCAGGGCGTGGTTTTGTGGGTGGGTGAGAAGGTACCAAAATGCCAAAGTACGTAAGTCAAGTTAGAAGCCCTGGGCCCCATTGATCGATTGGACAACCCTGGGGAGGGGTTCTCCCAAGACCACAGATTGGGCTCCCAGTTCAACTGCTTCGGGATGCTTGGCTATGTGCTGAAGCCGTCGTTGGGTTTAGGCTTACCAACGGAAGAGCATAGCAACTGCACAGCCAGCCCTCTGCCGAAACGCACACCCTGTGTGTTGACAGTTCTCTCAAGTTGTGGTCCAAAGGAGAGGGCCACATCCACGGGGACGTCAGACCCACCTGCATCCTCCAATGGAGGAGACTGCAGACCGTCAGACCCCCCCCCCATTTGCGCATTTGCGGTCCCAAAAGTCACGTCAAAACGGCGGTTCAACGCCCACCCCTGTGCTCAGACAAGGCCGTGCATGCCCACGACACACGTGACAGCAAAGCATGCGCGGGCCTCAAACCTCACACAAAGCAATGGTACCATGCACATTTAACCCCCAAAAAATTCTGATTGTCCTTATTCACTGCCGCGGGCATCGGGTGGACTTCCGGGGCGTCGGGTGGGGCTTGCCGGATGGCCCCGACACCCGCGTCCCCGACCCCCCGGACACCCGCGCCCCGACACCCTCGTCCCAGAGCGGGACTTTTCACGGGCGTCGGGGGCTGGCGGGTTGACGTCATCCTCCTCGGCGTCGTCCTCCTCGGCGGCATACCCCGTACTTCTTTCGTTGTACAAGCGCGTGACAAACACGCAATCCTCCATTCTGGACCACAAAAACAGTGCTCCAAAAACTTCCTCAAAATCATACCCCAGGACCCGCTCGGCGGGGGCCCATGGGAGGGCCCCGCTCGTGGCCCTCTGCGCCAGCTCACCGAAGTCTGGGTGTCTGCGGATCGAGCCCAGATGCTCCAGAAGCCCCGGCAGCAGCCGCACATCGTCCACAGGGGCTGGAGCAGGCCCTTCGGGGATGTCAGGTCCGGACGAGGAACCAGCGGACGGGGCCATGGCCGGGGACCCGGCAGCGGGTGTGTGAGGGGCCTGCGCGACCGGAGCAGTTGGGCGCGTGGGGGGCCGTGGGACCAGCTCGTTCCAGTCCAGACCTGCCCTGACCGCATCCTCGAGGCTCTGCAGGGCTTTGTCCGGCTGACCCTTGACGGACCACAGCCCGGCCCAGATGCACTGCATGTGCGCCAGTGCAGAGCCGCAGAAGTACGCCCGCTGCAGCAGTGCCTTCCCCTCCGTGAAATCCCCCCGCCCAATGCTCCCCAGAGCACGCTGCAGACATGCATGCCCCTCCTCCTCGGCCATCAGCATGGCGCGCACCTCCCGCCGCACCTCCGCCGGCATCCGCGCCTCTCCGGCATCGCACAGCCACCCCCGCGCGACGACGCGCAGAACGCACGACAGCGGCACACTGAATGCGTTGACCCAGTCCACAACGTAACCGGATCCTGTGCGCTTGCACAAATGGATGTGCAGTCGGCGGGTGGCGGCGCCCGCTCGGTCTGCGGCGCCCGCTCTCTCTGCAGCGCCACTGTGCAGCTGCTGGGGTCGCTCGAGCGCAGCAGTGGCACAGACCCCAAACAGCTGGCGATCATAGATGCGGAGGCAGAGCACCCTCCACACCTGCGGGAAAGGTGGGGCATGTGGCTGCACTGGCATGGGCCCCGGCATGAGCACTGGCATGAGGATGTCCGAGTCATCCGCATCGACATCCATGCACTCGTGCACGTCCGGTTGTGCTGCGAGGCAGCCCTGGGCGTCCACTCGCCGCTTCTTGTTGATTGGACCTTCGGGTTCGTGCGGCCTCCGCCTTTTCTTTGTGGTCTTGCGCAGACGCTTAGGCCTGCCTTCTGGGACTTCGGGGCTTGTGACTTGTTCCGTCCAGATGTCCTCCTGCAGGTCGAGGAACGACGACTCATAGTCGGAGCCAAAATCCACCCGATACTGGTTTGGCTCACTGTCCACGCATGACACGATACTGCCTGCTCTCCATTCGTCCTTCTGTTCCTCATCGGTCGTCCAGACAAACACCACGTGGCTGGGCCTCAACTCCATCTGCCGAATGTGCTTGGGTGAGCTTTTGGTTCGCGTTGTGATGAGGAAAAGGAGCCGTCGAAAATAAAAGACACTCAGAAAGCGTAAGTGGATGCACACAGGTGAGGGGTCCATGCAAAAGAAAACAGTTGTTCAGCTCCTGGGTCCAAATCCACACACAGTGGCCGCAATATTCAAAAAGGTATCCCCCCCCTTCCGAGGGATGAATATAATGGCGGGGAGGCCCCACCCGCGCCCCCGCAGATGACGAAATGACGATTACAAAATGCCGGCCAACCAAAGTACAGTGCAGTCACAGCCCTGGGTCCCTCTTCTCTGAGGCACAAGACGAAGCACTGGACATGGGTCATTGCTGTCATCCCAAAAACGAATGTGAACAGTGTTTTACACGTGTTACACGTGTTTGACGCATCTTCCCAAAATGTGCTAAATTTCAGCCTCATCCTCAGAGCTGGATGACTCACTTGACGAACTGGGGTACTGGCTGCTGCTAGAGGGGGGGCAACAGTGAGGCATGCCTGCAAAGCAAAAAAAAAAAAGCACTGGAAAAGTGCAATTTTGTAATTGTCATTTCGTCATTTCAGGGGTCCTCAGCCGCCCCCCCCCCACACACACCCCAACCAAAATAATGGTGGCAGTGTTATATTCACCACTGCCCCTTGTAAAAAAATGGCACCCGGGTACGGGGGGTACGTAGGGGTCGAAATCGAACGATTCATTGGGGGATCATTTTGTCTCCCAAAACGATGATTTTGCAAGAGGTTGGACATCCGATATAACCAACTGGGGAATGCCACGCGAATGACCCCCAAAAAATAGGGCAGTATGGTGCCTGCCCCTGCGCTTGATCTGACAACCTCTCTTCGAAGCGATATCATCAACTTCGGTTTCCTAGCCTAGCGGGTCGACATTCATCATCTTTGAATTTGTTTGGTCGGCCGCGACCAGGGGTCATAGATATCATGCCCTACCAGAGGTCCCGACCAAAGAGTCACCGCAGGATGCTTTTTTGGACAAGGCAATAATTTTACAAACGGTCAAACCGACAATTCAACTCCTTGGAGAAGCATACGCCAATGGGCCCCCAAATGGATGCAGCTGCAAAGCAAATTTCAATTTTGGAGCCCCACCCCAATCAATTCCCTCATCCGTTGGCGTACCCAGAAACAACATCACGAGCAATGTTCAACTTGCATGCTGGGGTTGCTTTTAGCAGTTCGAGTGGAACCGAAACCGTAAACTTGCACATGGCAGAAACCCAAACATGGAAAGTGAAGCCTGAATGTGAGACCACCATTTCTGGTGCTATGCTACACGGCATTACCGGTTCCACAAGTGCAAATAGTATACTCTGTGTCACACTGATTTGGCCATCATGATATGCGAATGACACACTGCCACCATACGTCTATTCTGAAACCCCAAATGCAACTCAGAAAAATGAACTTAGGCATAACATAAAACGTAGCTGTGAAATTGTCATGCTGTCTCCAGAATGACTTGTTTTGAATCGGCGTTGAGGACAGCAAACGTAGAATTCTCGTTGGCTCCGTGCGTTGAGGGAACTCTTCAATCTTCACTTTTCCGCTGCAGCGTGGACATTACCGAACAGGTTTGCGTGTGGTTTCAGGAAACGGACTGTCTATCCAGGCCTGTCCAACTCAGCCAAGAGTCTTTCCAAAACAAGGATTGTGGGAATAGGGCCCTTGGAACCCTGCCAACCCCGTGCTTTCCGGCCCCGGGCTGCCCTGTTCACCCAGAATACACATATTGTGCATCGATGCACAATACAATCAAACCATACATGGATATTTCTAAAACACCATCGCTGCCTGTAGTGCCGCAGTATTATACACGTTCCTCTCATGTTTTGGTCTACAATCTGTGCCACCTTCACCACGACATCTGAATAGATGCCAAAACTAGCAGCCAACTAATTAGTCCATTCTGAGAATTCGGAGGGACAGCAATCAATCCACATGACCTCGTACCCAGCAGCAATGGCTCTTCCTCCACATTCTCCGCAACCTCAGATTTCTCGCATGACGCTGGGCAGCCTTGAGCTAATGCTTAGAGGGCGCTGGGGAGGGGGCTGGCAAACTTCTTACCACCGAAGGGGGTTGGGAGAAAGGGGTGCAGGAAAATGTGCAATTATCTCCCGCACACGTACAATACCATCCACCTGCAGATGTGTTTGAATACTCATCCTGTCTGTCTTTGCCCAGTGTCATTGTAGCTTTCCTGTGTATGAATTAACTGCAGAAAATAAACATGTATGTGATGCATTTTTTGTGATGCATTTGTGGATGTTTTGCCCTTCGTAAAATCATCATCTGGGAGACAAATTATTGCCCAATGCATTTTTCGGTTTTGACACCTCAAAGCACCCCCCCCCAAGTGGATCTTTTGGAAATAGTTCCTGTATACCTTTCTAGGGAGCACCATTCCCTTTGACCTGGACCTGAACTTCGGAACTGCTAGACCAGCACGACCACTGCTCTCTTTTTCTCACAGGGACGTGTGCACCTCAGACCACATCATGTCTCCGGTCAGAATCAAAGTCAAACAATCCATCTTTACAAATGAAACACTGCAATGAGGGTGCCTGTATCGCACCGCACTCACCGCGTGTTTTGTCGGATATCTACCATCACGTCACAGGTCAATGTCAAACCCTTCGTTTTCACACCATGATGAGCTAGTGCAGCCTGCTCACTAAGACTTGGGGTGCACTACACGCACAGATACAGCCGTAAACCCCCAAACCTAGGGCGCCATACCAAGTGTACCCTTTTTGAAAACATGTGTATCACTGGGCTCTAACCCCCTGAATCACCACAGTGGGACTGACGAAAAATTTACCGCTATCCCCAATTGTGGTAAGGGATGGGACTCCGAAGAGGATGTGCTAAGAGAGAGCCAACCGGTGTTTGGCCGATTACCAGCAGAGGAAGCAAACCACTTCTGTGACCACATTCCTAACCCGCCTGGATGCAAAACATTGCACAGGTTTCTCGCCCACAAGCAGATGGGGCTGCCAGGCCATGTCCTCAACCCAAACCCAAACCCAAGCCTAAACCCAAGCCAGAAGCGGCTTGTGTACCATGGCCCGGGAAACCTCCGGCAGCTGTGCCTTCGGATCCCAGGCCATCACAAAACCCCATGTTGTATTTTACGGCGCTGGCGCCCGCGGGGAGAGGGGGGTCAGAAAAAAATTCCCCTCCCCCCGTGGGGGCTCGTTTTCCTAGAATATACTACATAGTGGGGGGAGATATTATTTTTCCCGTAGCTATGCACGACATTCCTGGATGTTTGCAGAAAATTGGTGTTCATTCGTCTCTGGTCCCATACCAACTCTTACCCAGCCCTTACTCCTGCTCATAAAGAACACGTGCAATGACAAAGCTATATGACGTATGACACCAAACTTGTGTCACGCTTAAAATGTAATCAACGGTTTGTTTGCTGTTTACATTGTTCGCAAGACAACACACTGCGTCGTCCACAGGAGTACAGGAGGGAAAGCTCTCAAGACATTAAAGCTCATCGTGACTTTCCAATGGGCGAGGTGGTGGTGAGGAGTCATCAGTGGATGACTCAGAACTGCTATCAGATGACGTGGCCTGGAGACTGCAGCAAACTGACGCCACAGACGGACAGGACAGAGGGTTGAACTTCTGTGCACATGAATGTTGGCCTTTGGTAACACAGACAAAGCACAAAAAATTTTAATGTCGGCAACATCCCTGACCTGTTCAAGTCCAGGAATGTGTGGAAACCGAAGGTAGGGGGCAAAGAAGGCGGGGGTGGCCCAGGCGGGAGGGCAGGAGAGGAACTTACAGGTTTTTATTTTTTAAATCCCACCCTGACCTCTTGGACCCCTTGAGTGCCTGGGCGTCCTCTCCTCCCCCCCAGTAGGGCAAGAAGGTGAAACCTTCCTGCCCAGGCACCCAGCCACCAGACAGCACCTGTTTAACTAAGAAAGGATGGTTCGCCAAAAATGAAAAATTAAAATTTGCAAAGAGGTGCTGCCAGTGGCCTCCTGTGTTTAACTGACTTTTGCTTGTTTCCTTGACAGGGGCTGGTTGCTTCGGGGAAGGGGTCGAGAGCAGGGGGGGGGGGGGTTTAAGGGGTATGTGGGCCTGTGACTGACTGGCAGGGTCCCCCCTGATGGGGGGACCCGTAGCAAAGAGTGCACCCCCCCCGCCAGCAATGCATCATATCATGTCTCCTCTATAAGGGGGGCGTGGAAGGGAATGGGGCAAGAGGCCGGTAACATGGGAAAGCGTGTCCCACGCCATTTATTTCCGTAGGGTATGCAGGGTTGCAGGCCGAACCTACCCAGAGGCCGGCAGCAGAAGCCTGGCACGCAAAGCTGCCGGTGGTGGCGTTGCAGCAGCCATGCCCGGAGCACGGGCCCGACGCTCCCCCGGGATACTCACCAATGCAGAACGCACCGTAATAGCCGGGATAGCAGCTGCACGGGAGCCCACAGCCCCATCAGGTCACTGTCGGTGGCCTCTGCAGACAAGGGCACAAGCGCCCCCAGGGTACACTCAGTCATAGAACGCTGCGAACGGCACGGGTGCAGGCACCATTTCCTGATACACGTTCCGAACAACGCCATGACCGCTAGACGGATGAGAGGAGGAGGGCGAATATTCTTCAGAGCAGGGCAGACCAAAATACCGTGAGCTGCATGTGCAAGAGCCCGTCCCAGTAGCCCCTTCATCGCCGTTACCGTGGCCGTTGCATGGATTCGACTTGCCGCCAGCGCATTGGATGCCACAGCTGGGGCCATATACATCGGACACACACGTGCACCATCCGTCTCCAGTCACACCCTCGTTGCATGACCCGTTCCCGCATTCCGGGCATTGGGTAGCCCTTTGAAAGCAAACCTCCGGAGCACTGCTTTCAAACAAGGGTGCGAGGCCCAAAATGCCCATGGCGTCCAATCATCCAAAAAGCAGCCCCGTGCCAAAAGAGGAGTCGGGAACATGGGGTGCAGGCCATGGGGTGTAGCCATCACCCCATGTAACCCGGGGATGCATGCGGTGCAGGTATCACCTGCTCACAATCAGTTTTGGTCTCTTGCCGGGAGCACGGGCTGCCACTTTCCGCGGGGCCGCTAATCGGGCAACTCGGGGGCAGTGCGGCGGCAAGAGTCTTCCCCCATCTCTTCGCTGGGCCCTGGATCCAAAGCCTTACTTCGCCCCGAATGTTGCCGCCCACAAAAGGTCAAGTCGAGTGTGTTCGCCTCGAGTCCCTGCAATACAAGCAACTGGCTCAATGACTGCGGCAGCGCCTGCGACGCGATCATGTGCACTGCGATGGGCGTGATGATGCGGCGGCTCATCTTTGATCGGGGGGGTCACCCCCGTTCCGGATCACCTCCACAACGGCCGGTCGCTCAATCAATTCATCGCCCATTCAATGCGTAGCAGGACCCCACGTCAGGTCCCCGCACACAATTCGAGCCGCCGGCGCCCTCGCACTCCGCCCGGGTCCCGATGACGACGCCAGTGGTCAGATTGGCCACCAGCTCGTCCCGCTCCTTCGCGGTGTGCCCCGAGCACTCTCGAGGGGGGGTCCGCCGGGGGAGCAGGGCGCTGCAAGGCACGCCCCCGGGGGGTCAAGGCGGTCCGTGTTGATGCATCGGTACATGCCCCGCCGCTGCTGTGACGCGAGGAGGGCCAGGGGGTCATCGGGGGTGGGCCCCGGGATGCGGTCGCGCTCGGCCTCCGGGTCCCGGTCTTTCCGGGCGGTGCAGAACTCTTCGGTCCGGGGCCGTGTGGAACCGCATGTCGCTCCTGCGGAGGTGGCCCGGAAGTGCGGGCACATCCCAAGAGCCCACGAAGAGCCCGGCACGCAGCTTCGATGCCCTGCAGACCCCGAACCGGCGGCAGTAGTCGTCGCCGGTGTAGTGCAGGATGGGCTTGCCCTGTGGGGACCGCGGAATGCGGGTTGGCTGCCTCGCGGTGAAGTACACGTTGGTGTGCGTCATCCGCCTGGGGGTCACGGGGGGGCATTGCACCCGTCGAAATGGGCCGCGGCCGTCCGCTTTGATGTGTTTGAGTGTCGTGTCGTCCGCCGCGCCACGGATGTCTGCACTCAGAGCGACGGTTTCGGACGTGTCGTTGTTGGGGGGGTGGACGAACACCTCTCGGAATGGGTGGTACCCCTCCTTCAGAGCGTCGACGATCCTTTTGAGGTCGTCCGGTTTGTCGGAATTGGACACGACGGGGGGCGCATGGCTCAAGATCGGTGTGGGCCGGTGGGCGTGCCACTGCCGGACGGTGTGTGCTCCTCAGGGCCCTGGCATTTGTGTAGTTTGGGATCTGCGGGGGAGTATTGGACGGGCTTTGGCGTCCGATCGGCCCCCTTTTTTGGGGAGGCTCTGGTCCTGGAGTGCCCCCCCCCCCCCCAAAAGAAAACAAAATTATAAGAGGGAGGCGGGGGGGTCTGGGTGGGTCAAACGTGGGGTGGGTTGATGGCCAACATGATGCAGCCCATGACGTACCCATTTCGGAGTACATCTGCGACCGCAACCGGATCGATTTAGATCTTTTCAGAGGGTACAAGCCCAGTGCCAAATTCATCGCCTGCTATGTGCACATGTCCATTGTCCCAGGCTTCTATGAGGACGAGTACATGACCCATGGGGGTCCGCTCGTCAACGAAATGCCGACAGATGCGGAAACCGCTTCTGTTGTTGAACTCCGCGCCGCTAAAGTACCGCTGCTTGAGGACGTCCCATTGGAATTCCCGCATGGTGGACTTCTCGTCCACCAATCCCAATGCCTTGGCGGTTCCAAAGGCATTCCCGGCCGCGTACCACACCATGAAGGCACGCACAGCATGGCTCGAGGTCATTCGCCTCCCCGGTTGGCACATTTGCGGCGCCATTTGGTTGGCCCCATCTACGGCACGGGAGAACTCCCGGTAACATGCTACGACCGGAGGGACAGGGTTCCCTCTCGGGTCTTTGGGCACCTGCTCCCCATACCAACAATTGGTAAGGAAGGGGACCAAGCGTGGGGGTTTGTGCCCCACCTTTGGGTTGTTGTCCACGGCAAGTTCATAGTGCTTGTCGGCCACGATTGCCCGTGCCACGTCGCCCTCCTGGGTAAGGGCGGCCGCCCTTGTAAGGCCGCCATCTCGCTTATCACGCTTTGAGAGCATGAGAAACGGCCGACGTTGGGCCGCGAATTTCTCGGCAAGCCCGTGACTTCCGAAGAAGCTGTCCGCACAAAGGACGGTGGACTGAGGGATCATCTTCGCCCATACGGGCATGATACCCTTAGCGTCATACTGCCGCAACATGACCCAAAGCGGCGGACGTTGCCGCGACGCCCGGTGTAGAGGTAGACGTCGAAGACCCCCATTGTCCGCAAGGACGCATAATTTGATGCCCGTAGAATGGGGCTTACAAGCAATGTATTGCCGTAGCCCCAGGCATTGGCCACCACTGTGGGGAGTGACAGCCTAGTCCCCACAAACCGCCCCACCAATTTTCCATGCGGCGCTCCATGTCGCGTTGCTCCGTAATAACCGTTGTAGACGGTAGTAGATTCCCCGGGGGAGTAGGGACGCCATATACTTCTTGTATGCAAGGTGGCGCTTGTCCCATATCCCGTCTACCTGCGTGGGACATACCGTTCCCAAGCAGATAGGAAATCATTGTACCTGCAGAATGGGATGCAGGTGGTAGTGCTGTAGCACATGAACGACACATTGCACATGTGGTACGCGTGTACAGTGCTGACTCTGACATCGCTCATGGGGTCTAGAGACACCGTCTGCGTGTCAAATGTGTCCTACAGAGATCTCAATGGCACCCGTCGCGCTCCACATACTTCCACCCCTGGGAGCACGAACATGCGTAACACGCAGAGCACAAAGAACGCGGGGTCACAACGTTTTTCCCGGCAACAGTCTGTGACGGTCCGGGTGCCTCACTGGCAGCCATCGTCGAAAAAAGCAGGCCCTCAGGGGCCATGATATATTGTATGACGCTCAGACTCTTGGTGCCCCTCGACAGCCGCAAAGGTTAGAGGGACTCCCGGGATCCTTGCGCCCACCACCCAATATATCACGCTGCATCATGTCAGCGCCGCCACCACTGTGGGGTCTGCTGTATGAACGCATGCTGCGACGGTGCTAGTGCGGTGTGGGTGTGCGCTTGGAAGGACAATGGCTGGGACAACTGCCGTCCACGAGCCTCATCTGGGTGTGGCCGCCCCTCCCCTTCCCCTTCGGAGAACTGCGTGTACATGTCCACGTCGCTGGCGCTCTCCTTGTCCGCATCCCTGGCACCTTCATCGGCGTCATCAGGTTCAGCAGCTGTGCAGACCGCGCGGGACATGTAGGCAGTTACCACCGACATACGCGGGGACAGGGGGCGGAACCTGCAGAAAGCTTTGCACACGAGACTATGGCGCCGGGGACACATGGAGAGACGACGCGCAGGAGCGCGTGAAACGCGCGGCACACGTTCGGCACGCACATGTGACCTGGAACGCCAGTATCTTTCTTTGGTTCTTCCTCCTCCTCCTCTTTGACCGGCGGTTCATCCGGCGCGGGGGCTTCCTCGTGCTGCGGCGGGGGGGGTGGGGGTTGTTGTTGTTGTTGCTGTTGCGGCGGTCGCTGCAGCGGTGGCATGGGATCCCGGTCCCTTTCGGGGCTCCCAGCCCACTCCTCCGCCTTCATGGGGTAATCCCAAGCCCCCTCCTCGCGGTCCCACGGCTCTTGTTCCTGCAGCTGCTGCCCGTACGGCAGATAACCCCCGGGCGGGTACAGTGGCGGGTGGTGCGGCGCGTACTGCGGTTGGTGCGGCCCCGGGTACTGCGGAGGATATTGCGGCACTGGCGGCAGCTGCGGGGGCATAGCTTGTAACATAGAAACCATATTAAGCGCGGTGAACACGGTTATCGTTCCCGGAGCCAAAACAGGAGACAGCACGCGGAACGTCTGGAGCGCGCAAAACAATCAAGGAGGCCGCCAGGGACAGTCAAAGAGACAGTGTATATCACGTGTGTGGGGTCAGGACAATGTATGTGGGCTAGACGAGATGTACCTAGTTTTCACGGCCCGGGGCGAACCTCTGGTGGGTACCTTTACGGGGGGTCGATAATCAAGCTACGGCACCCGCCAGCCCGAGTCCCAGCAAGCGATATTCACGAGTTGCGCCTCTCACGCCATGGGGCGGCCGGCGTCCCCCTCTTGTGGACCCTCTTGGTATATTATATGTGGGCTTGTACAAGTACCGTGAAGCCGCTCGGGTTATGATCTTGGACATGGGGTATCGACATTGTATATGTCTGGGGTGTGGGTGCGATAATGAACTATGGAGAGCCCAGGGTTGCTACCGTATGCTTCTGTACAGTAATGGAGGGGGCCTACACTGGGTTCGCGGCGTACAATATGCCGACCAGGGGGCGATGAAGGCTGAGGGCCAGGCTAGGCTGGAGCCTCCCAGAAACCCTGGCTGAGTATCAACGGACTTTTGCGTGTGCGCAGCTGGCAGTGGGTTACATGGGGTCAGGAGTGGTGGACGTCTCCACGGCGGAAGTAAGCAAACGACAAGGGGCCCGTTCTTGCTTCGCCGCATGTGTGCTGCTTTGTACCTTGGTTGCTGCGTTGCACCCATAGGAGGCGCCCTTGCTTTCTGCTTGTTGCTATGCTGCTGCGTTGCTCTGCCTTGCCCCTTTACCCCCGGCGAACAAACGGACCGGCGTCCGTCGCCGTTGCTAATGCTAAAGCTCTGCGGTTGCCACTACCCCCAAATCCCCCGTCCTCTGGGTCCTCCGTCATGCTGTGGGCCACCTCAGGCAGCCCTGGGACCCACAGGATCAAGCAAGGCAGGAACCACCTGTCGGTGCGAGAGGCCCGGTAACTCCATTAGATGGCATGATAACTGGTTATGACTATGACTATGACTATGGGTGTGAAGTACAATCACACAAAGTTTGAGCGAGAAACTCAACGGTGGCGGCCGGGAACAAGATTCGCAATTGGCGGACCTCACTTTCAAAAACTGCACAAAATGCGATTCCAAGGGCACCTACGCCAACCGCAACCCCCCGCTTTTTGTGGTTTCCACCCCTCAGAATTGCCCAAACGGACGCCTAGACCCCAATACCTAGGCCCACTAGGCTGCGGCAAGTTGCAAGCTCAAGGCCAAACAGGTGGGTGCCCAAATGGGTCAACAGGGTCCAGTAGGGGCAAAAAGATGACTTTTCTCAAAAATGATCCTAGACCATGTGCGACACTAAAAAAAGTGTTTTTGGTCCGTTTTGAGCTTGTGGTGGCCCATTTTGGTCCTCCGAAAATCCCAAAATGCCTTGAAAATGGGCTGTTTTGCGAACAAAAATGGGTCAAAAATGGGTCAAAAATGCATTTTTCCAAACCTTATCCTAGGCCATTTGGGGTGCACAAACGGGTGAAATGAGCCCATTTTGAGCCCATTGTTGGGCATTTGGGGCCCACAGAAGTCCAAAAAGCCTTCAAAGTGGGCCTCGTGGTGACAGGGCTCACTTGCAAGCTGAGTTCACTTTGTCAAGAGCCATCAATGTATGAATCATCTTGATGTCCCTCACCAGTCATAGCTGATGTTCCCTCACCCGCGAGCTCGGTCCCAATACTCAGTCTTGATTAGGAGCAGGGTGAGCATTACAGTCAAGGTTGGGTTCAAGTATAGCGTTGGGGTGCTCCACTGCCTGGGCGAGGAGGGATGCTACGTGGGCAAGGGGAATGAAAAACATTTTCGGGCGCCTTAGGCGCCACCATATGTATGGCCGGTAGCTATTGATCCTTGGTAACTAAGTGGGCCCGGAGGGGGGGGGGGGGTCGCGTACCCGAACCGACGAGACGCCCCCCCCCCCCCGTGTGCCTCCTGTAAGCGGAATGACGAGGGAGGAGACATGCAGTACGGTGCATTTCTTGTTTCACATCGGCCAAGCGCTTATCACGCACCCGGTTTAGGGATCAGAAGCCCCGCTCAATATTATACAAATGTGTGACCAATGTGCCAACAGTGTGTGACCAGTGTCGGCGTGCAGGGGAGGTGAGGATTACGGATTACGGCCGCTTTGTAGCCGCGCTCAATGGGGGTCTGTTTCCGCAGCACCGGGAACAGACCCCCATTGGAAGACACAGAAGGAGGCGGAGGAGGGAATAACTCCAGGCAACAGCATGCCGCAGGCCGAGGGCAGGTGCCAACAGCCATGCGCATCCTGCCCCCCTCACTCCTCTTCGTTTTCAGGGCTCCCGGCCTCCCGGCCCTCAATCTTCTGCAATCGGAAAGCCCGGGGACCGATCTCTAGGAACTTCGTGGACAGGCGGACAGGTCGTGGTTTCGCCAGCGCCCCCATGGGGTCCCCAGGCACCCTCGTTATCCCAGCCAGTGATCGCCCACTGCCTCCGGTCCACCTACCCCAGGCCTCTCCCGCCTCAGTCCCCGTCAACTCCCTCGCCCCTTCCTTGTAATAACAGGTGGGTAAGCTCCCATAATTGCTTTTCCCATCGGGCCCCTTAGGCTGGGGGTCAGAAAAAATCTCAATCTCAATGAGTTTCAAATAAGAAAGTGTAGGCAACCACTGAGTGGTATTCCAACAAAACCATGGGGGGGTGGGGGGGGTCACTTGTTGTCAGAAGACTTCTAAGTGAAGGTTTATGTGTTCTACAAAAGATGAGAGTTTTACTGAGGTTCGCCATGAGAAATTCGTGTAAAGTTCGCAAAAGAGTGCAAAAATGAAAAAACAAAAAGGTATGGCTCTTGCAGACTGCCGTGCATGAGGCATTTTGGTCAGCAAATGCTACCATAAAGCACCAATTTGAAATATTCTTCATTTCATCAACCCACAAAATCCTTGGTACACGGAATTCCAAAGAGTAGTTTGAAGCGTAGAATTTTAGAGCCAGGGGGTTGGGCAATTTTTTCATTGATTTTCTTTTTTGTGTCACTGGGCTCTGATGTTGCATTGTCGTCTATTGGCTTGGTGCATTTGAATTCATCCTGCCTTGATTCCCCCCACTCTAGTATGTTTTTTTTTTGGCTCAGACCAAGACAAGCTGAACTCTAGTATGAAATTTGTTCAGCGTTTCAGACGAGTTGGTGGTGGTGCTTCAGTCTTTTTGAATGATGCAAATGATCTGCAGAATGCAAATGTAGAGTAACAATCATTGGTAGAACATTCAAACTTATCATGCATGCACGGAAAACATGCAAACACAGCACATGCAGCACAAACCAAAAAAAGAATGCAATAAGCATCCATAATCGTTACTGTGCAGCACCTGTTTACCTGTTTGTTTCTCATTACCAGCCCTACTGGTGCTGAACCCAAAAAAAGGCAAGAACCTGCACGAGCACCCATAAATGCTTTTCCCATCAGGCCCCTTAGGCTAGGGCTCAGGATTGATAAATTGCCAACTCCCCCCCCCCTTAAAAGGGGCAGTCAAAGGGCTTTAGGCCAAAATCAGGACAATTCAAGGAACAGTTTGCCTCAGGAATTCACACTTTTCCTCCTCAGGACACTCTGGGCCAATAACTCCTCAAAATAGAGGTACTCCACTGACACATGCCCTTGACCTCCTATCCACTTCCAAATCCTTTTCCAAGAAATTGTTTGTCAATCATGATTGACAGAGAACAGACCCCCATATCACCAAGATGCAACAATCTGAGAGGAATCCTCAATGTCGCCATCTTGTGCGAGCTTGACCCGTCTCAATTCATTGCTGCATTGGATTTATTTCAAGGGTGCAGAAGACTGGGGTGTTGAAGAACACCTGAGGAAGCACCCAACGGGCCAGGGCGCACACACATTTTATTCATGCACAAATGTTGCTCAAATGTGTACCTTGAGAAACAGCTGTTCGCCTATGTATTGCTATGTGATGTAGAATTGGGCACAGCCAATGCTGTGGTAGGGCAATGAGGGGATTGCTTTGATCAACAAAGAAAAGATGTCCTAATTGCGAACACCTGCTAACAGCAACAGCATCATTAATTACCCACTGGGTTAGCGTACCGATACCAGAAAATACGTGAAAATATTCAGCACCATTCCCAGACAACAGGTCCCCAAACAGTACACGCACCAGCATAAAATCTTTACTTGTTTGCACCTGTATCTGGCTGGCCAGGCCACTGAAAGTGTGGACTTGCTAATATCTCTCTTTTCATAGCCTGAAAATTGGATTTTACAACCTGAGGCTGGGAATGGTACATCACGTAAAAGAATATGTTACTGACTTGCTTGTTGCCTGAACAGAAATATAAGTTCTGCATGCTGATGTCCTGAGACAGTCATACAATTGAACGAGCATGACCATGCACTCTGCAGGTGTGTGATTGTGCACATATGTTAGGCAACTACAGGCTGTTCAGAGGGAAGACTGCTCTTCTATGCATCTCGTCGCGAGCCAGGGCTACCAGTGAATTGCCCACCCACCGAATGTGACATGTAGTCTCAGGCTGTTGGCAATGTGTCAGGCAGCATTGGAACACCCTTACGTCAAACATGCCTGTCCTGTACACTGCTCCTCTGGCTTGCTCCCCAACGGGTACAATGCTGCTCTTAACTTGCATGGCCAAGACGGTCTTTTCATTGGGACCAATTCCTTCAAAGCTCATGACTTGAAGTTCACACGGCCTTGGGCAACATGTATCGGTGGCACGCATACCGTAACGCTTGCATGTGTCTTGCCACCCGGTTATACCATCAACACCAAGCCGCACTCACATCCAACCCAGAGGCCCCAGCCCAACCCTCTCAACTATCTACGACTGTGGAGTTGCTGCGGTCATGTCATGCTGAAGCATGAGACGGGTGTATCGCGGCGAGGTGGGTGTCCCTGGTGGATCACGTGGCTTCGCAACGGGCGCCCTAATTCGGTTTAAAACCTCCCCCCCAAAACAATGTGCCGTACCATCTAAATTTTGCACCTTCGCATTCTGAGGCAGACAGGGACCCCACCCATGTACCCATGTAGCAAATGTGCACCCCCTCACCCGGTAGCAACCCAATGCTGCCCGGAGACTGTGCTGGTAAACCTTCACTCCTGCCGCGCGCTGTGCAGGAAATGGATGCGGTGGTGGGTGTTCCCGTGGTGGTGTGCAGGGTTATAGCCGAGGTGCATGGGTTAGTTCTGAGGGGGGCTATACGCTATGCAGCCGCCCAACATAGTTAAACCAGGAGTGGCACTGCCCCTGTCTCAGCAGCCATGCCCAACCGCATAGAGCATCCCCTGCCACCGACGGCATGTCGTGTTGAATCGCCTGTCGGCTATCGAATTGTTTGCGGGTTGGAGAAGGTTGAAGAGGGGGGAGGGGGGGGTGCTTCGCTCGGGGCAGTACCACAATGTGTGCCTCAGCCCGGCTCGCGCCATCCAGTGAAATGGTGAGCAGGTCTCCTGGGGAAAAGATGGTTTAGGGCAAGAGGGCGCTGGAACCTGCTGGCGTACTGCCAAGCGCCCTCACGTCCCCGCGTCCCTGCGAGGATACCCCCATTTGTGAACGTGCCATCGTCCGGCAGGGCAATGTCAGGGAATCCGGTCAAAGCGATGTACGCAGGAGTCTGCTCTCCACACCTCTGCGTCTCTTTCAGTGTCAGTGTCAGTGTCAGTGTCAGTGTCAGTGTCAGTGTCAGGCCTGAGGTTCGGTGGCCACCTGGGGTATGGCGCGTGCCCACTACAAGATAGTCTCACGCTGCTTGGACCAGAGCGTCACGGCGAAGAAGATGCCCCCAATGCCCCTGACTCCGGTGAGCGCCAACCATCGGATGAGGGGCATCGTGGTGACCAGGATGGTGATCACCGCCAGGCCTGCAGCAACGAAGCCGGGGATGGGCCGTGGGGCCTTGAAAGTGTTGAGGAAATTCCAGAGGACCAAATGCGACGGCACCACGAAGAGCAGCATCATCAGACCCCCGAACATGCGCCCCTACAAGAGCCAAGGGTGGGGACATGGGGTGCAGGCAAAGGGGCTGGTTGAGGGTGAGAAGGCAGGAGCAAAAGGAGGGTGTTTGGCAAAGGGGCCAGTCGAGGGCAGCAGGAGCAGTGGCAAAGGGGCTGGAGGAGCGGCGCGGGCAAAACAGTCGTTTGAAGGCATCGATGAGGGCAGGCCTGCACCCGCGCCTGCGTCACGGTCGTCCCCGCCTTCTGTCCAGGCCAAACCTTTTGCAGTCAAGAAGAGGCCCCGCAGTACCCGCACTGGGAAGAGGATAGAGCACCCTGGCCTCAACCCTAATCCGGGCCTGTCACTGACCTTTGACCAACTTTGTGAACGCTGAGATGTGTCACCACCGTTGTTCCACTGCGTCCCCAGCGTGTTTCCAATGTGTCACCGCCCTTTTCCACTGTTTCACCAACGTTTTGACCCGTATTTGCATGAGGTGACGACTGTTTAGCCGAAATGTTCCGCGGTGGCCTATCAACACCCCACACCCCATTACCAGGACCAATGGATAACCCCTCCAAACAGCATCACCAACATACCATAACATTCTCCTCGGCGCCACTTCAAGTGCGCAAATTTGGATTCCCAACTGGACTGAGTTTGTTGCGCGACTCCAGATAGGCGCGGCAGAAGTCTCGTTTCCGGTACACGCGTGACGTGGGGATCAGATTCCAGTCAACGACCTCAGGTGGCTCCATTCTTAGGCGACCATAAAGATTCCTCAAATTCAGACTGAAGCTTGGGTCCTTGCAATAGCCTGTCACCATCTGATCAACCTGCGTGAAGAATGGCTCAAAGGGATGACCTGCCATTGTACAATCAGATCTCTGTAAAGGTTGAATGCAAAAGAAAACACAAAACACAAATGTCATTGAACAGGTAAAATGCCATGTATTGCACATGTCCTGAACGGATTGAGCAAGATTGCCCATAAAGAGCAAATCTCATGCAAACATGGACACTTGACATAGGTGCACCGTGATTCGTTGTCTCCTCTCATTCATCCGCACCCTCCACAAGATGGCAATAGCAGAAGGATCAGTACCAAAGCCAAGGGAAAAGATAAACAAAAGCACACGCCAGCAAGGAAGCGCTGGAGATAATGCACTGGGGCCATTCGCTACCTGATGTCAACACTAAAAAAGCAACATCACAAATGCAAGCACGCAATATGGAGTAATCTCATCCTGGCACTTCCCTGCAACTGCATGTCAGTGCCCATTGCAAGAGTAACCTTGTGCGTAGATACATGTTGTGAGAAGAAAATGAGGCAGTGACACATACATGTGGACCCCAGAAGTACGTGTTGTAGTCCCCCCTGCAGGCGCCTGGTAAGCAGGGAACAGCCTTGAAATAAACACTGGCCCGAGGCTTTTTGGCCAGTGGCCGGTAGATTGTATACTTTGGTGTAAATATTTTTGTTTTCTACCTTTTTTTGAGAGAAATAAAAAAACATTTCTACCATTTTTCCTGCTTCATGCCTCTTTCTTCCTACCCGTTCCGGATATGTTTCATAATTACAATTAGTCATTCATGCATATGACCTAGACACCACTGACACCACTCTGCTTCAATGCTGTTTTCTCTGCTGTTTATGCTGTTTATTCCTGATTGTCATATGAACACCATTGTTTATCTTTTTCACAACTGTGGATGGGTGCTGGTCATTCCTGATGGTGATCTGGCCACCACTGTTTATTTTTTTACACCTCTGGATGGGTGCTGGTTATTTCTGATTGTGAACTGGACATCCCTGTTTTTTTTTTTACAACTCTGGATGGGTGTTGTTTATTCCTGATTGTCATCTGGCCATCGCTGTTTATATTTTTACACCTCTAGATGGGTGCTGTTTGTTTCTGATTGTCATCTGGACATCCCTGGTTATCTTTTTTACAACTCTGGATGGGTGCTGTTTATTCCTGATTGTCACCTAGCCACCGCTGTTTTTTTTTTCACAACTCTGGATGGGTACTGCATGTTTCTGATTGTGATTTGGACATCGCTGGTGTTTTTTTTTAAAAACTCTGGATGGGTGCTGTTTATTCCCAATTCCCCACTTGCAACACAATGTGGCATGGCATGGACGCCCTCATCCCAAGCAATACATATTGTCCAATGCACGGGATATGTTAATTGCAAATGTGTCACAATGTATTGTGTGTGGGCACCAGTGCCCAACCGCAAAAATTAGAAATCTGGCAGTCACTCCGATCCCTCTCCCTCGTGCGCGGTCCATCATGGGCTACCGGGTGGTGTCTCTATGGCGGAACAGGTCTTGTGCTGGGGGGCGGGGCTGTCTCCCTGGGGGGTCCCCCTCTCACTGCAAGAGGTGGAGGGCTGGCGTGCTTCAGGGGAGGAGAAGTAAGAGTCAAGACCGAGTGGGGGATGGGGTCTGTAGGAAAGTTAAACCAGAGTGCACCGGAGACAGGCAGTCCACCTCATCAGGCATACACTATAAGCCCAGGTCACTGAGACACGGAGGGGGGGATGAGGGTATCACCGAAGGCAGCTCGTCGCTGTGTCCGATCGGGTCCGCGACGCCATTAAAGTCAAGGGCAAGGGGCCTTATTGGAGATAGTTCCCGAGCTAGCAGTTTGGGCTTCTGAGCAGTTCTGTGAGGGGTGCACGTGTGGTGTTGACGGCAGCCATGTGGTGTGCCCTTTACCGGATACAGGGGGTTGACAATTCGACCCTGGTTGGCCAGGGTGTTGGCTTGTTTGTTACCCATGACATTTACGTGCGAGGGCACTTTTTCCCATTTCACTTCCTAGAAGGTGTCTTCCAAGAACAGAGGGACCTCCTCCCAAAGGGGGACATTAGAAACAAGGCCGGGGGAGCCCCTCCAGCCATCGTCGTGCTGTCCCCTTCACTCCAAGTAGCACATACTCCGAATCAGCACAAAGCGCTATTTTGGGATGATCCGCATGGCGTTGCAACCAAGCGACATCTTGGGACGCAATGGGGCCAAGTGGCCGCACCCATATGTCAGAACCCATGTCAAGACTAATCAAAAGAAAGCGGGGCGGGGTGCAATGACAGCGCAGAAGAAGGAAGGACACTCTTGTAAGCAACCTTGTTGTGCCCCCAAGTGTGGGGAGGAGGCTGCCCCTAGCACTGATGTTTTTCTACTCTATAATTAGTATTCTCTTCTTTCCATACATTTTTCATTACCCCACCCCACCCGTTGATACCAACGTTGTTATGCCACCAAGTTTCGGGAGGAGGCCACCCCTATCACCAACCATTCTCCTATGCATAGATTACCCTACCCCACCACGCGCACGAAACTTGCCTTGACAACCATGTAAGAATGGCAAGTATGTGAACAAAATGACAAAAAGCACGCAACTTGCAAGACAAAGAAGGTCAATTGCATCATGAAATAGTACAAACATAGCAATATACACCAATTTACACCGAATTTACACCTGTAAACACCGCGGTGGCCGAAAAAGTGGCCGTTTTCGCAAAATTTAGGCATAAACGCGTAACTTTGCCATTTGGCCAGCGACCTGGCCAGCATTTAATTCAAGGCTGTCAACTAGGATACTTGACATCTTTGACAAGCACACGGTCACGAATGAGATAATTATTTTGGGATGACTAGAAAATGCCCATTTCTGTGCATTTTTGAATTTTCGTGAAAATTCCGAGTATATGGAGTATAAACACATGGGGTGAAAACACTTTTTTTTGCCCTTTTGGCATGGTGCATGCACAACAAAGCGGAAAGGGGCACCAGCAACCAACCAGACAAGGCTCCTGTGACCAAAGAAAGAAGGGGTGGCTGGAGCCCAACCTAGGAAACCCTCGGAATTATAAGGGGGGGGGGTCCAAAGGTTTACACCCGGCTGAAGAGCCACCCACCCAGACACCCCCCCAATTGCAACTTAATTCTAATATACGAAGCCTGCTAGATATATGGGTGCTGCAGGGGTGGCCCCTGGCATGGCCCCAAACTGGACGTCGCAAGACATGCCGTTGCGCCTGAGGACTGCAGTGAACCGCTCCATCAGGGGGGTTAAGAGCATGCGCATATCCTGCTTGCCTAGGGCGATCGGGCGGTAGAGGCGTCGAGATATCCCTTCAACGCCGCCTTCGGGAGGAGCCACACAAGGGCTTCCATCCATGAGTGAGAGGGGGTGGCTCCCGAGAGGATGGCCCGGAAGGCGAGGACCACGACTTTCTGCAGGGGTCTGGGGAGTGCGCGGATACGGGCTGCAGTGATCCGGTTGGATCCATGGGCCTTGCCCGCAGACATGGCCTCCTTGACGGTTCGGTCCAAGTCGTCCTACGTGAAGAGGAGCACTTCTGCCCAGTTGTCCGCGGTGCCTATGGGAATGTGCTTGGTGACCATCCCCGCAAAGTAGGGTAGGTTCCTAGTCTTGGAGGAATATAGGGTGTGCCCAAACGAGTGCACCTCCGCTAGCACCTCCTCCGACTCGGTAATCACTTTCTCCGCCCGGTCTCTCGTGCCAACGGACCATAACGAGGGACACATTGAGAGCCACGAATGCAATACGCGCGCAACGCGTACGACAAGCACGACGCGCTGTGTAATAGAGTACCACTCTAGGGGGAGGGGGGGGTCCTCACAGTTGCGTATCTAGCCTACGCGGTTGTTCCACCAGAATTTGCAGTGGTACCATGGGTAGGGATGGCAGAGGCCTCCGCCGCCTTGACCGTCTCGTTGCGCCCCGCCACGCGCATGGCAGACTACACGTCGTAGGCGTCCCCGAAGCACTTGATGTGCATGTGCTTCCCGCACGCTCCGCACGCCCAACGTGTACCTCCGCTGCGGCAATGCGTGCAAAAGAGGCGGCTCGAAAAGCGCTTCGGTGCATGCACTGTAGGGACCGCAACGGTTGGCGTTGTGTTGTTGAACTCCGCGCCGCTAAAGTACCGCTGCTTGAGGACGTCCCATTGGAATTCCCGCATGGTGGACTTCTCGTCCACCAATCCCAATGCCTTGGCGGTTCCAAAGGCATTCCCGGCCGCGTACCACACCATGAAGGCACGCACAGCGTGGCTCGAGGTCATTCGCCTCCCCGGTTGGCACATTTGCGGCGCCATTTGGTTGGCCCCATCTACGGCACGGGAGAACTCCCGGTAACATGCTACGACCGGAGGGACAGGGTTCCCTCTCGGGTCTTTGGGCACCTGCTCCCCATACCAACAATTGGTAAGGAAGGGGACCAAGCGTGGGGGTTTGTGCCCCACCTTTGGGTTGTTGTTCACGGCAAGTTCATAGTGCTTGTCGGCCACGATTGCCCGTGCCACGTCGCCCTCTTGGGTAAGGGCGGCCGCCCTTGTAAGGCCGCCATCTCGCTTATCACGCTTTGAGAGCATGAGAAACGGCCGACGTTGGGCCGCGAATTTCTCGGCAAGCCCGTGACTTCCGAAGAAGCTGTCCGCACAAAGGACGGTGGACTGAGGGATCATCTTCGCCCATACGGGCATGATACCCTTAGCGTCATACTGCCGCAACATGACCCAAAGGGCGAACGTTGCCGCGACGCCCGGTGTAGAGGTAGACGTCGAAGACCCCCCTTGTCCGCAAGGACGTATAATTTGATGCCCGTAGAATGGGGCTTACGGGCAATGTATTGCCGTAGCCCCAGGCATCGGCCACCACTGTGGGGCATGACAGCCTCGTCCCCACAAACCTCCCCACCAGTTTTCCATGCGGCGCTCCATGTCGCGTTGCTCCGTAATAACCGTTGTAGACGGTAGTAGATTCCCCGGGGGAGTAGGGACGCCATATACTTCTTGTATGCAAGGTGGCGCTTGTCCCATATCCCGTCTACCTGCGTGGGACATACCGTTCCCAAGCAGATAGGAAATCATTGTACCTGCAGAATGGGATGCAGGTGGTAGTCCTATAGCACATGAACGACACATTGCACATGTGGTACGTGTGTACAGTGCTGACTCTGACATCGCTCATGGGGTCTAGAGACACCGTCTGCGTGTCAAATGTGTCCTACGGAGATCTCAATGGGACTCGTCGCGCTCCACATACTTTTCCACCCATAGGAGCACGAACATGCGTAACACGCAGAGCACAAAGAACGCGGGGTCACAACGTTTTTCCCGGCAACAGTCTGTGACGGTCCGGGTGCCTCACTGGCAGCCATCGTCGAAAAAAGCCGGCCCTCAGGGGCCATGATATATTGTATGACGCTCAGACTCTTGGTGCCCCTCGACAGCCGCAAAGGTTAGAGGGATCCTCGGGATCCTTGCGCCCACCACCCAATATATCACGCTGCATCATGTCAGCGCCGCCGCCACTGTGGGGTCTGCTGTATGAACGCATGCTGCGACGGTGCTAGTGCGGTGTGGGTGTGCGCTTGGAACAACAATGGCTGGAACAACTACCGTCCACGAGCCTCATCAGGGTCTGGCCGCCCCTCCCCTTCCCCTTCGGAGAACTGCGTGTACATGACCACGTCGCTGGCGCTCTCCTTGTCCGCATCCCTGGCACCTTCATCGGCGTCATCAGGCTGAGCATCTGAGCAGACCGCGCGGGACATGTAGGCAGTTACCACCGACATACGCGAGACAGGGGGCGGAACCTGCAGAACGCTTTGCACACGAGACTATGGCGCCGGGGACACATGGAGAGACGACGCGCAGGAGCGCGTGAAACGCGCGGCACACGTTCGGCACGCACCTGTGACCTGGAACGTCAGTATCTTTCTTTGGTTCTTCCTCCTCCTCCTCTTTGACCGGCGGTTCATCCGGCGCGGGGGCTTCCTCGTGCTGAGGCGGGGGGGGTGGGGGTTGTTGTTGGTGTTGCTGTTGCGGCGGTCGCTGCGGCGGTGATGTGGGATCCCGGTCCCTTTCGGGGCTCCCAGCCCACTCCTCCGCCTTCATGGAGTAATCCCAAGCCCCCTCCTCGCGGTCCCACGGCTCTTGTTCCTGCAGCTGCTGCCCGTACGGCAGATAACCCCCGGGCAGGTACGGTGGCGGGTGGTGCGGCGCGTACTGCGGTTGGTGCAGCCCCGGGTACTGCGGAGGATATTGCTGCACTGGCGGCAGCTGCGGGGGCATAGCTTGTAACATAGAAACCATATTAAGCGCGGTGAACACGGTTATCGTTCCCGGAGCCAAAACAGCAGACAGCACGGGGGACGTCTGGAGCCCACAAAACAATCAAGGAGGCCGCCACGGACAGTCAAAGAGACAGCGTATATCACGTGCGTGGAGCAAAAAGCACCACACCTTGTGGCGTTTCCATGCTTGAAATTCTTGGAAATACGGCTGCCGTACGGAACTCCACGTCATCTGCTCTGGCTCCTCCGTTACCAGGAGGTCGGCCTCGAGCATGTACCTGAACAGTCCAACTGCCCAGACAGTGCGGTTGTACTTCTGGATCAACTCGTCCAGATCCATGTCCATCACATCCTTGACGTGGAAGTCTGAGACGTCGGAAAAACCGACCGCGGCCCCCGAGGCCGCCTCCGAGCATTGAGGACACCCCGAGCTTCTCGTCCAGAAAGGCTTGCCACCAGGATACCCCCGGGTTTCGACTTGGGGTCCTCCGTCTCGAATTCCACGGCCTCCGCGCAACCACTAACGCAATCGCCAACGCGACAAAGAATACTCTCTGCGGCGCCCTCTGCCCCGGCGGCTGAGTACGTCATCTTGAAATGCTCCATTGCCTTCGTGACCGAACTGAAGTACTTCGTTCCACAAGACAGCACGGCTTGGATCGCCCGAGGCTCGGCGCGGCTCAGCATGGTGGCGGCGAGGCCCACATCTTGACGCACTGCAGGGGACAAAATACGCGCTAAACGACACGAAGGTGCCCAGGGACAGATGCGGAGACGACGTGGGCGACGAAATCGTCGCGCGGAACACGATCGACTGACCTTGGGGACACGGGGAGAGCTTGCATGCACAGCACTGCGAACGTAGTGCACATGAATAAATTCAGCCGCAGTTGCCGACTCCAGCTGCCCGCAGCAATTCTTGTATTGGTGGACGAAGGCACTCAGTGAGTAGAGAGAATTGGTTCCTGAACAAGGATGGATCGAACATGGTGTGCAGATCCGATGAACTTCTCCTGCCTTGTCTGGCCAGGGGGGAGCTTGCTTGGCGGGCGGCCATGGGTCTCCAACGGGGAATGGGGCTTCGCCTTCTCCTTCCCCTTCTCCAGCACCTCCGTGTTTGCCGCCTACAAGGCCCCCTTGTCATCCACCGGGCTCTTCTCGGCACTCTCGTTGCTCTCACTGCTGCTGCTTGAGCTGCCATTGCTGCTACTCGTGCTGCTCTTGTTACTGCCACTCTTGGAGCTGCTGCTGCTTGCACTTCCACATGGTGACAGTGGCTCATCCTTCACTTCTAGGTGTGTAGAGCCTAGGGCGCGCCGGAGCAGAGCAACCATCCGCGCTGGCTCCGCCTTGATCTTCAGCACCTCCTCTGGAGCATCGTCGTTTGCCACGATCCTTCTTGACTTCCCCTTTGGGTCCTTCTTCTCCTCCTCTTTCCGTTCCTCCCTCTTCTTCTTCTTCGGCTTTGCTTCTTCTTTCCAGTCCTCCTTCTTCTCTTCCTTCCTTCCTTCCGGCTTGGCCTTGCTCTTGTGTTCTGTCATGTGCTTCTTCTTCTCCTTTTGCTCCTTCTTGGGCTTTTTTTCCCCCTGCAGGACACAAATCACGCATAAAACAGGATCAACGTCGCCAGGGACAGTATGGGGGACAACGCGCCTGACGTGCAAAACACGTAGCACGGGTCGGATAGGCTGCAGGGACAGAGACAAAGACAACAGCCGAGACGTCCGGAACACGCAGAACATGTACCTTTTCAGGTTCATCGGGGACAAAACCCCAGAATGATCCAGCACCGATCTTGTCAACGCTCCCGGACATTGTGCCATACCAAGAAGTGAGGAGGCACAACTCATCGTAACCAAACATTCCGAGCCGGCAAATAACCAAAATGTACCTATGATCTTGTGCCCTCGATCGGGCGGCCTTTCTTCTTGGCTGTACGGATCATGTACGTGCAGGCTTGCGTCAGCGTCGAAATCGAATGATTGCTTTTGGCCTTTTTGTCATACACTTCTTTCATGCCGGAGACCACCACCAAGTATGGTACCCGGCTGCAAAGAAGGTGTGTAGTAACCAGGGACACACGAAGAGGCAACGCGCAGAGAGGTGAGAACGGTATGCACACAGGACCATGCGGCAAGGACACAACGAGAGGCTACCGCTTGAACATTGCACACATACACGTCTGCTGCTTCACTTGAGAAAAACCACCGCCGCATTCTCGTCCTTCCTAACGTCAGAACACGACATGGGGTCGCACTCGGTCAGGTGGGTGTGGGGTAACTGGTACTGACTGGGGTACAAAGGCAGCATGGCACAGAGTGCTCAACAACGAAATAAAAAGCCTGCAGAGGTGCGGGGGGACACTGAGAACGTGCTCAACACGCAATTTGGCCCTCTGGACAAGAGCACAGCCACCACACACCACCGGCAGAGCAGGCCCTCTATGTGCAGATACTGGTACGCTCCCTCTGGGCCACGGCAGTGTCACGCTCAGGGTGTAACTGACGCATCTGCTAGCAGATGGAGCTCACACATGCATTGCAAGGTGTGCAAAAGTCCTGCAGAGCACGGAAAACGTACTTCACAAAGAAATGGGCGCCAATGACAATTTGGGAGCCAAACGTTAGAGGCGCGCAAGACGTGCGCGACACGCGCGACATTGTTATCTACTTGTATGGGGTCGTGCAAGACATGTAGAACACGTATGACAGTGGAGCTGGGGTCAGCAAAGGGGCTCTATACCCAAAAATGATGAAATTACAAAAAACGGACAGTTCCATGGCGTTCCTCGCCCTCAAAAACCCCTGGAGCCAACCTAACCTCGACGGAGACATGCACGACAAACTGGGCTCCCCAGGGCCATAGACAAAGGAATATCCTCGTAGTTGCCTTGATGCGCAGCAGGTGGTCCGGCATGTCCCGCAATTATGCAAACACCACGCCCTTTGTATGTATACACTGTCTTTGCCCAAGTCATGCCTATCCACTGTAACTAGCGCAGATGTGCCGCCGAGCAACTATGTGCCGCCGAGCAGCACACCAAAGGAGAACAAAGGAGACCCACACGGCGTGTGGCCACCGCACGTAGTAGCCGCTCCTCTCAATCAGGTCTGGTAAGCTTCGAGAAGCGTGCATGCGGAATGAGATATGGTCCGCAGATTCCATACTTGCCATGTATCTTGTCCAACATGCCCTCCACGGCGTCACGTACTCGATGTGATGTGTGCTGTGCTAGCACCGCGAGGGTCGATATCGACCAGTCCTCAACCAGAGTAGTGACGCCATCCGCATGCATGCCATCCTTGGAATATAGTGCCACTTTGGAGAGGTCAAAGGTGAGGCGTTCCGAACGGAAAGACGCCGCCTTGATCGCCTTGTGGGGTGCCTTAACCGGGGCATCGTCATCTGATAGGTACAGGGATGCATATTGTACCACCCCTCCGACCACTGACGAGGGCACCTCCTGGGTGAGGGCCTCTGGTGCCATGGACGACGAGCACAAGCTTACCACGCCAAGGATACGGCGGAGGTGCTTGTCTAGTAGTACGGCATCCCCCGAAGGGAGTAAGGATACGCCTAGGTATGGCACCGATGACGCAGCACAGAAGCTCACCAACGGATGTGATAGGTCCGGACGGAGGCGGAGCCAAACAATCGTGTGGTGCGCGGTGGCAGAGCGCCGGCACTTGGTGACATTGAGCTCCATCCCCATGTGCCACAGGTAAGTGGCAACTAGCCCCGCCAGTTGAGTGAACTAGCTGAGGTCATGGGCGACCACCACAATGTCATCGCATTAGGCTTGAACCAGTGCCCGTACTGTACAACCCTGGCCACCAACGCCCCCGGACTTAGTGTCAAGCTCTCATAGCATGGGCTCCAATAGCCGTGCCAAGAGGACTGCACTTTCCGCAATTCCCTACCAAAGTCCTCGCCGCAGCACAGCGGGCTCCGTGAGTCCGTGTGCGTTGACTGTCCACACCGACGACTCGCAACTCAGCCTGGAAGAAGGCAATGATACTCTCGGACGCCCCCGTGTGCCTAGGGAGGTACGTCGACGCCCTGTGCGGAGTTGTATCAAAGGCTTTTGAGACGTCAAATGACATGACGCAGTTCAAGCCCGCTGTGTGGCTGAGTTGCTGCTGGGCCAGATATCAGGCTTTGTTTAAAAGAAGGGGGGGGTTATTTTGGAAAAAACCCACCCACCCCGCTTTGGACCCAGCCACCCCACTTTGGACCCACCCAACCCCCCCCCCTCTTATATGTCTGTGGGGAGTATTTCTTGTAAACTAAATTGACTACATGACCCTGCCTTTGCAAAATAGTTTCATGATGAGCCATGGGGAAAAAAAGGGAGAAACAGCTCCACCGCTATTGCGCAATGACAAATATATGCCAGCCTGAGGTATTGAACCCAGGATCTTGCAGTTGTGCATCCCTTTTCCACCAACTAGGATACTTGACATCTTTGACAAGCACACGGTGAGGAATGAGATAATTATTTTGGGATGACTAGAAAATGCCCATTTTTGTGCATTTTTGAATTTTCGTAAAAATTCCGAGTATATGGAGTATAAACACATGGGGTGAAAACACTTTTTTTTACCCTTTTGGCATGGTGCCTGCACAACAAAGCGGAAAGGGGCGCCAGCAACCAGCCAGACAAGGCTCCTGTGACCAAAGAAAGAAGGGGTGGCTGGAGCCCAACTTAGGAAACCCTCGGAATTATAAGAGGGGGGGGGGGTCCAAAGGTTTGGACCCACCCGCCCGGCTGAAGAGCCACCCACCCAGACCCCCCCCCATTGCAACTTAATTCTTATATACAAAGCCTGCTATATATATGGGTGCTGCAGGGGTGGCCCCTGGCATGGCCCCAAACTGGACGTCGCAAGACATGCCGTTGCGCCTGAGGACTGCAGTGAACCGCTCCATCAGGGGGGTGAAGAGCATGCGCATATCCTGCTTGCCCAGAGCGATTGGGCGGTAGAGTGGTCGTCCTACGTGTAGTGGAGCACTTCTGCCCAGTTGTCCGCCGTGCCTATGGGAATGTGCTTGTTGACCATCTCCGCAAAGTAGGGTAGCTTCACAGTCTTGGGGGTATAAAGGGTGTGCCAAAACGAGTGCACATCCGCTAGCACCTCCTCCGACTTCGTGATCACTTTCTCAACCCGGTCTCTCGTGCGAACGCACCATAGCCCCGATGGCGAGCATGACATCACTTGTGAGGCACCCCTGAGCGCTTCCCAACGCAACTTGATATCCGGCGCCTGGCGCCTCCAAAAATCTGAATCAAGGAATTCCTCGTGTCCGTGAGCTTTTGCCTGTGTTCCGCAACATGTTGCTCCAAGCGGTGTGTTTGCTAATCAGTTTCTTCTTGCAGAGCCTCCATTGTCGTGGGGCTGAACTCCTTGTTGTACTTACGGAGTTCTTGCACAATGTGCTGGGCCTCCATGGACCTTACACCCTTGGTTCGGGCGCCCGCGCCCCACAACGCCGCTCCCCACTCCGCCAAGGCAGTATAGTTGGAGAGAGCAAGCGACACGTCCTTCGCCATGTGACACGCCTAAGGGAGCTCAGCTGGGCGCTGCAGGGGCCTTCTGGTGCCAGCCGCGTTGGCCATTTTGTCCCGAAAGTCTTCCAGGTTGCGAAAGACTACCTCCACCTGTTCTTGGGTGACGGCAGCCACTGGGTCACTCCCCAAACACGGCTGTAGCAGCGGATCGTGAAGGGAGGCCTGCATGTGCTAGGCAGTGACCTCCCTAACCTGGGGGGACGCCGGGTCGAATTGACATAGCTGCCCTGCTGTGAGGGTTAAACGGACCTTTATGTCCCTGCCCGAGACGCCGATCGCCCGAGGGATAGAGACAAGCACCGGCGCATGGTCAGAGGCGAGCAACCCCCTCGCTGCTCTTGGGCTTACATAAACTTCCTCGCTTGACGCCCAAGCTGAGAGAGGCCCGTTCATGAGGAAAGAGTCTAAGCAGTGTGCGACGTGACGGGCGCTATTCCTACTCATCCTCCGCGCCGGGCCGCACAAATCCCGCCACGACCCATGCATCCATGAATTGATGTGTCGTTGCGTGCTCTGGGCGGTCCGTTTGTATGTTAAATTCTCCTCCAACTGGCAGGGGGTGGGTTCCAGCCTTGCTTTTTGCGGTGACAAACATTAGCATTTCCGACCAAAAGGCCGTTGTCTTGGACCATTGGTCGTCCCCTAACCCCGGGCCATGGGTGTTCACCAGCGTGATGGAGCCCTCGCCCGACTCCACCTCTATTGCCATCACCTTTCCTGGTGCAATATCGTACACCCCCAAGACGTCCTCGTCAGTGAATACGCTAGCGTCCAGTGCGATTGATACGTCAGACCCAACCGGATTCTCTGTTGTGGGGCGGGTGCAGTGGTACGTAAGGAACCCCAGGGTTTGGAGCCAATTGGACGTATGTTGCTGATATGTTTCACTGAGGTCAAATTTTTGCACCATAACCACAATGGCTCGCTTTTCCTTGGCCGCCCCCGCAATGAGTTCTTCCTCATCAGCAGCACTCGGGAGTTTACCGGCGGCGAGTTGGCAACGACCCCCCTCCGAATTATTGCTCATCACCATGCGCGTGTTATCGTTAGCGAGTCATTCGCTGAGCTCGGCTTTCACCGACGTCCCCCCTCTGCACGCATCATCAGCATTATGTTCCTTCGGAGTGGGAGAGGAGCTCCCAATTAGCGGGGCATTGGTGCGGGGAGGCTGTGGTTCGCCCGGGTGCCCGTTTTGCTCTGGGGAATTGTGGTGTCCTTGTAAGGCGCCCCCGTCCCTTGTGTTTTTTGGCGTTTGACGTGCTAGCGAACTGAAGGTATGGAGATCTCCGATCTCTTGTGGAAGGGGGGTCGGCACAGTGGGCTCGCCCGCCGGCAAGTGACCGCTGATCATTTGCGTTGCTTGGGCCCGCTGGACGGGATCGGCCATGTGTACCCTCAAATGGGCCACAAAGGACATTGTGTTGCACTTCCTGGTTCCCATTGGCACTTGTGCGGTGGAGGGAGTGTCAACCACGGGCATGTGGATAGTGTTTCGTCGGATGTAGTATCCATAAGCATCTTACCACCGTAGTATTCCACTACCTCACGTATCTGTGCATTGGAGCCTTGTTTCACTTCTACCGTGGAGTGCTCCTGCTGCGGTAGGACCAGTGATGGTGGCAGGGGGTCCTGCTTTGGCAAGCGGAGGCGGTGGCCATCCATTTCTAGCCATGCCGTCCACATTGCCGTTGTGGCCTTTTGCACGTGGCAGGAAGAGACGGATGAGGCCCCTCGATTGAACTTCTTGGGCCACATGATAGTTTGTGCCGGTAGCAGGAGCTCGACTGGACCGTGGCTGAATTTTTCTAGAATGGTTGATGTGGACTGAAGTAAGAGGCATGCGGAGAGGTGAAGCGCGTTGTCGGCGTCTGCCTTACGGGCAGAAATTCTGACCTTCTCGAGGTCCAATCTCGACACGTCCACGGTGTCATCGCCATGACGTATCTGTATCTTCAACTATTGTACAGGCAGAGAACCCAGTCCCACCTCTCGTCAGCCATGAGGGCCAAGGCCATAGTGGCCATGGGCCGTCTAGCGTCGTGAGTCGCGGATGCATCCGGCAGGGCTGTAAGGGGCAAAGCTAGTCCATTTCCTGCGCCTTCCACGGCCTCGCTGTACTACTCATCCCACACGCTGAGGCTCCAAGAACCATTTTTGCAACTGCGTGGTTCTTGGGAGCATTGCAACATCCGCATACACACGTGACACATGGATGTCAGTCTGCAGCATGTATTCGCTGACCTCCTCCGAGCCTGTCATGGACATGACATCACCTAGAACGCGGTAAGCGACCGGACTTGTGTCGCGGAACATCTCTACACCCGTCAGCGTGAGGTCCATCCACTCGAGTGTGCTGCCTGCCATTTTCAAGAGACAAGCAAGGTCGCTGCAGCGCACCCGGATCATAACCTCCGTGGGCCCTGTCATGCGCATGTCGCTCACCGTGCGCTTGGTTCTCCAGAACCACTCCTTCATGTTGCGCTCCCATCGTTGCTCGCCGTAGTCCCCCTGTTTCCTAACTCCCGACATGACATCCGCCAACAGGGGGGCCGGTACCAGCTCAGATCCTTTCTTGGCGAAGAAAAGGGCTGACACGGCATACATGACGCGTGTGTCCGGCATACCTAGGTCGTGAGCGCCGCCAAACACTTTTTCCTTGGAATGGTGCGGAAGTGGTTCCAATAGGGCCTGTGGCAGATGTAGCAGTAGCGGCAGGTCAACTACCGGTCCGATGGTCATACACAGGTACCTGCGGGCCATCACCAACCTATCGTCTTGCTATACCGGCCCGTGCCAATGCTCCGTGTCAACGGCAGCCGTTAGTGACGTGAGCCATGCGCTGACGGCCCATTTCTTCGCGTCGTTCTTGGGCTGTTGGACGCGCGCTCCACACAATTGCGCTAGTACCGTCGCCGGCGTAATCCCGGGTACAGGTTCCGTTTGAGCTCGTAGTTCCTCGGCTCCTTCCGGCTGTTGCATGGCCACCCTAAGGCGATAATACGGGTCCGCTCTGTACGCGCGCGGCTGCTGCATGAGCACCCCTACATGTAGCACCCATTGTACACGGGCAGCACTTCCTTGCGCACGAACAACACTTCGTTGCGCACGGGCAGCACTTCATTGGACACGGGCAGCACTTCCTTGTGCACGCGCAGCACTTCGCTGGACACGGGCGGCACTTCCTTGCGCGCGGCCAGCACTTCGTTGGACACGGGCAGCACTTCCTTGCGCACGGGCAGCACTTCCTTGCACACGGGCAGCACTTCCATGTGCACGGGCAGCACTTCCTTGCGCACGGGCATCACTTCCTTGCGCACGGGCAGCACTTCGTTGGACACGGGCAGCACTTCGTTGTGCATGGGCAGCACCTCCTTACGCACGGGCATCACTTCGTTGGCTAGGGGCAGCACTTCCTTGCAGACGGGCAGCACTTCCTTGCGCTTGGGCAGCAATTCCTTGCGCTTGGGCAGCACTTCCTTGCGCACGAGCAGCAATTTGTTGGACACGGACTGCACTTCCTTGCGCATGGGTAGCACTTCCTTGCCACCGGGCAGCACTTTGTGGGACACGGGCAGCACTTCCTTGTGCACAGGCAGCACTTCCTTGAGCACGGACAGCACTTCGCTGCGCACAGGCAGCACTTCGTGGCGCACTGGCAGTACTTCCTTACGCACGGCCAGCACTTCCATGTGCACGGGCAGCACTTCCTTGCGCACAGTCAGCACTTCCGTGCGCACGGGTAGCACTTCGTTGGACATGGGCAGCACTTCGTTGTGCACGGGCAGCACTTCCTTGCGCACGGGCAAGACATTGTTGGACACGGACAGCACTTCCTTGCGCACGAGCAGCAATTCGTTGGACACGGACTGCACTTCCTTGCGCATGGGCAGCACTTCCTTGCGACCGGGCAGCACTTTGTTGGACACGGGCAGCACTTCCTTGTGCACAGGCAGCACTTCCTTGAGCACGGACAGCACTTCGGTGCGCACGGGCAGCACTTCCTTGCGCACTGGCAGTACTTCCTTGCGCACGGCCAACACTTCCATGTGCACGGGCAGCACTTCCTTGCGCACAGCCAGCACTTCCTTGCGCAGGGGCAGCACTTCGTTGGACATGGGCAGCACTTCGTTGTGCACGGGCAGCACTTCCTTGCGCACGGGCAAGACATCGTGGACACGGAAAGCACTTCCTTGCGCACGGGCAGCACTTCGTTGCGCACGGGCAGCAATTTCTTTGCGCACGGGCAGCACTTGCTTGCGCACGAGCAGCACTTGGTTGAACGTGGGCTGCACTTTCTTGCGCACAGGCAGCACTTCCTTGCGTACGGGGATTACTTCCGGTGCACGGCAGCACTTCGTTGGACACGGGCACAACTTCCTTGCGCACGGGCAGCACTTCCTTGCGCGCGGGCAGCACTTCCTTGCGCACGGGCAGCACTTACTTGTGCACGGGCAGCACTTCGTTGGACACGGGCAGCACTTCCTTGCGCACGGGCAGCACTTCGTTGTGCACGGGCAGCACTTCCTTGCGCACGTGCAGCACTTTCTTGCGCATGGGCAGCACTTCCTTGCACACGGGTAGCACTGCCTTGCGCACGGGCACCACTTCCTTGTGCATGGGCAGCACTTCCTTGTGCAGAGGCAGCACTTCCTTGCGCACGTGCAGCCCTTTCTTGTGCATGGGCAGCACTTCCTTGTGCACAGGCAGCACTTCCTTGCGCACGGGTAGCACTTCCTTGCGTGTCTGCAGCACTTCCTTGCGCGTGGGCAGCACCGCCTTGCGCACAGGCAGCACTTCCTTGCGCACGGGCAGCACTTCCTTGCGCAAGGGCAGCACTTCCGTGCGCACAAGCAGCACTTCCTTGCGCACGGGCAGCACTTCCTAGCGCACGGGCAGCACTTACATGTGCACAGGCAGCACTTCGTTGGACACGGGCAGCACTTCCTTGCGAACGGGCAGCACTTCGTTGCGCACGGGCAGCACTTCCTTGCGCACGGGCAGCACTTCCTTGCGCACGGGCAGCACTTCCTTGCGCACGTGCAGCATTTCCTTGCGCACGGGCGGGACTCCCTTTCGCACGGGCAGCACTGCCTTGCGCACGGGCAGCACTGCCTTGCGCACGGGCACCACTTCCTTGTGCATGGGCAGCACTTCCTTGTGCACACGCAGCATTTCTTTGCGCACGGGCGGCACTTCCTTGTGCACGGGCAGCACTTCGTAGCGCACGGGCAGCACTTCCTTGCGCACGAGTAGCACTTGCTTGCGCACGAGCAGCGCTTGGTTGGACATGGGCTGCACTTCCTTGCACATGGGCAGCACTTCCTTGCGCACGGGCAGCACTTTGTTGGACACGGGCAGCACTTCCTTGCGCACAGGCAGCACTTCCTTGCATACAGGCATCACTTCCGGTGCACGGCAGCACTTCGTTGGACACAGGCACAACTTCCTTGCGCACGGGCAGCAACTCCTTGCGCACGGGCAGCACTTTCTTGTGCACACGCAGAACTTCGTGCGCAATGGCAGCAGTTCCTTGCGCACAGGCAGCAGGACTTCGTTGGATACGAGCGGCACTTCCTTGCGCATGGGCAGCATGTCCTTGCGCATGGGCAGCACTTCCTTGCGCACAGGCAGCACTTCGTTGGACACGGGTAGCTCTTCTTTGCGCACGGGCAGCACTTCCTTGCACGTGGGCAGCACATCCTTGCGCACGGGCAGCACTTTCTTGTGTATGGGCAGCATTTCGTTGGACACGGGCAGCTCTCTTCCTTGCACACGGGCAGCACTTCCTTGCGCACGGGCAGCACTTCCTTGCGCACGGGCAACACTACCTTGCGAACGAGCAGCACTGCCTTGCGCACGGGCGGCACTGCCTTGCGCACGGGCAACACTTCCTTGCGCATGGGCAGCACTTCCTTGTGCACAGGCAGCACTTCTTTGCGCACCGCCAGCCCTTCCTTGCACACGGGCAGCACTTCCTCGCGCACGGGCAGCACTTCCTTGCGCACGGGCAGCACTTCCTTGCGCACGGGCAGCACTTCCTTGCGCACTGGCAGCACTGCCTTGTGCACGGGCACCACTTCCTTGTGCATGGGAAGCACCTCCTTGCGCACGGGCAGCACTTCCGTGTGCACGGGCAGCACGTCGTTGCGCACGGGCAGCATTTCCTTGTGCACGGGCAGCACTTCCTTGTGCACGGACAGCACTTCGTTGGACACGGGCAGCACTTCCTCGCGCACGGGCAGCACTTCCTTGCGCACAGGCAGCACTTCCTTGTGCACGGGTAGCACTGCCTTGCGCAAGGGCAGCACTGCCTTGCACACGGGCACCACTTCCTTGTGCATGGGCAGCACTTTCTTGTGCGCACGCAGCATTTCTTTGCGCACGGGCAGCACTTCCTTGTGCACGGGCAGCACTTTGTTGGACACGAGCAGCACTTCCTTGCGCACGGGCAGACTTCGTTGCGCATGGGCAGCACTGCCTGGCGCACGGGCAGCACTGCCTTGCGCACGGGCAGCACTGCCTTGCGCACGGGCAGCAGTGCCCTCTGTACGGGCAGCACTTTCTTGTGCATGGGCAGCACATCCTTGCGAACGGGCCGCACTTTCCTGTGTATGGGCAGCATTTCGTTGGACACGGGTAGCTCTCTTCTTTGCACACAAGCAGCACTTGCTTGCGCACGGGCGGCACATCCTTGCGCACGGGCAGCACTTTCTTGTGTATGGGCAGCATTTCGTTGGACATGAACAGCTCTCTTCTTTGCACACGGGCAGCACTTCCTTGCGCACGAGCAGCACTTCCTTGCGCACGGGTTGCACTGCCTTGCGCAAGAGCAGCGCTGCCTTGCGCAGGGGCAGCACTGCCTTGCGCACAGGCACCACTTCCTTGTGCGTGGGCAGCACTTCCTTGTGCACAGGCAGCAGTTCCTTGCGCACGGGCAGCCCTTCCTTTTGCATGGGCAGCACTTCCTTGCGCAAGGAGAGCACTTCCTTGCGCACGGGCACCACTTCCTCGTGCACGGATAGCACTTCCTTGCGCACGGGGAGCACTTCCTTGCGCGTTTGCAGCACTTCCTTGCGCGTGGGCAGCAATTCCTTGTGCACAGGCAGCCCTTCCTTGCGCACGGGCAGCCCTTCCTTGCGCACGAGAAGCACTTCCTTGCGCACGGGCAGCACTTCCGTGTGCACAGGCAGCACGTCGTTGCGCACGGGCAGCATTTCCTTGTGCACGGGCAGCACTTCCTTGTGCATGGACAGCACTTCGTTGGACACGGGCAGCACTTCCTTGCGCACGGGCAGCACTTCGTTGTGCACGAGCAGTACTTCCTTGCGCACGGGCAGCACTTCCTTGCACACGGGCAGCACTTCCTTGCGCACGTGCAGCACTTCCTTGCGCACAGGCAGCACTCCCTTTCGCACAGGCAGCACTGCCTTGCGCACGGGCAGCAATCCCTTGCGCACGGGCACCACTTCCTTGGGCATGGGCAGCACTTCCTTGTGCACACGCAGCATTTCCTTGCGCACAAGAAGCACTTCTTTGGACACGGGCAGCACTTCCTTGCACACGGGCAGCACTCCTTTGCGCACGGGCAGCACTTCCTTGCGCACGGGCAGCACTGCCCTGTGCACGGGCACCACTTCCTTGTGCATGGGCAGCACCTCCTTGCGCACGGGCAGCACATCCGTGTGCACGGGCAGCACGTCGTTGCGCACGGGCAGCATTTCCTTGTGCACGGGCAGCACTTCCTTGTGCACGGACAGCACTTCGTTGGAAACGGGCAGCACTTCCTCGCGCACGGGCAGCACTTCCTTGCGCACGGGCAGCACTTCCTTGAGTTTGTGCAGCACTTCCTTGCGCGTGGGCAGCACTTCCTTGCGCACAGGCAGCACTTCCTTGCGCACGGGCAGCACTTCCTTGCGCACGGGCGGCACTTCCGTGTGCACAGGCAGCACTTCCTTGCGCGCGGGCAGCACTTACTTGTGCACGGGCAGCACTTCCTTGCACGCGGGCAGCACTTCCTTGCGCACGGGCAGCACTTCATTGCGCACGGGCAGCACTTCCTTGCGCGTGTGCAGCACTTCCTTGCACGTGGGCAGCAATTCTTTGTGCACAGGCAGCACTTCCTTGCGCACGGGCAGCACTTCCTTGCGCACGAGCAGCACTTCCTTGCGCACAAGCAGCACTTCCGTGTGCATAGGCAGCACGTCGTTGCGCACGGGCAGCATTTCCTTGTGCACGGGCAGCAATTCCTTGTGCACGGACAGCACTTCGTTGGACACGGGCAGCACTTCCTTGCGCACGGGCAGCACTTCGTTGTGCACGGGCAGCACTTCCTTGCGCACCGGCAGCACTTCCTTGCGCACGGGCAGCACTTCCTTGCGCACGTGCAGCACTTCCTTGCGCACAGGCAGCACTCCCTTTCGCACGGGCAGCACTGCCTTGCGCACGGGCAGCAATCCCTTGCGCACGGGCACCACTTCCTTGGGCATGGGCAGCACCTCCTTGTCCACAGGCAGCATTTCCTTGCGCACAAGCAACACTTCTTTGGACACGGGCAGCACTCCTTCGCGCACGGGCAGCACTTCCTTGCGCACGGGCAGCACTTCCTTGCGCACGGGAAGCACTTCCTTGCGCACGGGCAGCACTGCCCTGTGCACAGGCACCACTTCCTTGTGCATGGGCGGCACCTCCTTGCGCATGGGCAGCACTTCCGTGTGCACGGGCAGCACGTCGTTGCGCACGGGCAGCATTTCCTTGTGCACGGGCAGCACTTCCTTGTGCACGGACAGCACTTCGTTGGACACGGGCAGCACTTCCTCGCGCACGGGCAGCACTTCCTTGCGCACGGGCAGCACTTGCTTGAGTGTGTGCAGCACTTCCTTGCGCGTGGGCAGCACTTCCTTGCGCACAAGCAGCACTTCCTTGCGCACGGGCAGCAGTTCCTTGCGCACGGGCGGCACTTCCGTGTGCACAGGCAGCACTTCCTTGCGCACGGGCAGCACTTACTTGTGCACGGGCAGCACTTCCTTGCACGCGGGTAGCACTTCCTTGCGCACGTGCAGCACTTCCTTGCGCACGGGCAGCACTTCCTTGCGCTCGGGTAGCACTGCCTTGCACACGGGCACCACTTCCTTGTGCATGGGCAGCACTTCCTTGTGCACAGGCAGCACTTCCTTGCGCACGTGCAGCCCTTCCTTGTGCATGGGCAGCACTTCCTTGTGCACAGGCAGCACTTCCTTGCGCACGGGTAGCACTTCCCTGCGTGTCTGCAGCATTTCCTTGCGCGTGGGCAGCACCGCCTTGCGCACAGGCAGCACTTCCTTGCGCACGGGCAGCACTTCCTTGCGCACGGGCAGCACTTACTTGTGCACAGGCAGCACTTCGTTGGACACGGGCGGCACTTCCTTGCGCACGGGCAGCACTTCGTTGTGCACCGGCAGCACTTCCTTGCACGCAGGCAGCACCTCCTTGCGCACGGGCAGCACTTCCTTGCGCACGTGCAGCACTTCCTTGCGCACGGGCGGCACTCCCTTTCGCACAGGCAGCACTGCCTTGCGCACGGGCAGAATTGCCTTGCGCACGGGCACCACTTCCTTGTGCATGGGCAGCACTTCCTTGTGCACACGCAGCATTTCCTTGCGCACGGGCAGCACTTCGTTGTGCACGGGCAGCACTTCGTTCGACATGGGCAGCACTTCCTTGCGCACGGGCAGCACTTCCTTGCGCACGGGCAGCACTGCCTGGCGCACGGGCAGCACTGCCTTGCGCACGGGCATCACTACCTTGCGCACGGGCAGCATTGCCCTGTGTACGGGCAGCACTTCCTTGTGCATGGGCAGCACATCCTTGCGCACGGGCACCACTTTCTTGTGTATGGGCAGCATTTCGTTGAACACGGGTAGCTCTCTTCTTTCCACACAAGCAGCACTTCCTTGCGCACGGGCAGCACACGGGGGGGACGTCTCCTCGCTTCTGTACGCGACTCCCCCCCCCAGTAGAAGTGGGCCGAAGCCCCCCAGAAGCCCCCAAGGGGGGGGGCTTTTGGGGGGGGGGCTAGCCGCCGAGGAGGGCCTCCCTAGGGGACTAGCTAGTTGCTGCTAGTTGCTAGGGGGGGGGGGGGTTGGGGGGGAGGCTTTAGCAGAGGTCTAGTCCAGTCTGGCAGAGACGCGGTGGCCTAAGGGGTTACTCTACAACAACGGAGGCCTCCACTCTACCTCCTCACCATTGCAATGGTGGTTGTAGGCGCCCACACCCCCTGCCTGGGGAGGGCCGTATATATATGCTGGTCTCTCCGACACGGCCCATCACACCGGAGAGCAGCTGGGTGCCTTGCAGGTTGCCCAAGCCTACGAGGCACCCGATTTGTTTTTTTTTTCCTTTGCCGTACACACAAGTACCGCTCTATATAAATAGTCTTTTTTTTCCTTTGCCGCATACACAAATGCAGCTGTGTAGGAGTAGGTTTTTTTTTCCTTCGCCGTACACACAAAGAAACACAACGCAACGCAACACAAAGCAAAGCACAAGAAAGCAAAGAAAGAAAGAAAGCCCCTTTTTGCCTCCTTCTCGAGCCGGGGAAAAGCTCGAGGCAGGGATCTCCAGACCCCTGATTGCCTCCTCCTCGAGCCGGGGTATTAAAGCTCGAGGCAGGGATCTTCACGTCGCCGGTATCGGCGAATTGGACACAAACAACAAACAACACAAACAGCACAAGCAAAAAAGAGGGCGGAAATGCTACATCACCCCTGCATTCTCGGGGCTCCCCAACAAAGGGAACAAAATCAAAACTCAAAACCTACGCCGGGGGTCACCATGATGCACCACGCAACAAAGCGTGGATTCAAAGATTGTCCCGGTTTCCTCAATACCACCGGACGGTTGGGGCCCAAAAGAGGGCGGAAATGCTACATCACCCCTGCATTCTCGGGGGTCCCCAACAAGGGGAACAAAATCGGAAGTCAAAACCTATGCCGGGGGTCACCATGATGCACCACGCAACGAAGCGTGCGTTCAAAGATTGTCCTAAGTGCGCCCCCTTAGCGCACCCCCTGCATTCTCGGGGGTCCCGAAAATTTTCGGGCGCCTTCGGCGCCACCCTATGTATGGCTAGTAGCCATTGACCCTTGGTAACTAAGTGGGCCCGGAGGGCCCGGAGGGGGGGGGGGGGGGGGTCGCGTACCGGGACCGAGGAGACGTCCCCCTCGTGGGGCCGCACATCCTTGCGCACGGGCAGCACTTTCTTGTGTATGGGCAGCATTTCGTTGGACACGGGCAGCTCTCTTCTTTGCACACGGGCAGCACTTCCTTGCGCACGGGCAGCACTTCCTTGCGCACGGGCAGCACTGCCTTGCGCAAGAGCAGCGCTGCCTTGCGCAGGGGCAGCGCTGCCTTGCGCAGGGGCACCACTTCCTTGTGCGTGGGCAGCACTTCCTTGTGCACAGGCAGCATTTCATTGCGCACGGGGAGCACTTCCTTGTGCACGGGCAGCAGTTCCTTGCGCACGGGCAGCCCTTCCTTGTGCACGGGCTGCACTGCCTTGCGCAAGAGCAGCGCTGCCTTGCGCAGGGGCAGCATTGCCTTGCGCACGGTCACCACTTCCTTGTGTGTGGGCAGCACTTCCTTGTGCACAGGCAGCACTTCATTGCGCACGGGGAGCACTTCCTTGTGCACAAGCAGCAGTTCCTTGCGCACGGGCAGCCCTTCCTTGTGCATGGGCAGCACTTCCTTGCGCAAGGAGAGCACTTCCTTGCGCACGGGCACCACTTCCTCGCGCACAGGCAGCACTTCCTTGCGCACGGGCAGCACTTCCTTGCGCACGGGCAGCACTTCCTTGCGCACGGGCAGCACTTCCGTGTGCACAGGCAGCACGTCGTTGCGCACGGGCAGCATTTCCTTGTGCACGGGCAGCACTTCCTTGTGCACGGACAGCGCTTCGTTGGACACGGGCAGCACTTCCTTGCGCACGGGCAGCACTTCGTTGTGCACGGGCAGCACTTCCTTGCGCACGGGCAGCACTTCCTTGCGCACGGGCAGCACTTCCTTGCGCACGTGCAGCACTTCCTTGCGCACGGGCAGCACTCCCTTTCGCACGGGCAGCACTGCCTTGCGCACGGGCAGCAATCCCTTGCGCACGGGCACCACTTCCTTGGGCATGGGCAGCACTTCCTTGTGCACAGGCAGCATTTCCTTGCGCACAAGCAGCACTTCTTTGGACACGGGCAGCACTTCCTTGCACACGGGCACCACTCCTTTGCGCACGGGCGGCACTTCCTTGCGCACGGGCAGCACTTCCTTGCGCACGGGCAGCACTTCCTTGCGCACGGGTAGCACTGCCCTGCGCACGGGCACCACTTCCTTGTGCATGGGCAGCACTTCCTTGCGCACGGGCAGCACTTCCGTGTGCACAGGCAACACGTCGTTGTGCACGGGCAGCATTTCCTTGTGCACGGGCAGCACTTCCTTGTGCACGGACAGCACTTCGTTGGACACGGGCAGCACTTCCTTGCGCACGGGCAGCACTTCCTTGCGTGTGTGCAGCACTTCCTTGCGCGTGCGTAGCACTTCCTTGCGCACAGGCAGCACTTCCTTGCGCACGGGCAGCAGTTCCTTGCGCACTTGCGGCACTTCCGTGTGCACAGGCAGCACTTCCTTGCGCACGGGCAGCACTTACTTGTGCACGGGCAGCACTTTGTTGGACACGGGCAGCACTTCCTTGCGCACGGGCAGCACTTCTTTGTGCACGGGCAGCACTTCCTTGCACGCGGGCAGCACTTCCTTGCGCACGGGCAGCACTTCCTTGCGCACGGGCAGCACTTCCTTGCGCAGGGGCAGCACTTCCTTGCGCACGGGTAGCACTGCCTTGCGCACAGGCACCACTTCCTTGTGCATGGGCAGCACTTCCTTGTGCACAGGTAGCACTTCCTTGCGCACGTGCAGCCCTTCCTTGTGCATGGGCAGCACTTCCTTGTGCACGGGCAGCACTTCCTTGCGCACAGGTAGCACTTCCTTGCGTGTCTGCAGCACTTCCTTGCGCGTGGGCAGCACTGCCTTGCGCACATGCAGCACTTCCTTGCGCACGGGCAGCACTTTCTTGCGCACGGGCAGCACTTCCGTGCGCACAAGCAGCACTTCCTTGCGCACGGGCAGCACTTACTTGTGCACAGGCAGCACTTCGTTGGACACGGGCAGCACTTCCTTGCGCACGAGCAGCACTTCGATGTGCCCGGGCAGGACTTCTTTCGACACGGGCAGCACTTCTTTGCGCACGGGCAGCACTTCGTTGCGCACGGGCAGCACTGCCTGGCACACGGGCAGCACTCCCTTTCGCACGGGCAGCATTGCCTTGCGCACGGGCACCACTTCCTTGTGCATGGGCAGCACTTCCTTGCGCACGGGCAGCACTTTCTTGTGTATGGGCAGAATTTCGTTGGACACGGGTATCTCTCTTCTTTGCACACAAGCAGCACTTCCTTGCGCACGGGCAGCACATCCTTGCGCACGGGCAGCACTTTCTTGTGTATGGGCGGCATTTCGTTGGACACGGGGAGCTCTCTTCTTTGCACACGGGCACCACTCCTTTGCGCACGGGCAGCACTTCCTTGCGCACCGGCAGCACTTGCTTGCGCACGGGCAGCACTTCCTTGCGCACGGGTAGCACTGCCCTGCGCACGGGCACCACTTCCTTGTGCATGGGCAGCACTTCCTTGCGCACGGGCAGCACTTCCGTGTGCACAGGCACCACTTCCTTGTGCATGGGCAGCACTTCCTTGCGCACGGGCAGCACTTCCGTGTGCACAGGCAACACGTCGTTGCGCACGGGCAGCATTTCCTTGTGCACGGGCAGCACTTCCTTGTGCACGGACAGCACTTCGTTGGACACGGGCAGCACTTCCTTGCGCACGGGCAGCACTTCCTTGCGTGTGTGCAGCACTTCCTTGCGCGTGGGTAGCACTTCCTTGCGCACAGGCAGCACTTCCTTGCGCACGGGCAGCAGTTCCTTGCGCACGGGCGGCACTTCCGTGTGCACAGGCAGCACTTCCTTGCGCACGGGCAGCACTTACTTGTGCACGGGCAGCACTTCGTTGGACACGGGCAGCACTTCCTTGCGCACGGGCAGCACTTCGTTGTGCACGGGCAGCACTTCCTTGCACGCGGGCAGCACTTCCTTGCGCACGGGCAGCACTTCCTTGCGCACGGGCAGCACTTCCTTGCGCACGGGCAGCACTTCCTTGCGCACGGGTAGCACTGCCTTGCGCACGGGCACCACTTCCTTGTGCATGGGCAGCACTTCCTTGTGCACAGGCAGCACTTCCTTGCGCACGTGCAGCCCTTCTTTGTGCATGGGCAGCACTTCCTTGTGCACGGGCAGCACTTCCTTGCGCACAGGTAGCACTTCCTTGCGTGTCTGCAGCACTTCCTTGCGCGTGGACAGCACTGCCTTGCGCACAGGCAGCACTTCCTTGCGCATGGGCAGCACTTTCTTGCGCACGGGCAGCACTTCCGTGCGCACAAGCAGCACTTCCTTGCGCACGGGCAGCACTTCCTTGCGCACGGGCATCACTTCCTTGCGCACGGGCAGCACTTCCTTGCGCACGGGCAGCACTTCCTTGCGCACGGGTAGCACTGCCTTGCGCACGGGCACCACTTCCTTGTGCATGGGCAGCACTTCCTTGTGCACAGGCAGCACTTCCTTGCGCACGGGCAGCCCTTCCTTGTGCATGGGCAGCACTTCCTTGTGCACGGGCAGCACTTCCTTGCGCACAGGTAGCTCTTCCTTGCGTGTCTGCAGCACTTCCTTGCGCGTGGGCATCACTGCCTTGCGCACAGGCAGCACTTCCTTGCGCACGGGCAGCACTTTCTTGCGCACGGGCAGCACTTCCGTGCGCACGGGCAGCACTTACTTGTGCACAGGCAGCACTTCGTTGGACACGGGCAGCACTTCCTTGCGCACGGGCAGCACTTCCTTGCGCACGGGCAGCACTTACTTGTGCACAGGCAGCACTTCGTTGGACACGGGCAGCACTTCCTTGCGCACGGGCAGCACTTCGTTGTGCACGGGCAGCACTTGCTTGCACGCAGGCAGCAGTTCCTTGCGCACGGGCACTCTTCCTTGCGCACGTGCAGCACCTCCTTGCGCACGTGCAGCACTTCCTTGCGCACGGGCAGCACTGCCTTGCGCACGGGCAGCACTGCCTTGCGCACGGGCACCACTTCCTTGTGCATGGGTAGCACTTCCTTGTGCACACGCAGCATTTCCTTGCGCACGGGCAGCACTTCGATGTGCACGGGCAGCACTTCGTTCGACACGGGCAGCACTTCTTTGCGCACGGGCAGCACTTCGTTGCGCACGGGCAGCACTGCCTGGCGCACGGGCAGCACTGCCTTGGGCACGGGCAGCATTGCCTTGCGCACGGGCAGCACTGCCTTGTGTACGGGCAGCACTTCCTTGTGCATGGGCAGCACATCCTTGCGCACGGGCAGCACTTTCTTGTGTATGGGCAGCATTTCGTTGGACACGGGCCTCTCTTCTTTGCACACGGGCAGCACTTCCTTGCGCACGGGCAGCACTTCCTTGCGCACTGGCAGCACTGCCTTGCGCAAGAGCAGCGCTGCCTTGCGCAGGGGCAGCACTGCCTTGCACACAGGCACCACTTCCTTGTGCGTGGGCAGCACTTCCTTGTGCACAGGCAGCATTTCATTGCGCACGGGGAGCACTTCCTTGTGCACAGGCAGCAGTTCCTTGCGCACGGGCAGCCCTTCCTTGTGCATGGGCAGCACTTCCTTGCGCAAGGAGAGCACTTCCTTGCGCACGGGCACCACTTCCTCGCGAACAGGCAGCACTTCCTTGCGCACGGGCGGCACTTCCTTGCGCGTGTGCACCACTTCCTTGCGCGTGGGCAGCAATTCCTTGTGCACAGGCAGCACTTCCTTGCCCACGGGCAGCACTTCCTTGCGCACGGGCAGCACTTCTTTGCGCACGGGCAGCACTTCCGTGTGCACAGGCAGCACGTCGTTGCGCACGGGCAGCAATTCCTTGTGCACGGGCAGCACTTCCTTGTGCACGGACAGCACTTCGTTGGACACGGGCAGCACTTCCTTGCGCACAGGCAGCACTTCGTTGTGCACGGGCATCACTTCCTTGCGCACGGGCAGCACTTCCTTGCGCACGGGCACCACTTCCTTGCGCACGGGCAGCACTCCCTTTCGCACGGGCAGCACTGCCTTGCGCACGGGCAGCAATCCCTTGCGCACGGGCACCACTTCCTTGGGCATGGGCAGCACTTCCTTGTGCACAGGCAGCATTTCCTTGCGCACAAGCAGCACTTCTTTGGACACGGGCAGCACTTCCTTGCACACAGGCAGCACTCCTTTGCGCACGGGCAGCACTTCCTTGCGCACGGGCAGCACTTCCTTGCGCACGGGTAGCACTGCCCTGTGCACGGGCACCACTTCCTTGTGCATGGGCAGCACTTCCTTGCGCACGGGCAGCACTTCCGTGTGCACAGGCAGCACGTCGTTGCGCACGGGCAGCATTTCCTTGTGCACAGGCAGCACTTCCTTGTGCACGGGGAGCACTTCGTTGGACACGGGCAGCACTTCCTCGCGCACGGGCAGCACTTCCTTGCGCACGGGCAGCACTTCCTGGCGTGTGTGCAGCACTTCCTTGCGCGTGGGCAGCACTTCCTTGCGCACAGGCAGCACTTCCTTGCGCACGGGCAGCAGTTCCCTGCGCACGGGTGGCACTTCCGTGTGCACAGGCAGCACTTCCTTGCGCACGGGCAGCACTTCCTTGCGCACGGGCAGCACTTCCTTGCGCACGGGCAGCACTTACTTGTGCACGGGCAGCACTTCGTTGGACACGGGCAGCACTTCCTTGCGCACGGGCAGCACTTCGTTGTGCACGGGCAGCACTTCCTTGCACGCGGGCAGCACTTCCTTGCGCACGGGCAGCACTTCCTTGCGCACGGGCAGCACTTCCTTGCGCACGGGCAGCACTTCGTTGTGCACGGGCAGCACTTCCTTGCACGCGGGCAGCACTTCCTTGCGCACGGGCAGCACTTCCTTGCGCACGGGCAGCACTTCCTTGCGCACGGGCAGCACTTCCTTGCGCACGGGTAGCACTGCCTTGCGCACGGGCACCACTTCCTTGTGCATGGGCAGCACTTCCTTGTGCACAGGCAGCACTTCCTTGCGCACGTGCAGCCCTTCTTTGTGCATGGGCAGCACTTCCTTGTGCACGGGCAGCACTTCCTTGCGCACAGGTAGCACTTCCTTGCGTGTCTGCAGCACTTCCTTGCGCGTGGACAGCACTGCCTTGCGCACAGGCAGCACTTCCTTGCGCATGGGCAGCACTTTCTTGCGCACGGGCAGCACTTCCGTGCGCACAAGCAGCACTTCCTTGCGCACGGGCAGCACTTCCTTGCGCACGGGCATCACTTCCTTGCGCACGGGCAGCACTTCCTTGCGCACGGGCAGCACTTCCTTGCGCACGGGTAGCACTGCCTTGCGCACGGGCACCACTTCCTTGTGCATGGGCAGCACTTCCTTGTGCACAGGCAGCACTTCCTTGCGCACGGGCAGCCCTTCCTTGTGCATGGGCAGCACTTCCTTGTGCACGGGCAGCACTTCCTTGCGCACAGGTAGCTCTTCCTTGCGTGTCTGCAGCACTTCCTTGCGCGTGGGCATCACTGCCTTGCGCACAGGCAGCACTTCCTTGCGCACGGGCAGCACTTTCTTGCGCACGGGCAGCACTTCCGTGCGCACGGGCAGCACTTACTTGTGCACAGGCAGCACTTCGTTGGACACGGGCAGCACTTCCTTGCGCACGGGCAGCACTTCCTTGCGCACGGGCAGCACTTACTTGTGCACGGGCAGCACTTCGTTGGACACGGGCAGCACTTCCTTGCGCACGGGCAGCACTTCGTTGTGCACGGGCAGCACTTGCTTGCACGCAGGCAGCAGTTCCTTGCGCACGGGCACTCTTCCTTGCGCACGTGCAGCACCTCCTTGCGCACGTGCAGCAGTTCCTTGCGCACGGGCAGCACTGCCTTGCGCACGGGCAGCACTGCCTTGCGCACGGGCACCACTTCCTTGTGCATGGGTAGCACTTCCTTGTGCACACGCAGCATTTCCTTGCGCACGGGCAGCACTTCGATGTGCACGGGCAGCACTTCGTTCGACACGGGCAGCACTTCTTTGCGCACGGGCAGCACTTCGTTGCGCACGGGCAGCACTGCCTGGCGCACGGGCAGCACTGCCTTGGGCACGGGCAGCATTGCCTTGCGCACGGGCAGCACTGCCTTGTGTACGGGCAGCACTTCCTTGTGCATGGGCAGCACATCCTTGCGCACGGGCAGCACTTTCTTGTGTATGGGCAGCATTTCGTTGGACACGGGCAGCTCTCTTCTTTGCACACGGGCAGCACTTCCTTGCGCACGGGCAGCACTTCCTTGCGCACTGGCAGCACTGCCTTGCGCAAGAGCAGCGCTGCCTTGCGCAGGGGCAGCACTGCCTTGCACACAGGCACCACTTCCTTGTGCGTGGGCAGCACTTCCTTGTGCACAGGCAGCATTTCATTGCGCACGGGGAGCACTTCCTTGTGCACAGGCAGCAGTTCCTTGCGCACGGGCAGCCCTTCCTTGTGCATGGGCAGCACTTCCTTGCGCAAGGAGAGCACTTCCTTGCGCACGGGCACCACTTCCTCGCGAACAGGCAGCACTTCCTTGCGCACGGGCGGCACTTCCTTGCGCGTGTGCACCACTTCCTTGCGCGTGGGCAGCAATTCCTTGTGCACAGGCAGCACTTCCTTGCCCACGGGCAGCACTTCCTTGCGCACGGGCAGCACTTCTTTGCGCACGGGCAGCACTTCCGTGTGCACAGGCAGCACGTCGTTGCGCACGGGCAGCAATTCCTTGTGCACGGGCAGCACTTCCTTGTGCACGGACAGCACTTCGTTGGACACGGGCAGCACTTCCTTGCGCACAGGCAGCACTTCGTTGTGCACGGGCATCACTTCCTTGCGCACGGGCAGCACTTCCTTGCGCACGGGCACCACTTCCTTGCGCACGGGCAGCACTCCCTTTCGCACGGGCAGCACTGCCTTGCGCACGGGCAGCAATCCCTTGCGCACGGGCACCACTTCCTTGGGCATGGGCAGCACTTCCTTGTGCACAGGCAGCATTTCCTTGCGCACAAGCAGCACTTCTTTGGACACGGGCAGCACTTCCTTGCACACAGGCAGCACTCCTTTGCGCACGGGCAGCACTTCCTTGCGCACGGGCAGCACTTCCTTGCGCACGGGTAGCACTGCCCTGTGCACGGGCACCACTTCCTTGTGCATGGGCAGCACTTCCTTGCGCACGGGCAGCACTTCCGTGTGCACAGGCAGCACGTCGTTGCGCACGGGCAGCATTTCCTTGTGCACAGGCAGCACTTCCTTGTGCACGGGGAGCACTTCGTTGGACACGGGCAGCACTTCCTCGCGCACGGGCAGCACTTCCTTGCGCACGGGCAGCACTTCCTGGCGTGTGTGCAGCACTTCCTTGCGCGTGGGCAGCACTTCCTTGCGCACAGGCAGCACTTCCTTGCGCACGGGCAGCAGTTCCCTGCGCACGGGTGGCACTTCCGTGTGCACAGGCAGCACTTCCTTGCGCACGGGCAGCACTTCCTTGCGCACGGGCAGCACTTCCTTGCGCACGGGCAGCACTTACTTGTGCACGGGCAGCACTTCGTTGGACACGGGCAGCACTTCCTTGCGCACGGGCAGCACTTCGTTGTGCACGGGCAGCACTTCCTTGCACGCGGGCAGCACTTCCTTGCGCACGGGCAGCACTTCCTTGCGCACGGGCAGCACTTCCTTGCGCACGGGCAGCACTTCCTTGCGCACGGGCAGCACTTCCTTGCGCACAGGTAGCACTGCCTTGCGCACGGGCACCACTTCCTTGTGCATGGGCAGCACTTCCTTGTGCACAGGCAGCACTTCCTTGCGCACGTGCAGCCCTTCCTTGTGCATGGGCAGCACTTCCTTGTGCACGGGCAGCACTTCCTTGCGCACAGGTAGCACTTCCTTGCGTGTCTGCAGCACTTCCTTGCGCGTGGGCAGCACTGCCTTGCGCACAGGCAGCACTTCCTTGCGCACGGGCAGCACTTCCTTGCGCACGGGCAGCACTTCCGTGCGCACAAGCGGCACTTCCTTGCGCACGGGCAGCACTTCCTTGCGCACGGGCAGCACTTACTTGTGCACAGGCAGCACTTCGTTGGACACGGGCAGCAGTTCCTTGCGCACGGGCAGCACTTCCTTGCCCACGGGCAGCACTTCCTTGCGCACGGGCAGCACTTCCTTGCGCACGGGCAGCACTTCCGTGTGCACAGGCAGCACGTCGTTGCGCACGGGCAGCAATTCCTTGTGCACGGGCAGCACTTCCTTGTGCACGGACAGCACTTCGTTGGACACGGGCAGCACTTCCTTGCGCACAGGCAGCACTTCGTTGTGCACGGGCAGCACTGCCTGGCGCACGGGCAGCACTGCCTTGCGCACGGGCAGCACTGCCTTGCGCACGGGCAGCACTGCCCTCTGTACGGGCAGCACTTCCTTGTGCATGGGCAGCACATCCTTGCGCACGGGCAGCACTTTCTTGTGTATGGGCAGCATTTCGTTGGACACGGGTAGCTCTCTTCTTTGCACACAAGCAGTACTTCCTTGCGCACGGGCAGCACATCCTTGCGCACGGGCAGCACTTTCTTGTGTATGGGCAGCATTTCGTTGGACACGGGCAGCTCTCTTCTTTGCACACGGGCAGCACTTCCTTGCGCACGGCCAGCACCTCCTTGCGCACGGGCAGCACTGCCTTGCGCAAGAGCAGCGCTGCCTTGCGCAGGGGCAGCACTGCCTTGCGCACGGGCACCACTTCCTTGTGCGTGGGCAGCACTTCCTTGTGCACAGGCAGCATTTCATTGCGCACGGGGAGCACTTCCTTGTGCACAGGCAGCAGTTCCTTGCGCACAGGCAGCCCTTCCTTGTGCATGGGCAGCACTTCCTTGCGGAAGGAGAGCACTTCCTTGCGCACGGGCACCACTTCCTCGCGAACAAGCAGCACTTCCTTGCGCACGGGCAGCACTTCCTTGCGCACAGGCAGCACTTCCTTGCGCACGGGCAGCACTTCCTTGCGCACGGGCAGCACTTCCTTGCGCACGGGCAACACTTCCGTGCGCACAGGCAGCACGTCGTTGCGCACGGGCAGCATTTCCTTGTGCACGGGCAGCACTTCCTTGTGCACGGACAGCACTTCGTTGGACACGGGCAGCACTTCCTTGCGCACGGGCAGCACTTCGTTGTGCACGGGCAGCACTTCCTTGCGCACGGGCTGCACTTCCTTGCGCACGGGCAGCACTTCCTTGCGCACGTGCAGCACTTCCTTGCGCACGGGCAGCACTCCCTTTCGCACGGGCAGCACTGCCTTGCGCACGGGCGGCAATCCCTTGCGCACGGGCAACACTTCCTTGGGCATGGGCAGCACTTCCTTGTGCACAGGCAGCATTTCCTTGCGCACAAGCAGCACTTCTTTGGACACGGGCAGCACTTCCTTGCACACGGGCAGCACTCCTTTGCGCACGGGCAGCACTTCCTTGCGCACTGGCAGCACTTCCTTGCGCACGGGCAGCACTTCCTTGCGCACGGGTAGCACTGCCCTGTGCACGGGCACCACTTCCTTGTGCATGGGCAGCACTTCGTTGCGCACGGGCAGCACTTCCGTGTGCACAGGCAGCACGTCGTTGCGCACGGGCAGCATTTCCTTGTGCACAGGCAGCACTTCCTTGTGCACGGACAGCACTTCGTTGGACACGGGCAGCACTTCCTCGCGCACGGGCAGCACTTCCTTGCGCACGGGCAGCACTTCCTGTCGTGTGTGCAGCACTTCCTTGCGCGTGGGCAGCACTTCCTTGCGCACAGGCAGCACTTCCTTGCGCACGGGCAGCAGTTCCTTGCGCACGGGCGGCACTTCCGTGTGCACAGGCAGCACTTCCTTGCGCACGGGCAGCACTTCCTTGCGCACGGGCAGCACTTACTTGTGCACGGGCAGCACTTCGTTGGACACGGGCAGCACTTCCTTGCGCACGGGCAGCACTTCGTTGTGCACGGGCAGCACTTCCTTGCACGCGGGCAGCACTTCCTTGCGCACGGGCAGCACTTCCTTGCGCACGGGCAGCACTTCCTTGCGCACGGGCAGCACTTCCTTGCGCACAAGTAGCACTGCCTTGCGCACGGGCACCACTTCCTTGTGCATGGGCAGCACTTCCTTGTGCACAGGCAGCACTTCCTTGCGCACGTGCAGCCCTTCCTTGTGCATGGGCAGCACTTCCTTGTGCACGGGCAGCACTTCCTTGCGCACAGGTAGCACTTCCTTGCGTGTCTGCACCACTTCCTTGCGCGTGGGCAGGACTGCCTTGCGCAAAGGCAGCACTTCCTTGCGCACGGGCAGCACTTCCTTGCGCACTGGCAGCACTTCCGTGCGCACAAGCAGCACTTCCCTGCGCACGGGCAGCACTTCCTTGCGCACGGGCAGCACTTACTTGTGGACAGGCAGCACTTCGTTGGACACGGGCAGCACTTCTTTGCGCACGGGCAGCACTTCGTTGTGCACGGGCAGCACTCTCTTTCGCACGTGCAGCACTGCCTTGCGCACAGGCAGCACTGCCTTGCGCACGGGCACCACTTCCTTGTGCATGGGCAGCACTTCCTTGTGCACACGCAGCATTTCCTTGCGCACGGGCAGCACTTCCTTGTGCGCGGGCAGCACTTCGTTGGACACGGGCAGCACTTCCTTGCGCACGGGCGGCACTTTGTTGCGCACGGGCAGCACTGCCTGGCGCACGGGCAGCACTGCCTTGCGCACGGGCAGCACTGCCTTGCGCACGGGCAGCACTGCCCTGTGTACGGGCAGCACTTCCTTGTGCATGGGCAGCAGATCCTTGCGCACGGGCAGCACTTTCTTGTGCACGGGCAGCACTTCGTTGGACACGGGTAGCTCTCTTCTTTGCACACAAGCAGCACTTCCTTGCGCACGCGTAGCACATCCTTGCGCGCGGGGAGCACTTTCTTGTGTATGGGCATCATTTCGTTGGACACGGTCAGCTCTCTTCTTTGCACACGGGCAGCACTTCCTTGCGCACGGGCAGCACTTCCTTGCGCACGGGCAGCACTGCCTTGCGCAAGAGCAGCGCTGCCTTGCGCAGGGGCAGCACTGCCTTGCGCACGGGCACCACTTCCTTGTGCGTGGGCAGCACTTCCTTGTGCACAGGCAGCACTTCGTTGGACACGGGCAGCAGTTCCTTGCGCACGGGCAGCACTTCGTTGTGCACGGGCAGCACTCCCTTTCGCACGGGCAGCATTGCCTTGCGCACGGGCAGCACTGCCCTCTGTACGGGCAGCACTTCCTTGTGCATGGGCAGCACATCCTTGCGCACGGGCAGCACTTTCTTGTGTATGGGCAGCATTTCGTTGGACACGGGTAGCTCTCTTCTTTGCACACAAGCAGTACTTCCTTGCGCACGGGCAGCACATCCTTGCGCACGGGCAGCACTTTCTTGTGTATGGGCAGCATTTCGTTGGACACGGGCAGCTCTCTTCTTTGCAAACGGGCAGCACTTCCTTGCGCACGGCCAGCACCTCCTTGCGCACGGGCAGCACTGCCTTGCGCAAGAGCAGCGCTGCCTTGCGCAGGGGCAGCACTGCCTTGCGCAGGGGCACCACTTCCTTGTGCGTGGGCAGCACTTCCTTGTGCACAGGCAGCATTTCATTGCGCACGGGGAGCACTTCCTTGTGCACAGGCAGCAGTTCCTTGCGCACAGGCAGCCCTTCCTTGTGCATGGGCAGCACTTCCTTGCGGAAGGAGAGCACTTCCTTGCGCACGGGCACCACTTCCTCGCGAACAAGCAGCACTTCCTTGCGCACGGGCAGCACTTCCTTGCGCACCGACAGCACTTCCTTGCGCACGGGCAGCACTTCCTTGCGCACGGGCAGCACTTCCTTGCGCACGGGCAGCACTTCCGTGCGCACGGGCAGCACGTCGTTGCGCACGGGCAGCATTTCCTTGTGCACGGGCAGCACTTCCTTGTGCACGGACAGCACTTCGTTGGACACGGGCAGCACTTCGTTGGACACGGGCAGCACTTCCTTGCGCACGGGCAGCACTTCGTTGTGCACGGGCAGCACTTCCTTGCGCACGGGCTGCACTTCCTTGCGCACAGGCAGCACTTCCTTGCGCACGTGCAGCACTTCCTTGCGCACGGGCAGCACTCCCTTTCGCACGGGCAGCACTGCCTTGCGCACGGGCAGCAATCCCTTGCGCACGGGCACCACTTCCTTGGGCATGGGCAGCACTTCCTTGTGCACAGGCAGCATTTCCTTGCGCACAAGCAGCACTTCTTTGGACACGGGCAGCACTTCCTTGCACACGGGCAGCAGTCCTTTGCGCACGGGCAGCACTTCCTTGCGCACGGGCGGCACTTCCTTGCGCACGGGCAGCACTTCCTTGCGCACGGGTAGCACTGCCCTGTGCACGGGCACCACTTCCTTGTGCATGAGCAGCACTTCCTTGCGCACGGGCAGCACTTCCGTGTGCACGGGCAGCACGTCGTTGCGCACGGGCAGCATTTCCTTGTGCACAGGCAGCACTTCCTTGTGCACGGACAGCACTTCGTTGGACACGGGCAGCACTTCCTCGCGCACGGGCAGCACTTCCTTGCGCACGGGCAGCACTTCCTGGCGTGTGTGCGGCACTTCCTTGCGCGTGGGCAGCACTTCCTTGCGCACAGGCAGCACTTCCTTGCGCACGGGCAGTAGTTCCTTGCGCACGGGTGGCACTTCCGTGTGCACAGGCAGCACTTCCTTGCGCACGGGCAGCACTTCCTTGCGCACGGGCAGCACTTACTTGTGCACGGGCAGCACTTCGTTCGACACGGGCAGCACTTCCTTGCGCACGGGCAGCACTTCGTTGTGCACGGGCAGCACTTCCTTGCACGCGGGCAGCACTTCCTTGCGCACGGGCAGCACTTCCTTGCGCACGGGCAGCACTTCCTTGCGCACGGGCAGCACTTCCTTGCGCACAAGTAGCACTGCCTTGCTCACGGGCACCACTTCCTTGTGCATGGGCAGCACTTCCTTGTGCACAGGCAGCACTTCCTTGCGCACGTGCAGCCCTTCCTTGTGCATGGGCAGCACTTCCTTGTGCACGGGCAGCACTTCCTTGCGCACAGGTAGCACTTCCTTGCGTGTCTGCACCACTTCCTTGCGCGTGGGCAGGACTGCCTTGCGCAAAGGCAGCACTTCCTTGCGCACGGGCAGCACTTCCTTGCGCACTGGCAGCACTTCCGTGCGCACAAGCAGCACTTCCCTTGCGCACGGGCAGCACTTCCTTGCGCACGGGCAGCACTTACTTGTGGACAGGCAGCACTTCGTTGGACACGGGCAGCACTTCCTTGCGCACGGGCAGCACTTCGTTGTGCACGGGCAGCACTCTCTTTCGCACGTGCAGCACTGCCTTGCGCACAGGCAGCACTGCCTTGCGCACGGGCACCACTTCCTTGTGCATGGGCAGCACTTCCTTGTGCACACGCAGCATTTCCTTGCGCACGGGCAGCACTTCCTTGTGCACGGGCAGCACTTCGTCGGACACGGGCAGCACTTCCTTGCGCACGGGCAGCACTTTGTTGCGCACGGGCAGCACTGCCCGGCGCACGGGCAGCACTGCCTTGCGCACGGGCAGCACTGCCTTGCGCACGGGCAGCACTGCCCTGTGTACGGGCAGCACTTCCTTGTGCATGGGCAGCAGATCCTTGCGCACGGGCAGCACTTTCTTGTGTATGGGCAGCATTTCGTTGGACACGGGTAGCTCTCTTCTTTGCACACAAGCAGCACTTCCTTGCGCACGCGTAGCACATCCCTGCGCGCGGGGAGCACTTTCTTGTGTATGGGCAGCATTTCGTTGGACACGGGCAGCTCTCTTCCTTGCACATGGGCAGCACTTCCTTGCGCACGGGCAGCACTTCCTTGCGCACGGGCAGCACTGCCTTGCGCACGGGCACTAGTTCCTTGTGCGTGGGCAGCACTTCCTTGTGCACAGGTGGCATTTCATTGCGCACGGGGAGCACTTCCTTGTGCACAGGCAGCAGTTCCTTGCGCACGGGTAGCCCTTCCTTGCGCACGGGCACCACTTCCTCGCGCACGGACAGCACTTCCTTGCGCACGGGCAGCACTTCCTTGCGCGTGTGCAGCCCTTCCCTGCGCGTGGGCAGCAATTCCTTGTGCACAGGCAGCACTTCCTTGCGCACGGGCAGCACTTCCTTGCGCACGGGCAGCACTTCCTTGCGCACGGGCAGCACTTCCGTGTGCACAGGCAGCACGTCGTTGCGCACGGGCAGCATTTCCTTGTGCACGGGCAGCACTTCCTTGTGCACGGACGGCGGTTCGTTGGACACGGGCAGCACTTTCTTGCGCACGGGCAGCACTTCCTTGCGCACGGGCAGCACTTCCTTGCGCACGTGCAACACTTCCTTGCGCACGGGCAGCACTCCCTTTCGCACGGGCAACACTCCCTTGCGCACGGGCAGCAATCCCTCGCGCACGGGCACCACTTCCTTGGGCATGGGCAGCACTTCCTTGTGCACAGGCAGCATTTCCTTGCGCACAAGCAGCACTTCTTTGGACACGGGCAGCACTTCCTTGCACACGGGCAGCACTCCTTTGCGCACGGGCAGCACTTCCTTGCGCACGGGCAGCACTTCCTTGCGCACGGGCATCACTTCCTTGCGCACGGGCAGCACTGCCCTGTGCACGGGCACCACTTCCTTGTGCATGGGCAGCACTTCCTTGCGCACGGGCAGCACTTCCGTGTGCACAAGCAGCACGTCGTTGCGCACGGGCAGCATTTCCTTGTGCACGGACAGCACTCCGTTGGACACGGGCAGCACTTCCTTGCGCACGGGCGGCACTTCGTTGTGCACCGGCAGCACTTCCTTGCGCACGGGCAGCACTTCCTTGCGAACAGGCAGCACTTCCTTGCGCACGTGCAGCACTTCCTTGCGCACGGGCAGCACTCCCTTTCGCACGGGCAGCACTGCCTTGCGCACGGGCAGCAATCCCTTGCGCACGGGCACCACTTCCTTGTGCATGGGCAGCACTTCCTTGTGCACAAGCAGCATTTCCTTGCGCACAAGCAGCACTTCTTTGGACAGGGGCAGCGGTTCCTTGCACACGGGCAGCACTCCTTTGCGCACCGGCAGCACTTCCTTGCGCACGGGCAGCACTTCCTTGCGCACGGGCAGCAGTTCCTTGCGCACGGGCAGCACTGCCCTGTGCACGGGCACCACTTCCTTGTGCATGGGCAGCACTTCCTTGTGCACAAGCAGCACTTCCTTGCGCACCAGCAGCACTTACGTGCGCGCAGGCAGCACATCTTTGCGCACGGGCAGCATTGGGTTGCGCACGGGCAGCACTTCCTTACGCATGAGCACCACTACCCTGTGCACGAGCAGCACTTCGTTGGACACGAGCCGCACTTCCTTGCGCACGGGCATGCACTTTCTTGCGCACGAAAAGCACTTCGTTGGACACGGGCAGCATTTCCTTGCGCTTGAGCAGCACTTCCTTGCGCACGGGGAGCACTTCCTTGCGCTTGGGCACCACTTCGTTGGGCACGGGCAGCACTTCCTTGCGCACGGGCAACGATTCCTTGTGCAGGGGCAGCACTTCCTTGCGCACAGGCAGCACTTCATTCATGGGCAGAAACTTCGTTGGACACGGGCAGCACTTCCTTGCGCACGAGCAGCACTTCCTTGCGCACGGGCAGCACTTCGTTGTGCACGGGCAGCACTTCCTTGCACGAGGGCACCACTTCATGGGCAGAAACTTCGTTGGACACGAGCAGCTGTTGTTTGCGCTTGGGCAGCACTTCCTTGCGCACGGGCAGCACTTCTTTGTGCACGGGCACCACTTCCTTGCAAACGGGCACCAGTTCCTTGTGCACGAGCAGCACTTTCTTGCGCATGGGGAGCACTTCCTTGCTCACTGACAGCACCTCCTTGTGCACGGGCAGCACTCGCTTATGCACGGGCAGCACTTCCGTGCGCACGGGCAGCACTTTTTTGCGCACAGGGAGCACTTCCTTGCACACAAGCAGCACTTTCTTGCGCACGGGCAGCACTTCCTTGCGCACGGGCAACACTTCCTTGCGCACAGGCAGCACTTCCTCGCGCACGGGCAGCAGTTCCTTGTGCACGGGCAGCACTTCCTTGTGCACGGGCAGCACTTCATTGGACACGGGCAGCCTTTTCTTGCGCAGGGGCAGCACTTCCTTGCGCACGGACAACACTTCCTTGCGCACGGGCAGCATCTCCTTGCGAACGGGCAACACTTCCTTGCGCACGGGCAGCACTTCCTTGTGCACAAGCAGCACTTCCTTGCGCACGGGCAGCAGTTACTTGTGCATGGGCAGCACTTCCTTGTGCACGGGCTGCAGTTCGTTGGGAACGGGCAGCATTTCCTTGTGCACGGGCAACACTTGCTTGCGCACGGGCAGCACTTCTTTGCGCATGGGCACCACTGCCTTGCGCACAGGCAGCACTTCCTTGTGCACGGGCAGCACTTCCTTGCGCCAGGGCCACACTTCCTTGCGCCGTGCACAAGGAAGTGCTGCCCATGCGCAAGGAAGTGCTGCCCATGCGCAAGGAAGTGCTGCCCGTGCACAAGGAAGTGCTGCCCGTGCGCAAGGAAGTGCTGCCCGTGCGTAAGCGAGTGCTGCGGAAGTGCTGCCGGTGCGCAGGGAAGTGCTGCCCGTGCGCAAGGAAGTGCTGCCCAAGCGCAAGGAAGTGCTGCCCGTGCGCAAGGAAGTGCTGCCCGTGCACAAGGAAGTTTCTGCCCGTGCGCAAGGAAGTGCTGCCCGTGCACAAGGAAGTGCTGCCCGTGCACAAGGAAGTGCTGCCCGTGCGCAAGGAATTGGCGCCCGTGCCCAACGAAGTGCTGCCCAAGCGCAAGGGAGTGCTGCCCAAGCGCAAGGAAGTGCTGCCCGTGCGCAAGGAACCACTTCCTTGTGCACGGGCAGCACTTCCTTGCGCATGGGCAACACTTCCTTGCGCACCGGCAGCACTTTCTTGTGCACGGGCAGCACTCGCTTACGCACGGGCAGCACTTCCTTGCGCACGGGCAGCACTTTCTTGCGCACGGGCAGCACTTCCTTGCACACAAGCTGCAATTCCTTGCGCAAGGGCAGCACTTCGTTGGACCCGGGCAGCCCTTCCTTGCGCACGGGCAGCACTTCCTTGCGCACGGGCAGCACTTCCTTGTGCACGGGCAGCACTTCCTTGTGCACGGGCAGCACTTCATTGGACACGGGCAGCCTTTTCTTGCGCACGGGCAGCACTTCCTTGCGCACAAAAAGCACTTCCTTGTGCAAGGGCAGCACTTCCTTGTGCACGGGCAGCACTTCCTTGCGCACGGGCAGCTCTTCCTTGCGCTTGGGCAGCACTTCGTTGGGCACGGGCACCAATTCCTTGTGCACGAGCAGCACTTCCTTGCGCACGGGCAGCAGTTCATTGGGCACGGGCAGCACTTCCTTGCGCACCGGCAGCACTTCCTTGTGCAGGGGCAGCACTTCCTTGGAAAGGGGCAGCACTTCCTTGGACACGGGCAGCGCTTCCTTGCGCACGGGCAGCACTTCGTTGGGCACGGGCAGCACTTCCCTGCGCACGAGCAGCACTTCCTTGCGCACGGGCAGCAGTTCGTTGCGCACGGGCAGCACTTCCTTGCGCGTGTGCAGCACTTCCTTGCGTGTGGGCAGCAATTCCTTGCACACAGGCAGCACTTCCTTGCGCATGGGCAGCACTACCGTGTGCACGAGCAGCACTTCGTTGGACACGAGCAGCACTTCCTTATGCACGGGCAGAACTTCCTTGCGCATGGGCAGCACTTCGTTGGGCACGGGCAGCACTTCCTTGCGCACCGGCAGCACTTCCTTGTGCAGGGGCGGCACTTCCTTGGAAACGGGCAGCACTTCCTTGTGCACGGGCAGCACTGCCTTGCTCACGGGCAGCACTTCGTTGCGCACGGGCAGCACTTCCTTGCGCACGGGCAGCACCTCCTTGCGAGAGGGAAAACTTCCTTGCGCACGGGCAGCACTTCCTTGCGCATGGGCAGAACTTCCTTGCGCACGGGCAGCACTTCGTTGGACACGGGCAGCACTTCCTTGCGCACGGGCAGCACTTCCTTGCGCATGGGCAGCACTTCCTTGTTCACGGGCAGCACTTCCTTGCGCATGGACAGCACTTTTTTGCGCATGGGCAGCACTTCCTTGCGCACGGGCAGCACTTTGTTGGACACGAGCCGCACTTCCTTGCGCACGGGCATGCACTTTCTTGCGCACGAAAAGCACTTCGTTGGACACGGGCAGCATTTCCTTGCGCTTGAGCAGCACTTCCTTGCGCACGGGGAGCACTTCCTTGCGCTTGGGCACCACTTCGTTGGGCACGGGCAGCACTTCCTTGCGCACGGGCAGCACTTCCTTGTGCAGGGGCAGCACTTCCTTGCGCACAGGCAGCACTTCATTCATGGGCAGAAACTTCGTTGGACACGGGCAGCACTTCCTTGCGCACGAGCAGCACTTCCTTGCGCACGGGCAGCACTTCCTTGCGCACGGGCAGCACTTCTTTGTGCACGGGCACCACTTCCTTGCAAACGGGCACCACTTCCTTGTGCACGAGCAGCACTTTCTTGCGCATGGGGAGCACTTCCTTGCTCACTGGCAGCACCTCCTTGTGCACGGGCAGCACTCGCTTATGCACGGGCAGCACTTCCGTGCGCACGGGCAGCACTTTTTTGCGCACGGGGAGCACTTCCTTGCACACAAGCAGCACTTTCTTGCGCACGGGCAGCACTTCCTTGCGCACGGGCAACACTTCCTTGCGCACAGGCAGCACTTCCTCGCGCACGGGCAGCAGTTCCTTGTGCACGGGGAGCACTTCCTTGTGCACGGGCAGCACTTCATTGGACACGGGCAGCCTTTTCTTGCGCAGGGGCAGCACTTCCTTGCGCACGGACAACACTTCCTTGCGCACAGGCAGCATCTCCTTGCGAACGGGCAACACTTCCTTGCGCACGGGCAGCACTTCCTTGTGCACAAGCAGCACTTCCTTGCGCACCGGCAGCAGTTACTTGTGCATGGGCACAACTTCCTTGTGCACGGGCTGCAGTTCGTTGGGAACGGGCAGCATTTCCTTGTGCACGGGCAACACTTGCTTGCGCACGGGCAGCACTTCTTTGCGCATGGGCACCACTGCCTTGCGCACAGGCAGCACTTCCTTATGCACGGGCAGCACTTCCTTGCGCCAGGACCACACTTCCTTGCGCCGTGCACAAGGAAGTGCTGCCCATGCGCAAGGAAGTGCTGCCCATGCGCAAGGAAGTGCTGCCCGTGCACAAGGAAGTGCTGCCCGTGCGCAAGGAAGTGCTGCCCGTGCGCAAGGAAGTGCTGCCCAAGCGCAAGGAAGTGCTGCCCGTGCGCAAGGAAGTGCTGCTCAGGTGCAAGGAAGTGCTGCCCGTCCACAAGGAAGTTTCTGCCCGTGCGCAAGGAAGTGCTGCCCGTGCACAAGGAAGTGCTGCCCGTGCACAAGGAAGTGCTACCCGTGCGCAAGGAAGTGCTGCCCGTGCACAACGAAGTGCTGCCCGTGCGCAGGGAATCGGCGCCCGTGCCCAACGAAGTGCTGCCCAAGCGCAAGGGAGTGCTGCCCAAGCGCAAGGAAGTGCTGCCCGTGCGCAAGGAACCACTTCCTTGTGCACGGGCAGCACTTCCTTGCGCATGGGCAACACTTCCTTGCGCACCGGCAGCACTTTCTTGTGCACGGGCAGCACTCGCTTACGCACGGGCAGCACTTCCTTGCGCACGGGCAGCACTTTCTTGCGCACGGGCAGCACTTCCTTGCACACAAGCTGCAATTCCTTTTGCAAGGGCAGCACTTCGTGGGACCCGGGCAGCCCTTCCTTGCGCACGGGCAGCACTTCCTTGCGCACGGGCAGCACTTCCTTGTGCACGGGCAGCACTTCCTTGTGCACGGGTAGCACTTCATTGGACACGGGCAGCCTTTTCTTGCGCACGGGCAGCACTTCCTTGCGCACAAAAAGCACTTCCTTGTGCAAGGGCAGCACTTCCTTGTGCACGGGCAGCACTTCCTTGCGCACGGGCAGCTCTTCCTTGCGCTTGGGCAGCACTTCGTTGGGCACGGGCACCAATTCCTTGTGCACGGGCAGCACTTCCTTGCGCACGGGCAGTAGTTCATTGGGCACGGGCAGCACTTGCTTGCGCACGGGCAGCACTTCCTTGCACACAGGCAGCACTTCCTTGTGCACGGGCAGCATTTTGTTGTGCACGGGGAGCACTTCATTGGACACGGGCAGCCTTTTCTTGCGCAGGGGCAGCCTTTCCTTGCGCACGGGCAGCACTTCCTTGCGCACGAAAAGCACTTCCTTGCGCTTGGGCAGCACTTCGTGGGGCACGGACACCAATTCCTTGCGCACAGGCAGCACTTCCTTGCGCACGGGCAGCAGTTCGTTGGGCACGGGCAGCACTTCCTTGCGCCAGGGCCACACTTCCTTGCGCCGTGCACAAGGAAGTGCTGCCCATGCGCAAGGACGTGCTGCCCATGCGCAAGGAAGTGCTGCCCGTGCACAAGGAAGTGATGCCCGTGCGCAAGGAAGTGCTGCCCGTGCGTAAGCGAGTGCTGCGGAAGTGCTGCCGGTGCGCAAGGAAGTGCTGCCCATGCGCAAGGAAGTGCTGCCCGTGCACAAGGAAGTGGTGCCCGTGCGCAAGGAAGTGGTGCCCGTGCACAGCGAAGTGCTGCCCGTGCGCGAGGAAGTGCTGCCCAAGCGCAAGGAAGTGCTGCCCGTGCGCAAGGAAGTGCTGCTCAGGCGCAAGGAAGTGCTGCCCGTGCGCAAGGAAGTTTCTGCCCGTGCGCAAGGAAGTGCTGCCCGTGCACAAGGAAGTGTTACCCGTGCGCAAGGAAGTGCTGCCCGTGCACAACGAAGTGCTGCCCGTGCGCAAGGAATTGGCGCCCGTGCCCAACGAAGTGCTGCCCAAGCGCAAAGGAGTGCTGCCCAAGCGCAAGGAAGTGCTGCCCGTGCGCAAGGAACCACTTCCTTGTGCACGGGCAGCACTTCCTTGCGCATGGGCAACACTTCCTTGCGCACCGGCAGCACTTTCTTGTGCACGGGCAGCACTCGCTTACGCACGGGCAGCACTTCCTTGCGCACGGGCAGCACTTTCTTGCGCACGGGCAGCACTTCCTTGCACACAAGCTGCAATTCCTTGCGCACGGGCAGCAGTTCGTTGGACCCGGGCAGCCCTTCCTTGCGCACGGGCAGCACTTCCTTGCGCACGGGCAGCACTTTCTTGTGCACGGGCAGCACTTCCTTGTGCACGGGCAGCACTTGATTGGACACGGGCAGCCTTTTCTTGCGCAGGGGCAGCACTTCCTTGCGCACGGGCAGCACTTCCTTGCGCACGAAAAGCACTTCCTTGTGCAAGGGCAGCACTTCCTTGCGCACGGGCAGCTCTTCCTTGCGCACGGGCAGCTCTTCCTTGCGATTGGGCAGGACTTCGTTGGGCACGGGCACCAATTCCTTGTGCACGAGCAGCACTTCCTTGCGCACGGGCAACAATTCGTTGGGCACGGGCTGCACTTGCTTGCGCACGGGCAGCACTTCCTTGCACACGGGCACCACTGCCTTGCGCAGAGGCAGCACTACCTTGTGCACGGGCAACACTTCCTTGCGCACGTGCAGCACTTCCGTGCGCGCAGGCAGCACATCTTTGCGCACGGGCAGCATTTCGTTGCGCACGGGCAGCACTTCCTTGCGCACAGGCAGCACTCCCTTGCGCACGGGCAGCACTTCCTTGCCCAAGGGCAGCACTTCCTTGCGCTTAGGCAGCACTTCCCTGCGCCCGGGCAGCACTTCGTTGGACGCGGGCAGCACTTCCTTGCGCACGGGCAGCACTTTGTCGGACTCGGGCAGCACTTTCTTGCGCATGGGCAGCACTTCGTTGGACACGGGCAGCACTTCCTTGCGCACGGGCAGCACTGTGTTGGACACCGGCAGCACTTCTTGTTTGGAGGTTTTGAGTTTGCCGTTGTCGTTTGAAGATATTGGGCTTGCCCTTTCGATTGAACATTCAGGGTTCGCCTCTTTCGTTTGAAGGTTTAGCTTTGCCGTTATTGTTTGAACATTGAGTGGGGTTTGCCGTTTTCGTTTGAAGGTTTAGGGTTTGCCGTTATCATTTGGATTGCCTCTTTCCATTGAGCGTTTAGGGTTGACCGCTTTTGTTTGAGATTTAGGGTTTGCTGTTTTCATTCGAAGGTTTAGGATTTGCCGTAGTAGTTTGGAAAACTAGTGTTTGCAGTTTTTGTTTGGTGGGAAGCCAAAGTCTCGGAAGGGCTGGGTGTGTGCATGTAGGGAGGCAAGCAAGCACACACTAGCCACACATGCCAGTTCTTCCCTTGCCTTCATCTTGTGGTGCCTTGTTGCCGTGCTTGCCATGCCCTGCACATTTGAGGAGGTAGCCGCCCACGATTGGTGTTGTACGTACTCCGGGTGCACCAGCCTCTGCCTTTGTACCGTAAAAGTTCCAGAAAGTGTGTGTTTTGTGGCACTCTTGGCTGTGCCCGCGTGCCCTGTCGTTCAAACAAAGGAACGCAGCCCTTGGGTCTTGGTGAGAAGACCTATCAGAATGCCCATCGTACGCTTGGCATGCTTGCTGCCCTAGGTTGCTCCCAACAATGTCATTCAACCATGTTTATGGAATCGAGTTATGCCACCACGGCAGAACAAACTGAGCTTTGGATGAGGTGTGGTCCGTGTGTGGAAGTAGGGGATGAGGGTATGGAGGACATGTTTATTCACCAGTACCCATTTCACCACAACAAAATCTGCGGTGGACGTGGCATCGCCTTCAACTCGGCGAGGGCAAGGCCGAGGACCAGACCAACATGATCAACACTGGGGGAGGTCCCGCCCCAACCTCCGCTGTGACAAGAAGCAGTGCCTGGAGGGCAGTGGGCTCATGGGACTATCCTCAGAACTGAAACAGCGCCACACACACCCGGCGAACATTGTTCTCAACGCACCGCATCCCCCCCCCCGAGGGCCTCTGCTGGAACACGGTGTTGTACCCGCATTCTCCCACCCGCTCGGGGTATGAGTGTTATTCAGAGCCCCAAAAGGCCTCTGTTCGCCCCCCATCGCCCCTCCCAACCGTTTTACAGCCGCCCGCACGGCCACCGATTACTGAACCTGCTCCCCAACCGCCAGTACCCGCCTCTGCTGCCGCTCTTGAAATCCCTCTTCAGCCCCCCTCCCCCTCAGCCCCGGTCCTGCCCCCCCTCCCTGCGCCCCCGCGTAGTACCCACCAGCACACCCACTTTGCTGGTGTGGCAGACCCCCCCCCTTTCCGCAGTTGGAGGTTCGGCTTCCCTAATGAAGGGAGGGCCGGGGCATACATGACAATGTGTCTGAAGGGGTCCTTGTGCTGACTGTTGGTGCTGTGCAGCCTGGTGCCTTTGGGGGGGGGGGGGGGTCCCTGCTGCAACATCTGCCACCATGACCAGCTTACGGGAGGGTGGGAGCCGGTGGTAGGCCAAGGCTGGCCCCAGCTCATGCACCTCCGAGCACCACCACTGACGCACTGCCCGCAGCCCACGAATGCAGCTCCGAAGCTCCAGGGAATGCCAGGAAGTGAGCAGCATGACAAACAGGGCATGCTCGTCTCTCCAGCGGAGCCTTCCGTGGCTCAGCCCGCAACGGCAAGACCTCTTGACATGCTATGTCACGACGTTCCAATGGCAGATGACGGTGCTCCCCAGAGCAAGGGCGACCCCTCAGGGTCCAGCGGCATCGCTCTGGACAGCATGGATACAAGCGATGTACCCGCACAAAGCCATCCGCAAATAGAAACTCCCCTACTCCAGAGCCCAGATGCTGTAGGTGGCGAACTAGTCACGGAGCACGAGGCACACACACAGACGTCCATCATGCAAAAAGTCACAGGCCGCCGCACAAGTCTCGCAAGAAGTGAATGATATGCCGGCGCACCCCACGGAGAAGAGCGACGAGGTTGTGGTATCAGCCGCACCCACAATGGAATCCGTGGTGCCCAGCGGCATGACGCAAGAAGAACTGATGCTCTCACGCAAGATCCACAGCTACGTGACAGAGCGCTACCAATATCTCCCGCCTCATGAACCAGCACGCGCTGGGCAAGAGAATAAGGACGCAATATGCATGGAGCCCAGACGACAGGTCAAGCTGTGTGCCAATGCTGGTAGTGATGCAGAGGTTACCATGCAGCCTGCCCTGCGCGACATGCTCTGTGATCTGGCGGCCCTACATCCGTCGATAGGCAAAGACACGCAGCTGATCACACTTCTCATTCGGCACATGATACGCACGCCCATGGAGTATATATAACGAGCGGCCCGAAGAGGACGTGCCGAATGAAATAACACTTTGCTTGCTTCTTCGAAGTAGCGTCGTCTTGGATGGGGCGCCATGGGAGCCGATCACTATGTGCAAAGGGCAACGAGTCACATCTGCTCGCTGCCCGACAAGAATCCGCTCACTGGGGGGTCACGCGACGGTCAGGGTTGTCTGGTACACGATGGCTCCTTAGATGCCAGCTCCGCTGCAAGTACAGGAGCGTTCCATGTGCCGCCACTGGTTCAAGGGCAGGTGCAAATTGCACCGTTGCACGTTCCGTCACGACAACGGGGCCTCCAGTCACGAAGAAAAGCTGCACTCTTTCTTGGCTGCTCTAGAAGAGGCGTAGACTCTAAGGCTTGCTTCAGCCGCGGAGCCTTCAATGGTCGCTAGCACGGCCGTAGCAACGTCGATGCACAAAGGCCAACAAGCAGTGGCGTACGGCAGCAGCTAGTCGGGACACAAGTCGTACGCGTAGCCACTCGCGATGGCCTGGCAATGCTCCTCGTTCCAGAGCCGGTGGCACCCGACAGCGTGCTAACCAAAACACGGCGTAAATACCGACACTACGCGCTGGTATGGTACGCACCACCTGGGGGAATGCCGATGATGACGTGGATCGCCCGAGCATTGATGTCTGTGCTGCTACGCAACAACAGCGGATCAGGGGGGTCGTGGGACAAGCGGTGGAAGGAAGCAGTTCTTTGGTCACCGAAGAAAGACCGCGGCCCGGTGCCTGACCCACCCCGGTTCACTTTGCCGGCCTTCCGGTATCATTTATCGTATCATACGGCTTCCACGCTGCGAGCCATGTCCCGAACGTCGACCAACATATCAGTCATGGAAGGTGTAGATAGTGGGACGTGGAAATGTGCCATTGGTGCCGCCAACGTACAGCTGACGGTTCCTACGGGCGTGTGGCAACTCCCACACATACATCCGGATGCGTGCACTCAAGGTCCAGAGAGCCTAGGAGGGTACCACTATCCAGGGATACAGAGTTCAGAGGATGCCCGAGCACATCACTGGTGTGTATTCCCATCTATCTTGCCTGTTGGGTCCCTTGTCCAGGCGCGAAGCTCCCCTGCACCAATATGAGTTCAGTGCATATCGTCGCGTTTGGTTGGCTTACTGTGGTCACCCCAGGATGTGGCGCATGGTCCGCTTCACCGGGCACAGTTATTTCGGGCGCTGATGGTAACCTCTATGTGTCGCCCAAACCTGCGACCGATTCCGTAGACGCCCTGGAACTCGAGTGGGACGATACAAAGGGGCCCGTCTATGCCGCAGGAGCCGCGTACCTGGTTGACGATGTCCCCACACCTAGCTCGACATCCCCTCACCGCCATTGCTAATGAGCATAGCACACAGTGCAAGCCGTCTGAGCCATCATGTTCCCAGGGCTGTCCCACAGGAAATGCTGAACCGCCTCATACATGACACGGAGGAGGGGCACAGACATCCTCTGAACCGCCTATGTGACCCGAACGCGTGGATCGCGGACGGCGTCATCCGCGTGGCCCAATCTTTCACGCATGCACTCGCACCGTGGGTATGCCAATCCCACCAGGCTAAGTGGAGGTGGGCCATTTTCACAACAGGGCAAGGCGGAGGCAAGCACGGGAGGTACACATCGGGAGGAAGACGAGTTGGGCACCACTTTACACACGGAGACCGTTCCCACGAGCTGCCCGTGCGCAAGGAAGTGCTGCCCATGCGCAAGGAAGTGCTGCCCATGTGCAACGAAGTGCTGCCCGTGCACAAGGAAGTGCTGCCCGTGCGCAAGGAAGTGCTGCCTGTGCACAAGGAAGTGCTGCCCGTGCGCAAGGAAGTGCTGCCCGTGCGCAAGGAAGTGCTGCCCGTGCGCAAGGAAGTGCTGCCCATGCACAAGGAAGTGCTGCCCGTGCGTAACGAAGTGCTGCCCGTGCGCAAGGAAGTGCTGCCCGTGTCCAACGAAGTGCTGCCCGTGCACAAGGAAGTGCTGCCCCTACGCAAGGAAGTGCTGCCCGTGTCCAACGAAGGGTTGCCCATGCGCAAGGAAGTGCTGCCCGTGCGCAAGGAAGTGCTGCCCGTGCGCAAGGAAGTGCTGCCCGTGTGCAAGGAAGTGCTGCCCGTGCGCAACGAAGTGCTGCCCATGCGCAAGGAAGTGCTGCCCACGCGCAAGGAAGTGCTGCCCGTGCACAAGGAAGTGCTGCCCAAGCGCAAGGAAGTGCTGCCCAAGCGCAAGCAAGTGCTGCCCGTGCGCAAGGAAGTGCTGCCCGTGCGCAAGGAATTGCTGCCCGTGTCCAACAAAGTGCTACCCATGTCCAAGGAAGTGCTGCCCGTGCGCGCTTTTTCAAAGTCAGACGTGCCGCTGCGCGCCGCCCGCTTTTTGGGAGCCGGAAGCGCCGCCGCGCGCCGCGCCCTTTTTGGAAGTCGGACGCGCCGTCGCGCCGCGCCTTTTGAGAGTCGGACGCGCCGGCGCGCGCCGCGCGATTTTATAAATCGACGCGCCACCGCGCGCCGCACGCTTTTTGAAAGTCGGACGCGCGGCGACGCGCCGCGCGCTTTTTGAAAGCCGGACGCGCCGCCGCGCGCCGCGCGCTAGTTGAAAGGTGGACGTGCCGCCGCGCGCCGCGCGCTTTTTGAAAGTCGGACACGCCGCCGCGCGCCGGACCGCTTTTTGAAAGGCGGACGCGCCGCCGCGCGCTTTTTGAAAGGCGGACGCGCCGCCGCGCGCTTTTTGGAAGTCGGACGCGCCGTCGCGCCGCGCCTTTTGAGAGTCGGACGCGCCGGCGCGCGCCGCGCGATTTTATAAATCGACACGCCACCGCGCGCCGCACGCTTTTTGAAAGTCGGACACGCGGCCGCGGGCCGCGCGCTTTTTGAAAGCTGGACGCGCCGCCGCGCGCTGCGCGCTAGTTGAAAGGTGGACGCGCCGCCGCGCGCCGCGCGCTTTTTGAAAGTCTGACACGCCGCCGCGCGCCGGACTGCTTTTTGAAAGGCGGACGCGCCGCCGCGCGCTTTTTGAAAGGCGGACGCGCCGCCGCGCGCCGCGCGCTTTTTGAAAGCCGGACGCGCCGCCACGCGCCGCCGCCGCGCGCCGCGCGCCGCGCGCTTTTTGAAAGTCGGACGCGCCGCCGCGTGCCGCGCGCTTTTTTAAAACTCGGACGCGCCGCCGCGCACCGCACGCTTTTTGAAAGCCGGACGCGCCGCCGCGCGCCGCGCGCTTTTTGAAAGCTGGACGCACCGCCGCGCGCCGCGCGCTTTTTGAAAGTCGGACGCGCCGCCGCGCCGCGCGCTTTTTGAAAGCCTGCGTGCTTTTTGAAAGTCGGACGCGCCGCCGCCCGCCGCCGCGCTTTTTGAAAGCCGGACGCGCCGCCGCGCGCCACGCGCTTTGTGAAAGTTCAACGCGCCGCTGCGCCGCGCGCTTTTTGAAAAACGGAAGCGCCGCCGCGCGCCGCGCGCTTTTTTAAAGTTCGGACGCGCCGCCACGCGCCGCGCGCTTTTTGAAAGCCGGACGCGCCGCCGCGCGCTGCGTGCTTTTTGAAAGTCGAACGCGCCGCCGCGCGCTTTTTGTAAGTCGGACACGCCGCCTCGCGCTTTTTGTAAGTCGGACGCGCCGCGCGCTTTTTGAAAGTCGGACGCACCGCCGCGCGCTGCACCCTTTTTCAAAGTCGGACGCGCCGCCGCGCGCCGCGCGCTTTTTGAAAGTCGGACCTGCCCAACGAGGTGCTACCCATGCGCAACGAAGTGCTGCCCGTGCGCAAGGAAGTGCTGCCTGTGTCCAACAAAGTGCTACCCGTGTCCAACAGAGGCTGCCCGTGCGCAACGAAGTGCTGCCCAAGCGCAAGGAAGTGCTGCCCGTGCGCAAGGGAGTGTTGCCCGTGCGCAACGAAGTGCTACCCGTGTATAACGAAGTGCTGCCCATGCGCAAGGGAGTGCTGCCCGTGCGCAAGGAAGTGCTGTCCAACAAAGTGCTACCCGTGTCCAACAAAGTGCTGCCCGTGTGCAAGGAAGTGCTGCCCGTGCGCAAGGGAGTGGTGCCCGTGCACAACGAAGTGCCGCCCGTGCGCAAGGCAATGCTGCCCGTGCGCAAGGAAGTGCTGCCCGTGCGCAACGAAGTGCTGCCCAAGTGCAAAGAAGTGTTGCCGTGTGCAACGAAGTGCTGTCCGTGTCCAAGGAAGGACTGCCCGTGCGCAAGGGAGTGTTGCCCGTGCGCAAGGAAGTGCTGCCCAAGTGCAAAGAAGTGCTGCCTGTGTCCAACAAAGTGCTACCCGTGTCCAACAAAGTGCTGCCCGTGTGCAAGGAAGTGCTGCCCGTGCGCAAGGGAGTGTTGCCCGTGCGCAAGGAAGTGCTGCCCAAGTGCAAAGAAGTGTTGCCCGTGTCCAACGAACTGCTGTCCGTGTCCAAGGAAGCGCTGCCCGTGCGCAAGGGAGTGTTGCCCGTGCGCAAGGAAGTGCTGCCCAAGTGCAAAGAAGTGCCGCCTGTGTCCAACAAAGTGCTACCCGTGTCCAACAAAGTGCTGCCCGTGTGCAAGGAAGTGCTGCCCGTGCGCAAGGGAGTGTTGCCCGTGCGCAACGAAGTGCCGCCCGTGCGCAAGGCAATGCTGCCCGTGCGCAAGGAAGTGCTGCCCGTGCGCAACGAAGTGCTGCCCAAGTGCAAAGAAGTGTTGCCCGTGTCCAACGAAGTGCTGCCCGTGTCCAATGAAGTGCTGCCCGTGCGCAAGGGAGGTTGCCCGTGCGCAAGGAAGTGCAGCCCGTGCACAAGGATGACAAGTTAAAGAATGAACTTTCACACAAAACTAATTGTGGTGCAAGAAAGTTTAAATATTACCGTTGAAATGCAAAGATGGGGCGTTCGGAAATTTTCTCTTGCGTGGATCCGATACCCAAGTTCCTTTAGCTCATTATCCCACATGCGCTTCATTTTGAACCCTCCTGGACAAAATGGTGAATCACATGTGCATTTGATGTGTTCACATACCTCCCCGCACATGGCCTTCCGCCGTATGCCTAAAGGCACCGTACCACGCGAACATACGAACATTCGAACACGAACGCGAAGATCGGCCGGTTCCATGACTACTCTTTGGCACAGTGATCGTCATCCGAAAATTGGCCGGAAATTCGGAGGCTTGCAATTAGCCATAACGAGACGAAACTCAACACAAAAAAAGAAGGGCCCCGGGGGTGGCACACAAAAGAAACACCGAGTACGACAATGTGGTGGGGTAAACCAACTGTATAACCCCTTGACTTGTTTCGTTTTTTCCTTGCTTTGGTGAACACCGTGGCACAAGTGCACACGATAGGTCATGGATCCATATTCGAATAGTTTGTGCTTTGCTCGTGCACTCGAACCTTCCTCCACAGTCGGATGCCTTTGGTTAATGAATTCATTCTGGTTGTGATCTGCTGCCACTAAACACACGAGAGCAAAGAAAGGGGATGTGCCCCATGTGCCTTCTTATCGTCCGTCGAACACGCCACACACCCCATGCATGGGCGCGGGGCACACCAAACACAAAACAAAGCAAAATTTGGCGGCCAAGCCAAGTCGCTCCTCCCATTAGCTTGCTCACCATGATTTCTTTTACCATAAGAGGATCCTTAAGTTGTCTCTTGAAAGCAAGAGGGTTCAACAATAGGAACAAGAATGATTCGTCGTGGCATTGTGGTCGGAAAGGTTGCACTTGACTTGTCGCCGACCGAAAGCCTTGTGCTACTCGTCTACATAGAGTAGTTGTATTCTTGGAACGATCGGTAGAACGCGATTGGGTGGGTCTTCTACGATGTGGCTAAGTGCATTATTTGGGTGTGGATACGTGGGTTACACCTCGTACGACCAGCAACTTGCAGAGTATGCACACTTTTGCTCGACGCTACCTTGCAACCTTCAAACAATAAACCCAAAACCTCCAACAAAACCCACAACCTTCAAACGATAACGGCAAGCCCAAAAACTTCAAATGATAACGGAAACCCTAAACCTTCAAACAAAAACCGCAAACTCTAACCAAACAAGAACGGGAAACCCTAAATTAAACCTTCAAATGATGCCGTTGTCGTTTGATGGTTCGGGGGTTTGCTATTTTCGATTGAACATTGAGGGCTCGCCGATTTTGTTTGGGATTTGGGGTTTGTTTGAAGGTTTAGGATTTGCCGTTGATGTTTGAGGTTGTTTTGTTGAAGTTTTAGGGTTTTGCGTTATCGTTTGAAGGTTTAAGGTTTGCCGTTTTTTTTGTTGGAAGATTTGGTAGGACTAGATCTATTAAAAAAAATGCGGAACACACGCAAGTGCTTGAGTGAGACACGCAAGTGCTTGAGTGAGAGCATGGGGGGCCGTTCCTTTCTCACTATTGCGGAGGCATCATACCTAGGTTAACAAAACAAAACAATGCTTCTTGCAATCCCGCCGAGACCCAGTGGCCACAGTGGGTGTGCCGTTTTCGTTCCTTTTTTTCGGTATTTTGCGGGAATTTAATGGGCATGGTGGTGTGGATGGGAAAGAAGTTGATAACTTCACTGACGTTTCGCACGCGCGAATTTCCCCTGGGTACCTACATACCTACCGGTACTCCAGGAGGGAAGTCTCAGCCTCACTATTGCCTTGTTGCTCTCGCTCGTTGTCCCTTCCACCTCTGGTCACCTGTGGGGCAGGCTCCCGAGGAGTGCGAATCCAGACAGAATTTGGAGGTAGGTTACTGTCTAGGTCACCCCGAATCAGAGGGAATCCCTTTTTAGGCTTTTAACAATAGCAAAATTGAGTTTTTTTCTCTTGTTTAGTTTCATTTCACGTACACCAAAGCTAATTTGACCTTACCCTATGAGTGCGACACTGAACGCGAACATGAACTTTTTGGCAGTTTCTAAATGTAACATATTGCGGACACTTATGAAGGACACGGTTGGTCAATGCGAGGACCCATGAGCATGTACTCTCTCTTTTCACAGCTATGGAATTCCACTGATGAGTCAACCATATGCTTGCGCAGTGATAGTGTTGTGGTTATGAACTTAGGAGTTTTGCGTGCGGGTTTTTGTCTAACCTGAAAAGACTAAGCCGCCTTTGGCGAAAGTCGAGTGGCGAAAGTCGAGTTACGGAAACACTACCTCGTGTGGAAACTCCAATCATGCAAGCAAACCAGCTCTCTCCTTCGGTTTCCCCATGATATCTTGATTAGCTGTTGCTACTCGTGTGCTTTGCACTTATAAGTGGAAAGTGATGCACGGTGTTTGGCCAAAAACCCATCATACCACCTTGCCGTGAGGCTGTGCATACGGGCTTGCTATTCGATGGAGTCGTCCACCGAGTTCAAAGATTATCTGAGATTTTCATGCAGGTGACTCAGCGTGGCCAACGATGACATCACGTCGGTGACCATCTCTATCGTGGATATCAGGACATGGTCTTGAACAAGCACACATATGCGCCAAATTAGTGCATCCAAATGGAGCCATTCTTGTAAGAACTAGTGACAATGAAGCTTTGGAATTTCCCACATGTTCAATCCAAATCTCGGAGTTTCACGTCTCTTCACGGAAAAATGTATTGGAAAAAATCGGATGTGTTGATTTGCTTCACGCTACGCACCTTGCGCCTCGCACACTACAGGGTTATGGCCGTTTGAGAATTCCTTGCTTTTGCTTCTGCGCGTAGTTGCATGTTGGAAAAAATGATGAGACCGGAAATGTCAAATTTACTTGGCTAGGGCTTCTCAGATTTTGCGAGTGTCTACTTTAGGCATTTACACAAAAAATCCTGGCAGTTAGTCCGCTTCCGTGTCACAGTCACAATATCCCACGAACTTTTCTGCAAGTTCGGTGAAATGAAGGCCCACGCAAATCGCACACCACGCGACCGTGATGCATACGTGAATGCCCGTAGTCATGCTCCTGCTGAACGAGCCGGCCATTGTGATCCAAACCGACAGTGAACAAGTGGATACGACATCACTTTTATGATACTTTCTTTCAAGGCTAAAGAGTTGTGTGTTTGGCAAAAGTTTAGTGTACCAGGCATTGGGGGGGGGGTTATGGGGTACGTGATCCGGATCATCTTTGATCCAAACACTAGGCAGTGGGGAGGGGGGGGGGGTTCGAGGGTGGTGATCCAAATGTGATATGTGGACCATTCTCGGACCATTTTGGACATTGTACTTTCAACTATATGCCCATGGACTTGTGGACTTGTGGATCAATTTGGTGTGACTTGCCTCAACTTTGAACCATTTTCTTGATACATTTTCTTGGAAGATGGCCTAATTTTGTGTGCCTTTGTGTGTGTGCCTTTCTATTTTCTTTTTTTAAATTTTTGGATCTTTCTTGTTAACATGAATTGGTGGATCATTTCGTTTTTGGAACTTACGTTTTCGAATTATATTTTTTCCGCACAATTTGGTGGATCATTTGTTTTTTGGAACTTACGTTTTTGGATCATTTTTTTTCCACACAATTTGGTGGATTATTTGTTTTTTGGAACTTAATTTTTTGGATCACATTATTTCCACACAAATGGGTGGATCATTTGTTTTTTGGAACTCACATTTTTGTATAATTTTTTTTCCCACAAATTGGTGGATAAATATGGTGCTTTGTACTTGCACTATGTGTTACTTTACTACCAGTTGGATCGGTTTTCTTGATGCCGAATTGGTGGATCACATGTCTGCATGGATGGTCCAGGAAATTGTGGATCATTTTGCTAGGCAGGGGGGGGGGGGGGAAGGTTTATGGGGTCGGTGATCCGTGATCCGCGGATCATTTTGGGGGGGGGAGGGGGGGGTTTGAACCCCCGCGGATCAGTGATCCACGGACTACCTACTGCACTTAGTTACGGAAGCACTACCTTGTGTGGAAACGCGATTCGTGCAAGCCCTCTCTCCCCTTCGGTTTCCCAGTAACGTCTTGAGTAGCCGTTGCTCGTGTGCCTTGCACTTATAAGTGGAAAGTAATGCACGGTGCTTGGCCAAAAACCCATCATACCACCTTGCTGTGCATGCTCAAATATCTCCATGCGAAATTGTGAGTGGGAAGATCAACGCCTTGCAGACTTGACTCACTTAGCCATTGAACGTGCTATCAGAAGTGAAGTTTATTTCGCGTCGCCGATACGATTTCGGCACGATATTCGCGGTCTCTACGCGCGCCGCTCGCCGGTCTCCCCACATGTGTTTTTTGTGGGTTTGTTTTGGATAAAGACGTAGTCAATGCACCGTGTGCAATGGTATGAGAGTCCGTATTTTGTTTGATGTATTGATACATTGTTATGGTATGTGTGATTTGGTGTGCTTTGTGTGTAATGCAGTCATGTGGCCATATTTTATTTGATTGGATTAACATGAAGTTGTTTGCAATTGGTCATGACAAAAGTGTCAACCAGTGTACATTTCCCGTGTTCATATGCACGCACTTGTATGCACACAAACATCATGATAGTGGCTGTTTTTTGAGCACGTGCACCGTGTGCTTGCAGCCCTGTGCCACGTGACGAAGTGCATACATGAGGTGTCGTAGATAAGATTTGGTTGGGTCGAACTCTTCCATGCAATCTGCGAGGTTTTCGACCAAAACGTGCACTCGTGGGCAACGTCAACCACGATCTCCCTGGCCCTCCGATTCCCGACAAGGTGGAGTTGTCGACCGTGGTCGAAGATTATGTGAGACCAATGAATGAAGTGCTTTTGCTGCAGAACTTAATTGTGCAATTGCAAGAGCTAACGGGCAACAAATTGACAATCGGTCTTTCCCACACAATGAAGCCCAATCTTTAAGTAGCAAGTAACACTCCTTCTTGGCGCAGTCCAATTTGATTTGCACCCATTCATTCGCCACGCGTAATTGTGCATTCTAGGTGACTTGGTGTTGTCGGTGATGACATCATGTCAGTGACGTGGTCTCAAATTGAAAAGGATGCCCGCTTACTACTGGCATCCTTACTGACATGTGCTATCATCCATGGGGCATGGGTCATCGTCTTTTTGGCGCAAGCAAACATCTGTTTCCAACGAGCCAGCCTATTGCTTGGCATCCCGAGCATCTTGTGTGCGATGTCATTGAGCGTTTTTGCCCCGTGCAGGTGCCGCCTTACATAGTTTTGATACGTGAGATCTAATTGCTCTCGGAGGATTGATTTGGGGAATGGGAATTGGAATCTCGGGGGATCTCGGGTAGTTGCTTCCATGCGTTGTGCCGATGACTTCGATGAGGGACTGAGCGATGCAATTCGCGCCGGATTGGGGTGGTGGAACCCCCCCCCCCCCCCGTTGGGCTGGATCGCGCATCGGACATGGAGCACCCCCCCTTTGTGCTTACCCCCGAAAATAGATCAAAGCTAAAAGATCCACCGAAAGCCGCGGCGCACGGCTTGTTTGGGGTATTGCTTCAAATATGGTATGCTGGTATGATTCACAACCAAGTGCTTGATTCGCAACAATTTTGATGTGTATTGAAGTTCTTGCTTTTTTTTTTGTGGAGAAGACTTTTAGCTTTTGCACCTTTCAGGATTTGGTGCAATTTGTTTGTGTGCTCCGCAGTGATGTGTTGGTATGTTTTTTTGCGTTTTTATTCCCCCACCGAAAGCACTGCACCAAAGCGGCTTGACCACGGGCAGAGCGTTCATGGCGAGCCGAAGTTCGAAAAAATAGCTATTGTCCACACAACATCCACATCAACTTGCCAAAATCCACAATGAATCAAAGTGGATCGAAAAATGGATCAGTTGGATCGGGGTTGTGTACAACCCCCCACCCCCACCCCAAAATAGAATATATCGGGGATGCAAAACAAAAACTCCCGAGCGCCCCCCCCCCCGTCCCTTCCCTTGTGCCTAGTTCCCATGCGCTGCACATGGCACATTGGCCCTTCCCTTTGCTTCCGTACATATGGAACAAGGTCCGCAAGCTCGCACACGCACACTCAAAACTGGTTCCGTGTCACCAATCGCTCCAAGCGCTGCCTCATTTGTGCTGCCTTGGTACCCAACGAACTTTGTGGCTCCCTTGCCCCCGACATTTGCTGCAAAGCATTCCTCCACCTCCAGGCAGTGGGCACCGTTTGGGTTTTTTCAGTTGCGGACTACGTCCACAAACGATGGGGAAGCAATGCTACTCGGGGGCGCATGGTAGTCGAGTGGTAGTACCGAGGGCGGCATCTAGCTCAACGTCAAATCGATTCCCGACCGGCAGCTCGACGGTTGCCGCCAAGAGCGCCCATTTTTTTTGACCCCTTGTTTTACCCGGACTTTGGACTATTTGATCACGTCGATACATTTCTCCATCCGCCCTTTCCTTCTCCCATTGAGGATCCTTTTTCGTTTGTCTTTTGTCGGGTTTTTTTTTGGGGGATGGCATTAGCACATCAAAGAGAGGGAGGAGGAAGGGCCGAAAAACAGAGATCTGCACCCCTAGCCCTTTTTGTCCATCGTGCGGTGAAGTTAAGCCCGCACCGTTGAGCCGCAGGGCACTGAGACGTGACAGAAAGTTTGTTCTACGCACTGGCAGCTGTCCTTCTCCCTGCGTGCAATTTGTCCGCACTTTTCCGCACTTTTTCCGTCATCATCCGCAATTTTTCGCAATTGGCTTCGACCCCCCCTAGACCGCAATCCCCCCCCGTCCTCTGGCATGAGGACCAATTTCCATCCAATTTCCATGGGTGAATTTTGCACGAGTATGGGGTGGCAATTGAATGAAATTGGGTTCCAATTGGATGGTGATGGGTTGAGCGTCAGATGTAGATGGATTTTAGTTGGCTTGCTTTGTTCATTTGGTATGTCTACACGCCCATGCCACCCACAGGTGCATTACAAAAGTGATGGCGAAAATGCCCCTCGGAATGTCTCACAACCCCGTGTCGCCATATCCGTCGATCACAATAGTCCATCATGATGACAAGGTGTGCCTTGTCCAGCTCCAATCTGGTACGCGATGTTTCAAAGATTCGTGTTCAAAGGCAGGGCTGTACTTGGGTGTAGGCAACAGGCAAGTTGGTTGCAAAGCCATGGCAACAAGAAAGTGGACGGTGTCGTGGCCCTTGAGGCATATCCAGGTAACCCAGGCACCCTTGGATGGAAAGTGGAGTGAGTTTACATGACTTCGCACACAGTGTCAGGTACAGTCACTTGTGGCCCCTGGTGTTGCCATGAAGTCGCTTCCACACAACAGTTTTCTTTTAAGACCTTTTAAGACCTAAATGAACAAATGGAAAGTCAGACACAGGGCCAAAGGCAAAGTGGACGGAGAATATGAAACCTGGAGATATTGCGTCTAGCGTCTAGCCATGGCATGCAGCACATACACACACTCTCCCTCCCTCCGTTTGCCTTCCCGCCCGCCCTCCCCCTCCCTTCCTGCCTAAAAGCATGCAACCTGCTGATGCCTCATTGTTGGAAGGATATGTTACAATCGTCTTTTGCGCTAAATAGTTGCACCAGCAATGGCTTGTTCGCTCCTTGTCAGCATAAAGCGTTGGATGCATGGAAGCTTGGCCCTTCCCTTTTATGTTTCTTCTTCTCCTTTTGTCTCTTGTTTTGAAGATTTTCGTTAGAAGCCATGGAATTGTGAAACAAAAATCAAAGAAAGGGAAAAAACCCAAGCAAGCAAAAGGTGCTCTTCCAAGTGTGGTGATTATGCCTCATTGATCTTTTATATATTCTTGGTGATGACATCAATCAGCACAGAAAACAGTTATTTTCAGGTCAAAACCCAGGTTCTTCTGTCAACCACAAAGGTTGTCAAAAATAAGCTCGTGTAAAAGTACATTGAAAATGTGTACGTAGAGGGGTCACAACCCCTGGTATACTCCCGTGCAGCCCGCAAAAGGGTTTTTAATGGCACAGGGCATCTCAAGCGCCTGTGACCACTTGCACCCGTGGGCTCCCCTCCATTTTCGACAAACCTATTTCAAACAGAGCATGCTTTGCTGGTGCATGTGCTCGCACTGAGCCTAGCGGCCTGAGGCGTCGCTGAGATTGCGTTTGGCGGGAGCTGGCTCACCCACCCACCCCCCCACCCAGCTGTGGACCTGTTTGCCAAATGAGGGAAATTTCTTGCTACTGTGTGGTCACCAAGAACAGCGAATGTGTCACACGCACCTAGTCCTAAGCCTCATCCAACAAAGCACCACAGAAACAAGGAGCTGCAGAACCTACTTTAATTCCTTGAAAATGCCTGTGACTCGCCACACTCCCCAAGTCTACACATGAGAACTTTGTATGCACCTCCAACCAGATGAGTACAGCCAACATCGCAAGGCAAGATACCATACAAAGAGCAAGGCCGCAGATTCCTGCAACCGAAGTTAGGCTTGCAAATAAGGAGACGGAGATTACTTGATAGAGCTGAGTGGATGGTTGCTGTGTGCATATCAGGGACCCATAGTTGCTTCTCCTCCCTTGTCTCTGTAGACACAGCTTGACGCTCCAGGCAGCCGGCCAATGGCTGTGGCTCACAGGACAGGATGCGAAAGGCTGCAGAAAAGACTGGCTTTTGGTTGCAGCAGCAGCACGGGCATTTGTCAGCACTGGCGGTACTGCACTCCGCAGTAATGCCTGTAGGGGTGATAGTGCCTCATACTGGAGCGTTTGGGCCTCCGCCACTTGACTCTCTGTCCTTTGTGTTGTTCGTAGTCCGTCAAATTGTGATCCATTTTTTGGTCTGCAGATACATGCGGTGATGCACTTTGCATCTGCGCTGTGTTATTTGCATGTCACACGAGGATTGTGCATCTATTGCGTTGTGCATTTGAGGATTGCCACGCACTGCCACAAGGGGGGCTAGTCGCCCTGCACTCTGAAAAGCATCTGTGTTCCAACCATCAGAACTGGGCTACACCTGCTTGTGCCTCCCCAGTCCTGGGCCTTGGTTTGGGATGGTGTAAGGGTACTAGCATGGGCGGGGTGGGGCGGGGTGGGGCAGGGCTAGACCTTGCTGGTGTCCATTCATTTTAGGCCTGTAGCTGTCCAGCACCCCAGTTAACCACATGCACCAAAGAGTTGCTGGTCAACTGCGGGGTCCCTCTTGTTGTTTGCGTGCGCACTCTCCTCTTTCCCCTGCATTGCTGAAAGGTGCATTGTCGTATCGTGGTCAAGGTTTCCAATTGTTCGACGACAAAAGGGGGTTTGGTACATTGAGTCTGTGTCTTGGCTATTTCTGCGTGTCGAGTGTATCATCTGTGTGGTGGGGGGCTATAAAGGTTGAAGGAGTATGCCAGTTGGTATTTCTGGGTGCGCGCTTTTTGAGGAGGGAGTCCTCCACTCGGGGACAGATGGGTTGGTTGTCCACATATTGGGTTGGGGGTAGCAGGGCGGCGGTATTCAAAAAAAGCTGCAAAGTGGGCAGCCCATTGGGCTACCGAACAACCACGGGCAAACTATTCTTACCGTGTGAGAGTGGGACAGCTGTCTTGCTGCTCACAACTGCTGCTTCTGCCCCTTGGTGCCCCTCCCATGCTGGGCGTCGGTATGCTCCACACAAAGTCTTTCCCAAGACAGTGAAGTTTGGAGGGTGCTCACCATTGGTGATGTGAGAAATGTACCACAGGCCAATGAGGTTCCGTATCACCAAGCGTTGTTATCATTAGTGGTGCACGACATGCTGAGGCATCTTGCTACTGGTTTTGGGGATTCAAGCCCATGTAGCGTGCAGTGGGTGTGTCTCCCACCAAGGCCTTGTTTTGGGGCCTAGGCAATGTTGTGGTGTTGTGCAGTTGGTGTTCCAGTTGGTGTTCACCCTACCAAGGCCCTGCTGTGGTTGGTTGTCCTACCAAGGCGGTGCAGTGGGGCCTAGGTAGTGCGTTGCAGTGGTTTGTCCTACTATGGCCCTACAATGGGCCTAGGCAAGGCACTGTGGTGGGCATTTGTCCTACCGTGGCCCTTTAGAGGTGCATAGGCAGTGTGATGCAATGGGTGGTTGTCCAACCAAGATCGTGCTACAAAGCCTACACAATGCATTGCGGTAGGTGTTGGTCCCACCAACGTCCTGCAGTGGGGCCTAGGCAGCGCATTGGGTGTGTGTCCTACCAGGGCCCTACCATGGGGCCTAGGTAGTGTTTCGCAGTGGGTGCATGTCCTACTATGGCACTGCGGTGGGCCCTAGGTAGCACGTTGCAGTGGGTATGCATCCCAGTGAGGGGTTTGTGGTAAAACTTAGTCATAAAAAAAATTCCAAAAAAAATTTTGTCCTAAGTTCTGAAAAGTTTTGCAACCAAGTTTTACTAAGGTTTTTTCCGGATTTTCAAATTTTCGTGAAAAAAGATTTTCCCGCTCCCGAGTAAAAAGCTTAGTAGAAAAAAAAAAGCTTGACCAAGTAAAAAAGCTCTGTAAAAAAAAAAGTGGAAAAACTTGGTGGAAAAAAGTTTTTCCCACTAAGTTACGGAAAATTAAAAAAGCATTGTTTCCTCCCCACATTGGGGACCCCCAAAACGGTAAAGGTTATGTAGCCGCTCGTGATTTTTTCCCCACTTACGGGACCCCCAAGACAGCAAGGATTGTGTAACCACTTTGCCCACATGTGGTGGACCCCCAAGGTGGTTGAGGTTAAGTAGCCACTTTTTAATTTTGTCCCCACATTGAGCGCCGGGACCGAGACAATAGGGGTTATGTCGCTGCTTTGCCCACTTGTGCCCCCCCCCCAAGACAGCAAGGGTTAAGTCACTTCTGATTTCCCATTTGGGGAACCCCGAGCCTTTTTGATTCCTCTCCGTGGTGGCAATATTTTGCTTCGTGCAGCCGACAGTGTTGATTTGGGGTAAGGAATATCCCAAGGTATCCCAAGAACTTCCCTAGGAGATTGTCCAATGACAAATGGGCGATTGAACACTTGGTTAGCAAGTCCCTCAATATTGTTCACGATCTGTGTAAAGCGAATCCAAAGGCTGCACGACCCAGCACCAAAGACGAGGTGGGGTGCCACCAACACAAGTGGCCGGGAATCGACCCAAGGGCTTTCAGCCCTTGGACAAAAGTACCACCTACTATCAAAGTGTGAAGTTAATTAGCAGAGGGGAGAGGGGCGTAAAACTTAGTTAACAAAATATTGTTTTCAAAATTTACACCAAATTTTTACCAAGTTTTACCTTGTTTCTACTAAGTTTCACCCCATGTTTTACCCAATACCCCCCACCAAGGCTGTGCGATGGGGCCTAGGTGGGGAGCGCGGGGGGTTGCACCCATTGGGTTAGTGTGGGTGGTTGGGGTCGGTGTGGCTAAGAGGGAGGCTTGGGCTGTGGTTAGTTTGGTCCTGTGGTAGGGCAGCTCAGCCCGTGCTCAGAGACCTGCCTAAGGGCGCACTTCGGCGCCTGGTTGTTCACCACGGTTTGGGGGCTGAGGGAGTGCTTCCACTGGCCATTTTGGGGGCGTTGGTCCTTGCTGTGGGTGTTCATTCCACCAAGTCCTGTGGTGGGGCCCAGGTAGTGCTTGCAACGGGTTATTGTCCTACCAAGGCACTGCGGTGGGGGCAGGCATTGCGTGGCAGTGGGTGTTTGTCGTGCCAAGACCCGGTGGTTGGGTCTAGGCTCTGCAATGTAGTGGGTGGTGTTTCCCTTACCAAGGCCCTGCGGTGAGGCCAGGTTGGAGGGTTGCCCGCCCATTGGGTCAGTGTGGGTGGGTTGCATCAATTTTGACCTGAGAGGAATGTATGGGATGGGGTTGGCTTAGCGTTGTGGTCCAAGGGCAGGGCCGCTCACCCCAAGTGGGAGGGGCCAAACCTCCGGGACCTGGGAAACCCGCCCGGAGGTGCCCCTCGGTGCACGTGCGTTGCAACCATAGCTTGGGGGCTGAAGGCGTGCTTGCGTTTGCCATAGGGGGGGCGGGGGCGTGTGCTGTGGTTGTGGGGGAAGGTCTGAAGCCCGCGGTCATGCTGCTGCCTCCGTGGTGCTGTCAATGGGGAGAGGGGGTGGGCCGGTCTTGGCGGCCCGGTAGCGCAGGTGTTTGTACTTCAGGCCTTGCGGTGGGGGCTTGGTAGTTTATGAAGCTGTGAAGGCCACCGTTGTGAGGGGTACAGACCACCAAGGCTCGTTTAGGTCCCACAATTTCTGTCCTGAGGCCCAAAACAAGGCACTGCCAAAGAGGGGGGTGCGCGCACTGAGCGACCAAGTGAGGGGGGCACTAGCCAAGGCCTCTCTTGCCATTCCGGGTTTGTTCTCGCCAGTGCTATGCCCATCACCCACTCAGCTCACTGGTCCTGCCCAGGCATGGGGACCGCCAGTTCCGGCAACCAGCGGTGGCACATGCGGTGAACCCTCCCCCCTCCCGCCGGTGGGTCCCCGCTGTACGGCGGTGTACGGTCACAGGCCTCCGCTGGCGTGCTCCTGTATGTGTTGCGCCCGGGGGGGGGGGGGGGCATGCTGCCTTGGATTTGTTGTTCTCATCTGCAGCTGGCGGCGCCTATTGGTGGATCGCCATTCGCTGCCCTTCCCTTCCCTTTCCTTGAATGAAGGTCCACCAAGCTGCTGTTTTGGTCCGCCGTTTCTGTTTCTCCATCGGTGACGGGTTGCGTTGACCAAAAACATGAAGGATGTTGGGGGGGGAGGGGGGAGTGGTCCCATTCGCGCCCCGCACCTTTTTGCAGGAGCTGTCCAATATAGACCCCAACCAGGCCTCCTTTTCGTCCAAGATGGAGGACAGCCACACCCCGAGTCGCGAGTCGGTCTCGTTCTCCTTCAAAGCCCCACTGCGCCCCGCGAAGCTCTCGCCAGAGAGCCTGCGCAAGGAGGGCAGTCTGGACTCCATCGCCGCGGCCGACGCCACCCGGCAGAAGATGTGGATGGCCTTGGTGATCCTCACAATGTGCCTGACGGACCTGCTGTGGACCTTCTGCGGGTTCTACTCCTTGTGGTTCCTGGTGGTGGCCGTCCCCATGATCAAGCAGTCGAGCCTGCACATCCGTGTCTTTGGCACGCTGGTGCTGCTGTGCTCCGTCACCTTCGTGGGGGTGGGGACGCTGGTGCAGGTGGAGGTCATCCCGCTGTGCCGCCCCATGGCCCTGCCCCTCATGCTCCTCATGCGGGGCTCCAGCATCGTCGTGCCCATTGCACTGCTGCTGATGCAGCTGCTGGTCGCGGCCGCCCTGCAGCGCAACCTGGTGCAGCCCTTCGCCTCGGCCAACGAGCTCAAGCCCCACTCTCCCGACGGGCGGTCCCATCGGAGCGTCAGTTACCAGTGCGATGGGAGCGTCACCCCGCGGACCCCGTTGGCCCGGAAGCGCCGCCAGCCTGGAAAGGTAGTGGCGTGTGTGTCAGCCCTCCGCAGGGGCAAGGGTCGTGACGGGAGGGGGACTGCAGGGTGAGGTCTGCTGAAGGGGATGGGGTGGGGTGGGACGCTTCGTAGGGCATCGGATGGATGAGCTGCCGATGGGCATCTGGGAGGGGTTTTGGAGGAAAATAGCGGGCGGGGGCGGTGGGCACGGGCACGGCTGCGCCGTTGCAGGCCATCTGTAAAATTAGGCCAGGATGGTGGTGGTGGTGGTGGTGGTGGTGGGGGTGGGGGTGGTGGTGGTGGTAATGCTGGTGGTGGGGGTGATGGTGGTGGTGGGGGTGGGGGTGATGGTGGTGGTGGTGGTGGTGGTGGTGCTGGTGATGGTGGTGGTGGGGGTGATGGTGGTGGTAGGGGTGGTGGTGGTGGTGGGGGTGATGGTGGGGTTGGGGGTGATGGTGGTGGTGGGGGTGATGGTGGTGGTGGGGGTGATGGTGGTGGTGGTGGGGGTGGGGGTGAGTGAGTGAGTGAGTGAGTGAGTGAGGACTCCCCTGTCCCAGTCGGGGGAACACTGCCAGCCCCAGGTTGCCGACTGCCCCGACTACCCCGGGGTGGGGATGGTGGTGGTGGGGGTGATGGTGGTGGTGGGGGTGGGGGTGATGGTGGTGGTGGTGGTGGTGGTGGTGGTGGTGCTGGTGATGGTGGTGGTGGGGGTGATGGTGGTGGTGGGGGTGATGGTGGTGGTAGGGGTGGTGGTGGTGGTGGGGGTGATGGTGGGGTTGGGGGTGGTGGTGGTGGTGGGGGTGATGGTGGTGGTGGGGGTGAGTGAGTGAGTGAGTGAGTGAGGACTCCCCTGTCCCAGTCGGGGGAACACTGCCAGCCCCAGGTTGCCGACTGCCCCGCAAGGTTCACCCGCTACACTTACCCGTACTACTCACGGTCGAACACTTCTCTTTGTTGGCTCATCAGCTGTTTTGATTTCTCTATTGTTCACTTCACCCTCACTGGCCTTGAATATGACTTTTGTGATACTTTACCTCTTGTTACCACGCCTCCTGTCGCCCGGAGGCTGCAGTGCAGGGTTTTGACACCCTCGCTGGCCGTGACACTGTATGTGGCACTTGTGATGGTGGTGGTGGGGGTGGTGGTGGTGGTGGGGGTGGTGGTGATGGTGGTGGTGGTGGGGGTGGTGGTGGTGATGGTGGGGGTGGTGGGGGTGATGGTGGGGGTGGTGGTGATGGTGACGGTGGTGGTGGGGGTGATGGTGGTGGTGGGGGTGGTGGGAGTGGTGGGGGTGGTGGTGGTGGTGGTGATGGTGGTGGTGGTGGGGGTGATGGTGGTGGTGGGGTGAGTGAGTGAGTGAGTGAGTGAGTGAGATCTCCCCTGTCCCAGTCGGGGGTACACTGCCAGCCCCAGGTTGCCGACTGCCCCGACTACCCCGGGGTGGGGGTGGTGGTGGTGGGGGTGATGGTGGTGGTGGGGGTGGGGGTGATGGTGGTGGTGGTGGTGGTGGTCGTCGTCAGGCCAGGAAGTCCTGCCACCAGCTCAGGGCACCCCCCTGGGCCAAAGGTGCAGCCTGTGACGGGCAGACACACCACTGCCTTACCAAGTGTCTGCGACGCCCCTCCGGCTGGGACGAGTCCCTCTGGAAGTGGGCCCGAGAGCCTGAGATGAAGGTGTCGCTGGCTGGACTTGTCCTCTGGCACGCACCATTGACTGCTGGGCTGGTAGTGCGGCCTCTCAGTGGTTTCAGCCAACGCACATCCGTGGGGACGTGAGGTCTGTGGCAACGTTCACAGGCGCCGGAGGCCCCAAAACCTGATCTGATCTGATCTGGTGGTGGTGGTGGTGGTGCTGGTGATGGTGGTGGTGGGGGTGATGGTGGTGGTGGGGGTGATGGTGGTGGTAGGGGTGGTGGTGGTGGTGGGGGTGATGGTGGGGTTGGGGGTGATGGTGGTGGTGGGGGTGATGGTGGTGGTGGGGGTGAGTGAGTGAGTGAGTGAGTGAGGACTCCCCTGTCCCAGTCGGTGGAACACTGCCAGCCCCAGGTTGCCGACTGCCCCGCAAGGTTCACCCGCTACACTTACCCGTACTACTCACGGTCGAACACTTCTCTTTGTTGGCTCATCAGCTGTTTTGACTTCTCTATTGTTCACTTCACCCTCACTGGCCTTGAATATGACTTTTGTGATACTTTACCTCTTGTTACCACGCCTCCTGTCGCCCGGAGGCTGCAGTGCAGGGTTTTGACACCCTCACTGGCCGTGACACTGTATGTGGCACTTGTGATGGTGGTGGTGGGGGTGGTGGTGGTGGTGGGGGTGGTGGGGGTGATGGTGGTGGTGGTGGTGGTGGTCGTCGTCAGGCCAGGAAGTCCTGCCACCAGCTCAGGGCACCCCCCTGGGCCAAAGGTGCAGCCTGTGACGGGCAGACACACCACTGCCTTACCAAGTGTCTGCGACGCCCCTCCGGCTGGGACGAGTCCCTCTGGAAGTGGGCCCGAGAGCCTGAGATGAAGGTGTCGCTGGCTGGACTTGTCCTCTGGCACGCACCATTGACTGCTGGGCTGGTAGTGCGGCCTCTCAGTGGTTTCAGCCAACGCACATCCGTGGGGACGTGAGGTCTGTGGCAACGTTCACAGGCGCTGGAGGCCCCAAAACCTGATCTGATCTGATCTGGTGGTGGTGGTGGTGGTGGTGCTGGTGATGGTGGTGGTGGGGGTGATGGTGGTGGTGGGGGTGATGGTGGTGGTAGGGGTGGTGGTGGTGGTGGGGGTGATGGTGGGGTTGGGGGTGATGGTGGTGGTGGGGGTGATGGTGGTGGTGGGGGTGAGTGAGTGAGTGAGTGAGTGAGGACTCCCCTGTCCCAGTCGGGGGAACACTGCCAGCCCCAGGTTGCCGACTGCCCCGCAAGGTTCACCCGCTACACTTACCCGTACTACTCACGGTCGAACACTTCTCTTTGTTGGCTCATCGGCTGTTTTGACTTCTCTATTGTTCACTTCACCCTCACTGGCCTTGAATATGACTTTTGTGATACTTTACCTCTTGTTACCACGCCTCCTGTCGCCCGGAGGCTGCAGTGCAGGGTTTTGACACCCTCACTGGCCGTGACACTGTATGTGGCACTTGTGATGGTGGTGGTGGGGGTGGTGGTGGTGGTGGGGGTGGTGGGGGTGATGGTGGTGGTGGTGGTGGTGGTCGTCGTCAGGCCAGGAAGTCCTGCCAACAGCTCAGGGCACCCCCCTGGGCCAAAGGTGCAGCCTGTGACGGGCAGACACACCACTGCCTTACCAAGTGTCTGCGACGCCCCTCCGGCTGGGACGAGTCCCTCTGGAAGTGGGCCCGAGAGCCTGAGATGAAGGTGTCGCTGGCTGGACTTGTCCTCTGGCACGCACCATTGACTGCTGGGCTGGTAGTGCGGCCTCTCAGTGGTTTCAGCCAACGCACATCCGTGGGGACGTGAGGTCTGTGGCAACGTTCACAGGCGCTGGAGGCCCCAAAACCTGATCTGATCTGATCTGGTGGTGGTGGTGGTGGTGCTGGTGATGGTGGTGGTGGGGGTGATGGTGGTGGTGGGGGTGATGGTGGTGGTAGGGGTGGTGGTGGTGGTGGGGGTGATGGTGGGGTTGGGGGTGATGGTGGTGGTGGGGGTGATGGTGGTGGTGGGGGTGAGTGAGTGAGTGAGTGAGTGAGGACTCCCCTGTCCCAGTCGGGGGAACACTGCCAGCCCCAGGTTGCCGACTGCCCCGCAAGGTTCACCCGCTACACTTACCCGTACTACTCACGGTCGAACACTTCTCTTTGTTGGCTCATCAGCTGTTTTGACTTCTCTATTGTTCACTTCACCCTCAATGGCCTTGAATATGACTTTTGTGATACTTTACCTCTTGTTACCACGCCTCCTGTCGCCCGGAGGCTGCAGTGCAGGGTTTTGACACCCTCACTGGCCGTGACACTGTATGTGGCACTTGTGATGGTGGTGGTGGGGGTGGTGGTGATGGTGGTGGTGGTGGGGGTGGTGGTGGTGATGGTGGGGGTGGTGGGGGTGATGGTGGGGCTGGTGGTGATGGTGACGGTGGTGGTGGGGGTGATGGTGGTGGTGGGGGTGGTGGGAGTGGTGGGGGTGGTGGTGGTGGTGGTGATGATGGTGGTGGTGGGGGTGATGGTGGTGGTGGGGTGAGTGAGTGAGTGAGTGAGTGAGTGAGATCTCCCCTGTCCCAGTCGGGGGTACACTGCCAGCCCCAGGTTGCCGACTGCCCCGACTACCCCGGGGTGGGGGTGGTGGTGGTGGGGGTGATGGTGGTGGTGGGGGTGGGGGTGATGGTGGTGGTGGTGGTGGTGGTCGTCGTCAGGCCAGGAAGTCCTGCCACCAGCTCAGGGCACCCCCCTGGGCCAAAGGTGCAGCCTGTGACGGGCAGACACACCACTGCCTTACCAAGTGTCTGCGACGCCCCTCCGGCTGGGAGGAGTCCCTCTGGAAGTGGGCCCGAGAGCCTGAGATGAAGGTGTCGCTGGCTGGACTTGTCCTCTGGCACGCACCATTGACTGCTGGGCTGGTAGTGCGGCCTCTCAGTGGTTTCAGCCAACGCACATCCGTGGGGACGTGAGGTCTGTGGCAACGTTCACAGGCGCTGGAGGCCCCAAAACCTGATCTGATCTGATCTGGTGGTGGTGGTGGTGGTGGTGCTGGTGATGGTGGTGGTGGGGGTGATGGTGGTGGTGGGGGTGATGGTGGTGGTAGGGGTGGTGGTGGTGGTGGGGGTGATGGTGGGGTTGGGGGTGATGGTGGTGGTGGGGGTGATGGTGGTGGTGGGGGTGAGTGAGTGAGTGAGTGAGTGAGGACTCCCCTGTCCCAGTCGGGGGAACACTGCCAGCCCCAGGTTGCCGACTGCCCCGACTACCCCGGGGTGGGGGTGGTGGTGGTGGGGGTGATGGTGGTGGTGGGGGTGGGGGTGATGGTGGTGGTGGTGGTGGTGGTGGTGCTGGTGATGGTGGTGGTGGGGGTGATGGTGGTGGTGGGGGTGATGGTGGGGGTGGTGGTGGTGGTGGGGGTGGGGGTGATGGTGGGGTTGGGGGTGATGGTGGTGGTGGGGGTGATGGTGGTGGTGGGGGTGAGTGAGTGAGTGAGTGAGTGAGGACTCCCCTGTCCCAGTCGGGGGAACACTGCCAGCCCCAGGTTGCCGACTGCCCCGACTACCCCGGGGTGGGGGTGGTGGTGGTGGGGGTGATGGTGGTGGTGGGGGTGGGGGTGATGGTGGTGGTGGTGGTGGTGGTGGTGCTGGTGATGGTGGTGGTGGGGGTGATGGTGGTGGTGGGGGTGATGGTGGTGGTAGGGGTGGTGGTGGTGGTGGGGGTGATGGTGGGGTTGGGGGTGATGGTGGTGGTGGGGGTGATGGTGGTGGTGGGGGTGAGTGAGTGAGTGAGTGAGTGAGGACTCCCCTGTCCCAGTCGGGGGAACACTGCCAGCCCCAGGTTGCCGATTGCCCCGCAAGGTTCACCCGCTACACTTACCCGTACTACTCACGGTCGAACACTTCTCTTTGTTGGCTCATCAGCTGTTTTGACTTCTCTATTGTTCACTTCACCCTCAATGGCCTTGAATATGACTTTTGTGATACTTTACCTCTTGTTACCACGCCTCCTGTCGCCCGGAGGCTGCAGTGCAGGGTTTTGACACCCTCACTGGCCGTGACACTGTATGTGGCACTTGTGATGGTGGTGGTGGGGGTGGTGGTGGTGGTGGGGGTGGTGGTGATGGTGGTGGTGGTGGGGGTGGTGGTGGTGGTGGGGGTGGTGGTGGTGGTGGGGGTGGTGGGGGTGATGGTGGGGGTGGTGGTGATGGTGACGGTGGTGGTGGGGGTGATGGTGGTGGTGGGGGTGGTGGGAGTGGTGGGGGTGGTGGTGGTGGTGGTGGTGATGGTGGTGGTGGGGTGAGTGAGTGAGTGAGTGAGTGAGTGAGATCTCCCCTGTCCCAGTCGGGGGTACACTGCCAGCCCCAGGTTGCCGACTGCCCCGCAAGGTTCACAGCAGGTCCTCCTTCTCCTCGCCATCAGGGGTTGGCTGGGGGGCTGCAGCCTCAACCCAGGGACTAGCTGTCGCGGGAACCCTTATCACACAGGGGGTTCACCGGTGCGGGTACTTGGCATGCAGAGGTACACCGAGCACAGTCGCCCCATTCCCATGCCTCGAACCTGCTGATCATGCACCTTGCGTGTGTGGGCAGCCCACCTGACGGTGGTGGTGGTGGGGGTGATGGTGGTGGTGGGGGTGATGGTGGTGGTGGGGGTGATGGTGGGGGTGGGGATGGTGGTGGTGGTGGTGGTGATGGTGGTGGTGGGGGTGATGGTGGTGGTGGGGTGAGTGAGTGAGTGAGTGAGTGAGTGAGATCTCCCCTGTCCCAGTCGGGGGTACACTGCCAGCCCCAGGTTGCCGACTGCCCCGCAAGGTTCACAGCAGGTCCTCCTTCTCCTCGCCATCAGGGGTTGGCTGGGGGGCTGGAGCCTCAACCCAGGGACTTGCTGTCGCGGGAACCCTTATCACACAGGGGGTTCACCGGTGCGGGTACTTGGCATGCAGAGGTACACCGAGCACAGTCGCCCCATTCCCATGCCTCGAACCTGCTGATCATGCACCTTGCGTGTGTGGGCAGCCCACCTGACGGTGGTGGTGGTGGGGGTGATGGTGGTGGTGGGGGTGATGGTGGTGGTGGGGGTGATGGTGGGGGTGAGTGAGTGAGTGAGTGAGTGAGGACTCCCCTGTCCCAGTCGGGGGAACACTGCCAGCCCCAGGTTGCCGACTGCCCCGCAAGGTTCACCCGCTACACTTACCCGTACTACTCACGGTCGAACACTTCTCTTTGTTGGCTCATCAGCTGGTGGGGGTGGGCGTGATGGTGGTGGTGGTGGGGGTGGTGGTGGTGGTGGGGGTGATGGTGGTGGTGGTGGTGATGGTGGTGGTGGGGGTGATGGTGGTGGTGGTGGGGGTGATGGTGGTGGTGGGGGTGATGGCGGTGGTGGGGGTGGGGGTGATGGTGGTGGTGGGGGTGGGGGTGATGGTGGGGGTGATGGTGGTGGTGGGGGTGATGGTGGTGATAATGACGATGACAATGACAATGACAATGACAATGATGATGACGATGACAATGACGAGCACGATGATGATGAGCATGATGATGACGACGACGACGACGACGATGATGATAGTGATAATGATGCGTGAAGAAGAAGGAGATGTTGATGGGTGTGGTGGTGATGATGACGGTGGTGGTGGTGGGGGTGATGGTGGTGGTGGGGGTGATGGCGGTGGTGGGGGTGATGGTGGGGGTGGTGGTGATGGTGCTGGTCGGGGTGATGGTGGTGGTGGGGGTGATGGCGGTGGTGGGGGTGGTGGTGATGGTGGTGGAGGGGGTGATGGTGGTGGTGGGGGTGGGGGTGATGGTGGGGGTGATGGTGGTGGTGAGTGAGTGAGTGAGTGAGTGAGGACTCCCCTATCCCAGTCGGGGGAACACTGCCAGCCCCAGGTTGCCGACTGCCCCGCAAGGTTCACCCGCTACACTTACCCGTACTACTCACGGTCGAACACTTCTCTTTGTTGTGGTGGTGGTGGGGGTGGCGGTGGTGGTGGTGGTGGTGGTGGTGATGGTGGTGGTGGGGGTGGTGGGGGTGGTGGTGGTGGTGGTGGTGGTGGTGGTGGTGATGGTGGTGGTGGTGAGTGAGTGAGTGAGTGAGTGAGTGAGTGAGTGAGGACTCCCCTGTCCCGGTCGGGGGAACACTGCCAGCCCCAGGTTGCTGACTGCCCCGCAAGGTTCACCCGCTACACTTACCCGTACTACTCACCCGTACTACACTTACCCGTACTACTGGTGGTGGTGGTGGTGGTGGTGGTGGGGGGGGTGATGGCGGTGTTGGGGGTGATGGTGGGGGGGGTGGTGATGGTGGTGGTGGGGGTGGGGGTGGTGGGGGTGGTGGGGGTGGGGGTGGTGGTGGTGGTGGTCAGGTCAGGCTTGTGCATGATGATCATGTGGGCCAAGGGGAGGGAATCCTGTGGGTTACAACCTCAGGGCTCATCTATATGCCACACAGCATGCAGTCCAAAACCTTGATCTCCCGTGTTCAATCTCTCTCCCTAGTGTTCCTGCATACGCTGCAACACGTGCTCTGGTCTGACTCCGTGATAGAGCCACTGCAGCAATCAGAAATGGTGCCAGCTGGGCTCACCAGGCCCTGGGGTCTCGCGGTGTTCATCAGCTTCATGGTGGGGGCGGTCTCATCGGCTCAACTCAACCCTCCGGAGTCGCGTCCTCCATGGGTGAGGGTGGTGCCTACGGCCCGAACCGTCGTCTATGAACCGGGTCAGTGTTCGCGTGATCCACTCTCAGTAACCATAGGACATGCACCGAGTGAGTGGCCCAGGGATTTTCGGATCTGCCTGGGACCGTGGACAGTGGAATGGGACGACATCCCAGGACAAGTGGACCTCCGAGAACTGGCGCATACGCTGAAACTGGCTTGAATTGGATTTTGCATCTACGTGCTCGTGGGGTGAACATCAATCCGTGGGGACGTGAGGTCAGTGGCAATCGTTCACTGGCGCTGGAGGCCCCAAAACCTGAACTGAACTGAACTGGTGGTGGTGGTGGTGGTGGTGGTGGTGGTGGTGGTGATGGTGGTGGTGGTGAGTGAGTGAGTGAGTGAGTGAGTGAGTGAGTGAGGACTCCCCTGTCCCAGTCGGGGGAACACTGCCAGCCCCAGGTTGCTGACTGCCCCGCAAGGTTCACCCGCTACACTTACCCGTACTACTCACCCGTACTACACTTACCCGTACTACTGGTGGTGGTGGTGGTGGTGGTGGGGGGGGGGGTGATGGCGGTGGTGGGGGTGATGGTGGGGGGGGTGGTGATGGTGGTGGTGGGGGTGGGGGTGGTGGGGGTGGTGGTGGTGGTGGTGGTGGTGGAGGTGGTGGTGGTGGTGGTGGTGGGGGTGATGGTGGTGGTGGGGGTGATGATGGTGATGGGGGTGATGGTGGTGGTGGGGGTGATGGTGGTGGTGGGGGTGATGGTGGTGGTGGGGGTGATGGTGGTGGTGGTGGTGATGGTGGTGGAGGGGGTGATGGTGGTGGTGGGGGTGGGGGTGATGGTGGGGGTGATGGTGGTGGTGGGGGTGATGGTGGTGATGATGACGATGACAATGACAATGACAATGACAATGACAATGATGATGACGATGACAATGACGAGCACGATGATGATGAGCATGATGATGATGACGACGACGACGACGACGACGATGATAGTGATAATGATGCGTGAAGAAGAAGGAGATGTTGATGGGTGTGGTGGTGATGATGACGGTGGTGGTGGTGGTGGTGGTGGTGATAAGTCAACCCCTCTGCTGCTGAATTGATTGCTATCTGGTACCTTTCTGCTTTCTTTTTTTGGCGGGGGGGGGGGGGTTCTTGTTTCCCCACTGGGGTTTACCTCAATCAAAACCCCCCCTGGCCAGCAGGGCCACATGTGGTGGGATGTGCGACGCGGCTACCGCACCACAGCGCTGGCATTTACGTGCAATTTGCACGCACACTGCATGCGCCCCAACACGCATTCCAATGCTGATGAAACACATCCGCACACCCCATCTGCAATCGGGTGCACACGCCCGTACACTTTGAATACACACAATTATCCACCGCATTCACATTTATATACACACACCCTCGGACCTGCTTGTGTGTGATTTGCATTTGTCCAGTGACGATGTTGATGCGTAACCCCACCCCCCCCTACCCCCCACCAAACTTCGTCGTCACGGGGAAAACTGAATGTGAAGCACTGCCAGCGCCGGAACGTGAGGGACGCCAGGGGGCAGAAGCAGCACTTGTGAGCAGAGCCCACGTTCGACGGGGATGATAGGGGGACCTGTGCAGGAGGGGTGGCCCAGCCAACCACCCCCCCCCCCCCCCGATTCAGACCCCCCCCCCTCTAATACACCAGCGTTTAAATCACGTAGGCTGACCTCCTGAGCGTGAGTGCACGATGCATGGCAGTGCCCGCGGTGTATCGTAGACATGATGTGGAGTTGGAGTCCTTCATCATGAACTCTCGGGCATACATGCCCCACGCACTGATGTTTGTTTTAATGATCCACGGCCCTCTGATACCTCCCTGTCCCCCTCCCACACACGCGCACGTAATGCACCCCCCCCCCCCCTCTTGGCACGCATTGCTCGTGCAGGTGCTCCGGTACAGCACGTCCGAGCTCCTCGCCACCGGGGGCTTCGCGGAGGTGTACAAGGGGATGAGCCACGACACGGGGGAGATCATCGTCGTGAAGCAGTTGGCCCGGGGCTTCACCGACGCGGACATCCTGGTCATGGAGGCGGACGTCGCCATCCTCAAGGAGCTGAGCCACCCCAACATTGTGCGGTACCTGGGCACCGACATGGGCCAGCACCTCTCCATCCTCCTCGAGTACGTGCCCGGGGGCTCCATCGCGTCGCTGCTGGACCAGTACGGCGTGCTGGAGGACGACGTGGCGCAGTCCTACACGCGGCAGGCGCTGTACGGGCTGTCGTACCTGCACACGAAGGTGTGGGACCCCCCCCCCCCCTTTCAGCTCGTTGCAGCTGAGAAACAGCCTCTCAGAGGTAAAATATGTGGAGGCCTCTGACACATTGGAGAAACATTGTGAGAAGCTGACGAGCGAGGCGAACCGAGAACAGGGCTGTCTGTACTGGAGGGTTGGAAGTGGCCGAGGTCAGAGTTGTGGACCGTCCTCCCTACAGTCATGTGGGTATTTTTTTTGTTGCGTTCGATCGGATCTAGCGCCATACCTGAAGGTGGATGGCAAGCCAACCAATCGTTGTTATTGGCTGGTGATGTGACAATTACAACATCTGTCATATGATTATGGCTTGTGACACCCCCCCCCCCCCCTGTCGGGAAAGGCGGGGGGCTCCGTTGGCACAACCGACCAAGGGAAAGGAAAGGGAAGTAGAGAGGGACAGACAGGCCAAGGGGGGAGAGGAAGGGCACGGGCCGAGGGTCACCACTGCCGATGGAGGGAACTGGTCCAAGGGAAGGGCAGCGAATGGCGATCGGCCAATAGGCACCGCCCGCTGCAGACAAGAACAACAAATCCAAGGCGGCATGCCAAAGCCCCCCCCCCCCCCCCGGGCGTGCTGCAGTGTGTGGCCCAGGGGGGGACCCCTCCATTGGGGGGGGCGGGGGGGGGGGGCACAACCCCATGCTCCTGGCAGCCCTGGTCCATGCGGGGGGTCCGCTCAGGTCTGCTCGGCCACCCCGCGTCCGGCGCTCCGCGGGGCTTTGTAGGTCACATCACCAGTGGCCCCTCGTGCTGCTCGGGGGACATGGGCCGGCACCCCCCGCCCCTATGGCCTGTCACCGCCGTGTGCCAATCCACCCCCAAGGCGCCGTGCGGCCCCTGGGACGCAGGGGGGTCCTTTGGGAACCGGATTTTTTTTTTCGTTACGGACCGCCCCGAGGGGCCTCGTTCCACTGGCCCAACGCGGGCCATTTGTGTCCCCCTTTTTGGCAACCCCCGAGAACGCAGGGGTAACGCAGCAATTCCGCCCTCTTGTGGGCCCCCGAGGAGGCAGGGGTGATGTGGCCCTTTCTGATTTTTGTCCCCTTTTCTGGGGACCCCCGTTAAGGACCCCCTTCTGGGACAGCCCCACGCGCCGTCCCCCGGGGGTGGGGGGGGGGGGGGGTTGGCACAAGGCCTTGGTGGTTGGCTCTGTTAGCCTGTGGCGGCGCCTATTGGCCTCTCGCCCTTGAACCTTCTGCTATGACAAGCAGGGCATCCGCACTACTGCGGGCATCCGCACTGCCGCGGGCATCCACCTGCCTGGGGGGGGGGGGAATCCAGAATGCACCTTCTGCCCATGGCGTCCTCCCCTGACAGCCTGATCAGTGCCCGGGATGCGGTCATCACGAGGACCCCAGGCGGGGAGGTGCTCACCACAACCCGCAACGTGAATGGCACATGAGGGGGGGGGGGGGGGTGCTGGGCAGCGGTGTCATCCTCCATAATTATTCTTCCATTTCACTCACAACGGATTATCCCTCACAACGGATGTGTGATGGACTAATGTGATCCCATCCGGTGTCCCGGCGGCACAGAGGTGTAAGGACTGGGTGCAGGGGGTTGGGGCCATCCAGGCCATGGGGCTGCCCACCCGGCTCTCATGCCTCCTGCCTCCTCCGCTCTGTCATCCCCAAATCACTCACCCCCCCCCTTGTGTCCGCCGCCCCGACGCGGCGCATTGTGCAGTGTGAGGGTGCTGTGCGCAGATGCATGAGGCCCTTTTCCGACACCCAACCAGACGTACCTGCAAGATGAAGTGAGCAGGGACCAGCGCCATCCGACGCCATGAATATGGGGAAGAACTGGGAGGCTTGCGGCGACCTGATTAGCACACGGGGGCGTGGGGTTGTCCAGAATGGCACTCCAAGAGCCCACATCGATAGAAGCTTCATCTCTCTGACGAAAGCAGTCGGTGGCTCTTTGCTGCCGCGACAGAAGGTGGGGGGGGGGGGTGTTGCGGACCTTGAGCACACAAGGGCCTGGGCATGAACGCCAGCAGCAGGGCTGCGGTGGCGCCCACGGATGCCAGCGTCCACCCGCCCGCGCCGGTGGTGCGGGGGTGGGCCGCAAAGGAGCAGTAGGTTTGCCGGTGGAGCGCGCTCGGGTGTGTTTTGTTGGGCCCGGGCCCGGGCAGAGTGCGGGTGTGGGAGGGGGTTGCGGGGGCGGAGGGGCCGGCAGCGGTTGTATGTGTGGGTGGGGGGCGGGAGGCACGGCCCCACGGCGCACCGCCGCCGCCCCGTCTCCTCCGACGTCCCTTGCGCAGGGCTTCATCCACCGGGACATCAAAGGGGCCAATATCCTCGTGAGCGACAAGGGGGAGGTCAAGCTGACGGACTTTGGGTGCTCGTACGGGGCGTGCCTCAGCTCCGAGATGTGCAACATCCCGTTCGGGACGGTGCTGTGGATGGCGCCGGAGGTGTGGCCCCCCCCGGGCGGCGCGGACAGGGCGGGGCAGGAATGCATTGGAAGGGGGGGAGGGGGACCCCCCCCCCCTCTCCAGGGCGCCCAGCCTATGCCCAGCCGCTGTCCCACTGACGCCAAGTGCCAGCGCCAACGGCATTCATAACCGACAGTAACCGCCCCCCAACTGCTTTGGCAACCGCCTCCAACCGCCTGCCTCACCGCCGCTGGGGCGGCCTCTGTGGCCCCTTCCCTTCGAACACTTCCCTGGGGCGGGGGCCGTGGGGTGGTCCGGGGGCGGCGGATCTGGACTGGGGTGTGCTCTTTAGGGCCCGGCCCGGAAGGACCGCCCCCGGGGCCGGTGGTCAACGGCCAATGTTTTGTCCATTGAGCACCGACCGCCGCTGGAGAGACAGACACGGGGGCCAACACCGTGGCTTTGGGGCATCCTCGTGAACGGCGAAGGGGCCGATAGACGCCACCCACCGCCTGGAGAGCAGCACCATCCGAGGGCTTTGTCCCAACCCCCCTTCCTGACAGGGGGCGCTGGGTTTTCACTTCTTGGGGGGGGGTCGATAGAGCCCCAGAACTGGGGGGGGGGGGGGGGCGATAGAGCCCCAAAACTTGGGGGGGGGGGTGATTCGGGAAAAGGGCTCAATTGACAGGCACCATTAATCAGTTATTATGAACTCTTGCGCCAAAGGCGCCGAAAATTTTTTTGAGCATTAAAGTTGGTCAAATTTTTTTTCCACCTTCCACCAAATGTATGGCAAATGATGACTTTTCTGAACCCCCTCGACACACTGATTCCAAGATTTCCATTTTCATTTTTTGCCGAAGTTTGGGTCCGGGTCACCTCCGAGGCCCCGGGGGCCAGTCTTGTTAGGATTTTGTGGGTCCCGTCAATTGAGCCCTTTTTGGGGGAGGGGGGGGTTCCGGCCGGAGGGCTCTATCGACCCCCCCCCCCCCCGGAAGTGAAAGCCCGCCCGCCCCAGCAAAGGCCTTGGAGCCCTTGGGTGGGGGTGTCTGGAAAGTGTGCTTGAACACCCCCCTCCCCTGCGGATGATTTTTTTTACATGCCTTCAGGACCCACCTGTTCGCCACAAGCGCTGGCCTTGAAAAGGGTCCGGATGGATGTGACAGGGAGCGCATGGAACAGGCGGGGGAATGGAGTGGTGCGGCAGGGCCTCGGGGGGGGGGGGGGGGGGATGGACCGTCGTGAACTGTATAGACACCCCCCACCCGGGGGCGGGGGGAGGGGGTCTGTTGCTCGCTTGTTTGCTGACAGTTGTCTAAACTGACGCAAATGTTTGATTGTAACAGTGGAGATGCCTATGCATACATGCTGTGTTCATGGCATGAGTGGCCCAGTGTGAACAGGCAATTACTATCTGTATGATACAGGTCATCACTATCCGCTGCCCCTGTTCCTGACAGACATTGGCGAAAGGCGCCTAGGACCGGTCATTCCGGTTTGTGATCAGCCTTGATCTCTTTTTGGCTGTGCATGCTGTTGCTTGCGCAATTCTCTTGAGCGCAATCACCACGTGACACACCAACGTGTCACCGCACGGGGGGGATGCATGGCCACATGCCCGGCCGCGGGCGGCTCATTCCTGACTGCTGGCCATTGACCCTCAACCACCGATGGCCAATCCCCAACTTCACGACCACGACCAATTGACGGCTTGTGGGCAGTGGTGGCCAGGCCGTCAATACCACAAGAGGCAGGCAGTGCATGCCCGCGGCTTTGCACTGCAATGGCCCTGTCCGGCCTATTCGAGCAGCGGCCCACTGCCGCAGGCTGCCACCCCCTGAGGGTCGGAGGGGGGCAGTGGGATCACGCGAGCCCCCCCCTCCCCCTCGTCCCGTTTGACAGACAGCGCTGCCGGGGGGTGTCCACAACGTTCCACAATCGAAAGGCATTGATGGAAGTGTCCAAAGCATTGTTTGGACCAGGGGTTGGCTAAAGGAAAGTCTGGGACGCGTGGATGTTGACTGCACCGAACGCCCCCTCCCTTTCCTCTTGCAGAAAAGCACGTGGTCATCTTATCGTCCCGTGTTTTGCCTGTTTGACTGCATTGGTGGGGGTCAGTCCTTTGCTTAGTTGGGGGGGGGGTCAGGGCGGGTTCCTGGTGAGGAGCCTTGTGGATGGCGCTGGGTCCTACTCAGTTGCCCATAGGGCGGGGCTCCTTCCTACTGAGCTGACTGGCATGCGGGGCTGGTGCCTACTGAGATCCCCTCACCAGGGCAGGGGGTCACCCCCAGCCCCCGCCCCCACTAAGCAAAGGCCTGGTGGGAGTTTTGGAGTGCCTGTGCCACGCCTGTGCCCTGTCTTGCTCGTCGCGATTTCCGTGTGCACGCCTGCCCCACCGCAATCCGCCGGCCACCACCCCCCCGCTTCTGGTCAGGTGTGTCGGCAGGACCCGGTGACATGGTCGTGCGACATCTGGAGTCTGGGCTGCACAGTCATCCAAATGACCACAAACCAGAACCCGTGGGCCGAGAAGGAGTTTGAGCACTGCATCGCGGCGTTCTACCACATCGCCATGTGCAGCCAGCCCCCCGAGGTCCTGGACGTGGTCCCGGCCCTGGCCAAGCAATTCATATACTACTGCCTGCAGCTGCACCCCAAGTGTGTCGGGGGGGCGTTGGAAGGGGGTCCGGCAGAGGATCGCTTGAAGAGGGGGGGGGGGGTACCCCCTTCCCCCCCCCCCCCCAACACTCCGGCCCTGACTCCACCCCAAAGGCATCCCCAACCCCAGCAGCAGGCCCAACCGCATTTCCAACCGCCAGTAACCGCCTCCCCCAACGGCTTTCACACCCCCTGTGACCATTCTGCAACCGCTCTGGCACTGCCCCGATTGCCCCCCCCCTCCCCTTCAAGCGAAGCCCTGGGGTCCGGGGCGCGGAAGGAGACGCTGTCTTGTGCGTCCGTTGTTGCTGTCAATATATCACCGTAACACAGAAGCACCATCCTCAGAACGCAGGATCCAGACCCCTGACCCCTGATGTACCGGCCAAAGAGCCCTGACCAGCAGACTGCCCGTGAAAGGTCTTGAGTGGTTCCCGGCCCGTTGCTCTTGAAGCAGGCGGCTGGAGGACAGGGGGTCTGGACGGGGCTGAATGGGGTCTGTCTTGTCTTGTCTTGCCTTCCCTGCCTGTCCCCTGTCGTGGTAGCACACCCTTGGGCCGGGCATGTGGATGAAGCGCATCTCAAGACTTGGAATTCGTGTATCGGACGGTATCCCAAGCCACAGAAGTGTGTGGCATGTGTATGTGCCGCCCCAGTGCTCTGAGGTGGTGCATCACATGTGTATCCCAGGCCTCGTGGGGCTGTGGAGCTGAGCAGTCCACACGTCCTGCGTTGGACATGAAACCCGGTCTCCGAGCCCCTCTCCAGGCCATGGGGCTGCCCACCCGGCTCTCATGCCTCCTGCCTCCTCTGCTCTGTCATCCCCAAATCACTCACCCCCCTTGTGTCCGCCGCCCCGACGCGGCGCATTGTGCGGTGTGAGGGTGCTGTGCACAGATGCATGAGGCCCTTTTCCACCACCCAACCAGACGTACCTGCAAGATGAAGTGAGCAGGGACCAGCGCCATCCGACGCCATGAATATGGGGAAGAACTGGGAGGCTTGTGGCGACCTGATTAGCACGCGGGGAGCGTGGGGTTGTCCAGAATGGCACTCCAAGAGCCCACATCGATAGAAGCTTCATCTCTCTGACGAAAGCAGTCGGTGGCTCTTTGCTGCCGCGACAGAAGGTGTGGGGGGGGGGGGGTGTTGCGGACCTTGAGCACACAAGGGCCTGGGCATGAACGCCAGCAGGGCACTGCTCGCTATGAGGATGTACAAGGCCAGCAAACCACCATAGAACTCCCGCCCTCCCAGCAGTGCTTCGTCTGGGCCCTAAGGAAAGTGGCTGTGACACCTTTGCAGCACCTTGTCCAGGCCCTCAGGAGACTGACTCAGGCAATTGTGCAGCACCTCTTAATGCCACTTTCCTGAGGATTGGCTACCTGGTGCTTGGCTCCTTGGGGACAACCCTGTGCGCCCCACCGGCGGTTTTCATGCTGGTCTTTGGTGTTTGGTGGCCCTCGGGCTGGTCCCGGTGCATCATCCCAATCCCATGCGCTGTGTGCCCTCTGTGTGCAAACACCCCTCAGGGCCCCCTTACTTCACCCCCTCGTGCCCATTGCCGGGCTCCCCGGCGTCTTGACTTCACTCCCCGAGTACCCCCAAGTGCCCCCTGCCTGCCCTACACAGGACGCGGCCAACCTGCAGCCAATTGCTGGAACACCCATGGCTGCAGCAGCTGATGGAGGATGAGGAGGATGAGGAAGATCTGCAGTCGGAGGGGGAAGCGCAGGAGACCCCCCGCTGGGTACGGGGCAAGACGGAGTACTCCACGGCGTGCAGCGAGCGCTCCCTGAGCATGCGGAGTATGCGGAGCTCTGGGGGCAACATCTCACACAACGTCTCGGGCGCTTCCTTGGTGCCCCCGTCCGGCGATTCCTACTCAGCAGCCAGGTGCGCCATGCGCATGTAGTCACTCGGCCGCGCGTTGCCTTGTGTTGGATGTCCCTCCCATCTTTTGTTTGCTGTGTGCCAGATACACGCTATGACTGGTAGGGTAGTCCTCGTCCCTTTTGGTGCGGGTGCAAGGGTGGGTAACACACAGCGGGCGCGTGCTATGGTAGCCATAACTGCTTCGACACCCAGACTCTTGTAAAGGGTGTGCTGAGTGAGTGAGTGAGTGACTGAGTGAGTGACTGAGTGAATAAGTGGGTGAGTGAGTAAGTGAATAAGTGGGTGAGTGAGTGAGTGAATAAGTGGATGAGTGAGTGGGTGAGTGAGTGAGTGAGTGAGTGAGTGAGTGAGTGAGTGAGTGAGTGCGTGAATGCGGTGCGTCCGTGGGTGCGTGCGTGAATGGGTGCGTGCTCGGGTGCGTACGGGGTGCACGGGTGGGTGGGTGGGTGCTTACACTGTGCCTACGGTGCTGTCCTGCAGACCTCCGGTACTGTTGAGAAGTTTTGTTTTGTGCTTTGCCCGCATCCCATTGGTTTCAGTGCGTTGGGCGCGCACACATGCACCCACGCACGCACCCCGGCCCCCACGCACGCACTCACGCACCAACGGACCAATGCACGCACCCCCCCACCCACGCACGCACTCACGCACCAACGGACCAATGCACGCACCCCCCCACCCACGCACGCACTCACGCACCAACGGACCAATGCACGCCCCCCCCACGCACCCACACACGGACACAGGGTCGCAAAGAGGGAGCAAGGCCGGTTGCACACGTGACCGTGCAACACGGATGGGCCGTGATGCTTCGCCTCGGATCCAACCACAAGCCCTGTGCACCTGCGGCCAGGGGCCGGGCCCCCTATGAGCTGGGCATCGTGTTAGTTCAACGTCCCCTTGGGGACGCTCGTTTGCTCCGCACGCCGGTGGAGTTGCAGTTCTTGTAGGGCCCACGCCATCGTCCAGGCCCTAAACGGGCTTTGATGAGGTCAGCATGGGCCCTAGAGTGGGTCAGCCAGACCCCCCCCTCAGGGACTTGCTTTAATTTTCATTCCGGCAGGGGACCCCTCCCCCCTGGACCCCCTCCCCCCCTCCCCCCCCCCCCACCCGGTCCCGTCCCTCTGCGTCCCGCAGGTCCAGCATCGAAGGCTGCTCCCCCTCCCGGCGGCTCGCCCACCCGCTGAAGGGCTCCTCCCGGTCCTCCGTCATGGTCTCGAAGGGCGGCGCCAACGCCAGCGGCACCGGGTGGGGCCGGCGCGGCTCCGCCAGCTCCTTCGGCTCGAGCCGCTCCCTGCGGTCCCTCAAGGCCCACCCGAAGGCCAACAGCCGCGAGCACCTGGACGCCGAGCCGGAGCACGTCCTGAACGCCGGGCAGCGGCCGGGGCGGGCCATGGCGGTGACGGACCCCGGCGTGGGGCTGGTGGACATGCCCGCCCTCCCGCCCCTCCAGCCCATGACCCCCCTGCACCTGATGGACGCGGCCAGCGACGTGGGCTCCACCTGCTCCACGCGCTCCTACTGCGCGACGGAGGAGGACGTGGAGAGCCCGGCCAACCCCCTGCGCGCCAAGGGCAAGAAGTCGGGGCTGGTGCATGTGTGACGGGGCCAGGGCCAGCGCACGTGCGGCTTTCCTGGGGGGTGGGAAAGCCGGCCGAGCGACCGGCGCGGTCCCCTGCCAACGTCTGTCGGCGCCCTCCAACCGCCGTCGGTTACCCTTTGACCGCCGTCCGCTCACCGTCTTGGGTGCCGCGCCGGATGCCTCTCGCCCTGCGTCCCCCACGGCGCCCCAATGGCCCACTGGCCCAGTGCCCCCGCAGCCCCTCGTCCCCCACTGCCAGACCCCTCCCCCCCTCAGTGATTGACCTCCCCCCCCCACCAGCCCCACATCCATCCCCTGCCCCAGGCCTGCGCTTAAGGGGGGTGTTTTGTACCCCCTCCCCCCCCCCCGCCCCCTTTTGTGGACGACTAAGTGGCGCCCCAACCGCCCCCCCAACCGCCCTCCAACCGTTTTACAAGCGCCGGCACGGCCACTACACCCGCTCTCCAACCGCCAGTACCTGCTGCCGCAGCTGCTCTTGCCCCCCCCCCCCCCCGCCCCTCCTCCAGCGCAGAATGCCCCCCATATCCCTCACTCCCCCAGCCCCAGAGGCAGCGGCATGCCCCACCGTCCGGTCGAGCGCACCCGTCCACATGTGCGGCCACCACATGGCCTCTTGGCTTTGTGTTCGAAGGGCCAGTGGCGGTGACGAGAGTGCCCGGCCACACAGACGTCATGCCCCTCCAGTCGGCCCCTGTCGCTTGCTGCCGAGTCCCGACGCGCACGTGGGATCGAGGCCAGGGCTTCACATGTGCGCGCGCGCTGCCCTTCTCCGCGCAGAACGAAAGACGTCCGCGTCTGCTCTGCAGCTCCGGCGGAGTTCTCGTTGGTCAGCGCCCCGCGGCTTTGTTTGCGGTTTGCGTTTGCAGTTCCCGTTGTGCGCGTGCGCGTGTGTGACATCATCAGGGGGCTCGCCCCCTCCCCAGACCACCGCCACACACCCACGGAGCGCGTCGCACCTCGGCCAACCGCCACACCACCACCGCAACGCCGCCGTTTGCGCCGGAGTCGCCCGTGCGCACGTCCGCCGGCGTGCGCGGGGGCGCGGGCTCGTGTTCTGCCGCGGACGGGCCGCCGGGGGATGCGGCTGCGCCCTGCGGCCCCCAAAAGGGCCGTGTGACATGAACCAGCGCCGTCTGCCACCCGTTTGCCGCGGCTGAACGCCCCCGCCGGCGATAATAAGAGCCCACCGACTTGTGGGCGAACTCAACCTAAAAAAGCAAAGCCTCCGAAGCACACTGGGAAGCCCACGGGCGTGGCGCCCTCCTGGTTTCAGATTCGGGTGATCCTCACTGCGTGTCAGATCCGCTACCACGGCCATCGTGGGCTCATCGTCATCGTCATCGTAGCACTGGACAGCTCTGAACCTTGATGCCAAGAGGTTATCTCAAGTACTGTAGAGTGAGCAGGCTACGCCAGCCCATCTTTGGTCTGAACCCCCTCCCCCCCAAAAAAAACATTGGATTGTGTGCGGCAGTGCAGCAGTCTCCCACTGCATCACCCGGTGTCAGGCTCAGCCAATCCTCACTACGTGTCAGATCCGCTACCATCGTAGCACTGGACAGCTCTGAACCCTGATGCCGAGAGGTTATCTCGAGTACTGTGAAGTGAGCAGGCTACGCCAGCCCATCTTTGGTCTGAACCCCCCAAAAACAAAGAGCAAAGCCTCTGAACCGCCCACACCCGCGCCCTCTGCCGCGCACCACTCGACTCGGAGCGGTCCGACATTCGGTTTGGGCCCTCGGTGCCCGCGCCCGCCTCCCCATCCCCGTCCCCCTCCCCCTTCACAGGGCCTCCGTGGCACTGCCCCCGTCAGGGGTCCGCCCCTCGTTCCCGAGAGCGCTGTCCGATGGGCTTGTCTGATGACGGCCCCTGCGGAGGGCGTCACAGTCCACAGCCTGGCCTTGGGTTTGTGGGGAGGGGGTTCTCACAGCCCATGCCATGGGTGAGAATGGGGGGGGGCAGGAATGTATTGGAAGGGGGGGGGGGTACCCCCCCTTCCAGGGCGCCCAGCAAGCATGTGCAGCCCTAGCATGCCGCAGCATCCAATTTTTTGAGTTCATGTGTCTGTCTGCCTGTTCCTGCTCTGTTTGCATGGGGGACATTCTGCCTGCCCCATGTCTCCCCAGTTTGTTTTTTTTGTCTTGTCATGAGTCAGTCATCTGCACCAACAACATCCAGTCAACAGTCAACACCAAGCACACCCATTCGCCCCAACAGTGTTGTGCATGTTGTCTCTTGTTTGTGAGTTCAATTTCCCACAGATGCGTAGGTACCCACATGTGCAGGTAGAAGCATGCCGCAGCATGCCGCAGCGTGCCGCAGCACAAGAAATTTTTCCAAGGGACCGCACATGCTTGGCGCCCAGCCCATGCCCAGCCACTGTCCTCCTCACAGCAGGTGCCCGCGTCAACGGCATTTGTAACCGACAGCCCCCAACCGCTTGGGCGACCTCCTCCAACCGCCTGTCTAACCGCTGCTGGGGCCGCCGGTGACACCCCTTCCCTTCTGATGCATCCCTGCCTCCCCCTGGGGGGGGGGGGGGCTGAGGTGCCGTAAAGGCTCGGCAGGCCAAGATGGGCCGGAGCGGGGGGCAGGTTGCTGATGGTGCTGGGGGTGGGGGTGGGGGGGGCACGACATATGAAGGCGCGGGGGGGGGGGCATGCGCATGATGCCGAGGACACCAGGGAAATGGAGGCCGCCTTCCCCGCAGGACACGGACAGCGCCGCTTCGTTGGCGTGCGCCCCCTGCGCCCCTCGCATGCCTTCCCCCCCCCCCCATCGTTGTGCCCCTTGCAACCCCCTTCCCCTTCGCACATGTCGTGCTGCTTCCGGTGCAGGCCGTTGCTGAAGGAGAAAAAGCCCCCAAACCCCCCCCCGGGGGGGGATCAGAGCCCCCCCCCCCCCCTCCCAAAAAGTTCGTGTGCCTAATATCGGCCTCACATTTCGGCCCCTTTGATAAATGTATTGTTCCCCCGGCGGAGAATTCTTCTGATGTGGGGGGGTCCATGGGTGGGCCGGGGCTGGTCAGGGCCCCAAACAACCTGCCCCCCCCCCCCGGGGGGGTTTCCCTAAGCAACCCACCCCCCCGGGGGGGGGGGGTCCCCTAAGCCATGGCCCGTCCCGGTGGGGGAAGGTTTAGTGCCCCCTCTCCCCAACGGGGCCCTAAGCACAACCCTGACCCCCCGGAACGACAAAAGGCCCCCCTTCGTGCGGCCGCGGGGGGAACGGGTGGGGGCTGCTGCACACCGCCCCAGTCTAGGCTGGGCCGCAGCCCCTCCCTCCCCTCGCAGTTGCCGGGCGCAGTCGCCGGGCCCAACACGCCCCCGCCCGGCGGCAGGAGCCCAACCGACATGCGGTCGTGGGGAGTGTCTAGAGGACGGGCGTTGTCCCGCGAATCTGACCCATGATGAGAAGTGTGCGATGTCATGCCCGCGTCGTTGTTGTTGGGGGGTCCCCCCCGCGCAGACGTGGGGGAGTCGGTACAACCCGCACCCCTTCCAATGGTTTCGCACCGCCGGGCCGTGCCCAAGATGCTTCCAGATCAAAACAAACCCGAAATGACGGCTCCCGGGGCCGGCCCGCCCGCCGGGCGGTCATCCATTCGGGTGGCGGCATTGGTCCGATGCCAGGGCCTGACCACCAACTTTCGTCACTGGACCACTGAACACTGTCGAGTACCACAAACTGTCAGTTCGCCAGCGCCCACGCTGTCCGTGGACGGCCGTGGGTGTGACGTTGTGTCCCGCAATGCAGTGAACCCATGTTTCCCCAGAAGCCCCAGTTTGGCACCACCGCCCTCTTGTCCACAGTGTGCAGTGCGCTCCCGCCCGTCAGATGGTTGTTCCACTTCTTCTGTGCGCGTCTCAGCAGGACACCGGGGGTCCGGGGAACCAGCCAAAGCCATGCGTATCCTCCTCCGCAGAAGTTGAACGTCATCCGGGTCTGTCTCTTACACTCCCTGAGGGGCCGTGGCAGCCGTCCCCATTTCGTCATGTGATGGATCGGGGCCTGCCGTTGCCTTGTCGGGGCGCCTCCGGCAACCCCTGCTTACCCACCTTTCCTTCCCTCCCGACTGCGGGATATATAGCCCCATCCAGGGGCCTTTTCTATTATCTTCCGGTGCTCTTGTGTGGCATTGGCAGGCGATCATTGTATTGTATTGTATGATCTCCAACAACGACCCCCCACCTCCTCTCGTGCCGGATGCTTCGCATTGTGCTTTTCTGAGGTTTGTCATGCAAAGGGGTGCAAAGAGCAGCCATCACAGAACGGTGAGATCAACTGCTTAGCAAACAAAAAGCACCCCGGTAATACAAAGCACCAGTGAAGCTCAGGTTTTCAGCGAATCATCCGCGCTTTACTTACACCCATGCCACACACACCACCCCCCCAGCCCCAGAGGTTCTGGCTCAGGCGAGGCCCCCTACCGCGACCCGAGCAGGCACCAGAGACAGAGCCGCAGTTCGCCAGGGCTGTATGATTTGTCTTTTTAAAGCTGGCGCCTCAGGCGACCGCTGGGGGCCCTGGACCCATGCGGGCCTCCCTCTTTAATAGTGTTCTTCCCCCGTGCCACACACACACACACGCCTCTGCTATGCCGAGGTGATGCAGTCCCGCCAAGTGAGCAGCCCCCCCCCCCCTTTCCTGCAAACACCTTGCATAGCCCCTGTATTGCATTTCATGTACCCCCCCACCCCAGATCCAAGGGAACCCGCCCCCCCTTAGGCAAGCCCCCCCCCCCCCCCCCCCAAGGACTGTCAATTGGTCCAGAACTAAGAGGTGGAGGATACTTTCGCCAAAAGTTATAATAGAATCCAGTGAAGGGGGATGCGGGACCGTCACTTGGCGCCTTACAAAAGGGTTAGGAGTGGGACGTCAAGGGGGGTTTCAAGGCACCGAAAGGATGCGGCCTCCTTCTGGTGTCGCTCAAGGCTGCGGATTGTTAGCAACTCCATTTGCCATGCCCCTCCCACTGCCTCCCATGAACTGTCCTCCGTCCACCCCTTGTCACTGTGCTTTTTGTATGTTGACAATCTCGACATCGTCAAGGGTCATCCCGACCAATTTATTCCTCTGAATTACCCCTCAGCCAATCCTCACTACGTGTCAGGTCCGCTACCACAGCCACTGTGGGATCATCGTAGCACTGGGCAGCTCTGAACCTTGATTCTGAGAGGTTATCTCGAGTACTGTACAGTGAGCGGGCTACGCCAGCCCATCTTGGCCTGAGCCAAAAAATTATTCCTCTGAATTACCCCCCTCCCCTCTGGTCCTCACACGGGCTTCTCCAAACATGTCGACCCCGTGTTTCCGCACTTTTGGGCCTTTTTCTGGAACCAGCCGTTTTGCGGTTCCAATCCAATAGAGAATGTGGTTTGTAGCTCTGTCCAGGCCGCAGGAAGGATCACTGTGGGTGTCAAAGTGTTGGTGTAGGTGTAATTCCATGTGCTCTGGTGTTTGGGGGGGAGGGGTCGCCGGCGTGTTGGACATCCTTTTGTAGCCATGAACAATTCCGATTTCACTGCTATTGCCTGTCTCATCCCAGCAGTACACAAGGGAAGATTTTGTGCTCGCTTGAGTTTTGGGTCCCTCTACAAAAGGTGAGCGGCACATTCGCGCTGTGTACGAGCGCCATTGTCATGAACAAGGGCATGGCGCCCCCTCATCCTTTTTTTTTTTTTCAAGCAATAGGGATGGGCAGTTGCCCCTCGCTGGGATACCAAGGACGGCTCGCTTTGGCCAAATGGGCCAGAAAGCAGCTTTTTTTTTTTTTGCAGCACGAGCTTTGGATGAATCCTGCAATTTCGCTGGCAAGAACTCAGAGCCGGGGTACATCGGATCTGCTGGACCCCCCCCCAAGTGAGTGGATTTCATAGTGGAACGCCACAGGTAGCCATGGTAGCCGCGACCAGATGTTTGACGTGATTGTGTGATACTGTGTCAGTGCACAATGCTCACGTACAAGTAATTCCAGCACACACACGTTTCAGTCGAGTAAGATCCATCAAATTTGGATGCAACATTGTTCAGTGAGAAAAAAAAAAGGAACAAAAGATTTTCCATGTCAATTTGCGAGAGCACAAGAAGACAGCTGCCTTAGATGTAGATGCAAACAAAAGTTGAAACTCCACACCGCAGGCCTGGCCGCACACTGCCCCCAACCGCGAGAAGTGGTTGTGCGCGCAACCCCTGGTTCCACAGGCACTGGTGCAGGCCTCCCCCCAAACAGGACGGTCTGAATTCCGCTTCGTGGTGGGCTTTCCCCAATTTAGATGGGCATCCACTATACCCACCGCACAGACCCTCTTCCGCAACAGACTTGAGGAGGTCACGTGGTCTTTCCCGGACATTTTGCGCATGCTATGCCCTTGTTTTGTGCATGGCTTGTTGTGTGCCGCGCGTTCCTTGCAATTCCTTTCTGGGGGGCCGCCAGGTAACGTATGAGGGAACCGTTGCACGCCAGCCATTACATTGCAAGCCGGGGAGGGGCAGCCTTGGAGGGCTGCAACTGCGACAAGCAGGACAAGCCTTGGCCTGATTTGCCTTCTGTGTTCCGCTTGGCAACCTGCACTCGGCAGGAATCACCCCCCCCCCCCCCAATGCCATGCACTGCTCACTGCTGCCCTGCGTATGCCACTGTATCATCTGCCCACATCTGATGTGCGGCTCATTGGGGTTCCAGTGTGACTTCTGACCCCCAACTTCTGCAATCTGAAGAGCACAACAAGACACATAGTGCGCCAGACTGAGAAGAAGAAAAAAAGGAACAGAATCTGCAGGAGTCAATGACATCTGAGTGTCGCTAGCTCTCCCGTAGTGTCTTGTGCAGAAGGCAACACAGCACCTCCTTGCGAGGCCATATGCCGGCGTTGGGCGATGCCATGGGCCTGTGGACCCCAACCCAGCCTTTATAAAGACCTGTACAGTCCCGCACCTCTCCCTCCCGCCCTTTCTGGAGTTTTTTACTGACCCCCCCTGAACAAAATGCCACCGGCAGGAGGTCGGACCAGAAAGCCCCAGCGATATCCGTCTTCATCACCTCCGCAGCCTCTGACACTGGAGAATGGCGCTTCAGCAGAGGTTCCCGATGTGTGCGGTATTGGTATCGGCATCGGTGCACATTTCCTTGGTCACGCATGATCCCCAGCCCAGTGCCTTGTCCGGGGTTCTGCCGTCACCGATGACGCAGCTCTCCCAGGCAGTGATTCTGTGTGGTATCCCATGCTGCGCCTCTGTGGAAGGAGGTATGCCTACCATAGACGATACGAAATAATCCTGGAACTGACACCAGCATGCAACCAGATTTTTGTATTATACAGGAGTCTCACCTTCCCGCCCCCTGTGCCCCCCCCCCCTTTGAGTTGGTTTCATTTCGAGCCAGGCATGGCATAGAGAATACAGATGCACTTATGCCATGCTGTGGAGTGCATTACCTCAATTTGTATTGCTGTACTGTCTGTCTGTCTGTATCTCCAATTTTCATTTCCATCCCAATCCTCACTCATTAATTAGGTCTCCCCCCCCCCTTTGTCCAGCCAATGCCTGTGTCTAAGCAAAGCTAGGCGTTGGTTCCGTCAATTTTTGCACCGTGGATTTTGGCGGTGCGGTTTGTGTTTGCTCCAACTGTGTGCCATGTGTGCTGTCTCGTATTTTGGATTTGAGGTGCATGATGTCATAGCCCCCGCCCCCCCCCCCCCCGTCTAAAGCGGGCTTCTCCAAACATGTCGACCCCATGTTTCCGCACTTTGGGCCTTTTTCTGGAACCAGCCGTTTTGCGGTTCCAATCCAATAGAGAATGTGGTTTGTAGCTCTGTCCAGGCCGCAGGAAGGATCACTGTGGGTGTCAAAGTGTTGGTGTAGGTGTAATTCCATGTGCTCTGGTGTTTGGGGGGGAGGGGTCGCCGGCGTGTTGGACACCCTTTTGTAGCCATGAACAATTCCGATTTCACTCCCGGCCTGCTTGTAAGCCAGCCCTTAAGCCAGCCCCAAACGGCAAGCAGGTCTAGCTCTTCGACAGGAGGCGCCACGTTGGCAAGGGGTTCTATTGGGTGTCTGTGAATCAGAATGCAAGCAACTGAGCGGTATCTGAGTTATGCACATGCAGAGGAATGCTTTGTATTGTCATGTGTTGAGGGGGAGGGTTGGCTTCTGTTTGCAACATGTGTTCTGCCGTATGTGCCGCACGGTAACATGGGCTTGTGCAAACACGGTGACCCCGTGTTTCTGCATTTTTGCCCCCTGAACCAGAACCTGGCCTGTGTTAGGACAAGGGGGGTGGGGGGTTACTTTGTGTCCAAGAAGTCCCATTGGTAATGGTGGCATTTGGAGATGTTTTCCCTTGGTACAGGTGAGCTTCAAGTATACGTCCCGCCACCACGGGTGGTATGCGGCCCAGGTACCGCACGGGACAACGTACACATACGTATCTGCACCAGACCGACAGCAACGCGCTTTTCAGCTGCAGAGAGGGAACATTTAGGCCTGCCCTTCACCCTGCACACAAACTACCGACTAGAAGCCCGGAGCAGCCTCCACACGAAAAGGGACGCGGCATCCCCCCGGGGATAGCAAGGATGTTGCAGCAGATCCGAATGCCTCAAGCAAGGCCACAACCGCTACAGCCCCGAAGGGAACCACGGCCCAACGCGCGGACTTCACGCACCGCCGTCCTGCCCACCGGCCCTCCGATGGGGTTCAACGTAACTAGCACCCCGTCTCCGCGGGTGCTGAGTAGGCCAGGGCAATTCTCGCCATCTCCGGCATGGTCGCCGGCGGTGACTTCCAGTTGGCACTCAGTGCGGCACGTGTCCCCGGAGCATTGGTCGCCCGCATGCACACCAGGAGGGGGGTCTGACCGACAGCAGGATTCACCTCACCTGCCCCCCGTCCTGCTGGCGCCCCTATTTGAGAGCGCCATGTCTACCCCGCGAAGGGACGGCACTCAGAGTGCGTCTGATGAGGACGTGCAACAATATGCCGTCCGGTGTTCTACCCCCCCCGATCTGCCCCCCACCCTGCTGGCGCCACTTTTTGAGAGCGTGATGTCTGCCTCACGAGCGGGCAGCACTCATCGTGAGTGCGATGAGGACATGGGTCAGTACGAAGTCCAGTACTCTACCCCACCCTCCGTGGGGGAGTGGCCCCCTAACCACTTTACCTTTCCCTCTCTTCGCAGAGCACAGCGTCTCTGCACGGAATTGCCTGGCATGGCCCGACAGGGCCAGGGATGGGTTCGTGACCCCCATGCACGACACTCCACCATGCTGTACAGCATGCAGGAGGGTGCTCTGTCTTCCAACGGCGCGGAGGGGCTCATGAAGCATGGACGGGCCTCACGTGAGGCAACCTAAAGGACGGAGGGGGGAGCCTCTTGTCATACAGGGCGGCAGCTCTCCAGAAACCCGCGCGACTTGCCCCTTGGGTGAGTTTGGGGGCTGGAATGGGTGGAAGCCCCATGGACTATTGCTCCTTAATATGATTTCCTTCCTTCCTTCACCCTGCACACAAATGGCGCACGCATGTCAAATAGAACGACCCCCACCATATACACCGACTCTTGGAAAATTCCGCAACGTGTTGCCCAAAATTAACGACAGAGGCGTTCTATGGGGGGGGGGGGGGGGACACCCATTGTTTTCAAAGTGTTTGTCCCACTTTCTAGGTCCTCAGTGATCACTGTTTCCGAGTTTTCTGTTGCACTGTCCACCCTCCGCTTGTGTACCACCGTCTCAGCCTCAAACTCCCTGAGAATTGTTTGCACGTGTACCATGCACAGGGCGCGTAAGCAACGCCCTTGTCTAAGCAACACTAGGCGTTGACTCCGTCCATTTCTACTGCCTCGGCAACAGAGGGGGGGGTGGGGGGCATTTGCTGGAACAAAAAACCAATCTCTGTGCGATGTGTTCCTTACGTAACAGTGGCAGTGCCCAGATGGCAAGTCTCTGTAGCGAATCTGTAGTGTGCGGAGTGACTAGCAAACACTCCGCACATTCCACACTCCATACCGTTTGCCTTTGGCATTTAATCCAAAACTGACTTTTTCATGTGCACTCGAGACACATCACTACATGAGCCGTGCGTGTATTATGTACTTGCACTGTCCCAGGACATGCTGGGCAGTACCCCCCCCCAAAAAAAAACATAAGCAAAAGTTATGCAAAATGATTTTAGCTTTGCTTCTGCAGGAATGAGTCAAGGACAATGTGTGTGGGGGGGGGGGGGTATCAGGGAGAATAGCATGGCGGAGGGGGGGGGAAGGGGGCAAGGAACCACAGGGGGCACATGAACCCTGCATTTTCTCAGGTTGGAGGAAGTGGAGCTTCCAGTCGGCCGCTGGTGCCCGCACACGGCGGACATCGCCCCCCCGCCCACACACTCAGGCTCCGGCGAGGCCCCCAGCTGAGACCCGAGCAGGCGCCAGACAGGACAGCTGCATGACAGTCTGTATGCTTTTGGAGGCGCCTCAGGCGACCACGGGGGCCCTGGACCCATACAGGCCTCCCTCAATGATATTGTTCTTCCCCCCCCCCCCAACACACAGGATCCCCGGCTAACTCAACCGGGCTAAGCGTAGGTCTCGCAACCGAAAGGTCGTGGGATCGATCCCCGGATCAGGCATGTCTAGAGGCGGGTGGTGGCAGCCGTGCGTCAAGGGTATCCTTTCTGGGGAAATCGCCAAATGGAGTCGGCCGTGGAGGCCGCGAGCACCACCAGCTGTGAAAACCCCAATACATACACAACACACGGGGCGACATGGCGATGACGGGCTCGTTGAACTAATACCGTGGAGCTGGCCCGGCAGAAGCCACGGAGCCACCACCCCACTTCCAGGGTGGTCCTGGGGCAGCGAGCCAGGGTCTGGCCTAAGTGCATATCGCACTGGTCGAGGGGCAACACAGGGACGCACCCCTGGCCTGCACCGAAGGCCTGCTATGATGGGGAGCGACCCGACCCGAGGACGCCAGTGTGGCCATACAGGTCCAACCGGGAAGACCTGGTAAAAACAGTACTACCCCCCCCCCCCACCACACACACACTCACAAGGCTTTGCTGCTGCGACAGGCGTAGGAGCTGCAGGAAACTGTCACTGTTCGGCGGCGACCAACAGGCACCGGATGCCTGGTGCAGCCACGATCATGGCTAGATCATGCATGCTCCGTTAGAGTCAGAAGGATGAGCCATGACATGCATTTTGCCTTCCACATGGGGCAGTACCTGTCTTCAATTGTATTTCCGATATGGTGCCGGGAAAGGCGGGTCTGGGGGAGGGGGGTCACAACCAAAACGCTCCCCCTTGAGGTATACAGTCCCCATGAAGAGAGCTTAGGATGCCCCATAGAGAACCTAACCTAACCCTTAGTTTATGGATATAAACTATAGTTTAGGACCCCGACTGTGTTGCTTAGTGTGTTCTTTGCACTGATGGTTGGGTCCGATGCAAATGGGGGTACGGGACAAGGGGGGGCCAGTCCAGCAACAAGCGCGTCATCAGCAGAAGTGGTCCAGGACCAGACAGCCGCAGACATGATCACTGAGGCAGTGGACCAGGTGCGGTCTGACTGGAAGAAGTGGGCAGCAGGGCCGTACAGGGTATTACTCCAGAGCGAAGCCTACAAGATGAACATGGCGGAATGGGAAATCGGCATGCACGAGTGGCTGGCGGTGGAGGACGTGTCGGACGAGATGCTGCAGCAGTTCATGGATACGGTCGGAGGAGATTTCACCGACAAGGCGGATTTGATCAGGGCAATGGGAGTGTATCACGGCCGGAAGCACATGCGACCCGATTTCGACGCGGGAATCTTCGTCAAAGATGCATACGCCATTGTGGAAGCAGATCAAACGCCCGACAAACAACAGATAGCGGAACTGGAGGCGAAGCTGGCCAGGGCCACCCTCGAGATGGAGAAGGCAAAAGCGCGGGCAGCCCCGGCGCTCACCGACGAGGAGATAGCGAAAATGCTGGGCAGGGCGTTGCCATACCAGTGGATGACCACGCTGGCATCCGCGGTGGCAGAGCTGCAGACCAGACCTTTGAATGCGGAAAACTGGCGGGAGGACAAGTTCGTGTTGGCGGTATGGAACGTGTTACACCAAGAAATCCTGGCGAAGCAAAATGGTAGGGCGACAGTCCGGCAGCACAACGCGCAGACCCCGCAGACACCCAAGCAACAGGCGGGAGCTAATGGCGAAGGACGGCCTGCCAAGCCGGGCAGGTGTTTCCGGTGTGGCGAAGACGGGCACTGGGCCGCGGACTGCGGCAAGAAGGGGTCCACTGGAGGTTTCCAGCAGATCGGCGACACCAGGCTTTGGGTGTCGGCGAAAGGAGTGGCGTACGACACCAGCAAGCCGCCCCCCACGCCGTGCATAAAATGTGGCCATATGCACTGGTCCAAGGACCCCTGCCCGGCAGGGGAGGGCCAGTGAAGGGGCGGGGGGGGGCCGGAGGTCCCCACTGGGGCCCCCACAGTCCGCGATGCATGGGAGGCATTACAGCATGTCCGGAGGCTCACGCACACCGACTCAGGGTCGAGCACGGGAGCGACGGCCATCCGGGTCATGGAACCCGGGTCGGTGGACACGTACACCAGCGCGCTGCGACAAGCACTGCTGGCCAGCACACCAGACGAGCTCCTGGTGGACGCCGTGGAGAGGAGGCTCAATGCCTTGGCAGCCAAGCGAAAGAGCGGGTCAAGCGCGACAGCGCTCATCTCAGGGGTGCGACTACTGGAAAAGCTACGCATCATCCAAGCGGTGGTTACCGAGGTCCACTGGATGCAAGCCAGGGCGATTGGTAAAGGATGGGCGCGCAGGGCACAGCCTAAGCCGGTCGCCACATGGGACCACGTCGAGACGATCACCACCAGCCGGGGCCACTGGGCCTGGGGCCGGCTGGTGTTCCTGGCCATTTGCAGCATCGTGTACCTCTGGAGGGTGGGCGACGCGGCCAGCGTCACGTGGGAGTGGATATCAGTGCCGGGGTTCGTTACATTCTGGGACGAAAAGCGCAACAAGAAAGTCACCACATACGCCCTCTCACCTTTTCTTGAGGCATGGAGGGCATATCTCTGGAAACACAGACCTGGACACGTGCAAGTACAACAGCCGCTGGTCCCAGGAGGAAGGTCGGTGCTACAAACGGTGCTCCAGCAAGTGGTGCAACATCGGGACCTCCCAAAAGCTGCCTGGCACGGCCTCAAGAAGCTGGGGGCCGTGTCCTGGGGGCATCAAGGCGGAAAGTTGCGAGGGTTGCAAGTCTGGGGCCGATGGTGGTCACAGGCCCAGCCCAGACATTACTGGAAGACACCGCCAGGATGGTCACTACCAGCAGAAGTCCACGTGCCATGGCCGGTGGGGAACAGCGGATGGTTGGCCAGAGATGTGGAGGGGCGACTGGTCCAACCCAAGTCACTCTGGCCCGCGGATGCATGGTCGCCAGTGCCGAAGATCCCAGAAGCCATGTTCACTAGGGGGGACAGGGACGACCCCGAACCACCGGGAGACGACTCTGACACCTCCAGCGCCTGCACGTCAGATGAGGGACCAGATGCGGCAGACGAGGAAACGCCAACGACAGAGCCGGTGGAGCTGCTGGAGAAATTCGATGATGTCGCTCAAGGAGCGGAGGGACCGAAGATCACGGATGGTGTGGGTGCTGAGGCTGAGAACACCGAGGTGGAGCCAGCTCCTGATGACCCTGCTACTGCAGCAAGCGACAGCAGACCTGCTGAGGAGCATGTGGTACACGTTGTGGTCGATGATTCGGATGATGGTGGTGACCCAGTTAGTGATTTGGGGACAGACGCTGCGACGCCGGCGGCGACGGACGACACGCCAGCCCGACACAAGCGGCAACGCGATGGTGACGACTTGCCTGACAGCGCCAAGCGGGCATGCAGGAGAGAACGTGAAGGTGGAGGCGAGCCGCCTATGCGGGAACCCGAATCCGACACGGCCCCACACTTTGGGTATGTGGTCACAGCGACTCGGCGAGGTCCACAGTACCAGCTGTGGCGACCTGTGCAGGTGCACCGCGCTGGCCCAGATGAAGTGTCCGGAATGCGAGGCTCTGGTGACGGACCACTGGCTACAGGCCTCCAAGAAGGTGGCGGAGACGATCCGGGTGAAGGAGCAGACGGTGAGGGACCTGCTGAGGGACTACATGATGACTACTATGTGCCGATGGAACGAGGAGGCGGGGCCAGTCAGCCGTCACCTGGGAGCGGTTCTGCATGAGCTGGCCACCAATGTGGAAGCGGCCACGGACATCTCACCGCCGGACATCAGCACGTCATCCTCGCGGAGACACCGGTCTAAGTTGGTGGTGCCAGTAGAGGTGGCCGAGAAGGGCCTGGGGGACACGGGGGCCATTGACATACCGAACAGTGTCTGGGATGCCATGGCCCCGGCTAATTTCCTGTGGGCCTCTGAGGGCACCCCCCCCCAACCATTTTCATCGGACCCGCCGTTGGTTGCACTTGTTCACACCCTGTTGGGGCAACAGCTTGTTGCAGTTTCCCCGTCACAAAAACCGCCGAATGCAAGGGCGTATGTCCAGCACAAGAATGAGCACAAGTGCTCCCTGATCTTACCCATGCTGGACCTGAATGCCCGCTGTGTGGACCCCCTACCATTTAAATTGCCCACATTGGATGGGCTGGCACACCTGCTGCAATTGTGCGCACTACGTGGGGAGCAATTGTTTTACTGCACCCTTGATATAAGCAACCACTTCTGGAGCTGTCGACTGCCCCCACCGCAGCGCGACAGCATCAGGGTGGGGGTGGGGGGGCGGGTGTACGCACTGCAGTTCCTGCCATTCGGTTGGAAGCACAGTCCTTCCATGGCGCAAGCCATTTTGGCAGCTTTCCTTGTAGAATATTTCCCAGGGTCGGTGGTGGTGATCCAATATGCAGATGATGTGTTGGTGGCAGGCAGGCACTCTAGCTCGGTCCGTCAGCAGGCACTGCGTACGAAGGCAGATTTAGAAAAGGCCGGTTGGGTGGTCAGCCCGAAGTCCTCCCTGGACCCCAGCGACCGCGTAAAGTGGATGGGAAAGGTGGTCGGGGGAGACCAGGGAGGAGTGCAGAATGCCCCAGCGCTGCAGGCACACCTCGTCTGCTGTTGGCTTAGACTAGCCACCACCGGATATTCGGACAAAGCGCTGAGGCGCATGCTGGGGAAACTACAGTGGGCACTGCGGCCGGGGAGGGGGGCACAGCCTTTCCTGGCTGGCGCGTACCGTTGGCTCAACCAGGGACCCAGTACTGCGAAGTGTACACCACCCAAGGTCCTGCGGGGCCTCCTGGAAGGCATTGCATGTGCTTTGGTCCCATGGGTGCCCCACGGCACCCTGGGATCAACTGATACGTTCTACTGCGACGCGGCCCGACAGGGCCAGAATTATTATGTTGGCATCTGGGGGGATTCACTGGGGATGCGTATTAAGAGGCTGCCTGATTGGGTAGCTACACAGCAAGCAGCGGAGCTGGCAGGTATTGTAGAGACAGTGCGCACGGGGGCATACAGACGGGTGCAGTTCCTGCGAATCTATGGTGACAACATGTCGTCATTGTTTTCTGCCATGAAGGGCAGAGCAGCCACGGCCTGTGATGCACAAAACAGGCTGCTGCGCCAGCTGCAGCACACTCTGCGTTGGTCTGGGGCGGTGGTTGAACTGCTGTGGGTCAAGGGAGAGTTGAACCCAGCGGATGTTCCATCCCGCTGGAGATCTTATGACTCTCCTGACGACATGCTTGTAGCAGCACTATGCACACAGGCACGTTTGGACCAGGAACGCGTGCACACACCCCTGCATGTAGGGACAGTGCGATACAGAGGCTGAGGGGGGGGGGGGGGGCACAGGCGCAGGGAGACCCCACGGCGGCCGCAAGGGCAACACGTGGGAGCCACCCGGTTTTCAAGGTAAGCCAGCGCCACCCTGCCCTACCCCCCCGACCCCTCTCCACAGTCTTACTTGAGTCAAGGGGGGGGGGGGGGAGCCGCACAGCGTATTCATCGGGTAGGGGCATGGACCTGAACCCCGAGTTGTTGTCAGCAATTGACAGGATGTGTGTTGGACTTGTGGTGCAGTGCATGTTTCAGTGCAGGGTGCATAACCTAAACCTTAGTTTATGGATATAAACTATAGTTTAGGACCCCGACTGTGTTGCTTAGTGTGTTCTTTGCACTGATGGTTGGGTCCCCCACCCACCCACCCTTACTGGCCCTGGAACTGCTTCCCCACCCACCACACCGGCCAGTGCCCTGCCCCCACCCACCCCCCCCTCCGGGTCGCTGAATGCACCCAGCGCCTGTGCCTCAGTACAGTCAGCCCTGCCGCCACCGCTATGCAAACACTGTCTACTGGAAGCAGCCTGCCTGGCTGCGCATGCCCTGCCCCCGGGTAGGGGCATGGACCTGAACCCCGAGTTGTTGTCAGCAATTGACAGGATGTGTGTTGGACTTGTGGTGCAGTGCATGTTTCAGTGCAGGGTGCATAACCTAAACTAGAGAACGCTGAGGAGGGACGTTGGTTTCGGTGCTGTACGGTCCATTGTCGCGCTGTGCCATCAACCCCCCAACCCCACTGCAAACTTGAGCAAATGCAAAAAAAGAAAAAAGTAGTCTGCCCAGAAAGCGCTTCACAATGCTCAGCACGCATTGGCTCAGTCTTGCCAAGTCACTCGTCCACCCCTCGTTGAAAATTATTCCAAAAGTGCATGTTTCAAAATTGTGACAAAGTGCAGAGCCCACAGCCTGTCTTGATTCTGTGACAGCACCACTCAGTGCAGGCCGCTTGACGTGGAGGGTGCCTCACACGCAATGCGGGCGGGCAGGCGGGCGGGCAGAGAGCAATCGTACGAATGAATGTTGCCCAAGAGCAGTCATAGGGCATCGAGCATCAGGAAGGGGTGGCCCATTGTTGTGTTTGGGTGGAAATGACAACGGTCATCATCAATTCCCGAGAGATGAGGTCCTTGGAGTGGACTGTTGTCGGATGCAGACCCCCTGGGGTGGGACATCGGGACATGACACGTCCAACACCCCCTTGTCCCCTTGTCTTCCCTGGGGGGATGGACATTGGGGGGTACAAACGCATGCGGTGTGGCATGCCGTGCGGTTCGAGGCACCCTCTTTGATGATTCCATCGGATCAGAGCGTCACCGCTGGGCCAGGGATGTATTAGAACCGCGGTACACCGTAGGAGCAGGGGGGGGGTGTCCCCCTGCCCCCACCCCCCCTTCTACTGCATCCCTGCACTGGGGGCATCTGCACACTTTAGCACGCACAACAACTGATTGGCTGGAATGGCGCACCCCCAGCGCCGCTGTTCTTGATGGTGCAGATGTGGCAACAGCCTGTGAATGCACTCACCCTCCGCAGGGCAGGGGCTGTGCTTGTGCCTATTCCCAGGCTTCGCCTGCACGCTTTTGAAAAGGTGAGACACAGCAAACCCTTCACACGGTGACTGCAAAAGGGAAAGGAAGCACGCCCCCCCCACACACACACACTTAGAGCCCCCCCTCCGCCACAGTGTTCGTGCTGTATGTTTCGCCTCTGCTTTTGTTCTCGTTCCCGCAACCTTTCTGCGGTCTTTAGACTCAGCTAAGCCTCACTACGTGTCAGTGTCAGAGCGACTACCACAGTCATTCGTAGGACTGGAGAGCTCTGGACCTTGATTCCGGGAGGTTGTCTCGAGTCCCATACGGTGAGCAGCCTACGCCAGCTCATCCGGGTCCAGACCGTAAAAAAAAAAAGGGATTCCGTGCCACCACCACACGTTCTCCCTTTTTTTTGTGATGCCAGACTGGCTCTTCCTTAATGCAGAGGTGCCCCCCCCACCCACCCCCCTGCCCCCCTGTGCAACACCCGCTTTGCGCAGCAACCACCCCTGGTCAGGCAGCGCTCGCTTACCTTCGAACACTGTGACAACGACCGCCCTGGGGTCGAGCAGTGCAACATGACTGGGCCGTTGCACAAGGGGTCCGGGGGGTCCGGGGTGCCATTATACCAAGTGATCGACAACTATTCATTGTGCCATACGTCCGTCGTATGGCTGAATCCCTGACTTATGTGACTCTCCTCATGGCAAATTTGTGGTCAGGCACAGAGGTTCAGGTACCTGAGTGACCGACCATTCCTGCCTGCAAAGACCCCAAGGCAGTGCAATTTAGCAACCCCCAATGAAGTGCAAGGCCCCTGCCACACATCCCTCAAAGCCCCCCCAAACCGGCCACCTCCAGTGACCTCCGGTTGGTTACTTGGACGGACGGACGCCCTGAATTTCAGGTTTGAGGGGACCCATGACCATTTTCAACAACTTGGAAGGCCTATTCAGGCTGAGTCACCCCCCCGCCCCCGCCCCCCAACGCCGCAGGTGATTACCGACTGACTTGTGGCCAATTGCGTGCCAGCCATAGTGCAGGGTCAAACGGAACACGGAAGCTGCCCCAGTAGTAGAATGCAGACTGCCTTTGGTGGTCGACAAAACACGGCAGCCATGGCACAGCATGTGACTCAATACGTGTACATAGCGGTCAGGGAAAGAAAGCACGATGATTGGAACTGCCGGACATTGCTGCATATGCATACCAGGACGTGCGTATGTGGAGCGCTTGTTGACCTGTGTGCGCCCCCCAACGCCGCAGGTGATTCCCTGGTGCCGCATCAGGTACAAGGCACCAGCACTTCCGCCCTTGCGCAGCTGACACGTTTCATGTGCAGCATCCCTGTTCCAAGATTCTCGTGGTACTCCCAGAAACACCCACTGCAAACCTCTGGACCTGCGGTGTTTTGGGCCATGCTTCAGTGTTTGGAAGAGCCCTTCTTGTGATTGAATTGGTCACTGGATTCCGGGCATCGTTTTGGTCTTTGCTCTGCACCATCCGGCAAGAGTTCTCCGCACCTTCAGTCCGCATGTCATGTGTCTGGTTTCCTATCCATTGCTGCCAGCCAAGGGGATGCACGCTGCTGGCACAGCGCGCAGCTGAGGGGACCCGTGTACTGTAACCAGAAGTCTTGTCTGGCGAAATCCCTTTGGAGCCGCATGGTTCAGCGATGAAACCTGCAACATTTAGGGAAATTGGGTTTTGCTCTCCAGGAGTAAGCGTCACACTGGCACGCACAAACAGTTTCCCCCAATGGCATGTTGCGCATCCCACTGCAGTATGCCACTTTGACGTGCTCCACCGTGACCAATGAATGAATCGCAGAATGTACACCGGGAGCAGCAGTTTGAGATTGGTCTTCCTGACGCATGGACGGGCCTCACGTGAGGCAACCTAAAGGACGGAGGGAGGAGCCTCTTGTCATACAGGGCGGCAGCTCTCCAAAAACCCGCGCGACTTGCCCCTTGGGTGAGTTTGGGGGCTGGAATGGGTGGAAGCCCCATGGACTATTGCTCCTTAATATGATTTCCTTCCTCTGAGATTGGTCTTCCTGAGGGGCAGCAGGCAGGTCACAGAATCCAGTTTTTCCCTAACACACAACCTTTGTCACCTGAATGTTAGCCCCCCCCCCCCCCCGTGTATAAGCTACGCCCTTGTCCCAGCTACAGTAGGCGTAGGGACCGTATTAATTTGGGACCTAATTTTAGTTCGGTACCAAAGTTAGTGCAGCCACGTAAGACATGGGTTTGGTGACGGATTTGCGAGTCACACAGAGTCATGGACACATTTGTTGTGAGTGTTTGCCACTTGAACCCACATAGCTCTAATTTTGGGGATGTTTGTGCATTATATGCCCCTTTCTTGCACAAGCTCACCATGCAATCCTCTCTTTTTGAACCTGGGCGCCCGGTGTTGGTAGTTGCATGTGTCGCGCGCAAGCTACGTCCGTGTCCAAGCTACAGTACCCCCCCCCCCCTTGTCTAAGCTACGCCCGTGTCCAAGCTACAGTACCCCCCCCCCCTTGTCTAAGCTACGCCCGTGTCCAAGCTACAGTACCCCCCCCCCCTTGTCTAAGCTACGCCCGTGTCCAAGCTACAGTACCCCCCCCCCCCCTTGTCTAAGCTACGCCCGTGTCCAAGCTACAGTAGGCGTAGGGACCGTATTAATTTGGGATTTTGGCGTAGCTTATACAAAGGGGGGGGGGTACTCCTGAGGACAGGGATCCAGCAAAAGGATCCACAGGGCAGACTGTGCAGAGCATGTTACTTTTCTTGAGTGCCATACGGCGAGAGGGCTTTGCCAGCTTCCCATGGCCTGAACCAAAAACAAAAAAGCAGAGCATGGGAGCACAGGCGTGGCAGTCTCCCACTGCATCACCCGGTGTCAGACTCAGCCAGCCCTCTCACTGCGTGTCACATCCGCTACCACAGCCACTGTGGGATCATCGCAGCACTGGGCAGCTCCGAACCTTGATTCCGAGAGGGTATCTCGAGTACTGTGAAGTGAGCGGGCTCCGCCAGCGCATCTTTGGTCTGAACCTCCCAAAAAAAGCAGAACATGGGAATATCAGAAATGCCTCAATAGTGCTCCCCCGTTTTGTCCAAAAGGTTCCAAAGGTTTGACTGGGGTTGACCTTTTTTTTGGTGCGGGTCAGCTACATTCCTCGGGTAGCACCTTCGATCATCTTTAGGGCATCCCCTTTTGTGGTTTGGAACACCAAATAGGTGTGACACTGCGCCTCTGGTGTATGTTGTGTGCTGTGTAGGACAACAGGCGCCTGTGGGCCCGTGTGTGGGTGTGCATGTGTCCCGAGCTTTGTTTCATGTTTCCCTCCGTTTGAGCAACAGCTGTTAAATGCATTTCAGAGCCCATGGTTGGTTCGTTGGGTCTTTGTGATGTGTTGCAGCCCGCGGCTGAGGAGGCCGCTGTGTGTGTCTATATATGTATAATGTATATATATATATATATATATATATGTATATATATATATATATATATGTATGTATATATACATATGTTTCCTTTGTTCCATGAGGCTAAATGCTCAAATGTAGTCAACAAAACATGTTTTTGCACCAAATTGCACGGAATTGGCATTGCTATGGATGTGTTGGCGCAAATGCATTTGGTTTTGCACATTGCAATGTCCCAAAACCCATGGTTCCGCCTGCTCCATACCCTCAGGTCTGCATAGTTGGCAGGAAAAGCACGCAGAAGGAAAATGCTACACGTGTTGAAGAGAAGCCCTAGCCCTGAGGACATGGAGTGTGGAGGAGAAGCCCGAGCCCTCGAGGAGATTCCCAGGCCCTCAATGACCTCTCGTTTTAATGGGAATTAATGCTTTTTGGAAATAGTTACTATTGGCACGGTATCCAATCATCCAACTGAACCACAATTTTTCCATTGCCTCTGTTTCTATCGCCTAGGCCCTATTGCTTGCCACATCGGCCACCACTTCAACCTTCGTCCCCTCCAGTTGACAACCCGACATCTGGGGGGAACGTTAGCCCGCCGGGCGCGCGCTGGGCATCTTTTGTGACCCGTGCCCTACCGTTGGACTGTTGCCGTTGATATGTTGGGCAACATTACATGGATTTGCCCCTTGGCCCCCGGGACATCAGCAGATGTTTTGATTTGGGATAGGTATGGACCTTCTCGTACCCGAGGTGATTTCTTTGATTTCGAAGTTGGGGGCCATGATGGTGCTTATAGGGGGAACGTTAGCGCGCCGGGCGCGCGCCGGGCGTCTTTTGTGACCCGTGCCCTACCGGTGGACTGTTGCCGTTGATATGTTGGGCAACATTATATGGATTTGCCCCTTGGCCCCCGGGACATCAGCAGATGTTTTGATTTGGGATGGGTATGGACCTTCTTGTACCCGAGGTGATTTCTTTGATTTCAAAGTTGGGGGCCATGATGGTGCTTATAAGGGCCGGATTCATGTCATTGTGCCATTCATTGGAAGAAAGAATGGCACTTTGACAGCCCGCCAACAATGTTACAATGACGTGCATGGGTGGTATAGGGCACGCATTGAGCAACTGTTTGCTCGGTTGTGGCACGCAAGATGAGGCAGAGGATGAGGCAGAAGTGTGTGTGTTGTGTTGCCAGGACGCTCCACCGTCGCAGTTTGTGATGAGTGTAAGGAGCACTATTGTACTGAATGCATTGACACCCACACTTGTGGGACCAATGTTATGATGCAGCTCTACTGTTCGCGATACCTCAATAACGCCTACCGCTTCTACTGGAGATGGATGCGGTTGTGCTATCCTAACCCCCCATTCTCCCAACTTGCTAAGGTGTTGACCAAGATCGCCCTTAAAGGAGCGAGAGTGGTACTGTGTACCCTAGTTTGCAACTTTCTTGAGCTGGGGTAGTTTGGGTCACCTAATTCTAAGGGCGTTTCCAAGGGGTGTGCTTGGGGGCTCTTCGGGGGGAACATAGTCTAAAAGTAGCGCGCCGGGCGCGCGCCGGGCAAACATTCCCCCATAAAGGGCCGCATTCATGTCATTGTGCCATTCATTGGAAGAAAGAATGGCACTTTGACAGCCCGCCAACAATGTTACGATGACGTGCACGGGTGGTATAGGGCACGCATTGAGCAGCTGTTTGCTCGGTTGTGGCACGCAAGATGAGGCAGAGGATGAGGCAGAAGTGTGTGTGTTGTGTTGCTAGAACGCTCCACCGTCGCAGTTTGTGATGAGTGTAAGGAGCACTATTGTACTGAATATATTGACACCCACACTTGTGGGACCAATGTTATGATGCAACTCTACCGTTCGCGATACCTCAATAACGCCTATCGCTTCTATAGAGATCGATGCGGTTGTGCTATCCTAACCCCCCATTCTCCCAACTTGCTAAGGTGTTGACCAAGATCGCCCTTAAAGGAGCGAGAGTGGTACTGTGTACCCTAGTTTGCAACTTTCTTGAGCTGGGGCAGTTTGGGTCACCTAATTCTAAGGGCGTTTCCAAGGGGTGTGCTTGGGGGCTCTTCGGGGGGAACATAGTCTAAAAGTAGCGCGCCGGGCGCGCGCAAGGCGCGCGCCGGGCAAACATTCCCCCCTGGTGTGCTCACAATTAAAAGACAAATAAACCACACAGTCAGTCTCGCAAAACTTAAGCTTGTATCCATAAAGTCAGGTCTACGGCTTTCCTTGCCATGCATGAAGTGGCATTATTTGCATTACACATGAACATCCACACTTTTTTGGATGGCCCATGGTACCTTGCACAGGCTGGCCGAAGCACGTTGCTGTACATGCGATGTTTGTTAGAACCACCTTCTCTAGTGTGCATGTTGCCGTTGATGTGAGCAGTTCTTTTACCACGAAGAAAAACAACACAGAAAATATCAATTTTCAGTCGCATGCCCTTCGCAAAAATGAAATCCGCAAAAGAAATCGTAAAACTTTTTGCCCCCCCCCCTCCCCCCTCTGACTTGAACACACTTGTGCTGCATGGTGCATCGCTTTTCTTGGTTGCCCTCCTTGCTTCACCTTTTAGACAACGGTTTTATGAAACACTGGGTATGGCCGGCCATGTTGCAAATTGCCATGTGCACTATCAGGTGTTTTTGTTGCCCTTGCATGTGGTGACACTGCCACTGAGACTCTGAGACCCAGAATCTTACCGAAAGCAACAACTCTTGACCTACACAGGGCCCACCGCCCTCGCTTCGCGCTCACACAGGCCTCTGACCTTGCTGATACTGCCCTTGAGCGGGGCCATACAATATGTCGCCCATCACGCTGGACGACAAAGCGCTACGAGGGCTGCGCGACATCATCCGCCAGGAGGTCCAGGCGGCCATGGGAGCGACCTCACAACAACAGTCCAGTGCAGCGACTGGAGAGCGAAACACATCCACATCTACCCCGAGTACCGGCAAAGGGGCCAACCGATCGCAAAACCCCGCCCAATCCCAGGGGGCAGCAGGATCCAAGGCCAGGTCACAGTCCCCGACCCGCCAGTCAACCACTGGTGCCGGGAGCAAGACGGTGCGAGAAGATTCCAAAGACAAGGAAATTCGGGAACTCAAAGACATGATCAAAGAGCTCACCGCCACGATCAAGGAGCTTCGAGCCTCCATTCGACATCCCAAGAAGGCTTCAGACAACGAAGATGCAGCGGAGCCAACCCAGTTGGCTCAACGGCCACGCACGTATGCGGACGCAGCGGCCATGGGGAAATCCTCCTCGGTGCAGAAGTCACAAGAACGCAGCCAATCCAGTGCCTACACGGCAGTCAAAACGCGTTCCGCTGTCAAAGTACTTGGCAAACCACGAGATGTGGGTATGCCAGTGCAACCAACGCATGGAGTAGCTGCGGAGGAGGCACGAACCTGGCAAGCCTCTGCCTTACTACCATTGCAGCTCTGGAAAGAAGCCGAGAACAAGCAACTTGGCCTTCCGGTGCTGAATCCCAACAAACCACCAGCCGAGTGGAAAGTCTCAGAGAGACCGGGCACCTTCCAAAGGGTACTTATGCTAGGGGGCACAGCAGACTCCTGCGCGGAACTTGCAGACATGGCCTTTACGTCCCACCCTCAGGTAGAACACATGGCTGCCATCGTCAATGTGCCAAATACAGCAGGAGTCAAAAAGGCATCTGTCGCGGACGCACTACGCCGCATGGGACTCTCGCGCGCCGATCTGGACGTTCAGGGCTGCTCGCTAACCCTGGCAACTCGTATCAGGCGAGCCGAATGGGTCCACTCCGAGGGCCCCCCCAGGCCCATAGCGGATCAACAACTATGGATGCAGAGCGTGATGTCTGCCTAGCGAGGGGGCAGCACTCATCGTGAGTCTGATGAGGACATGGGACAGTACGAAGTCCAGTACTCTGCCCCACCCTCCATGGGGGAGTGGCCCCCTAACCCCTCTACCCCTCCTTCTCTTCACGGAGCACAGCGGCTGTGCACGGAATTGCCAGGCATGGCCCGATAGGGCCAAGGGTGGGTACGTGAGCTCCATGCACGACACTCCACCACGCTGTACAGCATGCAGGCAGATACTCTGTCTCTTAACCGCGCGGATGGGCTCATGAAGCATGGACGGGCCTCACGTGAGGCAACTTAAAGGACGGAGGGAGGAGCCTCTTGTCATACAGGGCGGCGGCTCTCCAGATACCCGCGCGACTTGCCCCTTGGGTGAGTCTGGGTGCTGGAATGGGTAGAAGCCCCATGGACTATTGCTCCTTAATATGATTGCCTTCCTTGCCATGTGCACTATCATGCGCCATTATTGACGAATTGACAACTGGTGTGTTCAGAAACTGGTACCTCCCTCTTGTCTCCCCCCCCCCCCCGGCCCCAAGAGCCAATGGGCATGAAATCAACATAGTACGGCATATGGGAATATTGGAATATGGGAAGTGTGGTGGGTGGTTTCACTCATCCAAGTGATCCACACAACGTATCTTGGACAACTTCCAAAAGGCATTCTCCCCATATGGGATGTTACACCCACCTCCTCTTGAGAAAATGGAGGTACAATCCTGAGTTGGAGAGTGTTTCATCCAAAATAAAAATCAAAAGGATAACAACATGAGAGGACACGTGAGCTTGACAAACAACACAACTCCGTAAGGCGTGGCACTACGTGGTGCATACACGAGGGGTAGACCAAGCAGGTAGTGAACAGAGCGGGTTCCCCGGTTGAGGCTGGGACACATGTTGCATGTCGAACCCTCGTTTGTACTATACACCCTACTTCTTGACCCAAGCTGTTGCTTAAGAACTCATATTGTACTCATCAAAATTGTTGAACCTGTTGAGCCGGAGGGGGAAAATTAATGCAAATAAAAATCGAAGCAAATCTCCCCTAGGAAGAAGTTCCCACACATGCATGTTACTTGCATTATGGCGAGCGGTAGTTTGACGGTACTTTGCCTTTACTTGCCCATAGATTTCGCTATGGGACCAAGTCCCCAAGCCGCAAGCGATTTGGACGGTGTTTCTGCCTCACGTCTCCAAAACAAAGCGCAAACTCACGAGTGGCTGCTTACTCTTGCCGTATCTACGAATGCACCACAAACACATACACCTACAATCACCTCACAAATGCCCAATCTTACGTTCAAGACCACACCAACAGTGGCCTCAACAAATCCCAAAAATAGCGGTTCAATGTGCACCCCTTGCTTAGACAAGGCTGCGCTTGCACAAGGGGCAGGGGGTGCTCAGGGTGTAGATGGATTCCACCATTATCTCAGTGTGCTATGGGGTGCCCAAAATCCTCCAAGATTCCCCCACTGTGCATGTGCTCCGGAAAGCCTTGGCAATATCTAATAAGCACACAAAACTGCCCTCCAAACTTTCATGCAACTCTAAAATCAAAATAAGTGGTTGCCCATTTTGGGGCCCCCAAGACGGCATGGGTGAGGTAGCCAATTCTAATTTCCTGCGGCAGGGAGTCACAGCAACCATCCAGAATGCACCATTTTGGGAGTTCCTAGGAAATGACTGTCCCCCGGTAGTTTGTTGTGATACGCTACGCGGTGCGCGCGCGGTGCGAGTACTCCCTCTAGGTAGCCAATTCTGATTTCTATCTCCGAGCTGAACATTGGGGATCCCCAAGAAGGCATGGGTTAGGTAGCCACTTCTGATTTTCATCCCTGTGTAGAGTTGGGGACCCCTGAGAAGGCAGGGGTTAAGTAGACATTGCCCATTTTTGGGCCCCCGAGATAGCAGGGGCCAGGTGGCCACTTGCGGTTTCCCTACGCTGAGCGGTGGCAATCCCAGGTTTCCCCAGAAACCCAGTTTGGCGTCACTGCCTCTCTTCTCCACAGTGTGCAGTACCCTCAAGGACTACCCCGACCAACCCTTCTGCGCATCCTGGGCGGGAGGCCAGCATGGCCTCCACCGCAGCCCTTCGAGCTTCCCAGCATGGCGCAACTCGCGGCCCTCCTTGAGCTCCTGGCGGTCCCAAAGCGTTAAGGCACATTTTACGAAGCTTGATGTTTTGAACATGCTCTGGTCCGTACTCCTTCCCCTAGAGGACTCTACCAGCTTCCAATCTCGCGTGCAAGGGGTCACATACGCCATTCCTAGCCTCCCATTTGGTTGGACAACCAGTCCTGGCATCGTAGTAAGGTATTGGCGGCGTACCTCACACTCCACTTTCCGGGGGAAGCCGCGCACTCCCGCTCGTCACATGTCGTGTCTTGAGGGCAGTGAGGTCGAGGGAACCAGCCAAACCCCGAGCAAGGTTCATATAGCCTCTGCCCTAGGTTGATCGCGCAGCCTCTACCACCACGGGAAACTGCACGGAACCTACGCGACCAAGTAGGAACACCACTGCGGTACCCCGCCCGGAACCGGAAGCGCAAGGGGGAGGCGACAGCAACTGTGACTGTAGATGCTAAACTGTGACTTCAAGCAGCGCACGCTGCAAGCGATGGGGAGGCGCTGACCTGGTTTACCAACATACATAGATCACAAAAACAGATACACAAAGAGTGCACGTCAAAACACAGACGCCTCGACAACCTAGCCCACCGGTGGGAGCACTACCTCTCGTACTGTGACAAACTGGCTGTACAGCACGCCCACCGTGCGTTTTAGATTTACCGACATGCCCAAGTCACGGAAACCGCACTACAACACGTACAGGAGTTACGCTCCGTGTACGCCAAAACACTGACAGCCAAGTGGGATTACCTGTGCTGGTGACAAACTTACTTAAGGAACACACAGACACAAAAACGCATACACAGCACTGTGTCTGGAGCGCCGACAATGGTACGAACAAGCAAAACACTACACCATGCAACAGTATGCTAACGCGAAAACGTCCCTCCTCTCATACGAGAGGTTCGTGCGTCTATACGCGGACACAGCACTGCTCCTCAGTGACCACAGTCGACAAGCCTGATACGCCTTGCTTCAACAGGAATGTATCACCCAATTGGCGCAGAACACAGCGAAAGCATACCGACTAAAGGCAACCCTCTACTGGGACGCATCCAGACAGGCGCGACAGACCATATACTTCGCACGGAAACGAACACGGGAGCAGTGGGACCCCACCTTGTGGGAGTCCCGTTGCAACCTCTACCAAAACGACAAAAAGCGCACTGGGATCCGAACGAGTGGGAAATCCCCCTAACATGACAACACCAACACCGACGGGAAACCATGGGGGCCCAGTCAAGAGCTGAAGCCCGTATGTTCACCCTGGCACTGCCAAAAGCTGTACTTAATCGCTGAACTTTGCCCTCACGGCACCTGGCACATTCAGAACTGGCCTCTTTGATAATAAAAAAAAAGGTTCATATAGCCTCTGCCCATTTCATGGGGTAGGTAGCCCCTTCTATTTTATGTCCGTGCCCGGCAATAGGGGTGGGACAAGGCGTAGGGCTCGTTCCTCCCTCCACCGCGCCGCAACGGACTAGGTAGGGCTACCAACCCTCACCTGAAACCAGCCCTGTCACTGACCCATGACCTGCTACATGTACTCTCGATGGACGCTTGGTGGAACTTTGGTCACAAGTTTCTATCCTTGGAAAGCACTGGGAAGGCAAGGGTTATGTAGCCATTGCCCATTTGTGGGCCCTCAATGCCCAGCCCAGCGAGCTACAGGAAAGGTACGACTATCCCCGTCCACACCCGTCGAGTCTCCCCTGAAAAAGTTCCACAAAGGTGAGGTGGTGTGCCACACACAAGGGTCACGCGACATGTCCTTTGTGATTTGCAGCAGTGTACCTGCCCACGTCTGATGGGGTTGGTTGCGGTGGATATGGTGTGGGGAGGTGATGGAGGAGGGTTGGGGTTGAGTGAGCGGGGGCACGGCAGCAAGTGCCAAGCCCATGGGGGGAAAAACAATTTAAACCCTGTTGTTGACATGGGGAAGATCCGCTACCACAGTCATTTGTGGGATCATCGTAGCACTGGACAGCTCTTAACCTTGATCCCGAGGGGTCACCTCGAGTACTGTGAAGTGAGCGGGCTACGCCAGCTCATCTTGGTCTGAGCCCAAAAAAAAAACAATTTAAACCCTGTTGTTGACATGGGGAAGATGCTATGTTTGATTCTGTGAGTGCGAAGAAGGCTAAGCTTCATCATTGGAATGAGGTGGAGATAGACAGCCCACCGGGTGTGGTGTGGCTGTGTGGAGGCGGGTCTCCTGCCACAGGGTGAAGGGCGCAAACACTCAGTTGTCCGTCAACACTTACTTGATCCGTGCACTAGTTGACACTGCCCTACAGTGCACGCCTTTGGCGAAGGTTCGCCATGTGGAAAGTATCCTATACTGATGGACTGATGGACAGTTTGATCGCAAAAAAGACACTATGTTATATTCTGTGAGTTTGTTTAATTGCCGAGACGTTCTCGCACTGTTGCATGTTGCAGAGCTGTTGCAGCTTCGTCATTGGGCGCTCTTGAGGTGCTTGTAGAAACAAAGAGGGCTCATCTATGTATGTGATTGTTCATTCTGTTCGTAACAGCATTCTAACACACATTGCAACCCAATGTTTGTTTTGATGTGATTCTCAGCCATGGCTAACATTGTCATTACCTGCATGGCTGTCGCGTACATCCAGAGCATCAGGTAACATGCACGTGCCACTATTGTTGGTGCCTCTCATTATGGCGACTGCTGTATCCTGTGCATCGTGGGACCAAGCTGGTGCATACTAAGCACTCCGCACTCCACAATCCCCGTGCTTCACATTATACACCATGCACTAAGCACACTGCAGTGCTGCACTCTGCATGGTACACACTGCGAGACACAAAGAAGGAGTGCAGTTCGCACTCTGGTCATGTCTGCCAGCACTGCTGAAAGGAGGCCTGTTCACAGCATTCATGCACGTTGCTGTGTTGTTGCCATGAGCATGGTGAATATTGTCTTCTCCCACCTTTTTAGCTATTGAGACGGCAAATGCTGCAGTGCAGTTTGGATGCTTGGAGCCCTGCCAAGCGGAGGTCACCGCCAGTCTGATGTATGGCATCATTGTGCTGCTCATGGTCAGTGTGGCCTACATTGCATCTGGCAAGACACTTCGCAGTTCAGGTACGGGGATGGTTCAGAAATGGTTGCCGTGTGTACAATCGACATGCAGGAGCAGGAATGGAGAAAGAAAGCAAATGCTTCGGTTTATTTGACACATTGCTTGCGGTTTGGTTTTGCTCTTTTGCAATTGCTCTGCAGCAGCAATAGTGGGTGTGTTTGTGTGGGTGGTGTTACAAGGAGTGCTGCTTTAGATGCCGTTGTGCTTCTGGTGGGTATTGACCATCGTTGTTGTCGTTGTGCCAGGTGCCCACACCCATTTTCACACAGGTGCCACCATTCCGAGCACTTTGGATGACATGCCGCCTCAAACACCGATGGGCCATATGCTCCCGCTTCTCAAACGTGAAACAGGTCCGACGCATACCAGGGTCAGCGCGAGGAGCTGTAGGGGGGGGGGTCTGTGCTTTTGTTGGGTGCTTTGTATTTTCTGTCTTTCTTGCATCTGTCTTCTGAAATCCCCAATCTATGAGACCCCCACAACCCAGCCCCCCCCCATCCACGAGTGGAGGATGCCCTCCTCAAAAGGCATACACACACGCACATCCCATGTACCAACCACTCAGCCTTGATGGCACACCCACGCACACACACAGAGGCTGCAGTGTGAACAGAGCTGTAGAGTGGTGATGTATCATAGCGAACGCCATTGCCTTGCTTGAAATCATTGGGTGTCACAAACACACACACACACACACACACACTCAGGAGGCTGGCACTACTGTCAGCCCTCCAGGCCACATGCTTCTCGTGCAATGGGCACGCAAAGCCCCGGAGGGGGAAGACTGGAAGGACCAGGAGCCGGAGCCGCTTCCGCAGGACAAGGCAGCTGTGCAAGTTGTCTGCACGCTGGACCCAGCGGTACTCCGCGATGGTGGGGAAACCGCCAACAAAACGAAGTCGGTCATGTGGGCCAAATCCACATGCTGGGATGTTACCTGCCCTTTGCTGGAACCCAAGCTCACCTGCCCCCCCCATGGTGGTCGGGAAACGTGGAAGCAAGTTAGAGGTCACGATGGCCCTCCCCTACCCCTTCGTGCAACAGGTCCTGAAGCAGAGCGGGTACAAGGGGGGTGTGGAATATAGGCTCTTTTTGAGCAGGGACGTCGATCTTGCAGAGCTCAAGGCGCATATGTGCTGGCTGAAGCTCCCGGAGGGCACCGCGCGACCCATCCCCCAGCAGCACCACAGGCTGAAGGATCGTCCCTGGTTCGCCGGCATTCTTACCGGCGACAAGGACAACCACATCGGAGTCCGCGTGTGGGGTGGCCCTGTACTACCGGAAGTCAGGCTAGAAATTGCGCACTGTCTGGGTATTTCTGCCCCCCCCCAGGTAACTACTGCGCGCAGGGGACCAGCAGGTAGCCCAAAGAGAAGCCATCAAAGTTTTTGGCGCAGGAGTCAAGGTGATGAGCACCTACCACCTTCAGAGATCAGGGATGGTTCGCCCCGTCCACGATGTGGAGCTCACGAGAGTGCCAGCCGGCTGGGAGGGTTCCAAAATGCGTGCCGCCGACACACGGCTTCGCGGCAACGGGTCGTCAGGGCGACGGTCAGGCAGCAGTACCGAACAATGGGGCGCAACGCCGTCCTGCCCGCGGTGACAGGGTGTCCCAAACCAGAGGACACCATGGCAGTGGATGTGGAGGCTGGCGACAGTGCCGATGCCGACCTACTGTAATCAACAGGCTACTACAAGCAGGGGGCACAGCACCCTCAACCGACAAGGGGCACTCTCGGGCGCCCTACCGGACACACCCGGAGCCAGTGACGGTGGGAATGGCAGCGGTACCAGCCCCGGCGACCCCCCCCCCCCCTGGGGAGGCCCCAGGATCCGGACCCCCAACCCGGCAGGAGGGTGTCTATACGCCCACAGCCCACGAGGGCGCCCCGGGACGAGGCGATGGCCCTGGGTCCCCTCCGGGGGAGGGTACCAGCCCGGGCGGTGGCAAAGGGCCCCACGCTGAAGTGGGGAAGTGGCGGTATGGCAAGGGGTACAGCCGCCGCGGCACTGCGGCTCCCCCTCGCACCGGGTGTGACCGGGACGGCGACCAGCCATCCCCCCCCCCTCCCCCCCCCCCCCCCCCCGACAACAGCGACGGCGCAGGCCGCCCGATCACCGCGTTGATGTTGGTGTAGCGGGCCTCCTTGGCGGGGGGGGGGAGAACCGAGTCCCCCCCAGAGACAGCCGGATACAGACACTTGGTGGTATGGGTGGGGTTCCCCACCACATCGTCAGCATAGCATACTGGAAGTGCACGGGGGCCTCGTCACGCGGGCGTAGGTTCGATGCCCACCGTGGAGGCGACGGAGGAGGCGGCCCGTTCATCGTTGGGCTGGCCAATTTTCCGCCAGGCCACCCTGTATGCACCAGCACACACACAGACTGCACATGCAGGCGCCCAGGCGCTGCCCACACCCCTCCCCTGTATGGCTGTATGTTGACCTCCGAAAAGCCAGTACCCACTGGGGTTTTTAAATCCTAAGGACCTAAATAGCCCAGGGCCGGTGGCAGCGGCCCACAAGGGTGACCTCTGACCGCCCCGACCCCACGACCAGGTGACCCGGAAACACAGGTGTGTGGCCGAGAGGGGCTAGCGCAAGCGAGCATGCCAGTGCGACGGAGGGAGCCAAAGTGGGACACATCAAACGCTACGCCCCAAACTCAGTCCGAAGGCGACAATGCCCTGAACCCTGTAGAAGCAGCCCGACTCTTACCCCATCCAGGGACGAGGGAAGGGACGAACTGCAAAGCACTATCTGCGTGACACGGACAATCATGGAACTGAGAAGGCGATGAAGGTCGTGAGGCAGGCACGGCTGGAGCTAAGTGGCGGGTCCACACCTGACCAATTGAGGCCCCCGACAACAGGCTGCAGGGGCACGCCTTCGCCTCCTGAAATGTGGGGACATTTTGTCCCAATCCTGGCCCCCCCCCGGGGGTAACCTTCGTGAATGCTAATTTCGCTTCGCTACGCGCCCACTATGAAACAGTGTTCGATTTTTCATCTGACTTTGTGGGCCTGCAAGAAACCCGCCTGACACAGGCTGGACAGCGGTGCATGCAACAGCGAGCCAGGGAGTCTGGCTGGGACTGTTTTTGGGGCTTCCCCCTCTCTTCCCCCACGGGAGGGATATGGGGGGCGCCACAGGGGGGGGTGGGACTCCTCTGCAGAAGGGGTTGGATATGCCGCAAGGTGGACGCGTCACTGACGCCAACTTCAATTCCATCCCCCCCGCCCCCCTGGTCGCGCTCGCGAATGGGTGGCTGATCGATATTGATCTGGCGCATGCACGACTGCACGACACCCCCCCTATCGGCGCATACACACGGGGGGACGGCACCACAACGCGCATTGATGCCATGCTGGTGGATCCGGCACATGCGGGCTCTGTCACAGCGGTGGAAGAGGTCCCGGAGCACGGGTTGCCCAGTCACAATGCAGTCAGATACACACTCAATATAAATGCGCCCATGCAACGAGTGATGAAACTCCGCAAACTCCCCCCTTTCAACCTGCCTCCAAGGGACGACACAGACTTAGAAGAAATCTGCACAGAACTTCTGCGCCCGCACATACCCCAATGGGACTCCCTGCTTGATACAGGGGCCTCAGTGGATAGGCTATGGGAATTTTGGACATGGCTCGCTGAAGAAACAGGCCTGGCTCTGAGCTGTGACGGTCTTCCCACGGACACAGCCAAACCCATCCCCTATGCCCCCTACGCCATAGAGCGCGGACGAGGCACTAGTGACATGCTTATGGAAGCCACGTTGTGCCCCACAAAAACTACAAAATCAGGGGCACCACGCACCAAGCTGCTCTCCAAAATACAAAGCGCACTGGGGTCACTACGCCCTGTGGTCCGATGGGCGCGTAGCCGTCTTGGCACAGGGCAAGACCGCAGACAGAAGGCACTACAGAGCCCCACATTGCTGGGACCCATGCCACAGCAGGTCAGATACGACTGGGACGCGGCGTGTCGCCGCATGCGCAAGATAGGGCGACTGGTCCGTAACGACCTGTCTCTCCAGGGGCTACAGCACCTGGCCCTAGATCCACACCTGCCAGTGCCGCGAGGAACCCCCCCCCCCCCTTGAAAGACATCATGACCCTGCATGACTCTCTGCAATCTATGGGTAGAAAGCACGCACGAGCACTCGAACTGGAGCGCCTGCAACAGTGGCGCCAATCTATGGGACAGGCGTGGTTGGACAAGCCTAAGGACGTATATAAATGGATCAAGAATGACTACCAAGCACCCCTGGTCATGTTAAAGGACCCCGAGACAGGGGCCCACGGCCAATGTGAACCGCATGGATGAAATCCTGCATGAATCCTGGGACAAGGTCATGCGCAAGTACGCAGACTCCCCGGAGCCGGACCCGGACGTTTTTGTGCAAAAGTACCGGAGTTTCATTGAAAGCAATACAGACATGGACGCCACCCCCCTCACGGGCGCAAGATTGCGCAAGCGTTTTCGAAAAATGGGAGTACCCACAGCCACAGGTTTGGACGGCTGGTGTGTAGCGGACTTGCTATGCCTGCCCAACGCACTATTTGACATGCTGGCTCAATTGCTGATGCATATTGAGTCCACGGGACTGTGGCCCCGCGTGCTAGCCCGAGGTTTCGTTTCTTTAATTCCAAAAGGGGAGGGCATGCTCCCTATGCAACAACGTCCACTCTCGGTGCTTTCACGGCTCTACAGAGTGTGGACGGGCGTCGGGCTGGAGGAATGCATGATCTGGCAAGAAAAATGGGTACACCCCCACGCCTATGGGTTTCGGAAAAAGAGAGGGGCTACCGACGCAGCGGCACTCATTGCGCTTCTTATCGAGCTACACATAGTCGTGCGCGCGGCGCTCAAAGGTTTTGGGCTGGATTACGTGAAGTGTTTTGACTTAATACCACAGCAAGTAGTGCTCCGCGTCGCCCTCGAGCAGGGCATGCACATAGGCACACACAGAGCGTTGTCCGGAATGTACACACAGCTGACCCGCTGTTTTAAAATAATGGGATGTCTCTGCTCTTTCTTCGCCGTGACAAATGGCATCCTACAAGGGTGTCCGCTGAGTGTCATCCTCACTAATCTCATGACAAGCATCTGGAAGAAAATACTAGATGCGCAGTCACAAGCCATGCGCGTATCCTCCGCACGGCTACCGCCAGGGGGGAAACCCGGGGAAGTGCTCGACTTCATCCCCACAGCCCTGGGCTACGCCGATGACACATATGGCATGGCCGCGGGACAACACACAGTCCAGCCCCTGGTGGAGTGTACACACGAGTGGCTACAGACCACAGGGCAAGATGTCAACCCAAAGAAATCAGTCAGTTTTGTCATCCCCGACAGTGATCAGGAAATCCAGATGCGTGGCGTGTCTTTTCCCAAGGAAACCGAGTTTCGCTCATTGGGCGCAGGTGTGCGGACCACAGACAGCGTAGCCTCAGGCCCCCTCATCCTAAAACGTACAGGCAAGGCATCCGCCCTGCTGGATCGGATACACGGCATGTAGGGAGACTTTGACGACAGGTGTAAGGTAGTCGCCACCATGGTCAATGCCACAGGCCTTCATGCCTCCGAAATTGTGGCCATCAGCCAAAAAGACATTAGGCCTTTCGAGACTCGGATCCTCAAAGCCATCTGGGGGGCCTCCAGACCAGGCAGAGCGAAGGAAATAATTTTTTGCCTTATGTGTCAGGGACACAGAATTGCCCCCTCCCTACCAGTGCCTTACGGCCGCGCCGTCTGGCTGGCAAGGCTTTGCAAAACACGTGGCCCAGCCATGATCACAGCACAAGCTGTATGGGAAGAGAATCCCCTCACACGCAAGTCGGGACCGTTTGGACGGGCGCTAAAAACCCTGCACAACTGGGGATAGCGCCCGCTCTCAGGTTGGTGGGAATGGAAGGTGCCGGGTGCTACTGACGCTCTGCAACTAACAGCAGATTTTAAACTGGTCAAGCAGAATATCAGGGAACAGCTGCGGTCACAGCAAATCACCTAGCTTATAGCCAGGCGGCCACGACAATTTGCAGGCATGCACTATCACACAAACAGGAGGCTGGTCTCTGCCAGCATCGCCTCCTTTCAGTCAGAACAGGAACGCTCGCTGTTGCGCACACTTCTAGCGGGGGGACTGTGGAAAGCAGTCCGGGCGCACCAGCGGGGCATGATCACCTCCCAGTGCTGCCCATATTGCAAACAAGCAGATGAAACCAAACTGCACATTCTCTGGGAATGCGCAGAATGGGCGGCAGCCAGGGATCTGCACATCGCCAACGTCCGCGCATTGGCGGCGAAAGTCCTAGACCTGCCACCGTATGACAGATGGCCCCCATGCTTGAAAATCGGCGGTCTCCTACCCGAAATTGAGCCACCGGTGAAGAGGCAGGTGGAACAGCACGGCCTACCTTTCATACAGGCCCTCCATGCCATGTTTGTGGCCATTCTGGCGGCACGCAAGCTGCGGGACCAACAGGCACCCAAACTCTTCCCCACAGTGCGCCCGCAAGCGCGCAGCGCATATCCGTACCATCAGCTGGTGGGCCCCATGCCCCTCCCCCCCCCCCCGGCGCGCCCGGTATGCCTACACAACCCCACCGCACGCACCTGGCCATGGGAAAAGCCCTTTCCAGCAGACCTACTAGCTTGGCTGCGGGCGCTACAGTGGACGGAAGACACAGACACAGTGTCCTTCATTGAGCTGGCGCTCGATTTTGAAGGGCACGCGGCACGCACACTGCCTGCGGCACCCCAGGCTAAGTTTCAGGGACACACACTGCCACTGCAAGAGAGGGCCAGAGTACTGCGCCTGGCACTATGCACACTTCAGAAACTGGTCAAATCGGGCTCACTCCACCCAGCCAAAGTCATAACACGCGCCACGTCGTTAGTGCCGCTGGGTGGGCCGCCTGTGGCAGGCCTCAATCGCCGCCCGTATTTTGCATGCCGTGACGCCATGCACAAGCACGTACAACTCCTAGCATCCTACTGTGAGTCCACCTAGACGTTGCGCACGCACACGCACATAAACGCACACAGACCATACGAGTATCGTCGCCGTAAGACGGAGCAAGAAGTTGAGGAGGCGCGCCTGCAGCGTGCACTTACAGGCAGCCTAAACACTGGGCTGATGCCCTCATCTTCCCTCTGCGCGAAGGGGGGCGCGGGCGCAACAAATTTTGCGGGGGATTACTACCAGGTTATGGGGGGAGGCAAAGCCGCCCAAGCCCTGTACACAGTCACACGCAAGAGAGCGCCGCCACCGACGGCCCCGGCCACGTACAACCTGGTCCCCTCACCCATGATTTCATCACACACGTGCCCTGCCCACAAACTACCGGCGTGCGTTACCTGTAAACGGCTACGCGTGTCGGCGGCCGTGTGTTGTGCTAGAGGCCACCATGCACCGGGGTATGTTGATCGCAGACCGTTGTCCAAGGTCTACCAGGCGCACGGACTGCCGCCGTGCCCGCGCTGCTCCCTGATGCAGCGGGGGGTACGACACTGTTGCCAACGTGGTCACCACAAGGTTAATACCCCGCACAAAGGTCTGGGGAAAAGGATAGCGCCTGCCCCGGCAGGCGCCAACAAACGACCCCGGCTGCTGTCAGCAGCCCCAGCACACTCGCGGATGCAACTACACTCACCTCACCTACCACCAACACCGCCAGCCCCCAAGCGACGGAGACCCAAATCCCCGATCCCCGCCTCTCCCCCCAGCCCCACGGCCGCAGGGGATGCAGGATGATGACGACACGACAGTGGTGAGGACCCTGTTTTTCATGGGACACAGGCGCGCGTCATCGGAAGTTACTTAAACCTGCAACACCACAGAGGTTCCGACTCCGTGGATAAACGCAAACACGAGCATATGCACAGCCCCGCCCACGTGCCGGGTTAAATATGCCGATTGCACTACTGCCGCATATGGGTCTCCCTCGTTAATAGTACGTCGCAAGAGCAGCCAGGACATTAAAAGCCGTCAACCCTCGTTAATAGTACAGTGCACACACACACACACACACACACACACACACACACACACACACACACACACTCGCCGCCCGCAACTACAGCTCTGTGAGGCCCACAGACTGCCGCCGTGCCCCATTTGCGCACGCACACAAAGGGGGGTAAGGCACTGTTGTGCGAGGGGGCACCACAAAGTATGCACCCCAGTCCACCCGTCCAGGAAGCGTTGCTCCTCTCAACAGCCGAAGCGCCCATATAAGCGCCCACGAGTTGGGCCTTCACAGACACGTCAAGCCTCTTTGAGGTCTCCACACCAACCCCAAGCGGCGGAGGCCCAAAACGCCATCCCCGCCCTCCCCACCAACCCCTGTTCCACAGGGGCTGGCAGAGACGCCGGATACGGAAGCAATCTGCCGCCAGCTTTTTCTGGGGGCACACGGAAGGGCCAGCTCCGAGGTTACCTAACCGTACACACACAGAGGTTCTGATTCCGCAGAAGGGATGGATCCCAGGCGCAAAGAGGCGACAGCAAACTGAGCCGAATACACCTGCCATCTCATGGCTGCATATGGATCTACCTCGTAAATAGTACAGATCACACACACACACACACACATGAAAACCAACCTTCCAAGATCACGCACGAGTTCATCTACAGACAACTATGGAAAAAGCTCCAGGTTCGTCAACAAGTGAAGCTGGTCTCGAATATAGAGGACACATGTGTATGGTGCGGAGCGCAAGAGACCGTGTACCATTTTGTGAAGAGCTGCCCCATGGTGCGGCTACTGTATGTGGCATGCCGAGACGTGGCCACACCGGTGGTGGCGGGTACGGACGTGGGACGTTGGGTCTCTGATGACCCCATCATAGCGTTGACAACTCCCACAGGCCTATGTGTGTGGTGGGGACTACACCGGCTGTGGACGTTAAGGTGCCAAACGGCAGTGCAAGGCATGGACACGGGTACCCTGAGCATCATGATGTCGTTGGGAGTCACCTTTTCTGAGGCGAGAGTATGGTTGAGCAACACGGAGCAGCAGGAGGCAGCCCAAACGGCGGAGTCCATGTGGTTCTGCCAGCACAAACAACATATGCTGGGGGAGGACCCGGCAGTGAATGAGGCCGGGGCCAGAGCAGTGGGAAGAGGAGTAGCGACGGTGGGGCAGCAAGAGGCACAGGAGAGGCGTACTAAGAAGAGAAGACAAGAGAATGACCGACAGCGCAAGCGCGACAAGCAGCGGACACAAAGGGACACCTCCGCTCAAGTGTCGCAGGAACCAGAACAATGGGCGTCAGCGCTCACAACAGCACACCACCAGCCGCCCATAGGGGTGGTACCGGGCAGGAAACGATGAGCCAATGGGTACGGCGGATGTGTACGAACAGGAAGAAATGACACCGACGGGGCGTGGACAGTGTTCACCGGCGTGCACTCATATGGCTATATCAGACAAAAACGAGGTCGGCTACATGGAGCGGGCACAATCCGGTCTGAGAGGCGATACCGAGGAAGTCCGCGAGCAGTGGTCGCCTGCGTGCACTCATATGGTCACATCGAATGACGACGACCAGTTAATGGCAAGCAGCGTGCACACACACACACACGAGAGCACACCCGATGTAGAGGGTCTCAGGGACTTCCTACAGGACATGTTGCATGCGGAGTCGGTGTCAAATTTTCTCCTGGACTCCACGAAGGTCCATGTTTGGACAGACGGGTCCGAGATCAGAGGGCGGGCGGGGTACGGGGTATACTTCCCCCATGCCAAAGATGATAACATCGGTGAGCCGGTAGTGGGACCACAAACCAATAACAGGGCAGATGTATCGGCAGCCAAAGCACGAATTCGCGCAGTGCGCAACACCCAAAAGCTATGTTTGTACGGTGACTCCAAGTGGTGTGTACATATTTTTAACAATTATATATATTTATATGGGCCTTTGCAACGGGGGGGGGGGGGTCATTGCGACGCAAAGTGGGAGATTTTTCAGTTCTCGCCGTTCTTCTCAAAAATGTCGTTCCGTAGGGGGAGGTATGTTAAACCTTTTCAAAATCTCCAAGAAATGGCCGTTTCGGAAAGGTATGGGTTTTGGGGGGGTAGGTGGCCATATTTTTTCGTACTGGACCCCAACTTTTTGGCGTTTTGGTGTCTGCTCCAAAAATCTGGTGTGGTCTGGTGTGGTTTGTATACAAGGTTTCACGGTGCTTGGCCCGGTGCTCCAACATGTCGTTAGTATGGCAAATTTCAGTGCCAATGGTAAATGATGCAGATTTCTATGCCGAATCTATTGATATTGTAAGATTGTAAGATATTGTAGTGAAAATCACCAAAAACTTCTGGCAGTGTAGCCTGCAAAAGTCAAGCTAACCAGACGCATTTTGACGCAACGTAGGCCTGCACACAGTTTTTGGTAAATTTCTCCAACATATCTTTGAGTTGAAGGGTGGGACCTGCACCGGTGGATTCGGCATAAAATTCTGCATAATTTACTAGACCACTGAAGTTTGCCATAGTGACGATATGTTTGAGCACCGGGCCAAGCACGGTGAAAACCCTGTACGTATGCTAGACCAATAGCAGCAAATTTCCTGAAAGTCACCCGTGTTCGGGACCTCGGATAGCTCCGCCACTATTTTGTTGGGCCACAAAACCTTGATTTTTTAATTCTCCAAGTCCAAAATAGGGGGGGGGCCAACTTTTGGGCAAAGTCCATACCGACCTCGGGCCCAAATTCCGAAAGCGGCCGCAAAACCTCCCACTTTGCGTCAAAACCCCAGAAATGACCCCCCGCCCCCCCCCCCCCCCGTGCTGCAGTGCAGCAAGGCAAAACACTGAACTGAGTGGTGATGACCATGCGCCTGTGACACGGGGGCGTATGCGAACCCAGTATCCGTTGCCTCATGCCCCCCCCCCCCCCGTGCAAACGCCCATATATATAAAAGGCATGCATGGATGGCACAGGGTAAGAAGCCAGTCAGGCACCAAGATGTATGGGAGGAAATTTGGCAGTTACCGCAGCGTAGGAGAGCGCCAGTGTCCATGACACGTGTGTATGGGCACAATAAGCTTGTATATAATGACGCCGCAAATGACCTGGCCAAGGCGGGGCAGCAAGGTCCACGGTACATAGGATATCACGGCCCAGAGGGCCAGCGGAGGGAGAACCGAGGGCCACGAGGCAGAAGCACGTGGGGGCACGAGGGATTAAAAGACAGGCAGCAGTGCAGGCATCAGAAAGTGATACAGGCAATGACAAGCCTATAGTTATCCGCCACAGGTGGCGGCAAATGCGCAATGCGCCGATGGACATACCGGATCCAGAGCCAAATTAGAGTCAGACAGGACAGTAGTGACCCACGAACCGGCCCCATTCTGTGCAGCACGTGTGTATAACGACACTTGAAGAACAGCCAAAGGCATGAACTGAATCTGAGTGAATCACCCCCGTTGTGGGGCAATTGGCAATTGGCACACACACACAAGCGGCTGTGAATGCGCAATGTGCCGCTGGAGATACCGGATCCCGAGCGAGAGTAGGGAACAAACAAAGAACCGAGGCACTGTATACAGTCTTGACCCACGAACCAATCGCAGTGTGCACTAAAGGAATGTCCATGCAATGAAGGAATGTCCAGTGAACTCCAGAGAACTGCCACAGGCATGAACTGAGCATGGATTGAATCACAATTGGCACAAGCTGGTACCCCGGTCGCCGTCAAATTCTAAAACACAGACTGGCCATGGAACACCAGGGTCCTTGCGATTAGAGAAAGCACGAGTTAAATTGCGCACACGACAAGCCAGCGTCCGGCTAGACAATTGAGTCACCACCGTCGAGGGAGGTCACACCACAGCACTCGCCAATGCTCAGGCCACCCTCTCCGGCTTCGTCTATCTACTCTCTGGTAGCACGGTCCATTACTCCTTCGCTAGAGTCCTCAGTGTACTCAAGGTTAGCACGGTCAATCACACCAAGCCCGTGTTCATCCATTTACTCTATCGTGGCTTGTTCCATCACCCCAGCCAGGCATCATCAATTTACTCTAGGGTAGCACATTCCATAACTCCCAGCCCGGGTGAACCATGGTATATGCGATCCGAAGGGACGCTAGTGGTGGAGCAGGCGGTCCTGCATCAGGCCGCACGGGAGCCACACATTGGCAGCCAGGTTAGCCGAAGTAGGGCAAGACGCTTGTTGGACTAAACGTGTGTGCCAGTGCGGTTTGTCCGTTGCGGCGTTTCCGCGCTTTGACCATGTTCGAGGGAGTTGAGAGCAGAGAACGGGTCACAGCCAAAGCCAGGCCCCAGAACAACACCAAGGCCAGAGTAAGCAGGAGTGTACATATGAGGGATGAGAAAGCTGTGAATCAACATGTTAGTTGACCACAGCTTGCCAGCGCGGCGCTCGGACTCAGAACACATGGTTTCACTGATGAATGATAGGACTTAGGCATGTTGAACCTTGCAGTTTGAGCATGATTTAATTCTCTTGGGCGTCGCACACACACACACACACACACACACACACACAATGCAGGGGTACAGAACTCCGTCATACAAAGTGAGCCGGTGCTGTCGGTCAGTGGAGGGACAACAAAGGGGCAGCAGACGCAAGGTGGTGAGGGGGTGCGGAGTCAAGAGGCAGGTGGCAGTGCAAGTAAAAGTGCAGCAGCGAGGACAGTGCGCAGACAGACAGCAATAGGCAAATAGGCCAGCTGCAAGGGCCACTTGAACTGCCTGACCAAGAGCTGGACTAGTGTAAATAACTGACATGCATCGCAAGAAATGCGTACAATGCACTCACAGAACTGCCGCAGGCGAGAACTGATTGTGTGAAAATACACCCCCGTGGCGGGGCAATGGGCATATGGCACACACCTCCCAGCCCAGGAGAAGGAACGCCACAGGTGCAGAGGGCTGCAATGGCCAGCAGAGAGACAGATATTCCGCTCTTGCCTCAAACATTGCCCCCCACTCCCCCCCACCCCCACCCCCCCCACCCACCCACACATACACATCCATGCAAACACACTCCCCCAGCACCGCACACACAGCTCAGGCACGCCTCCAAGAACACACCCAAGTGCGTTAAACCGGATATCGCTCCCGGCAAACTGACTCCACTTTGTTGACCCCCCCCCCCCCCCCAAAAAAGGCAAGGGACCACCTAAAACAGTTTTAATGCCCTGCCATGTCACCGTCGAGGGTTAGGCTGCAGGAGTGCTATGCTTTGCAGCCCAAACACGACAGCAGTGGTAGAATGCGGCTCGCATATACGGGCACCAGCGATTTCATTGATGAGGTATGGCCCGATAGACAGCAGGTCTCGAGTTGATATTATGAACAGGCTCCTGAATGCCTCTTCCTTTGCGATTGACCAAGCAGTGTACTATGTTTCCGCCCCCTTAGGCTGTATACCAGAATTTTACTCAGATGAATCGGTGGTCCACTGGATACCAACTCTGCACGTACACCTACCTGCCCCTTACAACATGATGCCTTTTGGCGTGACGGCGTATGCTGTACTCGATGGTGTCCTCTACTAAGCGGATGCAAAATGCACTAACACACTGACCCTGTGGAGGCTTGGCATTGTCAAATCTCAGGGACACTTGACTCCAGGATCTTACCTGAGCACTTTCATGGCACTTTCAGCTGTCTGGTTGACGTCACACACTTTGAAAGTCGAACACAAAAAGAATAAGGCAAGGGTGCACCTAAAACAGTCCGTACCCCTGGACCTCCAAGGCAACTGGACAGCGCTTATCCAGGACAGCAAAACGCTGTCCTCAGGAACGAGACTCTGCTTTTCTTTCCGCTGAAGCGACCTCCCAAATGTCAAGATGGTAACTGGCGGTCAATCGACGCCAGTCGATGTTCAGCAGTTTGCGGTTGGAAAGGAACTGCCGGCACGTGGCGTTTTTGGACGATCCTTGAGTGATGGCGGTTACCGAATGTCTGTGAGGGATGCTGTACCAATGTACTTATGCATACCCATGCATGCGGCGCACTACTGGAATGCTCCTATCCCAGGAAGAGGGATGTTGGGTGTAGGATCTGGATCAGGGTTGCTGCGGTGCCTGCGCTGACCTGAATCTGCATGTTGTGCCCTTGACCTCCCCGTGCCTTTTCTTTCTTTGTTTGGCTTTGTTTGGCTTTGTTTGGCAAAGAAACACGGATATTCGGCGGAAATCTGTTTTGCCGCCCTGGCTGCTGATGGGAGGTTCTGGCGTGCATGGGTACGGGTTCCACCGACCAAGGGGCTTGCAGTGTGAGGGCATCCCCTGTGATTTGGGAGGGTGGCATGGGAGGGCGGATGGATTCGGCGGGAGGCAGTAGGCCACAGGGCCTTTGGGACTTGGAGCGGGCTGGGCACGCGTGCCCAAGGCCCGGTTGAGGCCCCTGACTCTGTTGCGCAGGTCTGAAGCGCTTGATTGGGGTTGTGGAGGGCTTTGTGTCGAAGGGTCCCGGTGAGCAGTGCGCACGGATCAGGGATGCGGGCACCTCCGCTGCCCCACCGTGCATCACGGAGCAGATGTTGAGTGGACGAGTGCAGCTGCAGAGGTGTGCACAAGATCCCCCTCCCGGATGTGGGGCTGGCAGGGCATGTCGGGCATGCAAGTGGAGGGGGGGGGGGGTGTCAATAGAGCCCCCCAAATCTGGGGGCTGGGGGGTTGGGGAAAGGGCTCTCAGTTATTATGAACTCCGGCGCCGAAGGCACCGAAAAAAATTTTTGGCCATTAAAATTGGTCAATTTTTTTTTCACCAAATGTGTAAATAATGATGACTTTTCTGAACCCCCTCGACGCGCTGATTCCAAAAATCCCATTTTCATTTTTTGCCGATTTTTGGGTCTGGGTCACCTCCGAGGCCCGGGGTCAGTCTCGGTAGGATTTTGGGGGTCCCGTCAATTGAGCCCTTTTTCGGGGGGGGGGTCTAGCCAGGGGGCTCTATTGACCCCCCCCCCTCAATTGCAAGCCCGGTTGCCTCAGGGAGGCGCTGGGCTTCCCACACCACACCACACCACATCTGCGCGTGCCTTGTAGCTTCCAGGAGGCCTTCAACGCAGAGGCGCTGAACCGCACCGCGACGGAATTCGCCCGCCAGGACGCCGTTACCACCGTTCCGCATTCCAAACCGTCGTACCCTCTGATCACCGGCGATGGGTTCAAGGTATCGCGCGGGCACGACCGTGCGCGCGCGTCGGTACCTGCGCCCGTCGCTGGGCGGGTGAGTGCTGCTGTGCTGACGTCTGTATCCATTCCGACCCCCGCTGTCATAGGGGGGCCTGTGCAGGTCTGAGTGCACGAGGTTCGGACCTCGTCCCCAGGCAGGGATGCATTGGAAGGGGGGGAGGACCGCCACCCCCCCAACCCCCCCCTCCGGGCGCCCAGCCTACGCCCAGCCACTGTCCCCCTGACGGCAAGGGCCGGCGCCAAGGGCATTTGGAACCAACAGTAACCGCCCCCAACCGCTTCGACAACCCCCTCCAACCGGCTGAACGGTTCCTGAAGAGAAGGACTGTGTGTGGCGCTACGGTCGTCGTAGTGGTGGTGCGGGTTCCATCGTATGCGCATGTGTGCGAGCGGGTGCTTGTGTCTGGAGATCATGCGTCGGTGCGTGCGGGTGTGGGGCGCCCGTCCGTCGTGGTGCCTGCGTGTGGGGGGCCACGCCCCAGTTCAGGGCCCCTGGCGACTGGAGCGCCCCCTTGTTCTGGACCGCCTCACCCTCCGGCCCCATCAGTTGTGGCCCAACTCTTGGCCACGTCCCCGGCGAACGCCTTCGAGGGGCCCTCCGCCGCCCTCCCGCCCGGTCCTGCCCTCCCCCCCCCCCTCCCAGACCCGTGGTTAGAAGCGAGCGCACAGACCAGGGTTAAGCATGCGCAGTGTTGGGTGGTAAGTGTGTGTAAGTGTGCGCTATCTCCCCGTCCAAGCGTGCGCAAGCGTGCACTTTTTTTTTTTTTTACCGGAAAGCCCCCTAAAGTGCCTTTTCGGCACACAGTGCTCTTAAACAAAAAATCCACCAGCATCAATTTTTTTTCTGCAGAGAACCTGTGCATGACTATACAAGAGGTCCACCTCTGTGTCCCCGAGCCCAGGCGTACACAAGTGTGCGGAGTGTTGGGGTGTAAGCGTGCGTAAGCGTGCATAGCCATAGAAAATAAGCGTGCACAAGCGTACACGCACGCTTCTAACCACGGGTCTGTTCCAGTCCTTACTTCCTCTTTTGGGGATAGCGGCAGTAATCTAAGGGTACAAACATTACTCAGTATGTTTGTCTTTTTTGAGAACGTAGTACCAATCTGCTCGCTCTTGTAAAAGTATTGTAGTACTACGGTACAGTACATTACAAGGTGGCATAGTGCTTTCGGGGCAAACCATAGGTTAGTACATCATAGTACAACTTCACAAAGCAAGGCAGGACACTTTGAATAACAACATTCTTTCCTCAAGGTGCGATGCGTGCTAGACGGATGGGATGACGGCGGTTATAGCCCAGTGAGGGCCTACGGGTGCCCTAGGGCTGTGCCCCTCATCCTGGAAGTTTGGTCATGTGTCAAACTGTGAGTGAATGGGTGTGGGTGTATTTCTGGTCCTTACTTCGTCTTTTGGGGATAGCGGCAGAAATCTTAGGGTACAAACATTACTCAGTATGTTTGTCTTTGTTGAGAACGTAGTACCAATCTGCTCGCTCTTGTAAAAGTATTGTAGTACTACGGTACAGTACATTACAAGGTGGCATAGTGCTTTCGGGGCAAACCAAAGGTGAGTACATCATAGTACAGCTCCACAAAGCAAGGCAGGACACTTTGAATAACAACATTCTTTCCTCAAGGTGCGATGTGTGCTAGACGGATGGGATGACGGCGGTTATAGCCCAGTGAGGGCCTACGGGTGCTCTAGGGCTGTGCCCCTCATCCTGGAAGTTTGGTCATGTGTCAAACTGTGAATGAATGGGTGTGGGTGTATTTCTGGTCCTTACTTCGTCTTTTGGGGATAGCGGTAGTAATCTTAGGGTACAAACATTACTCAGTATGTTTGTCTTTGTTGAGAACGTAGTACCAATCTGCTCGCTCTTGTAAAAGTATTGTAGTACTACGGTACAGTACATTACAAGGTGGCATAGTGCTTTCGGGGCAAACCATAGGTTAGTACATCATAGTACAGCTCCACAAAGCAAGGTAGGACACTTTGAATAACAACATTCTTTCCTCAAGGTGCGATGTGTGCTAGACGGATGGGATGACGGCGGTTATAGCCCAGTGAGGGCCTACGGGTGCTCTAGGGCTGTGCCCGTCGTCCTGGAAGTTTGGTCATGTGTCAAACTGTGATTGAATGGGTGTGGGTGTATTTCTGGTCCTTACTTCGTCTTTTGGGGATAGCGGCAGTAATCTTAGGGTACAAACATTACTCAGTATGTTTGTCTTTGTTGAGAACGTAGTACCAATCTGCTCGCTCTTGTAAAAGTATTGTAGTACTACGGTACAGTACATTACAAGGTGGCATAGTGCTTTCGGGGCAAACCATAGGTTAGTACATCATAGTACAGCTCCACAAAGCAAGGTAGGACACTTTGAATAACAACATTCTTTCCTCAAGGTGCGATGTGTGCTAGACGGATGGGATGACGGCGGTTATAGCCCAGTGAGGGCCTACGGGTGCTCTAGGGCTGTGCCCCTCGTCCTGGAAGTTTGGTCATGTGTCAAACTGTGATTGAATGGGTGTGGGTGTATTTCTGGTCCTTACTTCGTCTTTTGGGGATAGCGGCAGTAATCTTAGGGTACAAACATTACTCAGTATGTTTGTCTTTGTTGAGAACGTAGTACCAATCTGCTCGCTCTTGTAAAAGTATTGTAGTACTACGGTACAGTACATTACAAGGTGGCATAGTGCTTTCGGGGCAAACCAAAGGTGAGTACATCATAGTACAGCTCCACAAAGCAAGGTAGGACACTTTGAATAACAACATTCTTTCCTCGAGGTGCGATGTGTGCTAGACGGATGGGATGACGGCGGTTATAGCCCAGTGAGGGCCTACGGGTGCTCTAGGGCTGTGCCCCTCGTCCTGGAAGTTTGGTCATGTGCCAAACTGTGAATGAATGGGTGTGGGTGTATTTCTGGTCCTTACTTCGTCTTTTGGGGATAGCGGTAGTAATCTTAGGGTACAAACATTACTCAGTATGTTTGTCTTTGTTGAGAACGTAGTACCAATCTGCTCGCTCTTGTAAAAGTATTGTAGTACTACGGTACAGTACATTACAAGGTGGCATAGTGCTTTCGGGGCAAACCATAGGTTAGTACATCATAGTACAGCTCCACAAAGCAAGGTAGGACACTTTGAATAACAACATTCTTTCCTCAAGGTGCGATGTGTGCTAGACGGATGGGATGACGGCGGTTATAGCCCAGTGAGGGCCTACGGGTGCTCTAGGGCTGTGCCCCTCGTCCTGGAAGTTTGGTCATGTGCCAAACTGTGAATGAATGGGTGTGGGTGTATTTCTGGTCCTTACTTCGTCTTTTGGGGATAGCGGCAGTAATCTTAGGGTACAAACATTACTCAGTATGTTTGTCTTTGTTGAGAACGTAGTACCAATCTGCTCGCTCTTGTAAAAGTATTGTAGTACTACGGTACAGTACATTACAAGGTGGCATAGTGCTTTCGGGGCAAACCAAAGGTTAGTACATCATAGTACAGCTCCACAAAGCAAGGCAGGACACTTTGAATAACAACATTCTTTCCTCGAGGTGCGATGTGTGCTAGACGGATGGGATGACGGCGGTTATAGCCCAGTGAGGGCCTACGGGTGCTCTAGGGCTGTGCCCCTCATCCTGGAAGTTTGGTCATGTGTCAAACTGTGAGTGAATGGGTGTGGGTGTACTTCCAGTCCAGACCCGTGGTTAGAAGCGTGCGCACAGACCAGGGTTAAGCGTGCGCAAGCGTGCGCAGTGTTGGGTGGTAAGTGTGTGTAAGTGTGCGCTATCTCCCCGTCCAAGCGTGCGCAAGCGTGCAATTTTTTTTTTTGACCGGAAAGCCCCCTAAAGTGCCTTTTCGGCACACAGTGCTCTTAAACAAAAAATCCACCAGCATCAATTTTTTTTCTGCAGAGAACCTGTGCATGACTTTACAAGAGGTCCACCTCTGTGTCCCCGAGCCCAAGCGTACACAAGTGTGCGGAGTGTTGGGGTGTAAGCGTGCGTAAGCGTGCATAGTGATGGAAACCAAGCGTGCACAAGCGTACACACACGCTTCTAACCACGGGTCTGCCCCCTCCCAAGGCCCTCACAGGGGCGCGCGCGCTGTCTGTGTGCAGTTCGTGGCCGATGTGCAGTGCGACACGAAGCCAAACCAAATGGACACATGCAACTTCGACCCGAGCACCGTCCTGAACCGGTCCATCATCTTCGTCAACACCCACAATCTCCGTATGACCCCTCAGTGCTCGTGAGTCCCCGTCATCCCCCGGAGAGGCCCGGTGCGCCGCGCGGTCGTCGGCCGGCAGAAGTGGCCCACCGACGGCCGGTTGGGGGTCAACCGACGGCGGTTGATGTTCAAGCGATGGCGGTTGGTGTCCAACCGAAGGTCAACCGACGGCGGTTGGTGTCCAAGCGACGGCGGTTGATGTCCAACCGACGGCGGTTGGTGGTGGTGCATTGCCGGCGGTGGATTGCCCCGGGTGGTGCGCCACCTCTTTGTGCCTTTGTGTGTGTGTGTGTGTGTGTGTGTGTGTGTGTGTGTGTGTGTGTGTGTGTGTGTGTGTGTGTGTGTGTGTGTGTGTGTGTGCGTGTGTGTGTGTGTGTGTGTGTGTGTGTGTGTGTGTGTGTGTGTGTGTGTGTGTGTGTGTGTGTGTGTGTGTGTGTGTGTGTGCAATATGGAGTGCGCTCATCAGGTGTTGCGCCGAGGGGCTGGCCCGCACACTGGAGCTGCTGCACGTCCGCTACGCAAAGGCGCCCGGTGCATGCCATGCACTGCCTTTGTTCTTGCTGACGAGACCTCATACACCCACGCTGGTTTGACACAGTGCCGGTTTACGATGCACATGGGTGCGTGTGCGCGCACACAACGCGTGTTTCACAACGGCTCGTCTGCCTCTCTGCCCTTGTGCAGCCACTTTGGTGCATCAGAAGCTTCCCAAGATTAAGTCGCATTTCTTCGTCATCACGCACAACCGAGACCGCGGTATTCCCGGGCGAATCGGCGAACGGCTGCTGAGTAGCCCCAAGCTGCTCAAGTGGTGTGCCCTCCAGCCCCAGCACCATGGGCCTTGCACTGCACTGCGCCAAAATGGAGTGTTGATTGCGGGACAACGGACGACCCTTTTCCCACGCCCCTGTGCCTCGATGGCGCCCTCCGCAGGAGCATGGGGGGCTCCCCCCCCATCACCATTTCATTGGGTAGGGCGATCCTTGGGTCACCCTCTACAGCGGGGCAGCGGTGCAGGATTGGGACAGGGTGACAGCACGCAGCCTAGGGGGCAGGGGCACAGCAATGAGGTCCCCAGGAATGCGCTTGCAGGGGGTAGGAGGCGGATGGGGGTGTTCCAAAGCGGGTACTGGCCAATAGCCCCCCCCCCTTCCATGATAACCCCCCCAATACTCCCCCCCCCCCCCTCCATGATAACCCCCCCATTAACCCCCCCCCCATGATAATACCCCGCCCCCTCTAGGGCCCCAGAGATTCCAGATCATAAAATCAAAGCTAACACCTTCAACTTGGCCAACTGCCCCATGTGCAGTGAGTTGCAATTTCTCCGCACCTCAGCCCCCCCCCCCCCCCCAAGCCCTCCCAGACCTTGGGGCTGGTGACCTTGTCGTGGTGCGGAGGCCCGGTGGACACCGGGACACCGCGAACAAACCGGAAAAGGGAGGTCCCGGAGTGGGCCAGGACGTTTGATGGGGACCTGCCCCCCATCATATGCGAAGCACACCCCAAACATTACTAGTTCTCCACCCCCCTTGTGTTCTTATTGGGTCTAAGAGTAGGGAACAACGGGGGAGCGGGTGGGAGTCTCCTTCAGCTGGTTTTTGTCGGCCAAGTCTCCCGCGTTGGCATGTAAGCAACTCCTGCATGAGTACGTACATGAACACTCCTCCGACTCGTATATTACGATGTGTACCCACTTTGGGTGGAGGCATACTTGTCATCGCACCTCAATCACTCTGTTCCATTCTGATATCATTAATTTCTTGTGTTCTAATGCATCCTGGTGCTTTCGTTCTATTTGGCACCTTTGGGCACCCGAAACATTCGCCTCTCCTAGCTACACTCACTCGTTCATCCCCCAAACACAATCATTTTCGTATCATGGTTTTGTTTGCGCATTCGCTCGCCTGGTCTTTGCACCTGGTGCACCTTCTGTTGATCCCATCTACCAACATCCATTACTTATTCCCACGCATGCCTTTTCTCATGGGGTGCTGGCCCCGGCATGTGCCACTCTCTAGACCCCATAGGAAGCATGCTCAGACTCAAATTTGGGTAATTCGATAGTACACTCTGGTGTGTTCAATTAGATGCCCTCCCGGCGAACAAAACCAAGCTGTGATTCATGGCTCCAATTCTGCATGGAACAACTACGTTGTACTGAAGTCGGGTAACTTATAGGCAACTACTCTCGGATTCTATGCGGGTCTAATGGATTGCATGCAACCAGGTACCCAGGCCATTTTCACATGAAGTGCCTTTCACCACCAATGTATGTGTGATCCCTCCCTCCTCCCTTTATCTCTCGCGCCATTGTGTTCTTGCTTTCTTGTTTCCCACCACTCACCTCGTCCTCTACCATGGGCAAGCGTAGTGCTTCTGGCCACTACAACCAAACTCGACGGAGTTGGGGCCGTTCCAAACGCAAGCAGGCCTGTGCCTAGAGATTGTAGCACCCCCAATATATACACTTGTGCTTAGACTCTCGCATGCTAGAGATAGAGTTGCGACCCCTAGTGCCACTGCATGACGTTGCCTCTGCTCTTCCGGGGCAAGTTGATCCGTTCCGGTGAGACCCCTCTAGCCTAACGTGCGTCTGGAGCTGCATTCCACAAAGAACGCTGGAGCACATGTGCACGATTAGCGCTAGCGGCTTTGGTTCGACCAATCCACCAGTGAGGGAGTGGTTTTTGGCTTCACCTCGCATCTTGGCCCTCGGCGTTTTCACTTTCAAGGTGCTGCCCCGGTGCTGCGACATCTGAGGGACATTTTGTTCCCGCTTCCATACTACAAGGCGCTGGTGGAAGAACCTAAGTGGGCGCCCCATGATGATGAAGAGCCCCGTGGTGATGATGCCGGGCCCCCACTGCAGCCATTTGTGCCTTGTAATTCCCATGCAGATTGCTGCGAGTTTTAACGTGCTTCTCGATGACGTGCCCATCTGCGGAACCTTGGGCATCCGATGGAACCCGTGGAACACTATAGTCTCTTGATGCGGCCATTTTTGCCTTCTTCCCATTTGCTGACATACTGACTTGTTCTGTGTGCCCCCTGTGCCTGCCGATTATGTTTCCTCACTTGCCTCATTCCCCCATAATCTGTGAGCTACGCAACACTGTTCACTACCCCTGGCAATACTTGTGACAATATGTGCCGCTGATCCGGTTTGTTGGCCCATTTGTACAGGCACCATTCCTCCGCAACACGCAACCCACTGCTCATGCATCCGACACACACAGTTTGGTCGACACTGCCGCACGCGTAACCACCGTGAGTGATTGGGGAACACAACAAAGCCGCACCCACTCTCGTGGAGGCGACGCCACCTCCCACTCGCCTTGCGTGATGTGTACCCTTTCACGGTGGGGGTTTGCTCTTTCCAATGGGTGGCCACTTTCCAAGTCGCTTTGCACTCATGTTGACCAATATTTTGAATAATAATTTACGCGCATGAATATACCAATTGGCGGTGCGCTTGCATAGCTTTGATCTACTAGATCCCTGCCCCACTCCCTCCGCTGCCGGTCCCTGTGAATCCTAGATCCCGCTTCCAACACCTCATGTCCCCTCATGCACTCACTCAGCCAGTCACATCGAAATTCAACCTCTCATTATCCAGAATGTCTTATGCATCTACCTGTAGCAACCAGAGCGTGCTGGCAACATGACATATGCTTTGCAATAAAGAAGTATCATAACCGTCCATGGTGAGAAAATGGAACAAGAGGAACAAAGATAAACTGTTTTGACGTGAGATGAATGAGCTGGGAATCATTTGGATGCACGGTATTTGATTTAGTGAAAAAGAGACAAAATCAAGTGGTGACGATCAGCAACCAACTTGACAAGTTTCGTTCCTGCGCTCAACAGCAAAAACAACCGCCTACTGCAAGCCAAGAGAGCGCTAACATGTTGTTTACACCCCAAAAAAGAACTACTGCCGAACCTGTTTCCCCTGCCTCCAGCCAAAGGCAAAAAAACACCGGTCTTGATCGGTCCGCAAATGATGCAGACAGGCCCATTGCTGAACGCCCGCTAGAAACATCTTGCGCCCCCCTCTATATCAAAGCTTAGAGGAAGCCAAGAAAGAAAAAGAGTACCGCAATAAGTTCTACTGTAGGTCACCACACGCCTACCATAACAAAAGTGACCCTCCGTATGCCAAGACTCAGGAATATCGCGTGGTCAGGACTGCCAGCACCCGAATAACAAGAAAAGCTCTCACCTGACGTCCCAAGTGCCCCCACTTAGTTTGTCTTCCATTTGATGATGATTTCATTGTCATACTGCCGCCCAACGTCTCTCGTTCAATCGGAGTTCTCATTTTTTGTTTCCCCACACACATACATGCACTTGTTGTATTCTTAATCTGATGTCATTTAGCGTTTGTTGTGATGACCAGGGACGCCTAGTCTGATTTCACCGAATTTCACTTTGCATTTGAGGCTCAACCAGGCACGACATAGGGAATTAAGATGCACTCATGTCATGCTGAGGAGTGCATTACCTCAATGTGTATTTGCTGTACTGTCTGCCTATCTGTTTTTCATCCCCATTTTACATATATCCTAATCCACACTCTTTAAGTAGGTCTTCCCCCCCCAAAAAAATGATGAACCCCCCCCCCCCGCCCCTTTTATGGACCCCAGAAATTCCAGATCCAGAACACCCCCGGGGGTGGTTTTCCGCGAGGGGGGTAGCCCCAGGGGAGCTCCAGGAACCCAGTCCCAAGCCTTCATGGCGCCCTCCCCGCGACCCACCGCACTCCCATTCAGCGCGGCCCCGGCCCCGTCCCACGAGGTCCCCTCTGGTCACGGAGGTGGCCCAGCCCCTGTCAAGGGCCCCACGCCCGTGTGGCTCAGGTTTGGGAAGAACATCCTGCGCCCACATCCGAAGTTGGAGCCCATCCCCATCGGCATCGAGAACCGGTACTACAAGAACGGCAGGTCTGTCTGCCTCTGCCCCATGTCCTCATGTTCCGCGTGCGGGTGCCCTGTGCGGCGTTTGGGGGGGGGGGGGGGGTCACTCCCACCGACGGGTGGGGGGCAGGGGGAGGGTGCTGTTCTGTGACGCTGAGTCTGGTGCAGTAGATGGTGGTGCTCCTCGGCTGGCTAATCTGGGGTGGTGGCAGTCCCGCACGCCCCGCACACGACAGACAGTGAACGCGCAGAACACCTCCAGTGTTTCCCTTGGGTATCCCCTCCCAAAGTGGCAGCAACACATAGTGAAACACACTGCACAGGAAGAGGCAGTCGGGCCCCCGCTGGCAGGGCAAGTGCCGATGCCCCCCCCCCCCCCCCACCGCCTCTGGCGGATGCGGCGCACTGTACCTCAGGACCCGGACCTGCTGCGGTGGGCCCCAGCCGCGAAGGCGGTTGGGGGAGTCGGAGGCGGCGGTTACAAAACCGTTGCAGCCGCAGTCAGAGTTGGACTGACCGAGCAGGCGGCCCCAGGGGGGGGGGGGGGGCGCCCACTGCTGTTGTGGCCACCGAGCTCTCGTCTTCCAGGGCGCAGTATTGAACGAGGCATTGCCTCACGTACATTTTGTGAGCGTGGGGCCACAGCCGCAGGCACCAGCCTCGCATGCGCATTTGGCGCTCCGGCCTCAGCTTCAGGGTGACTGCGAATTCGCAGGGGGAAAGCACTGCACCGCGAGAGCTTGGCCCTGCATTACAAACGGAATGGTGCTGCTTTCGTCGTTTCTGTTGACAATTGTGGCATTCCATGCGACCCATTGGGAACGGGGAATGGGGAGAGGGGGGGGGTGGGGGCGCTCCTACTGTCTTGCTCAGGTGCCCGGCGGCATCTCCTGCTGCGCTGTGCCAACCAGCCCATAGTGCATGGGACCGGAGGTGTAGTGAATCTACAACATTCATCTGCTGTCTTGTTCGCTACAGTGAAAGGCGCCTATGACATGTCACTGAAGATCTCTTTTGTTTTTTTTGAAATAGGCTAACGCCAAAGTCCAAGCAAAAGTTCGAGCATCAGAAAATTAATCCATGTACAAATCCCATGGCCTACCTTTTTGGTGGTGGGCCATCACCATATCCTGCCTTGATTTTGGCTGGACAGGGCCATCCTTGACCTTTCTCTGTTACCCTACCTTCCGTTGGGTGTGGGTCAGACGGACCCAAACCCAAGAAAACAACGGTGACTTGCACACAGAAAACGGTCTCTTGCACTGGCAACTTCACTGGGGCAGCTGCTCCTGCTTGGCCTTGGCCGTGTAAGGGAGTTTGGGGCAACGTGGGCCTGAGGTATGAACCGAAGATGTTGTGTTGAAGTGCGATCCCGTCCACAAGTCCATGCATTTCGTGAGGGGCCGACATGCGGATGCCTCATCGTGCGGATGGGTCATCAAACGAGAGGAGAGGTTGCGGCCGAGTGTCAAACAAGGCTGTCTTCAGAACGTCCCCGAGGACGTGCCCCAGCCACACACCCACTCATTCACCCACCCCCCACACCCACCCACCGGCTGGCCCACCCAGTCCCTGCCCAGCCCTGTGGCGCGGTCGCCCTGACCCTCTTCCTATGTCTCATTTGCTCCTTTTGGCCCCTTCATATGTTTTTGTGTTGTCCGAATCGCATCCATGGGGCCCCCACAGTGGTGGCGCGCAATGGGCTAAGAGCAGTCGCTTGAGCATCCCAAGTGATCCGGGAACAACTTTGGAAAAAGCGACTTTTTTCGCCCCAGGGACCCTGCCAGACACGCGTTGGGCCGACCATTGTGGGCCCGGGCTGCCTTCAAGCAGCACCAAGTGACCATCAGTATGGGTGTCTAGGCGGCTCGTTGGGCAATTCTGAGGGTCGAAACTACAAAAAGGGGGGGTTGTGGGTGGACCAGGTGCCCGCCCCCCTCTTGCTCCATCCCATTGCCCCCCCCTCACACCACCCCTTCTTGCCCATCCCCCTCCCCCAACACACACACACACACAGACACCCGTTGGGTGACAGCCATCCAGCGGCCGGTGGGCCTGCCGAGCGTACAGGCGCCCCAAGGCTGATCCCCCGGGATGGGGCGCAGGGGGTGCCCCGGCGACTTTGTGACCCACGGCGGGAAGTCCCGAGTCCAAAACATGGGTCATGCGGAGCGTTGGTACCGAGTCGCCAATTGTTGTGCGGTGATATCTCCCATTGAAGCACAGTACCACCATCACTTTCCATCCCCACCCCCACACCCACACGTACACACAGGCACAGGCACACACGCCCTGTGCAGGAACCCGACGGCGTACCTCGCGGCAGCCGCGGAGTCTGAGACGGTGTCTCCGACGGGGGATCTCTTGATCAGCTTCAAAGTGGCGCCCAGGCACCGGGTGGCAGTCCTGGCCGCCCTCCAGCGCAGCAGATTCGGTGTGCTGCTGTGTGCTTTGGGGGGGGACACGGGGCGTGTGGGGCCTGGGGGCATTGGCGTGAAGAGGATTTCAGCTTCAAAATTTTTCAGCCTGTCGTCGGCGGGGACCAAACCTTTTTTCTGTCTGTTGGTTAACTGTGGGGAAGGAGAGGGCGCGCATGCCCCGGCGCAATACGCCGGAAAATTTTTTTTCCGCGGTACGGGGCTGCCCACGGTCATGCGCAAGAGCCAACCCCTGGTTCCGCGGTCGAATTTTGGGGGAAAAGCGTGCGCAAGAACCGCCCGCTGGTTCCGCGGTCAAACATCGCCGGTTCCTGGGCACGTGGGGGGGGGGGGTGCCTGCATGCGCATACCCCCTGCCTCTGTATCAATGTGTGGTATCAGCACATGACCACGCAGGGGCATGTGCAGGCGAACTGTGCGCACAAAAAGCCACACCCACTGACCGGCAAAAGTGTCGCAGATGCTCAGATCACACCTGCGCAGTGTATACGTGCCCCCATGCATTGCACACCTGTGCGGGCGCGTGCAGGTGGACATATACACACGGATGTACCGATGGGGATAGTGCGCACACAACGCCGGATGAAGTGACGAGGCAGGGGGTTGCCAATAGGACTGACGTGCACACGATGCCCCCTGGCAGCCCCCCTTGAGGCCATCACAACACCCACTCGTTTTGTGCCCATGAACGACCACAATCCTGCGTGCCCCCCCCCTCCCCCAAAAACCACACGGACCACCTAAAGACTGACCCCCTGGCCCATACGCCGTGCTGCTGCTTCAGGGACACCGCGGAAGGCCAACCGTCAGAGGCAGTTCTTGAGGATGATCCAAAGGCACAAATTCGTGGCATCACCCCCAGGTCTACTGCACACGCACACAGTGCTGCACTGTGCAAGGCTTGACTAGCTCCGGCGCAGGACACGGGGCCATGTTGTTGAGCAGGTCGGCGCGCGTCTCATGAAGGACCGTTGGTGCGACACATGCGCCGCAGGGGGGGGGGGGGGCAGAAGGACATGGGGGGACAGGAGCCTAGCCGCATCTCTAGTCACGGCACCACCACCCACGTCAAGTCCCACAGGGGAGATAGAAATGGATCGTGCACGATTGTCAGTAGCCAAACGCCAGTCCAAGGAAGCCACACCAGAGGATCTTCCGGGGCTAGCACAGACCGCGAACAGGCTATTGCTTAGTGGGCAAAATACCGGAATACCAGGCCGGAGCCCCCCCCCCCCCGGGGTGCGGGTGCGCTTTTTTTGGGGATTTGGGTTTGTGCAGGGCTCTGAGACCTGGCTGAATTTTTCACACATTTTCCACTTTTTTTTTTCATACTGCGTCAAACCCTTGAACCCTTTGTTGCACAATATTGTCAGAACTGGCTGGTAGCTGAGTTGGTTGTGGTGCCTGACTCTGGTTTCAAGGTCTTGGGTTCCAACCTCAGTGGTAGCAAATTTTTGATAGCCAATGGGGGTTTCTCAATCAAGTGCTTGTATGTGACTGTGGGTGGGGGGCATAGGGGGGGTGGATGGGTGGGTGGGTGGCTGAGCCCTGGCCGAGGCCCAAACTAACCCCCCCCCCCCCCCGGGGTCACTAAGCAATGGGATGACCGCCAAGCGGCGACCCCAAGGCCCACCATCCACACTCAGCCCGGAAGGAGGCGGAACTCCTGGCGCTGATGCATTTGGAGACCCAATGCCAGCAACGGTGGTCATCACGCAGCCCAGATGGCACGCTGGAGAGGAAGGGGACGGAGCTGCCCGTGTGGCTCCGCCCGGCCCCGGCTGCCAAGAGTGCCTGGATTGAGCAGGCCTTCGATGTCCTGCTCGGGGAGTGGGGGGTGGCTCAGGATGAGAGGGTCCAGATGTGGGAGCATTGTGGAGAGGAAATGATAATCACCGTAGATGGGATGGTTGGAGGCTCGCTGACACCAGGAAAAAAAAAAAAAAAGAAGGCCATTAAGGTGGTACCGCACCAAGCCGATTAATAATGGGGGGGGGCCGGGGCCAAATCCAATTTACCCTGTAAATGACGTAAATTTTTGTAAATTTTTGTAAATTCGGTGTAAATTCGGGACCCCATGTCTTTTGCATGCTACTAGATGTTGGGAAATATCACAAACACTCCCCCACATTGCCCGCATGTGATGTATATTTGTGTTTCTACCATGTTAGTACCATGTTGCTGCTGCCTACCTAGTACATTGGCACATGAACTACTACTGAGATAGAAGTAATTGGTTGTTGTTTTTTTGCATGGCGCCAAGGCCGCCCCCTTTTTTTGTTAATTCTTTTTCATCAAGCCGTCAGTGCCTTTGAGCGCCAGATATTGCAAGACGAGGCGCTATACAAATGTCGTTTGTTGCAAAGTGCTTTCCGGCGGAAGATTAGCAAGACGGGCCGCTATACAAATGTCGTTTGTTGCGAAGTGAAGATCCTACATTCGGAGCAAAACCCCGGCCCAAGTGCAACGCCAAATTCTTTCAGGGGCGAACGCGGTACTGCGTTCTTTCTTTCTTGCTTGTTTCTCTTTTCCACGCTTTGTTGCGTGGCCTCTGCAGTTGGTGTTAGAGACATTGCTTCCTCACGCTTGAAGCCGTGGAGGGAGAGGCAAACGGTGACCGTTGGTGTTTTGCCTATGCCTGTAGGGGTTGTGCAAAACCTTTGGCTGACACGGATACCCAACAGTGCAAGCAATGCAAATGCTACGTGCATGTTGGGTGTGTTCACGATGGTTCCTGTCTCCATTGTGTTGAGCCCATTTGCCCTCCTTGCCCCCCTACCACCAAGGTTCGGGCATTCCAGAGCTCTTGGCAATCTGGGCACCCTTGGCTGAAGTACGAAAATGGGGAGATGTTCTGTGCAGCATGCCAGGCATTCCCCCAGTTGGCAACCCAACCTGAGTGGATCGCCGGCATCAAAAACATCAAATGGTACAAAGTGGCGAAACACCAGAAATGCGGGACGCATGCCGTCTCGCTCGCTCTTTGGCAATCCGGGGGGGGGGGGGTAAGAAGTGTGACACACACTCTGCCGATGGAGACGCGGCAGATCCTACGGGCCCATTTTCGCCTTGTGTACCGGCCAATCAAATTCTGACGCGCTTTTTCTCTTTGCAGGCTTTGGGGGGGGGGGGGATGCAAAGTCCATTGTGTGTGCCTACAAGGCTGCATTTGAGGACGCTTCCGTTCCCCTTGAGTTCTGGGTGCGCCAACTGGTGTGGGCCACCAGATTTTTGGATTTCTTCCGCTGGCCTGCCTCCGATGGCGTGGCATAGGCCAAATACGGGAACAATTCGGTGCAACTAATTGCCACACATTTTTCCCTTGTGCTTGGAGCCCTGCCCCAGGCCGTCCATCAGTTTACAACTCTCAAGGTGCGATCGTGCGAGCAAATCAAGGCAGGAGTGTTTTGCACAGTGTTTTGAGTTTTTGTAATTGGTTGAGCTGTTGAGTGACACTGTCCATTCTTTAAATTTACACTGTTTTTACAAAAATTTACGCCACTTTTTGGGAAAATTTACAACAATTTACACAATGTGGGGGCCGGGGGCCAAAACCACTGTAAACCCCGGTAAATAATCAGCTTGTACTGCACGGCCCCTGCATGCCTCCAAAGGCTTTTTCCGAGCTTTGGGGCAAGCTCAGGCAGTGACAGCGTTCGGGCCCCGGAGCCTGCGCGGGTACAGGGAGAGGGAGATGTGGTGCTTCTTCGCATTTCGGCGGGGGACCGAACCGATAGACCTAATGAGGATGTTAGGTAGGATGTGGTCTTTACTACGATGTATGCTACCATGATGGACTATCCGATTTTGCAGCAGAATTTAGGGTTAGCGAGACGAAGCAATTTGTGTCATGTTCCAATGATCATTTATATAGCCTTTTTAGATATGTCCATACTGGCAGATCTGGCAGATTTGTAGACAACACTCACCACCGCTTTGACAATCTCCTATGGGCAAGGTCTCAGGTGGCGGATTGTAAGCTGAGCAACAGGAGTTTTCGAGGTCCACAACACATGAGTTGGGGCCATTTGGAGCACAGAACCGATGACTCTACAAGCTCGTGCAATGTACATCCAACGTCGAGTGTGACACACCCTGTGCCACCAGCGTTTGGTTTTTCCCTGATGCCATGGTGAGTACAGCTTAGTATTGCCTCCAAGCGGGCGGGCTTGACTACACGCGCAACGTGTCGGGTCATGTTGTGGTAGTGTTTGTGGATCTACGGAGTGCAGGTATCGTGAGCACTGAGATCCTGCCGTTTGATCACATGCGGTTCTGGGTTTGTGATGAGGCCCGTCCGGTGTTCAGCATCACCGAACCCAAAGCTTCCCGGTGTGTAGGCTTTGTTTTTCACAAAGGTAAGCGTTTTTTCTTGCACACGCCGCCTCGGCGTTGCAGGTCCTAGACACCATGTCCTCCGCATGAGCTTTACCCTCACGGCTTATGGTACCTCTTTTGTCTCTTCCTTGCAAGGCCTTGGCCGCTACAAGGCCTTGGCCGCTTCAAGGCCATTTGCTGCGCTCTCTCCCTCTCCAAATGGCAAAAGTGTTGATCGATAAAAACATTGGGCGGTGGGTGCGGCTCCTCCAACAACGCACATGTTTACGGAGCCCCTGGGCCGGTGCAAGATGCGTTTGGCCCACATACAAGATTCCCAAGCATAGGTGAAAAATTGCGTATATAAGAAAGCCTGGTGGCGTGACACACATGTACCACCGGTGAACGAGGCTCGGTTGTCTAACTTTACGCAGTCCTTTGTGTGTGTCAAACGGCAAGAATGTACCAACAGATGCAGCAGCGGGGGTTGACACTTAAACTCTACATCGTCTTATGGCACACTATGGCATTGTTGTTCTACAATATGAGCCTGATGGTTAGTGGGTTGCAATGAGGGAGAGAGGTTGGTGGTGGTAGTTCCACAGATGGATTGTCAATGATGTAGCACCCGGAGTGCCAGATCCCTCAGCCGGTGAGACCTCACCCAACAGATGATGGCTCAACAAGAGAGTACTACGGGTGCTGCACGAGTTGCGCATCGCGGAGGATTCACAGGACTACAGCCGTGTCAAATTCTTACAGTCACAGCTGCAGGCCATGACTCAACAATTAAATGTCCCTCTTTCTCTCACATCAAGTGCCGTTATTCCCAATGCCAAAGGCTAGAAAATAGCAGCATGCCGGCTGCTGCGCAAAATCCTGCGAAGTGCTGACATGCCGGTGTGGCAGTGTCAGGCGTACTTCTGCCTCTGCCTGGTTCGCGTAGTGCGCAGTAGCCCACATAAATTGCATACATTTTTTGACTGAGGCGCACGGGCGGCAGATCAAGTTGACACAAAACTGGTGTTCCGCTGCCACACTGAACGTGGTAAAATACAAGGCCTAGGTACTATACGGAGTGCGGGAGGGCACCTAGCTTTGGTGCCCATTACTGTACAGACGCCCAGTGGTAAGATATTGCGACCGCCGGACCCACTGCCGGTAAACGGGCTCAAAGCGCGAGGTTTGGCAGTGAAGGCTATCTGGTTTTTTTGCACAGCAAATTAAAGGCCATGTTCGTGACCTTGCTAGCAGCCTTCCCACGTCCCTCTTCCCCGACACTGTTGGAGACCTGAAGTTTGTCGAAAGTTTAGTGAATAGTGTGTGGCATATTGTATATGTACGCATCGTCGATAAGGGTCCGGGAGAAATATTGAGCTTTTGCAAGGCATGGGTGTGGGAAGCTATCACTGAGATCGTGAAGACAGAGGTCTATTGTGAGACAAAGGAAACAGAAAAGGAGGCCACACATCTCATGGCAGCAGTGGTCGCCGAAATGGAGTGGGCGAGGAATGAGCCGGCCAAAATTTGCAGGCTATACCTTATCGGGAAGGCGAAGAGGTTGCGGAAGGGAATGTGGTTATGGAGACCGATTGCTAACACACAGCCTGTAGTTGCAAAACAATCGCTTGAGGCAGTTCTTGGAGAAAATGCAGGCTGGTGCTGGTGATATATGCACTCTTCGTGTCACTCTCCAAAATACCCGGGGGTATGTCATTTGTAGCCCACCGACGCAAATCCATGCACCATGTTCGTTCAACCAGCCCTGCTTGGAACAACGATGCACAATGTTGCACAATACAACACGGAATAGTAACCTAGTGGGTCATGTCTGTGGTCATAAGCAGGTGATGGAATGTGGCACAATCGGATGCGGACCACGCATCGGTGTGCTGTTTGCGGAGCTGTTGTACCGGACTCTGTGTCTCTGGCCCACATACATCCCCGTACGGAGGTTTATACAAACATATACCAAGTAATTGGGGGGGGGGGGCTGGAACATGCACATACCAATCATTCGTATGGGCCTTTTGGTGCACAATACAAAGGGATGGGAGGGTGGTGTATAGCAAGTAGGGGATGATGGATTTTTCACCCCAGCGTCCCAAGTTTGTGTGGACCAGGGCATGCTTCATTTGGAACAACAATGCTTGAAGAATTACTTCTGATGGGGTGGTGTCACCAGAGGAAGGCTGCAGGTGCGGTATTCGGAAAAAAGCAAGTGCATATGTTGCCCTTGGACGGTAGACAAAGATGCCACCGCTGCACCCGTGGCCGGTGGTGTGTGTCCCTAGATCGTGGCCACAACACGCGGTTTGGGCGTCTCACGGATCCCATAGTCCGGAGCTGCCCAGACTCAGAGCTTGTCCCAGCACAGACACACACACACACACACACACACACACACACACAATCAACGCGACAAACAGGCACTGGTCAAGGCCGCCTGAATGTACTGGATCTCGTCATGTGCAATGTCAAAACAAAAGCATGTTCAAGCACGGCATAGGCGCCTTACTGCACTGCAAAGGACAAACGGACAGGTAGGTCATGATTCCCGATCCCATCCGCTTTCCGGTACAGCCTCCGGCCGCGCTGCTGAACCAAAGGCTTGCAAGCAACGACACAATGCATGTATTTTCCTTTCTGGCCCGAATATCACGGAAAGGTAGGACATCCCTGCCCTACCCTCAGGCAAAGTCACACGTGGGAAGGGGACTTCATTCAATCTCCAGGCTCGGGTACGGACCTTCATCCCTCCCCGTGTCCCCCCAGGTACCTGGACGAGTGACAAACTAGCAGCGGAATCCATACGTTCAACTAACGTCTCTGAACATGCGCACATTGCCCCATCACCGGGACGCGACAGAAACACAACCACCAGGGAAACCGTCATGTTAGCTGCCATAGGCAAGAGCCTGGGCTAGAGAAGTTGTTGTCCCAAACCCCTGTGATTCTTTGAACAGTGAGGTCCCGAGACATGACCCAACTAGCAGCACCAGCTGGCAACAGAGTTGTACTTTTGGTGAAAAGAATTCACACTCTGTCCAGAATCTCAGCGGCCTCACACCCTTGTGGAGAGTGACAACAAAGCATTCCTGCTTGAAATGTAGAGTTGTACTTAGTTCAGAACCAGATTGGTGCAGAAGTAAGCGAGGCAAATATATAAGTCTGCAGGATGCGACACAAGACAAATGAAACCGATTAAAGCCACATTGGGCTACAGGTGGACCACAAAAGGCCACAAGCAACCATTCGTAGCCAAACCAGGCAGACATGTGGGCCAGTTCACCCCCCTTATGTCCATATTTGGCCGAGCAGAAGCTCAATAAACCTTGAACGAGTTGAGATAGTTTAAAAATAAAGAAAAGGGCAAGCTGGTTGAATGTTTGCAAGGCTTTGACATGTTGTATGCCCTGTGTTTTTGCTGTTGTACGACTCACCCCACCAATAAGCGTGTTTTTTTTAACACACGGCCACTGCCCGAGCTTCATCCTCTCCAGGCAGGGGGTGTCTATACGATGATATATTGCATACTGCCTTAACTCTCGCATGCACATCGTGTGGCCTAGCCGCATACGCTTTGTATTCCCTTTGTATAAATCCCTTTTTGCATGGCGCGCATGGCTTCCCCCCTCCCGTACCCAAACAACATGCTAACCTGAAGCCATGCCACGGCACTAAATGTCTACAAGGCCCACCTGACAATGAATGGCAAGGCATTCTTCTAACCTCTGGTAAAGATGCTCCCCGGGTACCCCGGGTACTTAGAGTGAGGGCTGATCAGGAGTGGTCCCGGGCCCAAGCCCCACTAGTGGGTCATCTGCCGCCCCCCCCCCCCTCACCATGACAACCCCCACGGCCTTACAAACTAGGTCACGGCACACCTCTGTACACGGAATCTGTACTTCTGTGATACAATCACACACCACCACGAGACCCCACGCCTTTTGCAAGATACCCCGAACGTTCTCCACCAGTGATGCCCATGCCTGCGGGGGGGGGGGGGGGGCTCATTGGCCATCAAAGTATTATCCCTGAACTGCACCAAGGCCACTGTGTGCTCCCCCACCCAATATGGAAATCCGGTTTCAGAAACAATCAACGTTCCGAGTTGCCTGAAAAGGTTACTCTTTTGGAAAACACACCACAGACTGTGCAGATGGGCTGCCTGAGCGCTAAACGGGCTGCCCATGGGTATGCATCCTGACCGCACCCATAGTCGCCCCACTGCCCTCGCGCTATTGTTCACGGTGAGGTCAAATTCCACGAACTGCATAAGTTGCTCGTGGCTCAAGATACCGAAGTTAGTAAATATAGCCCTCCCCGCCCTATCTGGTTTTTTATGACTTTTGTGAACATACCACTATTGTCTTTGCATACTGCCACTCAGACCCTATTTTCATCCACTGCGGCTTTAGTCTATTAAATTGTTCCTTGCACTCTAGCTCAACCAAGGTTGTCAACTTCAGCCCGTCAATCTAGGCATACCATGCAGCCACATTCTGGATCCGCGGGACCTGGAATGCCATTGGGGTCTCTTCAATCATGCATCGAAAAAACGTGGCGAACACGCGCTACCGTACAGAGTGTGAGCAGCTTGTGGGAAAAGGAATAAAAGACTGGAGTATGCTGGTGAGTTTACAGAATTTGCTTCATTGCCAAAGCTCAAACTGTTGCTCACATGGGAAAAGTGAAAACACAGTGCGCACGTTTCTTGAAATGAAAACTAGTCGCACTTGTGAAAAGGGGACAAAGGTAGCATCCTAGGAAGTGAGTGACTGATCGTCAAAGGTTGAATGATCAAATAAGCGTTGTAGTAAGAAAACGGGTGAGTAAAAGATCAAAAATGAGATGACGTTGACGAGCAAATGCCTGGGAGGCAAAAGGTGAGTACATTGCAGGTTGTAATGCAGTTGTCTGACTTGTACCACAAGTCAAGACTAGTCGGTTCTGTGAGGGAGGTATGCTGTGTGCTAGAAACATTTGCAGTTGTGTGTGTGTGTGTGTGTGTGTGTGTGTGTGCGCTGTTGCTTGAGTTTGAGTTGGCGTTTGTCACCAAAAAAGCGGCGTGTCTATGTAGGTGTGCTTGGGTAGGTTCATTGACCGGTGTGATGCCTGGTGGGGATTGTTGTAGAAGAGTGTTTTTAGATGTTGAGCAATGTCACTTGCACAGGAATAGCAATTGGATAAGAAGTGTGGTACATTGTGTCAAGCACTAACATGCTGTTCTGCACAAGTGGCCCTTGCGCCAAGCAAACAAAGTTGCCAAGGAAGGTAGTATGATGGTGATAATATGTATCAACTCAAAGGCACCGTGTGTGCTCATGGCCACAACATAGTCGTTGTCAGGAATGACAAAACTGAGAAAATGCAGAAAACAAAAGCAAGAGCGCAAGGACCTGGGCGCTTAGGGGGCCGAAAAAAGTTTTCTTGGTTCACTGTAGGCCCATAGGGGCATAGTCAGCTTTCTCATCTACTCATTTTGAATCGGATGAAGATTACTGCGGCAGGCAGCAATGCTCTTGGACTGGGTTTAACTGTTGTACATCTGGCGGCCTCCATTTTGGTGGACCGCAGGTACAGCATTCAAGGCAGGCTTGGAAGTTCTCGTATGCGGCTCCAAGCAACTCGGTAAATTCCGCAGGCATCGGTTCGTCGTAGCTCTGCCGTAGCTCTCTGACTTTGGGAGTAAGGGTGTAGCTGACAGGAGGCAAGACAAGTGTGCTTTGATTATGGAAAGTTTGCAAAGCGCCACAGCTCGTACTTTGTGGGGCCGTATGGCGAAAAGGGTGCTCTGCAGACAAGAGTAACAGCCGTTGGAGAGAGTCGTGCAATGGACCAGTGGGGCTGCGAAGGGTAGGTCACGCTGATGTGGAAGGACTTGACACCGATGCTCGGCTGGTAGTGGAAGAAGGGCTCGTCCTTGGCGACACCACATAGTGGGATGACAACGGCGGAAACTGCGCCATGTCGTCTAGATGGACGGTTCCGTTGCTCGAGCACTCAAATTGGGTCATCTGAGCGCGTACAGTGTTGAGGTTTCGCAGGAGGTATGATCGTATGTGTCTCTTGGCGCGATTTCTTTGCACTCGACTTTTTTTGCTCCTCAATGGCCGTCTCTCGGTGCGCGAGACTTTGAAGGGGAATCGTAAATTGTGGTAGACCAAAATCACCAAGGCACCAAACAGCGTGACCAAGAGTAGAATCGTGAGTTTGGTGACACCTCGGACAACATGGCGGGCTCTTCGGGCTCCTCATTGCGAAAACCGTGATCTCTTGGTATTGTGGAGACATCGGATCTCCCCGTACGGTCATCGGAAAGCTCTTGAGGCTGTTCGGGACTCAGTTGTTCGTTGATTGCACAAGACAGGTTTGGCGGGTCTTCACGGCAGTTGTGGACTGACGGCAAATGGGAGCATGGAGTCGAATCGTCCTTCTCATCGTGCGCAGTATAGTGTAAAGCATGCCGAATCCCGAGGGCAGCACGGGAAAAGATGTAGTTGTCGCAGCAATATGCAGGTGTCCCGGTAGTCTTGTAAATCTTGTCTTAGCGCTGCCGTAAATCGCTTTATCGAAGTATCAAGGGCGTAAAAGTAACCCTCAGGGAGTGGGGGCGTCCTTGCATAATCACAGGTTGACGAAATCTTGCAGCGAGATTGCACGGAGCCGCGCCTTGCAGTGGGCATGGATCGGCATCCGAGAAATCGGCGGCGAGTTGTGTTTGCAGTGATACCCGTGACTCTCGTGGGTTAAAATCATTCTGGCCTTCTGGACTTTGGCTTTCGCTGTACGCGCAAGCGGCCATTTTTACAGTGATACCCGTGACTCTCGTGGGTTAAAATCATTCTGGCCTTCTGGACTTTGGCTTTCGTTGTACGCGCAAGCGGCCATTTTTACAACCTTGCCCTTCCCTTTCATCTTTGCGGTACCATTGTGGTGCCGAACCTCACGCAGCACCACAAGACAGTCGTTTTGAACATTGTGCATAGGATTCTGTGGGCTTCCTCACTAAAAGCTAACCAATGCCAGGCGCTTTGACACACAGTGCGGGTCGTCCGCTCTAATCCACACACTGTGAAATATCTCTTCCAGGCACATGCCGTGTCCCAGTCGCGCCGAGTACAAAGCTTGTGTGTTGTTGCTTAGAATTTGCGCCTAGGGCACAACAATTTGGCCGTGTCGTGGAGGTCCAGCGACACACTGCCCTCCTACTGCTTACCTTCAGGGTGGGGGGTTGCGAAACTCTGCATCCGAATGATCTAGTGCCAGTCCCAGATGCACGTGCATGTGCCAAGGCTGTTTCCAACATCACAAATTCCATACACACCTGAGCGCATCCGTCCCACCCTTGGATCCCTTGCTACCACAGTCCATGTTGCCTAGGTGTGGTAGCTTGCTGTGCCGTTTGTCATCGTTCCTTTCGAAATTTCATTACGTTAGGATAGTAGACAAGGGGGCGGGGAAATGTGGGGATTTTGCTTTGCTTGGGTTTGGGAAAAAGTGGAGGAATTTATGATTTCAAAAAATCTTGCAGGTAGCGGCTGGATGCCACAACAATGGGAGCTAGCATCTCCAGCGCTGTGCGTTATATGCAGCTGTCACGTAATGAACGGGGACGCCTGTGCATTCTGTAAGTCCTCACCAAAGCCAAGTTAGTCCGCATAGGGCACTGGGTGTGCGGGGCATTTTGCATCCCCCGCCCCATCCTCAGCCGGCAGCAATTGCGTCTGGCTGCTCCGTCCTTCACCTGCATGTTACGCATACTTCAGTGTGAGGTGGTTCACAATTTTCAGTGCACATATATCAAACGTTGGGTTGGTTTTGATTCGTGTCCATGAAAGGTGCAACATCGCAGACACAAATTGACTGCGAAAAAAATTTCGACAGCATCCATCCCCGGGCGGTGTTGCCATCGTTTACAGAAGGCTCCAACTGGCTATACAAAAGACGCCGCTGGTGAAAGGTCAACTTGCACGGTCATAGGTCAACTTGCAGTGGTCAACCAGTAAGGACACACCAAAGTTAGATAGAGCAGGATGGGCCACAAACACCCGGTTTTGGCACCTCCCTCACGACCTCCTAAAGCGGTTGCTGCTATTTAAGTTACTCCACAACAGTATTTTGCAAGCAGTAGTGACCCTCTAACATTGGGACACGAGCATCCCAATGGGTGGGCCGTTCTCTACACGGAGCACGGACTTGCACACCCTGTGGACGTCGGACAGCAAAAGTTCAATGCGCACCCATGCAAGCATGCACACACGTCCGCGCACACACAGTCCCGTTGTTGTGTTGTTCTTGTTGTTGTTGTTGTTGTATGAGTCTCATTCCACGCTTCAACAGTCAGAGCTGATGAAGGTGCGTCGAAACTGGGAATGTGCAGGGCCCCTGTGTTGGAGAATTTTTCCTGCCTGCGGTCTCAACAAGCGAAAACAAATCCCAAATGGCAAGAGGACAAGGAAAATGAAACACAATGGGAAGCGCACGCACGCACATGCGCTTTCGCACGCCCACATGCACGACATGCGTACGGATGCTGCGCACACAACACAGACCCAAACGCGCGCACATACATGTTCAAGTTGAGTTGCCCAAGTCTGCGTAGTTGTGTGTGTGTGTGTGTGTGTGGTTCACCTGCACCGCCTGAGACGCATGTGCACGCAGTCCCTGGTCAATTGTGTGTGTGTGCGGAAGCGTGCGCCGCCCACTGTGAGGGGGTGCGCAAAGCCCATGTCTGTCTGCGCGCAGCCCTTTGACTCCCCACGACATCCCCCGTCTCTCCCCCATCAATGCCATACCCCCCCCGCCCCCGGGGCCCCCCTTCGCATCCATCGTCGTCACCTGTCCGGCTGCCCCCCCCCCCCCTCATTGCCCCTCATGAATGCACCCGCCTGTGCAGGAAACGGCCTCACATGCCACCGCGAGTGGGAGACTCTGTACGCCGGCCGCATCCCCATCGTGCGCACTTCGCACATGGACCCGATGTACCAGCAGCTGCCAGTGCTGATCGTTTCGAATTGGACAGACGTGACAAAGGACTTTCTGGTGCAGCAGTGGGGCCGCATGGCGGGGGCGCGGTATAACTTTGCCAAGCTGTGGGAACCATTTTGGCTGCTGCGGATCCTGCGGATTGCATTGCAAACTGCCTGACGGCCGCCTGCGCTGAGGTGGTGGGTTGTGTGCGGGACGGTGTTCTCGTGCTTCTCTGGTGAACAGGGGACTCCTGAAGGACGGCTACGGTTGTTTTCTTTGCATTAATGACTGGCCCCAGGGGACCGCTTTAGCAAACGTCACATTGTCGTCCGTCACCCTCCAACTGCCGTTTTTTTATGTTCCGACCGCCGCCCATTGCCCTCCGACCGCCGCCGGTCGCCCTCCAACGGCCGAGCCACCATTGATCATGGCGCGCAAATGCCCCATCGGTGTGGCATGCCGCAGGGTCCGGCAAGCCTTCTGTGATACGCAACGACGGCACTGGTCATTGTCCCTGGGAAAGGGCATTCACACCCCCTCTGCATTTCCGAGCTACTCACCCCCCCCTCCCCCGCAGGACCAGCGGCCGTGTCAGAAACACATGAGTTGTTGCTTTGGAGCCTTGGCACAGGGACCGCCCTGCTGGGGCCCTGCTTGTGATGTCATGTATGCGCCAGACGGCAGCAGGGGGGCCAAGCAGGGGTGCATTGGAAGGTGGGGAGGTGCCCCTGGTGCCCTCGAGCAACCCCAGCAGCTGCCCAGTCGTGCTGCAGAGAGAGAGGGCGCCGCAGACCGAGAGGGCGCCGCCACCCGCCGACTGCACATCCATTTGTGCAAGCCCACGGGATCCGGTTACGTTGTGGACTGGGTCAACGCATTCAGTGTGCCGTTGTCGTGCGTTCTGCGCGTTGTCGCACGGGGGTGGCTGTGCGATGCCGGAGAGGTGCGGATGCCGGAGGAGGTGCGGTGGGAGGTGTGCGCCATGCTGATGGCCGAGGAGGAGGGGCACACGTGTCTGCTGCGTGCGCTGGGGAGCATCGGGCGGGGGGAGTTCACGGAGGCGAAGGCACTGCTGCAGCGGGTGTACTTCCGCGGCTGTGCACTGGCCCACATGCACTGCATCTGGGCCGCCCTGTGGTCCGTCAAGGGTCAGCCGGACAAAGCCCTGCAGAGCCTCGAGGATGCGGTCAGGGCAGGTCTGGACTGGCACGAGCTGGTCCCATGGCCCCCCACGCGCCCAACTGCTCCGGTCGCGCAGGCCCCTCACACACCCGCTGCCGGGTCCCCGGCCATGGCCCCGTCCGCTGGTTCCTCGTCCGGACCTGACATCCCCGAAGGGCCTGCTCCAGCCCCTGTGGACGATGTGCGGCTGCTGCCGGGGCTTTTGGAGCATCTGGGCTCGATCCGCGGACACCCAGACTTCAGTGAGCTGGCGCAGAGGGCCACGAGCAGGGCCCTCCCATGGGCCCCCGCCGAGCGGGTCATGGGGTATGCCGCCGAGGAGGACAACGCCGAGGACGATGACAATGCCACCACGGTGGTATTCATCAACCCGCCAGCCCCCGACGCCCGTGCGAAGTCCCGCTCAGGGGTATCCCCCCCCCCCCCCCCTCCAGGCCGCCCAGCCTATGCCCAGCCACTGTCTCCCTGACGCCAAGTGCCAGCTTCAATGGCATTTGTAACCGACAGTATCCTCCAACCGCCTGCCTATCCGCCTCTGGGGCCGCCCCTGAGGTCCCTTCCCTTCTGATGCCTCCCAGCCCCTCCCCACCCCTCTGTCAGTAACCGCCCCAACCGCTTTGGCCTCCAACCGCCTGCCTAACCACTTCTGGGGCCGCCTCTGAGGTTCCTTCCCTTCTGATGCAACCCTGGGGCCGAGGGTGGGCAAGATCGAAGGATAGCTGAGCATATGCAGGAGACTCTGTGTGAGGTGGACCACACAAGCACCTGGGCTCTGGTTGGGAGCAGCATGTGCCCTGCGGGGGCGGTCTGAGTGGGAGAGGCACACTTGCTCTTGAAGGGGACGGTTGGCCTTCTTGGAGCGATGGTCGGCCCTCTGTCCACCCCCAACGGCCCTCCAAGCGCTTTGTGCCCCCCGGACACTGCCTCGACACTATATGCGGGTCTGGGCCGGAGTGTGTGCGGAACACGCCATGTGCTGCAGCCTCACGCCGTGGGCCTCCACTGTGCCAAGTGGAGATGAAGCAGGAGAACGTTCGGAACAGCGTTGCTACATGCTCTGTGTCATTTGTCTGACATTGGATCCTGTTTGTTGGCATGCATGCATTCGTTGTTGCAAGTGTCTGAAACAAACGATTTTCCATAGTGCCCAGAAATATATCACTGGAGAATCACCCATATACACGTACTTTAAAGTTTCACATTTCAGCCCACAATCCCTTGCACCACAACCACATTGCCTTTTTCTTCCAAAAGTGAGTTGCTAGACCTGCCAGCCCTCAGCTCAGTGTGCCTCCTGTCCTTTAAGCTTACCATTGCTCCAAGCGCAAAAATCCACATTATGGACCCACCGTGATGGACCCACCGTGCAGGAGATAATATTTTTTTTAGATGCGAAAACATTTTTTTAGATGCGCTAAAAAATAATAGAACCTCTAAACAAAAATACAAAACATCTAAAAAAAAGGTCGAAAGTGACCAAAATTTTAGATGGCTCTCTAAAAAATAATCCGCTGCAAATCTAAAAAAAAATAAAACAACGTTTCAGGAACAAACTTTGAGGTTTAAGAAAAAATACAACCTCTGAAAAAAAATACAGAACCCACCGTGCAGCCTCTGTTTGTTCCCTGACAGCCTCTCCCCCCAGTCGGCATGCCTTTTTTTTTTCTGACTTTCCAACATTGGTTCTTCGCCGCGCCTACCGCAGGATAAAGTTTTGCTCTGATAACACACTTTCAGATGTCTTTTGCACCTTGCCTTCTTTGCAAACATTCAACCGCAGGATTTTCTGAACCACTAGAGTATTGTACTGTATTTGTTGCTTCTCATCACGGCACAACAGTGTAGCGCCACTTATATACTGAGCCACCTGTGCATCTGTGGTCGCCCCGGTGAGTCAAGGTGTTCCACCTCGGGAAGGAACTGAAGTCGTGGAAGAGTGCAAAATATCCATCATCCCATCATGCAGATCTATGCGCACATGGATGCACATCTTCTACTTAATTCACATGTTGCCCAACAGGCTCGCAGAATTGTGGTTGCTCTGTGAAATAAAAAGACAAAACAGTGTGTATCAGTGTATGGACGTATGGACAGTTCCAAAGTAAGAAATTGCTCAGTTGATCTATTTGGTGAAAACGGTGACACATTCACAACACAAATCCCAACAAAACCAAAAAAATGTATGTGGAATGTTGTAGGAGAATGGCCTGTTACATGGGCATTTGACCCATTTGAAACATGGGACGGGCAACGCTTTCCGTTCTTATATCAAGGGGGATACACTGCATGATGGGCGGTGTATCGCATGCCCATGTTCACTACACCCAGTTTGGACATTGCACTGGAGTATTCTAAGAGCGGAAATGTGTCTAAATACAAAGTAAAGTAACCTGTCCCTTTTTGGTTGTTCCCATCCAAATAGAGCATCCATAGGGTTGATGAGATTTTGGGTATGGTGGGCAAGACATGAATGGAGTGATCATACCGAGGAGGGCGATGAATGCCACAGCTCACGTCAGTGTAGAGGTGTTTTATCTCAATTGTACAATGAATGGCGGGGGTCCTACGAAGGAGACACATTGGCCGGATGTTGCATTTGTGATGTTATTTTACTATCTCAGATAGAATCTTCCCCACAGTAAAATATTTGCCGTACTGGTCATCAATGGTAGATGTATTTTTTCCCGCTGAGGTTGTTTTTTTGAATGAAGATAAAATCGCCTCCGCAAAGAAGGTGCGGGCATGCAAGAGGCCACATGTACCATCCGCCACATGTGATTTGTGCGCGACAACCACCCAGGCGAGTAGTATGGATGTATGTTTTCGATTTAATTCACCGGGTTGCCCAATAGGTTCGCAGAAGTGTGATTGCTCTGTTCAATAAAAGGACAAAACAATGTGTGTCCGTGTGTGGACGTACGGTCAATTCCGAACAATGGCTGCCGCATCGCGTGATGCCATAGGTTATCGTGATTAGTCAATAAAAAGAAATAATTAACAAGTAGAGCACAGTATTGTAAGTTCTGCACCAACGCTTTGAGCGTAGACACATTGGGGGCTATACGGTCACATACGGCCCGAACTGGTCCGCCAGATTACTGCCCACAACCACACAAGCCACCCTTTGCTTACATGACCCGAGACAATGGTGGTTTCCGGTAACTCGATGTCGTGTCTCCACTGCACGTCGGCACTCTGCGATCATATAGTCCACTCGAATAGCAAGCTTTTATATACGCGTACAAAGCAATTGTACCCTAATGTGCCAACGGGTCACAGTCACAGGCTATCCCACCATAACTATTGATCGTTTCGATAATGTTCGGTATCATTTTTTCAAGTTCAGATAGGTGGACACGATCATCGGTGCATATATTCGACATTTTATCTTTGTACTCTTGCACCCAACTACACACTTCGGGTGTGGAGTTGGTATAACCTCAACCGATCAAGTAAACCGCATGGTCCGCTCCCTTTTTGGCATTGTATGCCACTACATCAAACCGCCGTAGTGTGTTTTCTGTTGAAGATTCCACTTCTTTGATTTTTTTCTACTCGTCACTGCGTCATTGTTTACGGAACTAAAGGCGAGCAATTTGCAATGCAGCTGGTCCAACTCTCCACAATCTCGTATCAAAGTTGAAATCATTGAAATTGTCGAAGTCCTTTCATAGTTCCAAATACCCTGATGTACAAACAGAAATTTCAATATAAAACAGCACTTTTCATGAGCGTAAAATCCTTTATTTATTTATTCATTTCTGCACGCGCGCGACGCATCCTAAGCTACAGGATAGCGATCTGGCTACGGGCAGCCCCCTGCTGGGCATAACCCGTCACACCCCCCGCCAAGCCCTTGCCGCAGCCACTAGGCCACCTGCCAGGGCTGACACACAACTCAGGGGTATGCACAGCCACTTATGTACAGAAAATTTGCTGAAATGGACTGAGATATGATACGCTGTCCTAACCCCAAGACCTGAAGTCCTGAACTAAGGTCCCTCTACTTTCTTTCGGGTATCCCTTCACCATCCTGAGTGGGGGGTCACTGCCACCTAAAAACCCAGCTGACTATGGAAAAAAATACCTGAGAAAGCACTAAAAGCTTTTAAACGGAAAATCACCTAAGCAAAATCCTGCTCTAAACTCCTGGCCTAAAACTCAGAGGGGCAGTTCTCCAAAAAACTGAAATCCAAAAGCATTCTACTTGACTCTACTTATTGCCCATGCCATCTGTCTGGTCTAAAAAAAATTTTCCTGCACAAAAAAAACCTTGCTCAGAAGCAAAAAAAACTAACACATAGGCACAAAAGCAGCAGCAGCAGCAGGGCACAAAAAAAGACAGTGAATAAACACTGTGCTGCCCCACAGGGTACAGAGAGCCTTATTGCTAATATACAAAAAAGCTTCTGCTGCGGCCTTGAGTATAAATAAATTTAAATCACTTCGGAGCACCTTGAACAGCACTCTCTCCATCACTCTGAGGCAGAGGACAGAGAAAAAAAATCGCAGCGCTGACGTATGGGGGGGCTGGTGCAGAAAAAAAAAATAGACCTGGCTTCACTGGGCGTTACTGAACTCTGTGTTCACTGACCTCGATGTCTGTTGTTTGTTGCCCCCACGTCACTACCCTCCTTTAAAGAAACAGGGGCAGAGAAATGAATAAGGGTAAGAAAATCAGTGGGTTAGGGCAAACGAACTTGCATGAATGCAATGCAACAAACACATGCGCAAGTGTGCACACGTGCATACATTAGTAAAAATTCCCGAGCGTCCGCAGGAAAAAAAATGCAAGTAAACAGTACACGGGCCTGCAGCACATATAGTGCTGAGACCACCCCCCCCTCCCACTATGGGGTGCTACCCTAACGCAAAAACTGCACCCCAAAATTCTCTTGTAACAAAATAACAAAGCAGAATTTTCCTATACACTCTGGCCTAGAGTGTATGTGCCCACTGAGGCACGCATGCCCTCAGTGGAGGGAGGGCTAGAGTCACTGCAGGAGCAGTGGCTCTGCAATGCGACTCTGCAGTGGCAGAGTACAATAGTCCCAAACTGGGACAGTGGGTGGGGAGGGTACAAAAAATATAATAAGTTTACCCATAGATTGAATCAGGGAGTGGAGCACCGGCAGATGCACGGACGTGCCCCTCCTCCCAAACAGGGGGAAAGCAAAGAGTTAAAAAAACAAGAGCCACACTGTAACTTAAAAAAATTTCCGAAGTCTTTTGAAAAATATTCTTCTTGTCAGCAAAACAAGCCTAAATTGGGTTGATATCTCACGAGCAAAATGCTCAAAATCAGGCCAACGTAAAACTGGGCCTGCAGCCTCAGATTCAAAAAACTGATGCAAGGCTGCACATCAGTGTGAGCCACTGAGCACAAAAACAGTGCTTTTGGAGCGCCGAAGGCGCTTGGTGTCATACCCGTTTTTCTCATCTAGCTCAAATGAGCTAGGATCTACCCAAAAAAACTGACGAACACTGAAAAACACTCCAAAGACAAAGCAAACGCACAAAGCGCCTTACTGCCCAAGCACAAGGCTCAGGGTAGGCGCGCGTGGCTTAGAGCTGTTCGGCGCTGCGATGGTCCAACAAATGACTGAGGTAGCAGCTCTCACATGAAATGAGAAAGCATAGTAAATAGGCTTCGACGGCCGAGGCATCGTCACTACGGAATTTGTTCGACAACCTCTTTCTGCGAAAAAACATGTCTAGCTCGTCCTTGATCTTCGCAACCATTTCTCTGTACGCCTATCTTTGTTCCGCCTCATCACCCCTACGCCGCAGAATGGCGTAACGGTAAAACAGGCAGTCCCTATTGTTTCTGTCCATGTCTTCTATTATCCAGATGCACAAACTTGCTTCGTCGTAGGTGTACCGAAAAACAAAAGGGAGATGCACCCACTAACCGATCAACAAGTCCATCCATGTATCACTCCTTTTATGTAAAACTGATGAAAACTCTGTGTATGTTCAATACACACTAACGGTGAACTAAGCACCTCAAAATTCCCTCGTTAGACGAAAGCCGATGAGTGGTGGCGAATATTGGGAGTCTATATCTATGAAACTTGCGAGAAACTTACCATCAACAACTTACCTTACCTTACTCCTTGTGCTCAGCGCTGGCACTGAAGAATTGTCGCATGCATTCAAGTCACCTTCTCCAACCTCTGCTCCCCGGGTGCTCGAATGTGACGGCCCATAAAAAGAGCTAAACGAATATTTCACACCTTATGGAAACCATGTCAAAGACAGGTACTTGGTGCGAAGGTTCCTGCACTATTTCTGTAGTCGCGCGTGATTGGGGAAGGTGAGCATTCAAGCAATCCACACTGTTTGTTGCACGTTGGCATGGTTGCAGTTACATGAATGAATATAGTTGAAAAATCTCACATACTTCTTTTTCAGTTCTGTAACATGCAGGTTCCAGTTCTTCTTCTCAGGGAGGGAACCGACACATCCCAGGGGAAGCCGCAAATTATCAGCAACATTGGTGCGTGCTTGGTATGTTTCGTTGTCTGCTGCTATTGGTTTCCTCCGTGTATTTTTTCTCTTTCTGGTCAACCTTGGCTTGTCAGGTAGGCTCAGGCTTTTGTCAGCCTTTTGTCAGCAAAGTACTGCATGACTGCACGCACGGTGGGTACGGCCAAGTTGACGTCGTCGAAGTCCCCAGACAAGAGTGGTTAAGGACGCCTTAGAGTTCTGACCTTTCGTTTTCAGCCAGACAATTCTGTCGACTACAAACAGCAGCTATGGCAAAAGTCTGTGCTGACACATCCGGATGATTTGCGACCGTGTGACCATCAGGGTGGGTCTGGAAGTGCGCTGGTCGTCCGACTGTTTGTCCAACTCTTTTCGTCAGCATTTAGTGGGAGCAACCTGCAAGCCATATTTCTTTTCGCAGCATGTTGTTGATACCCTCAAGACGACGTTGGGACCCCGCGGAATGGATAAGTTGATCCATTTGGGCCGCGACACAACCATCTCGAACGACGGTGCCACCATCATGAAGTTGTTGGAAGTGGAGCACCCGGCCGCAAAAGCGCTGGTGGACATTGCACAATCTCAGGTTGCCATGAAGCCTTGTCGCTGCGATAATACACCACCACCAATAACGTCAGTTTGCTACCCACGTGGGGGGTCTCTCGACTCTTTGCTTTGGCGTTCTTTAAACACCCGATTCAGAATGTTACCGTTTGATACCCATCTGCCGGTTAATGTGTTTCAGGACAACGAGGTTGGAGACGGGACAACGTCTGTAGTACTGCTGGCCGGCGAATTCCTCCGAAATGCCAAGGATCTGCTGGAGGACGGGGTGGCCCCACAGGTGATAATCAAGGCATACCGGCAAGCCTGCAACCTGGTATGCTTGCACAAAGGAGCCATCTCGCCCGCAGTAGCAAGTACCAGGCTGACATGCCACGTTGCGACAGGTGCGATGATTGGCACAGGGGCAACTGTAATTCAATTCCAAACCTGCGGAGGTAAGGCAGAAAAAACGCTCTGTTGAAAGGCCACCTCCAACAGGTTTGCTTGGACGGCCTCTTCTCCACCTGTGTTCCAGGCGATTGCAAAGCTCCTTGCCATGGCAAAGGTCCCCTCAGCAGACACCCCTGCCCTGTTGAAAGAAAACCTTCTGAAGTGTGCCATGACTTCTCTCAATTCCAAGCTGATCTCTTCGCATGGGGTGGAGTGGTCCACAGAAGGAGCCGTTTCCATGACTGGAGGTATGTTTTGTCCCTTGCAGTCATCGGCCAACAGAAGTGTGTTGCAGCATGTTGCCGCATGGCCCATGCAGGAGACGAAGCAGTTTCTCAGCAGTGGCCAGCAAGGGTTCCCACTGGGGCTCTCCATAGGGGGGATGCCTGAGAGTGCAGTGAGGAACAAATTTCCTGGGAGGCAGTGCAAGGCTACACCACGGCGTCCACTCTTGAGTGCGCTGGTTTGCCAAGGTTCTCCACTCCATGGGCTTCCAACAGGAAATTCGCAGTCCACAGTACGCATTTGACGGTTCCAGCCCAACCAACCCCGTTCCAACCCCACCCCAAAATGCGTCAACGTTCCCAAACCATTTCCAACGCACCACAACGCAGCCCAGCAGGATCAATACCTGCAGACCCTGTCGCCCACCATGCATTTCTGTGGAGAGTGTCGCGAGCAGTTTATATATCTGTGTGGACGGTCCGCCCCGCCCTAGTCGCACTGCAGTTGGTTACTCCTTCTTGCTGTGCTGGGCATGTGGCTGCAGGGTGGTGCTTCTGGGTGAGCCTCCAATTACACATCCTGCAGGCGAATTCTTTGGAAGGATGGCTGTGAATGCAGTGGATGCTCTGGATGAGAACATGGATTTGTCTCTGATCGGGGTGAAGAAAGTGCAAGGAGGTTCCTTATCGGTGTGTCAAGATTGACCTGCAGCGCAGATCAGATTTTTCAGTCTGGAGATATCATTGGGTCGGGGCGAGGGCTCCTGAGTCACACATGTGATGTGGTTGTGTGCTACTCACAACACAGGTCTGGTACATCTTCTTAGTTTTGCAGCATTTGGGTCACAGCAGCATTGAGCGGTGGTTGGGCAAGGACTGCGAAATGTTGACCCAGACCTGCCCTCCTGCTCGCCGGACCACCGGGGCTCACAGGGAGCAGAATTGATGCCAGTCTCAGCCAGCAGAAGTTTGCGCTATATCCAGAACGCCACCCTCTCCAAAGCATTGCTGGACATTTTTGGGAGGAAAGTGGGCGAATATTTTTGTAACCGGCCACCCCTTTGGCAGAGTGGCTCCCGGCCCCATCCCTTCTGGGGATCTGGAGGCCACTGGGTGGCGGGCTGCATGGGCAAGGGGTGGTGCACAACCTGCTCCAGCAATTCTGAGCCTCAACGGCGGAAAACTGGAAATTCCCGTGTTTTTTGATGTCTTTACCACACGATGATAACACCAAAACACTTGCAAGCCATTGGGTCGTAGGCATGCATTGTGTTGCAGGCATGCTCCGTGTCACAGAGCCCCATCCCTGTTGTATTGTATTGTATTGCGGGTTTAGGTGGTTGTAAGGCAAAATGACCTATATTCTTCGGGACAAAAGGTGGTATTGCACAGACAACTGTTGGTGATTCCCAAAGCATTTTTTGCAAATCTCTGCTAACACCAGCCAACCTGCTTTGTGTTCCTTTACATTTCACATTGCAAGCGCTTTTGCCCTTCAGAAGCCGTTTTTTGCATCGCTTGTACAGGACTCCATCTTTGTCGAGGGTGTTGCGTTCAAGAAGACGTTCTCTTACGCCGGGTTTGAGCAGCAGCCGAAGTATTTTGAAAATCCGAAGATCCTGTGCCTGAACATTGAATTGGAGCTCAAGGCAGAGAAGGACAATGCAGAAATTCGATTGAAGGATCCTGCGGTTGTTCCATCCCACATCCCGACGCTTGTTTGGTGGGGATTCATCGTACGCAGTGCAGAGGATTGTGCTGGTCGTGCCCCTGCGGGTGCACACGGTGCTCTTTGTTGAAGTGGCGCCATCTTCCCACATGTCAAGGGGACCGCATGCTTGGCAATCTGCGGGTATCGTGCTACGGTGCTGTAGTGGAGGTCTTTGTTCATTGTGGCTGTGGATCACCTTGAAGACAGATGATTGAGTAGATTTGAGCGTGAGCGAAGTAGTTACATCTATTGTGGGGGTACTCGCATGGCAAACCCAAAGGGTTCAATCCAAATTACATCATATTTTTTCGTTGGATCATGAATTGATGACAATGATACCCTCGATAATTTTTTTCAAATTGGTGCAACCTTTGCAACCTCCCAAAACCAGGTACCCAATTAGTTGGGGGGGGGGGGAGGGTCAACAAATCGCCCCCTCCCCCCCCTTTGAAGCGGCAGGAAGCTCATTCTGGCAATGCTGGCAATGCATGGTGTCTTTTACCTGACCGCAGGTTGTGCGGGTCGGTCACCCGCAACATTTTTTTGATGCTGTGCTGTATGCAGACCACGCTCCAAAGAGCATAAATGTAACAGGTTCTCGCTCTGGCAGTGCGTTTCGTTTTCCACGCCAATTTACATTCCCGCTCCTTTTTGAAGTCATGTGCCTTTGAGTGGTTGCAATCCAGTAGCTCTTGGCTGTATTAAACTAGGACAGTCTACCAAAGGTTCAGCCAACATTTTCGCTTCGCCCACCTGAATTGGGTCTTCCCCCCACACCTCGAAACCTCAGGCCCTCGAAACTTTTCACCGTGACAATGATGTGTTTTTCGGAATCACGTTGCGCAATGGTGTGAGATTACAACGCAGGGATGGGCAGTTGCCCCTCGCTGGGATACCAAGGACGGCTCGCTTTGGCCAAATGCGCCACAAAGCAGCTTTTTTTTTTTTGCAGCACGAGCTTTGGAGCTTCAGGAGACATTCACAGATTCCTGTTCAGGCGTGCAGAAAGGTACCCCTGTGCCATGATGAATGGTTCACCAGGCAGAACTGAGCATGGATCCATGCTCAGACTTGTTTTTGTGTTTCAGTTGGGCTTGGCGCAAGAGAGGCATGAAGGGAGTGGGGGTGGTGCAAATAATTCCCTGCTTCAACGTGATTCTGTTGTGTTTTTTGTGGCAGCAATATCAAAGCATTGTGGATGCCGAGTGGGAGATTATCTATGAGAAACTGGATAATTGTGTTAAAAGTGGGGCCCAGATCATTCTGTCAAAGCTGGCGATTGGAGACCTGGCCACTCAATATTTCGCGGATCGTAACCTCTTCTGTGCCGGGCGTGTGCCTGATGAGGTTTGTAATGTCTCCACCCACTGTGCAAGGGGCGTATGCGCATTGCAAGATACTGTGGGGTACTAGCCAGATATTTGATACAGCCCCCTGGGGATAAGGCGGTACATGCATGTGATCACCCGACCCCCACACCAATTGCTCATGCCTCTCTTCCACCTTTAAGGTCCTGGCAGCTACCAACCCCCACAAACAACTCCCAACAGAGGGCAAGGTAGGAAAAGCAACACTACAGGCATAGATGAGGCTAGAACCCTTCAAAGCCCACGGATCCAATGTTTAGAATGACTCGCCAATATTCAGAAATATTTGAGATTACACGTGTTGCTGTTGAATGAAATATTTGGAATTACATTTATAGTAAGAATAGGGCAGAAGTTTGGGATTTATGGAGGGGGGGGGATGAAGGGTTTGCATGCAGCATGGGTCCCGTCTCACAGTGTTGCCTCTTTCCTCCCATGGACCAAGTGCACCTACACAAAGGGTGCAGTACATTCCACTAAAGGTTGTCGGTGACCCACAGAGGGGTTGGTTATCAGCTGGCTGGCTCTCCAATTTTTCCCCTAGTCGCCACATTTCCCCCCAATTCCCCCCATTCCCCCCATTTTTCCAATTTCCCCTTTTTCCCTTGGGAACCTTGTCAGGAATTTGATTGCCAGCTGTGGAAATCGGTGGGCGTTGTCAAGGATACCCTTCGCACGCCCTTTGGTGGGGAAGTCCACCTTGCTACCAATGCACCACAAACTAGTCCCCAGAGTTTTGCCCATACATCAATACAAATGGGATGGAGAAGCGTGCACGCAGCCTTTCCACAGGCCAATGGACGGGTGTTACATGGCTCCCCTTTGGTCACCAAATGACCACCCAAGCTTGGCCCAAGGTACCCATGAGGCATCAGAGGGCACCCTAAAATCGCGATCTTTCAGCCAACCCATGCTCACTTGAAATGAAGTGCTCATTGCTGGGCCCCATTGGTGGTGGTGGTGCTTGGGGGGGGGGGGGGTTCTCACGCTGACGTGTGCTTGCTCTTTGTGACCAGCACACCGCACGTCTCTGCACGGGCGGGGGTGTGTGCACCACCTTGTGTGTGCACCGCGTTGTGTGTGCACCGGCAATCCTTCCCACACAAATTGCGCACCTTGGCTCGCTTTGCACATTGTGCATGGGCTGCATTGTGTGGTCATTCTTTCATTTTTGGTGACCCCCACACGTGTACACTACGTTCTTTCCTCAAACCGTCCACCTCCCCCCAACACGCCCCCCCCCCCACACACCACATACCTCCAAGGTGTGGGGGGGCAACTTTGTGCGATCTATAGTAGTATCTACTCCACCTACAATCCGCAGCCTGTATCCTGCAGCAAGCTAGTGTGGTGGGATACAAGCTGGGTGCTGCGGGGCATAGGATGAAGACTGCAGTAACAGGCTGTTTTTTGCTGGATCACGGCTAGACACTGCAGGATACTGGCCGAACGCGGCAATAGAGGCAGCATCTCTCACCTCTACAAAGATGCTTTCAGCCCCCAAGTTGGGGCGCCAACCATGGAGTGAAGGTGCAGAAAGTTCTGTGGGGCTGGCATGGCAGAAGCTAGTCATCAGGGGCACCTGTAGCAGAGGGGTGGGGTTCCAGTCTGCCAGTCCGCAGGCGGGTTGGCTAACTCGCTGTGAGGGGGACCAGTGCTGGCCCAAAACGACCATGATGGCGCCATTGTGATGCCTCGAAGCAAAAAGTTGTATTTGCTCTGTTGGAACATCCTCCACTTTTTTTTTTTGCATTTTTTGGTTTCACACATATCACAAATGGGGACCACCCCCCTCCACAGTCACCCCAGACACTTTCTGCGGCCCACACACTTTCAAACCCCTCCAAACTGCTCCATACCCTGCTCTGCAACCCCTGCACCACCCACCACACATGTGGAACACTCTCCCTTCGCACTGTCATCCTGTTGGTTCCATGCCTGACGGTGACCTGCACATTGTTGCACGCAATGCGCCAACGATGGAGCCAACAATGGCATTCTGCATCTGGACTTCAGGACATGAAGCGGGTTTGCAAGTCCACAAATGCGAACGTCCTCACTACCGTCAGCAAAGTCACACCCGATTGCCTGGGGGCTTGTGGGTTGTTCGAGGAGAGGTGTCTTCCCAGAAAACCTCCAAACAGCTCTCCAAAGAAGTGGGCAAGTCATGGGATATGGGCAGGGATGCATTGGAAGCCCCCCCCCCCCCCCCTCCAGGGCGCCCAGCCTATGCCCAGCCACTGTCTCCCTGACGCCAAGTGCCAGCGTCAACGGCATTTGTAACCGACAGTAACCGCCCCCAACCGCTTTGGCAACCTCCTCCAACCGGCCATCTAACCGCTCCTGGGGCCGCCTCTGAGGTCCCTTCCCTTCTAATGCATCCCTGGATATGGGACGCTCGCAACCCAACAACGTAGGGCACTGCAATTTCTTTCTTGTCAGCATGCCTCTACCATGCAGAGCGGGTTGAGGAGAGCATGCTGCACTGTGGAGAGACAATCAGGGAGCACGCACATGATAGGGCCAGTGTGCAAGGCAGAGGGGAGCGTGGCTGCATCAAGCACCACATTCATCACAAAGAGCACACTGCGGTGTGCCATTACTGATCCCACGCAGGCCACTGCTTCATGGGGGTTGAGGGTTCCAGCCCCCCCCCCCTCTCCCTGGGAGGGACCACTTTGCCTGCAAGTACGGCACCTGAAGAGCGATTCGGCGTGAAACACCGACCTACGTAAGAGGGTCAACAGAAGTGCAACAAATGGGGGATGCCATTTTTACACGGCATGTGGAATGACCATTACCTTGTGGGCACACTTGTGGATGGACCACATTTGGGGGGGGGGGGGGGCTCCGGCAAACACAGCCCCCCCCTTTGAAATCGGCCTAAATTTTGGGCCCCTTTGTGGCTTTTGGCGGATCCACCTCGCAGGGAAATGCTTTTCCAGCAATGGCCCACAACGCACCTCCAGTGTGTTGTGTGGGTCTGGATGTATGTGGCCCAAACGCCGCACCTGGAGGGGGGCGTGGACCCCATTGAGGGGGCCTGATTGGTGGCATGGGGCTCCCCATGGGTTTGCGCATGCTGCACCTGCCGCCCCATGATCCCCCAAGCCCAGCCCAAGGCACGTCAGGGGGCGTCAGGGATCCCTCAAAGCCCACGATACTTTCAGACCCCCCCCTGCTGGCCTGAAAGTGGCCCAGTCCCAGGGATGCATCAGAAGGGGGGGAGGGGACCCCCCTCCCCCCCCTCCAGGGCGCCCAGCCTATGCCCCGCCACTGTCCCCCTGATGGCAAGGGCCGGTGCCAAGGGCATTTGGAACCGACAGTAACTGCCCCCAACCGCTTTGGCAATCTCCTCCAACCGCCTGCCTAACCGCCGCTGGGGCCGCCTGTGTAGTCCCTTCCCTTCGAATACGTCCCTGCCCAGTCCTCCCACTCCAGCAAGACCAGGCTATTGCTCCAGGAGACAGCAGTATCCCCCCCTGAGGTCTGGGGGGGCTTGCCTCGCCCCACGCGGCCACTGTGTCGTCGGCCCCGCCCCAGGCCTCGGTCAATGGCTGGCAGGTCCATGCCCTGCCCCCACCCGGCGCCCCTCATGCGGCCCAGTGGGAGGAACGGAGGGGCTGTGTTCAGGCGGTTTGCAGGCCAGCCACTGAAGCATCCGCTTTCTCAGGCAAGCCCTGCTGGGCCTCAGGCCAGGCCTGGGCCATCGTGGAGCATCGGGTGGCCCATTGTGTGTTGGGCCAGACCCCAGTTCCATTCCCCCTGTTTCTTCTGCACGGGGGGGGGGGGTCCGCATCCCCCTGATTGCCCCCCCCCCCATCTCTACCGAGTGTTGCTTAACAACTCAGCATCTCCGGGGGGGGGGGGGGCGGTCTGACACCCCCCACTCCCCCTCGGACCCCCCCTCTTAAGTGATTGGGCAAATTTTTCTCCGAGTCTTCAGCCAATCAAATCTCTGGCGCCTTCCGCGCAAGTCAGTTTAGGCCAAAAAATTTCCTCGCCGCCTGCCTTTGACGCCTCTAACAACTCAGGGTCTCCTGAATGGGGGGGGTCCCCCCCACCGCCCCCCCCCCCCCCCTTTGGACGCACCCCCACCCCCGCCCCTCTTAAGCACAACTCTGCCCCCCCTCCCCCCCACTCTCCTGTGGGTCCCAGGCTACTGCTCAAGGACCCCAGGGGGGGGGGGGGATTGTTTGGGGCCCTCGCCAGCCCCATCAATGGTCCCATTGCAATTCTGATGCGGGAAAGAAAATGATTGTTCTCTGAATCTCAGAAAGACTTGCGTGGCTGCGGCAATTGCGGAAACAGGCCCATGCCCGGACCATCGAGCACGGGGACTGCCCCCTTCTAAACCCATTCTTTTGTCCCTCCCCAGGGGGTCAGAGGGGCCAAAAAAAAAAGTTTGTGTCCCTAAAATCGGCCTCACATCTCGGGCCCAATTGATAAATTGCATTTTCCCCCGAAGGCGAAGTCTTCTGATGTGGGTGGGCGTCGGGTCGGCTTGTGTTTTGGACGTGAGGAGAGGGGGCCCCCCCGCAATCCTCTGGTACGCCCCCAGTGTCCAGTGCTGCGTCTGGGGTGTGGCCTGCGTGTTGATCAAGTTCATCCGTGGGTGTCCGGCACTGCCTGCGACACTGAGGTCCTGGTGGATCTTGTGATGCGGGTGGGGGGCTGGGGGGGCTTCTGCCGGGGCCCAATGCAACCATCTCGCGGAGGTCGGTAACCAAACCAGGCGGCGGGGGAGGGAACATGGGTCACACGGACAGGTGGTCCCTCCCTCAGCGACGAGCGCCCCCCTCCCCCCCGGAGAGATGGCGGCATCCCTCCCCCCCCCCCCCTCGGTTGTCGACTGCTCCCTGTTTCCCGCCGGCACGCGGGCTGCAACCCATGAGCGTTGATGGACCGCTTCCCGGGGCAGCCCTCTGGTGGATAGCCTTGTTGATGTCACCGTCGCAGAACACCTCAGCCCACCAGCCCTGCACTTGCTCCATACTTCCAAGGAACTACTGTACAGATTGGAACAGGCAGTGTGACAAGGCAGGCAGCAATCAGCAGTCAGCAAGCAGCAGTCAGTAGGGGATGCCCTCACCCCACCGGTCATCCCAGTGCCATGTTGCTCATGGGCGATCCTTGCGCTGGCGGAAGTGGCCTGATGCTTGTGTCGCCTTTCATGCAGGCAAATTGGTGCCGAAAGATACAACCTTTTCACGCAGTGCAAGAATGCGAAGTCCGTCACCATCAGTATGTGTCTGCGCATGCCAGCCCAGTGAAACGCCCCGGCTTCGTTCGCCGGGTTTCCCTTTCCTGCGCTCGTTGTTTGTGTTGCTGAAGTTGTTGTTGTTGTTGTTGGAGCTTGTTGTTGTAGTAGGGGGGCGTACCGTGCGCTGTGCGCGCGCTGGTCGAAAAGTTGGCTGTTCTCCACCACCGGGAGTTCGGTAAGTTCAGAAGATTGAAAGGACGTCATTGAATGGCTGCTGCAGTGGACGGGGCTATAGGGGGCAGAATTTAGGTCCCTGGGACCCATGGCAAGCATCAGATGTTTGAATTTTTGAGTTTTGAATTGATTGTGCATGATTCCGCAGGTGGGTGGTTTTCAGGGTTGTTACCTGGATAATCACCGTAATAATTGGCGCTGTGCCCGCGCTGTGCGAAAACGCCCCCTAGTTTTCAACAACGTTGTTGTTGATGATGATGATGATGATGATGATGATGATGATGATGATGATGTTGGTGCCTGCTGACGCTTGCTGTTGCTGCTCCGGATGTTGCTGTGGCCGTACGTGTGCATGTGCAGATGTGTGATTTCCCGCATTGCTTGTGGTAGTGAGCGCCATCCGTCCATTGTTGTCGTGGGAATGACTAAATTTGAAGCATTGCTGTTCCGGCATGTGAGGGACCGGGGTGGGGGGGGGGCTGGTACAGAACCCTTACACAGCTTTGCCCCCCCCCCCCCCCCGGCCCTCCAGACGGGTCATGGAGGAGGACTTCCTCACATCAGCACCTGGCACAGTCTCCATGGGCAGCACGGAATCTTCCATCACGATCCACGGTAGGTTTGGGTGTAGTCCAGGCCTGTGCTCAATTTTATTTTCGGCAAGGAGCCCCCCCCCCCCCCCTCCCGGACCCTCCCCCCCAGACCAAAGTGACCCTCGTGGGGAAAATCCTGTTGGGCAATTTTTGGTAATTTTTGGGTCCCAGACCCTCCCCCCCTCCGCGCCTCCATGAATGGCGCAGAGTGCAGAAGATATTACCACAACGCACTGCCGGCAAGTCACACATTGGTGAGCCAGCACCCATGGCCTTGTGTGACATTCACGTTGCTGGTTGTGGTGAGCACCTCCCAGCCTGGGGTCTTCGTGATGACCGCATACCGGGCACTGATCAGGCCGTCAGGGGAGGACGCCATGGGCAGAAGGTGCATTCTGGATTCCCCCCCCCCCCCAGGCAGGGGGATGCCCTCGGTAGTGCGGATGCCCACAGTAGTGCGGATGCCTGCGTGTCATAGCGGAAGATTCAAAGGCGAGAGGCCAATAGGCGCCGCCACAGGCTAACAGAGCCAACCCCCAAGGCCTTGTGCCAACCCCCCCGCCCTCCTCCTGTTAAGCAGAGCCCTGGTGTAGTCTCCCATGCACCACCGCACGTGGCCTCAAGGCTCCGCCAAGAGAAACGCCAGCCCCCCCGCAAGGCCAAGCGGACACTGCAGTGTGGCCACCCTCAGTGTTTGGGGGATGCACGCCCTTTGGGCGGACGGAACAGTGGAGCGTAGCCACGCGAATCAGCCGGAGAAGAGGGGTAGCCGGGGCTGACAGGCCATGCCCCGGTGGATGAGCTCTCACAATGTACATGTGGCAGGCAAAGTGGGGGGCAAGCACTCCAACAGGGCTGAGCATCCGCAGTTCGGGATCGCTGTTGCCGTGCTGTGGCCTGTTCTCTCCCCCGCTTTGGCTGCTGGGCAACCTCCCGCCAGAGGGGCCAGATCCGTTTGTTATTAAACCAGTTTGTTGTGCTGATCATCGTGACGGACGTGTGTGGGGTCAAGAGTGTTTCGCCGGCCGCTGACCCCCCAGCGCTGCCCCCAAAGTTCTCGCACACGGTCGCGTGTCTATATGCCCACGGGACGCGGCAGCAGCCCCGGTTGGGAGAAGGGCGGTGGTTCCACTCTCACCCCTCAACAACGCTGTTCCCCAGTGCCTTGGGAGAGGCATTACAATGAATGGATCCTCCTGAACAGCACCGTGTGCCCTGAAGGCCCCACCGGCACACTTCCCCAGCCTTTGCCCCCCCCCCCCCTCCGTCCATTGTTGTCGTGGGAATGACTAAATTTGAAGCATTGCTGTGCTGGCATGTGAGGGACCGGGGGGGGGGGGGCTGGTGCAGAACCCGTACACAGCTTTGCCCCCCCCCCCCCGCCCTCCAGACGGGCCATGAAGGAGGACTTCCTCACATCAGCACCTGGCACGGTCTCCATGGGCAGAAGGTGGGATGTGGCCACTCTGCGTTGTGTTCCCCCGTCGTACCCCCGCTGCATCCCTCGGGGCACTGCGGACCATCCACCGCCTCCCCCTTTGCATGCCTTGGCCAGTTCTGCGAGGCGGTGCCGATCAGTTCATGGACGAGGCAGAGCGGTCGCTGCACGATGCCATCATGATTGTCCGCAAGGGCAAGAAGCAGAGTGCAGTGGTGGCCGGAGGAGGGGCCGTGGAGGTGGTCCCCCTCTCCCGTGCGCTCGCGGGCGCTGCAGATTGCTGGGCCCTGGCGCGGGCAGGGGCGTGGGCATGGGCACGGGGACAGGCACGGGCACGGGGACAGGCACGGGCATGGGCGTGGGCATGGGGCACGGGGACAGGCATGGGCAGGTGCACAGGTGTTGGTTGTGGCATGGGCTCGGGCGTAGGTCCTCTTGCAAGGCACACCGTCTCTCTCACCGTCACTGCCACTGCCACTGTCACTGGCACTGGCACTGCCGCTGTCGCTGCCACTGTCGGTCTGCATGTCTACATCGCTGTGCCCGTCACTGTCACTGCCACTGCCACTGCCACTGGCACTGCCTCTGTCACTGCCACCGCCACTGCCACTGCCTCTGTCACTGCCACCGCCACTGCCACCGCCACCGCCACTGCCACTGCCTCTGTCACTGCCACCGCCACCGCCACTGCCACTGTCACTGCCACCGCCACTGCCACTGCCTCTGTCACTGCCACTGCCACTGCCACTGCCTCTGTCACGGTCACTGCCACTGCCACTGCCACCACCACTGCCACTGCCACTGCCACTGCCACTGCCACTGTCACTGCCACTGCCTCTGTCACGGTCCCTGCCACTGCCACTGCCTCTGTCACTGCCACCGCCACCGCCACTGCCACTGCCACTGCCACTGTCACTGCCACTGCCTCTGTCACGGTCCCTGCCACTGCCACTGCCTCTGTCACCGCCACTGCCACTGCCACTGCCACTGTCACGGTCACTGCCACTGCCACTGCCACCACCACTGCCACTGCCCCTGCCACTGCCACTGCCACTGCCTCTGTCACTGCCACTGCCACTGGTGCAGGCGTTGTTGTGTGTGTGTGTGTGTGTGTGTGTGTGTGTGTGTGTGTGTGTGTGTGTGTGTGTGTGTGTGTGTTTCTCTTTGTTTTGGTCGCAACAAAAGTGTGTGGGGGGGGGGTATGTTTGTCTTTTGCATTTCTGTTTTGGTCGTGACAGCGTGTTCTCTGCTGCAGGCCTCTGGCTCAGCAGAGGCTCAGGCCACTTGATTACCATGGATCCAGGATGTTGCCTGTGCCCTGTACTCCACAGAAAGGCGCCCATTGGTGTTGAACATGCTTCTTGTTTGGCGATCCAACTGACGAGAACTCTGACATTCAGAGCCGCATTGTGCTTGTTTTTCTGCGATCGTGTGTGTGTGTGTGTGTGTGTGTGTGTTGCCTGTTGGTTATGTATATCGTGTGTGTGTCTGTGCTTGGTTCTCTTTGCATTTCTGTTTTGGTTGTACCGAAAGTGTGTGTGTGTAGAAGTCAGCGATGACAGTGAGACGTCACACAAGGTGCTCGCCGAGGGAGAGAGATAAATTGGGAAACCCAAGTTGCAGCTGGCCCTGACACACACAATTTGCGATGCACAGCACAAAGCGTTGTTGGCTGAGTGAAAACTCCTCGTCAGTTGGTTATCAGACAAGACAAACAGAGCATGTCCCAGGGGCGCCTTTCTGCAGGTGCATGAAGAAGGAGATGCTCGGCTGCAGCCCGACACACACACACACACACACACACACACACACACACTTTTGTTGCGACCAAAACAGAAGTGTGAAGAGAAACACCCACCCACCCACACACACAAACACACGTTGAGAACCGCGAGACAAGAACAAAGCAAGAAAAGCGGTTGAAAGAAAAGTCTTCAGGAACAACAGAGCTATCCTGGACGTCTTTCGGTCCGGTGAAGAAGCGGGTGATGGAAGCATGTTCAGTGCTGGGCAAAGCAAATGAACGGTCCCTCCCCAGACCACAAAAACAGCCCACGGAGGAGCCCGTGTACCATCATGCCACTGCCTACAATTGTCTTGTGCTGGGTGCAACCCCCCGCCACACACACACACACACACACAAACAGAAGGATAAATACATACGCACAAAAACAGAAGCCGACCTGGGATCGGGCACACACACACACACACACACACGTTGGAGAACCACGAAACAAGAACAGAGCAAGAAAAGTGGTTAAGAAACATGTGTAAACCATGTCTGGAAGGGGTATTCCAGCCCTCTGCAGGTCTGACCTGCAGGAAGCAGCAAGCGGTAAGCAACAGACAGTAGGTGACTGGTGCTCAGGGTCAGCCGCAACTTGGGTTTATCAAGTTATCTCTCTCCATCAGCGAGCACCTTGTGTGACGTCTCACTGTCATCGCTGACTTCTACGGGAGGCCGGCCGCTGCACCAAGGGTCCAGTCACAGAACAGCAGGTCTCACAGGCCAGCACACACACACACATACACGCACACGCACGTTCAGAACCACAAAACAAGAACAGAGCAAACAGAGCGTTTAAGAAACGTGTACACCTTGGCTAGGAAACCTGGTTCAGGAACCAGCAGGCAGACACGCATCAGGCAGGAAGTGTAAGTGACTGGTTTCTCTTCACACTTCTGTTTTGGTCGCAACAAAAGTGTGTGTGTGTGGGGCATCCGTGGCACACCGTGCATACCAAGGGGGTGCTTGGGCTGACAGGAGCAGTGTTGCAACCGGCTGCCCACGACTCCGGAATGTAGAACACATGTCACATGATGCATTCTATTGCCTGACCCCGTCCTGCACCACCCCACCCGCAGAAATGCGCCTTTGACTGGGGGGCCGGCCAGACGAGATGCGAGCACTCAGTGCCTGTGTGTCGCGGTTTACATGTTTGCGTTGTACTTAAAGGCAGCAGTACAAGTTAGAGGCTGCAAAGTAATGGGACACCATTTGTTGCGTTTTCTGTGGGGGAGCACAGATATTTTCCAGTTCCGGGACATTGGCCCGGGCACTGGGGAACAGGCCTTGCCCGAATCATGATGAACAATGCCCCCCCCCCCCTTTGTATATGCTACGGTCTTGTGTCAGCTACTGCGGGCGCAGGGACGGTATTAATTTGGCAAAATTTGGGACCCAATTTAATTTGGTACCAAATGTAGTGCCGCCACATAAGTCATGGGTTTGGTGACGAATTTGCCAGTTGCATAGGGTCATGGACACATTTGTTGTGAGTGTTTGCCCACTTGAACCCACGTCGCTCTGATTTTGGGGATGCTTGTGCATTACATCCCCTTTCTTGCACCAGCACATGTGTGTCGGTGGTTGTATGTGGTATGTGTAAGCTGCAGCCTTGTCTAAGCAACAGCAGGCATAGGGACCACATTAATTTGGGACTTGTGTATTTGCTGAGACAAGAGGGGGGGGGGTACAGCACTCTTTTTCTGAGTGCATGCCGCCTGAGCACGCGGGTGTCATTTCCATCCGTGGGAAGTGCGGCTGCCCTGGTTTTGCAGCGCTGTTGCTCCTGCAAGAGGCTGGTCACGCTCCAAATCCATAGCGACTGCGGTGATCGTGAAGGGAGAGCAGCGGGTCGTGGGGGTGGCACTGGGCACTGGGCGCTTGGTGTACTGCACAGCATCCGGTACCCACGCCCCCAGACCGCCCCCACACCGGTGGTGGTGGTGGGTGGATGCAGCACTGCCCTTGCCTCAGCCACCCATAGCCAAGCAACACCAGTTGCTTGACGCTGGGGTAGGCGGGCGTTCAATTTGGGGGGCGGTTAATAGAGCCCCCTGGCTAGACCCCCCCCCCCCCGAAAGGGGGCTCAATTGACGTGACCCCCAAAATCCTACTGAGACCAATCCTTGGGCCTCGGAGGTGACCCAGACCCAAAAATCAGCAAAAATGAAAATGATTTTTTTTTGGAATCAGCGCATTGAGGGGTTTCAGAAAAAAAAAGTCATCATTTGCCATATATTTGGTGAAAAAATATTTGACCACTTTTAATGCTCAAAGAAGATTTTGCTGATCAATGGTCCTGTCAATTGAGCCCTTTTCCCAGAACCCCCCCCCCCCCCCAGTTTTGGGGGACTCTATTGACCCCCCTCCCCCACCCCCCAGTTGAAAGCCCTACTCCCCCTGCCGGGTTTGTGGACAACACATGGCAGTCCCTCCGGCGCTGCCCCTACAGCTATGCACCGTGCGAATTCCCGGTAGGATCCTGGATGGTGATGCCCATTGTCCCTTGGGGTGGCCGGACCATCCCCGTGGAGTGGAGGCTGTGGGGGAGTATCGGACGCGGTGCGGGTACTGGGGTTTTTTTGTAGACCCTTTCAGCTAGTTTACAGGCAACTGCGCCCATTTTGGGGGGCCAAGACATCCCCAATCTGCATGTGTGCCTTGTTTTGCTTTTGCAATGTCTTATGTCATGTTCCCTTGTTTGTAGGCCTGTTGGTTTCAAAATTTTATTGCAGAATTCTGTCCCCTTGTTTGAACAGAGCTATGTCTCTCTCATGGCTTTATGCAGGGGTGTCAGTCTTGTGTGCTTTGCCGACTTTGTTTGCATGCGAGCTCGCCCAAGGGGGCCCTCACACGTTAGCGCTGACACTTTCATCAAGAGGGCCCATCAGGAAATAACAGCATCCATCCAGAGCCCATCAGAAAATAACAGTGACCATCTAGAGCCCACCAGGAAGGCATCCAGAGGCTGTGAGGAAATAACAATGACCATCCAAGGCCCACCAGGAAATAACAGCAATCATCCAGAGCCAATCAGAGGGAATGGTAATGCCTCAAGAGCCCACCAGGTACCATTTACAACTCCTCTCCTAGTAGACTATCTCCTAGGGAAGTTGTTCAAATACCTGACGCGGTGCGGACGCGGTGCAAGCGCGTGTAAAGGGGAGGTATGCAGGTAGCTGCTTGCCCTCAGTCTTCAAGGGTGATTTCCACAGCGGACTGTAGCCTCAAACCCGAGAAACTGGCATAGCACAACAGGTCAACAAGCAGATGTCATTGTCAGACTATCAATTTCGGGCTCAGAAAGCCCCTCATCAGGTCTGTGACAGGTGGAACAATCACAGTTGTTGTGGATCTAACAACAAATCAACACATGAATCAGAATCCGACAGACTGGCACCATCTGCTGGTTGACCTGTGGTGCTACGCCGGTTTCTCGGGTTTGAGGCTACAGTCCGCTGTGGAAGTCACCCTTGAAGACTGAGGGCAAGCAGCTACCTGCATACCTCCCCTTTACAAATACCTGACATGGTGCGGATACTCCCCCTGTGGCCCTGTGGTAGCCTGGGGGCCGGGCCGGTGCTGGGGCAGACCCCCCCCCCCCTGTGCCATCCCCCGCAGATGGAGCTCAGCAAGCACCTCCGTGAGCACGCCCGCACCATCCGGGGCAAGGCCCAGATCATCATGAACTTGTACGCCAAGGCCCTGGAGGTCATCCCCCGCTGCCTGGCGGACAACGCGGGGTTCGACAGCATCGACGTCATGAACAAGCTGCGCTACATGCACGCCAAGAAAGGTGGGTGTCCGCGGGGGGGGGGAGGGGGGATGACGTCATGAATAAGCTGCGCAACATGCACGCCAAGAAAGGCCCCTCCCGGACCCCCCCCCCCCCCGTTAAAAGTCACACTGCGGCGGTGGGGGGGGGGGGGAGCCCCTCTGCCAAAGGGGTGGCCGGTTACAAAAATATTCGCCCACTTTCCTCCCAAAAATGTCCAGCAATGCTTTGGAGAGGGTGGCGTTCTGGATGTAGCGCAAACTTCTGCTGGCTGAGACTGGCATCAATTCTGCTCCCTGTGAGCCCCGGTGGTCCGGCATGCCACGGTGTGTGTTGGTCTGCGGTGGACGGCGCCCATTGGCCGATCGCCCACTTACTGCCCTTCCCTTGGACCCTTCCCCTCCATCGGCGGTGGTGCCCGGAGGGGGGGGGGGGGGGCATTCCGTACGGGCCCTCCGCCCCTCAACACGGCACATGGCAGTGTGTCACTGTGGAGCCTGCACTCCCCACGTGATGCGGTGCTCCATGTCCACAGGCGTGCGGCCCCTCCCCCCCCCCTGCCTTGTCACGCGTGCGGGGGGGACTGGAGCGCTGCAGAGGGGGCGGCGGGTCAGACCGTACTGCAGATGATGGAGGACGGGGCAGCAGAGGGCAGAGGTGGAGGACGGCGGGCACTAGTCATGGGACTGTGCAGAGGGGGGGGGAGGGGCTTCCATCATCGCATCGCTGCCACTGGCCCCATCCGCAGTGCCCAGGCGGTGCGGTCCGTGCGGCGCCGGTGTTGAGGCAGCCCCCCCCCCCCCCGGGCCCGTCTTCTGGGACCCCCCCCCCCCGGGGCCCGTCTTCTGGGACCCCCCCCCCGGGGCCCGTCTTCTGGGACCCCCCCCCCGGGGCCCGTCTTCTGGGACCCCCCCCCCCCCCCCAAGGGCGATCCTGATGGCCCTTGTGCGGCGTGTCAATTGCACGGGGCCAGTCCCCCTGGACATGATCAGAGGAGCCCCCCCCCCCGTCACAGACCACCGGCCCCAGACAGGGACAGGGCTGGGCAACCTGAAAATTGCTCTGCGGGGGGGGGGGGGGGGGGTGACATGGACGCCTGCCGAAGGAGGGGGGGGGGTTGGAGAAAGGGGGTTCCGTGTCGGGCCCTTTGTTTTGTGTAAGAACGGATGTTGGCGCTGAAGGCGCAGGAACACAAAATTCTATTGCCTTCGGCAAGTCCACCTCGCAGAGAATCTACCGCGAGCAACACACACCCCAAATAGGGTGGAAACTACATAAATACCGGCTAAAACATGCTTTACATACCTTGGATGATCATTTTAGGTGATCACGGTATCAAAAAAGCAAGTTTCGAAAACTTCGATTTTTGAGGTGCCCAGGGTGACAAACTGCATCAGCAGGTTGTGTACCAATCCCTTGGGAGACCCCCCCCCCCCTTGGACCTAATACCCAAATCGGGTGAAAAACACGTAAATACGGCCTAAAACATGCTTTACATACCTTGGATGGTCATTTTAGGTGGTCACAATATCACAAAAACAAGTTTCAAAAACTTCCATTTTTGAGCTGTCCGGGGTGAAAAACTGCATAAGCAGGTTGTGCACCCGTCCCTTGGGAGCCCCCCCCCCCCCGACCTGATACCCAAATAGGGTGAAAAACACGTAAATACGGCCTAAAACATGCTTTCCATAGCTTGGATGGTCATTTTGGGTGGTCACAATATCACAAAAATATGTTTCGAAAACTTCCATTTTTGAGCTGTCCGGGTTGAAAAACTGCATAAGCAGGTTGTGCACCCGTCCCTTGGGAGACCCCCCCCCCCCCCCGGACCTAACACCCAAATAGGGTGAAAAACATGTAAATACGGCCTAAAATATGCTTTGCATAGCTTGAAATGTCATTTTGGGTGGTCACAATATCACAAAAATATGTTTCGAAAACTTCCATTTTTGAGCTGTCCGGGTTGAAAAACTGCATAAGCAGGTTGTGCACCCGTCCCTTGGGAGCCCCCCCCCCCCCCCCCCGACCTAACACCCAAAAAGGGTGAAAAACACGTAAATACGGCCTAAAACATGCTTTCCATAGCTTGGATGGTCATTTTAGGTGGTCACAATATCAAAAAAACAAGTTTCGAAAACTTCGATTTTTGAGCTGTCCGGGGTGAAAAACTGCATAAGCAGGTTGTGCACCCGTCCCTTGGGAGACCCCCCCCCCCCCCCGGACCTAACACCCAAATAGGGTGAAAAACACACAAATACGGCCTAAAACATGCTTTGCATAGCTTGGATGGTCATTTTAAGTGGTCACAACATCAAAAAAATAAGCTTCGAAAACTTCGATTTTTGAGCTGCCCATAGTGAAAAAGTGCATAAGCAGGTTGTGTACCAATCCCTTGGAAGCCCCCCCCCCCCCCCCGGACCTAATACCCAAATCGGGTGAAAAACACGTAAATACGGCCTAAAACATGCTTTACATAGCTTGGATGGTCATTTTAGGTGATCACGATGTCAAAAAAGTAAGTTTTGGAAACTTCGATTTTTGAGCTGTCCAGGTTGAAAAACTGCATAAGCAGGTTGTGTACCAGCCCATTCACTAAGCCATTATTGGTGGAAAGAGCCATTTTGCGTTTTTGGCACGGGTTGTGAACGGCCCTAAGCAAGGCTAGAGACTGCAAAAAACGTCCTTCCGTATACTAGGAGGCAGATACTGTCACAACATCCCCACTCACACCCTCAAAGTGGATACCACGGGGTCACCGAGGTCGCCAAAACCGCCAACATAGCAAAAATGGCTGAAAAAGTGCATAAACTGCATAAGCGCTCGTCCCACTCCGCCCCATACAAACCCTATGGAGTCGGGACCCGGAAAACTTTTTCGGCTCAAAATAAAAAAAAACCAAAAGATTCATGATTTTCGACCCAAAAAATGGGGGGGTCATTTTTTGACCCCCCCACCCTCAAAACCTCAAAAAAGTGGGTTTCAAGTGGGGGGGGTCTGGGGGGTCCGGACCAAAAACTCATTGGGGGATGCGTTTATTGGACAAAATAATGATTTTACAAGGGGTTAAACCAACAATTCAACCCCTTGGGGTAGGGTACGCGAATAGGCCCAAAAAGGCCAAAATGGGGGGGTATGTGGCGTTTTCCCCATATATACGCCTGCCTGGCTTTGATCTAACAACCTCTGCGAGGTGATTTTTCGGCTCAAAATCGAAAAAAACCAAAAGATTCATGATTTTCGACCCAGAAAAAGG